>CM066333.1:81994200-83330450 GCA_033807585.1 Hydrophis major
CCCGTCAGGTTTCTTGCATATACGGGGTCGCCTGGTGCGAAAGTTCAGTGTTTGCTGTTTGAGTCTGGGGGCTTCTCCGGGTTATATGTGGGGTGTAATCTGTCAAGTGGGGACCTTAATTTCCTCCCCATTAATAGTTCGGCTGGGCTCTTATTCGTTGTGGTATTTGGGGTTATGTGTTGGGTGAAGAGTAGTTTGTTTATTTTCTCCTGGATCTCCCCGTGGTCTATTTTCCGGTTGGTTTTCTTAGTGAATTGCACCATCCGTTCCGCCCTACCGTTCACCGCCGGGTGCGCCGGTGCTGTCAGCGTGTGTCGGATGCCCCTTTCCGCTAGGAATTTTTCGAATTCTAGCAAGGTGAATTGGGGCCCGTTGTCGGAAACGACGACGTCTGGGAGGCTGTGCATTGCAAAGAGTTTGCCGAGTTCCTTGATCACGGCCTCCGTGGTTGTTGTTTTCATGTTGCTTACCTCCGGCCAGTTGGAGTAAGCGTCTACTGTTATAAGGAAGGTGTGTCCTTTTGTGGGCCCGGCGAAGTCTATGTGGATCCTAGACCAAGGTCCCCTTGGGGTTTCCCACTCTAGGACGGGTGCTGTGGGTGGTCTTGGCCTAGTTTCCTGGCATCGTTGGCAACTTGCTACCCAGGTCTCAATTTGTTTATCCATCCCTGGCCACCAAGCGTAACTTCTGGCCAGGGCTTTAGTCCTAACGATGCCAGGGTGCCCCTCGTGTAATAGTTCCAGAACCTTCCCTTGTAGTTTTTTCTGGAATGACCACCCTATCCCCCCATAGTATGCACCCTTTTAATAATGAGAGTTCCGTTTGCCGGTTTCGGAATGTCTTGATGGACTCGTCGTTGTCCCTTTCCGGCCACCCTTTCTCTACCCAATGCAACACCCACGCCAGACGTTTGTCTTTATTAGTCTCTCGGGCAATGTCTGACGCGGTTATGGGTAGGTTGGGTAGAGTTTCTATACTGAGGGTGGTCGTCGTGGGTGCTGGGTCGGTGTCAGGTTCCGGTAGCGGCGAGCGGCTTAAGGCGTCTGCATGGGAGATCGTCTTACCCAGTCTGTGTATGAGTCCGTAGTTGTAGGCTGCCAGGAACTCAGACCACCTTGTCATTCGGGGAGACAGAATGTTCGGGGTGGCCCGGTTCCCTGCAAGGATTCCCAGCAGCAGTTTGTGGTCGGTTATGATGGTGAATGTCCGGCCGTAGAGATACTCGTGGAATCTTTTTACTGCGGCAACGATAGCCAGAGCCTCTTTGTCCAGCTCGCTATAATTCCGCTCCGGTTTGGTGAGGGTCCTTGAAAAGAACGCGATGGGTGCTTCTTTTCCGTCGGGGAGGGCATGGCTGAGGACAGCGCCGACGCCGAAGGGTAATGCGTCGCATGTGACAGCCAGAGGTAGGGTCTCGTTGTACTGTATAAGGACGGCGTCCGAAGTGAGGAGGTCCTTTGTTCTTTGGAAGGTGGCTTGCTCGCATTTCCCCCAAGTCCAAGTCGCCGTCTTGTCCAGGAGCCTATGCAAAGGCTCCGCCACCATCGCCTTTTGGGGCAGAAAAACATTGTAAAAGTTAAGTAGCCCCAGGAATGCCTGTAGTTCTGTCTTCGACTTGGGCGTGGGGGCTTCTTTTATGGCCTTGATTTTTTGGTTTGTGGGGTGAATGCCGTGATGGTCTAGGAGGTATCCTAGGAATTCAACCTGTTCCGTGTATAATTGGCATTTCTCCCTCTTTACTTTGAGCCCGGTCTTTTTGAATTTGGTTAAGACCTCCCTTAGGCGACCCTCTAGTTCGGCTTGGTTGGTTGCTCACACTAAGACGTCGTTGAAGTAAGGTACCACCCCCTTGATGCCTTGTAATAGTCTTTTCATTAGGCTTTGGAATATTCCCGGTGCCACGCTGACTCCGAATTGGAGCCGGTTGCATTTAAATGCTCCCCGGTGGGTGACTATGGTTTGCGCTTCTGCCGTTTCCTCGTCGACTGGCAACTGTTGGTATGCCTGGGCGAGGTCGAGTTTGGCGAAAACCTTGCCCTCTCCCAGTGAGCGCAGTAGGTGTTGCACTACTGGGATGGGGTAGGCGCTTTGTTGCAACGCGCCATTTAGGGTGCCCTTATAGTCCCCACAGATCCTCACTGACCCATCGGGCTTGATCGGGGTGACTATGGGGGTCTCCCACCGGGCGTGGTCTATTGGCTGTAGGACCCCTTGCTTGATGAGTTTGTCAATTTGCTCGTCTATCTTGGGTTTAAGTGCGAATGGCACCCGCCTTGGTTTTAGGCATTTTGGGGGGACGTTTGGGTCTAGGCTGAATGATATAAGGGGCCCTCGGTACTTGCCTAGGTTTCCGTCGAAGACCTCTTGGAATTCCCGGGCCAGTTGTTGCTCCCAGCTGTCGTCGGTGACGTGGTCGACTCCCGTGACTGCGATGCCGAGCGGGGCGAACCATTGCAGTCCCAGTAGGCTTGGGCGGTCGCGGTTGACAATTGTCAGGGGAAGCCTTTCGGTGCGCCCTTTGTATGTTACGTTGAACTGTCCGGTTCCGACTACTAGGATGCGGTTTCCCTGGTAGTCCTTTACGATTAGTCTCTGGCTGTCTAGGTTCCTCCTTTGGAGGGTAGGCACCAAGTGCTTTATTTCATGTCATGCTTTCATGGAGAGGTAGGACCCGGAGTCCACCTCTATTTTGCATGGCTCGCCCTCGATGCCTACCTCCACATGGACCTTCCGGGCGTCATTGGTTGTGGCGTGGCCGATTGTGACCGTCTGATGGGTCTCCTCTCTTCGCCGGGTATCGCCGCCTCATAGGGATCATCCGTTCCGGTCCCATCTGTTGTCCGAGGGGCGATCTCTGGTCCGGGGTGGTGTGCTTTCTCTTCTCCATTCGCTCTGGTCCCATCGGGGCAGGCTGCGGTTCTTTTTAAGGCGGCAGACGCGGGCGATATGTCCCTTCTTGTCACAATGCCGGCAGATCGACTCGAAAAACTGGCATTCGGACCTGGGGTGGTCGGCTCTGCAACCGGCACAGTTGGTCCTCGACTTACGACCCCGCTGGTTCTGTGGGTCGCGGCCTGTCTGGAGGCGATGAATTTCCTCCTCGTCATTGGAAGTGCCTGATGCCGAGTGGAAATCGCCCTGGTGGGTGGTCGTCTCGGGTTGGGCTTCGGCCGACCTTGCAGGGTGGTTGTTCCCACTGCGGTCCCCAGCATTCAGTCGGCGCATGCGGTCGGCGGATGTTCGGGTCGCTTCGGCGGCTGCGGCTGCGGTGATGGTGTCTGCAAGGCTGATGTTGCCCTTGGCCATCAGCCGGCTCTGGAGGACGGGGTCCCACAGGCCGAGCACGATTCTGTCTCACAGGGCGTCGTTCAGGTTGTCGAATTCGCACAGCCCCCCTAGGCTCTGTAGTTCGGCGACGAAGTCGCTGAAACTCTCACCCGACCGTTTGTCCTGACGGTAGAATTCATTGCGTCGGATCAGGATGGGTACCTCTGGAGCGTAGTGCCGCCGAAGTATTGGCTCGAGGACGTCCCAGTCCATCGCGGTCGCGTCGGTGGGTTTGGCAAGTGCCTTGGCCATCTTGAATACCTCGGTCCCACAGTGGGTCAGGAAGACGGCGCACTTCATGGGGCCGGTGGCGTCCTTCAGATCGCTGCACTCGAGGAACATGCGGAATCAGTTGCAGTACAATTCCCAGTCCTCGGTGGCGGGGTTGAAAGGTGCAGGGGGTGCTATTTTTGCCATCGTGGAGATTCGTCTGGCTTCCGTCGGACACGTGGTTCGGTTCAGGGTCTGGATCCCACCCTCGTCGCCAGTGTTGTGTCCTCGAAAATGATGCCAGGAGTCGGTGACTTCAAATCATCCTCTTTTATTAAAGTAGGAACCGAACTGCCGCTTTGCAAAAGGTTCGCGGCTTTTATTCCTTTAGCCGCGGCCGCTGCAACCAATGGCACCGCTTTGAATCTCCCGCGATTCGAACAGACCAATCGCGGGAGATTCTTAGCGAGCCAATCGGCGCGGCTCACCTAACCAATCAGAGTGCCCCGCGCTTTGGCCAATCAAAGCGCGGGGATCTCAAGAATGCTAATGAGGGGACAAAACACTTGTGTCTAGTTGTTCTGGTCTGCAGTGCTCTATAGCGTTGTTTTGAGGGAAGGAGTTGAAACAGTTTATGTCCGGGATGTGAGGGGTCTGTAAATATTTTCACAGCTCACTTTTTGACTCGTGCAGTATACAGGTCCTCGATGGAAGGCAGATCAGTAGTAATTGGTTTTTCTGCAGTCCTAATTACTCTCTGAAGTCAATATAAAGGAATTTATATTGCAAATAAGAAGAAGTAAAGACTGAAATAATTTTTACTATTTAAGTCATTTTGTTATCTGAGGAAAAGAAAAGGAACCTTGAAGTGGCAGCTAGTTTAGCATCTTAGGGCCAGTGTAAAGGTTAAACCGCTTTTGAAACATTTAGATCTTATTGCTAAACAACTTGCCAAAGAACTGGGGAGGGGAGGGGAAGGGAGAAAGAACCTAGACACGCCAGAGGTTGACCATGAGAGCCAAGAACACACCAAGGACACTGATGCAGGGGTCCGTAAGAAAAGTGAACAGTTCTCAAAACAAAAGGATGATTCATAATTGGACAATGTGACCAACCAAGGGTGGGGAGAAAGAGAAGCTATTGTTTAACTATACATGCATTGCGTAGGGAAAATCAGAGTCAGTTTTGATTCTTCAGTACCAAAATGGTATCTTCAATAAAGTTTTTCTTTTGGGATTTCAAAGTCTTTGAGAGTGTCTTCTTTTCTTGGGTTTCTCAGTCAGATGGTTGATAGAAGCCATTCATTGGTACTCATGATTTTTTTGATGTTAACTTCTTATATCTTCAGCTGCTGGTCCATTCAAACCACAATTCAGTGCTGGATATAAGTTTAAAGTTCTAAAAGAAAAAAATCAGAATGAGACAGTTTAAAAGAATCCATCCAGGGTTGGGCTGCTGGGGGTTCGCAGGGGTTCAGGGGAACCCCTAGCTAAGATTCTGTGCGGTTTGGAGAAATCCCCTAATCCCACTCCTGGCTGGCCCCGCCCACCCCATCTCGCCCCTCCCAGGAGTTCCCACGTGACCCGTTTTGGATGCAGGGATTGCACAGAAGGTGGGGGAGGATGAAAAATGGGCCTCCCGGAAGTTTGAGGCTCAAGGAAAACCTCCAGAGCCCAGGGAGGGCAAAAATGCCCCTCCGGTGGTACAAGAGGCCAACTAGGCCACACTCCTCATGGCCACACCCACCCAGCAACCAGAGAACTTGTTGCTAAATTTTTTGAACCCCACCCCTGAATCCATCTGTAATAGACTTAGTTAGCTTTCCAGTTACACGGGGGAAGGCATTCTGTCTGTTCTAGCATAATTTGCCTTGTCTCACTTCCAAGTTATACTGCTATCCACTCATCATTGTGTTGGCAAAAAAAAAGAAAAATCTGTCAGCATGATGTATGTACTGATCTTTGGCATGCCTTTAGAGCTTTGTTCCCTGACTTTTGCCAGGGATATGAAGACCAGCCTGGAGTCACCACATTACTGACACTTGCAAAACTATCTCAAGCTTTCATGCCAGATAGATGCAGACATTAAAGATTTTGAACCCCTTTTTTTAAAAAATACAAAAGAGCTGCATGAAGGGGCTTTGAAGAAGAAAGAAATCATGGGAAAGGTGGTAAGAGGGCTTTGGGTGCTACGCCAGAGACAAAGAGAAAGCTGTGAAGTCATTTTCCTTTAGAGTCAGTTTAATTTGATTTGGAACTTCAGAAAAGAGAAGTAAATGCAGGTGAACTGAATCATAAGTGTTAGGGATAACATTGTTTTACCCTAACTGGTTTAGGTAAATAATAATATGTAATCATAGTTTATATGTTAAAGTGTCTGCAACTTTAAATATGAGAAAGTAATTAGGGGAGTGGTTGTGAAAGCACTTTAAAAGAAGCAAGATGACAGCTTGCTCTCTCTCTGGCTTTGATGATCCCTGATTACTGCTTGGAATCAAGACTGCATTGCTCGAACGGGAGAGAAAACAAAGGACTGATTTGTAAGTGAATTGACATAGGGTATTCAACACGGACTTTGCTAACTGAATATCCCTGGATGGACTGACTAAATGATACATGACTATTGGACTGTTATTTTGACTATGCTATGAACTCATAATGGAATAAACTATATTTTTGATAGCACAAGTGTATCTGTTATTTTTACTGTATGTTGTTAATAAACATACAAGCTTAGCTCACTCATTTATCTGTGTGCCTATCTGACTAACACTGCACATTCTATTTAGCTTGTCTCCCTAACCCTGGTTGGGGAACCCAGGCTTAACAATAAGGAAATGAATTAAACATCTATTACTTAAGCAGAAAAGTATACAAGCCTAACTTGAAATTGTACTAAACTTAATCTTTATTTTCCATATATTGCAATCAATCTTCTTTCTCTGAATAGTTTAACAGCATTATATTTTACAGTCATTTTGAGCCAAAATTTAAGGGAAACTCCTTTTTATCTCTTGATGCATAGTTTCTGTCAATGTGTTCTTGGGGACTCTCATAATTATTATTCACACACACACACACACACATTTATTTACTGTTGCTACATACCCAGACAGGACTGGTTTTGCATTTCCCATGTTACCTCATTTATCACCCATATATTAATACCTAAAACTAAAAGACATTTTCTACTTTAAAAAATAGTTCAATTCTGTTTATTTCATGCAAAATTAGTTTACCTCTGAAGGGGAAAATGATATCCTTGCAACATGCCTTTAATTATTTTATCAAAATATAAAATACTGAAATACTGAAAATATGAAAATAATGGGAAAATAGGGAAGGGGAAAAAGCATAGGGTGAAGAAGGGGAAAACAAAAGGGAAAGCGTTGACTTCAGACTCTTTAGGATAATTAATGGAGAAGGAATTGAAACAGCCTGCAAAGAAGGTTCAAATGATAGGTAGCAACTTTCTATAGAATTGCTGAGGTATTGTGACTGAATGCATTGGTTCTACTTGAGTTTCCGATCTTGTTAAAGTCTTTTGCATTCCTCAGGGAAAAACTGTTATTTATTATTTCTATGCTTTTTAAATTAATTAAATTAATGATTTATAACTGTGATTTTATCTTTATCACTTTTAGCCTCTTAGAACATACACACATAAATATGCCTGTACTTCTGTGTATGTTAGTGGTGGTATATTCTACCGGTTCTGTTGTGTCCTTGAAATGATGCCAGGAGTCGGTGACTTCAAATCATGCTCTTTTATTAAAGTAGGAACCGAACTGGCTCTTTGCAAAAGGTTCGCAGCTTTTATTCTTTCAGCCGCGGCGGCCGCGGCCAATGGCACCGCTTTGAATCTCCTGCGATTCGAATGGACCAATCGCGGGAGATTCTTAGCGAGCCAATCGGCGTGGCTCGCCTGACCAATCAGAGTGCCCCGCGCTTTGGCCAATCAAAGCGCGGGGATCTCAAGAATGCTAATTAGGGACAGAACACCCCTCCCCTCTTGGTTCAGTCCTTACGTCGCGTAGTCACGTAGGTAGGCGGGGCTCCGTCTGAGCCTACTGGACCTGCGCAGCTCAGTTGTAGGTTGGATCCTGGCCGGTTTGGTCAGGATCTCTGTTGCTCCTGATGCCGACGTGGGAACTGGCTGGTCGGTCGGGCCGGGCCGCTCTCCGTAGCTCCCTCCTGGGCCTCCCGGGTTGGTTGAGCTGCGGGTTTCGTCGCTCCTGCTCGGTCTTCCAGGGTCGGTCGAGCTGGCCTGGCTGTCTCTTCCTGGCGAGGGGTCGTGATGGCTGCTTTCCGGTAAGTATGGCTGGTTTATTCTTCTTTGTTTTTGGTCCCCTGGGTATTCCCTCCCCCCTTGGTTTGTGTTGTGGGGGTTGGTTTCGCCTGTTTGTGCGTCGGTGGTCTCTTGGTTGGCAGTCCTCGACCTTAATTGGTCGATGTGGCGTTTCCATGCTCGTCCGTCTGCTGTTTGTAGCCGGTACGAGTGTGGGCCTGTTATTTGTGTGATGACGGCCGGTATCCATAGTGGGTCTCCCATCAGGTTTCTTACGTATACGGGGTCGCCTGGTGCGAAAGTTCAGTGTTTGCTCTTTGAGTCTGGGGGCTTCTCCAGGTTATATGTGGGGTGTATCCTGTCGAGTGAGGACCTTAATTTTCTCCCCATTAATAGTTCGGCTGGGCTCTTATTCATTGTGGTATTTGGGGTTATGTGTTGGGTGAAGAATAGTTTGTTTATTTTCTCTTGGATTTCCCCGTGGTCTATTTTCCGGATGGTTTTCTTAGTGAATTGCACCATCCATTCCACCCTACTGTTCGCCGCCAGGTGCGCCGGTGCTGTCAGCGCGTGGCGGATGCCCCTTTCCGCTAGGAATTTTTTGAATTCCAGCGAGGTGAATTGGGGCCCGTTGTCGGAAACGACGACATCTGGGAGGCCGTGCATTGCAAAGAGTTTGCAGAGTTCCTTGATCACGGCCTCCGTGGTTGTTGTTTTCATGTTGCTTACCTCCAGCCAGTTGGAGTAAGCGTCTACTGTTAAAAGGAAGGTGTGTCCTTTTGTGGGCCTGACGAAGTCTATATGGATCCTAGACCAAGGTCCCCTTGGGGTTTCCCACTCTAGGACGGGTGCTGTGGGTAGGCTTGGCCTAGTTTCCTGGCATCGTTGGCACCTTGCTACCCAGGTCTCAATTTGTTTGTCCATCCCTGGCCACCAAGCGTAACTTCTGGCCAGGGCTTTATTCCTAACGATGCCAGGGTGCCCCTCGTGTAGCAGTTCCAGAACCTTCCCTTGTAGTTTTTCTGGAATGACCACCCTATCCCCCCATAGTATGCGCCCTTTTAATAACGAGAGTTCCGTTTGCCGGTTTCGGAATGTTTTGATGGACTCGTCGTTGTCTCTTTCCGGCCACCCTTTCTCTACCCAATGCAACACCCGCGCCAGACGTTTGTCTTTATTAGTCTCTTGGGCAATGTCTGACGCGATTATGGGCAGGTTGGGTAGAGTCTCTATGCTGAGGGTGGTCGTCGTGTGTGCTGGGTCGGTGTCAGGTTCCGGTAGCGGCGAGCGGCTTTAGGCGTCTGCATGGGAGATCGTCTTACCCGGTTTGTGTATGAGTCCGTAGTTGTAGGCTGCCAGGAACTCAGACCACCTTGTCATTCAGGGAGACAGAATGTTCGGGGTGGCCCGGTTTCCTGCAAGGATTCCCAGCAGCGGCTTGTGGTCAGTTATGATGGTGAATGTCCGGCCGTAGAGGTACTCGTGGAATCTTTTTACGGCAGCAACGATAGCCAGAGCCTCTTTGTCCAGCTGGCTATAGTTCCGCTCTGGTTTGGTGAGGGTCCTTGAAAAGAATGCGATGGGCGCTTCTTTTCCGTCGGGGAGGATATGGCTGAGGACAGCGCCGACGCTGAAAGGTGATGCGTCGCATGTGACGGCCAGAGGTAGGGTCTTGTTATACTGTATAAGGACGGCGTCCGAAGTGAGGAGGTCCTTTGTTCTTTGGAAGGCGGCTTGCTCACTTTTCCCCCAAGTCCAGGTCGCCGTCTTGTCCAGGAGCCTATGCAAGGGCTCCGCCACCGTCGCCTTTTGGGGAAGGAAAACATTGTAAAAGTTAAGTAGCCCCAGGAATGCCTGTAGTTCCGTCTTCGACTTGGGTGTGGGGGCTTCTTTGATGGCCTTGATTTTTTGGTTTGTGGGGTGAATGCCGTGACGGTCTAGGAGGTATGCTAGGAATTCTACCAGTTCCGTGTATAATTGGCATTTCTCCCTCTTGACTTTGAGCCCGGTCTCTTTGAATTTGGTTAGGACCTCCATTAGGCGACCCTCTAGTTTGGCTTGGTTGGTTGCCGACACTAGGACGTCGTTGAAGTAAGGTACCACCCCCTTGATGTCTTGCAATAGTCTTTCCATTAGGCTTTGGAATATTCCCGGTGCCACGCTGACTCCGAATTGGAGTCGGTTGCATTTAAATGCTCCCCAGTGGATGACTATGGTTTGCGCTTCTGCTGTTTGCTCGTCAACTGGCAACTGTTCGTATGCCTGGGCGAGGTCGAGCTTGGCGAAAACCTTTCCCCCCCCCAGTGAGTGCAGTAGGTGTTGCACTACTGGGACGGGGTAGGCGCTTTGTTGTAGCGCGCCATTTAGGGTGGCCTTATAGTCCCCACAGATCCTCACCGACCCATCGGGCTTGATCGGGGTGACTATGGGGGTCTCCCACCGGGCGTGGTCTATGGGCTGTAGGACCCCTTGCTTGACGAGCTTGTCAATTTGCTCGTCTATCTTGGGTTTAAGTGCGAATGGCACCCGCCTTGGTTTCAGGCATTTTGAGGGGACGTTTGGGTCTAGGCTGAATGATATAAGGGGCCCTCGGTACTTGCCTAGGTTTCCGTCGAAGACCTCTTGGAATTCCCGGGCCAGTTGTTGCTCCCAGCTGTCGTCGGTGATGTGGTCGACTCCCATGACTGAGATGCCGAGCGGGGCGAACCATTGCAGTCCCAGTAGGCTTGGGCAGTCACGGTCGACGATTGTCAGGGGAAGTCTTTCGGTGTGCCCTTTGTATGTGATGTTGAAGTGTTTGGTTCCGACTACCGGGATGCGGTTTCCCTGGTAGTCCTTTACGATGAGTCTCTGGCTGTCTAGGTTCCTCCTTTGGAGGGTAGGCACCAAGTGCTTTATTTCATGCCATGCTATCATGGAGAGGTAGGACCTGGAGTCCACCTCCATTTTGCATGGCTCGCCCTCGATGCCTACCTCCACGTGGACCTTCAGGTTGGTTATGGCGTGGCCGATGGTGACCCTCTGATGGGTCTCCTCTCTTCGCCGGTTATCGCTGCCTCATAGGGATCGTCCGTTCCGGTCCCATCTGTTGTCTGAGGGGCGATCTCTGGTCCAGGGTGGTGTGCTCTCTCTCCTCCGGTCGCTCTGGTCCCATCGTGCCGGGCTGCAGTTCTTTTTTAGGCGGCAGACACGGGCGATGTGTCCCTTCTTGTCGCAATGCCGGCAGATCGATTCGAAAAACCGGCATTCCGACCTGGGGTGGTCGCCTCCGCAACCGGCACAGTTGGTCCTCGACTTACGACCCTGCCTGTTCCGTAGGTCGCGGCCTGTCTGGAGGCGATGAATGTCCTCCTCGTCATCAGAAGTGCCCGATGCCGAGTGGAAATTGCCCTGGTGGGTGGTCATCTCGGGTTGGGCCTCGGCCGACCTTGCAGGGTGGTTGTTCCCGCTGCGGTCCCCAGCGTTCGGTCTGCGCATGCGGTCGGCGGAGATTCAGGTTGCTTCGGCGGCTGCGGCTGCGGTGAGGGTGTCTGCAAGGCTGATGTTGCCCTTGGCCATCAGCTGGCTCTGGAGGACAGGGTCCCACAAGCCGAGCACGATTCTGTACTCGCAGGGCGTCGTTCAGGTTGTTGAATTCGCAGAGCCCCCCTAGGCGCCGTAGTTCGGCGACGAAGTCGCTGAAACTCTCACCCGACCGTTGGTCCCGATGGTAGAATTCGTTGCATCGGATCAGGATGGGTACCTCTGGAGCGTAGTGCCGCCAAAGTATTGGCTCGAGGATGTCCCAGTCCATCGCGGTCGCATCAGCGGGTTTGGCAAGCGCCTTGGCCATCTTGAATACTTCGGTCCCGCAGTGGGTCAGGAAGACTGTGCGCTTCATGTGGCCGGTGGCGTCCTTCAGGTCGCTGCACTCGAGGAACATGCGGAATCGGTCGGAGTACGATTCCCAGTCCTCGGTGGCGGGGTTGAAGGGTGCGGGGGGTGCGATTTTCGCCATCGTGGTGGTTCGTCTGGCTTCCTTCGGACACGTGGTTTGGTTCAGGGTCTGGATCCCACCCTCGTCGCCAGTGTTGTGTCCTCGAAATGATGCCAGGAGTCGGTGACTTCAAATCATGCTCTTTTATTAAAGTAGGAACCGAACTGGCTCTTTGCAAAAGGTTCGCGGCTTTTATTCTTTCAGCTGTCGCGGCCGCGGCCAATGGCACCGCTTTGAATCTCCCGCAATTCGAATGGACCAATCGCGGGAGTTTCTTAGCGAGCCAATTGGCGTGGCTCGCCTGACCAATCAGAGTGCCCCGCGCTTTGGCCAATCAAAGCGCGGGGATCTCAAGAATGCTAATTAGGGACAGAACAGGTTCAGCCCAGCCAGGAGCAGCGATGAGCAGCAGACACTGAACCGATTCTCTCCGCCATTCTGCTGCCTGGGTTCTCATACGCACTATATCCTCTTCTTTTGAAACGCAGCTGCTTTGCATGGCAAAGCAGAGTGCCGCACGGCAGCTGCTGAAGTGACCAGGAGAGTGCAGGCAGGGGTGGGATTCTACCAATTATCACCTATTCGCTAGAACGGGTTGTTAACATTCTAAGCAGATTGGAGAACCAGTTGTTAGAAGAAATTACTGGCCTAATCCTGTAAGGAAGGCAGGAAGGAAACATTCTGGTGTTGCTTATAGAAACTGCTTCTCTGTTAACCCTTATTACATGGAAGGACTAGACTTCCTGTCTCAGGAACCTCTCTGGAGTTTTTTCCCCCTCTTTTGCTGGTATTTTGCTTGTGTGGAGTGACCATTCAAAGTTACAATGGCACTGAAAAAAGTGACTTATGACCATTTTTCACACTTACGACTGTTGTAACATCCCCACAGTCACAAGAGGCCAGGCGAGGAGATGCGTGCCTTAATGTCAGTGATATTGAGTTGGCCACACCCAGCCAATAACATGATTACCAAGCCATGTCCACCCTGTCACATGACCACTAAGCCACACCCACCATCTCAGCCACACCCACCATCTCAGCCACGCCCACAGAACCGGTTGTTAAAAATTTGAATCCCACCCCTGAGTGCAGGCTTGCAGGAAGTGAGTTGGAACCCCTCTGTGCCCATGCAAAGTGCACATTTGGCATGCGCAGGCAAAGTGTGAGCATACACGCAACGCATGCCCACCAAGCCATGCCTACCAAACCGGTAGTGAAATGTTTTGAATCCCATCAATGGTATATGTGTGTATGCGTACACACACACACACACACACACACAAAACACACACAAAATATGGCATATCACCCTTAAGTTCTTTCATTTCTTCTTTACTGTTGGATTCCTGTAGGTTCTTCAGCTTCTTATAAAATTTTATAAAATTTTCTTCAGGAAAATCTTATGAAACCGTCCTTAATTTCACCTCCCAACCACATGTTAGCTGAGAAGAGCCATTCACTGCTTTTTATGTCCTGCCACCTGGGAGATATTCTTATGGGTAGGTGAAATGAGATATTTGCTATCTGGCATTTTTCAATTGTTCTGTTGTTGTCTTTTATTTCTTCCTCTTGCTTTTCATTTTCGCCAGGCCTTTTGATTTCAAATAACAAGGAATATCCGAAGACCAGGCAAGGAATACCGTAAGACCATAATCATGAAATGTAAAGAGTTAATGATGCTTATCTATGCATATGGATCCTTTTTATGACAGTGATGGCTACTGGAAGATGTGGTTTTTGTTACCATGCCTTTATAAAGGCAACAAAGAGAGGGTGGCCTAATGCCATGAGATATACCACTTTTGGGACTGACAGCCAAACCTGGTCATTGGGTGGTATCAGGGGTGGGCTTCAAAAATTTTAGCCATGCGTTCTCCGCCCGGTTGCTTGGTGGGCATGGCCGTGGCCTAGTCGGCCTCCTGCACCACAGTGAAGGGTGGCATTTTTGCCCTTCTTCAGGTTTTCCTTGAGCCTCTGGGAGGACAAAAACAGCCTCCTTGGATTCCGGAGGTTTTCTAGAAGCTGGAAATAGGCCCGTTTCCACCCTTCCCAAACCCGTTTTTCATCCTTTCTGAGCCTCCGAGCACGCCCTGCACTTACCTGCATCCAGGAGGACTTCTGGGAGGGGCGGCGGGGCCAGCCAGGAGAAGGATTTGGAGGTCCTCTGAACTGTGCAGAATCTTAGCTAGAAGTTCTCCTGATCTCTTTTGTGAACCCACAGCACCCCCTCCCCACCCCACCCCGGGTGGCATGCCAAAAAGTACTCATAACCAAGATAAGAAGTGGAAAATGTAAAATTTTAAAAATTGAATTAAATTGAATTACTAGGACTAATCTCCTTTTTAACAATACGACCTTCTGTGTGATCAGGTATGCCTTATTATCTCTCACTATGGCTACAATTCTGTCTCTGTTGGGCTTGGTGATGGAATGGCTTTATGCTCCTGTCAAAATTTTCTGTAAAGGCTCTTTCCCCTTCTACAGTGAGCAATAGTTTGGTAAGCTCTTTGGCCAAATACTTAAGCTTAGCATACTGAAATCAGATGCTGAAAGCGACCACTGCTGCGAGACTAGCTCTTGCCCAGAGATGGAAAGGAAATGATATGTCAGAAGAGATGGAAATAATTAGAAAAATTTGGCCGTGCACTGAAATGGATAGAATAACTCAAGAATTAAAAGATAAGACTGAATCTGATTATTACAGAATTTGGGAGAAGTTTGACCACTGGTTTAAAAAAAGAAAGGAGTAACTCTAGCAAAGATGATTCATATTTATGTACATATGTAAATTTGTATTTTTTGTTATGTATGTACCGCGTTCATTGTTTTTAATGTTTTTTTTCTGTTTGTTGTTCATTAATAAAATTATATTTTTTTAAAAAAAGATGCTAAAAGGAAATGGCAATTTTCTGTCCTTTTCCCATTCAAAGGAAATATTCTGTGTATTTTTCATTTATTCACACCCCGCTTTTCCTCTGAAACAAGGAATGGTCTTACAACAATTTGTTTAACCTTCAATTGTAATTACACTAGCATTGTAAAAATGATTTCTGACAGATCTTCACACTTATGACCATTGCAGCACCACAGACACATGATCAAAATTTGGCTGGCCGACAACTAGCACGTACTGTATTTCAAATGGTTGTAGCATCCCAGGGTAAGTTGTTTACACTTGCAAACTACTCCTCAGCTGATTTCCGACAACAATGTCAATAGGGGAAGCCAGATTTTAATGCCTACATGATTTACTTAACAACTGCAATGATTTGCTTAACAGTTATGACAGAAAAGATTATAAAATAAGGCACTAACCACTTAACCACTTTGCATAAGAATGGAAATTTTGATCAGTTGTGATTATGACTTGAAGACTATCTGTATTTTGTTGCTGAGAATAGAATTTCTAAAAAAAAAAAAAAATGACTGTAGGAACCTGGCTAATGTTATTATCAGTATATTTTGGGGGTTGAAGGGCAGCCAGAAAACAGTGGCAGTGCTCAGAGCTTTATAATATCTACATCTCATTCTGTTCTTTCAAGGATGTTATATATAGTATTCTCTCATGAATTATTACCCTATAAATGGAGCCTTGTAAGGCAGGTTCAAATGATAGCTAGTAGGTCAGATCCTGAAGATGAAACTCAAATACTTCGGCTACTAATGAGAAGGAAGGACTCACTGGAGAAGAGCCTAATGCTATAGAAGAAGAAGAGCTATAGAAGAAAGGGATGACAGAGAATAAGGTGGCTGGATGGAGTCACTGAAGCAGTCAGCGTGAGCTTAAGAAGATGGTAGAGGACAGGAAGGCTGTCCATGGGGTTGTGATGGGTCAGACATGACTTTGCAACTAATAACAACAAAAACATTCCAAATATGATGTTGAAGAATACTCTTGAGGATCCCTTGGACTGCCAGAAGACCAAATGAGTTAATCCTAAAGGAAATACTATAAACCCTGACTGTCCTTTGGAAGGATCAATATTGAAGCTGAAGCTCAAATACTTTGGCCACCAAATGAGAAAAGAGGACATATTGGAAAAGATGCCAGGACAGACTGAAGGCAAAAGGGATAAGAGGTGCTTAGAGAATGGCATTGAAGCAGTGTGCATGAGTTTGGGAAGACAGATAACAAATAATCAGAGTTGAAAAAGACCTTGTAGGTCATCTAGTCCAACCCCCCACCTAAACGGGAGACCCTACACCATTTCTGACAGATGGCAGTCCAATCTCTTCTTGAAAGCCTCCAGTGATGAAGCTCCCACAACTTCCGAAGGCAACTTCTGTTCCACTGATTGATTGTTCTCACTGTCAGAAAGTTTCTACTTATTTCCAGGTTAAACCTCTCCTTGTTCAGTTTCCATCCATTATTCCTTGTCAGAGAAACAATGGGGGACCAAGTGTGCTATGGTCCATGGGGTTGTGAAGAGTTGGACATGACTTAGTGACTGAATAAATAACAACAAAAAATTCCCAAATAATTGCTGAGGTTTCCTGACCAGATGTCATGATTTTATTTGAGCATGGTAATCACCATCCCTAAACTGATGCTATTTGTTCTCATCTTGCTCAAATTTTAATGTCAGAGAAAAGCCACTCGTTGTTATTTATAACTATAAAAGCAAATAAACTTTTGCCAGAAAAGTTAAGCAAATATAAAGTTGTTCACATTTTTTTTTACAAAAGGCTTAAGATAAGAATTTAAGATTAATAATCTTTGAATTGTGATTCAATTTTCTCATTTCCTCTCCAAAAAAAAAACAAACCTCTGCTGTTTTCTGTAATCTTCTGGATATATGCAAAAAAAAATTTCTGCTGTCTCCTGCTTGATAATCAAGATAATCAAGTTTGCAATTCTTCAGTGGTAGCGGATACAGTAAGATAGAAAGTAGCTTTTAATTGGTTTTTTTGGGATGAGAACTAATAACTATTTTAAAATAAAGATGAGGGAGAAATATATTTAGTTTGCATTTTAATAGGGACCTACATAATTCACATTTCCGAAACCACTACATGAATTGAAACAGTTAAATTCATTGTTCACATTCTGTAAACGTTTGTTGCACTTATCCATTAAGGGAGGAGATGTATTGTACTAGGCAATATAAATTGCAGATCATATTGCAGAAGAAAAATGCCTCTCCAAGAACACTGCATTTTCTCTTACCTAGTCCAATCACAAAGATAATTTTGTTGAGACAGATGACAGCTTTAGTTAATGTCATATCCCAGACAGCAGGATGACAGCTAATGTTTCTTAGCAACATACCTTGATTACAAAGCCCTGTAATTGCTTAGAATTTCATACTACAGGGCACAGTTATAGTGAACATTTAAATTTATAAGTAGGAATTAAATTAAACTAATCTGAAAATGCACATAACCAAAATTATGCTTCATGAAAGACAAGCACAGTCAGAGAAAATTATTGAAATGGGCTAAAATGTGCATATGATTTTTTGTGGGCACTGTGCATATAACCTTCATTACTTAGAAACCCATACAAGTTAATAACTAACATTTTCTAGACCTTTTTGCCTTTTTCAAATAGGCAAATGTTCCCAAATATAATGTCACTCTTTATAATGGGCAGAAGCAGCCATTTGATGCTCAGCATTATTTTGGGGATGCTGCGTCTATTAAGTTATTTTATCTTATTGTTGTTTACTTTTAAAATGTAAGCTCTACAGTTATGTGGCCTAAGCATTTAAATTAAATAAATAAATAAATAAATAAATAAATAAATAAATAAATAAATAAATAAATAAATAAATAAATAAATGCTCAAGGAAAGATGATATTAAATTTTACCGTCCTGTCCCACCAGGCATAACAAATGTCAAATGTTTTGTGTTTCCAGTGAAATCATTTTGTTTTCATTCTGGTCACATACTTAACTGAATAGAATACAGAATTAACAGAGCTGGAGGGACCTTGGAGGTCTTCTATTCCAACCCTCTCCTCAGACTGGACATTATGGACAAATGGCTATCCAATCTCTTTTTTAAAAAACCTCCAGGAATGGAGAATCCACAACATCTGAAGGCAAACCTTTCCACTGATTAATTGTTCTAATTGTTCTTGCTTCCTTTCTGTTTACTGTTCTTGCTTTGGGGGAAAGTAGCTGGCGGTCATCAATCTGAGGGAAGGATAGGCTATTTAAAGTAAAATATTTTCCCCCCAGCTGATAGACAAAATTCATTCTGGTTAACTTTTCATTGGTCACATTCCAGTAGCCAAAATCAAGAGGGCTTTGATCTTCAGTGTACCATTTGCTGTTGTATGAGATCCACTTTCCTTTCTACTCCACTATATTCATCACTTCCGCTATCCTCTAATATTATGCTTGTGGTTTCATCAGAATAAGGTACTGAGAAGTATCTTCAGTACTTTTGGCACTGAATGTATTATTACCACAGCAAATAACTGAATTATTCTGGAAATACTGAACTTTGAGAAAAGTTGCTTTGGTTTTACATATTTTGAACAAGCAACCATTCCAGAATATTAGCATTTATTCAACATTTACACATAATTTGTAAAAGTCCAAAACAGCTATGGTATTTTTCTGTTATTTTGTAAATTTGCAGATGTTTGGAAAAAATTTTTTTGGAATAGTTTGCTTCCAAATTGAAAGGTCTAATTTCATTTCTAGTGTTTATAAATTTTATTTTGCTCATTTCTTTACTTCAATAAGTTTGCACAATTCTTCACTTTCCTTTCTGTTATTTTTGTTTTAATTCTTGAACAGTAGAAAAAGTGCTTGTTTCTGTTTTCCACCAGCAAAATTTGCCATCTTTGTAACTTTATCTCAGAACTTCTTACTTCATTCTTACATGTTAAAAAAGTATTTTTTTTTTCTTCTCCTACTGTAGAATTCAAGGTTGGGGTGTTGTTGTTTTGGCTTCATTTGAGTGTTGATGCAACAGAAATTGATTTATTTGGCTAAACATGATGTTGTGGGCTGAGGGAGTGGCTGGCCCAAAGTCACACAGCTAGCTTTCATGCCTGAAACTTGATATAGACTTGTCCACAGCTACATGTATGTGTCAACCATACCTATACCATGAAGGGATTGATGGGTAAGCATAGGGTGTAAATGGTTGCAGATAGGCTAATGTGCAAACCTCTCAAATTTCAACTATGCATTGTGTGGAGATGTGCATCTTGCATGCTGATTGGGTGATTTGCTGTTGGGAAACAGGTGGCACATTCACATGACAAAATGGCTACAGGGTTTTAGTGCAACATCTATGCAACTTTTTCTAAACAACAGGCGCATACCTCCTCTGACTTGCATTAATTCAGAAGTCTGCTCAAAGCTTAAGGCAAGGCCAAAGTTTACCCTGTGTGGTTACCAGCCTGATTCTTAACCGGTAGACCAAATTGTCTCTCTTGTTTTAAGTAATTAACTGATATTTTGCAGCCTGATATCTAGATCCCACAACCACTTTGGATTACTGAGAGGTAACATAGGTATATGCTTAAATACTATGAGTTTGCTTCTCAGTCCTTTAAGCCTATTTTTGCAGATGCCAATCAAGAGTGTCTTGAATTGATTGCTACCTAATGCCCTACCATTGGGAAATGTACTGCATCAGTGGTGGGATTCATTTTTTTTTTTTTACTACCAGTTCTGTGGACGTGGCTTGGCGAGCATGGCATGGCTTGGCGGGTGTGGCAGGGGAAGGTTACTGCAAAATCCCATTCCCTCCCCACCCACTAACCTGCTTTCCAGCTCCTTTCTCCTGTGCAGGGCAATGAAGCCAATCAGCTGGGACTCAGGAGGCAGAGAATAGATGGGGTTGGTGGGGCCAGTCAGAAGTGGGATTTGTCGGTTCTCCGAATTACTCAAAATTTCCGCTACTGGTTCTCCAGAACTGGTCAGAATCTGATGAATGTACTGCATGGTGCTTATAGTAAAATGGTTGTTTTAATCCCCAAGAGTGTTTGGAAAACTCCTAATGAATTTCCTAATGAATGACATAGTGGCATTATACCAATTTATCTGAGTCTAGGCGAGACTGGATTTTTTTTCTCTTAACAACAAGAACAAAAGTCTCTTTGACAACTCAAAATAGCTTGGCAGTCCTTTGCTGTTAAAAACATTGGATTTTGCAATCAACTTTGTTCTGTTGGCAGCCTTTTTTCAAAAAACATTATTTCTTTGCTAATGTCACTCATTGCTGACAAAAGAGAGGAACTCTTTTGTAATATTAAATGTAGTAAAATTTCATTGACACACAAAAAAATTGTTGGAAATTTTACCTGAAATATATAGTAAAATATATAGTAAAGATTTGAAATACCTGATTGTAAATGTATTAACAGCAGCTAGGATTGTATTTGCTAAAACCTGCAAAAATGAGAAAATATCATCACAGGAGGAAATCATTAAGAAAATATTGGAATGTGCTGAAATGAGTAGATTGACACTTGAAATTAGAGAACAAGAGGATAAACAATTTTATAAAATTTGGCATCTTTTCTATCAATGGTTAGACAACAAAGTACAGTAATGAAATATGTAGATTTTTAGAAAATAATAAATATATAAATATGTACTTCGTTGTTATTATAACTACAAAATGATTTTAGGATAGATTTGGAATGATAATATGAACTGTTATAAAATAAATTAAGTAAATTATGGTTATCTTGTAAAACATGAATGAATAAAAGTATAGTCAAATGATTGATTGATAATGATACTAAGGTATTTAATTTTTGATTGACAATATGAGATTATATGTAATGTAATTGTAATTGAAGACTACGAAATGGAAGCACAAAACAATTTGTAAACCAACCGGCACACTGTATGTACACCTATGAAAGATAGCTTGATGTTTTTATGTTTTGTTTGTTTATGTTTGTTTTTAAAAACCAATAAAATAAAATAAAAAATAGTCAGCAATACTGCATATGACATTTATTTCCAGAACAGGAAAAGAATAGAAGACAGATTCAGAAGCAGAGAAGCTATTCAAGATTTTCTACTGCTTTTTTTAAAAATTCTCTCACACTAAGATCATGAAAGTGTTCAAATATAAAAAGTTCTGGTATTGAAAAGGTTGTGATCATGCCCTTGGTCAAAAACTGGAAATATATGCCATAGCTTAACAAAATAATTCAATGGAAGCCAATGATTAGATTTTATTTTAATTTTGTTAAAAAAATAATTTGCTATGAATTCAATTATTTCTGTGCTATTTGTCAGCATTCTAGAAAAACTCAACTCCAACAGATAACTTTGAATCAGACATGTTCTCAAAGTTTCTTTTTATTAGAGTAGTAAACTGGCACATCTAGGAAATCCTGAATCTGAAAGTTCTGGGTTTTCCTCCAATAAGTAAAATAAGACAAATCCACCCCCTGCCCCCATCATTCCATCACATGCCCCAATCACCATCCGTCCCAACTTGAGACATCCCCTCTACAACTACTCAGCCAGGTGCAGGAATAACATGACCTTGATTCTAAAGAAGAATGCTATTATGTCTAACACATATTCTCCATGAAATTCCCTCCTCCCATCTTCCATGGCTCAAGAAATATTATTTTTATAATGTACAGTATGATGACCTTCAGTTTTCCTAATTGATTATCTTCCAGAGTATTTCCCTTATCCTCTAATTTAATAACATTGTCAAAGAAAGCAATAAGATTTCTCTGACATGATCTGTTTTTGATGTTTAACTGTCTTGTTCAGGTAACAGATAATGAGTTGGAAGGGATCTTATATGTCATCTAGTCCAACCCCCTGCCCAAGCGGGAGACCATACACCATTTCTGACAAATGGCAGTCCAATCTTTTCTTGAAAGTCTCAAGTGATGATGCTCCCACAACTTCTGAGGGCAAGCTGTTCCACTGGTTGATTGTTCTCACTGCCAGAAAGTTTCTCCTTATTTCCAGTTAAATCTTTCCTTGTTCAGTTTCCATCCATTATTCCTTGTCTGGTCTACAGGTGCTTGAGAAAATAGCTCGACCCCTTCCTCCCTGTGGCAGCCCCTCAAATATTGGAAAACTACTATCATGTCTCCCCTGGTCCTTCTCTTCACTAGACTAGCCAAGCCCAGTTCCTGCAACCGTTCTTCCTATGTTTTACTCTTCAGTCCTCTAATCATCTTAGTTGCTCTTCTCTGTACTTTTTCTAGAGTCTCAACATCTTTCATTTTTAGATGCTTAAAAAAACACTACTTGGTTAACTTTTCCTGGATTTCCAGATATTGATGCCATACTGATTGACCTGTTGTTTCCCGAATTTACTCCCCCCACCTTTTTGTAGATTGGGACCACAACAGCTCTTTTCTAGTCCTCTGGTAATCCCACTGTGCTCCAAAAGCATTGAAAGATTATGTTCAATGGTTCCAAGATCACATCTGCAAGCTCCTTCCAACCTCCACAAGTTGACCAGCCATTTTCAGATCTTCATTAGGACCCATGAGGGAGTTGGTGGCTACTCCCCCCTCTTTCTCCATCTACCGGTCTTTCCCGAGTCTTCCCTGCTCCCCCAAAGGAGTTGTGTGGGCAGTTGGGGGCTCAGGACCCCAGAGAGAGGCTCCAGATAGAGCAGAAAGTTAGGAGAATTGGTTTAATGTCGGTGTTTTGAGTAACACATCAAAGAAATCAGAACTCTGAGGCAGGCAGGTCCCTCCAAGAACATGCCTATTGGATATATCATATCGGCACAGCTAGTGCAAAACAACTCTGAAGTTTCCTGCACTAATAACATAATTGAAAGAGCAACTGTTTCCCTCCCCAGTTGTCCCAAGTCACATTGTTCAATTAAGGCTCCTCAGTCACACCTCTCCTCCTTCAACTACCACCTGTTGGGATGAACTTGGTTCACATAAGAAGGCTCATTTTTGTGTCTACAGATCAGAGGTGGTATTCAGTAGGTTCTGACCAGTTCTGGAGAACTTGTAGCAGAAATTTTGAGTAGTTCAGAGAAGTGGCAAATGCCACCTCTGACTGGAGATTTTACACTACCCTTCCCCTGCCATGGCCACCAAACCATGCCCAAAGAACTGGTAATAAAAAAAATTGAATCGTATCACTGCTACAGAGGGTCTATCTATTCCTCCCTCAAGAGTGTGTGTCAACTTTGAAGCAATTATGAAGCAGCAAAAGATGGCTTCAGCCAGGTTCAATTCAGAATTGACAGGTGCATTATGTACTTCATTAGTACCTGTCCAATCTAACCAACCTGGTCTGCATTGCAGATTCCTCTAATGCTATACATTTGGATGGTGCAGTTGCTTTCATTAAGGAGGACTTCATGACTGCATAGATTTTTTCAATGAAAAACATCTCTCTCTTTTTTTTGAAGTGGCTTTCTATATAACCTGAACAGAACAATAAAGAAGGATAACTTACAATGTATCTTTGATTCTTGCAAATCAAAGTAGCATTACTCTCTTTGTAGAATGAAAGCCTTAGAAGTCATCTGAATACTTTGGGTGAATTCAAGTTACTAGCTCTCAATACCAGTGATCTGGCAGCATTTATCTCTTATAGATGTTTAAAACAATTAGTCCCCTTTAATGATTTAAACAGTGCAATTAAAAGACAAGCTGTGGTAGATGGAGGCATTTCATATTGACTCATCAGTACCAAACTTACAATAACATGGTTAAAATTGGAATAAAATACCAGTTCTTGAATGATACCACATGCAAAACACAGGTGCATGCCATTAAGTAACAATATATTGTAATGTATTAAATTAAATGGTTATATATTCACATTTTAACAATAGGATTTTTTATACTACTGTGTTTCCCCCCAAAATAAGCCCTACTCAAAAAATAAGCCCTAGTTAAAGTCATCATCAGCTGGGAGGCATGGCCAACACTGAAGGTGGCAAGGGTGCAGGAACTGGTGTCCAGCTGCAGCCTGCACAGTACAGGTGTGTTTATTACCTGTCCAAGCAGCAGGCAGAGGCAGAATCAGGGGGAGGAACATGATATAGATGCTGCACAGACCACAGGAAAGCCGAGAGACTCATCTTCACACAGCAACACCAGCAGCAGAGGCATGGAGGGGGAGGCAAGTGATCCGGACACACCACACAGGACATGAGAAAGCCAAAAGTTGGTGGGCTGGAGCAGGTAGGTGTCTTCAGGAGGCTCAGCTATGCACAGCATCACCACCAGCAGATAGAAGCAGAGGCACGTCAAGGAAGGCAGGTGATCCTGATGTGCTGCCACAGGCAAGATGAGCCTCCTGTGGCTGGCCACCTTCTCCAGTTCATTGACTCTCAACTTTCCTGTGGCCTGCGCAGCACATCCAGATCACCTGCCTTCCCCACTATGTTTCTGTCTCCTTCTGCTGCCAGTGCTGCCACGTGAAGTCAAGCATCCCACAGCCGGCCAACCACTCTGGCCCACTGACTCTTGGCTTTCCTGTGGGTCACATGGCACATCTGGATTGCATGCCTCTCCCCATTCATCTGCCACTTTCTGCTGCTTCAACAGGTAATCAACTCACTTGTGTTGCATATGCTGCATAGCACCAGTGTGCGCCAAGGGCCAGCAGGCAACAGCTGCTGCCGGACTTCAGCCCCCATGTGGTTGTTACCTTTTGTGTGAATGCCAGGGAGTGAGGCACCAGCCAGGATGATCACACTGAAATCATGTTTGCCCCCAAAATAAGCCCTAATGTTTATTTTGCAACCCAAGAAAATATAAGACCACGTCTTATTTTTGGGGAAACACATTATGTGTGCATCCCACTTTTCTTTCTCCTTACTCCTCCATCCCAAGTCTTTAAACTTTCATTAATAACTCATGTTATGCTTTATTCTCATCTCAATGTTATATACCATACTGCTATTTCCTTAATACTATAATGATCTTATGATGTCACATTAAATGTGGTCCTTTCCTTTCCTCAAATTTTACTATTCATATGAACAATGGCTGTTCTTGATTATGATCTTATATCCTATGGAGAGCTGTACTGGCACCCTAGCAAACATCACTATGCATGTCCTACAGACTTCCTAGCTGAATTTAAGAAGGTAGGAGGGGATGCATCAAATCTGTCTCAGAAGAACACTTAAAGATATCACTAACTGAATTGTAGAGAGTTTTGAACTTGATCACAGACTTTGTGTGTGCATCAGAAGCAGGTCCAGCATATACAATCTCATGTTCTACATAAATGCTAATGCCATTAAGCTTAATGCATAAACAGAGCTATTATTGAAAGAAACGTATATGAATTACCTGCAGGTATTACAACTGTTGCATTTATTACTGCAAGTGATGGGCGGCGGGGGGATGAACATGATAAGAAAGGTGAAAGTTTGCAAAATGCAAGTATCTCCTACAAGCTAGCAGGATAATTTTGCAAATCCTAAAAACAGAGTACACAGAAGCAGACGGGGGTCTAAAAAACAACAACACCCAGTCCTTAAGTTGACTACTACTCTGTGAAAGACAAGTGGTGGACTTGCAGAATGGCTTCCAGCCAGACAGTTAAAAATGCTGGTGACATTTGAGCAGCCTGTAATCCTTAGGGGGCTCTTCAAAAGGCAACCTTTTTTAGCACTTTTTCTGCCTTCCAAACTTTTTTTTGCAACAAGGAAGTCAGTCCATTTATAATTCTGTACAGCCATTTATAATTCTGGTACTGGCAGTGTTCTATATGAAAGTAAAACTCCTCATTCAGACTTCAAGGATTCCTTATCAACAGAGCCTCTGCAAGGGAAAGGTCTGATTAAAATAACCTGTTCAATTTACAGCAACTCAGTTGTTTAATGAACTGCTACAGCAGGGACGTCAAAGTCGCATTGTCACAGTGGTATAACATGATGTATCATGACTTTTTCCCACTTTGCTAAACTGGGTGTGGGCATAGCCAGTGTGTGATATACACCAGCCTGTGGGCTGCAAGTTTGACAGCCCTGCATTACAGGAAAGTTTGCTTAACTCCTTCAATGCTCTATCACATCAAGCTGACATCAAAGAATGGCTGGATGACATCACGGAATCCCTGTAAACAGACAAGTCACTACTGGTCCCAAGGAACAGTGTCTGAAATTAACTCAGGAGGGGTAAGGCCCCTAGTGCTGACTTGATTCCCCCAGAACAGGGATCGGCAACCTTAAACACTCAAAGTCCTAACTGGAAGCCCACGTTCCATTCTGGAGCCCACCGGAAGTCTGGTTTTACCACCATTGAGTTTCCTCCAAAGCATGGAGTCATTTTTCCTCTACCTATCCTAACCGAAAGCCCTATCAATTGTGGAGCCAACTGGAAAACCCATCCCTTGCCATAGAATCTTCTCTTGGGACGCTGGGCTTCCTCTCACAAACCAGAAGCTCCTCTCAAAATTGTGGCGCTGACAGGTGACAGGGAGCCACAGCAGAGGGATGAAAAAGCCACATGTGGCTCCAGAGCCATGGGTTGCCGACCCTTGCCACAGAACTATTAAAGAATAACATAAAAGGATGGGCTCCAATCTTGGCATCAGTTTTAATTGATATTGCCACCACTGGGTGCATCCCTGAGAATTGGAGCCTGGCATTTAAAGTTCCAATCTGTAAGAAGAGAAAGAAAGATGGCCCTACAAACTACCGGCTTACGTTGCTTAATGGAGTCAGCAAACTCTATGCTAACAACTTTGGCAATAAACTTAAGGATTGGCTGGACCAGGAAAATCTGATAGTGGAACAGCAGGCCAGTTTTTGAGAAGCTAGAGGCACCAGTTATCAATGATTGGTCCTCCAGCAACTGATTGAAAAATATTCAATTCAATTAAATGCTGCCTTCATTGATCTTAAGGCAGATTTTATTCTGTATCCAGAATCGAATTGTGAAAAAACTGTAAGTTGTATCAATCAGCCATAATCTTCCCTATTTAACTTATGCACTCTATGCAATATGCAAGGGTTCCTCTCAAAATTAGTTACAACTCAAAAGAATTTCATTTCGGGGGCCCATTTTAGATGCTAGTTAGGTTATTTTACCATTTTTTATCATGTCCTAAATGTTATTTGTTTACTATTTGTACTATTGTTTATTATTTGAACAGCAATACATTGTGTTTGACTGATATTCCCAGACTTTGACAATATTATAAAATAGATTTTTTTTTTAAAAAAAAAAGTTAGTACCAGTAATGATAATGCTGGCTGTGGGATTCTGGGAGTTCACAGATCTTCAAGTTGCCACGCTTGATAAATGTTGCTCTATGTTGAAAGATAGGAACGCAAAATGTAATTTCTAGCAGAAGAATTCAAAATCAGATCCTTTTCCCTGCTTCTTGATCAGCTTCAAAACTAGCTTTCTTGCTGCTAATAAACTCTAACCAGTGGACAGTTCAGTGGAAAGGAAAGAAAGTGCCTGGGACTCTGGTGAATTCCTAATCAGAATACTTCAATTTCTGTTGTCCCCATTTTTGTCTGATCTAAATAATTCCACCTCAATGGAATTATGCAGCCAGGAGGTAGTTAACGAAAGAGTCAAGCACAGGTAGTCCTCACCTTTCAACAGTTCATGTAGTGACCATTCGAAGGCACTGAAAAAAGTGACTTATGACAGTTTTTCATACTTACAATCATCGTGGAATCCCAATGGTCAAATGATCAAAATTCAGATACTTGGTACCTGGTTCATATCTATGGCAGTTGCAGTGTCCTGGGGTCATACTTGTACAACAAATTAGTCAATTGGATTGACTTAGAGCATGTTTTGGCAGATGAGCAAGTGGGCTTCTGGTCTGGATAGTCTATTTATGGACACACCCTTTTTCTTCAACACCTGACTGAAAAATATACCTTCAAACCAGGTCCATCATTCTATAATACATTTATTGATTTTGGGCTCTCATTTGATCTAATTCCTCAAGAAAGGCTTTGGTCTAAGCTTCTGCATACAACCATAGAAAGATGCCTATTATTGCTTATGCACATTGTCTACAAGAACTCCTGAATCAAAGTTCAACACAGTATGCAAGGACACTACACCACAGAGATTCTAACATGTAGAGCAGTAAGGCAGGGATGCATTCTAGCCCTTCTGTTGTCTAATCTCTATATAAATCCCAAATTAAACTTATATTTATTCTTATTTCTGTTATATTGTAAGATTTTCCAGCTTTCCTGGAAATCCCTTGGTCCAAGTAAGAACTGATATTTCTATGTATATTTAGCCTATGTTTCTATGCATAGGCTAAAATAACTATTTTCACCGATTAAATTCAGTCTAGGTGCTAATTATTGATATGGCAATAATTCAGGAAACCAAAAGCTAATAAAGCAATAAAAGAGAGCGCAAATGAGAATATTGAACACTGTTGGGGGGGAAAAAACAGCCGTTGCATTCTGCAATCATCAAATATTAAGGGTGTTTGTGTCACAGTATAAAACACTATCCACAGATTCAGAAGTGCCAGATCTTAGTAAGCACAGAGCAAGCTGTGGTGAAAAGGCCATCTATGAAATATGTCAATTTATTATACCAAAAAATATTCCACCCAAAGACAGAATATTTTGAGCCATAAAAAAATAAAACTTACAAAGTAATAGCATTGCAAAAACAGATGCTGTGGGAAAGAGAGGAGCAGGGGGAAAATAGATTAATTGAACTGAAGTGCGACTTTGTCCACTTGGTTCATCTGGGAATTTATGAAGGTTAAAGAGTTTTTATTGTCTGTACTGCCCATTTACTCAATTAATTTGAGAAAATTATTTAAGTACTAAAGGCTTACAATAAAGTACTTGAAGGGTTTACTTATGCTTCAAATGGGAAATGTTTGCTATCCCTGAACCAGGTAATTGAAGCATAATTAATTTTTATACCTTTCATGTGAAATCTTTTTTATGTGTAATTTCATCTCTGATATTAATGGTTACACAGAAATTCTAGTTGTCAGTATAGCAAATGGAGTTGCAATTTCTAGTGCATTGCCCTAGAATTTCCAATGTATGAAGAATTTAACAATAGATTTCTTCTTCCAAGAGCAAGAGATTTCTTCTTCACTCATCACAGAGGAAATCCAATTATTATTTGGCTCCTAGGATGCTGCCTACCACCTCTGCCCTAAACCCAAATAAGTAATAACTAACACACATTCCCATATACCTTATATGGATGTAACATTATATTGTATTACACTGGTATGAACATGTTGCAAATTGCACTGGCCCTCCAAGTCTATCATATTAACCTAATTGTGGTGTTTATGTTGTATTCAGAAGTCTGACAGCCCATAGATAAAATCTATTTTTCAGCCTATTCATTCGGCTGGCTCTGCTTCTATATCTCCCCGATGGGTAAGAGAGTAAAGAAGGACTGACCAGAGTGTTTAGTTTAGTTTATTGTCATTGCATCTCGTACAATGAAATCAAACACCATCTTCTGTGCACATCATGACCATGACCACGAAAATAAACACAAACACACACCCTTCACCCTTCACATATTGAATTGAAAACCCCCACACCGCACCAACACCGCACTATAGAGCAGAATTCAACAGAGCTACTGCCCTGGGATAGAAGCTGTTTTTCAGCCTATTTGTCCTTGTTTTTTTTTTTTTTTAAACAAATTTTATTAATTTTACAGAGAACACAATAAAACATAAACAAAACTAAAAGATCTTTTCTGAAGGTTGTCTGATCCCGGGTTGAAACTCTTCACACAGACACAAATTCAAACATCATATTCATTTTATATATCCTTCCATATCTTATTATCATTTTCTTTTATATATATATATATATATATAAACCATTTTTATCAATTTTATATAAACAATGCACAAGGCATAACAGCTTATAAGTTCTTTTCTAAGAAAAAATAATAAAAGAAGAAGACCAATAGAACATAGCAATCCCAAATTATAGTATCAATACTTTGTCGATTTAACTTCATATCTTATCCCAACTTCTCCTTTTCATCCAAATTATTTCTTATTAATTAATTTTTTTTTGCCTTTTTTCAATATACAACATCCAAAAGAAAAATAAAAAAATAACAAAACCTTTATATATCCTTTCATATCGTATTACCATTTTCAATAATATTCTTTGTCTGTTCTATTTCCAACTATCCATTCATCTTTTTTCTTTTATTATACTTCTCCTATACACCAATTGGAGTAACGTCTATAACTCATTATCCTAACTTAAAAGTACTTCATATAACAATTTTTCTTGGGATTCTGTTTAAAAGATTCTAAAATTACACAATGAATTTTATACTCTGAATACACATATAAAAAACACAATTTTATGTACCCTCCAGAATCCCTCTTTTATCCTAAATTAAATTCACCCATTGTCTCTGAATAAACTTTTTTTCTTTAGATCTTGCTTCCCCCCATTGAGGCTTCTCCTCCCCCCCTTTCTCTCTTGCTTATTCTTCTCCTTGCCCTTTTTACCCCTTTGTCTTTCCTCCTCCCTTTTCTTACTCCCTTTCCTTTGCTTTCTAACCTTGCCTCCACCTTTCCGCTCATTTTTCTCTTCTTTGGTTGTTTTTATAATTCTTAAAATCCCCTTTTTCTTATCCTTTTTCTCCTCCTCCTCGGAAAGAACCCATTGTTCATCAAAGATGGCTTCTTCTTCCTCTTCTTCTTTGTCCCAGTCCTTCTGCTGCGTAGTCAACTTTTCATAAGTACATAACGCCATTTCTAAGAATTGAAACAAAGTGCCCAAAGTATCTTCTTTTTTATATTTTTGATATTCAGTCTTTAGTTCATCCACAAGCCATTATGAAAAAAGAAACTTTTCCCAAAACAACCACAAATATTTTTAATCAAGAATAATTCAAAAAAAAAAAATTCCAAAAATTAATACTTTTCTTCCTTCTTCTCTTTCTCTTTCTGGGGTTAATGTTTAATCAAAGAGGTCCAATTACCATATACCTTTCTTTGGGATTCTAGGCAATCTCCTCCTTTTTCAGCTTCTGCTCCAATTTTTTTTCCTCTCCCTTCCCACTTGCAATATCAATTTTAAATAACCAGAAATCCATACCTCCAACAAGGGTTTTCCAATTTCTTAAGTTTTTCAATGTCCAAAAACCCTTTTGTCCCTTAGCTTCAACTCTCAAAACAATTCACTTTCAATGTCCAATATGTCCAAACATATCTACTGTTTCCATGGGGTGGGAGAGTGAAGAAAAAAAAAAAGTTCCCTTTAACAGCTTCTCCGCTGCTTTCGATCTTCTTAGGGATACAATGTATCCTCCAGCAATTCAAACAGCTCAGTTCCAACCAATTTGAAAGATGTTACTTGACCCGGCTCAGACAGCACTTTCACTCTTCTTACTTCCTCCAGCGCAATCTTACCCGGTTGCTGGCTTCTTCGTGGCGGCCATTGCTGACCGCCGCTCCACCGCCTTGGGCAAAAGGGGTTTTCCCGGAGGAGGAGGGGGTCTGCGACACCCCCAATCCCCTGTCTGACTCCCCTCTCTCTTCAGCTGTCCCTACAGGGCAGCCATATCCCCCTGACCCATCTGGATCGGGAGTACCTCGGTGGCTAGCACAGCTGCGAGCTGTCGCGAATTGCTGCTGCCCCGAAGCCACGCGAAACCGGAAACCCCCTTGTTTTTATTATTCTGTACTGTCTGCCTAATAGTTCAAAAGAAAGAGTTCCCAGGATGAGACGGATCTTTGAGAATGTTTTGAACTTTCTTAAGGCAGCAGGAGCTATAAAGTTCTTCCAAAGAGGGGAAAGGGAAACCAATGATCTTCTGGGCATTAACCCTCTGGAACGTTGTCCTATCTGCCACTGTGCAATTGGCAAACTATACAGTATCTTAAGATACTCTCTATGGTGCAGCGGTAGAAGGTCACCAGCAGTTTTTCATTCAGCTGTTATTTTCTGAAAAGTCTCAGGTAGTATAATCTCTTCTGGGCCCTTTTGACCAGGGCTGCAACGTGGGCACCCCAGGTCAGGTCGTCTTTTAGGGTAACATCCAGAAACTTAAAACTGGCCACTTCCTTCACTCAATCTCCATTGATAAGCAAGGGCTGGATGTCTGATCTGATCTATTTCTGAATCATCCCTGAGGATTTTCCTCACTCTGCTGAGGCAGTTGGTGTTGGCAATTTCATCCAATGGTGTCAGGGGACAGCCTATAATTTTTTGTGCTATTACATACATTTGAGTAGCAAATTGGGGAAAAAATAGAGGGAGAACATGTTTACATACCCTCTTCATCCCAATAGTCTTCTTATTGAATTGTGCAGCTTAAAGAACTAAAAACAATTTATGAGTTATATCCAACCTTTAAAAAATAGCACATTTTATAAGTCAATTATATATAGATGGTGTTATCAGCATATTGGTATCTCAGGCAATGGTGGCAGATGATCTAACCCATCAGTTTCACATAGGTATACATTATTTAGTTGGAGACCAGAATGCATCTGAGAAAGGATATCTCAGATATCTGAGCCCTCAGCCATACAAGTCTTTACACACAATTATCAGAATATTGAACTGTACTTGGAAACACACTGGATACAGTTCCAATAGCAGCAATGTTTCACTGCAGGAACAAGATCATAAGGGCATGGATTACTTATGGGCAATATACGGCTGAAATATTAGAGTCTTAACAAATTATTGATTTTTTTTTCCACACCAGCATGATGGGATTCAATTATTTTTACTACTGGTTATGTGGGCATGGCTTGGTGGACGTGGCAAGGGAAGAATACTGCAAAATCTCCATTTCTTCCCCAATCATGAGGGAAGGTTACCACCGGTTTTCTGAACTACTCAAAATTTCCACTACCGGTTCTCCAGAACTGGTCAAAACCTGCAGAATACCACCTCTGCACATCAGTCAACATCAGGTCATACAAAGAAATGTGTGTTTCTGTCCTTCAGTTGACTCCTCACAATCCTGAGGGAACCTATTATTTGTTTTGTTGATATAATATTTACACATGCAGATAATGATCAATAATTTATGTGTGCTGCCCTAGTCTTAAACAGAAGGTTAAAGTGCATAATAAGACATAAAAGGCAGTCTGAAATTGAATATCTGATGTTATGTACAGGACAAGCTTAACTATGTCACAGTTTTGTGTTCTGCCCCCTCATTAGCATTCTTGAGATCCCTGCGCTTTGATTGGCCAAAGCGTGGGGCACTCTGATTGGCTAGGCGAGCCGCGCCGATTGGCTCGCTGAGAATCTCCCGCGATTGGTCGATTCAAATCGCGGGAGATTCAAAGCGGTGCCATTGGCCGCGGCCGCCACAGCTAAAGAAATAAAAAGCCGCAAAGTTTTTCCTTAGCCCCAGTTCGGTTCCTAACTCAATAAAAGAGCTTGATACTAAGTCACCGACTCCTGGCATCATTTCCAACGACACGACATTTTGCAGCCTATGTCACATTTTTGCAACCTGATAAACTTGTTTATTTTAAATATCCTGCATCAATAGAAAACATTGAAATTACACCATCCAATGTAATAATATTCTTTCCTCCAAAGCACTGTAAAATCCTGCTATCTTTTTATGATATTAATGTCTTGGTGGAATTAAGGATAGATTATTCACCTTATTTTAATCAGGAGCAAAATGCAAAATCAGAAGAACAAGAAGGCTAAAAATGAAATTGGGAGTCAGGATTATGAGTAAAGCCAGAAGTGAAAGCCAATGAAGATACATTGGAGGAATGTTGATTTTCAAAGAAGTAAATTTCACAAGAAAAGAAAAAAACAACATCATACTTCCTGGTTATCTTCATCAGCCATAGGCATCAATGGAATTCTTGGAAAACAACCTAACCCAAGGGTCTTCAAACTTGGCAAGTTTAAGACTTGTGGACTTCAACTCCCAGAATTCCTGAGCTAACGTGATTGGAGGAGGAATTCTGGGAGTTGAGGTCCACAAGTTTTAAAGCTGTCAAGTCCTAGCCAAGTGTTCTATTAGCAAGGAAACAACCCAACCAAGATGGACTATGTCAGACAAGTAAAAACACATACAGCAACAGTTACCAGGGGCAAGAGGAAGCAGATCTTCCAGGCAACATCTTCCAACAAAATAGATATTAAAACTTTATTTAAAAAAATGCCTGAGCACACAATCCAGTAGAGCACAGCAAGACAACCTAAATGAAATATTCCAAAACATCTTTAAAAATAGAAGACTGAATAAAGGGGAAAAAAAACTGGAGTCATCAACAATATACAATGGAAGGACTGTAACTGCTGCTATTAGTAGAGCACATCAAGGAACATCAAATAGCAAACAGAAGTCATGATGAACTTTTGTCTTTATCGCAACACATTGACATATTCTACCCCGGTTTCAATCACAGGTTCTTTTTTTAAGCTGTTAGCATCTTAGAGCAAGTCAGATCAAAGAAGCTTAGCATTCAGATAAATCAGCCATCAATAGACACATAAAGACAAGCCATATTTACATATCATTCAAAAGAGTGAAAAAACATATAGAATGAAACAAAAAGATTAGAACACATTTCCTTCATCATCCAAGACCAGATAAATAGGGATTAACACCAGACCAATATCATCCAGAAAATAATGTTATAAATCAAGGATCTACCAAGAAGGGAACCACATCCCCACTGTCATGCCCCTGTCGGAATCTGATTCCGAGGGGGAGGCCGAGCAGCTAACAAGGAGTGGTACAGTGGCTGTGGAAGAAACTGGAGAAGGGCAAAGTTCAGCTGGGCAGAGCAAGGGAGAGGTAGAGCAAGGCAGAGGGAATTCAAAGGAAGATTCAGGGCCACCCTCTCTTCTTCATCCTAGGGCACAGAGGGAGGAACGGAGAAGAGAGCAATATGAGTTGCGTGGCTTACAGGGGAGGAAAGGGCCCTGACTACTGTCATTAGCTACAGCTGGGAACACAGTGTTTAAAAAGGAAAGCTATGCACAGCAAAGTTGTTGGAAGCAAATCATAAGTTATCTGTTATTGTTGAGGCTTATCTGGGTTCCTGGCGTCTTCCCAACTGTGTGTGTTTTATTGGCCTTTCATGTCTGCAATTCCTTATCCTGCCCTGTCAAGTTAATTGCAGCAGCGTGGTTTGTGTGGATTTTTATTTTACAGTTGCTACAACTTTGTTTTCAGACTGTATTTCCTCCACTTAATGACTGTTCTTGGGAGAGTTTTTCTCTAGCTGAAGGTAACCTGGACATTGGGGGCAAAGTTGGAGGTATTGAAGGGACTCTTCTTATTTATTGATTGTGTTGCCTCTGTACCACACCCTGGGTCATCACACCCACAAAAGCTGGAAGTGCATGCTACTATCTATAAACAGGCAGCAAACCCTACACAAACTGCATTTTTGTGTTCATCCAGGAGGGTACTTATTCTTCTATTGGTCTGTCCAATGTATGTGGGAGGGCATGATGCACAGGGGATGCCCTGGGGATGCATGGGGGATGCACATGATGCCCTGCCACATACATTGGACAGACCAATAGAAGAATAAGTACCCACCTGGATAAACACAAAAATGCAGTAAAAAAGCTGGAACACACTTCCTTACTAGTCCAACACATGAAAGCCACAGGTCATAGCATCGACTTCAATGGCACCAAAACCCTAGCCACTATAGAAAACCCCAGCCACAGAATTATCAGAGAAGCCATAGAGATTGAAAAAAAGACCTGAAAGCATGAATAGAATAGATGACTCCAGCAGATTGTCAATTATCTGGAAGCCTGCACTCTCAAACAAAAAAATCTCCACACCACAAGCCGGACAAATACCTGGGCACAAACAGATCCCCCCCCCCCAATACCTCCAGCTCAAACACATCCCAACCAGGCACCCAGATGAAACCTAGCTTCCTAATAAATAATAGCCATCCATTTACTTGGAGCCAAGCTGCACTAAAAGCCTCCAATACAGGAAACACAATGTTGCCAGCCAATCAAGACAAAAAAAAGCCACAAAACAGACAGAAGATATTAGAAACAGCAATCAAGCAGAAACACAGCAAATTCCAAGACGAATAAACACAGACCAAGACTCCCAATCAATCAGGATGAAGAAAAAAAAAATTCAGGCACAGCAGTAGGCTAGCCCCAAATTTAAAACAGAAACCCTAACCCTAAGCTGTGAAAGTCTGACTCACAGATGAACACTATACTGAAGCCTGATGATGGCAGATGAGATTCTGCCGAAACGTTGCTACAACTTTAAAAGCACAACTATAATGACGTGGGAAAATACCCAAACAAAGCTGATATATATATATGTGTGTGTGTGTGTGTGTGTGTGTGTGTGTGTGTGTGTGTATGTGTGTATGTATGTATGTATGTATGTATGTATGAATATGTATATGTATATGTATATGTATATGTATATGTATATGTATATGTATATGTATATGTATATGTATATGTATATGTATATGTATATGTATATGTATATGTATATGTTCCTCTTGGCTTCTAGAAAGAAAGGATAAGAAAGGATTCTATTAAGAAAGATTTTTTTGAAATGATCATCAGAGCATTAGTATTTTGTATATTAATATTAACATGCTCTGATGCTAAAGAGTTCTGTTCCCCCCACCCGAAAAGAAACCTGTTCCAAATGCAAAACACAAGCAGAAGGGAGGAGTTTCAGTTTTAATTTCACAGCATCAAGCAATTTTAATATAGAACAGTTGAGCTAAACCATGGCCAAGCTCCTTGCTGTCTCCTTGTTCACACAGCAAATATTGTTTCAGTTTCCAAATAGCCCTCAACTCTCTCACACACTGAGAGACTAGCCAGATGAATACTGATGGATGCTGGTAGGCAGAGGCAGAATTTTTTTCCCTTATTTTCCTCCCCCAAAACTAAGTCCAACCCATAGTTTTGTAGTGAAACACGGTTATCAAGCTAGTTAATGATTTTTTTTTTGTTTAAAAAAACTTTCGGCCAGGTCAAATCTATTGTCTAGAAGGTTTCCAATATGGTATATAGTTGCTATCTCAATAATTACATTTGATTACCTTCCCAACTGAATTGTTTGCTTGTAGAATATAAGACAACATGCTTATTTAAAACATGTATGATTGAAATGTGTCTTTCTTTGAAAAGAAGCATGTGGACTGAAATTTAGGATATAATGCTACTAATGAAACATATTTCCTTTAAATTTGAAAATGAGCATTAAACCTAAACTTTAAAATCTAAAACTGGATTTCCTACCAGTAACCTATTGTCTGTATCCAAATAAAATATTCATTTTTTAAAAAAACTTCCTTTTAAAATAATAATTTCCACACTACATTTTGTACAGCAAAACAAAAGTTGTCATGGTAGCCACACGGCTTGATTTTGCTGGTTGTGCTTAGGGGCATTTACATTTAAAGTGTTGACTTGACACTTGCCTTTTCCTTACTTTTTATGTTTTAAGATAATCAGATACTAAATTGCAAATACTAATTAGCACAGGCTGCTTTCCCCTAGGGCACTCCATTTAATTTTACTCACATCCACTTTTTATGCAACACTCTTGATTCTTCTGCTTTATCCTTCCTCTCTGGCATTCTAAATACATTTTTAATCTCCTTCAGGAAGTTTCCTAATATAATATAATTTCCTACTTACAGAAAATGCCTCTCAGGGCAGCATGACATCTATTGACCCTATAAAATAATCTGACATGCCTTATGACAATAACAGTAGAACATCTGGAAGTGATTAGTTGTATAAGTGCGGTAAAATATTCAGATGCTTTCCTCTGAGGGAATTTAAGAGGCAGTAGAATGTTCACAGACATATTATTTTATAAAAGGGAAATGAAAAATAAGCTTATATAGAGAAAATATTGAGGGACTCCTCCAAAAAAACTAAAACTAAAGCATCCTAGGGAGAAAAGGCAAAATATATTTAAAAATAGGATTTTTCCCAGGTGTCATCTGGACTGGAGAATTCTCTTAGCTTCATTCTATTCCATTTTCCATAATTGATAGATTAAATCTCAAACTGAACACATTTCTCGTGAAATGAATAGCCTGAAAGCATTTGTAAACCACCACCACCACCCCGTACACACACACACAAAGTGAGGGGGAAATGAACAAAAAGTAAAGTATGTCACCTTTAAATTTGTATTATGCATTATAAATAAAGCTGGGTCAATTATTCTTTACTTCACACTGTTACCATTTGTGGATGGCTGAACATTTAAAACATTTGGGTCTTAGCTAGTCAGTGGAATGATGTCTCCAAGAGATCTATCTTACTCTCTTGTTTTGACAACCTGCAAGATGATGACAGACTGGTTGTTCTATCAGATCTTCTGCTTGGATTGTGGTTGAGCCTTTTTATTTTGCTTTGTTTTCTGTTTTGGTGTATGTTATGTATGTAAATAGTTTAAATAAAGCAAGCTTGGGGTAAAGTGCAGGGTTCTGGCCCTGCACTTCTGATTGGGTGTTAAGCGGCTCGATCGGATTGGTTGGGTTCAGAGAATCCGATTGGCCCTTAATGAAGGACTCTTATTGGTTCTGGAGCTAGCGTCTTACAGCTCCCTATTGGTTATTTCACATTAAGGTCACCTATATAAGGCAGAGTTGATGTTGTTCACTCTCTAAAGTCACTATGTTATAAAGAGCTGAAAGTTCACCAACTAAGATTGTCTCCAGTCATTTCACCCATGCCTGAAACCATATCACTGGCGACGAGGATGGGATTTAGAGACATATGATCTAAAGGAACCGGGAAGAAAAACAGAGCACGTGCCAAGACGACGCCACCAACAGAAACCATGTCCAGCGGCATCGTACCACCTGCTCCGTTCGATTCGAACCAACAGGATTGGGAATCCTACATGGATCGCTTCCAAATGTTCCTTGAAACAAACAACCTGAAGGACGCCACACCAGCCAAGAAGCGGGCGCTGTTCCTGACGTACTGCGGTCCGGCTGTCTTTAAAATGGCAAAGGCACTCGCGAAACCTCGAGAAGTTAAAGCAATGAGCTGGGACGACCTCGAACCTCTCCTGAGAGACCATTACGTGCCAACCGTACCTATACTCGTGAGACGTCACAAATTCTATCAAAGAAGCCAGTGAAAAGGAGAGAGTGTGGCTGACTTTGTGGCAGACCTCCGACACTTGGGAGGCCTCTGCACATTCGCAGACTTAGATGAAGCACTGAGAGACCGCATAATTCTGGGATTAGATGCGCTGGGCGACATCAATCTTGCTGACGCCATAGCCGAAGCCACTGCTGCTGAGGCGACCAAAAAGTCCGTGACGCAACTACGGCGAAGCTGAAACCCAACGACCCCACAGACAGGCGACCTTTTATCCAAGTCAGAAGAGCAGCTTGTCACGACGCACCACGAGGACCTCTCTTCGTCGTCAGACAGCGATGAAGAAGGGGTCCATCGACTGCGGTTCGACCAGGTCTCTCACTCTAAACCCTCACGCCCTTGCGCTGGTTGCGGGGCAAACCACCCCAGGGCAGACTGCAAATTCCGTGATGCGATCTGTCATGAGTGCAGAAAACGAGGCCACATCAGTCAAGTCTGTCGCAGTTTACCGGGACCAAGTCAGGCCTCAAGGGGAACCAGCTCTCGCCAATCGGCAGGAAACCGTCCTGTAAGGCGAGATCCAGCAAACCACTCCTACAGATATCGAGCGTTGCAGAAAGAAGAGGCCCACCATACTATCACTATAGGTCACGCCTCAGCCATGGACGCTAAGAAGATTCGAGTCAAAGTAGCCATAGAGAACCAACCTTGCCACATGGAGGTCGATTCCGGATCATCCCTCTCGATGGTGTCATGGAAGACATTAAAGCAACTCATTCCTACCATGCAACGCCAAGACCTTCGAATGCAATGTCTCATCCTTAAAGACTACCAAGGGAATCGGATCCCTGTGGTTGGGTCTTGTCGAGTCCGCGTCTCGTTTAAAAAGCACACGGCATACTTACCTCTAACGATCATCGATAGGGACAGGCCTAGTTTGTTGGGCCTCCAATGGTTCGTGCCACTCGGCATCAAAGTAGCCGGCGTGAACCGAGTCGGTGATTGCGAGTGGGAGGAGGAACTTATTACTGAATTCAGCGATGTCTTCCCAGATCATCTGGGCGAGTATAAGGGGACCCCAATTTCATTTTGCCTTGACCCTAAGGTCGCCCCGATCCGTTTAAAGCCCCATCGAGTTCCATTCGCCCTTAAGGCCAAGATAGATGAACAACTTGACAAACTAATTAAACAAGGGGTACTGCAACCCATTGATCATTCTCCATGGGAAACTCCTATTGTAACCCCCATTAAACCAGATGGGTCAATCCGAATCTGTGGGGACTACCGGGCCACTCTAAACCACGCCCTCCAGCAGAACGCGTATCCAGTGCCGGTGGTACAGCACCTCCTTCATTCCCTGGAAGGCGGAAAGGTTTTTGCTAAGTTAGATTTAGCTCAAGCCTATCAACAATTGCCCGTGGATGATAAAACAGCTCAAGCTCAAATGATAGTAATGCACAGAGGTGCTTTTAAATGTACCTGATTGCAATTCGGGGTAAGTGTAGCCCCGGGAATATTCCAAAGTTTAATGGAACGATTATTGCAGGGAATCAAGGGTGTGGTTCTGTATTTTGATGACGTGTTAATTGCAGCTCCTAGTAAAAAAATTCTACAGAATCGTTTAAAATGTGTTCTTAAGAAATTCCAAGAAGTGGGATTGAAAGTAAAAAAGGATAAATGTCATCTGTATACCGACAGTGTTGAATTTCTAGGTTATCTCATTGATAGTCAGGGTATTCACCCTACTGAGAGTAAATTAAGGGCGATAAAAAATGCTCCCAGACCCCGTAACAAAACAGATCTCCAGGCATTTTTAGGCCTTATTAATTTCTATAATGTGTTTTTACCACATAAGGCGACTGTGGCTGAACCGTTACACCGGTTATTAGATAAGAAAGCATTGTGGGTTTGGGGTTACCGGGAGGAAAAAGCATTTCGAAATGTAAAAGATTTACTTACATCTGATTCTGTACTTATGCAATATAATGAAACATTACCATTGGTTATAACTTGTGATGTCTCACCGTTTGGGGTGGGCACTATTTTGAGCTATGTGCTGCCTTATGGAAGCGAGGCCCCTGTTGCATACTTTTCGAAGACTCTTTCTCAGGCAGAACGTAACTATGGACAAATAGATAAGGAAGCTCTTGCAATTGTGGCAGCCGTAAAAAAATTCCATGAGTATGTATATGGAAGGACATTTACCATTGTAACTGACCACAAACCTTTACTGGGGATAATCGCTGGGGACAAAACAACCCCCTGTATATTGTCCCCAAGAATGACTTGATGGTCAGAGTTCCTAGCTGCTTATAATTATCGATTGTTTCATCGCCCGGGGAAAGCCATTCCCCATGCCGACGCACTCAGCAGAGCACTACTACCAGAAACTCTCGACGATCCGGCACCAACAGTATCGGCGTTACAAATCGAAACGCTCCACTCGCCTCCTATGACCGCTCGAGATATCGCGAGAGAGACCAGACGAGTTCACACCCTAGCTCGAGTCCTAGGCTGGGTAGAATGTGGATGGCCATTGGACCAGGTCCCAGATGACTTCGCGCCATTTAAAACAAGACAGACTGAACTTTTTTCGCAAAAAGGCTATGTCATCTGGGGCGATAGAGTCGTCGTTCCAGAACTACTCCAAAACTCGCTGTTACAAATTTTGCACGAAGGACATCCCGGGATCGTGCGGATGAAAGCACTCGCATGGAGCTACACTTGGTGGCTAGGCATGGACCGACACATCGAGCAATGGGTCAAGGCCTGCACCAAGTGCCAACAAAACAGCAATGCACCGCCAAAAGCTGCACCGACTGAATAGGAGACGCCACGCGGGCCCTGGTCCAGAATCCACCTGGATTTCTCAGGGCCGATTAAAGGACATACATTACTATTGACTGTCGATGCATACTCTAATTGGTTGGAAATTCATCGAATGACCCATACAACCTCTGAAGCTGTCATTAAAGTCCTCAATAGACTCTTTGCAACTCATGGATTGCCGGAGGTCCTGGTGTCCGACAACGGACCACAGTTTACAGCGCTAATGTTTGAACAGTACCTTGCTGATAATGGCATCCGCCATGCGCTCACCTTGCCTGCGCATCCTGCTACCAACGGCCGAGCGGAACGCATGGTCCAATTTGTAAAAAAGACTTTGCAAAAAGTGGACTATGATAATATTGACGAAAAAATAAACTGCATTCTACTTCTACAACACATCACTCCACACAGCGTAACTGGCAGAACTCCCGCAGAACTTCTTATGGGCGAAAACTCCGTTCCCGCCTCGACCGATTGCACCCTGCTTACGAGCCAGAAAAGCCTGCAGGATTCAGCGGACGCTACCGTACCTTCAAGGTAGGCGACCCCATTTATGCAAGAAATTTATCGGGTGACCCGGTTTGGATTGAAGCAACGATAATATGTGAGACTGGGCCCAAATCCTATATTGTAAAACGTGTTGATGAAAGACTGTGGAAACGACATCTTGACCAATTACGGTCACGACTCCTTTCGGCCAGCCAGCAACTCCCCTACAACCAAACTGAGGGGGGGGGGAAGGAATGGAAGAAGACGACATTCCAGGGAACCTGTTCCAAGAGAGCGATGAATCCAGTGAAACTCAAGAAATGGAGCAGGAGGAAGAATCGCACACTCCAAGGGAAATCACACCAGAACGAGAAGCTGAGCCACTACCAAACAACATTTCACCTCAACAGGACTGCACACAGCCAGTCCAAAGAAAATCTAATAGACCCAAAAGACAACCGTCCTATTTGAAAGACTATATAACCACACCATAATTGAGGAGCCAGGGGGAAGGGGTGTTATGTATGTAAATAGTTTAAATAAAGCAAGCTTGGGGTAAAGTGCAGGGTTCTGGCCCTGCACTTCTGATTGGGTGTTAAGCGGCTTGATCGGATTGGTTGGGTTCAGAGAATCCGATTGGCCCTTAACGAAGGACTCTTATTGGTTTTGGAGCTAGCGTCTTACAGCTCCCTATTGGTTATTTCACATTAAGGTCACCTATATAAGGCAGAGTTGTTGTTGTTCACTCTCTTAAGTCACTATGTAATAAAGAGCTGAAAGTTCACCAACTAAGATTGTCTCCAGTCATTTCACCCATACCTGAAACCATATCAGTGTATGATTCTTTGAATCTTCTCCCTGATCAGTTGACTTCTTTTTCTTCTTTTCTATATCATGTTTGCTTTTAATTTTTTTATTAAAAGTTTCCCAATATTGCTCTGAAGTTGGGCAGGGGTGAGATTCAATTTTTTTAACAACCGGTTCTGTGGGTGTGGCTTAGTTGGTGGGTGTGGCTTGGTAGTCATGTTATTGCCTGAGTGTGGCCAACTCAATATCACTCACATCGAGGTTCGCATCTCCTCGCCTGTCTTCTCATGACTGTGAGGATGCTGCAAGAGTCATAAGTGTGAAAAATGGTCATAAGTCACTTTTTTCAGTGCCTCTTTAACTTCGAATGGTCATTAAATGAATTGTTGTAAGTCAAGGACTACTTTGTTGAGACATTATTACTCATTTCTGTTTGGATCATTTTGTTTTATTATTTTTTTCTTCTCTTTTTTCAAAAATCATATTCTAAGTGTTATGGCTTGGCTTGCTGTGTGATCTGGCTTAGTTTTTGGGGAGGAAAATAAGGGGAGGCGGGAAATTATGCCTCTGCCTACCAGCTCCCATTGATATTTATCTGACTAGTGTCCTGTCAGTGTGAGAGAGAGTTGAGGGCTGTTTGGAAAGTGAAACAGTATTTGCGGTGTGAGCAAGAAGGAGACAGCAAGGAGCCTGGACGTGGCTTAGCTCAACTGTTCTGCACTAAAGCTGGTTGCTGCTGTGAAACTAAAACTGAAACTGAAACTGAAACTCCTCTGCTTATGTTTTGCATTTGGAACAGATTCTTTTCAGGTGAGGAGGAGGAGTAGATCTCTTTAGCATCAGAGAGTGTTAATAATAATAATATAGGAAATATTAATGCTCTGATGGTCATTTCAAAAAATCCTTTCTTAGTGAGCACCTAGAAGCCAAGAGGAACATGTTAAGTTTTGAGCATGGGCGAGAAAGAATGGAGACAAGCCTCTGAACGGTGAACTTCAGCTCTTTATTTACATTGTGACTTCCTCATCTTAACAGTAGTTAAACCCTGCCTTATATAGGCAAACCTTGTAACTTTTAACCAATAATGAGCTAGGAATACTAGCTCTTATAACCAATAGAAACTCTTTGTTAAGGGCCAATCAGATTCCCCGGAATGGGCCAATCCGGTCTGACCGCTTAACAGCCAATCAGAAGTGCAGGGCCAGAACCCTGCATTTACTCCAAGCTCACACTTTATTAATCTTTATTGCATACACAACACCCCTTCCCCCTGGCTTCTTATTTGCAGGGCGCAGTTACACAGTCCCTTAGGTAGGACGGTTGTCTTATTAGTCTCTTTGATTTCTGTTGTATCGGCTGGTTGCAATCACGCTGAGGTAGATCGTTGTTTGGCAGTGGCACTTTTTCTGGTTCAGAGTTCACTTCTATGTCATTGCCCACATTCTCTGCAATTCCCTGAGGTGCAACCGTTTCTCTCTCCGGCTCCGCTTCCTGAGTTTCTATCAAACCGTTGTTTCCTTCGAACGGGTTTCCTAGGAATTCATCTTCTTCCGTACCTCCCCCCCCCTCAGTTTGGTCATAGGGGAGTTGCGGACTGGCCGCTGGGAGCCACGATCGTAATTGATCGATATACCATTTCCAAAGTTTATCGTCAAGGCATTGTACCAGGTAGGATCTGGGGCCGGTTACACGTACTACTGTCGCTTCCACCCACAACGGGTCACCCGATAGGTTTTTTGCATAAACCAGGTCTCCAACCTGGAAGGTGCGACAGTGGCCGCTGGATCCTAGTGGTTTCTCTGGTTCGTAAGCTGGGTGCAACCAGTCGAGGTGGGAGCGGAGCTTTCGTCCCATTAGCAGTTCGGTGGGAGTTTTGTTGTTGACGCTATGTGGAGTGATGTGTTGCAAGAAGAGGATTTGATTGACCTTGTCATCAATGTTGTCGTAGTCTACCTTTTGCAAGGTTTTCTTCACAAATTGGAACATGCGTTCTGCTTTGCCATTGGTCGTAGGGTGCACAGGCGAGGTGAGCGCATGGCGGATGCCACGGTCAGCGAGGTACTGCTCGAACGCTAGTGTGGTAAATTGAGGGCCGTTATTGGATACCAGGAGGTCTGGTAATCCGTGGGTTGTAAACAGTCTGTTTAAGATTTTGATAACCATCTCGGAGGTCGTAGTCGTCATGCGATGGATTTCGAGCCAATTCGAGTAGGCGTCGACGGTAAGCAGAAAGGTCTGGCCTTTGGTTGGCCCCGTGAAGTCCAGGTGAATTCGGGACCAGGGTCCACGTGGTATCTCCCATTCAGTAGGCATGGCTTTCGGTGGGGCGTTGCTGACTTCTTGGCATTTGGGACAAGTTTTAACCCACTGTTCGATTTGCTTGTCAATGCCCGGCCACCATGCGTAGCTTCGCACAAGGGCTTTCATTCACACAATGCCAGGGTGGCCATCGTGCAATGTTCTCAGCAGCGCTTTCTGGAGTCGTTCTGGGATAACAACTCTATCGCCCCAGATGACACAGCCTTTCTGGGAGAAGAGCTCAGTTTGTCGAGTGTTGAACGGTGTGAAGTCATCTGATAACTGGTACAATGGCCATCCGCATTCTACCCAGTCTAGGACTTGCGCTAGGGTGTGGTCGTGTTTGGTTTCTCTCGCGATATCTCGGGCGGTTAGTGGCGGCGAGTTGAGTGCCTCGATTTGCAACGTGATTACCGTTGGTGCAGGATCGTCGAGAGTCTCTGGAAGCAGTGCTCGGCTCAATGCGTCGGCGTGGGGAATGGCTTTCCCTGGGCAGTATTGCAGCCGATAGTTATAAGCAGCTAAGAATTCTGACCATCGGGTCATCTTAGGGGATAATATGTAGGGAGTCGGCTTATCTCCGGCTATTATCCCTAATAAAGGTTTGTGGTCAGTCACAATAGTAAAAGCCCGGCCATACATGTATTCGTGGAATCTTTTCACAGCTGAGACAATTGCGAGGGCTTCTTTATCGATTTGTCCATAATTTCGCTCAGTTTTTGAAAGAGTTTTTGAAAAATATGCAACAGGGGCTTCGTTCCCATTAGGCAGTACGTGGCTCAAAATGGCGCCCACCCCGAAAGGCGATGCATCACAGGTTATAACAAACGGCAAAGTCTTGTTATACTGCATGAGTACAGAGTCAGAAGTGAGCAGTTTTTTAACATTTCGGAATGCCTGTTCTTCACAGTAACCCCATATCCAATTTTCTTTTTTATCCAACAACCGGTGTAACGGTTCAGCAACAGTTGCTTTGTGCGGTAAAAATACATTATAAAAATTGATGAGGCCTAGGAACGCCTGGAGATTGGCCTTGTTTCGTTGCCTGGGAGCATTTTTGATTTACTTTTAATTTACTTTCGGTAGGGTGAATGCCCTGGCTATCAATCAGGTACCCTAAAAACTCAACATTGTCAGTACACAATTTACCTTTTTTTTTTTTAACCTTAAGACCAGCTTCTTAGAATTTTTTTAGGACTAATTTTAACCGGTCCTGTAAGATTTTTTTTTGTAGGGGCTGCAATTAATACAACATCAAAATAGGGGACCACGCCCTTAATTCCTTGCAATAACCTTTCCATAAGGCTCTGAAAAATCCCCGGAGCTATACTAACTCCGAATTGCAGCCGGGTACATTTAAAGGCACGTTACAATAGTTTGGGCCTGTGCCGTTTTTTCATCTACTGGTAATTGCTGATATGCCTGAGCTAAATCTAATTTAGCAAAAACTTTCCTGCCCCCCAGGGAATGGAGGAGATGCTGCACTACCGGAACTGGATACACGTTCTGCTGCAGGGCATGGTTCAAAGTGGCCCGGTAGTCCCACAAATTCGGATTGACCCATCTGGCTTAATGGGTGTTACAATAGGGGTTTCCCAAGGGGAGTGATCGATGGGCTCTAACACCCCCTGAGCTATCAGTTTGTCGAGTTGTTCATCGATTTTCAATTTTAAGGCAAACGGATCTCATTGGGGTTTCAGGCGAATGGGAGCTATTTTTGGATCTAAGCTGAATGAAATCGGGGTCCCCTTGTACTCACCTAAGCTGTCCGCGAAGATGTCCCTGAACTCATAGATAAGGTCTTCCTCCCAGTCACAGCCACCGACTCTGTTTACGCCGGCCACTTCAATGCCGAGTGGTGCGAACCATTGGAGGCCTAGTAGGCTAGGCCTATTTCTATCGATGACCGTTAAAGGTAAGAACGCTGTGTGCTTCTTGAAGGAGACTCGGACTCAGCAGGAACTGACGATGGGGATTCGATTCCCTTGGTAGTCCTTGAGGATGAGGCATTCGAAATGGAGATCTTGGCGTTGAATTGTGGGGATGAGTTGCTTGAGTGTCTTCCAAGACACCATCGAGAGGGACGATCCCGAGTCGACCTACATGTGGCAAGGCTGGTTCTCGATGGCTACCGTGACTCAGATTTTCTTAGTATCCAAGGTTGAGGCATGACCGATAGTGATAGTATGGTGAGCCTCTTCTCTCTGCAAAGCTCGATTTCTGTAGGAGTGGTTTACTGACTCTCGCCGTACAGGACGGTTTTCTGTCAATTGGCGATAGCTAGCCCCTTTTGAGGCCTGGCTGGATCCTGGCAAGCTGTGGCAGACCCGTCCGATGTGGCCTCATTTCCCGCACTCATGGCAGAGTGCGTTGTGGAATTTGCATTCGAACCTGGCATGGTTGGCTCCACAGCCAGCGCAAGGGCGTAAGGGCTTCGGGTGAGGGTCCCGGTTGGACCACAGTCAATGGACCCCTTCTTCGTTGCTGTCTGATGACGAAGAGAGGTCCTCGTGGTGCGTTGTCACAAGCTGCCCTTCTGAACTAGGTGAGATTTTGCTGGCCGGTGGTGGTACCGGAGCGCGGTTTCGGCGTAGTTGTGCAGCCGACTTCCTGGTTGCTTCTGCTGCCATAGCTTCGGTGACGGTGTCGGCAAGGCTGATGTTGCCTTTCGCCATCAGCTTGCTTTGGAAGCCTGGTGCATCTAGTCCCAGAACTATGCAATCCCTTAGTGCTTCTTCTAGATCGGTGAATCTGCAAAGGCCTCCCAAATTCCAGAGGTCTGCTATGAAGTCGGCCACGCTTTCTCCCTTTCGCTGGCTTCTCTGATAAAACTCGTGGCGTCTCACGAGCGTAGGCACGGTCGGGGCGTAATGGTCTCACAAGATAGGTTCGAGGTCGTCCCAATCCATTGCCTTCACTTCTCGGGTTTCAGAGCAGGACGGAGCACTATTGAGCAAATATTCAATTTGAGAGTGATCTGTGAGAAATATCTCCAACACCAACAGGACTTATGCCACGTTTTCGTTGATTTCAAAAAGGCTTTCGACAGGGTGTGGCATGCAGCCTTGTGGTCTACCATGAGGAAATATAACATCAACGATAACCTTGTCAGAGTGATAGAACAACTTTATGAGAAAGCCACAAGCGCCGTCCTCCTGAACGGCAGCAAAGGTAACTGGTTCCGGACGAGTGTAGGAGTGCGTCAAGGATGTTTGCTTTCCCCCACACTGTTTAATGTATTCCTCGAACGGATCATGGAAGATGCCTTGGAAGACCACGAAGGCACAGTTTCCATCGGTGGTAGAACCATCACCAACCTGCGATTCGCAGATGACATCGATGGCCTGGCAGGAAATGAGGATGAACTATTGAGCCTTGTCCAACACTTAGATAAAGCGGCTTCAGCGTACGGCATGGAGATCAATGCCGAGAAAACCAAGCTGATGACGAACAGTACCCAAGGTATCTCCTCAGACATCAGAGTCAGCGGAACACCCCTAGAGACAGTAAAAAATTTCAAATATCTTGGGTCCATCATTTCCGATGAAGGCTCAAAACCAGAAGTAATGGCAAGGATAGCACAAACAACAGCTGCGCTTTCGAAGCTCCAAACTATTTGGAAAGATAAGAACATCAGTCTGCGCTCAAGGATCCACCTAATGCGCTCCCTCGCAATATCAATCTTTTTATATGCCTGCGAAACCTGGACACTCAATGCGGATTTACAAAGAAGAATCCTTGCAACAGAAATGAGATGCTACCGAAAGATCCTTGGCATCCACTACACAGACCATGTGACAAATGAAGAGGTCTTAAATAAAATACAACAGGCAATAGGACCACACGACAACCTTCTTACTGTCGTCAAGAAACGGAAATTGAGATGGTACGGACACGTGTCTCGCTCTACTGGCCTCGCAAAGACCATCATGCAAGGGACGGTAAGAGGAAGCCGCAAACGGGGAAGACAACGAAGGAGATGGGAGGATGATATCCATGATTGGACAGGCTTGAACCTGGCAGCATCCCAGAGAGCAGTGGAGGACAGAGACGGATGGAGAAGCGTGGTGGTTAAATCTTCGCAGGCACCCCAACGACCTCAAAAGAGGTCACGGGATAGGTTCTTCTGGTTCTTCTTAGCCATCTTAAATATGGTTGGACCGCAATGCGTTAGGAACACCGCCCGCTTCTTGCCGGATGTGGCGTCCTTTAAGTTGTTCCTCTCTAGGAACATTTGGAAACGATCCATGTAAGACTCCCAGTCTTCTTGTGTTGGATCAAACGGAGCGGGTGGTACGATGCCGCCGGACATGGTTCCGTTGTTGGCGTCGTCTGTCACGTGCTCGGTGTTCTTCGAAGTTTCATTGGTTCAAATATCTCCATATCCCATCCTCGTCGCCAGTGTTAAGTTTTGAGCATGGGCGAGAAAGAATGGAGACAAGCCTCTGAACGGTGAACTTCAGCTCTTTATTTACATTGTGACTTCCTCATCTTAACAGTAGTTAAACCCTGCCTTATATAGGCAAACCTTGTAACTTTTAACCAATAACGAGCTAGGAGCGCTAGCTCTTATAACCAATAGAAACTCTCTGTTAAGGGCCAATCGGATTCCCCGGAATGGGCCAATCTGGTCCGGCCACTTAACAGCCAATCAGAAGTGCAGGGCCAGAACCCTGCACTTACTCCAAGCTCACACTTTATTAATCTTTATTGCATACACAACAGAACATACATGCCAAATTTCAAGTTTATATATAATCACATGTATCATATTATATCACACATACACACACACACACCATTCTTGCTTGAATTTGGTTTGACTTCTGCTTTAAATATATATACAATTGATTTTTCCACTGTTCTGTATTCTTCAATTTTAGTGTCCCAGTCCTGTGTTGATGAAATGGTCTCTTTTGCTGCGTTCTGCCAGATTGAGTCTTGCTGCTGTCATCGAAAATCTTAATAAATTGTGATGCTTTTCACTTATATTGTGTGGAATACCTGAGATGGGTAGAATTCATGACATCCTGTTGAAAACAGAGTGGTTGGAATTTAAAGGACAAAAAGCAACTTATGAAGTATTATATTATAGACAAAAAGTGAGGCTGATTTGCATGGACATATATATTTATGGACAGGTGTATTGAATGGTATTAGTGCAAATGTTTAGGTATATAAATATTTTGTCTCCTGGATTTTGCTTATTATTCTTATTTTTTAATCTGTGGATTGTGTAATATTGCTTATCCCCAAAGGGAACAGTCTGATGTATATGTTTGTGGATATATACAGTATGTATGATTTCTTTCAAAACATATACCTTGTTATGACGTTGTCAGATATTAAGAGTCTTTTCATTGACTTATTTTGACATAATTTGTGATTTACCCATAAGTTGTAACTTAGCAGCAGGGCACACATTTGGAGTCAAAACATTATGAATTACGTACACAAGTGTTGGTCAAGTATTCCACAGCACACTTTTATAAACACCGGAAGATCTTCTATTTCTCTGGAGGAAGAGTGACATCTTGTGGATTGATCATATTGGTCCCATCTGGAAAACCAAGCTTCTGTCTCCACTCTGTATTCAAGGGGCACACATTGCCATCTGCATTGTGCATCTCCTGGACTGACAGCAAAATTATTTGAGAGTTGCAGCACTTCTATTATTCTAGAGAGATCTAAAGAAAATGTGTTATGAAATGTATATGGTTTAAGAACCAGCATTTTAAGCTGAAAATTGATTTGTGTGCAGCATTGGGGCAAACTATTTGACACAGTTAATTGTTAATAATGAGTGCCTGCATAATGTTTTCTGTTTCTTTGGTCTTGTTTAGAAAACATGAAATATATCAGAAATATTTTTTTTCTATTGCATCTTTTATTTTTCACTAATTGCCATAATAAAGACATATGCATGTTTTTCATCGTTTTCTATTCTGGCCTAATATTTTTTGTCATGGTAATAATTTCCTATGTGACAAATTCTCAATATTTTTCTAAGTTTCTAAGTGTAATCTTTTGTCATGATCCCTCTCAAATGAAACAAAAGATTTTCAGAATTACATTTCAAACTTGTTGATGGATTAATACTATTTAGCTGCAATTTATCTTGTAAATAAAGAACCTTTAAAACAGCTTTTGCAGTTGACTTACTGGAATAATCATGACCATGTTCTTTCATTCAAATCAACTTCTACTTTATTTTATTGCATCCAATATTTTTTGTGTAAATACAATGAATGACTGTAAACTTCTTGGATATGATTGAAAAATATAATTCTGAAAGAGGCCAGTTTGAAGGGCTTTGGCAGAATCCGTGATCATGCGTGGTTTTTGCCTGGGCTCGCTGCTGGAGCGCCCCGAGTTGGCCGGCTTCAGGGCTAAGCCACCCCATAGAGGTGGTGAAGAAGGGGGAGACTGCCAGCAGAGTCGAGGAGAGCTGCATCTCTCCTCCTTGGCTGGCCAAACTCCCTTTCCCGAAGGTGGTAGGAGTGGCGGTCAGAAATGGCCGCCTCAAAGAAGAACTCAACCGGAAAAGAAAGTGCAGGAGGAAGATAAGAAGTGAAAGTTTTGGCTGATCGGGTTAAAAAGCAACAACTAAGGTACCCTGGAATTTAAATTTTATAAAAGATAACATCGCTCCCAAAAGAAATGTCAGAAGCAACAAAAGAAAGTGAAAAGGGAAAGGTTTTTTTTCTTCTTCTCTCTCCTTCCTTACAACTAAGAGATCGGAATAAGAAATTGGAAAAATCCACTTTGGCATCAATAGGCAATTAAGCTGAAAATATAACTAAATGCCAAAGGGACAATAAAGATTTCTGGACATTAAAAACTTTTTCTTTTATAAGCAGGAAGGGAGAGGAAAAGAATAAGGGCAGGATCTGGAGGGAGGAGACTGCCTGGACTTCAAAAGAATCTAAAGTAAAACTTCCAGAAGACTTCTAAAAGATAAATTTTAACTGAGATTTTGCAACTAAATATTAACCCCAGAAAGAGAAAGTGGGAAAAAAATAAAGTGTAAAAAGAAACAGCTGTGTGTATTTGGACTGTTTGGTGACTTTTGGATTTTTGGTTATTATATTTGAATGACTAAAATCAGTTGGGTGGCTGTTTAAAAAAATCTTACAATGGCACCACTTCTGGATGAATTGAAAATGGAACTTAAAAAATACAAAGAAGATGCACAAGAAGGGAAGGGCTCTTTTGGCTTCGTTTTTCAATTCTTAGAAATGAAGATCTGCATCTATGAGAAACAACAAGAAAAGACTGCAAAACAAGAAGACTGGGACAAAGAAGAAGCCATCTTTAATGAACAAGTAACTCTATGTGGGGAAGAAGGGGGAAAGAGAATGGAGAATTTAAGACCAAAAAAAAAACAGCCAAAGAAGGGAAAAATAATATGAAAAGTGGATATAATGTTGGAAAGCAACACAAAAGGGGAATACAGAAAAGGGAAATAGAGGTGGAGAGACAGGGGGGTAAAAAGGAGAGAGAGAAGAAGAGGGGGAAGAAGGAAAGGAAGAGAAGTTACAAAGGTTTGGAGCAAGATGTAAAGAAACAGGACCTATTTAGAGATAATGGGTGAAAATCTAACTGAAAAAGGGATTCTGTGAAGGTACATAAGATTGTATTGTTATATTTTTAATATAAATAATTTTAGAAAATTGGAAACAACATATGATTAAAAAGAGGGATAAAGTAGTTGGTGTGGTTTGGGGAAATGTTTGTGAATAAAATAAATGAAACAAAATAAATGAGAAAATTGAATTAGGAAGGAGCGGGAACATTTTAATTAGTCAATGTTTTATAAAATATAAGTGAAGAGGGGGGGAATTAACTATGGAAAGTTTATAATTGTTCCCATAGAAGTATGATATTTATTTAAAAAATAATGTGCAAAATGTTAAGATCTAAATCAATGTTAATATTAATGATAGAATTGAATTGGAATGGATTGTTGTTTTAATTATATTATACATGTATATTTTTTTTTCTTTTTTCAAGAATACAGTGTGTAGTTTTAGAATGTGCCAAGCAGAATCCGAATGGAAGTTATGTGTTATATTAAGTGTTATAATTTTAGGGAAAAGATATAAAGGCGTCATACTCCAATCAGTGATTACAGGAGACATTTTATTTAATAAGAAAAGATAGTAGACAGTTGAAACAGGATAGACAAAGAATACAAGAACAATGATTTGAATTGAGATGAAATAAATAAAATAAAATTAAGAAAGTTAAAAGAGGGGAGAAGCTATGTAGAAAATGTAGAATAGTAATAAGATATGGTATGGAATATAAAAATGAGCATGAACTTGAATTTGTGTCTGTACGAAGAGATGTAACTCAGGATTATGCTGCTTTCAAAAAAGATGTTTTACTTGTACTTCTTTTCTTTTTGTGAAAACTCAAATAAAACTTACAAAAAAAATTAAAAATAAATAAAATTCTGTCAAATTCACCCAGAAGGTGAAGCAACAATTTCCCGATTTGTGTAAATTTACTCTTTTCCAACCCATTAATATGAAGCTGCCCTCAAAACCTGAAAAGACTCCCATGGAGGAGGAAGTAATAAAAAAAAATATTGGAATGTGCCAAATTGGACAGACTTACAATGGAATTCAAGGACAAAGAGGAATCAGAGTACTACCTAACATGGGACATATTGTATAATTTAATTGTTAAATAAGGAAAGATTAACAAAATATAAATATATACAGTGATAGGGAATTATAAGAATAAGTAATGTAATAAATATTATTAGTGAATTGTATGTGAATATAGTATGAAATGCACAAAGTGAGAATTATAATAGTTATCATGGTAGAAATAAGCAAATAATAGTTATAAACTGGATGTATATCATGATGTAGAGATTATACTGAATGATAGTTTTAACTAGGATGTATAATATGATGGAGGGGGAAAAGAGATTTGATATAACCAGTACCCAATGATATTGTATAATTGTAACTGTTATGTATATGAAGGAAAAATGCACAATATTTTTTTTTTAAATGAGGCTGCCCTTTCAACAACATTGGTGTGATGATATGTGCAGCTGAAGGAGTGGGAGATGGGATAATATTTGGCAGTAACACCCCAATTACTCAGGGAGGAAGCAGCACATTCAGAGCTGGGCCCAAGACAAGAGATAGCATAGTCCTTAAGTGGATGGTGGGTGGAGGAACGGATTAAGGGTAGCCGCATCCTAGAATCATCCAGGGTGTAATTGTTAGGTCAGATTATAATTTTAATCTGTCAAGATTCTATCTATAAGAAAGTAAAGAGCTGAACTTAATTGCATTTTACTATGTTATCTCTGGAATGAGGCCTCCCAGTTTATTATTAATTAAATAGATTTATATAGTTATTGAAGAGCTACAGAGCAGAGAGGTAAAATAAGTCTACCATCCCATTCAGGGAAGTTTCAGCTAGATCAAGGGTGTCAAGCTGGATGTGTCGTGCGTAGGCCACACCCACCTCAGCTCTGCAAAGGGAAAAAACATCCTGAAATGTCATGTGACAGCAACATGAAGCCATGAGGTTGACATTCATGAGCTGGATGGAAGTACCTGGGGGGAAATGGAGGAAAATCCACTATTTCTAATTTCTTATCATTTTTAAAATATTATTTATTAATTTCCAGCTGCTTCATTGCAAAAGCATTCAGGGGAATAGTAAGACAACAATAATTATGAAAATATGTCATCAACCAAAACCCCACATAGAACAGAAACCAGTAGTAAAAATGAAATAACAGAACATCAAGGCAGAGAAATAGAAAAAGAATTAAAGCATTACATTTCTAACATGGGCTCACAAATCACCCCAGCCAAAAACCTCCTGGAGAAGGTAGAGTTTTGCATTTTTTTCTAAAGGACAATAGGGTTGAGGCCATGTAAACATCAGGAGAAATGCTATTCTAAGGGTCAGCAGGAATAACAGAAAAGTCTCATTTCCAATGTCCCATGAGGCAACTATTTTATTCACAAGACTTGAAGCAGAGAAACAAAATTGCAGGCATCTGTGCTGCCCTCTTTCCCTTCCACCTGAGCCTTTTCCTCTGGTGACAGTACATTGGCCAATAAAGCTGCAGCCTTGAGATAGGTATGTGGAAAGAGGAAGGTAGAAACAAATGTTTTTGGAGCTCTGCAACCACCAACAAACAGAGTTATCAGGGAAATGAAAGAAGGCATTTTTAACACACTGTTACAATATCCTCACCAGATGTCCTTCAATGTTCATATTAGCTAGGGGTGGGATTCAAATTTTTAAACAAATGGTTCTGTGGGTGTTGCTTAGGTGGTGGGCGTGGCTTGGTGGTCATGTGACTGGGTGGACATGGCTTGGTGGTCATGATATAGGCTGGGCGTGACCAACTCAATTTCACTCACATCGAGGCACGCATCTCCTTGCCCAGCCTCTCACGGCTGTGGGGATGCTACAACAGTCATAAGTGTGAAAAATGGTTATAAGTCACTTTTTCAGTGCCATTGTAACTTTTTTTAATATATGAAAATTTTATTTGGGTTTTCACAAAACATAATACAAGTAAAAATTCTTTTTTTGAGAATAGCATGGTCCCGGGTTATCACTTCTCCATACAGACACAAATTCAATTTCATATTCATCTTTGTGTTCTATTCCATATCTTATCACTACTGTATTTTAACATTTTCTCAATAATTTTTCCCTTCCCTTAGTTTTCTCAATCTTACTTTTAATTATCTCATTGATTTCTAAATTCAATTATATATATATATATCTATAACTTTTTCTAAGTTTCAATATCTTTCTAGTCATTATATATATACTTTTGTCTGTCCTGTTTCAATTTCATATTTTCTTTTCTCATTAAACAAAATTTTTCCCTGTAGTTACTAATTTGAGCATGACACCTTTGTTTCTTTTAATTTTTATCCGTTCAACTCTTATTTAAACTTCAATTCATGCCTTTACAATTATAACATTCAATATAACATATAACTTCCAGTTGAGTTTATATATATATATATATATGGATTATTCGGGTTTTCTCCCGCGTAAGATTGGAAGTATCTAGGCAACATTTCGATGAAGTCTCCTTCATCATCTTCAGGCTTGGTCTTCAGCTCTGTGCTTCTCAGAGTGATGTGAGCTTGCAGCTGCTTCTTCCTTTTAACTGCTAGTGGGGGTGTGAGTTGATTGGGTGGGGCTTGGCTGTGTTCTGATTGGGTGTGGGTGTGTTCTCATTGGTGGGGGGTTTGGCTGTGTTCTGATTGGTTGGGGGGTTGGCTGTGTTCTGATTGGGTGGAGGCGTGTTCTGTTCAGGTGGGGGCTTGATTGTGCTCAGGTTAGTCTTAGTTGCTGGAGGGTTTGAGCTGGTGAGCTGTGATCTTGCTGTTTGGCTTTGAGTTCGTGGTCGTGCTGCATCTTCATGGTGGAGGTCAGTTCGCTTCATGTATGGCTCAGAGGGGTTTGAGGTGGGTAGTGATGCAGCTGCAGTGCGGCTTCTGGTCCGTGGTCGTGTTTCATCTTCTGTGTGGGTGTGAATCTGCTTTCTACGTGGAAGTGTGGTGGTGGCATCTTGTGTGGCTCTCAGGGGTGTGGGTCTGGTGTCATTCTTCATGTTAGGTACGCGTCTGTTCATGAGGGCGGGTTTCCAAATGGCTGGTAGGCGGGAGGCATCATCTCATTTATTCATGCTGTGTGGGCGTTTTTCTATCTCTATGGCTTCTCTGATGATTCTGCTGCTGAAGTGTTCGGTTTTGGCGATAGTTCTGGTATTATTAAAGTCAATCTCATGTCCTGTGGCTTTGAGGTGTTGGACCAGGGAAGAGGTCGGTTCTTCCTTTTTGATTGAGTTCTTATGTTCTTCAATGCGTGCACCTATTCTTCTGTTAGTCTGTCCAATGTATGTGGTGGGGCAGGCAGTGCAAGGGATTTCGTATACTCCTTGATTTTCCAACTCGATTCTGTCCTTAGGGTTTCTTAGGATGGTGGATATCTTTCTGTTTGTGCAGAATGCTGTCTTAATGTTGTGTTTTTGGAGGATCTTGCTAATTTTGTCCATAGTGCCTTTTATATATGGGAGGAGGGCTTTGCCATTCTCTTGTTCTTTGTCTTGGATTTTGGCTGGGGTTTCTTTTTGGATTAGGTGGGTGATCTTCTTTCTTTGGAATCCATTGGCTGTCAGCACGCCGGTGAGAGTGTGTAGTTCGGTCTCTAGGTGTTGTTCATCGGCTAAGCATTTTGTTCTGGAGATGAGTGTCTCGGCTACGGAATTGATCTGTGCTGGGTGGTGGTGTGAGAGTGCGTGTAGATAGTGATTTGTATGTGTTTTCTTCTGGTAGATGGTGTGTCCTAGGGAGCCATTGGATTTTTTGTATACCAAGACATCTAGGAAGGGAAGTTGGTTGTTATCCAGCAAAGAATCATACCCAGAGAGAAATCATCCAGATGCCCTAAACTTTATGGTCTCCCCAAGATACACAAAGAAGGAACCCCACTTAGACCAATAGTCAGCTCCATAGGCTCACCTCTACAAAACCTAGCCAAATTTCTCACCAAACAACTACAGCCCTATGCAGAATCCATCAACTCACACATAAGAAACTCATTCCAGTTCATCGAGATCATAAAGAAACAAAACTTACAACCCAGTGACCTACTAGTGAGCTTCGATGTCATATCCCTCTTCACCCAAGTGCCAATAAAAGAAGCCTTGACAGCCATCCAAAACAAATACAACCCCCCCAAGCACATCCTAGATCTGACCAACCACTGCCTATCCAATACATACTTCACCCACAATGGACAAAAATACAAACAATAGAAGGAGCACCCATGGGATCACCCCTCTCACCTGTCATCGCTAACCTCTACATGGAACACTTTGAAACACAAGCTCTAGAAAAATATGATCACAAACCCAAAACTCTGGCTCAGATACGTAGATGACACCTTCATAATCTGGCCACACGGAAAAGAAAAACTGAACAACTTCCTCACACACCTCAACAGCCAACACCCCAAAATACAATTCACCATGGAAACAGAAGCTAACAACCAACTTCCCTTCCTAGATGTCTTGGTATACAAAAAATCCAATGGCTCCCTAGGACACACCATCTACCAGAAGAAAACACATACAAACCGCTATCTACACGCACTCTCACACCACCACCCAGCACAAATCAATTCCGTAGCCGAGACACTCATCTCCAGAACAAAATGCTTAGCCGATGAACAACACCTAGAGACCGAACTACACACTCTCACCAGCGTGCTGACAGCCAATGGATTCCAAAGAAAGAAGTTCACCCACCTAATCCAAAAAGAAACCCCAGCCAAAATCCAAGACCAAGAACAAGAGAATGGCAAAGCCCTCCTCCCATATATAAAAGGCACTACGGACAAAATTAGCAAGATCCTCCAAAAACACAACATTAAGACAGCATTCTGCACAAACAGAAAGATATCCACCATCCTAAGAAACCTTAAGGACAGAATCGAGTTGGAAAATCAAGGAGTATACAAAATCCCTTGCACTGCCTGCCCCACCACATACATTGGACAGACTAACAGAAGAATAGGTGCACGCATTGAAGAACATAAGAACTCAATCAGAAAGGAAGAACCGACCTCTTCCCTGGTCCAACACCTCAAAGCCACAGGACATGAGATTGACTTTAAAAATACCAGAACTATCGCCAAAACCGAACACTTCAGCAGCAGAATCATCAGAGAAGCCATAGAGATAGAAAAACGTCCACACAGCATGAATAAACGAGATGATGCCTCCCGCCTACCAGCCATTTGGAAACCCGCCCTCATGAACAGACGCGTACCTAACATGAAGAATGACACCAGACCCACACCCCTGAGAGCCACACAAGATGCCACCACCACACTTCCACGTAGAAAGCAGACTCACACCCACACAGAAGATGAAACATGACCACGGACCAGAAGCCGCGCTGCAGCTGCATCACTACCCACCTCAAACCCCTCTGAGCCATATGTGAAGCGAACTGATCTCCACCATGAAAATGCAGCACGACCACGAACTCAAAGCCAAACAGCAAGATCACAGCTCACCAGCTCAAACCCTCCAGCAACTAAGACTAACCTGAGCACAATCAAGCCCCTACCTGAACAGAACACACCTCCACCCAATCAGAACACAGCCAACCCCCCAACCAATCAGAACACAGCCAAACCCCCAACCAATGAGAACACACCCCCACCCAATCAGAACACAGTCAAGCCCCCACCCAATCAAGTCACACCCCCACTAGCAGTTAAAAGGAAGAAGCAGCTGCAAGCTCACATCACTCTGAGAAGCACAGAGCTGAAGACCAAGCCTGAAGATGATGAATGAGACTTCATCGAAACGTTGCCTAGATACTTCCAATCTTACGCGGGAGAAAACCCGAATAACCAAAGATCCATATATATATATATACATATATATATATGGCATTCGGCTTTGTTTGGGTATTTTCCCACGTCATAGTAGTGGTGCTTTTAAAGTTGTAGCAACGTTTCAGCAGAATCTCATCTGCCATCATCAGGCTTCTGTATAGTGTTTGTCTGTGAGTCAGACTTTTACAGTTGAAGTAACTTTTACAGAATTATACAGACTTTTACAAGCTGAAATGGAATAGAATAAGTATTTTATTTAATATATATATATATATATATATATATATATATATATATATATATATATATATATATATATATATATATATATATATATTTGTTTTCTGAGGTTCTCGCGGGTATTTGTATGTGGATCTTTGGTTATTCGGGTTTTCTCCCGCGTAAGATTGGAAGTATCTAGGCAACGTTTCGATGAAGTCTCATTCATCATCTTCAGGCTTGGTCTTCAGCTCTGTGCTTCTCAGAGTGATGTGAGCTTGCAGCTGCTTCTTCCTTTTAACTGCTAGTGGGGGTGTGACTTGATTGGGTGGGGGCTTGGCTGTGTTCTCATGGGGTGGGGGTGTGTTCTCATTGGTTGGGGGTTTGGCTGTGTTCTGATCCAATACCTCAAAGTCACAGGACATGAGATTGACTTTAAAAATACCAGAACTATCGCCAAAACCGAACACTTCAGCAGCAGAATCATCAGAGAAGCCATAGAGATAGAAAAACGCCCACACAGCATGAATAAACGAGATTATACCTCCCGCCTACCAGCCATTTGGAAACCCGCCCTCATGAACAGACGAGTACCAAACATGAAGAATGACACCAGACCCACACCCCTGAAAGCCACACAAGATGCCACCACCACACTTCCACGTAGAAAGCAGACTCACACCCACACAGAAGATAAGACACGACCACGCACCAGAAGCCGCACTGCAGCTGCATCACTACCCACTTCAAACCCCTCTGAGCCATACATGAAGCGAACTGACCCCCACCATGGAGATGCAGCACGACCATGAACTCGAAGCCAAACAGCAAGATCACAGCTCACCAGCTCAATTCCCCCAGCAACTAAGACTAACCTGAGCACAACCAAGCCCCCACCTGAACAGGACACGCCTCCAGCCAATCAGAACACAGCCAACCCCCAACCAATCAGAACACAGCCAAACCCCCAACCAATGAGAACACACCCCCACCCAATCAGAACACAGCCAAGCCCCCACCCAATCAAGTCACACCCGCTTTTAAAGTTGTAGCAACATTTCAGCAGAATCTCATCTGCCATCATCAGGCTTAGCCTGATGATGGCAGATGAGATTCTGCTGAAACGTTGCTACAACTTTAAAAGCACCACTACTATGACGTGGGAAAATACCCGAACAAAGCTGAATGCCATACATGTAAGTACCCACGAAAACTTAAGAAAACACACACACACAAACACAAACAATAATAAATAAAATACTTATTCTATTCCAATTCAGCTCTATCATTAATGTTAGTTAAAATCTTTGACATCTTTAACATTTCTTTTCAATAGGGTATCATACTTCTAGGAACACTTATAATATTTCCATAATTTTTTCATGTTTCTTTCATGTTCCTCTTCACTTAAACTTTTATAACACATTTATAATAATTAAAATGTTCCCATCCTTTCCTAATTTCATTCTCTCATTCTCTTTATTTCATTTATTTAACATTCCATTACATTACGATGAGTATTTTATCTATCATTTTAATCACACTTGTTTCATATTTTCAAACTTCATTTCTATTTCTAATATTACAATACCATCTTATTTACCCTTGAAGAATCCTCCTTTCAATTAAGTTTTCACCCATTATCTCTGTGTCGTCTATATAGGCTTATACCCTTAATCCTTGTACATTTTCCCTTTTTCTCTATGTCATTTTTCTGTCCTTTATAATTTCTTTTCCTTTCCCTCTTCTGTCCTCTTCTTCTCCCTCCCCTTTTTGACCCCTTCTCTCTCTAATTCTGACTCTCTTCTATAATCCTCTCTTCTGTTTCTTCCTAATGTTGTAATTACTTTTCAAACTATTCTTTTTTTGGGTTGTTTTTTCAGATCTTAAATTTTTCACTTTCTTTCCCACCTTTCCTTTATTTTCCCCACATAGAAATACTTGGTCATTGAAGATGGCTTCTTCTTTGTCCCGCCCTTCTTGTTCTACAGGCATTTCTTGTTGTTTCTCATAGTTCAGGACCTCCATTTCTAAAAATTGAAATTCGAAGCCAAAAGAACCTCTTCCTTCTTGTGCATCTTCTTTTTGTTTTTTAAGGTCCATTCTCAATTCTTCCAAGAGTGATACCATTTTAAAAACTTTTAAACAACCACCCAATTAATTTTAGTCCTTTAGATCCAATAGCCAAAAATCCAAAAATCACCAAGTAATCCAAATAATCCAAAGCTGTTTCTTCTTGCTTCTTTTTTCCACTTTCTCTTCCTGGGTTTCTCTTATCTTGTTACAAGGTTTCAGTTAAAATGTATCTTTTAGGAATCTTGTTAAAGTTTCACTGTTAATTCCTTTCATTTCCAGGTAGTCTCTGCCATTTTTCCAGATCCTGCTATTTTGTTTTTTTCCTTCTTTTAAAAGTTTTTGAGAATCCAGAAATCTTTATTATCCCTTTGACATTTTATTTTCAGCTTAAATAACTGTTAATGTCAACATGGATTTTTGCCGGTTTCTTGCTTAAATCTCTTAGTTGTCAATATAGGAAAGAAAAGAAAAAAAACCAAATCCTTTCCTTTCCCTCTCTCATTCGCCGCTTCAAAGTCTTCTTTGGGAATAATGTTGTTCTTTATAATTCAAATTCCAGGGTATCTTATATTGTTGCTTTTTCAGTTTGACCCAGTCTGCCAAACTTTCTCTTCTTATCTTCCTCCTGCACATTATTTTCCAGTCAAGTTCTTCTTTGAGGTGGCCATTTCTGACCACTGCTGCAACCGTCTTCAGGAAAGGGAGTAATGGCCAGTTGGGGAGGAGAGATGCCTCAACCCTGCTGGCAGTCTCCCCCCTCTTCACCATCTCTATGGGGTGGCTTAGCCCTAAACCAGCCAGCTCAGGGCGCTCCAGTGGCGAGCACAGATCAAAACTGTACACAATCGCAGATTTTGGTCTGTCGCCGAAGAAGCTCAAACTGGAAGCCAGTACCATTGTAATTTTCAATGGTCACTCCACACAAGCAAAGGAAGGAAAAATAACTCCAGAGACAGGAAGTCTAGTCCTGCCAAGAATGTAATAAGGGTTAATGGAGAGCCAGTTTCTGTAAGCAACACCAGAATGTTTCCTTCCTGCCTTCCTGCAGGATTAGGCCAGTAATTTCTTCTAACAATATATCAGAATGTTAACAACCAGTTCTAGCAAATAGTTGCGAACTGGTAGAATCCCACCCCAGATGTCAGCCTGCATAACAATATCTAGAAGGTATGTGTTTAAGAAAGTTTGTCATGACATTTCTGCACCCCAGTTATAAATGTAGTTTCCAAGTAGAGACAGAGACTGAATGTTAAGAATCATTTCATTTACTTAAATTGGTAATCTGTATTGTACTCACATTGGATACTTTGATGTTAATGCTTTTTGAACAAAATTTCCCTTTTAAAAACTGTTTAACTACAACTAATACATAACATTTCTGATATCATCTGATTTTCTTTGAAGCACTTAACTGCCTTGCATTGCTGCCATTAACTCTGTCGAAGATTTCAGTAAATACACTGAATCCTCATTTCAGTTTGAAAGAATCATAAAGCATCCATTTATTTCAATAAACATAAATAGAGCCTTTTGCTTTACATCTATTGTCATACTGTGCAGAAATAAAATGTACTGCTTGTTGGCTTTGCTCCTTTTTTCCATTATCTAACATGTCTAATCAACAAAATATTTTATAATTTGTTCTGAGAGCCTGAAAATTGTTTGCTTAGAAGATTGATTCCAGTGAAGCATTCACACTGATATTGTCTCCTATTTTGTTTTGGATACTAGACTATTTCATTCTCTGTAAGAATATTCTTTGCATTTCCACTCAGAATATATAACGCATTATGGATAACTTGAAGTATACTTCTTTTATGGAATAGCTATAAGTTTGCAGGAATCAGTATCAGTCACCTCGAGCACAGCGCCACCTGCAAATAGAAGATAAATAGTATTCATTCATGCAGGGACTACAGCGTACTTCTTGTCATTATAGACTCTTGGTTTCTATAAGTCTTAGACTATGATAAAAATTATAGCTCAGTGCTATAACTGAGCACTGATTTTCCTAAAGGATTATGTGGGAAGGTGGAAGATTATATATAAGATGGGGGGAAAAAAAGAATAGGAAGGGAATTTGTAATAGGCTGTTGGTAATATTAGTTGCCAGTGCCAGGAGGCATCATTTTCAATAAATAAGAATGAAGCTATAGAAAGTGACTGCTATCCTAAGCCCACATGTGTAAAGATAACAAAATTATTTACAGTAAGTAAATAAGACCAAACATCCAGGTCCATCTTTACAAAACTTGCCTGTAAGTATTAATGTTAACTCATAAAATATTTCTGTGGTCTTTTAGAATTGCCAACAGAAAGGGAATGGGAAGCAGTGGGCAGCTTGCATTCCATAAATGTTTTCAAAGATAGTTTCTAGGTGATCAAGGTTTCTGCTGTGCAAAATTCTAACTGGAGAGTATGATTAATGACTCTTGACTATGGATGTGTCCCATTGTAGAATATGAATTATGATACACCCGGGGGTGGGAGGAAAACCAGGGTCAAGGTGACAATGAATTATGTATTTCAGAGTTGGCTACACCCAGGCATGTTTAGTCCTAATAAATCTTTAACTTTGAAAATCCGGCTAGAGACTCATGATCTAAATGGGAGTAACTACCGGAGCCCTGACAATAAATTTCAGGTTCATTTGGGGTCAGACATATAAGGTTATATAGCAGAACCGTGTAATGGAGATGGGCTAGTCTTATGCAACATTCTTGTACAGATTTTGGATTTTTTTTTTTTTGCAAAGTATAGTTCTAGGATATTGCACAGTGGTGGGCATGTCTTGGTGGGTGTGCTTTGCCTAACGCCAGCATGCAGCTGTTCCCATACCAGCTGGGACCTGCAGGGCCAATCAGCTGAGAGAATAAAGAAAAGAAAAGCAGAGAGGAAGGTGGGAGGGCCGGTTCTGTGCTTTTCTCTTCTTTTTCCTCTCAGTTGAATGGAGAATTTTTTTCCTCCTCTCAGCTGATCATCAGCTTTTTTTTTACTACCAGTTCAGGTGAACCGGTCCGAACCAGTAGCATACCACCACTGATATTGCAACGGATGCCAAGACTGTTGTTTTAGTTAATTCTCCTAGTGTGCAAGATCAGTTTTTGAGGGACTTAAACCACCTGAAAAGCTCTGCTTTTATTGTCTTGTTTAATTCTAGGGAGACATATAATTATAGTTTCCAGTAATCTTTCAAATATCTTAGTCATCTCTACAACTCTAATATGATTCCCACTTCTATTACCTCCATTTTACAGCCAGGAAATTAAAACTTACGTTCGTACATTATGCTCATCCATAAAACTTGATTTCATGTTATACTTGCTGGGTTTATATAATGTGTTAAGTAGAAATCAAAGTAACCATACTGTGCTTAACAAAAGGGTGCATGAATTTTTGAGGCCAAGTGCTTTTGAGGCCAAGTGCATAACTTCCTCATGAGTTAAAATGCTGAAAAAGCACATGAGACAAGGAGGTAAATTCAATTTTTTAAATTAAAACTTAACAATATTTAATGATTTTCCACCTAGGTCACTTTTTCCCTTAGGAAAAAAATGATAAATCTTTTCCTAAAACAACAACAACAAAAAGACCAGAAATATTATGTATACAGTGATATCACCATTCTACTCAGTAGATCCTGGAAATTTTTTTTTTAAAAGATGTAAAATTGTAGCTCCCAGTTGCTTCTTCCTATATTGATGGTCAGTGGGTGTAGAGGTAGTTGGAGCCAACAGAAAGATTTATGTGGCTATATATAATTGATATTAGTTCTCAGACTCCCAGGAATTCCAAAAGTTAGAAAAGCTGCTCTTTGAACAGGCTGAATGCCAAAACTGCTCCCAAGATTATTGCACAATGCATGAATTCAAAAGATCATGTACAGAAAATACATATTTCAAGGTATGTTCTACTTTTACAGCCCTTCATGGATCCAATTGCTATGAGTGTCTTGGGAATACAAAATTCATACAGAGTTATTCAAACAGGAAAGGGCAATTGGATCAAAAGCTTTGATACCATAAAAACATTTTGTGAGAGTGGATGGTTGGATATTTGGGATGTAAAATTAATCCTAATCCCCCAAAATGTAATTCAATGATCACATTGCTTAGTAATAGATGTTCTGGTCCAATTTAGCCATAAGCTGAACACTACCAGTATTCTCTGGGCATTAGGCATCATAGAGTGGTTATCCCATCCATTTTCTCCATGCACAGAAAAAAAGGTTGATGATTTAAGAATGAATAGTTGGCCCAATCAGAAATCTTGTTGGTCCAATTTAGCTGTCTGCCTAGAAGGTATTGAAATAAGAAATCATCACTGTCCAGGTCTGGAGACAGACCAAATATTATTGTACTTAGCCATCTGTGAGTCAGAAGCAGTATATAATATACCAATCAAGGAGCAATAAAAATATGAAAGAAAATGTGCTCAAGTTTTTAGACATATAGCTAAATGTAATCAATATAGGAAGAAATCTATATTGTATCTGGATCCATAGTACATGCTAAATATCTTGCCTTGGACATTTTCTGTTTTCAGTGTCCATAATATATATCACTTCCAATTTTTTGGTGGTGACATTTGTATGAAAGACTAGTTTCCTCCCAGAAACTGGATGCTTGCCCACTTATTAGCAAGAGACCTTTGAAGGGGAAGCCAAAAGAAGAGCAGCAATGTTTGCAAAGAGAAATGTGAGGAGCATATGGCCTGATGAAGTGTCATTACATTAGACAGGCTGACAGCTTATTTGGAAGATTCTTGCACTCATGGACCTGAGATCAAACAGTACATTTTTGTGGCTTAATTTTTTTTTTTCATGAATGTATTAGAAAATAACTCCCAATAGTCAGTTGATACATTCTGCTTTACCCTGATAGATTCTTTTTCCTCAACACAAGAGGCAGAGGAATGAGATATAAATGCACATGTAGATGGAGAAGTACAACATAGGTACCTGTTTAGGTCTGTTTTATTTATTACTTAGGATAAAGCTGCAACTAGAAATAATGCGGAAGACCTTCCTTCATTTTTTAAAAATTATACTGATATGGTTTCAGGTATGGGTGAAATGACTGGAGAGAATCTTAGTTGGTGAACTTTCAGCTCTTTATTACATAGTGACTTAAGAGGGTGAACAACAACAATTCTGCCTTATATAGGTGACCTTAATATGAAATAACCAATAGGGAGCTGTAAGACGCTAGCTCCAGAACCAATAAGAGTACTTCGGTCAGGGCCAATCGGATTCTCTGAACCCAACCAATCTGATCGAGCCGCTTAACACCCAATCAGAAGTGCAGGGCCAGAACCCTGCACTTTACCCCAAGCTTGCTTTATTTAAACTATTTACATACATAACACCCCTTCCCCCTGGCTCCTCAATTATGGTGTGGTTATATAGTCCTTCAAATAGGACGGTTGTCTTTTGGGTCTATTAGATTTTCTTTGGACTGGCTGTGTGCAGTCCTGTTGAGGTGAAATGTTGTTTGGTAGTGGCTCAGCTTCTCGTTCTGGTGTGATTTCCTTTGGAGTGTACGATTCTTCCTCCTGCTCCATTTCCTGAGTTTCACTAGATTCATCGCTCTCTTGGAACAGGTTCCCTGGAATGTCGTCTTCTTCCATTCCTTCCCCCCCCTCAGTTTGGTCGTAGGGGAGTTGCTGGCTGGCCGAAAGGAGTCGTGACCGTAATTGGTCAATATGTCGTTTCCACAGTCTTTCATCAACACATTTTACAATATAGGATTTGGGCCCAGTCTCGCGTATTATCGTTGCTTCAATCCAAACCGGGTCACCCGATAAATTTCTTGCATAAACGGGGTCGCTACCTTGAAGGTACGGTAGCGTCCGCTGGATCCTGCAGGCTTTTCTGGCTCATAAGCAGGGTGCAATCGGTCGAGGCGGGAATGTAGTTTTCGCCCCATGAGAAGTTCTGCGGGAGTTCTGCCGGTTACGCTGTGCGGAGTGATGTGTTGTAGAAGTAGAATGCAGTTTATTTTTTCGTCAATATTATCATAGTCCACTTTTTGCAAAGTCTTTTTTACAAATTGGACCATGCGTTCCGCTCGGCCGTTGGTAGCAGGATGCGCCGGCGAGGTGAGGGCATGGCGGATGCCTTTATCAGCAAGATACTGTTCAAACATTGGCGCTGTAAACTGTGGTCCGTTGTCAGACACCAGGACGTCCGGCAATCCATGAGTTGCAAAGAGTCTATTGAGGACTTTAATAACAGCTTCGGAGGTTGTATGGGTCATTCGATGAATTTCCAACCAATTAGAGTATGCATCGACAGTCAATAGTAATGTATGTCCTTTAATCGGCCCTGCGAAATCCAGGTGGATTCTGCACCAGGGCCCGCGTGGCGTTTCCCATTCAGTTGGTGCAGCTTTTGGCAGTGCATTGCTGTTTTGTTGGCACTTGGTGCAGGCCTTGACCCATTGCTCGATGTGTCAGTCCATTCCTGGCCACCAAGCGTAGCTCCGTGCGAGTGCTTTCATCCGCACGATCCTGGGATGTCCTTCGTACAAAATTTGTAACAGCGAGTTTTGGAGTCGTTCTGGAACGACGACTCTATCGCCCCAGATGACACAGCCTTTTTGCAAAAAAAGTTCAGTCGTTCTTGTTTTAAATGGCGCGAAGTCATCTGGGACCTGGTCCAATGGCCATCCACGTTCTACCCAGCCTAGGACTCGAGCTAGGGTGTGATCTCGTCTGGTCTCTCTCACGATATCTCGAGCGGTCATAGGAGGTGAGTTGAGCGTTTCGATTTATAACGCCGATACTGTTGGTGCTGGATCATCGAGAGTTTCTGGTAGCGGTGCTCTGCTGAGTGTGTCGGCGTGGGGAATGGCTTTCCCCGGGCGATGTAACAATCAATAATTATAAGCAGCTAGGAACTCTGACCATCGAGTCATTCTTGGGGACAATATATAGGGGGTTGGTTTGTCTCCAGCGATTATCCCCAGTAAAGGTTTGTGGTCAGTTACAATGGTAAATGTCCTTCCATATACATACTCATGGAATTTTTTTACAGCTGCCACAATTGCAAGAGCTTCCTTATCTATTTGTCCATAGTTATGTTCTGCCTGAGAAAGAGTCTTCGAAAAGTATGCAACGGGGGCCTCGTTTCCATTAGGCAGCACATGGCTCAAAATAGCGCCCACCCCAAACGGTGAGGCATCACAAGTTATAACCAATGGTAATGTTTCATTATATTGCATAAGTACAGAATCAGATGTAGGTAAATCTTTTACATTTCGAAACGCTTTTTCCTCCCGGTAACCCCAAACCCACAATGCTTTCTTATCTAATAACCGGTGTAACAGTTCAGCCACAGTCGCCTTATGTGGTAAAAACACATTATAGCAATTAATAAGGCCTAAAAATGCCTGGAGATCTGTTTTGTTATGGGGTCTGGGAGCATTTTTTATCGCCCTTAATTTACTCTCAGTAGGGTGGATACCCTGACTATCAATGCGATAACCTAGAAATTCAACACTGTCTGTATACAGATGACATTTATCCTTTTTTACTTTCAATCCCGCTTCTTAGAATTTCTTAAGAACACATTTTAAACGATTCTGTAGAATTTTTTTACTAGGAGCTGCAATTAACACGTCATCAAAATACGGAACCACGCCCTTGATTCCCTGCAATAATCGTTCCATTAAACTTTGGAATATTCCCGGGGCTACACTTACCCCGAATTGCAATCGGGTACATTTAAAAGCACCTCTGTGCGTTACTATCGTTTGAGCTTGGGCTGTTTTATCATCCACGGGAAATTGTTGATAGGCTTGAGCTAAATCTAACTTAGCAAAAACCTTTCCGCCTCCCAGGGAATGAAGGAGGTGCTGTACCACCAGCACTGGATACGCGTTCTGCTGGAGGGCATGGTTTAGAGTGGCCCGGTAGTCCCCACAGATTCGGATTGACCCATCTGGTTTAATGGGGGTTACAATAGGAGTTTCCCATGGAGAATGATCAATGGGTTGCAGTACCCCTTGTTTAATTAGTTTGTCAAGTTGTTCATCGATCTTGGCCTTAAGGGCGAACAGAACTTGACAGGGCTTTAAACGGATCGGGGCGACCTTAGGGTCAAGGCTAAATGAAATTGGGGTCCCCTTATTCTAGCCCAGATTATCTGCGAAGATATCGCTGAATTCAGTAATAAGGTCCTCCTCCCACTCGCAATCACTGACTCGGTTCACGCCGGCTACTTCGATGCTGAGTGGCGCGAACCATTGGAGGCCCAACAAACTAGGCCTGTCCCTATCGATGATCGTTAGAGGTAAGTATGCCGTATGCTTTTTAAACGAGATGCGGACTCGACAAGACCCAACCACAGGGATCCGATTCCCTTGATAGTCTTTAAGGATGAGACGTTGCATTCGAAGGTCTTGGCGTTGCATGGTAGGAATGAGTTGCTTTAATGTCTTCCACGACACCATCGAGAGGGACAATCCGGAATCGACCTCCATGTGGCAAGGTTGGTTCTCTATGGCTACTTTGACTCGAATCTTCTTAGCGTCCATGGCTGAGGCGTGACCTATAGTGATAGTATGGTGGGCCTCTTCTTTTTGCAACACTCGATATCTGTAGGAGTGGTTTGCTGGATCTCGCCTTACAGGATGGTTTCCTGCCGATTGGCGAGAGCTGGTTCCCCTTGAGGCCTGACTTGGTCCCGGTAAACTGTGACAGACTCGACTGATGTGGCCTCGTTTTCCACACTCATGACAGATCGCATCACAGAATTTGCAGTCTGCCCTGGGGTGGTTTGCCCTGCAACCAGTGCAAGGGCGTGAGGGTTTAGAGCGAGGGACCCGGTCGAACCGCAGTCGATGGACCCCTTCTTCGTCGCTGTCTGACGATGAAGAGAGGTCCTTGTGGTGCGTCGTGACAAGCTGCTCTTCTGACTTGGATAAAAGGTCGCCTGTCTGTGGGGTCGGGTTTCGGCTTCGCCGTAGTTGTGCCACGGTCTTTTTGGTCGCCTCAGCAGCAGTGGCTTCGGCAATGGCGTCAGCAAGGTCGATGTCGCCTTTCGCCATCAGCTTGCTTTGCACGCCCAGTGCATCTAATCCCAAAATTAAGCAGTCTCTCAGTGCTTGATCTAAGTCTGCGAATCCGCAGAGGCCTCCCAAGTGTCGGAGGTCTGCCACGAAGTCAGCCAACTCTCTCCTTTTCGCTGGCTTCTTTGATAGAATTCGTGACATCTCACGAGTGTAGGTACGGTTGGCGCATAATGGTCTCTCAGGAGAGGTTTGAGGTCATCCCAGCTCATTGCTTTAACTTCTCGAGGTTTCGCGAGTGCCTTTGCCATTTTAAAGACAGCCGGACCGCAGTACGTCAGGAACAGCGCCCACTTCTTGGCTGGTGTGGCGTCCTTCAGGTTGTTTGTTTCAAGGAACATTTGGAAGCGATTCATGTAGGATTCCCAATCCTCTTGGTTCGGATCGAACGGAGCGGGTGGTACGATGCCGCTGGACATGGTTTCTGTTGGTGGCATCGTCTTGGCACGTGCTCTGTTTTTCTTCCCGGTTCCTTAAGATCAGATGTCCCCAAATCCCATCCTCGTTGCCAGTGATATAGTTTCAGGCATGGGTGAAATGACTGGAGACAATCTTAGTTGGTGAACTTTCAGCTCTTTATTACATAGTGACTTAAGAGAGTGAACAACAACAACTCTGCCTTATATAGGTGACCTTAATGTGAAATAACCAATAGGGAGCTGTAAGACGCTAGTTCCAGAACCAATAAGAGTCCTTCATTAAGGGCCAATCGGATTCTCTGAACCCAACCAATCCGATCGAGCCGCTTAACACCCAATCAGAAGTGCAGGGCCAGAACCCTGCACTTTACCCCAAGCTTGCTTTATTTAAACTATTTACATACATAACAATACTGATGAGGATAAAGATTTGGAAGAGTTTCATAGAATTATAGAAGCTATTCAATATATATATGTATATGTATATGTATATGTATATGTATATGTATATGTATATGTATATGTATATGTATATGTATATGTATATGTATATGTATATGTATATGTATATGTATATGTATATGTATATGTATATGTATATGTATATGTATATGTATATGTATATGTATATGTATGTATGTCTAGGAAGCAGTTATTTCCCCACAGAAAATATTTTGTCTTACTGTGATTACAATCATCTTTGAGCTGCTTCATACTTAAATCATACAGAATATGCTACTTTAGGGGAGAGAGAGAGAGAGAGAGAGAGAATCAATATAAACCTTTAAGAATAACCCTACCTAATGTTGATATAATTTCATAGAGTCATATATGGATGGAAGGAAGGAAGGAAGGAAGGAAGGAAGGAAGGAAGGAAGGAAGGAAGGAAGGAAGGAAGGAAGGAAGGAAGGAAGGAAGGAAGGAAGGAAGGAAGGAATCCTTATACCATCCCAGAGTAATAGCTGTTCAATCTTTTCCTGAAGAGCTCCAGCAATGGAGTGCCCATAACTCTGGGAGGCAAGGTGTTCCATAAATTAATTGTTTACACAGCCAGGTAATTCTTCCTTTGCTCCAAGTTGACTCTCTCTCTCTCTGACAGATTCCACCCATTGCTTCAAGTGCTATGGAGTATGAATCAACCCCTTCTTCCCTGTGACAGTGTATTGGAAGAGAACTATCATACTTTATCATTCCTAAACCTTCTCTTCATTAGGCTAAACATACCTAGTTTCCTTAGCTGTTCATCTTTCAATTTAGCCTCCAGACTCCTTATCATTTTTGTTGATCTTCTGTGCAGTCTTTCTAGGGTCTTTGCATTTGTGTGTGTGTGTGTGTACCAGGGTGACTAGAACTGGCTGTAGCATTCTAAATGTGGCCTCACTAGTGGAATAAAGAATGGTACTATCTTTTCCTGTAATCCTGATACTATCCCTCTGTTGATACAGCATTGGTTTTTTTGGCAGCTGAAGCACTCTACTCGTACTTTATCACAGGATGTCAAACTCCCAGCCCGCAGGCTGGATGCATCATGCTCTGACTACGCCCACGCTCAGTTTAGCGAAGGGGGGGAAGTCCTGATACATCATGTGATGCTGCCATGACGACATTGTTAAGTCTGGGCGGTGGGTCCCAAGGAGAGACGAGACATCGATGTCGTGACAACAGCTCTTTATTAAATAACCAGATACTGAGACCAAAACCCGCAGCCGTGGCAGCTCTTTTTATAGAGTTGGCTGTGGCTAGGCAGCCTATGGCAGGCATTTGAGCTTGCCATGCTTGGTTTTACCCAATCGCAGCAGCTAAATAAGAACCAATCAGAATGCTTCATATCATCCAATCATAGCCCAGTTTTACTGGACCAATAGGAATTGCAGGCCTACAAGCCTGCTAGTATGGAACAGACATGAGTTTGATACCACTGCTTTAGCGGGTCCACCAGGATAACCAGATCGCTCTCTAGGTACTACTGTTGAGCTACATACTGCCTATCCTTTACTTGCACACTTGTTTTTTCTTGCCTAAATGTAGAATCATGCTTTTCTCACTTCAGAAATGCATCATGTTGGATAGGGTCCAGTGCTTAAATCTCTCAAGATCCTTCTGAATCTTGAGTCCATCTTCCAAAGGATTAGCAATTCCCTATAGCTTGGTGACATCTGCAAATTTGATGAGTGCTTTCATCCCTCTTTCCTTCAATGTGTCAGTACCCCCCCCCCCCCAAAAAAAAGGTCAATATTTCAGGGTCATTTTATTTCAGCTTATCAACATTTGTAAATTTCTTGATAATCAGAATTGAACTAATTTGACCTTTAAAAATTTGACCTTTAAAAAAAAAATCAAACGCTGGAAGTATAAAAATAAACAGGTTACCATCTTTCACATGGTCCTGCCCTAAAGCAAAAGAATACTGGAATAAAATTAGAATATGGTTGCAGGAAATTACTGAATTTCAAATAGAATGTAAGCCTGAAATGTTTTTGTTAGGGATAATTAGAGGAACATTTTAAAAAAGTTGAATATCTCATGGTACACATTCTAACAGCAGCAAGAATAACCCATGCCCAGAGTTGGAAACTAGATACCACCCCTACAGACAGTATGATCATAAAGAAAATTATGGACTGCACAGAAATGACAAAACTCATGTTCGAATTACAAGAGAGGGAACAGAAGGATATACAGTCTGGAAAAAAAATGGTACAATTGGTTGGATAATAGGACAGTAAGAATAAAAAATAGTACAAACAAATAAATGTATATATAAATATATAGGTAGATAGTTAACACAAACAGGGAAAGTAGATGTCACAACATTGTAAAAAATGTATTTGTGTTTTTTTGTTGTTGTGTTTTTTTGTTGTTGTGTTGTTTTATATCTGTGTGTATTTAACTGTAAAATTGAATAAAAATATATTTTTTTAAAAAAGAAAATGTAGAAGAAAATGAAACTGGACTTGATTAGATGTCAGTTGAAAGCCTAGTCTTGTCCAAATAGGCTTAATCTGAACTTTCATTTACAGTCATGCAGAAGGATTTGTGGAAGTCGTAAATTAAGTGAGTGACTTTTTTGGATGGTAAATATTGCAGCTGTGTGCAAAAATGTCATGTTAAGATAGCCGTGTATAAGAAAAGCATTGTTCTAAATCAGTGATAATTACCTTCTGGTAGATGCCCAGACCTACTCTTATTTCTCTGTGCAGTGCAGCATATCATAGTCTTTATTTGAAAGTGTTCCATTTTTACAGGATATAAGTTTGATTGTAAAAGTTAAATCTGCCTCTTCCAGGCAAATAAAAATACTGATGTTTGGAAAAATGACACCCATAATTGGTTAATCTAATCATCCAGCTTTACCCTTCTTTGTTTTTAAAACAAGGGATAAGAAGACTAATCTAGGGGAATCTCTGAAAAAAGATTAAGGCTCAGTTTTAAGATACTGGAAAGCTAAATCAGTCCCATGTTTCTAAAGTATCAGTCCCATGTTTCTAAAATATATCCACCAAAATATTGGTGGATTAAAACAGTTTTAAAACAGATTAAAATGACAGGTTTTTTTTTTATATATAATGAGAGATCTTTAAAAGTATTAGTCTGTCGAAATGTTTGATTGCAAAGTAGATTTTTTTAAAAATATGTTTTTCAGACCTTCCATTTTACAATTGGTATTATCCAGTCACTCAGTTCCAACTGGCTTTTTATGACATAATAGATGTTATTTCTCAGCAACTGTCTATCAGTAACTGCCTCACTGAGTTCTGGTAAGTGCCATCAATAATAGTAACTAGGCACATTGTTTTACGCTGTCGTCTTTTTCAATTGATTTTGATTTTTCTAAAAATCAGGGTCTTCTGCAGTGACTCTTGCCTTCAAATTCAGAATATCTATTGTACATGTTTTACATACTTGATAAAAATTAATGCATTGCTAAAAAAAGAGAGACCACAGAGTGTCTTATTTAAGATCAATATAAAAAAGGTCTAAACAAATTCTACAAAAATATTTTCTATATTTATTGGCAGACTTGTTTGGACATTTTTTTCTTAATAAATTTAGAATCTATAAAATTGGAAATAATCTCAGAGGTCACCTAGTCCAATCTGTGTTTAATCTATGATCTGCTAAAGTTTTTCAGACAGAAATGCCTGTTGGAAGCCTGTCAGTGAAAGGGTACACTTTTCAAAAATCAATTGAGTCCACCGTTTGAAAGCTCTCTTTATCAGGCAAGTTTTTCTGCTATTTAATCCTAATCTAGTTCTTTGCAGTTCATTCATTAGTTGTGGCCCTGGCCTTTGGGACAATAGAAAAGAAAATATTCTTCTACATGACATTCTTTTAGCTTACTGGAGTCTGCTGGTGTATTTCCATTTCTAATCTGCAAACTCAACATAACTAATTTCTTTGACCATTCTTCATAGGAATTGATTTTTTGTCACTATCTCTTCATAGTGTTTTCTAAATTCACTTCAGTTTATTTTTAAATGACAGATGGAGAGTAAGCTTGTTTTCCATGAAAATTATTGTTTAAAGAACCACACTTATGAAATTGTTCTGCCCAGATAATTTCAGAATAGATTTTTATATAGCATGTTGCATGGCTATGTTTCGTGAAAAAGATAATTGTCCTATTGTGTCATCACATTTCAACATTGTGTATTAAAGTATTGTAAGTTATTTTTAATATTATCCATTTATTGGGGAATAAGTGTGGTTGACCTCAGAGAGATTTCTATTTTTGTTCATTTATATTAATGCTCAAATAATTTATATTCCACTCTTCAGCCTTGAATTCTCAAGAAATGTCTTATAGGCCAATTTATCTCTCTCTGTCTCTGTCTCTGTCTCTGTCTCTGTCTCTGTCTCTGTCTCTGTCTCTGTCTCTGTCTCTGTCTCTGTCTCTCCCCCTCTCTCTCTTTCTCTCTCTCTCTGTCTCTCACACACACATTTAATTAAGACCGTAAGCATGCTGAAATAAAGTAATATTAAATACCAATAGATATGTAAAATAACTTAAAAAGACTCCTAATATTTATTCAGTAGAACTCCTGGTTACTTGGCTAAGGATTTTGCCAAGTAAGCCATGAAATACTTTGTAACACTGTGTACCACACAATTTTTTTCTGATCTGATAAAATAAAATTATTTTTGCTTTTGGTTTTCAGAAAAAAAACAGCCATTGTGGATAATGGATTTACTTAATGACCACTGCCAAAAAAGGTCACAAAAAAGCAGGCCCAGACATATGTTGAGTCATTTAACAATTGGAAAAATAATTCCAGACTCAGTTACACAAAGAAGTTGAGGACTACCTGTATTATTGATTTCGGTAATATCCAACCATATAAAGATACACAATTTGGAGAAGGCGGAGCTTCATTCCGGCGATACAGCTGCGATCTCAGGGCTCTGAGATCGCAGCCGATATTTTCGCCCCTGGTCGGTCCTAACGGACCTAAACTGTCCCGTAGAGACGGTGATCGTGAAGGGCATTGTTCCAGGATCCCAGAGATATCGCAAAATCTCTGGTTTGATCCGGAAGAAGCCCTTTTGCTGGCGGCGGAGAGGCAGCCTCCATAGCTGCTGAAGTCGGGACAGCTCCGGAAAGGAAATGATTGGAGTGAAGTGTGTCGGCTGGGTGAGAAAAACTCTTTGGTGCTGTAAATTCGCTAAGTTTGGAAAGTTCATCCGATATAAAGAAGAAAGCTGTGAGATTTTTTTTTGACTGAAATTGTTTTGAGCGGCGTTTTTTAAAGTGATGTCAAATTGAGGCTTGGTTTTTTTTTTTTCTTTTCTTTATACTTTTTGGGAAAGATTTTACCGTGACTTTGTAGGTAACCGGATTGAATTTTCTCTTATATATATTTTTATGCTCCCTTTGATTTTATGCTCCCTTTGATTTTTTAACTTTCTTTAGGATAGTGGCTCCCTTTGGCTATTTTTTCTTTTTTTTCTGTATATATTATTACTTTTTTCTGGCGGGCGGGGAGAAAGAGCATTAAGAAACTTTGTAACACTGCCAACTAGAGGCTTGAAAGTATCTTTATGTGAATTGGAGAGAATTGCAAAAAGACCTCATCTCAAGGACTTTTTAACGTGATAAGATAGAGGGAGAGCACAGCAAAATATTATTGCAGGTGCTTTCCTGGACTGTTATCAACAACACTTGAGGTTTGGCTTTGAAGCTGCTGGAGAAGAGAGTCATAACAAGAGCCTTGGATAAACAACAAAGTGCAGTGTGTTTTCTTATATATACCCCATTCGCTAGCCTTTTTAAAATTTTAATTTTAGTAATATTTTTATTTTTGCCTTTTATTTTAAAGGGAAAGCCTCAGAGTTTTTTTTTTTCTTTTTTCTTCTTTATTTTTCTTTTCTTTTTTATTGGGACTTTTTTGCTTTTCATATTTATGTTTTTGGACTACTTTGTTGTTGAGGTGGTTTTTTTTTTCTTTTTTTTGGATTATTGAGACTTTTTAATTGGATTAAGGTGTGAAGAATCTGAAGGAACTTTTTGTCTTCTGTTTTTCTTTTTTCTCTTTTTGCTTTTTCTTTTTTCCTTTTTCTTTTGCTCTTGATCAATATTATTATTTTTGGATTTGTTTGTTTTTTCCTTTCTATTTTTTCCTTTTTTATGGTGGACTATCTCGTAATTGGATTAGGGTCTAGAAGAACCTGAAGATCTTTTTTCTTCCTTTTTTTCTGTTTCTTCTTTGGTTTCGTGTTTTTTACTATTGGAGTTCTCCATTTTGGATTATAATTGGCTACTCTACCAGCTGGATTAAAAGTTAAGAAGAATTTGAAGTTTTGGAAACATTGAAATGAGCAAGAAACCAATACTATCTGGCATTTCTGCTTCTACCTCTGCTTCCCCACCAGCTGGAGGACAACGTTTAATTCAGACAATGTTGAAGCAAGATAAGGAACAAGAAAAAATAAGTTTACAGTTACAGATGATTATGCAAGGAATCCAAGATCTCAAGACAAAATCAGATATCATTGAACAAAGAACAGGAAATATTGAACAAAGAACAGAAAATATTGAACAAAGAATAGAAAATATTGAACAAAGAGCAGAAAATATTGAACAAAGAATAGAGAAGACTGATGAAAAAGTGGAAAATATTAAACAAATGATGGTTAAGTATGAGGAGAGATTCCAAAAAATTGAGGAAGAAGGAAAACAAAGAGAGAAGAAGATTGGAAATATTGACAGCAGATTAACAGTGGTTGAACAAGAAAAAGGTGGGATGTTGAGGTGGGAGATGGAAAGGTCAGAATTTTACCTCAGATTTCAAAATATAGAAGAGGAAAAAGGAGAAAATTTGGCAGCGGTAATGATAGAAATTTTGGCAGAAGCTTTGGAAATTACAGAGGAAAAGATGATGGATGGAATAGATGAGATATATCGAGTCTATACAAGATATGCGATGAGAAATAAATTACCCAAGGAAGTCCATATTAGATTTACCAAAGAATCCATTAAAACGCAAATATTACAAGTAGCAAGAGAGAAAACACTGAAATACAAGGGTAAAGAGGTTGTGGTTTTAAAACAAATACCCAGAAGAGTGAGAGAGATGAGAAGAGAATATCGATTTCTGACCAAAATACTATTGGAAAACGAAGTGAATTATAGATGGCTGATTCCAGAAGGAGTAGTGTTTGGGTGGCAAGAGCAGAGATATAGAATTGATTCAATTGAGAAAGCAGAACTTTTTCATGCAGAATTCTTTGGAGGAAGAAGAGAGGAAGCAGAGAAAGAGGCCTTATCAATTGAGTTTCAAGATGAACAACTGGAGACTGAAAAAGAGAAAGGAGCAACAGGGGGACAGATGGATAATAAAGAACAGCGTGAAGTGAGATCCACGAGAGCTGTTAGACCTAAATATAAAGCATAATCATGGAGGAAAAAAAACTGATTACAATGAATATAAACGGACTTAATTCAGCTGTTAAAAGAAGGAAAACTTTTCATAAATTAGAGAAATTAAAATTTGATATAATTTGTTTACAAGAAGTTCACATTAAAAAACAACATGAACAATTGTTATTACAGCCAAAATTAGGGAAAATATTTACCTCTTTGACTCAATGTAAGAAAAGAGGTGTGGTTTTATACATTAAAGAGGCTATTCCAGCAAAATTGATTTACACGGATGAAGATGGAAGAGTATTAATGGTAGAAATAATGGACAATAATATAAAAATACTCTTGATTGCAATTTATGCTCCGAATGATAAACAAGAAGAGTTTTATAAAAAGCTGCACATGAAAATAATTGGACTGGACTATGTTAATATAATTATGATGGGAGATTTTAATGGAATTGTGGACAATAAACTGGACTATATAGCAACAACAACAAAGCAAAATAGAAAGGCTCTCCCAAGGTCCTTTTTTAAAATGACAGATGAATTAACTTTAAAAGATATTTGGAGAGAAAGAAACGTTAAAGCTAAACAATATACTTTTTATTCAAATAGACATTTATCATGGTCCAGATTAGATATGATTTGGATCTCAACAGAACTAATATCTAATATTAAAGAAACAAATATTGAAACAAGTACCTGGGCAGATCATAGCCCAATGACAATTAAATGGAAGGGACAAAAAAAAAGATCGAGATGGACATTAAATAATACTATTTTAAAGGAGAAAGATTTTACACAATGGATGGAGAAGGAATTGGCTTTTTTCTTCAGAGAAAATAAAAAAGAAGATACTTCAACGCAAAATGTGTGGGACACTATGAAGGCATTCGCTAGAGGTTTGATAATAGATTATACAAGAAAAAAGAATATTAGGAAAAGGCAAGCTTCTAAGGCCTTGGAAAATGACTATAAAACTCTTGAAAAAGAATTACAGAAAATGCCACAGAAAAAGGATATTAAATTGAAGCTGGATGTAATCAAACATAAAATGAAATTAATAGAGAAAGAAGAACTGGCACAGAAAATTAGAAACTCTGAACAGAATTATTTTGAAGATGCAAATAAACCAGGTAGATGGCTAGCATATAAATTGAGAAAAGAGAAGGAATCAAGAAAAATATTGAAGTTAATAGATGAACAAGGCCAAGTTTGTTATGGGAATAAGGAGAAAAAAGAAATTATTCGAGATTTTTATGGGCAATTATATAAACAGGAGAATATTGATGAAGAAAAAGTCAAACAGTATTTACAGGAAGCTAAGTTATCAAAGATACCTAAAGAGACTGAAGAAATGCTAGAAAGCAATATAACAATGATGGAACTAAATGAAGCATTTAAGAGACAAAATAATGGGAAAGCTCCGGGTCCAGATGGGCTTCCAGTAGAATTTTATAAAACATTTCAAGAATTATTGAGCATCCCATTGTTAGAAGTTATGAATGAAGTTATGTTAAAAAAGATGATACCTAAAACATGGTCAGAGGCTTATATTACACTCATACCGAAGGAAGAGACTGACCCATTGCAAATTAAGAATTATAGACCTATTTCTTTATTGAATGCAGACTATAAAATCTTTGCTTCAATCTTAGCAGAAAGACTTAAAAAATATTTAAATAATTTTATTCACTCAGATCAAAATGGATTTCTGCCAAAGAGACAAATTAGAGACAATATGAGAGTAATCTTGGACACTTTGGAATACTATGAGGCTCATCCTGAAAAGCAAATGGCTTTGATATTCCTAGATGCTCAAAAAGCATTTGACAACGTGAACTGGAGATTTATGTTATTATTATTGGAGCAGATGGGTTTCGCTAAAAAATTTATTCAAGCAATAGAAGCTATATATAATAAACAGACAGCAAGGGTAATGATGGAGGGGGAACTTACAGATTTTATTAATATAAGGAAAGACACAAGACAAGGATGCCCCCTATCTCCTTTGCTATTTGTGTTGACCTTGGAAGTGTTGAATAGAAATATTAGGGATGATAAAAGCATAAAAGGAATGAAAATTAAGAAGGAAGAATTTAAGCTACAAGCTTTTGCTGATGATTTAGCTTTTATTTTGGAAGATCCGCTAGAAACAGCTCCAAAGTTACTGGAAAGGATAGAGACATATGGAGAGGTGGCTGGTTTGAAAATAAATAAAGACAAAACAAAGATTTTGACAAAGAATATGTTATTGAGACAGAGAGAAGAATTGGCAGATCTTTTGAAAATTCAAGATACAAATAAGGTTAAGTATCTGGGGATATATTTGACAACAAGATGTAGCACATTAAAGGAGAATAATTATATTAAACTTAAACAACAGATAACTACAGATTTGAAGAAGTGGGAAAACTTGCAATTGTCATTAATAGGGAGAATTTCAACAATTAAGATGAATATCTTACCTAGAATTTTATTTTTGTTTCAAACAATACCAATTAGGCTTGGAAAAGACTATTTTGAAGATTTAAATAAAATTATGTTGAAGTTTATATGGCAAGGTAAAAAAGCGAGAATAAAACTAAAACTTTTGCAAGATGCTAGAATTAGAGGAGGTTTTGGTCTGCCTAATTGGGAATTGTATTATCAAGCTGCAAGTTTGATGTGGGTCAAAGAATGGATAACATTAAGGAAACATAGGTTGTTGACATTAGAAGGGCATGACTTGCTGTTGGGTTGGCATGCTTTTTTATGGTATAAGGGAACTAAAACACAGGGTTATTTTAGAAGACATTATGTACGGGAGTCTTTGTGGTTAAATTGGGAGAAGATAAAAAGACAATGTTATTTGAAAATTCCAGTTTGGTTATCGACCATTGAAGCATTTTCCTATCCTATAATTTACAAGAAGGAACAAACAGTTAGATATGGGGAACTTTTGGATGAAAAGGGTGAACTTAAATCGATCCAAAACTTAGAGGAACAAGGTATAAGGATGAATTGGTTTTCATATGCACAAATACACTCAAGGTATGATGAAGATTCTAAAACGGAGGGATTTTATGATAAACAGACTGAGTTAGATAAGATCTTGATGGGTACTGATGAGAAGGTGATTAAAAAATTATATGGTTATTTACTGGGAATGAAATTAGAGGAAGAACAAGTCAAAGAAACTATGATTGTTTGGGGGAAGAATTTTGGATATGGGATTGATTTAGAGAAATGGCAGAAATTGTGGTCTCAAAATTATAAAATGACAATGTCAACAGCATATAAAGAAAACTTGTATAAGATGTTTTACAGGTGGCACTTTCCTCCGACAAGAATAGCAAGAATGTTTAAGAACAAATCTGAAAAATGCTGGAAATGTCATCAGATACCCGGCTCGTATTACCATATGTGGTGGACTTGTGAGGATGCTAGAAAATATTGGACTATAATTCGCATGTGGTTGGAAAAAATGACAAAGAAACATATAGATTTGAAACCAGAGATCTTCTTATTGGGAATTTTACCTGATATATATAGTAAAGATTTGAAATACCTGATTGTAAATGTATTAACAGCGGCCAGGATTGTATTTGCTAAAAATTGGAAGAATGAGAAAATACCATTACAGCAAGAAATTATTAAGAAAATATTGGAATGTGCTGAGATGAGCAGATTGACATTTGAAATTAGAGAGCAAGAGGATAAACAATTTTACGAAATTTGGGATCTTTTTTATAAATGGCTAGATGATAAAATACGATAATAGAATATTTAGAATGCTAGATAGTAAGGAATATCTTTATTTTGCTATTATTTTGCTACTTGATATTATATTTATAAAGGATTTTTTAAGGATTGATTTGATATGACTAGATGATTTGTTATAGAGTAAACTGATTTAAAGTATTGTTAGCTCATTAAGCATGAATGATTAAAAATATAGTCAAAAACTTCTTTTTTTAGTGATATTAGGATATATAAGTTTGGATTGACAATATGAGTTGTTATATAATATAATTGTAATTGAGACTACAGAATGAATGCACAAAAATGATGAACCAACTGACACACTGGATGTACATATAAGAGTTGATGTTTTTATGTTTTGTTTGTCTTGTTTGTTTGTAGAAAATTAATAAAAACTTTTTCAAAAAATAAATAAATAAATAAATATACACAATTTAACCCATTTGAGATACCTGTTATGTTTTGAGCATGGGCGAGAAAGAATGGAGACAAGCCTCTGAACGGTGAACTTCAGCTCTTTATTTACATTGTGACTTCTCCTTCAATAGCAGTTAAACCCGGCTTATATAGGCAAACCCTGTAACTTTTAACCTATAACGAGCTAGGAGCGCTAGCTCTTATAACCAATAGGAACTAACTGTTAAGGGCCAATCGGATTCCCCGGGACGGGCCAATCCGGTCCGGCTGCTTAACAGCCAATCAGAAGTGCAGGGCCAGAACCCTGCACTTAACTCCAAGCTTACACTTTATTAAATCTTTATGCATACACAACACCCCTTCTTATTTGCAGAGCGCGGTTACATAGTCCCTTAGGTAGGACGGTTGTCTTATTAGTCTCTTTGATTTCCGTTGTATCAGCTCGCTGCAATCATGCTGAGGTAGGTCGTTGTTTGGCAGTGGAGCTGTTTCTGGTTCAGAGTTCACTTCTATGTCGTTGCCCACATTCTCTGCAATTCCCTGAGGTGCAGCCGTTTCTCCCTCCAGGTCCACTTCCTGAGGCTCTATCAAGCTGTCGTTTCCTTCGAACGGGTTCTCTAGGAATTCAACTTCTTCTGTACCTCCCCCCCTCAGTTTGGTCATAGGGGAGTTGCGGACTGGCCGCTGGAAGCCGCGATCGTAATTGATCGATATGACGTTTCCAAAGTTTATCGCCAAGGCATTGTACAAGGAAGGATCTGGGGCCAGTTACACGTACTACTGTCGCTTCCACCCACAACGGGTCGCCCGATAGGTTTTTAGCATATACCAAGTCTCCTACCTGGAAGGTACGACAGCGGCCGCTGCATCCTAGTGGTTTCTCCGGTTCGTAAGCTGGGTGCAACCGGTCGAGGTGGGAGCGGAGCTTCCGACCCATTAGCAGTTCGGTGGGAGTTTTGTTGGTGAAGCTATGTGGAGTGATGTGTTGCAAGAAGAGGATTCGATTGACCTTGTCGTCAATGTTGTCGTAGTCTACCTTCTGCAAGGTTTTCTTCACAAATTGGACCATGCGTTTTACTTTGCCATTGGTCGCCGGGTGCACAGGCGAGGTGAGCGCATGGTGAATGCCGCGGTAAGCAAGGTACTGCTCGAACGCTAGTGCGGTAAATTGAGGGCCGTTATCGGATACCAGGACGTCTGGTAATCCGTGGGTTGCAAAGAGTCTGTCTAAGGTTTTGATAACCGCCTCGGAGGTCGTAGTCGTCATGCAATAGATCTCGAGCCAATTTGAGTGGGCGTCGACGGTAAGCAGGAAGGTGTGGCCTTTGGTTGGCCCCACGAAGTCCAAGTGAATTTGAGACCAGGGTCCACGTGGTGTCTCCCATTCAGTAGGCATGGCTTTTGGTGGGGTGTTGCTGACTTCTTGGCATTTGGGACAAGCTTTAACCCACTGTTTGATTTGCTTGTAAATGCCCAGCCACCATGCGTAGCTTTGCGCAAGGGCTTTCATTCGCACGATGCCGGGGTGGCCATCGTGCAAAATTCTCAGCAGCGCTTTCTGGAGTCATTCTGGGATAACGACTCTATCGCCCCAGATGACACAGCCTTTCTGGGAGAAGAGCTCGGTTTGTCGAGTCTTGAATGGTGTGAAGTCATCTGATAACTGGTCCAATGGCCATCCGCGTTCTACCCAGCTTAGGACTCGTGCTAGGGTGTGGTCGCGTTTGGTTTCTCTCGCGATATCTCGGGCGGTGAGTGGCGGCGAGTTGAGTGCCTCGATTTGCAACGTGGTTACCGTTGGTGCAGGATTGTTGAGAGTCTCTGGAAATGGTGTTCAGCTCAATGCGTTGGCATGGGGAATGGCTTTCCCCGGGCGGTATTGCAGCCAATAGTTATAAGCAGCTAAGAATTCTGACCATCGGGTCAACCTAGGGGATAATATGTAGGGAGTGGGCTTGTCTCCGGCTATTATCCCCAATAATGGTTTGTGGTCAGTCACAATAGTAAAAGCCCGGCCATACATGTATTCGTGGAATCTTTTCACAGCTGAGACAATTGCGAGGGCTTCTTTATCGATATGTCCACAGTTTCGCTCAGTTTTTGAAAGAGTCTTTGAAAAATATGCAACAGGGGCTTCGTTCCCATTAGGCAGTACGTGGCTCAAAATGGCACCTACCCCGAAAGGCGATGCATCACATGTTATAACTAACAGCAAAGTCTCATTGTACTGCATGAATACAGAGTCAGAAGTGAGCAGTTTTTTAACATTTCAGAATGCCTGTTCTTCACGGTAACCCCATAACCAATTTGCTTTTTTATCTAACAACCGGTGTAATGGTTCAGCGACCGTTGCTTTGTGCGGCAAAAATACATTATAAAAATTGATGAGGCCTAGGAATGCCTGGAGATCGGCCTTGTTTCGTGGCCTGGGAGTGTTTTTTTATTTCTTTTAATTTACTTTCGGTAGGGTGATAGCCCTGGCTATCAATCAGGTACCCTAAAAACTCAACACTGTCAGTACACAATTTACATTTGTTTTTTTTTAACCTTAAGACCGGCCTCTTGGAATTTTTTTAGGACTAATTTTACCCGGTCCTGTAAGATTTTTTTTGTAGGGGCTGCAATCAATACATCGTCAAAATAGGGGACCATGCCCTTAATTCCTTGCAATAACCTTTCCATAAGGCTCTGAAAAATCCCTGGGGCTACACTAACTCCGAATTGCACCCGGGTACATTTAAAGGCACCTCGGTGCATCACAATAGTTTGGGCCTGTGCCGTTTTTTTATCTACTGGTAATTGCTGATATGCCTGAGCTAAATCTAATTTAGCGAATACTTTCCTGCCCCCCAGGGAATGGAGGAGATGCTGCACCACCAGAACTGGATACGCGTTCTGCTGCAGGGCGTGGTTCAAAGTGGCCCGGTTGTCCCCCAAATTTGGATTGACCTGTCTGGCTTAATGGGTGTTACAATTGGGGTTTCCCAAGGGGAGTGATCGATGGGCTCTAACACCCCCTGAGCTATCAGTGTGTCGAGTTGTTCGTCGATTTTCGATTTTAAGGCAAATAGAACTCGACGGGGCTTTAGACGGATGGGAGCTATTTTTGGATCTAGACTGAATGAAATCGGAGTCTCCTTGTACTCGCCTAAGCTGTCCGCGAAGATGTCCCTGAACTCATAGAAAAGGTCTTCCTCCCAATCACTGCTGCTGACCCGGTTTATGCCGGCCACTTCAATGCCGAGTGGCACGAACCATTGGAGGCCCAGTAGGCTAGGCCTATCTCTATCGATGACCGTTAAAGGTAAGTATGCTGTGTGCTTCTTGAAGGAGACTCGGACTTGGCAGGAACCGATGACAGGGATTCGATTCCCTGGGTAGTCCTTGAGGATGAGGCGTTGGAATTTGAGGTCTTGGGGTTGAATTGTGGGGATGAGTTGCTTGAGTGTCTTCCAGGACACCATCGAGAGGGACGATCCCGAGTCGACCTCCATGTGGCAAGGCTGGTTCTCGATGGCTACCGTGACTCGGATTTTCTTAGTGTCCAAGGCTGAGGCGTGACCGATAGTGATAGTATGGTGAGCCTCTTCTCTCTGCAAAGCTCGATTCTTGTAGGAGTGGTTTACTGGCTCTCGCCGTACAGGACGGTTTCCTGTCGATTGGCGATAGTTAGCCCCTTTTGAGGCCTGGCTGGGTTCTGGCAAGCTGCGGCAGACCCGTCCAATGTTGCCTCGTTTCCTGCACTCATGGCAGAGTGCGTCGCGGAATTTGCATTTGGACCATGGTTGGCTCCGCAGCCAGCGCAAGGGCGTAAGGGCTTCAGGTGATGGTCCCGGTCGGACCGCAGTCGATGGACCCCTTCTTCGTCGCTGTCTGATGACGAAGAGAGGTACTTGTGGTGCGTTGTCGCAAGATGCCCTTCTAAACTAGGTGAGATGTCGCTGGCCAGTGGTGGTACTGGAGCACGGTTTCGGCGAAGTTGTGCAGCCGACTTCCTGGTTGCTTCTGCTGCAGTAGCATCGGCAATGGCATCGGCAAGGCTGATGTCGCCTTTAGCCATCAACTTGCTTTGGACGCCTGGTGCATCTAGTCCCAGAACTATGCGATCTCTTAGTGTTTCTTCTAAATCGGCGAATCCACAGAGGCCTCCCAAATTAGGTCTGCTATGAAGTCGGCCACGCTTTCTCCCTTTTGCTGGCTCCTCTGATAAAACTCATGGCATCTCACGAGCGTAGGCACGGTCAGGGCGTAGTGATCTCATAGGAGAGGTTCGAGGTCGTCCCAATCCTTGGCCTTCACTTCTCGGGGTTTGGCTAGTGCTTTAGCCATCTTAAATACGGTTGGACCACAATGCGTTAGGAACACTGCCCGTTTCTTTCCTGGTGTGGCATCCTTTAAGTTGTTGGTTTCTAAAAACATTTGGAAGCGATCCATGTAGGACTCCCAGTCCTCCTATACTGGATCGAACGGAGTGGGTGGCACAATGCCGCCGGACATGGTTCCATTGTTGGCATCATCTGTCACGTGCTCGGTGTTCTTTGAAGTCTCGTTGGTTCAGATATCTCCAAATCCCACCCTCGTCGCCAGTGTTATGTTTTGAGCATGGGTGAGAAAGAATGGAGACAAGCCTCTGAACGGTGAACTTCAGCTCTTTATTTACATTGTGACTTCTCTCTTAATAGCAGTTAAACCCGCCTTATATAGGCAAACCCTGTAACTTTTAACCAATAACGAGCTAGGAGCGCTAGCTCTTATAACCAATAGGAACTCTCTGTTAAGGGCCAATCAGATTCCCCGGGACGGGCCAATCCGGTCTGGCCACTTAACAGCCAATCAGAAGTGCAGGGCCAGAACCCTGCACTTAACTCCAAGCTTACACTTTATTAAATCTTTATGCATACACAACAATACCTTGGTTCAAAAATTAGGCTTCTATAGATGATGATGATGGCAGATGAGATTCTGTAGCGAAACATCGCTACAACTTTAAAAACACAACTATAATGATGTGGGAAAATACCCGAACAAAGCTGAATGCCATACATATAGATACCCAAAAAAACTTTAGAATGTATATATATTCTATATTTCTATATTCTATTCTATATTTTAGCACACACACACACAAATATATAATACCCGAACAAAGCTGAATGCCATATATATATATATACATTTGTTTTCTTAAGTTTTCGCGGGTACTTACATGTCTGGCATTCAGCTTTGTTCAGGTATTTTCCCACGTCATGATAGTGGTGCTTTTAAAGTTGTAGCAACGTTTCAGCAGAATCTCATCTGCCATCATCAGGCTTCTGTATGGTGTTGTCTGTGAGTCAGACTTTTACAGTGGTTTCAGATTTAAATTTGGGGCAGCCTATTGCTGTGTCAGAATGGTTTTTTCTTCCTCCTGATTGGTTGAGATTCTTGGTCTGTGTTTATTGGTCTTGGAGTTTGCTGTGTTCTGCTACTAATATCTTCTGTCTGTTTTTTTTGGGGGGGGGGCTCTTTTTGTATCTTGATTGGCTGGCAACATTGTGTTACTTTATTGGAGGCCTTAGTGCAGCTTGGCTTTGGGTAAATGGATGGCTATCATTAGTTAGGAAGCTGGGTTTCATCTGGGTGCCTGGTTGGGGTGTTTGTAAATGTTTGCAGATTCAGCTCTCCAAGTTGTAAGTTGTTTGGGACAAGATTATCTTTGGGACAAGATAAAACAACTTACAACTTGGAGAGCTGAATCTGCAAACATTTACCAACAAGAAAAGCTCTTGAAAAAATTAAAGAAATTAGAACATGACAAGAAAACCCCCAACAACTCACAACAACACATGAAACAATTAGTGTACAATGTTTCCAACAGAGAACTCACCAAAACAGAAACAGAAGTCCTAACCAAAGGATTCAATTATGCTATAGCACCCCAAAAAATCCCCACAGAATCCATCATATGTGCAGTAGAATCCAGCCTAACTAAATTAAATACAGATGAAGCTGATAAAATAAGACACCAAGTTACCAACATTCTATGCACAAGCAAACCACCCAAAAGCAACTTACAGCAAAATGAAATTAAAGCGCTACAAACCCTGAAAAGAGACAGCAGCATAATCATCCTCCCAGCAGATAAAGGGAATGCCACTGTAGTAATGGACAGAAAAGACTATGAAACTAAATTGACAGACCTACTCCAAGACTCCACATACAAACCCATAAACACAGACCCTACCACATATCTGGAAAAATTAACTAAGAAGAAAATTATAACCAGCCACATAAGCAAAGAGATCCAACACACGATCATACCCAGAGAGAAATCTTCCAGATGCCCCAAACTATACGGCCTCCCAAAAATACACAAAGAAGGCATACCTCTCAGACCCATAGTCAGCTCCAGAGGAGCACCACTACAAAACCTGGCTAAACACCTAGCAAAAGAGCTACAGCCCCATGCTGAAACAGCAGCTTCTCATGTACAAAACTCATACCACTTCTTGGAAATGATCAAAGATCTACACGTAGAGCAAGAAGATCTGCTTGTAAGTTTTGACGTGGTTTCACTATTCACTCAAGTCCCGATAAAAGAGACCCTCGAAATCATCAAAAATAAATACCAACCAGCTAAACACCTCATGGAACTAACAGAACACTGCTTAACCAAAACATATTTCATATACAAAGGACAAAGATACAAACAAATTGAAGGAGCCCCCATGGGATCACCACTGTCACCTGTCATTGCAAACCTGTTCATGGAAGAATTCGAATCCAGAGCCCTGGCTAATGCCATACTCAAACCCAAACTATGGTTAAGATATATCGATGACACATTCGTGATTTGGCCCCATGGACAAAAAAACCTAAACAACTTCCTAACACACCTAAACAGCACACACTCCAAAATCAAGTTCACCATCGAAACAGAAACAAACAAACAACTACCATTCCTAGATGTACTAATCTACAAGAAAACAGATGGCACACTAGGACATACCATATACCAGAAGAAAACACACACCAACCGCTACCTCAACGCCCAATCCCACCACCACCCAGCACAGATAAACTCCGTGGCTAAAACACTAATTACTAGAACCAAACGCCTGGCAGACAAGACACACATTAAGACTGAACTATGCACCCTGACTAAAATATTGACAGCCAACGGCTTCCACAAAAGCAAAATCACCAACTTGATCCACAAAAACACACTGAAACATAATAGAGACCCAGAAGATGAACAGACCCATGGAACAGCTGCCCTACATAAGAGGCACTACAGACAAAATTAGTAAGATACTATACAGACACCACATCAAGACTGCCTTCAAAACAGACAGAAAAATAGCAGCCATCCTCAGAAACCCCAAAGACAAAATTGACCTGGAAAACCAAGGCATATACGAAGTCGCCTGTGCATCATGCCCGGCCACATACATTGGACAGACCAATAGAAGAATAAGCACCCGCCTGGATGAACACAAAAATGCAGTCAAAAAGCTGGAACACACTTCCTCACTAGTCCAACACATGGAAGCCACAGGTCATAGCATCAACTTCAATGGCACCAAAACCCTATCCACTATAGAAAATCCCAGCCACAGAATCATCAGAGAAGCTATAGAGATTGAAAAAAGACCAGAAAGCATGAACAGAAGAGATGATTCCACCAGATGATTCAATCATTTGGAAGCCTGCACTCACAAACAAAAAAATCTCCACACCACAAGCCAGACAAACACCTGGGTACAAACAGATTGCCCCTGATACCTCCAGCTCAAACACACCCCAACCAGGCACCCAGATGAAACCCAGCTTCCTAACTAATGATAGCCATCCATTTACCCGAAGCCAAACTGCACTAAGGCCTCCAATAAAGTAACACAATGTTGCCAGCCAATCAAGATACAAAAAGAGCCCCCCCCCCAAAAAAACAGACAGAAGATATTAGTAGCAGAACACAGCAAACTCCAAGACCAATAAACACAGACCAAGACTCTCAACCAATCAGGAGGAAGAAAAAACCATTCTGACACAGCAATAGGCTGCCCCAAATTTAAATCTGAAACCACTGTAAAAGTCTGACTCACAGACAACACCATACAGAAGCCTGATGATGGCAGATGAGATTCTGCTGAAATGTTGCTACAACTTTAAAAGCACCACTATTATGACGTGGGAAAATACCCGAACAAAGCTGAATGTCATACATGTAAGTACCCACGAAAACTTAAGAAAATATATATATATATATATATAAGCCCTGGAAAACCCAAACAATATTTCAACATTACAGCTGTCAATTACTCTTATTCTGGAAACACTAACAGGCTCATCGCAAAACTTTTAGTTCTAGAATGAAATAGAAGTTTACTAGACTAGTAATCAACCAACAACTGAATTACCATTGCAATGATTTGCTCCTAAATCTGGCAGCTAAAATTTCCATTGGTACCGCTAAAACCTCACCATGTACTAATAATATGGTAGCAACATTGAAGCTTTGCATATGTTTTTTGTAAAGACATTTTCCTTTTTTAAATCAGCATATATTAAACTGAAAGCAAAGCAACTCTTCATTCAGAAAGAATAACATTAATACTATGGTATGAATATACAACTCAGGGGAAAAATAAAGCAATGACTTTAAATAATTATTGAAAAATTACTGCAAATGAGTTCTGATCACATCCACAAAACTGAGAATCTCAAGTGCCAAATTTGCATTCTCATGAATGTACATTAATATATTGTTTTGCACCCCAGTCTACATTGGTGTATTAACTTTATCATATTTAAGTGTTTGTGATAACTCACCGAGCATGAAATGTAGCTGCTTGCTTGCACCTGTTCATAATAACTGGATTCCCTTATTCATGAAAAAAAAAAAAGTTGAGCAGCCAATATGCATGAAATATAGTCATTAAGGCAACTTTTTCTCATAGCCTCCCAAATGCAGATCTGAGAATAATCTGCAAGCTCAGAGGAAGCAGCTGTTTATTAAAAAGTGACAGATAGTTTGCAGAAAAATATGTCCAGGTGATTCAGTTCACTTAGCTAATGTAATAAATTGCCAACTTGTTGTGCCTGGTGGAATGAAACACTACTTAAGATGAAAAGTTCATGTCAAACAATTTGACAATTGTGTACTGTTTTTCAAAGTACAGATGCCTGGGGGTTTCATACATAGGTTCTTTTGGACTACTACATGGTTGTCAAACTTGCATCCTGCAGGCCAGGTGCATCACATGCAGGCCATGCCCACCCCAGCTCTACAAGTGGGAAAAATGTCATGAAACATCATGTGACAGCAATGTTATATGGAGAGTTTGACACTCATAAAGATAAAGGTAAAGGTTCCCCTTGCACATACATGCTAGTCATTTCCAGCAGTGCTCATCTCCATTACAAAGCCAAAGAGCCAGCGCTGTCCGAAGACATCTCTGTGGTCATGTGGCCAGCATGACTAAACACCGAAGGCACACAGAACGCTGTTACCTTCCCACCAAAATGGTACCTATTTTTCTACTTGCATTTTTACATCCTTTAGAAGTGCTAGTTTGGCAAAAGCTGGGGCAAGTAACGGGAGCTCACCCCATTACACGGCGCTAGGGATTCGAGCCACCAAACTGCCAACCTTTCTGATCAACAAGCGTCTTAGCACTGAGCCACCACATTCCACCTTGACATCCATGGACTACTACTAATCAGGGTGATTCTGGAATCAACAAAGATATGATATGATGATTAATGACTCAACCTAATCCATCACAAAATCAATCACAAGACCCTCACTCGACACACCCACATCTGAAGCTTTTATAAGCAGAAGAACACTGACACTGACATCCCCTTAACTCTGTGAAGATGTTACCCAGCTTGATAACAAAAGTTCAGAAATCAACCCACAAGGACAGAAAATTGAACCTTTACCCTCAAAGATACAATAAGCTATGGAAACTTGAAGTTGTGGTGTTTATCTGTCCTCAGTAGCTGAGGGAAGAGTTTCATTGAACAAAATAAGGATATTTTACAAAATACATTACAGACATTTCAGCTTATTGTAAATATGAAAGCTCTATTCTTGATTTTGTTCTGTATCTTGGTTTTATGTTCTATAGCTCTTGTCTAAGTTATTAATATAAAACATATATTGCTTTTGCTTACTGCTTTTGTGTTGATTTTTTCCCATTAATGTGTGTGTGTGTACCTGAACAAGTAGGAACTGCCTGGACAAGTGCCTGAAGTTCAGCAGGAACAATTCCTCTCCTTCCAGTTTCTTATTTAATTTTAGACACACTATTAAGGTCTTCAACTCCTGACATTCATAAAGCTTTGGACAGTTACACCACTGATTTTATCTAGGACTATAATTGTGTTCCCCTATAACTGTGTTGCCCTGAACAACTGTGGACATTACTTTTCTACCATGGCTTTGGTAGTCCTTAGGGAAGTGCCCATTCTCACACGCACATGTACATACACACAGGCTCCCCAATCTTACAATTGCTTTTTTTTTCTTCAGTTAGGAACTCAAGGATTCATCTTCTATTTCTATGTGTGTCCTACCTGTTCTATATTGTATAAAGTTCTTGGGAGATTTTTCTTAAATTATTTTCATGCAGCTGTGTCTCACTGCTGATTATCTTCTATGCTTCTGGTCAGCCTGGTAATCCTTGATTATCTCTACAACTTGTTACTACCCAAAGCTATACACTGGTAGAAATTTCTTATGGAACTGTACTAGTATCAGTTCTTCTATCATTCCTTCTTCTGCTGTTATCATGCAATCATTATTGTTGTGTATGCAATAAGATTAATAAAGTGTGAGCTTGGAATAAATACAGGGTTCTGGCCCTGCACTTCTGATTGGCTGTTAAGCGGCCGGACCGGATTGGCCCGTTCCGGGGAATCCGATTGGCCCTTAACAGAGAGTTCTTATTGGTTATAAGAGCTAGCGTTCCTAGCTCGTTATTGGTTAAACATTACAGGGTTTGCCTATATCAGGCGGGTTTTACTGCTGTTGAATTGAAGAAGTCACAATGTAAATAAAGAGCTGAAGTTCACCGTTCAGAGGCTTGTCTCCATTCTTTCTTGCCCATGCTCAAAACGTAACAATTAACATGTACTGCAGTCATTTCCTATGAAGAGCAGGTGATTAACTCCCTAATGTACAGGGCTCTTGGCATGTTTCATAGCTGTAAGTCTCTAGAGTTTGCTTATACATTTGGGGGAGTAACCTCATACATGTATTATCACATGATAAAGATGCTGAAAAGCTTATATCCTACAACACTGCTGTGTGAGAGTGTACCATATGTATATCTTGTTATGGTCATATTTGGAGCTGATATCACCACACTTCTTTCACACACCATATACCATATATACTCGAGTATAAGTCGACCCGAATATAAGTTGAGGCACCCAATTTTACCACAAAAAACTGGGAAAACTTATTGACTCGAGTATAAGTTGAGGGTGGGAAATGCAGCAGCTACTGGTAAATTTCAAAAATAAAAATAGATACCAATAAAATTACATGAATTGAGGCATCAGTAGGTTAAATGTTTTTGAATATTTATTTCAAAGAAAAACAGTAAACTAGCTCTGTACGTGGAAAAGAGAGCCAACAAAACCAATATGGTATCAACAATAACTTTAAAAGTACAAAAACCTTAGCTCAATCAGCAACCAAGCTAAAACACAAGAGTTAAAATCCTTCAAAACTGGATTCCTCATCATCGTCTGTATGTCCAAACAGAGTCACTCTCTCCCTTGCAAGAAAAAAGCATGTGTATGTGCTGCATGTACATCCTGTTTTGGAGAGCCACCATCTCTTTCACAGCTCTCCCTCATGCCTCCATTGCATGTGCACACATACCACAGCTCAGTAGTAGGTCAACATACAGATGTCACACTAGGTTCCCTCCTCAAAAGGAACATCCAACCTTTCTTGAGAAGTACAAACTTCATCTGTTCAGGATTGTGGTGACAAAGGTGAAGGAGGATGGGGCTGAGAGAAGGGAAGGGAAGAAAAGATCATTGACAGGGAGAAAGACAGGGAGAAACACCTGGAAGTGTGAGCCCTCAAGTTTCCTTAGGGAAGACCAGACAACAAGGGGAGAGGAGAGGAGGAGGAGGAAGAGGAGAGTTTAAAAAAAAAGAGTGGAAAGCCAACTCACGCATACCATCAAAGCCAGGGGGAAGTGGGGCTTTCTCCGCCTGCTGCCACCAGAGGAGTGCGGGGGGGAGTGCAGGGAAAGGGGGTTCGTGCCGAGGCTCCGCAAGCGATTACCAGATTTGCAGCTCCGTTTGTTGGTGAAGCTGGAAGCGCGCAACGCAGGAGCTCGCGGGGGCCCCGGGCGCCCGTTAATGGGGAAGAAGAGGCCGCTTGGGGTCGCCAGGCTCAGGCAGCCACCCCCTTCCCTAGCAGCGAAGAGCTGCTCCAGGGGCTCCCGCCACGGCGCAGCCAGGCACTTTGTCTCACTGCCCCCAGAGCAGCTCTTCGCTGCTAGGCTAGGGGGTGGGGGAGCCTGGCGGTTTCTTTGCGAAGCTGGAAGCGCGCAACGCAGGAGCTCGCGGGGGCCCCGGGCGCCCGCTAATGGGGAAGAAGAGGCCGCTTGGGGTCGCCAGGCTCAGCAGCCTCCCCCCCCAGCAGCGAAGAGCTGCTCCGGTGGCTCCCGCCACGGCGCAGCCAGGCACTTTGTCTCGCTGCCCCTGGAGCAGCTCTTCGCTGCTAGGCTAGGGGGTGGGGGAGCCTGGCGGTTTCTTTGCAAAACTGGAAGCGCGCAACACAGGAGCTCATGGGGGCCCTGGGCGCCCATTAATGGGGAAGAAGAGGCCGCTTGGGGTTGCCTCCTCCAGACGAGCGCCCTGACGGGAGGCGATCGCAGCCGCGATCAGAGACAGATCAAAGACAGAGACGAGGGGCGCCCCCGAAGAGCTCCGACTGCAGTGAAGGCGAGCGGCCACCACTTCGCTGGTGTGCGGCAGCGGGGCAACTCCTGGCGCAGACTGGCCCGAAGTCCGAGTGACTCGCTGAGGCCTGCAAACGACTGGCCGAAAGACGAGAGGAGGACGCCCGGGCGGCTGCCGCCCCTGGATCCTAACTGGAAAGACCCCACTGCCGCCGCCATCTCCCGCTCAGGCAGGGTCCCCATTCCCCTGGCCGGCCAGGGACACAGCCGCTTCCCACTCCCGAACAGCTCGGGCGCCGCTAGTCAGCCTCGCTCAGCGCCCGGGGCAGCATTGCAGGCACAGCCTTTTGCAGAGCTGTGCCGGGTCGCACCTCACCTCACATCCTCACCTCCTTCTCTCGCTCTTCTCGACTTGGTGGCGAGCGGCTCCTTTACCCGCCTGTTGTATGGGAGCTACCACGCTCGTCTCCGGAGCAGCCATCCACAGTTTCAGCCGGGGAGGGAGGGGGGCACAAAGCAGCCCAAACGCGTAGCAGTGGAAGGAAGGTGCGCTGGTGTGAGGAAGAGAGAGAGAGAAAGACACACACACACACACACACACAGAGACAGACAGACAGACAGACAGACAGACACACACTCACTTCGCCACTTTGCACCTTGCAAATGCAAAATCCTGGGGTTTTTGCATTTGCAAGGTGCAAAGCGGCGGGGGCGGATCCCGCGTGCTGGAAAGGGCTTGTTTGTATTATGGGGAGAGAGAGAGAGAGGGAAGCTGAGTGGAGCCGAAGCAACCTTGGCTCGCGTTGTTTTCTCAGCCTCGCTTTTGCCTTCTCCCTACATCTTCCCTCTGTTAAAATCCCCACACACACACACACACAGAGGGGAATCTGACTCGAGTATAAGCCGAGGGAGGTTTTTTCAGCACAAAAAATGGGCTGAAAAACTCGGCTTATACTCGAGTATATACGGTACCTTATAAGAAATAGAAGAAGGACAATTTTTCATACCTTCAATTGCTTAATCAGCAGCTCCCTGTGAGTCACAATTTTTCTTTATATAGTATAGTTTCCCCCCTCTTTCCTAAATTATACAAATGACTACAATTAGTCTCTCTCATCAGAGTTTTGACCATTGGCACTGATGAAGCCAAAGTGTTAGGCCTGTCAGACAACTTATTGAGTGTATTGCAAATTATTAGGCAAAGCAGAGATCATAAAGATTATTTGTTCCTATAATCTCTGTGTATCTTGGGACCTCTATCTATTAATCAAACACTCCAATTTTCCCTTCCTGTATTGAGAGAGCAAAGTACATTCCATCTTAAATTCTTCTCAACTTTTTCTTTCCCTTCAAGGGTAGTGTATGAAGGTGGTGGAGCAGAGATGCGCAAGGCAGTTAGTCCAGGGCTATCAGCTAATTTGGAAGATTGGATGTATATGTGGGAGCTGTATGAAAACATGTAGCATTGATATTGATATGTTTAAATATTGGAAATAGTCAAATAATTTTTAATCCATGTGCTTTGATGGCTGTATAATTGAAGGAATCTGGTAGAACGTAGAAACTTACAAAAAGAAAACTTACTATGACGCTGTTGTTTCCTTGAAAAAGTAGTGAGTGGCTTGAAGTCTCTAAAGAGAACAGGAGCCAATGTTAAAAGAAATAGAGCTGTGTATGAGGCATAAAAAGATTTATTATTCACCATAGGCAAAAGCTCAGGAGTTTACCCTTGGTAGTTGACAGTTTACCAATGTTTTTCAGCTTGACGGTGGGTGTCAAGATGAAGAGAAGGAGAATTTAACTTCCAATAGTTGAAATGGTGCCTTTTAAAAATGGAACATGAATTTAGGGTTTCTGCCAGAGAGATGATAACTGGTTATGCTATGGTTCCAGAAAATGTGATAAATAAACAGATGGATGTCTCAGCAATGCAAAAAGCCTTGGGCTTCCCTCATCTTTCTTCTCACAACGATCAGTTGGCCATATAATGATGTATGATTCCCAAACCATCATGTGGAGATTTGACCATTATTGAAAGAAGATAAAAGTAATGAGTTGAGTGCCACTGGGAATATGGGTAGGAGCTTTTTTCAAGTAATAAAAAAGGACACTTACATAGAATACTACTCTCTGCTCCTGTAGTTTCCCCATCCTACAAATTGAACGAAAAACTTTGTGAATGTGAAAATTCAAAATGGAAAATCAATTTGTAAAATAAAGCAATAAATGTAAGCTCACCAAGGTTTGCATGCAATGAGTGCATTTAATAATTCAAAATTATTTGGAATATTTTATTTTAAAGATACATCCATATTAATTTTCATCAGGTAAAACTAAATTTTTGTTATATCATCAGGAATACCTTGAACCATATCTCCAGTGAACTGATTTATTATGAAAGTAGAAAGCCGAAGAATAAAAGGTGTTCCAGCATTTTCTAATTTGTGATTATCCTTATCCTCACCCTCCATTTATATATCTCTCTCTTACACACACACACACACACACACACTCCAACATGAGTTACATGCCAGTGGAAATAAAGCAGTGAGAAGAGCTTTGCTTTCTTTAAGCAGAAATTATGCAACCAAATTATATGTATCCAGTGCTCTCTGTGGAATTTATGTCTTAATATTTTACTTAGTGATAAGACTGTAGAAGCCTTTAAAAGTGTGAAATTCCAGAGCCCAGGACGCGACTTGAATTCATTTTCCTATAGCCTCTAAAAGAAAACGATAGTTGTTATAAAATTTCAAGCATTGAAGATCATTTTCTGAATTCCTTAACTGCTGTCTTTGGCTATTAATTGAGTGAGACAAACAGATAACAGATAATCAGAGTTGGAAGAGATCTTGTAGGTCATCTAGTCCAACCCCCCGCCCAAGCAGGAGACCCTACACCACTTCTGACAAATGGCAGTCCAATTTCTTCTTGAAAGTCTCAAGTGATGAAGCTCCCACAACTTCTGAAGGCAGCTTCTGTTCCAGGGGTTGATTGTTCTTGGTGTCAGAAAGTTTCTCCTTATTTCCAGGTTAAATCTCTCCTTGTTCAGTTTCCATCCATTATTCCTTATCTGGCCTACAGGAGCTTTAGAAAATAGCTTGACCCCTTCTTCTCTGTGGCAGCCCCTCAAATACTGGAAAACCTCTATCATGTCTCCCCTGGTCCTTCTCTTTACTAGACTAGCCAAGCCCAGTTCCTGTAACCGTTCTTCATATGTTTTAGCCTCCAATCCCCTCATCATCCTGGTTGCTCTTTGTCATAGATTCAAGCATGGGTAGAATGAATTGAGACAGTCTTAGTTGGTGAACTTTCAACTCTTTATTGCATAGTGACTTCTAACTTGTATAACAACAACTCTGCTTATATAGGTAATGCTAATGTTAAATAACCAATAGGAGCTTGTGAAATGCTAGCTCCAGTACCAATAAGAGTCCTTCGTTAAGGGCCAATCAGATTCTCAGAACCCGACCAATCCGATCTAGCCGCTTAACACCCAATCAGAAGTGCAGGGCCAGAACCCTGCACTTTACCCCAAGCTTGCCTTTATTCAATTATTTACATACATAACACCCCTTCCCCCTGGCTTCACAATTAGTTTGTGACTATGTAGTCCTTTAAATAGGACGGTTGTCTCTTGGGTCTGTCAGATTTTCTTTGGACTGGCTGCGTGCAGTCCTGTTGAGGTAGGGTGTTGTTTTGTAGTGGCTCGGCTTCTCGTTCTGGTGTGATTTCCCTTGGAACGTACGATTCTTCTTCTTGCTCCATTTCCTGGGTTTCACTTGATTCATCGCTTTCCTGGAACAGGTTTTCTGGCATATCGGCATCTTCTCTTCCTCCCCCCCCCTCAGTTTGGTCATTGGGAAGTTGTTGGCTAGCAGTTATAAGTCGTGACCGTAATTGGTCAATATGTCTTTTCCATAGTCTCTCATCAATACATTTTACAATATAGGATCTGGGCCCAGTCTCGCGTATTACCGTTGCTTCAATCCAAACTGGGTCGCCCGATAAATTCCTTGCATACCTTCAAGGGTCGCCTACCTTGAAGGTACGGTAGCGTCCGCTGGATCCTGGAGGCTTCTCTGGCTCGTAAGCAGGGTGCAGTCGGTCGAGGCGGGAACGGAGTTTTTGCCCCATGAGAAGTTCAGCGGGAGTTCTGCCGGTTTCGCTGTGTGGAGTGATGTGTTGTAGAAGTAGAATGCGGTTTATTTTTTCGTCAAGAATACCATAGTCCATCTTTTGTAAAGTCTTTTTTACAAATTGTACCATGCGTTCCGCTCGGCCGTTGGTAGCAGGATGCGCCGGCGAGGTGAGCGCATGGCGGATGCCGTTGTCAGCAAGGTACTGTTCAAACATTAGTGCTGTAAACTGTGGTCCATTATCGGAAACTTGGACGTCCGGCAATCCATGAGTTGCAAAGAGTCTATTGAGGACTTTAATGACTGCCTCGGAGGTTGTATTGGCCATCCGATGAATTTCTAACCAATTAGAGTATGCATCGACAGTCAACATCAATGTCTGTCCTTTGATCGGCCCTGCGAAATCCAGGTGGATTCTGGACCAGGGTCCACGTGGCGTCTCCCATTCGGTCGGTGCAGCTTTTGGCAGTGCGTTGCTGGTTTGTTGGCACTTGGTGCAGGCCTTGACCCATTGCTCAATGTGTCGGTCCATGCCTGGCCACCACGCGTAGCTCCGTGCGAGTGCCTTCATTCGTACGATCCCGGGATGTCCCTCGTGCAAGATTTGTAACAGCGTCTTTTGGAGTCGTTCTGGGACGACGACTCTATCGCCCCAGATAACGCAGCCTTTTTGAGAAAAAAGTTCAGTTTGTCTTGTTTTAAGTGGCGCGAAGTCATCTGGGATCTGGTCCAATGGCCATCCACGCTCTACCCAGCCTAGGACTCGTGCTAGGGTGTGGTCTCGTCTGGTCTCCCTCGCGATATCTCGAGCGGTCATAGGAGGCGAGTTGAGCGTTTCGATTTGTAACGCCGATACTGTTGGTGCCAGATCGTCGAGGGTCTCTGGTAGCGGTGCTCTGCTGAGTGCGTCGGCATGGGGAATGGCTTTCCCCGGTCGATGTAACAATCGATAATTATAAGCAGCTAGAAACTCTGACCATCGAGTCATTCTTGGGGACAATATATAGGGAGTTGGTTTGTCCCCAGCGATTATCCCCAATAAAGGTTTGTGGTCGGTTACAATTGTAAATGTCCTTCCATATACATACTCATGGAATTTTTTTACGGCTGACATAATTGCAAGAGCCTCCTTGTCTATTTGTCCATAGTTACGTTCTGCCTGGGATAGAGCCTTCGAAAAGTATGCAATGGGAGCCTCATTTCCATTTGGTAGCACATGGCTCAAAATAGCGCCCACCCCAAACGGTGAGGCATCACAAGTTATAACCAAGGGTAATGTTTCATTGTATTGCATAAGTACAGAATCAGATGTAAGTAAATCTTTTACATTTCTAAACGCTTTTTCTTCTCGGTAACCCCAAATCCATAATGCTTTCTTATCTAATAACCGGTGTAATGGTTCAGCCACAGTCGCCTTGTGCGGTAAAAACACATTGTAGAAATTGATAAGGCCTAAAAATGCTTGAAGATCAGTTTTGTTACGAGGTCTGGGAGCATTCCTAATTGCCCTTAATTTACTCTCAGTTGGGTGAATACCCTGACTATCAATGCGATAACCTAGAAATTCAATACTGTCGGTATACAGATGACTTTTATCCCTTTTTACTTTCAATCCCGTTCCTTGGAATTTTTTAAGAACACATTTTAAATGATTCTGCAGAATTTTTTTACTAGGAGCTGCAATCAATACGTCATCAAAATACGGAACCACGCCCTTGATTCCCTGTAACAATCGTTCCATTAAACTTTGGAATATTACCGGGGCCACACTCACCCCGAACTGCAATCAGGTACATTTAAAAGCACCTCTGTGCGTTACTATCGTTTGGGTTTGGGCTGTTTTATCGTCCACGGGCAATTGTTGATAGGCTTGAGCTAAATCTAGCTTAGCAAAAACCTTTCCACCTCCCAGAGAATGAAGGAGATGCTGTACCACCGGCACTGGATACGCGTTCTGTTGGAGGGCGTGGTTTAGAGTGGCCCGGTAGTCCCCACAGATTCGGATTGACCCATCTGGTTTAATGGGGGTTACAATAGGAGTTTCCCATGGGGAATGATCAATGGGTTGCAGTACCCCTTGTTTAATTAGTTTGTCAAGTTGTTCATCTATCTTGGCCTTAAGGGTGAACGGAACTCGATGGGGCTTTAAATGGATTGGGGCGACCTTAGGGTCAAGGCTGAACGAAATTGGGGTCCCCTTATACTTGCCCAGACAATCTGCGAAGACATCGCTGAATTCAGACATAAGATCCTCCTCCCACTTGCAATCACCGACTCGGTTCACGCCGGCTAGCTCGATGCCGAGTGGCACAAACCATTGGAGGCCCAACAAACTAGGCCTGTCCCTATCGATGATCGTTAGAGGTAAATATGCCGTATGCTTTTTAAACGAGACGCGGACTCGACAAGACCCGACCACAGGGATCCGATTCCCTTGGTAATCTTTAAGGATAAGGCATTGCATTCGAAGGTCTTGGCGTTGGATGGTAGGAATGAGCTGTTTTAATGTCTTCCACGACACCATCAAGAGGGACGATCCCGAATCAACCTCCATGTGGCAGGGTTGGTTCTCTATGGCTACTGTAACTCAAATCTTCTTAGCGTCCAGGGCTGAGGCATGACCTATAGTGATAGTATGGTGAGCCTCTTCTTTCTGCAACGCTTGATATCTGTAGGAGTGGTTTGCTGGGTCTCGCCTTACAGGACGGTTTCCTGCCGATTGGCGAAAGTTGGTTCCCTTTGAGGCCGGGCTTGGTCCCGGTAGACTGCGACAGACTCGACCGATGTGGCCTCGTTTCCCGCACTCGTGGCAGAGTGCATCGCAGAATTTGCAGTCTGCCCTGGGATGGTTTGCCCCACAGCCAGCGCAGGGGCGTGAGGTTTTAGGACGAGGGTCCCGGTCGGAACGCAGTCGATGGACCCCTTCTTCGTCGCTGACTGATGACGAAGAGAGGTCCTCATGGTGCGTCGTAACGAGCTGCTCTTCCGACTTGGATAAAAGGTCGCCAGTCGGTGGGGTCGTTGGGTTTCGGCTTCGCCGTAGTTGCGCCGCGGACTTTTTGGTCGCCTCAGCAGCAGTGGCTTCGGCGATGGCGTCAGCAAGGCCGATGTCGCCCTTCGCCATTATCTTGCTCTGCACGTTTGGTGCATCTAATCCCAGAATTAGGCGGTCTCTCAATGCTTCATCTAAGTCTGCGAACCTGCAGAGGCCTCCCAAGTCCCGGAGGTCTGCCACGAAGTCAGCCACACTCTCTCCTTTTCGTTGGCTTCGTTGATAGAACTCGTGGCGTCTCACGAGTGTGGGTACGGTTGGTGCGTAATGGTCTCTCAGGAGATGTTCGAGGTCGTCCCAGCTTATTGCTTTCACTTCTCGAGGCTTTGCGAGGGCTTTAGCCATTTTAAAGACAGCCGGGCCGCAATACGTCAGGAACAGCACCCGCTTCTTGGCTGGTGTGGCGTCCTTCAGGTTGTTCGTTTCAAGGAACATCTGAAAGCGATCCATGTAGGATTCCCAATCCTCTTGGGATGGATCGTACGGAGCGGGTGGTACGATGCCGCCGGACATGGCTTCCGTTGGTGGCGCCGTTTTTTTTACACGTGCTCTGTTTTTCTTCCAAGTTCCTTAAGATCAGATGTCTCCAAATCCCACCTTCGTCGCCAGTGTCATAGATTCAGGCATGGGTAGAATGAATGGAGACAGTCTTCGTTGGTGAACTTTCAACTCTTTATTGCATAGTGACTTCTAACTTGTATAACAACAACTCTGCTTATATAGGTAATGCTAATGTTAAATAACCAATAGGAGCTTGTGAAATGCTAGCTCCAGTACCAATAAGAGTCCTTCGTTAAGGGCCAATCAGATTCTCAGAACCCGACCAATCCGATCTAGCCGCTTAACACCCAATCAGAAGTGCAGGGCCAGAACCCTGCACTTTACCCCAAGCTTGCCTTTATTCAATTATTTATATACATAACACTCTTCTCTGTACTTTTTCTAGAGTCTTAACATCTTTTTTATAGTGTGGTGGCCAATACTGGATGAAGTACTCTAGGTGTGGTCTTACTAAGGTTTTATAGAATGGTATTAGTACTTCCCTTGATCTCGATTGTATCCCTCTGTTAATACAAATTAGGATTGCATTGGCTTTTTTGGCTGCTGCTGCACACTGCTGGCTCCTATTTAGCTGGTTGTCCATTAAGACTCCAAGATCCCCCTCGCAGTTACTGCTATTGAGCCTGGTTTCACCCAGTCTATATGGGTGCTTTTGGTTTTTCTTGCCTAAGTGTAGGACTTTACTTTTCTCAATATTGAATTTCATTTTATTAGATATGGCCCAGTGTTCTAGTCTGTCAAGATCCATCTGAATCTTGAGCCTATCTTCTTGGCTGTTAGCTATTCCTGCCAGAGTCATGAGAGTCATGAGAGTATTCATGCCAGAGTCATGAGATAGATTATGATTGTATTTATGAATTGCTACTATTGGAAATGAATGAGGGGGATTTTGCAAATAATAATTTAAAAAGTCAGAATCTAATACCCTTGAGAATGATATAGCTGTGGGATTTATTGGAAAGTTATATACATGAGCGAGAAATGGAAGTTAGAACAGAGGGAGGCAAGGACAGAAAATATATTGAGACTTTCTGGCTTGAAATATTTGGAACCAGATATATAAAGTGGGTAAATGTACAGATCATTATTTTGGGATTTGCTATCTAAACTACAAATTTCTGTTATTATTTTTTGTCCCCTGGCATATTTCTGTATTTTGCGTGTATATTTTAAAATAAAGCCCTATAATAAAGTAAGTCTTAAATTTTGGCCATAAACAAAATTATAATTGTCTTTTTTTTTTTTTTTGAAAAGAATTTTATTGATTTTCTACAAACAACCAAGACAAACAAAACATTAAAACATCAACTCTCATATGTACATCCATCGTGTCGGTTGGTCATCAGTTTTGTGCATTCATTTTGTAGTCTCAATTACAATTATGTTACATATCAACTCATATTGTCAATCTAAACTTATATATCCTAATATTGCTATTAAATAAAAAAAGAAACTTTTGACTATACTTTTAATTATTCATGCTTTATGAGATAACAATACTTTAAACAGTTTATTCTGTAACAAATAATATATTCATTCCAAATCAATCCTAAAAACACTTTATAAATATGTCAAATAATAAAGACAAGAAAAAAAAATAAAGATATTCCTTATTGTCTAACATTCTAAATATTCTATTACCGTATTTTATCATCTAGCCATTGATAAAAAAGATCCCAAATTTCATAAAATTGTTTATCCTCTTGCTCTCTAATTTCAAATGTTTATCCTCTTGCTCTCTACTCATCTCAGCACATTCCAATATTTTCTTAATAATTTCTTCCTCTAATGGTATTTTCTCATTGTTCCAATTTTTAGTAAATACAATCCTAGCCGCTGTTAATACATTTACAATCAGGTATTTCAAATCTTTACTATATGTATCAGGTAAAATTCCCAATAAAAATATCTCTGGTTTCAAGTCTATGTGTTTCTTTGTCATTTTTTCCAACCACATGCGAATTTTAGTCCAATATTTTCTGGCGTCCTCACAAGTCCACCACATATGGTAATATGAGCCAGGTATCTGATGACATATCCAGCATTTTTCAGATTTGTTCTTAAACATTCTTGCTATTCTTGTCAGGGGAAAGTGCCACCTGTAAAACATCTTATACAAGTTTTCTTTATATGCTGTTGACATTGTCATTTTATAATTTTGAGACCACAATTTTTGCCATTTCTCTAAATCAATCCCATATCCAAAATTCTTCCCCCAAACAATCATAGTTTCTTTAACTTGTTCTTCCTCTAATTTAATTCCCAGTAAATAACCATATATTTTTTTAATCACCTTCTCATCAGCACCCATCAAGATCTTATCTAAAGTACCCATCAAGATCTTATCATAGAATCCCTCTGTTTTAGAATCTTCATCATACCTTGAATGTATTTGCGCACATGAAAACCAATTCATCCTTACACCTTGTTCCTCTAAGTTTTGAATCGATTTAAGTTCACCCTTTTCATCCAATAGTTCCCCATATCTAACTGTTTGTTCCTTCTTATAAATTATAGGATAGGAAGATGCTTCAATAGTCGATAACCAAACTGGAATTTTCAAATAACATTGTCTTTTTATCTTCTCCCAGTTTAACCACAAAGACTCCGGTATATAATGTCTTCTAAAATAACCCTGTGTTTTAGTTCCCTTATACCGTAAAAAAGCATGCCAGCCCAACAGCAAATCATGACCTTCTAGAGTCAACAATCTAGCCTTTCTTAATGTTATCCATTCTTTGACCCACATCAAACTTGCAGCTTGATAATACAATTCCCAATTAGGCAGGCCAAAACCTCCTCTAATTCTAGCATCTTGCAAAAGCTTTAGTTTTATTCTTGCTTTTTTACCTTGCCATATAAACTTCAACATGATTTTATTTAAATCTTCAAAATAGTCTTTTCCAAGCCTAATTGGTATTGTCTGAAACAGAAATAGAATTCTGGGTAAAATATTCATCTTAATTGTTGAAATTCTCCCTATTAATGACAATTGCAAATTTTCCCATTTCTTCAAGTCTGTAGCTATCTGTTGTTTAAGTTTAATATAATTATTCTCTTTTAATGTGCTACATCTTGCTGTCAAATATATCCCCAGATACTTAACCTTATTTGTAACTTGGATTTTCAAAAGGTCTGCCAGTTCTTCTCTTTGTCTCAGAAGCATGTTTTTTGTCAAAATCTTTGTTTTATCTTTATTTATTTTCAAACCAGCCATCTCACCATATGTCTCTATCTTTTCCAATAACTTTGGAGCTGTTTCTAGTGGATCTTCCAAAATAAAAGGTAAGTCATCAGCAAAAGCTTGTAGTTTGAATTCTTCCTTTGACATCAATTTGACACTACTTTAAAAAATTTGACATCACTTTAAAAACGCTGCTCATACAGTTTTTGTCAAAAAAAAAATCTCACAGATTTCTTTTCTATTCAGGGTGCCCTTTCAAATCTCAGCAATTTACAACAAAAAAAAAGTTTCTCACCCAGCCGACACACTTTTACTTCCAGCCACTTTCTTTCCGGAGCTGTCCCAACTTCAGCAGCTATGGAGGCTGCCTCTCTGCTGCCAGCAAAAGGGCTTCTCCCGGATCAAACCAGAGATTTTGCGATATCCCTGGGATCCTGGGACTATGCCCTTCATAATCACTGTCTCTACAGGACAGTTTAGGTCCATTGGGACCGACCAGGGGCGAAAATATCAGCTGCGATCTCAGAGCCCCGAGATAGCAGCTGTATCGCCGAAATGAAGCTCCGCCTTCTCCTCAAGTATACTTGTCTTTTAACCTCACTACATTTGAGAATGAAATACATAGCAATTTCTTTTGTGCTTACTATCTAATCTCTCTCATGCATGGGTATTTCTTAAACAAGGAATTCAAAAGTAAAGTATCTGAAAGGAAACATTTTTCTATTTTTTTTCCCATACAGAGGACAAATGCTTTTACCTTAGATACTTAAAAGTTTCAAAACATTTATCTGAATTATTCTTTCTCTAACTCATTATCTTATACTGAAACCTTGTCCTTTTCAATTTATTCGAATTAACATGAATTCAGTGAAAATCTGAGACAGTTTGGTAGACTAATTATAACATGCCATTTCAAATCTCTGAAATTATAGCTTGCTTGAAGGCGGGTATTCACACCAAGGGGAAAAAAATAATATCCCACAGTATTGTAACACCAACTCCTCTTTTTAAAATAATATGCTATTAAAATCAGACAAGTTTCAGCAGCAAACTTTAGATTCAAATTTCCTCCAAATTATGACATACAAAGTCAAATTGTGGGATCACCTGATTAAAAAAAACATAATGTTTTTAGGGCTTTATAAAATGGAATAGAATACTTTATTGGCCAAGGAATTTGTCTTGGTGTAAATACTCTCAGTGTACATAAAAGAAAGGATAAATTAATCAAGAGTCGAGAATCATAAGGTGTGACACTTAATGATAGTCATAGGGTACAATAAGCAATCAAATCATACTAGAAAACAGTATGTATATAAATCGTTAGAATACAAGTTACAGTCATACAGTCACAAGTGGGAGGGGATGGGTGATAAGGAGTGGTAAGAAGATTAACAGTAATAGTAGTGCAGACTTTGTAATAGTTGAACAGTATTGAGGGAATTATTTGTTTAGCAGAGTGATGGCTTTCGGGGAAAAACTGTCCTTGTGTCTAGTTGTTCTGGTGTGCAGTGCTCTATAGTGTCGTTTTGAGGGAAGGAGATGAAATAGTTTATGTTCAGGATGTGAGTGATCTGTAAATATTTTCACAGCCCTCTTTTTGACTCATGCAGTATACAGTCCTCAATAGAAGGCAAGTTGGTAGCAATTGTTTTTTCTGCAGTCCTAATTATCTTCAGTGTCTGTCTTGTTGGGTTGCAGAACCAAACCAGACAGTTATAGAAATGCAGTTGATAGACTCAAAAATTCCTCTGTAATTATACATGGGTTTTTTTTTAACTTTGTTTTTATTATCACCTTGTGCAATTTATCAGTCTTTTTAGATTTAAAATTACCGAACTTCATTTTTAATGGTGAAGCACAGGTTTCTCAAAGAGATAGTAAATTCATTTAACAAACTTTCTATATAGATTGGATGCGTGGTATGGATGCATAGAATAACGTTCAAATTATTAATAGTTGCATAAATCTGTCTAATTTTTCTCTCATTAAAATAAATGAACCAAGAAAAACAATACTAATAATTACACAAGAAAATAGTGCAACACTACCCTCTATTTTAAGGTGCTTTCCCCCTTCAAAATGGTTTTTAACAGCGGCTGATTTCTCCAAGATATTATCTGGATTCTTTTTGAAAGATGTGGATGTTCGTTAGAAAGCCTGGTTTCATAGAAATGGAAGCTGTAGTGGATTGCAAAGGATATCAGTCTAGTTGCTAAGAGGCAACTGAAGATTGGACTGGTTTAGATGCTTAGACTAGATTGCTAAGACCTAGATAGAAACTGCCAGATCAGAAAGTAATAGGAAGAAGAAGGCTTATGTTCAGCTTTCTCTCTTGCAAAACAGAAGATTATCTGTTTTTCAGATGTCTGAGCTCCTCTCTGTGATGCTACAGATCTAAGGGGATGCTAGCAGGTGGCTTTGGTCTGGCTGAATCATGACGACAGAAGAGCCTCAGAACAATGCATGGCTATTATTTTCACTGGGATAGGCTTCTGAGAGGAGAAGACACATGGGGAGCTCTGAAAGTGTTAGGACTCTCCAGTGATTTTGTGTTTGAATGATTTCAGAATCAGGATTGATCACTGCCATGAGTGGTGCAGTGGCCTAGAGATGGAGCTCTCCCTTCATAATCAGGAGGATGTGAGTTTGATCCTTCGTAGAGGCAGATTGTCTCTCTCTGGGCATGATGAGAATATAACTCCACATTGGCAACAGGAAGGGCACCCGGCCAGTAAACACTCAGCTCCATTCAGTTGCCCAGACTTCACCCCACAAGGGATTATGGGGTCATTAAAAGGAGATGATGATGGTTGATCACTGCCACATTTCAGAGTGTGAACTGCACATCTTTTGGTCTGTCCTCTGTATCACCATTACTACTTTGTTATTTCTGGTTTCTGGCAAAGGAGGAAGGTAAAGTTTGTGGATGGCCATGGTTCCCCCTACATCAGAAATTCCTGAAGAAATCCACCCATAATGTGGTGGTGAATGAATATAATACTCCTTATTTAGTGACTGCTTTGGACAGCAACTATTCACACAGCTACAACATAATGAAAAAGTAACTGTATAAACAATGCCCATATTCATGGACATTCACAAATCTGAAAAGCAAAAGGGAACTGAAGTAAAATGCTAAAATTTTGATGTTTCACTTAGCAATCGATTCACTTAACAGCTGTGTTGCCAGTCCCAATTGTGGTTGCTAAACAAGGACTACTTGTACCCAGGTAGTATTAATATAACCTGTTTGGGTGAAGGCAGTGATGCCACATACCCTAGATATCTGCGGTGATAGATTTCAAGTGCTTCTGTACCTTAGATGCATGTGTAGATAATGTTCTTTACAGATATATTGCCAGTGATCAGATATTCTGCTTCTTAAGTAATTCTGCATGAATATGTTACCACAGAATCCCATTAGTATGCAGCCAATGTTCAACAGATTATCTTGCTGAGTTATTCATCTGACTCTGGGCTGGTTTTACAGTTTTCTCAATTTTTAATGATTTCAGTTTTCATGCCTCAGTCATGGAGATTCCAGAGATGCATTACAAGTTTGGTTTTCATAGGTTTGTCCCAGATAATCCTAGACCCAACATATGTAGGCAACTATGAGTTTTATCTCAAAGCAGGATTCTTTTTTAGTGATTTGGATATGGAAGGTATTTCCTTAGCCCTTTGCTATGGCCAGGAAACTTCCTGGTATATATTTATTTATTTTATTTCTTTTGATTTGCCAATCGCTTACAAGATAATAGGTATAAGTATAAACATGAGTAAGAATACAGGAAATAGGTACAAATAAATGGGGACAATAGGACAGGGACAGTAGGCATGATTGTGCATTTATGCACGCCCCTTACAGACCTCTTAGGAGTGGGGTGAGGTCAATAGTGGATAGTTTAAGGTTAAAAGAGTGGGGCTTAGGGGATGTAACAACAGAGTCAGGTAGTGCATTCCAGGCATTGAGCACTCTGTTGCTGAAGTCATACTTTCTGCAATCAAGTTTGGAGCAGTTGACATTGAGTTTATATCTATTGTGTACTCTTGTATTGTTGTGGTTAAAGTTGATGTAGTCATTGACTGGTAGGACATTGTAGCAGATAATTTTGTATACTACACTTAAGTCGAACTATAGGCAGTGTAGTTCAAGGTTTTATTTTATTTATTTTATTTTTTATTTGATTTGATTGGTCAATCACTTACAAAATAATAGGTATAAGTATAAACATGAGTAAGAATACAGAAAATAGGTACGATTAAATGGGGACAATAGGACTGGGACGGGAGGCATGATGGTGACTTATGCATGCCCTTACAGACCTCTTAGGAATGGGGTGAGGTCAATAGTGGATAGTTTAAGTTTAAAGGAATGGGGGTTTGAGGATGTAACTACAGTGTCAGTTAGTGCATTCCAGGCATTGACCACTCTGTTGCTGAAGTCATACTTTCTGCAATCAAGTTTGGAGTGGTTAACATTGAGTTTGTATCTGTTGTGTGCTCTTGTATTGTTGTGTTGAAGCTGAAGTCATTGACTGGGTTAGGGTTAGGGTTAGGGTTAGGGTTAGGGTTAGGGTTAGGGTTAGGGTTAGGGTTAGGGTTAGGGTTAGGGTTAGGGTTAGGGTTAGGGTTAGGGTTAGGGTTAGGGTTAGGGTTAGGGTTAGGGTTAGGGTTAGGGTTAGGGTTAGGGTTAGGGTTAGGGTTAGGGTTAGATACGCTGCCATTTATGGCTCGATGGTAGGAACAAACCAAACTCTTCTTCCCACTAAAGTTGTCAGAATGTTTTGGAATCTAAGAGAAAGGAGAATTTGAAAGTCAGCAAAGGAGGAATCCCAGCTTTACATCGTGCAAAATCTAAACAGCCCTAATCACACGACATACCATAGCAAACTCACCAAGAAGGATTGCTTTGCCACAGCTTGGCTCAAAGACAGGTCAGTCAGGAAAAAAATACAGTTGAATTTCTCTAAACTAAACCTACCACACTCTATCCATACAAAGGACAATCAACATCCTAGCTGAAGCACAGCCCAAGAAACTAAAGAAACAAATTATTTTGAAACCTCTTCAAAGTAGACCAGTCAGAAATCTATCTAGACCAGGGGTCTCAAACTCAATTTACCTGGGGGCCGCTGGAGGTCTGGGTGAGGCTGGGCTGCATAAGGGATTCCACAAAAAACGTTGTTATAAAAATATCCTCAAATGTCATCAACAGTTAATGATTTCTCCAATACACAAACTGTCCTGAACACATGAATGGAACGTTGAATGAAGATCATGAACAGTTCCTCAGAATATGGCTTCTCCAGCTTACTCCTTGCTGCCAGAGACTTGACAACGCTTCCTCTCACATATCTGAGCCACATTTGGCTTGAGAGAGGAGGCACTTAAGACCTTCAGTATGGCTTGAAGATGATCATCAGTAAGTCTGGACCTGTACTTGGACTTGTTAAAGTTCAGGGTGGAGAAGAAGCCACGACGAGGAACAGCGGGAGTGACTTCCTTCAGAGGTCCACTCCCCCTGCGGGCCGCACTAATATTATACTTTCATATCATGATGGGGGCTACAGGATATCATTCTGCGGGCCACAATTGGCCCGTGGGCTGCGAGTTTGAGACCCTTGATCTAGACAAAGAAACAATCAGAAACCAGAGATAAACTTGTCAGATTCAAATACAAGAGCCCAGCCAGTTCCTATTCAGTAGCCTGTGAGCTGCCAGGTAATGCTCTACAAAGCATCTCATAGAATCTGAAGATGCCAACCACAACTGCTGGCAAATCATCAGAGCACCAGAACAATGGACATTCAACACCTAAGCTTATCACTGCTTGGTTGGTGCTGGCTGTGAAAGCCTACAATCAAGGTATATCACCAATAAGGTTGCCTCTTCTCTAATAAACAGCTAGTCCCCTCTAACTGTCCTATTGCCCTAGTAAATATCTATTAGTTTCACTTCTAGCAAGGGAATAGTACAAGCTGTTCATGTGATAGTTATGATCAGCTGATGACCTTTATGAGAGATAGGCAGAATTTCTGTTATTCTCAATACGTTCATTCATTGAAATCAGATAGTTTAAGTGTTAACTTTGAACCAAACCTGGCTGCAGCCATTTTTCTGTTCCTCAGTTGCCACACAGAGGGAAAAGGAGGGGGAGAAGGAAATTGGAATGCCTTACTAGACACAACAGAGATCTTTCTCTGAGAACAAAGCAGGGGTGGTATCTAGCAGGGTCTGACCAGTTCTGGAGAAATAGTAGTGGAAATTTTGAGTAATTCGGAGAACCGGCAAATCCCACCTCTGATTGGTCCCACCCCCATCTCTTCTCTGCCTCCATAGTCCCAGCTGATTGGCTGGGTCTCCTTTTGTTGTCCTTCCCAGGAGAATGGAGCTGGAAAGCAGGTTAGTGGGATGTGGAGGGAATGGGATTTTGTAGTAACCTTCCCCCAGGAGTGAGGAGGGAATGGAGATTTTACAGTATCCTTCCTCTGCCACGCCCACCAAGCAACACCCACCAAGCAATGCCACATCCACTAAGCCATGCCCACAGAACCAGTACTAAAAAATTTTGAATCACAGCACTGGAACAAAGATAATCTCTGCTAGCAATTGAAATCAGATAGTTTATTTCTTCATAAATATCTTTGCTTTTACATTTTTGTCTGTGAAAATAAACCATGTCATGTTTGTTGTGTAATTATTAGATCAGTAAAACATTCCCATAAAGGGGGAAATGGTTATTATTTCTTCTGAAAAATGCACCTCAGAAACTGCAGTATATTAGCTTCCAAATCAGTTCTGACCATTTAAGAATTAGCAAAGATGCTTCTTCCTTGACAACCCTTAAACCTAGAAGTTTGGAAGCTATTCAAACTCAAGCAGAAATTGCCCCAGTAACAAGGAATCTGATTCTTTGTGAATTCATTGAAACATCTGTCACAAGGCAGTTGCTTTTACCCCTTAAAGACAGAAACCTAGCAAGAGATATGGGCTGTCTCATTTTATTCCCAGCAAGATTATCCAAGAGAATTAAGTAGGCAGGAGAAAACAGAAGGTTTGGATAAAATACTTAATTCAGAAAAGTGATATCTCTTAGAAATCAGTTGGATAAAGGAGACACATAATTTTCCTCCCAAAGACACATTCAGTGACTTACAGTACATCCAGTTGAGGGTATAACAGATCAGAGGAAAGAAACAAGAAGCACCCTATATTTCCTAGTGTTTAGATAAACACATAAAATATATTTATCAATGATTTTTCAGTGTGGTAGTTAAATTATATTTTCATGATGAAAGGAAGTTCACTCTGTCTTGAATTCCAGAGGGTAAAGAAAAGAAACATGGATGCAGTTGCATTTATAATTTATTTGTTTGATTCACAGATATATTACTTCAATGAGGTATTAAGTATGATCTGATCTCATCAGTAGGAATTTTTTTTTATTTTGGAGAGGAGAAAAATATGTTTACAATTTTAAGAACTGGAAAGATTGTATTATCAACAGAGGTTCAAATATTGGATTTATTGCCTTGGTTGTTGTTGTTTTCTTTTAATTTTATGCACTCATGTAATATATATGAATTGTAAAACTGTTAGGAATATGTTCCTCAAGCTATAACTTTTATTTAGATGAAGATTGCACTGAAAATATTACATTAGGGATATGCTTCCATGGTTAATATACATATGATTTTATCTTCAAGCACAACACATTTGGAAGAGACACAGTTAAAAATATTATATGTTATCATATAATAAACACTGAAAATCAAATCTGGTTCATTAAGCCATGGAAAACACAGTTGCAAATCTAGAAGCAATAGTCTATGGAGATTCTCAGTCATCCAGATCAGGGTTGTTCCAAAGGTGCTATTTCAACTGGACTCTCTGGTTTTTCTTTGAAGATGTTTCACTTCTCATCCAAGAAGCTCCTTCAGCTCTGCTTGGATGAGAAGTGAAATGTCTTAAAAGAAAAACCAAAAAATCCAGTTGCCTCTTGAAAAAGCACCTTTAGAAGCAGAAGGAATTAGATCTTGGCTTGGTAGTAGTAACAATGTGGCTATTGTCAATGTGACTACTCACTTAATAAGATAAGGAATAACACTGATCCATCCTCTTTTATCATCTGTAAAACTCATTTGCTGTTTTGAATAATATTTCAATCACAATTGAATAAAATATCAATTATTGTTCAGTTGCATAAATTGAATGGAATAAGATAAGTAGTGCTTATTTATGCTAACTATTTATGTCTGATAAGGCATAGATTATTTGCATGTACAGAAATCATAAGAAATATTAATTAACATTTACATATTTTAATAATATACTAATAAATACTTAGCAATATTTCTTAATGTCCATATTATTTTTTGTGAATGTGAATGACCCTTATGTGAGCTTCAGTGACATTATTAATCAAACTTAATGGAAACATTTGTTAAGAATAATGTTGTTTACCAATTTTATATTTCTTTTAGAGCAATGGTTGTCAACCGATGGGCTGGGGACCACTGGTGGTCCATGAGAAAATTTTGGTAGTTTGCAGATAAATGCCTTCCCCCCCAAAAGCATTTCCTCCAAAGAGATTAATCCAGGCTGGACACAATTAATCCAGGCTGAACACAAGGCTGCACCACCCACATGGCCTGCCATCCACTGGTCCCTCCACCCTTCAGCCAAGCACAAATCTTACCTTGAGTAGAGCTACACGAGCTGGAAAGACCAAGGGCGGAGGAGGGAAATCCGCCCCAGGATGGCTTGCTGACGATGGCAGGAAAGTCAGTCCCATATTCCAGAGCTGCAGTAGTCACAAGACTGGCCCTTTGGTCATCCCAGAGCAGCTCCTCCAGTCCATGGCAGGCCGGTGCCCCCGGGTGGAGGAGCAGCTGCTCTGGGATGACCAAAGGGCCAGTCTTGTGACTACTGTAGCTCTGGAATATGGGACCGACTTTCCCGTCATCAAGCCACCATCAGTCAAAATTCATATTAGTGGTCTGCGGGATTTAAAATTATTAGCTTGGTGGTCCCTGAGGTCCAAAAGGTTGGTGACCCCTGGTTTAGAGGAACTTGTGAAAATAGATTCATAAATAAAAACAAGGACTGGAATGATAAAAAATAATGACAATATAATAGGCATGCAAGAGTTCAAAAGTATTAAATGTATAACTAAGAGTGTGACGTAAGTAGAAGGGAAGGTTAAGTGTACCTAGAGTTGAAACAGCAAAATGCCATTTTCTTATTTTTGTCATTAGAGTAAATGAAGAAATACTTTTTGAATATTTTTATACACTGTTTAAGTGAAATCTCTCCTACTAATTTTTTGGACACTGCAATCAACATTTGAGATCAGAAAAAATATATATCTACCATCAATAACAGCAGGAATAAAAGCAAACAGGTCTATATCACTGAAGTATTAATTGGTACTACAGGCGTGTATAATGATCATACACTGTATAATAAAGTCTGATTAACCCTACAGACTTATTATCTGACTGATACTATTTGATGTTCTCTCCTCTTTCTCTCTCTCTTTTTTTTAAAAAAAATCACAAAGCGGAGGAGGGAGCTTATTGCTTGAGGCTAATCAGAGGTGCCCAAATGGATTAATAGGATTACTACACCCCAGTGGAGAACCTAAGTAATTATTCAATGATGAATGGAGAAGGCAGAAATGTCATTTCATACAGTTACTTTACATTTAGTCTTTGTCTTCTAATAGGCTTTGGAATAAAAAGGGGAAAAAATGGCTTCAGTATGAAAAATGAAGCAGGAGAGAAATTGAGAAAATTGTGCCAAGAAAAGCAAATGTTTCGAACAAATACCTCTTCCCACATCCAAAAGGGTGAGACTATTATGATACCATTAGATCAGGGGTGTCAAACTCAAGAACTGCTGGCTGGTTTTAGCCCACAAGATGCTTAGATCTGGCCCTCAGTGTCTCTGTTGGCAGCACTCCTAAGTTCTGTTTTCAGCTGAGATAGCGCCTGCAGCCCTTCTGCCAGCGAAAACAAAACCCAGGAGGGCCATGCGGGGCCTGCTGGATGTTGAACTGGCCCTGCTCACCCCAGCCACACCCACTCGACCGCCCCCCCACCAGGTTAAACACAACCCTGATGTGGCCCTTAATGAAATTGAATTTGACACTTCTATGTTAGATAATCATAGAACGTAGAATAACAGAGTTGGAAGGGACCTTGGAGGTCATCTAGTCCAAACCCCTGTTTGAGCAGGAGAATCTATAATATTAGACTCTGCCTAGAATCAAACTCACAGCCTCCTGATTGTGAAGGCGAGAGTTCCACCTTTAGGCCACCAGAGCTGGTGAACAATACCAAATTCACACTGCCTATATACACACACCAGGCTAAGCAATATTTCATTAGAAAAAGCAAGCCCTGGTGCTGACTATGGCTCATATCCTGAACTCCTTTTTACAATATTTTAACTTAAACTAAAGAAAACACATTAGATGGTGATGGTGGTGATGGATGCAAATAAAATAAGCAGTAGATTTAACGAATTAAATATAATAACCAGAGTGGCTGAAGAACTCTGGAATGAATTTCATGGCATCATTAACGATGAACAAAACAAAAACATCCAAAAGTACATACACAAAATAAGGCTTCCAATTTTTGGGGTGGTTATTTGATATAAATACCTTGTTACTTTAAAAAGAGTTTGACTGTTCAAATAAACATTCATTGGAAGAGCAGCCCAATCTTGTTGGATTTCCAGATCTTTAATATGTCAATTAAGTGCACTAAATATCTAAGTAAGGAATGAAAAGAAATCAAGGCTAGCATTCTAAAAAGAAAGGTAATAAAGTTATTGAAGAATATTTCAGAAGTGAAGTGTTGTGTCCGCGAAATGATGCCAGGAGTCGGTGACTTTAGTGCAAGCTCTTTATTAAGAAGTTGGAACCGAACTGGCGAAAGGAAAAAAGCCCGCGGCTTTTATTCCTTTCGCCGCCGCGGCCGCGGCCAATGGCACCACTTTGAATCTCCCGCAATTCGAATGGACCAATCGCGGGAGATTCCTAGCGAGCCAATCGGCGCGGCTCGCCTGACCAATCGGAGAGCCCCGCGCTTTGGCCAATCAAAGCGCAGGGATCTCGAGTATGTTAATTCAGGACAGAACACCCCTCCCCTCTTGGTTCAGTCCTTACGTTGCGTAGTCAAGTAGGTAGGCGGGGCTCCGTCTGGTCCTACTTGACCTGCGCAACTCAGTTGTAGGCTGGATCCCGGCCGGTTCGGTCGGGATCTCTGTTGCTCCTGCTGCCGTCGTGGGAACCGGCTGGTCGGTCGGGCCGGTCCTTTCTCCGTAGCTCCCTCCTGGGCCTTCCGGGTTGGTTGAGCTGTGGGTTTCGCCGCTCCCGCTCGGTCTTTCCGGGTTGGTCGAGCTGGCCTGGCTGTTCCTTCCTGGCGAGGGGTCGTGATGGCTGCTTTCCAGTGAGTACTGCTGGTTTATTCTTCTTTGGTTTTGGTCCCCTGGGTATTCCCTCCCCCCTTGGTTTGTGTTGTGGGGGTTGGTTTCGCTTGTTTGTGCGCCGGTGGTTTGTTGGTTGGAAGTCCTCGACCTTAGTTGGTCGATGTGGCGTTTCCACGCTCGTCCGTCTGCTGTTTGTAGCCGGTATGAGTGTGGGCCTGTTGCTTGTGTGATGACGGCTGGAATCCATAGTGGGTCTCCCGTCAGGTTCTTTGCGTATACGGGGTCGCTGGGTGCGAAGGTTCGGTGTTTGGTGTTTGAGTCTGGGGGCCTCTCCGGATTATACGTGGGGTGTAACCTGTCGAGTGGGGACCTTAGCTTTCTGCCCATTAATAGTTCGGCTGGGCTTTTATTGGTTGTGGTATTTGGAGTTATATGTTGGGTGAAGAGTAGTTTGTTTATTTTCTCCTGGATCTCCCCGTGGTCTATTTTCCGGATGGTCTTTTTAGTGAATTGGACCTTCCGTTCCACCCTACCGTTCGCCGCTGGGTGCACCGGTGCTGTCAGCGCGTGGCGGATGCCCCTTTCCACTAGGAATTTTTCGAATTCCAGCGAGGTGAACTGGGGCCCGTTGTCGGAGACGACGACGTCTGGGAGGCCGTGTGTTGCAAAGAGTTTGCAGAGTTCCTTGATCACGGCCTCCGTGGTTGTCGTCTTCATGTTGCTTACCTCCAGCCAGTTGGAGTAAGCGTCAACTGTTATGAGGAAGGTGTGTCCTTTTGTGGGCCCGGCGAAGTCTATATGGATCCTAGACCAAGGTCCCCTTGGGGTTTTCCACTCTAGGACGGGTGCTGTGGGTGGGCTTGGTCTAGTTTCCTGGCATCGTTGGCACCTAGCTACCCAGGCCTCTATTTGTTTGTCCATCCCTGACCACAAAGCGTAACTTTTGGCCAGGGCTTTAGTCCTAACGATGCCAGGGTGCCCCTCGTGTAGCAGTTCCAAAATCTTCCCCTGTAGTTTTTCCGGAATGACCACCCTATCCCCCCATAGTATGCACCCTTTTAATAATGAGAGTTCCGTTTGGCGGTTTCGGAATGTTTTGACGGACTCGTCGTTGTCCCTTTCCGGCCACCCTTTCTCCACCCAATGCAGCACCCGCGCCAGACGTTTGTCTTTATTAGTCTCTCGGGCAATGTCTGACGCGGTTATGGGCAGGTTGGGTAGAGTCTCTATGCTGAGGGTGGTCATCGTGGGTGCTGGGTCGGTGTCGGGTTCCGGTAGCGGCGAGCGGCTTAAGGCGTCTGCATGGGAGATCGTCTTACCCGGTCTGTGTATGAGTTCATAGTTGTAGGCTGCCAGGAACTCGGATCACCTTGTCATTCAGGGAGACAGAATGTTTGGGGTGGCCCGGTTTCCTGCAAGGATTCCCAGCAGCGGCTTGTGATCTGTTATGATGGTGAAAGTCCGGCCGTAGAGTTATTCATGGAATCGTTTTACGGCGGCAACTATAGCCAGAGCCTCTTTGTCCAGTTGGCTATAGTTCCACTCCGGTTTGGTGAGGGTCCTTGAAAAGAATGCGATGGGCGCTTCTTTTCTGTCGGGAAGGGTATGGCTGAGGACAGCGCCGACGCCGAAGGGTGATGCGTCGCATGTGACTGCCAGAGGTAGGGTCTTGTTGAATTGTATGAGGATGGCGTCGGAGGTGAGGAGGTCCTTCGTTCTTTGGAAGGCGGCTTGCTCACGTTTCCCCCAAGTCCAGGTCGCCGCCTTGTCCAGGAGCCAATGCAAGGGCTCCGCCGCCATCGCCTTTTGGGGTAGGAAAACATTGTAAAATTTCAGTAACCCCAAGAACGCTTGTAGCTCAGTCTTTGATTTGGGTGTGGGGGCTTCTTTGATGGCCTTGATTTTTTTGTTTGTGGGGTGAATGCCGTGATGGTCTAGGAGGTAGCCCAGGAATTCTACTCGTTCCGTGCATAGCTGGCATTTCTCCCTCTTGACTTTTAGTCCAGTCTCTTTAAATTTGGTTAGGACCTCTCTTAGTCGACCCTCTAGTTCAGCTTGGTTGGCTGCCGACACTAGGACGTCGTCGAAGTAAGGTACCACCCCCTTGATACCTTGCAATAGTCTCTCTTGCAATTAGGCTTTGGAATATGCCCGGTGCCACGCTGACTCCGAATTGGAGTCGGTTGCATTTGAATGCCCCCCGGTGGGTGACTATGGTCTGTGCTTCTGCCGTTTGCTCATCGACTGGCAACTGTTGGCATGCCTGGGCGAGGTCGAGCTTGGCGAAAACCTTGCCCCCTCCCAGTGAGTGCAGTAGGTGTTGCACTACTGGGACGGGGTAGGCGCTTTGTTGCAGCGTGCCATTTAGTGTGGCCTTATAGTCCCCACAGATCCTCACCGACCCATCAGGCTTGATCGGGGTGACTATGGGGGTCTCCCACCGGGCGTGGTCTATGGGCTGTAGAACCCCTTGTTTGACGAGCTTGTCAATTTGCTCGTCTATCTTGGGTTTCAGTGCGAATGGCACCCGCCTTGGTTTCAGGCGTTTTGGGGGGACGTTTGGGTCTAGGCTGAATGATATAAGGGGCCCTCGGTACTTGCCTAGGTTTCTGTCGAAGACCTCTTGGAACTCCCGGGCCAGTTGCTGCTCCCAGTTGTCGTCGGTGACATGGTCGACTCCCGTGAGTGCGATGTCGAGTGGGGCGAACCATTGCAGTCCCAGTAGGCTTGGGCGGTCGCGGTCGATGATTGTTAGGGGAAGTCGTTCGGTGCACCCCTTATACATGATTTTGAAGTGTTTGGTTCCGACTACCGGGATGCGGTTTCCCTGGTAGTCCTTTACAATGAGTCTCTGGCTGTCTACGTTCCTCCTTTGGAGGGTAGGCACCAAGCGCTTTATTTCGTGCCATGCAATCATGGAGAGGTAGGACCCAGAGTCCACCTCCATTTTTCATGGCTGGCCCTCGATGCCTACCTCCACGTGGACCTTCCGGGCATTGTTGGTGATGGCGTGGCCGATGGTGACCATCTGGTGGGTCTCATCTCTCCGCCAGTTGTCACCGCCTCGCGAGGATCGCCCATTCCGGTCCCATCGGCTGTCCGAGGGGCGATCTCTGGTCCGGGGTGGTGTGCTTTCTCTCCTCCGGTCGTTCTGGTCCCATTGTGCCGGGCTGCGATTTTTCTTCAGGCGGCAGACACGGGCGATGTGTCCCTTCTTGTCGCAATGCCGGCAGATTGATTCGAAAAACCGGCATTCCGACCTGGGGTGGTCGCCGCCGCAGCCGGCACAGTTGGTCCTCGACTTACGACCTCACCGGTTCTGTGGGTCGCGGCCAGTCTGGAGTCGATGGATGTCCTCCTCGTCATCGGAAGTGCCCGATGCCGAGTGGAAATCGCCCTGGTGGGTGGTCGTCTCGGGTTTGGGCTCGGTCGACCTCGCCGGGTTGTTGTTTCCGCTGCGGTCCCCCGTGTTCGGTCTGCGCATGCGGTCGGCAGAAGTTCGGGTTGCTTCGGCGGCGGCAGCTGCGGTGAGGGTGTCTGCTAGGCTGATGTTGCCCTTGGCCATCAGCCGGCTCTGGAGGACGGGGTCCCACAACCCAAGCACGATTCAGTCTCACAGGGCATCGTTTAGGTTATCGAACTCGCAGAGCCCCCCTAAATGCTGCAGCTCGGCGACGAAGTCGCTGAAGCTCTCACCCGACCTCTGGTCCCGCCGGTAGAACTCGTTGCGCCGGATCAGGATGGGTACCTCTGGAGCGTAGTGCCGCCGAAGTATGGGTTCGAGGACATCCCAGTCCATCGCGGTCGCATTGGCGGGTTTGGCCAGCGCCTTGGCCATCTGGAAGACCTCGGTCCCACAGTGGGTCAGGAAGATGGCACGTTTCATTGGGCTGGTGGCGTCCTTCAGGCCGCTGCACTCGAGGTACATGCGGAATCGGTCGGAGTACGATTCCCAGTCCTCGGTGGCGGGGTTGAAGGGTGCGGGTGGTGCGATTTTCACCATCTCGGTGGTTCGTCTGGCTTCCGTCGGACACGTGGTTCGGTTCAGGGTCTGGATCCCATCCTCGTCGCCAGTGTTGTGTCCGCGAAATGATGCCAGGAGTCGGTGACTTTAGTGCAAGTTCTTTATTAAGAAGTTGGAACCTAACTGGCAAAAGGAAAAAAGCCCGCAGCTTTTATTCCTTTCGCCGCGGCGGCCGCGGCCAATGGTACCACTTTGAATCTCCCGCGATTCGAATGGACCAATCGCGGGAGATTCCTAGCGAGCCAATCGGCGTGGCTCGCCTGACCAATCGGAGAGCCCCACGCTTTGACCAATCAAAGCGCGGGGATCTCGAGTATGTTAATTAAGGACAGAACATGAAGAAATACATGATAGACAAGAAAGGCAAAAACTATTGGAAGCAGAAGGAGAGAGGGCAAATTTATAGAAAAGCTGCACAAAGAAGAAAAAATGCTGATATATATGAAGTTTTGATCATTAAATGAGGCAGAAATTCTGGAAACTGAAGTTCAATGGGCCCTAAAAAGTGCTACTAATATCAAAACTGCAGGAGGATGGAACATTAGCAGAATCATTATAAAATGATGCAGTTAAAGTGCTATCCACAATTTGTAGGCAAGTGAGGAAATCACATAAGTGAAGAACTGAAAAGGGTCATTTCCAATATTGGGTAATGTTAAAGAATGTTTACATTACTTTTGAACAATTGTTTTTCATATATCTTATATCGTAATGATGCAGTGTTTTTATCATATGGCTTTCAGTGAGGACTGGCAGATGTACAAGTTGCATTCAGAAGAGGTATTGGGATCATTATATAGTGAACATCCAGTTATAATGGAAAAGTTTATTCAGCCACTACTTACAACTCAATGCAAATAAATTTAAAATAAGTTGAAGTAGTAACAGATTTTATCTTCTTATGGCAAAAAATTCACAAGGATAATGATTGTTGCCTAAAACAAGACACCTACTTGGAAGAAAGTTTATGACAAATTTATACAAAATAAATCAAAACAAAACAAATCAAATAAAACAAAAATACATTTTGTTCAGATCTATGATGTTCCCAAAATTAATATACAGTTATAAAAATCTCAACAATCAGAAAAGGCTAAAAATGATATTTTTTTCAGTTGTGAAGATAAACAAAACAGCTAAGAATTTTTTGGATCATAAGATGAATAAAATTTGGATTGTTCACTAGAAGCAATTTTGTGACTGTCGTAAGTGCTTGGGGGTGGTTAGGTTGTAACTTCAAATGGGGGGGAAAGGGGAAAAAGTTATGATACATTGTGTAATGACACTCCTGCCCTATAGTATACAGACTATCTTATACTTCCTTTACACCTGAAGGAAAAATAAAAAATAAACAATGATAACAGACTTTAAAAAGATGCATACATGGCTCCATTTCCGTCAGTATTTCTCATTTATTTAATGACATTAATTCCACTAATTGTTATGAAAAAGCACTTGATCAGTCATACATCCCAAAAGTAACAATTACTTTTGCTAGAAACATATTAGAAATTGCTCCGCCAGCAGTTAACATCACAATCCAGTTGACTAAGCAAATGTGACTAAATGCAAAATTGCAAGTTACGGAGCAATAAATGCCCTTCAGTCAATGCCTTGTCGATGACTCATTAGCTCATTGACTAGATAAGCCAGTTTGCTGGCCTCTGTATATACCTACAGAGCACAGCAGAATCTTACAGCCATATGGGATTATTAGAAATAAATGTTCTCTTAAAGGTAAAGGTTCCCCTCACACATATATGCTAGTCATTTCCAGCTCATCTCCGTTACAAACTGAAGAGCCAGTGCTGTCCGAAGCCGTGGTTATGTTGCCAGCATGACCAAATGCCAAAGGTGAATGGAATGCTGTTACCTTCCCACCAAAGTGGTCCCTCTTTTTCTACTTTAATTTTTACATACTTTTGCTAAATTGGCAGAAGCTAGGGCACAAGGAATTAGGAGTAACTAGTGATTTCAAAATCAGAGGTTTATTTGAACTGTTTCTGCCTCTAAGGCAGAAGATTTCAAAAAAGAAAGAGAGAAAACATTTTTTTTTGACAAATTGTCAATTTAAACTAGACAGAATGATGTTCTCTGTAATAAAACTAAGCTTTACTTGAATGATCCCAGAAGAAATGTTACATTGTTTTACCAGATATTCCTGAGTAATGTAATATGAGTCTTATATAAAAAAAAAATTTTAAGTCTGTGTCCTCACTTTGGTCCTAGAATGGGAAAATTGAGGAGGAGAATGTAAATAGAAAAGCAAAAATAATTCTGGAAATAGTAAAAAAATTATGGTTTTCACTTGTTGAGAACTCAAGTGAAATGTTAGAAGAAAATGCAAAGATTTACATTCTGTCTCTATTATCTGTCTAGGTTCACCCATCATACTAATTCTGTTCATTTTTTAAAAAGAACACAGTGGCTGAGATCATAAATATATCAAATAAAAGCCAAACAAACCACATTATTTGGTTCCACTCAGATGGGAAAAAATACATATATTGATGGAAAAATGAATGATCAATGATTATGATTAGTAAAAGAAATTTCCTTTAACTCAAATTATGAGGCAGAGACAATGGTGAATGGCTAGAATACATGTTGATGACAAAATATAGGGGATAGTCAATACTTCTATGCCCTAAGAGTTTTCTGGATACCTTGCAATAGATACAAAACTCTACAGTACTGTTTTATAATTGTCTTGGTCTGTCCCTTTGTCTGTCTTTATCTCTGTCACACGTACACATAACATAGGGATTTGGGGATTTTCTTTTTTGCCTGTCTATTCATTGTGAGTAGTACAGCAACTAGCAACATGTTTTCATATTTCTATCATATATATGCATGCATATGTATCTCCTAAATCAGGGGTGTCAAACTTGTGGCCTGCGGGCCGGATGCATCACCTGCTGGCCATGCCTATCCCCAGTTTAACAAAGGAGAAAAAAGTCACGATAAGTCATGTGATGATAATGTGTCATCACAAGTTTAACACCCCTGTCCTAAGTCATTCAAAAATACTGTTATATGTTACCATACTTAATAGAATTATCCCAGGGTGGTTTTTACCCCCAGCTTTAGATAAAATATAGTACATATTGTTAAGCTTGGAACATGGGTGAGAAAGAATGGAGAGAAGCCTCTGAACGGTGAACTTCAGCTCTTTATTTACATAGTGACTCCTGGCATCTATAACAGTTTTAACCCGCCTTATATAGGCAAACCCCGTAACTATTAACCAATAAACAACAAGGAGCGCTAGCTCTCATAACCAATAGGACTCTCTGTTTAAGGGCCAATCGGATTCCCCGGAGTGGGCCAATCCAATCCGGCCATTTAACAGCCAATCAGAAGTGCAGGGCCAGAACCCTGCACTTTACTCCAAGCTCATGCTTTATTAAAACTTTATACATTCACAACACCCCTTCCCCCTGGCTTCTGTTTGCAGGGCGCAGTTACATAGTCCTTTAGGCAGGATGGTTGTTTTATTAGTCTCTTTGATTTTCGTTGTGTCATTTGGCTGCAATCACGCTGAGGTAGATCGTTGTTTGGCAGTGGGTCTGTTTCTGGTTCAGAGTTCATTTCCCCGTCGTTGCCCATGTTCTCTGTACTTCCCTGAGGTTCAACTGTTTCCCTCCGGGGTGGCCATCGTGCAAGGTTCTCAGAAGCGCTTTCTGGAGTCGTTCTGGGATAACAACTCTATCGCCCCAGATGACACAGCCTTTTTGGGAGAACAACTTGGTTTGTTGAGTCTTGAATGGTGTGAAGTCATCTGATAATTGGTCCAATGGCCATCCGTGTTCTACCCAGCTTAAGACTCGTGCTAAGGTGGGGTCACATTTGGTTTCTCTCGCGATATCTCAGGCGGTTAATAGCGGTGAGTTGAGTGCCTCAATTTGCAATGTGGTTACCGTTGGTGCAGGATCGTCGAGAGTCTCTGGAAGCGGTGCTCGGCTCAATTCGTCAGCGTGGGGAATGGCTTTCCCCAGGCGGTATTGCAGCTGATAGTTATAAGCAGCTAAGAATTCTGACCATCGAGTCATCCTAGGGGAAAATATGTAGGGAGTCGGCTTATCTCTGGCTATTATCCCCAATAACGGTTTGTGGTCAGTCACAATAGTAAAAGCCCGGCCATACACGTACTCGTGGAATCTTTTAATGGCTGGCACAATTGCGAGGGCTTCTTTATCAATTTGTCCATAATTTCACTCAGTTTTTGAAAGTGTCTTTGAAAAATATGCAACAGGGGTTTCATTCCCATTAGGCAGTACATGGCTCAAAATGGTGCCCACTCCGAAAGGCAAAGCATCACATGTTATATTTAATGGCAAAGTCTCGTTATACTGCATGAGTACAGAGTCAGAAGTGAGCAGCTTTTTTACATTGCAGAATGCCTGTTCTTCTCGGTGACCCCATAACCAATTTGCTTTCTTATCTAACAACCGGTGTAACAGTTCAGTGACTGTTGCTTTATGCGGTAAAAATACATTATAAAAGTTGATGAGGCCTAGGAACGCCTGGAGATCGGCCCTGTTTCGTGGCCTGGGAGCGTTTTTTATTGCCCTTAGTTTACTTTCAGTAGGGTGAATACCCTGGCTATCAATTAGGTACCCTAAAAACTCAACATGTCAATACACAATTTACATTTGTTTTTCTTTACTTTAAGACCGGCCTCTTGGAATTTTTTTAGGACTAATTTTAACCGGTCCTGTAAGAATTTTTTTGTAGGGGCCGCAATTAATACATCGTCAAAATAAGGGACCATGCCTTTAATCCCTTGTAATAACCTCTCCATAAGGCTCTGAAAAATCCCCGGAGCTACACTAACTCCGAATTGCAGCCAGGTACATTTAAAGGCACCTCGGTGCGTCACAATCGTTTGTGCCAGTGCCGTCTTTTCATCAACAGGTAGTTGCTGATATGCCTGAGCTAAATTTAATTTAGTGAAGACTTTCCCGCCCCCCAGGGAGTGGAGGAGGTGCTGCACTACTGGCACTGGATATGCATTCTGCTGTAGGGCGTGGTTCAAAGTGGCCCGGTAGTCCCCACAAATTTGGATCGACCCGTCTGGCTTAATGGGCGTTACGATTGGGGTTTCCCAGGGGGAGTGATCGATGGGCTCTAACACCCCCTGAGCTATCAGTTTGTCGAGTTGTTCATCGATTTTCGACTTTAAGGCAAATGGAACTCGATGGGGCTTAAGACGAATGGGAGCTATCTTTGGGTCTAGACTGAACGAGATCGGGGTCCCCTTGTATTCGCCTAAGCTGTCCACAAAGACATCCCTGAACTTTTGGATGAGGTCTCCCTCCCAGTCACTTCCGCTGACTTGGTTTATGCCGGCCACTTCAATGCCGAGTGGCGTGAACCATTGGTGGCCTAGTAGGCTAGGCCTGTCTCTATCAATGACAGTTAGTGATAAGTACTCTGTATGCTTCTTGCAGGAGACTAGGACTCGGCAGGAACCAACGACGGGGATTCGATTCCCTTGGTAGTCCTTGAGGATGAGTCTTTGGAAAAGGAGATGTTGGCATTGAATCGTGGGGATGAATTGTTTAAGGGTCTTCCAGGACACCATCGAGAGGGAAGATCCCGAGTCGACTTCCATGTGGCAAGGCTGGTTCTCGATGGCTACTGTGATTTGTATTTTCTTGGTGTCTAAAGCTGAGGCATGACCGATAGTGATAGTATGGTGAGCCTCTTCTCTCTGCAAAACTCGATTTCTGTAGGAGTGGTTTACTGGCTCTCGCCGTACAGGACGGTTTCCTGTTGATTGGTGATAGTTAGTCCCTTTTGAGGCCTGGCCGGGTCCTGGTAAGCTTCAGCAGACCCGTCCGATGTGGCCTCGCTTCCCGCACTCATGGCAGAGCGCGTCGCAGAATTTGCATTTGGACCTGGCATGGTTGGCCCCACAGCCAGCGCAAGGGTGTAAAGGCTTCGGGTGGTGGTCCCTGTCAGACCACAGTCGATGGACCCCTTCTTCGTCGCTGTCTGATGATGAAGAGACGTCCTCGTGGTGCGTCGTTGCAAGCTGCCCTTCTGACCTGGATAAATTGTTGCTTGTCAGTGGTGGTACTGGAGCGCAGTTTCGGCGTAGTTGTGCAGCCGACTTCCTGGTTGCTTCTGCTGCAGTAGCATCAGCGATGGCGTCGGCAAGGCTGATGTCGCCTTTTGCCATCAGCTTGCTTTGAACGCCTGGTGTATCTAGTCCCAGAACTATGCGATATCTTAGTGCTTCTTCTAAATCGGTGAACCCGCAGAGGCCTCCCAAATTTCGGAGGTCTGCTATGAAGTCGGCCACGCTTTTTCCCTTTCGCTGGCTCCTCTGATAAAACTCATGGCGTCTCATGAGCGTAGGCACGGTCAGTGCGTAGTGATCTCGTAGGAGAGGTTTGAGATCGTCCCAATCCATCGCCTTCACTTCTCGGGGTTTTGCTAGTGCTTTAGCCATCTTAAATAGGGTTGGACCGCAATGCATTAGGAACACCGCCTGTTTCTTTCCTGGTGTGGTGTCCTTTAAGTTGTTGGTTTCTAAGAACATTTGGAAGCAATCCATGTAGGACTCCCAGTCCTCCTGTACTGGATCGAACAGAGCGGGTGGTACGACGCCGCCGGACATGGTTCTGTTGTGTAGTGTCGTCTGTCACGTGCTCGGTGTTCTTCGAAGTTTTGTTGGTTCAGATGTCTCCAAATCCCATCCTCGTCGCCAGTGTTAAGTTTGGAGCATGGGCGAGAAAGAATGGAGACAAGCCTCTGAACAGTGAACTTCAGCTCTTTATTTACATAGTGACTCCTGGCATCTATAACAGTTTTAACCCGCCTTATATAGGCAAACCCCGTAACTATTAACCAATAACCAACGAGGAACGCTAGCTCTCATAACCAATAGGAACTCTCTGTTTAAGGGCCAATCGGATTTCCCGGAGCGGGCCAATCCGATCCGGCCATTTAACAGCCAATCAGAAGTGCAGGGCCAGAACCCTGCACTTTACTCTAAGCTCACGCTTTTTTAAAACTTTATACATTCACAACACATATATTGTTAGGCTTACAAAGAACAGAAAAAAGTCAACCACAATGACACTTGGGGATAGAACATTTTCCAAATGTGAACAATCAACAGCATTTGTATCAATTTTACTTCCCTGTGAGAAACTTAATTCTGCAGAATTGTGGTTGGCTCAGCAGTTAAGATGTTGGGTTTTTCACTTGGAAAGTCAGCAGCTCAGGTTTGAGACCTGAGCACCATGCGACCGGGTGAGTATAATGACCCAGGGTGGGATACAAAACAAACATAGTCACAGAAAACAGGTGAATCCCCTTTTATTCCTTCACTTTGCTTCCAAGTTCTGAATATCCTTGACAGAAGACAAAGAACTCCCACACAAACAGTTACAGGAAGAAGGAAAAAAGCAACACACCACACAAGATAAGGACTGTAGGACATCCACAGATAAATGAACACACACTGGGAAGGACACCAAACTCAGAGAGGAACCATAAACTAGAGATATTTCCACACTTTGTTTCCAGCGTTTGCCTGTACGCAGGTCTGTCCTCTTATTCAGTTGTAACAGCTGCAGCCCATGAAGAGGATCAAAGCCCTCTTCTCCCGTGTAAACCATGTCTCTCCCTTATCTTCTCCTCTCTGCATACCCTAGGATGGAGAGGGGATGGGCCTGGGTCCTCCTTTGACTTCTCAGCCGGCCTCTGTCCTTCCCCAGCCTCCTCCAAAACCTCTGGAGTCACACTTCCACTCCCTGTCAGCTGTTCTTCCTCTCCCTCAGAGTCAGTCTCCACCAGGGGCATGAAAGTGAGCTCCCATCCTCACCTTAGCTCCTGCTAACCTAGCAGTTTGAAAGCATGGAAATGTGAGTAGATAAATAGGTAAGACTTTGGTGGGAAGATAACAGCACTCTGGAATGTCATGCTGGCCCCGTGACTGCGGGAATGTCTTCAGATAGTCATTGCTCAATGGTCTTGAAACGGAGATGAGCACTGCCCCTTGGAGTCAGCAATGGCTGGTGGAGTAAAATCTGCAGCACTCCTATGACAGAATTAGAACACAAATATTCACTGAAATTAAATGTTCAGAGATGTAAAATCAACAAAATAAATTACTCTTTTATTCTGTTCACATATAATGAATACAGTAATTAAAATAAAGAATTAATTGCCATTAGATGTGATAATAATCATTAGTTTAGACAGTTTAATAAAGAAATGCATAATGAAAACAGATCCAGTGTTAGGAATAATTTCTGTCCTTCCAATTTTTCTCACTCCTTTTACATTGACTTAAATAGAGGAGTATGTTCTTATTGTCCTCCTATATGAGTTGCAAATATAATAACATGGAGTCTATTAGTATGCACCTCAGGAAGACTAATAGCTTGGCTGTTGGCTTGACTGGAGAATGCAGTGATGGAATGATTGCCAATAGCTACTTGTAGACAAAATATTTAGAACAGGCTAAATCATGGATATTAACTTTGTGTTTGATGTTTCCAGGAGCTGAAAGGATGATTCCATTTGCAGAATATGTGATGTACATTGCAATGAAATGATCTTTCTGTTTTCATAACATACTGATGCATTGAAATCAAATGTAGTTTTGAAAATATCACGTAGCTTTTCAACTGAAATAAGAAATGCATTGGAACAATACGTGCCAAATAGCTCAGATTATCCCTACAGTTATCCCATATGTAGTCTTAGCAAAACATTGTTACATGGAATGCTTACTTAGAGACTTTGTCTAAGCAAACACAAATTTAATCACTTGAAAAAAAGGCACAAAAGGATAACTACTTGCTACAGACGTTGAATATCTGGCTAATTCTCGCACTGAATGGAGTAGGCAAAGGTAAGAGCTTTTGAAATTGCTCAAGGTACTTGTAGTACCATGAGCATGGTACTACATCATCCCTACTACATGAGCATGTAGTACCATGAGCATGGTACAAGTACCATGGTACTTGTAGTACCATTTCATACATACTTTATCGGGTATATATAATGCAGTAGGTATTATGTATTTTCTCATCATATATATGTTCACAGATACATGAACAATCCTATGGGAAGAATCAGAAAGCAAATTTGTTATGAACTAATAAAGGCATTTAATAAAGTTTTAACAACCTTAAGTAAAAAGCAGGGTTCTAATCCTGCGCTTCTGATTGGCCGATAATAGCGACATCGGATTGGTCCTTTCTGGGAAATCTGATTGGCTGTTAACGGGCCAACTCTCATTGGTTCAAGGGTTTAACACTTCCATGTTTTTCATTGGCTAATAGGACAGCAGCCAACCTTATAAAAAGGCTGCTGCTGCCCTAGGTGATTGCTCTGTTCAGTATGCTTAATAAAGAGTTGAAGTTCACTGTTCACTGCCTCGTCTCCACGCCTTGCACCTATGTGCAGAACTTAACAACATTAAAATCTACTATTGTAATCAAATGAATTTATTAAGCTTTCTCCCCATTTTATTTACCATTCAGGACTCCTTTCTTCTTCTTTTTCTTCCCCCATGAAGTTTTAACTAAACATAAAAGTTACAGATTTCCATGTCGGTCCATTCTTTTTTTAAATTCCTCCCACCAAAGGATACAGCTGTAAATCTTTCAATGAAACTGAAGAAGGAAAGGAAAAATAGAAACAAAGCTTGTTACAGAATTGACAGCTTTTCATTATATTCCACTCACTGTAAGCCAAAAAGAACATGTGGCCATCTGTTAATAAATCTCAACAGAATTGCCAACAAGTGTTTAAAATCCCACATTCATGAAAATTTTGATAGGTGTCATTCTGGGAATGGGAGGACAGTGAAGAAGTTCTGTGATTTGTGTTTAAAATAATTTCAGAACTAAGTTTATCCAAATGTTCCTTTTAAAATTAACAAATTAGAATAATGCATAATTAAAAATATGCAGAGCTCGTCTAAACACATTATGCTTTCTTTTTTTTGAAGTATCGTGACAATTGATTTGGAATTGAACAAAAATTTGAATGCAAACTCCTAATAGATATCAACTTAAATAAAGCATTCTTATTGCCCTGTAAGATGTGTTGCAGATTTCACAATTTTTATATTTAAAGTATTATGTATTAAAATTTGTCTACAACTTATATAATAATATACAAATAACAGTATTAAAGATTACAAAATTTGATGGAAATACTGAAAATCCTAAGTTACTCACTGACCTGATTAAAATACAGAAGCAAATGCTTACACTACATGAAATGGAGATTTTTGCCTTCATCACAAATGTGAGGAGTGAGTTAAACTACGTTCCCAACTTTTATTATTCTGTTTTAGTTACTGTCAGTGAGGTATTCCCACTGTCTTTCTCCTGACTTTCTGGATAAGCCAGGATCACTTTACAAGTCATAAGATCTTGGAATGAAACTCTCTAAAAGACTGAAGTAACTGATAGAATGTATTGTAATAGTACATTTTCACATTAATAAGGAGTCTTTATGAATCCAGCAACAAGAAGCTGTGTTGAACTGTGTGTATGAAGGTATGTATGTATGTATGTATGTATGTATGTATGTATGTATGTATGTAACAATGCTGATTGAAATTTGGGAGGGAGGGAGGAAGAGAAGGAAGGATAATAGTATAACAGAATTGGAAGGGATGTTGGAAGTCTTCTAATCCAATTCCCTCTTCAAACAGAAGACCCTATATGTTAAGTTCTGCGCATGGGCACAAGGAACGGAGACGACACGGTGAACAGTGAACTTCAACTCTTTATTATACATTCTGAACAGAGCAAAACCCTTGAGCAAAAGCAGCCCTTTTATAGGCAAGCTGCTGCTCTAGTAACCAATAGGAAACATGAAGTGTTAACCCCCTTAACCAATGAGAGTGGCTCGTTAACAGCCAATCAGATTCTCCTGAACGGACCAATCTGATATCGCTATTATTGGCCAATCAGAAGTGCAGGGCTAGAACCCTGCTATTTTCTAAAGCTTTTGATAAACTTTATTTGAGTATTTTATTAGTTCACAACACTATACCAGAGATGGCGAACCTTTTTGTTGTGGTGTGCCAAAAGTGCATTCATGTTGGCACCCACAATGCAATGCACTCCGCCTCCTGCTCATGTGTGTGCAACACCCCCAACCCATTACCTGCCCTGTGCATGCACATGCCTCCCAGCTGATTTTTGGCCCATTTGAGGCCATTTTCGCCCTCCCTGAGGTTCAAGGGAGGCTTCTGCAGCCTCAGGAGGCCCAAAAACGGGCCTTCCAGAAATAACGGAAGTGCCTGTTTTCAGCCTCTGGAGGGCCGTTGGAACCCGGGGGATGCTGTTTTTGCCCTCCCGGAGGCTCGAAGAAAGCCTCTGCAGCCTCAGGAGGCTGAAAACGGGCCCGTATTTCCAGAAGGCATGTTTTTCAACCTTCCAAGGCTGTAGAGGCTTCCCTGGAGTCTCTTGGAGGGTGAAAACTGCCTCAAATGGGCCGAAAATCAGCTGGGAGGCGCATGCATGTGTAGTGCAAGTAAGTTTGGTTGGGACTCACATGGCCACATAAATGGCTCTGCATGCCACCTGTGGTATATATGTCATAGGTTCACCATCATGGTCCTGTACCATTTCAGATAAATGGCTGTCCAATCTCTTCTTAAAAACCTCCAGTAATGGAGCGCCCACAACTTTTGAAGCCAATTCTTTTGTTAGGTCTGTTGTTGTTGTTTTTTTTGAACAATTTATATTCTTCCAGCAGTACATTCCAATCGTAAGCTTCATCCCACCAAGTTACAGTAATGACAACTATATAATACCTGCCCTCTTATACTAGTGCTCCAAGTTCACCCTGTTTATTCCCTAAATTTTGAGCGTTAGTGTATGGGCATCTGAGTCCTTTACTGCTGGCCCTGGATCTCCTATTTTATATCTTGAGTTTTTCTTTCTTGCCCTGACTCTCTACCTCCTTGTTTGATTGGCTGTTTTGGGATTTATATTGGGATTAGGTCCTAAAGATTGGTCCCCTGAGTTTTAGTATAAAGCCCTTCAAATGCAGCCAGTCATTTCCCAAATACAGTCTTCCCACTTCTTAGGAGGTGCAGCCCATCCCTTGCCAGAAGCCTTTCTGTCAGGTAATGCAAGATTGTGATGCATTATAGGCCTACGAATCTGAAGTTCTCTTGGCAGTGCCATCCCTTAGGTCAGTAGTTTATTTCTAAAGTTTTTTGTTCCCTTTGTTAGATTTGGAACTTTTTTTGGAAGTAGAGATGAAAACACTATTTTTGCTCTGAACTTTTTTTTCAGGGAGACAACATACCTCCCTAGATTGATTGTTTATTTAATAATTTTATTTCTTTATTTATTTGTCAATAGCTTACAAGATAATGCAATAAGCATGAATATAGGAAATGGGTACGAATAATTGGAGACAATAGGACAGGGACGGTAGGTACGATTGCATGCTTATGCATGCAATTGTCCAGTCTGCTGGCAAGGCAGGTGGGCAGGCAGGCAGGCGGCCAGGCTGGACGGGTGGGCAGGAGGGAGGGAGAGAGGGATTTAGACAGAAGCGGTATTCAGCAGGTTCTGACCAGTTCTGGAGAACCGGTAGCGGAAATTTTGACCAGTTTGGAGAACTGGCCAAATATTGCCTCTGACTGGAGATTTTACAGTATATTTCCCTTGCCACGCCCACCAAGTCACGCCCACAGAATCTGTAGTAAAAAAGTTGAATCCCACCACTGGATATAGAAGGATATGAAGGAAGAGAGGAAGAAAGATTTTCCAATACTTTTTTTTGCCAGTTTCCCACAAGGAACTTCTGGAAAGCTGACAGAAAGCTGACAGGAATATGGAAGCTGCTCCTGCTCATATTGATTTTTTGCCCACCTATAGTTATTATGTTTCTCTGTTTAGGTTAGGAAATATGTCTGAAATGAGGACCCAACAGGTCATGGTTCGTCCAGTTTACATTTATAGCTAACTGGAAAATATTTATTAGCATAAAGAAAAATGCATTTATGACTTGTGGTTTTATAATTAAGAAAAAAAAAATAAGATAATAGAAAAGAGTGATCTTTTCTTATGATCATAGAGTAAAATATAATTTTTAAACTGTAACTGTATTTGCTACAAAGGAAATCAAAAGCTTTTTGTTCTTCTTTTTTTTTTTCCCGAAATTCTTTCTCTGTCTCTTTATTTTATTTATTCTGTATTGGTTTGTGTTAGCTTTTAGGTTTTCGTGTGCATATGCGCGTGTGTGTGTGTGCGCGCGCGCGTGTGTGTGTGTGTGTGTGTGAGAGAGAGAGAGAGAGAGAGGGAGGGAGGGAGAAGGATAGAGAGAGAGTCGATATAAACCTTGTATTTTCAGTAATAAAGTCAAAATGTTTTTTACAGGCTTAAAAGAATTCTGCATGTGCCCTTTGTGAATCCTTCAACTTTATTTGAAAACTTTTGATAAATTGTTTTGCAGCAGAGTAATTATTTTCTAATAAATACAAAGCTCTAGAGCCCTCAAGAATATTTAAGCTAATTGAATATGAAGCTACAAATAGATTTATATAATTTCACAGTTCATTTTCAAGTGAGAGTACCTTGGGAAAAATTAGGATCTTTAAGTAAGAACTTTTGTATCATGCACTATTAATTCAGAATTACTGAAAAAGAAGGAAAATATTTTTTAGTGTTAATGAATAATTCCTATATTATATTTATTGCCCTCAAGTGGAAGAAGTAGAAATGAATGAATCTGAAGCTCTTCCAAATAGCTGAGATGGATGAGTATCACAGATTAATTTATGGTTATAATATAATTTGTTACACTATCTAAAATGAATAAAATTCTAAAAGTTTGTTTTGTTTTAATTGTTAATAATATAATAGCTATCATGCTTGATAGACTAATTGGTCTCCTAGTTGAGGGGTTCACGATATTTCCAGACAGTGAGTTCTATCATGCAACTTTAGGTATTGATACAGATGACCAAAAATGATAATAATTCTGTAAGATTATTATATTTGTTTAATTTACAACAAGGAAATAAAAGGTAAAGGTAAAGGTTCCACTCGCACATACGTGTGAGATGTTTCTGGCTATAGGGGGTGCTGCTCATCTCTGTTACAAAGCCGAAGAGCCAGCGCTGTCCGAAGATGTCTCCGTGATCACATGATCAGCATGACTAAATGCCGAAGATGCACGGAACGCTGTTACCTTCCCACCAAAGGGGTCCCTATTTTTCCACTTGCATTTTTACATGCTTTCGAACTGCTAGGTTGGCAGAAACTGGGACAAGTAACAGCACACCAAAGGAGGGCAAAGATGATATTCAGTCAGTTCTGGCAGGTTCTGGAGAAATTTTTCTAGCAGAAATTTTGAGTATTTTGGAGAACCGGCAAATACCACTTCTGACTAGCCCTGCTCCCATCTCTTCTCTGCCTCCCGAGTCTCAGCTGATTGGCTGGGTCTTCTTTGGTTGCCCTGCATAGGAGAACGGAGCTGGAAAGCAGGTTAGTGGGGTGGGGAGGGAATGGGGATTTTGCAGTATCCTTCCCCAGCCATGCCCACCAAGCCATGCTATGCCCACCATACCACACTATGTCCACCGAGCCACACCATGCCGACCAAGCCATGCCTACAGAACCAGTAGTAAAAAAAAAATTGAATCCCATCACTGAAGGAGGATCCTTCTTTCCAAGCTTGGGTGCAATTGGAAGCTTGGTTACTGGCTATGGAAACAATCAAGAAGCCACCCTGAACAAGGAAAGAAGCTGCTGCTCCAGCATGGCTCCAGTTAACAAAGCCCCTGTTTTTCTCCCTGTTGGAAGCTGCCTTTTCCACCCTCTAGGTCTCTAGAAGGAGAGGTAGAAATACAGCTCCCATCTTGTCATACCTAGGACAAAAATCCGATCACTGCCTATCTTGGGAAAGTGGAGGTTGGGGCAGTCAAGGTCAGCTCAATTTGAAGTTTAGGGCTGGCTCAGATGAATGGAGGGGAGAGGGGGGTGGGGGACCCCTCTTCTCCTGCCTCAAGTTGTCCAGCTACGAATTGGCCATGTTGAGTTGTCCCTTGGTGAGTTGGCTGTGATGAGTTGGCCACAGGAAGTTGCTGCAAAAATGCAATGTATAGATTGCAAAGCTCAAAATATTCGGTACTAGTCAGAATGCAACCAACAGGGCAAGCAACTCTACTTCTACCTACTAAGATCACCCTCATGTAAATGGACTGCGGCCAAATTGAAACACGTAAGTAGGTGTTTAAGCCTTACTTGGCTTTGTTCTTATGTTAACAGGAATGTGATTTAATGAATGTTTTTCATCAGCATGGTGTGCAGCAAAATATGACAAAAGAATTAGTGTAAAAAGATGTCATGTGTCAAGTGCACTTTGATACTGATAAACATTTATATTCTCTTTTTTTAAAGGCTGGTTTTAAAGACTGAACTTAGCAGCAATAAGTTTATATGAATTAGTTTCATTGTCACTTCTTCTTAAGAAGTAGCAACAATGAATCTTCCTCAAATTGATCAGAGCATTCATTTCTATCTCAGCCCACGATTATATACAACACTGTTATTGCATTATTATTTTTCATTTGTACTCAATTGATTTGCTGCCAGTAACTTACAGTCAATTTACAAAAAGATATAGTATGATCTATTCTTTTTGTAAAATATTGTGCCAGGTTGGGAATAGTTTTATGAAAGAGAACTTTTGGGTTGCTTTTTCTTCTCAAATAAATTAGTTATATTAATAGACCTGTGCCTCAGTTGCCCCTAATTTATTTCAGAGTAACCTTCACCATGTGTATAAATGCATATGTGCATGCTTATATTATGACCAACACATTGCTTTTGCCAGATATTTTTTTAAAAATAGCAATAGCATTTAGATTTATATACTACCCTATTATGCTTGACAGCATTCTCTGGGTGGTTTACAATATAAGTGTTAGTTGCATATTGCCTCCAACAACCTGAATTTTACCAACCTTGGAAGGATGGAAGGCTGAGTCAGGACTGAACTCCAGACTGTGGACAGAGTTAGCCTGCAATACTGCACTTTAACCAGTGGACCACCAAATATTTGCACAATTTTCAGAAGGACCAATATAATATGCATTTTTGTAATATGTGTTCTTGAAGTAGTTGAATGTTTTTATCCTCCAGTTTATTGCCTGATAGAATATAATTTATTCCCTTGCAAAGTGAAAGTACTTTGAATGCTGGGCCACTCTATGAGACAAATAAATGTGCCTTCTATTTAATACAATGAGTCAATTACAGGTTGTGCTTGCTCTGGCACCCTAAGGATTAATATGATTAATATGTAAGATAAGAAATAGCTCACTTATATTTTAAAGTGAATTTCCAAAGCTACTTGTGGCTCCTGAAACATGGAATAATGTCTCCAGAGCCCTTCCCAAAAAGTTTAATGAGACAGGTGAAAATTATTAATTACAATCAATGCAGCTCCAAGATATATGGCATCCCTAGGCCACATTGAGTGATGTGAGCCACCTCCCATAAATATAAGGATTTACATTTGAAGAATGATCAATTTAACATCACCTCTGCATAAAGTGACCATGGCAACAACATTTTGGTCCACAAGCAATGCAGTGAAGTGTAGTGAAATATATTGATTGAAAATTGCTAAGCTTCAGTGCCAAAATACCTAAAATCCCATATCTAACTTTATTACAATCATTAAACAGCATGACATAATTAGCATTTAGTTATTAAAAATATCCAAAACTAATCTGACAATGTCAGGATCGTTAAGAAATGCCCATACAATAAACATCAGATAAATGACAATATTAAATCAAATCATTGGTGGGATTCAAATAATTTTACTACCGGTTCTGTGGGCGTGGCTTGGTAGGTGTGGTGTGGCTTGATGGGCATGGCTTGGTGGGCATGGCAGTGGAAGGTTACTGTAAAATCCCCATTCCCTCCCCACTCCATTAATCTGCTTTCCAGCTCCATTCTCCTGTGCAGTGCAACAAAAGAAGACCCAGCTGATCAACTGGGACTCAGAAGGCGGAGAATAGATGGGGGCGGGGCCAGTCAGAGGTGGCATTTGCTGGTTCTCCAAACTACTCAAAATTTCCGCTATTGGTTCTCCAGAACTGGTCAGAACCTGCTGAATACCATCTCTGAATCAAATGTACTAAAAGGCTTATTCAGGCTAAACATATACAACAAGAAAATAAAATTATAAATCTGAGTAATATACATTTACAATAGCAGTATAAAAATATTGTATAAATACATACACGTATATGCACATATACATATATACATGTACTGTATATTCATAAATAAAACAATAAAATTATCCAGAATTTTAAACTTCTACAAACCCCTGAGCAAAATACAATATCGTGCAATAGTTGACGTAGCTTGTATACCTCAAAGCCAATGGTTAATACTTAGCCTGAAATATTTCTGGCTATCCATACTCAGGGAAGTTCAGTTGTTCTTAATTATTTCTTGTCTGATTCTCTATGCTGAAACATAAAACCTGGCAATGTGTTATTTCAGAATTAAGTCAGAATATTGAAATTGTTTATACTGTTGATTGTTGTATCCCATTTTGCTAGTCAGAAGTGGGAACTAAAGCATTTCAAAGTTCTACATAAAACTGGCAATACAGAAGGCCACATTCAGCAGTTTCTACCTATCCTGAATCACAGGGACACTCTTGTAATTAGTTGAGACATTTTTGTATCTTCCAGCAAGAAGCATTGAGGGAAAAGCACTACCATGAGCTCAGATAAAAACTCTCTCTGATTTGGGATGTTAAGTTGTGTAAGATACATAGCTGTTCTCTGCCAGGAGAAACTAACTAGTATTACCAGCATCTCTTTGACAGTCTATGTCAAACAGATTTCCTTAAGTGTGATACTTGCTTGCTCATAGCCTAAAGTTTGTAAGTAAGTGGGGCAGTAGTGGGATTCAATATTTTTTTTTACTACCGGTTTTGTGGATGTGACTTGGTGGGCGTGGCTTGGTTGGTGTGGCAGGGGAAGAATACTGTAAAATCTCCATTCCCTCCCAACTCCTGGGGAAGGTTACTGCAAAATCCCTATTCCCTCCCCACCTCACTAACCTGATTTCCAGGTCCATTCTCTTGTGCAGGGCAACAAAAGAAGACCTAGCTGATCAGCTGAGATTCGGAAGGCAGAGAATAGCTGGGGGGCAAGGCCAGTCAGAGGTAGTATTTGCTATACCTCCAAACTACTCAAAATTTCCACTACCGGTTCTCCAGAACTGGTCAGAACCTACTGAATACTACCTTTGAAGTGGGGTAAATACCAGGAGAGACAGCTTGTTATAAAATGCTTGGTTTCACTATATTTGAATGTCAGTGGAATCGAAACTATAGGGAGAAGTGTCAGCTTCAACCAGTAGAGTAATACCCTGTTTCTCCAACAATACGGCCTCTCCCAATAGGAAGTCCCAGCATGTTTTATAGGCATGAAATGAAGTTAAGCCCCTCCCCCATATTAAGGCCTACATTAAAACATGAGAAATGGGGGGGAATGGTGGGGGGGCTTGATGTTAGGAAGTACTTTTGTTGCACACCCGGATATGGTGCTGCCTACATTGACCCCGATACGAAGTGCCCCACCAACACCGAGGTCAACATCCAAGCCATCGCTGCCTGCCTGCCCGAAGATGCAAGGGGGGGAGATTAAGTCATCCCCCAAAAGACGGCCTAGCCATTTTTTCGGGGCTCAAAAAAAAAAAAAAAAGACCCGGCCTTATTATATGAGAAATGTTATGGACTAAGCCAACGCAGCGATTCAACCACCAACAACTTTACTTTACAGCAGGCTTGTAATCCTGCACTTCTCATTGGCTCGTAGATAGTGAGTCGTGATTGGTCATTTTTGGCCAGTCTGATTGGCTGTTAACAGCCCCCCCTGATTGGATGCTTGTGAAAGCGGTTAATTCAATTTATTGGCTGTTTTGACAGCAGCCAGCTCTATAAAAGAGCTGCTGCTGCCCAAGTATTTTGCTCTGTTCTTTCCTGTTAATAAAGAGTTGAAATCACCGTTCGATGTCTCGTCTCCGTTCCTTGTGCCCATGCCCAGGACATAACAAGAAACACGGTACCACTAGCCTCATTCTTGTCTTCATATTCACTATTCCACTTCCATAATAAAGCATTGGAAATACGGTGAGGAACTTGGAAAATTTAAACTAAACAAGTAACAATAGTACAAAATGGAGGAGGGAGGGAAGGTACCAATTGTGTGCCATATCAGGCTTGGCCTCAAAGACCTTAGCTGCTTCAGGTATATATTGACCTCCTCTGGAACAATGGAATCTTAAAATATTGCTCTTCTTCTATGAAATATTTTTTTAAGCATAAGTAGCATTTTATTTTCACTTGCCTTAAAGATTGCTTCCAGGTATTGAAAACGTAGCATATATTCAACAGCATGATTGTTAATATTCCAGGAGCATTTTAGGGGTGGATGGGTGTGTGATTTGCAAATGCCATTATTTTAACTTTAGAATAATTTATTTCCAGCTGGTTCTCTTTACAGTGATGTACGAATGTGTTCAAAGCTCTCTTGAGTCCAAGTGGGTGTCCTAGAGAGGATTACTGCATCATCTGCAAAGACCAATAGAGTAATATCTCTCTATGCTAGTTTGGGTGAATGTGAGTTCAGCTTCTTCAGTTACTCCACCGTATCATTTATATAAAAATTAAACAACATGTAGCCATGTTTTGCACCCTTGATATTTGCAATGGGGTTATCAGGCGTCCTTGAGACATGCATCTTGCACTAAGCTCTGTTCTATCATGCAATGCACAAATAAAAACAACTGTTGACGATCAAGTGTATTATAAAGCTTGTACCACAGCTAAGTCTAGGATAAAGAGTCAAATACTGCATAAGATCAACAAACTGAATAAAATGGAAGCAGTATTCCGAGAGATGTATTTCTTGATAAGATGTTGAAGTAGAAGACATAGGTCAATTGTTGAATGACCTTTTCTAAAACCAGCATGTTCCTTTGCCAATAGTCCTTCCTGTTCCATTCGCTCTCGTTGAAGAAGGCATTGATAAACTTTACCTATACTATTAAAGAAATGTATAGGTTAATAATCAGCAGGTCAACCTTTGTTATACATAAGCACGATGATTTCTAGACCCCATTTTTGGGGGTATATGGCTACATTTGTCAATTGCTATGATCAGTAATGCCAGTTCAGGGATCCATCATTCCGCATTATTTTTAATTATCTCAGATCTAATAGAATCTTCACTTGATGACTTTGCTCACTTATGTTTGGAAATTAGAGTCATAGACTCCTTGGGTTTTATTGCTTGACAAGAATGCAGCTCTTCCTTGTAATTAAGTGGTGACCTGATAGATACTGAGCTGACTTTGTAGAAAATCCCTGCAGTGATTTCCCCATATTTTTGGCAATATAAAGTTGTCCAGTTGATAGGCCAGACCATCTTGCAACAATGCACCAGAAAAAGGATAAATTGTTTGTGAAAAGCCTTCTCTGTTTTAGGGGGCGTGCATTAAGCACACCAATGTGCCTACCGTCCCTGTCCTATAATTTCTTTTTATTTTTCTTATATGTATCCATTTCGTGTATTCATAACTATGTTTATGCTTACACCTGTATCTTATAATCGCTTGACAAAAACAAACAAATAAATAAAATAAAGTCCACAACCAGCCCTGTTGTAAACATACCATAACCAATCATCAGTGTCACTCTCCATTTTTTTTTACTTGGAAGCTTCAAGGCTGCCACATTCAGTGCCTGGGAATTTGGGAAAGGGGATTTCATAGTGAGGTAGAAGATTAGACTCAACAACATTCTTTCTCAGAGAGTCAAGGATATGTTACCCTGCACCTGGAGAAGAGTGTCTGGAAGAATGTCTCAGTTGGGATGATGATTTGATTGGACCATGGGATGGACTAATGGGTGCAGAGGATGGATCTTTGATTTCCTCTTGGAGAGAGAAAACCTGGAACTCTCAGATTTGGGTTTTCCAGATGTGCCAAAATGGCAACTCTAATAAAATGGAATTTTGAGGCAATGCTTGTCTCAGAGTTTATTGGTTTGGAGTTGGTTTGCTGGAACACTGACAATCAGATAACTTCATTATTGGGCATTCATTTGGGATACTTGAGCTATTTTCTACAGAAGAGTTAGATGAGAGTCAAATTGGAAGGAAAAAGTATGTGATCTTAGCTTTTTTTTCCTCCCACTTTGTAATGTACTATCCCCTCTGGTTCTAATCTTAGCCAATGATAGCCACCTCTTGGGAAGAATATTTTAAGTATTTAGGAAATAATAATAGTAAAAGCTTTCCTACTCATGATGTTCTCAAACATGATGTTCTCAAACATCTTCCTGCATGCAGCTTTATTAAGTGGCTGCTGTATTATAGTTATACTAAGTTTTGTAAGATAAAACACACGGAATTACACCTTTAGTTTACATTCTTTGGTATTGGCACTTCTGCAGTAAATGTAGTTTGTTTTACTCAAACCATGGCTGATACTGATGCAGTATGCTTTAATTAAAAAAAAAAATCCTACCCAATATTTACAAAATAACATTTAAAATTATCATATTGAACTCATGTATATGCAGCCTCCTGCAGCTACATCTCCCTGGAAATTCATATATTTATTTAACAGATTTATATGAACAGGATTCTGGGCAGTGTACAATCCACAAACAAGACAATGTTATAGCTATTAAAAACTTCAAAAAATAATGAAACCAAAATTGTGAAAAAAGAGCATCCATCTAAACACTGTATAATCATAGTCTCCCCATGAGATCCACAAGGTTGCTGGAAAAATATGCTTTCAGGTATTTAAGTATAAGTCGTGTATATAGATAGTCTTTATTATTACAATTGGGACCAGAACTTCAATTTCTAAGTGATGCAGTGACTTGTGCCCAGTTTTACAGCCTTTTAAACCTAATTTCACCCTCCAGCTGCCCAGATACACTCAGCATATCAGCTGTCTCACTAGAAGTAATAAAATATAGAATCACTGCTACACCGGGTTAAAAGGTGCTTATTACTCTCTCCTAAGAGGGACTGTAGATCTCTCTGATCATTGTATGATCCAGATCATCCCAACTGACAGGCAGAAACTTAAAACTGCAAAACCTGTGATCAAAACAACGAAGTCTTGGACTAAAGTAGCTAAATAAAAGCTACAGGTTGCTTTTATTGCAAGACTGGAGTGTTTTTCAAGCTGCTTCAGTGAACTTGGATGAATTCACTGATATTCTGATAACATATGTTAGCTTCTATGAGGACATGAACTACCAAGAACACACACACACACAGGTATGTATGTATGTATGTATGTATGTATGTATGTATATGTATATGTATGTATGTATGTGCATATATATATAAACACAGACTAAGACTCTCAACCAACCACAGACCAATAAACACAGACAAAGACTCTCAACCAATCAGGATGAAGAAAAAACCATTCTGTCACAGCAAATGGCTGCCCCACATTTAAATCTGAAACCACTGTAAAAGTCTAACTCACAGACGAACACTATACAGAAGCCTGATGATGGCAGATGAGATTCTGCTGAAACGTTGCTACAACTTTAAAAGCACCACTACTATGACGTGGGAAAATACCCGAACAAAGCTGAATGCCATACATATATATACATATACATATACATATACATATACATATACATATACATATACATATACATATACATATACATATACATATACATATATATATATATATATATACATGCCTGGCAGACAAGACACACATTAAGACTGAACTATGCACCCTGACTAAAATATTGACAGCCAACGGCTTCCACAAAAGCAAAATCACCAACTTGATCCACAAAAACACACTGAAACATAATAGAGACCCAGAAGATGAACAGACCCATGGAACAGCTGCCCTACATAAGAGGCACTACAGACAAAATTAGTAAGATACTATACAGACACCACATCAAGACTGATTTCAAAACAGACAGAAAAATAGCAGCCATCCTCAGAAACCCCAAAGACAAAATTGACCTGGAAAACCAAGGCATATACGAAGTCCCCTGTGCATCATGCCCGGCCACATACATTGGACAGACCAATAGAAGAATAAGCACCCGCCTGGATGAACACAAAAATGCAGTCAAAAAGCTGGAACACACTTCCTCACTAGTCCAACACATGGAAGCCACAGGTCATAGCATCAACTTCAATGGCACCAAAACCCTAGCCACTATAGAAAATCCCAGCCACAGAATCATCAGAGAAGCTATAGAGATTGAAAAAAGACCAGAAAGCATGAACAGAAGAGATGATTCCACCAGATGATTCAATCATTTAGAAGCCTGCACTCACAAACAAAAAAATCTCCACACCACAAGCCAGACAAACACCTGGGTACAAACAGATTGCCCCTGATACCTCCAGCTCAAACATACCCCAACCAGACACCCAGATGAAACCCAGCTTCCTAACTAATGATAGACATCCATTTACCTGAAGCCAAGCTGCACTAAAGGCCTCCAATAAAGTAACACAATGTTGCCAGCCAATCAAGATACAAAAAGACCCCCCCCCCAAAAAAAAACCAGACAGAAGATATTAGAAGCAGAACACAGCAAACTCCAAGACCAATAAACACAGACCAAGACTCTCAACCAATCAGGAGGAAGAAAAAACCATTCTGTCACAGCAAATGGCTGCCCCAAATTTAAATCTGAAACCACTGTAAAACTCACAGACGAACACTGTACAGAAGCCTGATGATGGCAGATGAGATTCTGCTGAAACATTGCTACAACTTTAAAAGTACCACTACTATGATGTGGGAAAATACCCGAACAAACAGACACATTACTAAAGCGGAACACTAGCATATAATTCAAATGTACAAAAATGAAGTCATTCTAAGGCTCAGAATGAACTAAGCCTTGCAACCAATGTCAATAATAATAATAATAATAATAATAATAATAATAATAATAATAATAATAATAATAATAATAATAATAAATTTCTTTCAACATGTAAAATAACAAGAAAAAAAATCAAGGAAACAATTGTCCACTTATGGGAGAAAATGGCAAAGAAGTGACAGGCAGCAAGGAGAAAGCAGAACTGCTTAATTCATTCTTTGCGTCTGTCTTCATGAAAAAGGAAAAAAAATAGCCCAATCTACAAAAAAAAAAAAAAAATAGAACCATAAAGAACAGACTAGGAATACAAATTAAAATAGACAAGAAAATAGTAAAACAACATCTGTCTACCCTAGATGAGCTCAACTCACCAAAGTACTGAAGAAGCTGGCAGACATAATCTAAGAACCATTGAACCATATCTTTCAAAGATCCTGGAGAACCAGGGAACTAATAGACAACTGGGAAAGTGCTCACATCTTTCCACCTTTAAAAAAAAATGGGAGGGAGGGAGATCCAGGAAACTTCAGACCAAACAGCAGGACATCAATACCTGGAAAGATCCTGGAAAAGAAAGTCAATCAACAAATCTTATTTTCTTCTTTGACAAAGCAAATAAATTAGTGGACCAGTGAAATGCTGCGGACATAGAATATTTGGGTTTCAGAAAGGCATTTGACAAAATAACCCGCAACCTACTTCATAGTAAGTGTTAGGGATAACATTGTTTACCCTAACTGGTTTAGGTAAAATAATAACTAAGTAATCATAGTTTGTATGTTAAAGTGTCTGCAACTTTAACTGTGGGATAGTAATTAAGGGAGTGGTTGTGAAAGCACTTTAAAAGAGGCAAGACTGCAGCTTGCTCTCTCTCTGGCTTTGATGATCCCTGATTACTGCAAGGACTCAAGACTGCATTGCTCGAACGGGAGAGAAAACAAAGGACTGACTTGTAAGTGAACTGATATAGGATATTCTAAACGGACTTTGCTAACTGAATATCCCTGAATGGACTGACTAAATGATACATGACTATTGGACTGTTATTTTGACTATGCTATGAACTCATAATGGAATAAACTATATTTTTGATAGCACAAGCGTATCTGTTATTTTTACTGTATGTTAATAAACATACAAACTTAGCTCACTCATTTATCTGTGTGCCTATCTGACTAACGCTGCACATTCTGTTTAGCTTGTCTCCCTAACCCTGGTTGGGGAAACCAGGCTTAACACTGGTTATGGGCCCAGAGGCTGCAAAGTCAGTTTAACTAGGATAAAACAGATTTATGTAAAAGTGAGAGTTTGTGTTGTTATACATTACAGTAAACAGGCAGCTGTGTTTTATTAATTATAGTTTTATATCCATATAAGAAAACATGGCACAAGTCAATTTACAAAGTTTGTCCCTTATATCCAAGCTGGATGGAACAAACTATGTATCATGGTCTATGAAATGTAGTCTGCTTCTACGAAGAGAAGGTTTGTGGAACATAATCGAAAATCCACCAAACGTAGAAGAATGGGATCAAGAGGATGATGAAGATAGATTAAAGATAGAAGAATTTATGCATAAAAATGAACAAGCTATTTGCATTATTGCGTTAACCTTAACTGATCAACAGCTTGTTTATATCCACGGAGAGAAAACGGCTGTTGGGTGTTGGCAGAAGCTGAAGAGGATTTATGTTCGAGATAATGTTGGTGCTCACATAAATCTAACACGGAAGCTTTTCAGGACGCATTGGGGAAACCAGGCTTAACAGTAAGTTAGAAAAATGTGGGGTAGACAGCATCATCACCAGATGGATTCATAACAGGCTGACAAACCACACTCAATGTGTTGTCCTTAGTGTTACTACATCTACGTGGAGGCTCAGTACTCTTCAATATCTTCATAAGTAATTTAGTTGAGGGAATAGATTGGAAACTCATCAGATTTACTGCCAACACCAACCTGGCAGGAATAGCAACACCCCAGTAGGCTCAAGATCCGGAAGAATCTTGATAGATTTGAACACTGGGCCCTGTATAATAAAATGAAATTCAGTGGTGAAGAAAATAAGGTTTACACTTATCCTCCCCCCCCAAAAAAAACAACTAAGTGAACAAGTCTATTCTATTCTATTCTATTCTATTCTATTCTATTCTATTCTATTCTATTCTATTCTATTCTATTCTATTCTATTATTTTGCATGATTGTTAAATGAAACATGCAATCATTAAGCAAACTCCTTGTTTGTCCAATCACACTTGGACAATAAAGAATTCTAATTACCTATAATTTATAACATAGCACTACACACACACACACACACACACACACACACACATGTGGAACTTTGGTTATTCGAGTTTTCTCCCACATAAAGTTGGAAGTATCTAGGCAACATTTTGATGAAGTCCCATTCATCAACTTCAGGCTTGTGTCTTCAGCTTTGTGCTTCTTGGAGTAATGTGAGCTTGCAGCTGCTTCTTCCTTTTAACTGCTAGTGGGGGTGTGACTTGTTTGGGTGGGGGCTTGGCTGTGTTCTGATTGGTTGGGGGATTGGCTATGTTCTGATTGGCTGGGGGTGTGTTCTGTTCAGGTGGGGGCTTGGTTGTGCTCAGGTTAGTCTTTGTTGCTGGGGGATTTGAGCTGGTGAGCTTGATCCTGTTGTTTGGCTTCGCATTCGTGGTCATGCCAAATCTTCATGGTGGGAGTCCGTTCACTTCATGTATGGGTTGGAGGGGTTTGAAGTGGGTCATGATATAGCTACGGTACGGCTTCTGGTCCGTGGTTGTGTCTCATCATCTGTGTGGGTCTGAGTCTGCTTTCTACGTGGAAGTGTGGTGGTAGCATCTTATGTGGCCCTTGTGGGTGTAGGCCTGGTATCATTCTTCATGTTAGGTACTCATTTGTTAATGAGGGTGAGTTTCCAAATGGCTGGTAGGCAGGAGGTATCATCTCGTTTATTCATGCTGTGTGGGTGTTTTTCTATCTCTATGGCTTCTCTGATTATTCTGTTCTTGAACTGTTCAGTTTTGGCGATAGTTCTGGTATTTTTAAAGTCAATCTCATGTCCTGTGGCTTTGAAGTGTTGGACCAGGGAAGAGGTCCATTCTTCTTTTTTGATTGAGTTCTTGTGTTCTTCAATGCGTGAACTTATTCTTATTCTGTTGGTTTGTCTGATGTATGTGGTGGGACAGGCGGTGCAAGGGATTTCGTATACTTCTTGGTTTTCTAACTCGATTCTGTCTTTAGGATTTCTTAGGATGGTGGATATTTTTCTGTTTGTGCAGAATGCTGTCTTAATGTTGTGTTTTTGGAGTATCTTGCTGATTTTGCCTGTAGTGCCTTTTATATGGGAGGAGGGCTTTGCCATTCTCTTGTCCTCTGTCTTGGATTTTGGCTGGGGTTTCTTTTTAGATTAGGTGGGTAATCTCCTTTCTTTAGAATCCATTGGCTGTTAGTATGTTAGTGAGAGTGTGTAGTTCGGTTTTTAGGTGTTGTTCATCGGCGAAGCATTTTGTTCTGGAGATGAGTGTCTCGGCTACGGAATTGGTCTGTGCTGGGTAGTGCTGTGAGAGTGTGTGTAGATAGCAGTTTGTATGTGTTTTTTTCTGATAGATGGTGTGTTTTTCTGATAGATGGAAGCCATTGGATTTTTTGTATACTAAGACATGTAGGAAGGGAAGTTGATTGTTAGCTTCTGTTTCCATGGTGAATTGTATTTTGGGTGTAGGCTGTTGAGGTGTGAGAGGAAGTTGTTCAGTCCTTCTTTCCCGTGTGGCCAGATTATGAAGGTGTCATCTGAGCCAGAGTTTGGGTTTGTGATCATATTTTTCTAGAGCTTGTGTTTCGAAATGTTCCATGTAGAGGTTTGCGATGACAGGTGAGAGGGGTGATCCCATGGGTGCTCCTTCTATTTGTTTGTATTTTTGTCCATTGTAGGTGAAGTATGTATTGGATAGGCAGTGGTTGGTCAGATCTAGGATGTGCTTGGGGGGTGGGGTTGTATTTGTTTTGGGTGGCTGTCAAGGCTTCTTTTATAGGCACTTGGGTGAAGAGGGATATGACAGCGAAGCTCACTAGTAGGTCGCTGGGGTGTAAGTTTTGTTTCTTTATGATCTCAATGAACTGGAATGAGTTTCTTACGTGTGAGTTGATAGATTCTGCAAAGGGCTGTAGTTGTTTGGTGAGAAATTTGGCTACGTTTTGTAGAGGTTGTTAAACCTGGTTTCCCCAACCAGGGTTAGGGAGACAAGCTAAACAGAATGTGCAACGTTAGTCAAATAGGCACACAGATAAATGAGTGAGCTAAGCTTGTATGTTTATTAACATACAGTAAAAATAACAGATACGCTTGTGCTATCAAAAATATAGTTTATTCCATTATGAGTTCATAGCATAGTCAAAATAACAGTCCAATAGTCATGTATCATTTAGTCAGTCCATTCAGGGATATTCAGTTAGCAAAGTCCGTGCAGAATATCCTATGTCAGTTCACTTACAAATCAGTCCTTTGTTTCTCTCCCGTTCGAGCAATGCAGTCTTGATTCCAAGCAGTAATCAGGAATCATCAAAGCCAGAGAGAGAGCAAGCTGCAGTCTTGCCTCTTTTAAAGTGCTTTCACAACCACTCCCTTAATTACTATCCCACAGTTAAAGTTGCAGACACTTTAACTTGCAAACTATGATTACATATTATTATTTACCTAAACCAGTTAGGGTAAAACAATGTTATCCCTAACATTCTCCCCTTTTAGGAAATAATAATAAATATAACAATATAACTATTTACATCTTTAAATCATAGTAGTTACAACTTTCTTTAAACTTAGTTACTCCTTGAGCTTTTGTAAATTGGTCTGCAATGTTTTCTTCCGTCATGCAGTATTCCAATTTAATTAGCCCATTCTTTACAGATTCTCTAACATTTAAGTATCTTAAGTCAGTATGCTTTGATCTAGTTTTTACAGCAATACTAGTAGCTAACTTTATAGCTGCTTGATTGTCCTCGTACACAATAATAGATTCTTTAACAGTTACACCCATGTCTAATAATAACTGTTTGTATAAAATTAAGTCAGTGCATAGTAATGACAGACATGAAAATTCCGCTTCCATTGTGGACAAGCTAATATGCTGTTGTCTGATTGACCTCCACCCTATTAGTGTCTTGCCAAATAATATAGCCATCCCAGATATTGATTTTCTAGTGTTTATATCAGTTGCAAAACTTGCATCTGCATAGGCACTAAGACTCAAATCACCCTTTGGTTCTATATACAATGCATGGTTCATTGTTCCTTTAAGATATCTTAAAATTCTCTTTAATGATTGCCAATGACATTGATGTGGATCCGAATTAAAACGTGCCAGCTGATTTACACTATAAGCTATATCTGGCCTAGACCAATTGCTTATATATGATAAGCTGCCAATCAAAGATTGATATATGGACTTATCAAATTTGGGACTTTGATCATCAGTTTGGCAAACTTCCTGACTCATTGGAGTCTTTGCCGGTTTACAAAGTTCCATTTTAAACGTTTTAATTAATTGGCAAATTTTATCTTCTTGAGATATCTTAAAACCATTTTTTGTTTTGTTAATTGTCAATCCTAGATACTTTTTAATTTCACCTAAATGCTTTAATTTTATCTTTTTGGCTAATAATGATATAATCTCATTAGCTTCATTATTAGTCTTAGTTATCAAAGCAATATCATCTGTAAATAATAACAATAATGACACCGTTCCATTATTTTCTCTTTTAAACACACATGGATCTGCTAAACCAGATTTAAAACCTATATTGTTTAACTCTTTCACAATATATTGGTTCCACTCAAACCCAGATTGTTTCAACCCGTAAAGACTCTTTTTGAGTTTCCAACAATCATTACTATTTACTTTATTGTCTTTTATACCTACTGGTTTTCTTAAATATATAGTGTGCTGCAATGGTGCATGCAGGTAAGCAGTTTCTACATCTAAATGGTTAATGACATAGTTTTTCTTAGCTGCCCACACTAAAGCTGCTCTTAAAGATGTTGCTTTAAGACTTGGTGCAAAAACTTCATCGTAATCAGATGCAGTTTGATTAAATCCTTGAGCTACTAACCTAGCCTTATGGGTAACAGTCCCATCATTTCCAGTTTTTACTTTAAATATCCATTTGCACCCAATGGATTTTTCTCCTGGAGGTAATTTAGCATCTTCATATACTTTCATTACCTTTAATGAATTTAGTTCTTTTTCCATTGCCTTTTGCCAATTCTCCTGATCCTTAGCAAGATACATCCGAAGTTCATCTACACTAGTTGGAACTTTAGTTACTTGGCAAACTATACTTGCTTGATATCTATCAGGTGGTCTAGTTACACGTGTAGTACGTCTAGGTATTACAGGACTTACAGGTGGACTTTCATTTATTAACTCTTCTTGATTATCTAACTCTTCCTGATCAACTGTTTCCTCTTGTTCTGGTCCTATTTGCTCTTCATGGACGTCTTCTTTAATTGGACTCTTCTTATAACTAGTCTGATCTTTCTGCCTTTTGTAGGGTTCAATAATTACTTCATTATTTAAATCTTGCTCTAATCTATTCCATCCTACATGTTCTAGGAATTTTGCACTAGCACTGGTGTAAACTCTAGATGTACCTGGTTCCCAGAATCTATAAGATCTATGATTAGATGTATATCCTACAAAATATAATCTTTTAGCTCTATGCTGTCCTTTGTGTCTAAGTTGTGAAGGGATATGCACCCATGCTGGTGCTCCAAATGTGTGCATGTAACTTAAATCAGGCTTTGTACCATGCCACAATGTGAATGGTAATTCACCTGTTGTTGAATTAACAACATTATTTAATATATGATTACCACACATTATTGCTTCTCCCCACAAATTGTCAGGTAATCCTGAATCAGACATCATAGTTTGTGCCATTGATTGGAATGTTTGGCCTCTTCTCTCTATAAAGGCATTATGTTGTGGCCTATATGGTGCAGACATTTTATGTTGAATACCTAACATTCTTAGTCTGTTCTGGAATTTATTATTTGTAAATTCCGTACCATTATCTGTAATAAGAGTTACTAATTTCTTTTTAGTTTTCCTTTCAGCAAATTTTATCCAATTAAAGAGATTTTGATACGTTTCAGTTTTGCTCTTCATTAAATAGCAAAACCCATATCTAGAATAATGGTCCATTATACTTAGTATGTAACGAGCTCCTCCTACACTTGGTTTTTTCGGACCTATTAAATCAGCAAATACTACTTCTAAAGGCTCTTTAGTAGTAAATCCATCAACTCTATTAGCCGGTGTGACCCTGCTCTTACTTTGATTACAGGCATTACATTGCAAATACTTATTACAAGGTTTCAAACTTATTCCCTTAGATAACTCAACAGTTTTCTTAAGCATTTTAAAATTTAAATGCCCTAGCCTTCGATGTAACAAGTGAATAGATTCATCATGAGGTTTCTTATTTTCATAAACTGTGTTAGCCACCTTTAAACCATCATCATTTAACACATATAATTCACCTCTTAAAGATGCAGTAATCTTCTTTCTCAATTATGCAGTTATCTCCTTTAAAAGTAACTACATATCCTAGTTTAACCAAAATTCTAACTGAAATTAAATTAAACTTAAGTTGTGGTACATATAACATTTTTACATTCTCTTTTATAAAAGAACAATATGCTATACCTTGACCTTTAGCTTTCAGTTTCCAGCCATTGGCTAACAATATCTGCTGTGTACTCTTGGACATTTTAATAAATTTTTTGTTATCATTTGTTATACAGTGGGATGCTCCACTGTTAACCACCCATAAATTATTTTTTACAGCTTCGTTAGTATACATGGCTAACTCTAAATTTTTATTTTTATTTTGATGACTTTTAGTATTCTGGCCAGCGTTCTGGCGCTTTGCCTTTTTACAAAATCTTGCCAAATGTCCTCTTCCTCCACAATTAAAGCACTTTTTAATTTCGTATGCAGTAGGAGATTCATTATCTTCTTTTTGAGGTTGCTGCCTCCTTAACTGATCTCTTTCAAGCCGTCTTCTGGCCTCTTCAATCAATCTGCCAGTTATATCAGTTAAAGTTAGGCTTTCCTTGGGCAATATTTCAAGGGAAGTTACGTAGTTATCATAACTTTCATCAAGGGAAGATAGAATTATGTAGACTTGGTGTTGTTCAGAGAAAATAAGCTCTTTTTCATGCAGTTCTTGAAAAATGCTTTGCATAGTTTTCAAATGACTCAGCATATCACCATTTGTTTGGAGATGCGTCCTGAAAAGCTTCCGTGTTAGATTTATGTGAGCACCAACATTATCTCGAACATAAATCCTCTTCAGCTTCTGCCAACACCCAACAGCCGTTTTCTCTCCGTGGATATAAACAAGTTGCTTATCAGTTAAGGTTAACCCAATTATGCAAATAGCTTGTTGATTTTTATGCATAAATTCTTCTATCTTTAATCTATCTTCATCATCCTCTGTATCCCATTCTTCTACGTTTGGTGGATTTTCGATTATGTTCCACAAACCTTCTCTTCGTAGAAGCAGACTACATTTCATAGACCATGATACATAGTTTGTTCCATCCAACTTGGATATAAGGGACAAACTTTGTAGATTGACTTGTGCCATGTTTTCTTTATATGGATATAAAACTATAATTAATAAAACACAGCTGTCTGTTTACTGTAATGTATAACAACACAAACTCTCACTTTTACATAAATCTGTTTTATCCTAGTTAAACTGACTTTGCAGCCTCTGGGCCCATAACCAGTGTTAAGCCTGGTTTCCCCAACCAGGGTTAGGGAGACAAGCTAAACAGAATGTGCAACGTTAGTCAAATAGGCACACAGATAAATGAGTGAGCTAAGCTTGTATGTTTATTAACATACAGTAAAAATAACAGATACGCTTGTGCTATCAAAAATATAGTTTATTCCATTATGAGTTCATAGCATAGTCAAAATAACAGTCCAATAGTCATGTATCATTTAGTCAGTCCATTCAGGGATATTCAGTTAGCAAAGTCCGTGCAGAATATCCTATGTCAGTTCACTTACAAATCAGTCCTTTGTTTCTCTCCCGTTCGAGCAATGCAGTCTTGATTCCAAGCAGTAATCAGGGATCATCAAAGCCAGAGAGAGAGCAAGCTGCAGTCTTGCCTCTTTTAAAGTGCTTTCACAACCACTCCCTTAATTACTATCCCACAGTTAAAGTTGCAGACACTTTAACTTGCAAACTATGATTACATATTATTATTTACCTAAACCAGTTAGGGTAAAACAATGTTATCCCTAACAGAGGTGACTATGGAGCTGACTATTGGTCTAAGTGGGGTTCCTTCTTTGTGTATCTTGGGGAGACCATAAAGCTTAGGGCATCTGGATGATTTCTCTCTGGGTATGATCCTTCGCTGGATTTCTTCACTGATGGGGGAGGCTTTTATTTTGGATCTGGTGGTTTTTTTTCTGGCTAGGTGGTGGGTCTGTGTTTAGGGGTTTGTATGTAGGGTCTTGGAGTAGGTTGGTTAACTTGGATTGGTAGTCAGATGTGTTCATAACCACTGTCGCATTTCCCTTGTCTGCTGGTAGGATTATTTTGCTGGTGTCTTCTTTCAGGTTAAGTAGTGCAGTTTGTTCTTCTTTGGATAAGTTGCTTTTGGGTGGTTTGCTGGTGCAGAGGATGTGGGTGATTTTGAGTCTGATTCTGTTAGCATCATCAGGGTTGGTTTTGGTCAAGCTGGTTTCAACTCTGCATATAACGGTTTCTGTGGGGATGTGTTTGGGAGCGACAGCAAAGTTGAATCCTTTCGAAAGGACATTGGTTTCGGCTTTGGTGAGGATCTTGTCTGAGATGTTGTGCACTGTTTGTTTCATGTGTAGCTCTGAGGGGGGAGGAGTTGGTTTCTGGCATTTTTGTAGTTTTCTGAGTTTGTTGGTGTGTGTGTGTCTGTCTTGAGGGTGGTCTGTGTTTCGGCTCTCCAGACAGCGAGTTGTTTGGATTTGTCCCAAAATGCAGGTTGAATCTTGTTGCTGAATCTGAGATGAAGTGTGAGGAGATCTTTGTTGGTCTAGGAGGAATCTTTTTGTGTGAAGTTTATTTCTAATTCGGGCCAATTCTGTTCTTTTTAGGATGCATTTGGTGGCTGCTGTGTTGGTGTGGAATTTCAATTGGAAGCTTATCGGGATTAAATTTTGATCTTGGCAGTTGCGTAGGAATGCAAGGTCACATAAAATGTGTATATATATTTGCTTAAGTTTTTGAAGGTACTTACATGTGTGGTATTCAGCTTTGTTTGGGTATTTTCCCATGTCATTATAGTTGTGCTTTTGAAGTTGTAGCAACATTTCGGCAGAATCTCATCAGGCTTCTGTATTATATTCATCTGTGAGTCAGACTTTCACAGCCGTTTCTGTTTTAAATTTGGGGCTAGCCTACTGCTGTGTTAGAATGGTATTTTCTTCATCCTGATTGGTTGGGAGTCTTGGTCTGTGTTTATTGGTCTTGGAGTTTGCTGTCTGTTTCAGCTCTCCAGACAGCGAGTTATTTGGAGTTTTGCTTGATTGGTGTTTCTAATATCTTCTGTCTGTTTTGTGGCTTTTTTTTTTTGTCTTGATTGGCTGGCAACATTGTGTTCCTGTATTGGAGGCTTTTAGTGTGGCTTGGCTCTGAGTAAATGGATGGCTATCATTTATTAGGAAGGTAGGTTTCATCTGGGTGCCTGGTTGGGGTATGTCTGAGCTGGAGGTATCAGGGGGAGTCTGTTTGTGCCCAGGTGTTTGTTTGGCTTGTGGTGTGCAGATTTTATTGTTTGTGAGTGCAGGCTTCCAGATAATTGACAGTCTGGTGGAGTCATCTCTTCTATTCATGCTTTCAGGTCTTTTTTCAATCGCTATGGCTTCTCTGATAATTCTGTGGCTGGGGTTTTCTATAGTGGCTAGCGCTTTGGTGCCAACTAATCAGGATAAAGAAAAAAACCCTTTCTAGCACAGCAGTAGACTAGCCCCAAATTTAAAACTGAAACGGCTGTGAAAGCCTGACTCACAGTCGAACACAATACAGAAGCCTGATGATGACAGATGAGATTCTGCCAAAACGTTGCTACAACTTTAAAAGCACAACTATAATGATGTGGGAAAATAACCCAACAAATCTGAATACCATACACACACACACACAAACAGACACACATGTGTGTGTGTATGTGTATGTTATAAATGCACACTAAAAGCAGCCTGACAGAAAGCAATAGATTTTAAAATGTATAGAATGTGGATGGTGTTCAATTAAAAAAAAATGTCTGTCAAACTGGGAATTGAAAAAAATGAATTAGTTTTTTTGAGTAGAATATTCCAAAAGGAAAGTGGAAGTTGGAACAAAGTAAAATCACCTACCTGTGAAATCCTACAGTTAAAAATATCTCTGTAAGCTATATAGAAATCATTAAAAAGCAAACAGTTTACTGTAGGTTTCTTTACCCGTATACATATATATAATGAATTGATTATATTTGGGAACTAGTAGTTAAAGAACTTTGTTTTGTGACATGCTAGATTTCCATAATGACTGATTCCCAGAATGGTAAGACTCATGCTTTGAAACCATCATCTTCAGTTTCAGGCAGCTGCCAAAGAGTTTGAAAATTAAGTGTAGAGCAGTTCAAACTAATGACAACAGGGAGAACAAGCAGCGTGAGAGAATTGACAATGAAGATATTGAAATGGTAGATGGCTTCTGCTTCTTAGGATCAACCTTCAGCGGTGAAGGAAGAAGCTGTCAAGAAATACCTTGCTTGCAGACTAGCATTTGATAGAGCAGCTATAGCTGTCTCAGAAACACATGCAGATACTGTTTGTGACTATTTCAATAAACATCAGAATATTACAAGCCATGATATTCCCTGAGATACTCTATGGAAGTGAAAGTTGGATTTTGGGAAAGCAGAATAGGAAGATGTTTTCAGATTTGATGTTAGAGAAGAGTCTCAGAATACATTGGGACATCAAGAAAACTAACAAAATACGGATTGATTTGAATCCCCAATGAATAGTTCCAAATACCCTTTTTCATATTTTATTTCACCTTTTTATTTTATTTTTATTTTATCCTTTTTGTGAAGACTTCTTTCTCTAGAAAGGGCTCTAAAGCTGGCTAATGTGGAAGGAAAGAAAAAATAATAATGAACATAAGCAAGGAGGATGGAATCAATTACAATAGCAATTGATATTGTCAATTGACAAGATTTCTATAATGACTGATTCCCAGATGGACAGATGTTCATGAAGAAAATCTAACTATGTTGCTACGAAGAGTCAATAATGATGGCACATAGTCAGTCCAAGAATCTGATATTTTTTGCAAGATGGAGATGAGAAAGGCATTGTTTTTATTTCTGTACTTTTGAAACATTCTTCACTGTCATAGCTCCACACAATACTAAGCATCAGGGTAATTGCTGTGAAATTGGGTTGGGTTTATCGCAAAGATTTATCACATATCGTCATTTCATCCAATTTTGCCTCAAAGGTAGGTAGAAGTTGTCAATGAAGGTGGACCATTTCAGATCAGGAATTCCTGCAAAATAGAATGCATTTTGTGTAGTCAGCTATCCACAGCCACACTGACATCTCATTCAATTTTATAGACATATAGACAAGCCATTGCTTCGAATCAATGTATCTTTGGAGCAATTGCTATTTAGTTACAAAATGAAGTCTAACTAGTGAAGACATTGAAATAGTTCTGTCCAGAAATATTTCCATGTAAATTGCCTCTTAAATGCAATTTTTCTTATTTCATACAGAGGCACATCAACACAATATCAAATGAGTCAGCTCTTGTCAAGCTACGGTAGATTCCAGTATGGTATACTCAAAAGATCCCTAAAGTGCGGTGAACTATTAGCACTTAACAGATTCATTTCCAGATACCCAAATGCGATAAAAAATGTTATATATAAAACATGATAAAACTTCTTCTTCTGTTGTCACAAACAATCTGGGATAGTTTTATGACTGTTTTATATAATTATATGTATGAATCAACTCATAAGCTAAACTTGTGACTAGGTATGACAGGGAAATTTCTATCCCTACATATTCCAACTGCAAAGAAATGTTGTTAATTTGTAAATCTTCCATGTGTAATTACCAGACTCTAAATGGTACAGCTGAGATAACTGATCATTTCAGTAATCTGCTGTAATTCTCCAAGTCAAGTGGAATGGTTTCTTAATTTTCATTCTGGGTTCTCAGCTGTTAGTATTTAATCAACAAATTGGACGCTCACTCTTTTCTTTATTGAGTAACAGACAATTATCCAAGATCTAAATAAACATTTTGTTCTTTTAAAAACACCAGCAAATTTCAGAGCTGGTATGGGCATATAGCCAAATAATCTGCACATAAAGCCATTTCCCTTAGAATAAAGAAAAGATTATAGCGACAAATCCTTTATTACAAAAAATAGTTCTTTGTTTCAGAAAGTTGTCTTTTTTAAAAAAAAAAAAAAACTCACTTTATTTTGACTATTTAATGTTTACCCTACTATTTAATGCACAATCTTTCCCACTGCTGTGAAAAATATATAAATTGAATTTTCCTTTTTAAAGAAATGTATATATGTTTAATTTGAGATATTTTTATTATTTTTTTTTCTGATTTTGCTTTTGAATTTTCCTTTGTAAAGCAGAATTTATAAACATAAGAACTTTTGTAGAATCCAATCTGGGTTGGTCACTGGGACAACACTGGGTTTTGTCTTCTGAGCTTCCGGAGACACGCTGGAGCCCATCTTCAAAGAACTCTCTAGAAGAGCTAGAGCCCATCTTCAAGGAACTTCTCTCTAGAAAAGGTGGAGCTCATCTTCAAGGAACTTCTTTCTAAAAGAGGTGGAGCCCATCTTCAAGGAACTTCTCTCTGGAGCCCATCTCTAAGGAATGTCTCTCTAGAAGAACTGGAGTCCATCCAGTTCTTCAAGGAACTTCTCTCTAGGAGAGGTGGAGCCCATCGTCAAGCAACTTCTCTCTAGAAAAAGTGGAGCTCATCTTCAAGGAACTTCTCTCAAGAAGAGCTAGAGCCTATTTTCAAGAGACTTCTCTCTGGAGCCCATCTCTAAGGAATGTCTTTCTAGAAGAATTGGAGCCCATCCAGTTCTTCAAGGAACTTCTTTCTGAAGAGTTTGTGCTGTTCTGTGTATGGTATTTACAGTGCCTGTTGAAAGAGGCTTTTTAGGTGTCATTTGGGGTGCTTTTGAGTCATTCTGCAGAGATTGAGCAATGCTTGCTGTTATGTCTTGAATTTGCATACTCGAAATCCCCGCGCCTTGATTGGCTAAGGCGCGGGGATTTCTGATTGGCCAGGCGAGCCGCGCTGATTGGCCCGATTTAGGTCTCCCGCGATTGGCTCAAACCAAGAGCGGGAGACTTGAATCGCTGCCATTGGCCGCGGCCGCCGCAGCGAAGAGAATAAAAGCCGCGGGCTTTTTCCTCTTCGCCTGTTCGGCTCCCCCACTGTTAATAAAGAGCTTAAATGATAGTCACCGACTCTGAGCGTCTTTTTGCGGACACGACACTGGCGACGAGGGTGGGATCCCGTCCCTGAACCGAACCCCGTGTCCATCAAAGAACCAGCTCAAGCGCTGAGATGGCGAAGATTGCACCGCCCGCCCCCTTCAACCCCACCGCCGAGGACTGGGAATTGTACTCAGATCGGTTCCGTATGTACCTGGAATGCGCCGGAATGAAGGACGCCCCGGGCCCGCTAAAACGTGCCGTCTTCCTTACTCACTGCGGACCAGAGGTCTTCCAGATGGCCAAAGCACTGGCCAAGCCGGCAGACGCAACCGCCATGGACTGGAACGTCCTCGAACCCATACTGCGGCGCCATTATGCCCCCGAGGTCCCCATCCTGATACGGCACAACGAGTTTTACCGCCGAAATCAGAAACCAGACGAAAAATTGAGCGACTTCGTCGCAGAGCTACGGCGCCTAGGAGGACTCTGCGAGTTTGAAGGTCTGAACAGTCTCATAAGAGACCGTTTCGTACTCGGTTTATGGGATCCTACACTCCAGAGCCGACTTATGGCCAAAGGCGACATCAGCCTAGCCGATGCCCTTACCGCAGCCGCAGCCGCAGAAGCAACCCGCACGTCTGCTGACAGCATGCGAAGATCTGATGCGAAGGGCAGAAACAACAACCCGGCAAGGTCGGCCGACCCAAGAAGCGAATCAACCGCACACTACGGAGAATGCCAGTCAACCTCCAGCACGTCGGAAGACGAGGAGGACATACATCGCGTGCAGACGGGACGCGGCGACCAACGAAATCGAAAAGGTCGTAGGTCGAGGACCAACTGCGCCAGGTGCGGCGGCGATCACCCCAGGTCAGAATGCCGATTTTTTGACTCTATCTGTAGGCATTGTGAACGACGGGGTCACATCGCCCGAGTTTGCCGCCAAAAGAAGACCCGCAGCCCGCCCAAATGGGAACAACACGACAGGAGGAGGGAAAGTCCCCCGCCCAGAACCAGAGAGCGCCAACCGGACGGTCGGTGGGACCGTGCCCAACGATCTTCAAGAGGCGGCGACGGTCGGCGAAAGGAAGAGACCCACCAGACGGTGACCATCGGCCACGCTATCTCCGACGGCGCCAGAAAGGTACACGTAGAAGTCCATATTGAAGGCCAGCCATGCAAGATGGAAGTGGACTCCGGGTCCTACCTTTCCATGATTGCATGGCGCAAGATTAAAAGACTAGTGCCCACCCTCCATAAGAGGAACATTCAGGCCCAGAAAATCATCATAAAAGACTACCAAGGGAATCGCGTCCCGGTAGTGGGCACCAAGAACTTTAAGATAATGTACAAAGGCCACACCGAACAACTGCCACTCACTATCGTCGATCGCGACCACCCAAGCCTACTGGGCTTACAATGGTTCGCCCCGCTTGACATCGCGCTGACAGGAGTCAACCACGTCGCCGACGACGGTTGGGAACAGCGGCTAGCCCAGGAGTTCCAGGAGGTTTTCGATGGAGGCTTGGGCAAGTACCAGGGGCCCCTTATCTCGTTTGACCTAGACCCAAGGGTTCCCCCCAAGCGGCTTAAACCTAGAAGGGTACCATTCGCCCTAAAGCCTAAAATTGACGAGCAGATCGACAAGCTCGTCAAACAAGGGGTGTTGCAACCGATAGACCATGCCAGATGGGAGACCCATATAGTGACCCCAGTAAAGCCAGACGGGTCCGTGAGAATTTGCGGGGACTATAAGGCCACCCTAAATGGCGCGTTGCAACAAAGCGCCTACCCAGTCCCAATCGTGCAACATTTACTGCACTCACTGGGAGGGGGCAAGGTCTTTGCCAAGCTCGATCTCGCCCAGGCATATCAGCAACTACCAGTAGACGAAAAAACGGCGGAAGCCCAAACGATCGTGATCCATCGGGGGGCCTTCAAGTGTAACCGACTCCAATTCGGAGTCAGCGTGGCACCAGGCATCTTTCAGAGCCTGATGGAACGTTTGTTACAGGGCATCAAGGGGGTGGTGCCCTATTTCGATGACGTATTAGTGGCGGCGCCAAATGAAGCCGAATTGGAAAACCGACTCAGACAGGTCTTAACAAAATTTAAAGAGACAGGACTTAAAGTTAAACGAGAAAAATGCCAACTATGCACAAAGCAAGTAGAATTCTTGGGCTACCTGCTACACCGGCATGGCATTCACCCTACAACTAAAAAAGTGAAAGCCATCAAGGAAGCCCCCACCCCAAAGTCTAAAACGGAACTACAAGCGTTCCTAGGCTTGCTGAATTTTTATAATGTTTTCCTACCCCAAAAGGCTACGGCGGCGGAGCCTTTACATAGACTCCTGGATAAGGCGGCAACCTGGACTTGGGGGAGACGAGAGCAAGCCGCCTTTCAAAAAACCAAAGACCTCCTCACCTCCGACGCCGTCCTGATGCAATTCAGCGAAACCTTGCCCTTGGCTGTCACTTGCGACGCATCACCTTTCGGCGTCGGCGCTGTCCTCAGCCACACCCTCCCCGACCAGAGAGAAGCACCCATCGCTTTTTTCTCCAGGACTCTGACTAAACCGGAGTGGAACTATAGCCAGCTGGACAAAGAAGCTTTGGCTATAGTTGCCGCCATTAAGCGTTTCCACGAATACCTGTATGGCCGCCCGTTCACCATTGTGACAGATCATAAGCCATTGCTGGGCATCCTCGCTGGAAACCGAGCCACCCCGAACATCTTATCACCCCGAATGACAAGATGGTCAGAGTTCCTGGCAGCCTACAGTTACGAACTGTTACACAAGCCAGGTAAGAAAATTTCGCACGCGGACGCTTTAAGCCGCTCGCCTTTACCTGACTCTGAACCTGACCCAGCACCAACAACAAACACCCTTAGTATCGAAAGCTTACCCATTACCACATCAGACATTGCCAGAGAAACCATTAAGGACAGGCGTCTGGCGCGAATCCTGCACTGGCTAGAAAAAGGTTGGCCAGAGAAGGACAATGACGAGACTTTTAAGACATTCAGACAGCGCCAGACTGAACTTTCACTACTGAAAGGATGTATTTTGTGGGGTGACAGGGTGGTCATTCCGGACAGATTGCAAGGGAGGGTCTTAGAGATGCTACATGAAGGTCATCCTGGCATCGTCAGGACTAAAGCCCTGGCCAGGAGTTACGCTTGGTGGCCAGGGATGGACAAACAGATAGAGGCATGGGTTGCCAAATGCCACCGGTGCCAGGAGACCAGACCCAGCCCACCCGCAGCACCTATCCGGGACTGGGAAACACCACGGGGGCCCTGGTCCAGAATCCATTTAGACTTTGCTGGTCCCACAAATGGGCATACTTTTTTAATCACAGTTGACGCTTACTCCAATTGGTTGGAGGTAAGCGACATGAAATCCACTACCACAGAGGCCGTCATTAAAGAACTGTGTAAACTGTTTTCCACGCACGGCCTCCCAGACGTCGTCGTCTCAGACAACGGGCCCCAGTTTACTTCCATCGACTTTGAAAGATTCTTGGCAGAAAGGGGTATCCGCCACGCATTATCGGCACCGGCGCATCCGGCGGCGAACGGTAGGGCGGAACGGATGGTTCAGTTTACGAAAAAGACCCTCCGGAAGATGGACCACGGAGAGATCAACGACAAAATCAACAAACTCCTCCTTATACAGCACATCACCCCCAACACCACGACCAACAAAAGCCCTGCCGAACTTCTAATGGGCAGGAAGCTGAGGTCCCCACTCGACAGGTTACACCCGACATATAACCCGGAGCGACCCCCAGACTCCAGTTCCAGATACCGGACATTTGCCCCAGGTGACTTAGTCTACGCAAAAAATATGACGGGGGACCCCCTATGGATCCCAGCCGTCATAACTCAGATCACTGGTCCACGATCGTACCGGCTCCAAACCACCGATGGGCGAGCCTGGAAGCGACACATCGACCAGCTCAGGTCACGAACGGCAACAGACCTCAACCCCCACGACACGAACCAAGGGGGGAGGGAATACCCGGATAAACAAGCGCAGGAAAAAATAATCCAAAAATACTCACCGGAACACAGCCATCGCGAGCCCCCTCCGGAGAAGAACCACCTGGCCAGCTCGACCGACTCGGAGAAGCCAAGCGGGAGCGGCGAAACCCGTGACTCAACCGACCCAGTAGGCCCAGGCGGGAGCCACGGAGAAAGAACCGGCCCGATCATCCAGCCGGTTCGCACAGAGGCAGGAGCAGCCAAAAAGATGACCGCTCCGGCCAAGTTCCAGCTTGCAAGTGAGTTGCGCAGGTCAACTAGGACTAGACGGAGCCCCGCCTACCTGCGTGACTATGCCACATGATGGACCATACCAAGAGGGGAGGGGTGTTATGTCTTGAATTTGCATACTCGAAATCCCCGCGCCTTGATTGGCTAAGGCGCGGGGATTTCTGATTGGCCAGGCGAGCCGCGCTGATTGGCCCGATTTAGGTCTCCCGCGATTGGCTCAAACCAAGAGCGGGAGACTTGAATTGCTGCCATTGGCCGCGGCCGCCGCAGCGAAGAGAATAAAAGCCGCGGGCTTTTTCCTCTTCGCCGGTTCGGTTCCCCCACTGTTAATAAAGAGCTTAAATGATAGTCACCGACTCTGAGCGTCTTTTTGCGGACACGACACTTGCAATGTTGAATATGCAGAAACTACCACACATCAGGGTACATGAGTCCAGAGTGCTCCCTCTGGGAATCCTAGCTGGGTTCACTTTCTTGGAACTCCTAGAGTGTGGGCACATTTTTGAGTGTGGGCTCTTTTGAGGAACAAAGGCAAGGTTTCTCTATGTAAAAGATTTTTTTTTTTTTGGTTGGGAGGGCTCAATGCTGCTTATTAGCCAATTGCATATTGCCCTCCTGGAATAAATTCTACTTTGGCCTTCATACCTTATCCCTGGTTCAGAAAACTGTTGTGTATAATTCTATAGAGGAAGGAAGTAGGAAAGAATTCTAAGTGTATTGTATGGCTATCATATCTGAGCAAGAAAAGCAGTAGAGTGAGACTCCTCTCTGCTGCCCTCTAAAGGGTTTCTGGATATTTGCAGCCCAGACATGTATAATCCTTGCCTGTAGTCCTTGCTTGTAGTCATACATGCATATACCTTAGTGTATCTCCTTATTTTTAAATTAGCTTTAACTGCAACAGAATTTTAATAGATGATGGGAAAGCAGACAAGAAAACAGGAGCATTGCAGAGACCTCTGAATTCAAGGAAAACATAAAAAAGAAACTTATAATTGTAAAAAAATACAAAACACTATAACACAATTACAGATAGGAAGGGCAGGGACAGGGTGGAGGAAAGGGAGCATTTGTTATTAATTGATCAACTATCTTCATTGTGCCGCTGGGGCCCCAAACTAATTGTCAGAGCCAGGATTTCAGGCCAGAGGTACTGATCAGTTCTGGAGAACTGGTAGTGGAAATTTTGAGTAGTTTGGAGAACCGGCAAATATCACCTCTGACTGGCCATGCCCCCATCTATTCTCTGCCTCCCAATTGGCTGAGTCTTCTTTTGTTGACTTGCAAAGGAGAATGGAGCTGGAAAGCAGGTTAGTGGGGTGGGGAGAGAATAGGGATTTTGCAGTAGCCTTCCCACAGGAGTGGGGCGGGAATGGGGATTTTGCAGTATCCTTCCCCTGGAATGGAGTGGAAATGGAAATTTTGCAATCTCCTTTCCTACCACTCCCACCAAGCCAAGCCCATAGAACTGGTATTAAAAAAAATTTTTGAATCCCACCTCTGCTTCAGGCTCTTACAAAAGATCAGGAGGGTTGGGGCCCAACCTCCCATCAGGAGACAAGATCTTCCAGAGGGCAGGTGCCAAACATACAACAATAAAAAAAAAAAAAAAGTTCTACTGAATATAATAAAAAAGCAGAAATCTGAGTACAAAGCACTAGGTTTATGATTATTACAATTATGCGTTTATGGTATTACTGTAAAATATATTTAACTTTTATGAAAATGTTTGACAGCACCTGTAACCTTTATAAAAATAACAACAGGAAATAAAGGCCAATAGATACTTTTGAAACCACTAGGAATAGAATTATTATTAAGATCTACATTTCATTTTTAAAAGAATACTGCGTAAACAGTATTTTAGTTCTCTATGTTCGCCAAATTTTACTTGTATAATATTATATGCTCATTTACTCTGAAATAAAGGGGGAATCCCTGTTAAGCTGGATATTTTCCCTTCATTTTTTAAAAATGTTGATTTATAATTATAATTTGTTGATTTGAATGACCTAAGTGCCAAAAATCACTGCAATAGTGTTGCTAAAAAGGCTTTAAGAGTTGTAAATCTAATTTTACAAAGCTTTTCCTCTGGTAATACTGATTTGCAAACTAGGGTATTCAAAACCTTTGCTAAACCAATACTTGAATTCAGCTCTGGAATCCACACTGTATATCAGACATAAATATAATTGAGCGAGTCCAGAAGTATTTTACCAGGTTTCCGGTTCTACGTGGCTTCGGTGGCAGCAGGAATTCGTGACTGTTCGCAATTCCTACTGCGCTTGCCGCCAAGGTGCCCCCGATCCAAATGGGTCAGGGGGATATGGCTGCCATGTAGAAGCAGCCAAAGAGAGAGGGGAGCCAGACAGGGGGTTGGAGGTGTTGCAGATCCCCTCCTCATCCGGAAAAACCCCTTTTTCCCGAGATGGTAGAGCGGCAGTCAGTAATGGCCACCACGAAGAAGCCTGCAACCGGGTAAGATTGTGCTGGAGGAAGCAAGAAAAGTGAAAGTGCTGGCTGAGCCAGGTCAATCAACATCTTTTAAACTCTCTGGAACTGAACTGTCTGAATTGCTGGAGGATACATTGTATCCCTAAGAAGACGGAAAGAGGCGGAGAAAGCTGTTAAAGGGAACTTTTTTTTTCTTCACTCTCCCACTCCACAGAAACTGCAGATGAAGATTTGAAATTTATTTGGGCACTGAAGGTGAATTATTTTGAAAGTTGAAGCCAAGGGACAAAAGACTCTCTGGACATTGGATTTAATAATTTAAGAAATCGGAAAACCCTTATTGGAGGTATGGATTTCTGATCATTTAAAAAAAAAGATTGTTGTTGTAAGAGGGAAGGGAGAGGAAAAAAAATTGGACCAGAAGCTGAAAAAGGAGGAGATTGCCTAGAATCCCAAAGAAAGGTATATGGTAATTGGACCTCTTTGATTAAACAGTAACCCCAGAAAGAGAAATAGAAGAAGGAAGAAAAGTATTAATTTTTGGAACTTTTTTTGAATTACTTTTGATTAAAAATACTTGGGTGGTTGTTTTGGGAAAAGTTTCTCTTTTCATGATGGCATCGCTTGTGGATGAACTAAAGACTGAATATCAAAAATATAAAAAGGAAGAACAAGATGGAAAAGATACTTTGGGCACTCTATTTCAATTTTTAGAAATGGCGTTATACACTTATGAAAAGTTGACTACGCAGCAGAATGACTGGGACAAAGAAGAAGAGGAAGAAGAAGCCATCTTTGATGAACAATGGGTTTTTTCTGGGGAGGAGGAGAAAGAGGATAAGAAAAAGGGGATTTTAAGGTTTGAAAAAAACAACCAAAAAAGAGAAAAATGAGAGGAAAGGTGGATGCAAGGTTAGAAAGCAACGGAAAGGGAGTAAGAAAAGGGAGGAGGAGAGACAAAGGGGTAAAAAGGGCAAGGAGAAGAATAAGCAAGAGAGAAAGGGGGGGATGAGAAGCCTCAATGGTGGGAAGCAAGATTTAAAGAAAAAAAAACTTATTTAGAGACAATGGGTGAATCTAATTGGGAAAAAAAGCGGGGGGGATTCTGGAAGGTACATAAGATTGTGTTTTTATATGGGTATCTAGAGTAGAATGTTTAAGATATAAATGAGTATTAATATATATGATTAGTTTTTTTTTCTTCTTTTTAAATGATATGGATAGTGGTTATATAGGTTTTTTCTTTAGTTATTAACCTCTCTTATAAAATTTATTGTGTAATTTTAGAATGTACTAAACAGAATCCCAAAATAAATTAAGTGTTATATGAAGTACTTTTAAGTTAGGGCAATGAGTTCAAGGAGTCACTCCAATTAGTGTATAGGAGAAGTATAGTAAAAGAAAAAAGATGAATGGATAGCTGGAAATAGAACAGACAAAGAATGATATTGAAAATGGTAATAAGATATGGAAGAATATATAAAGTGAATATGATGTGTGAATTTTGTCTGTGTGAAGAGTGTTAACTCGGGATCAAACAGCCTTCAGAAAAGATGTTTTAGGTTTTGTTTTGTTTTTTATGTTCTGTGTTTTGTATGTTGATAAAAGGCAATAAAATTTTAACTAGCAAGAAATAACTTGGATAATTAGAAGGAAAAGAAGTTGGGATAAGATATGAAGTTAAATAGATAACATAAATATTGATATTATAATCTGGAACCATTTTGTATGTCCTATTGGTTTTCTTCTTTAATTATTATTATTATTTTAGAAAAGAATTTGTAAGCTGTTATGCCTTGATTGTTTGTGCACTGTTTTTGTAAAATTAATAAAATTTGTTTAAAAAAAAAAAGTATTTTACCAGAAGAGTACTACATTCCTCTGATCTCAACAGAATACCCTACAGCACCAGATTCTAGCCGTAAACAGCCATGTAGTTTAACACTGACTAAGATTGGACTTAAGCATAGTACATAAAATCATATGTTACAATGTCTTACCAGTTAATGAATATTTCAGTTTTAACCACAACAACACAAGAGCACACAACAGATATAAACTTAATATAAATCACTCCACACTTGATTGCAGGAAATACGATTTCAGCAACAGAGTGGTCAATGTCTGGAACTCACTACCTGACTCTGTTGTCACCTGCTCAAACCCCCACTCCTTCACCCTCAAACTAACCTCTATTGACCTCAACCCATTCCTAAGAGGTCTGTAATGGGCATCCATAAGCGCACAGTCATGCCTACCATCCCTATCCTATTGTCCCCAATTATTAGTTCCTATTTCTTATATTTAAACTTATGTTTATTTTTATTTCTATTGTATTGTAAGCTTTTGACAAAGTAAATAAATAAAAAAATAAATAAAATAAATAAAATAAAAAATAATGCTGAAAGAAGATGTCAGGAAAAGATAAGGCTTTGACACAACGTGACTGGCAGTTGGGTTTTCTAGTCATAGAATGTAAGCTGTTTGGAATTTTTTCATTTTTCTTTTTGCCTGGCACATACCTGAAAATTTGAAAATGAATGTCCATTGTAACAATGCTTTTATTACTCCAGAGGAATCTGTGCTGATGATATACTGTGCAACTCTTATGTCCCCTTGTTAAGTCATTTGTAGAAATGTTTAAAAACACTAGACTTAGAAAAGCCTAAGGTATGCAACAAACACACCTTTCTCCAAGTAAACATAGATTTTTTTAGCACAATCGTTCAACCAAGTGGAAAACATGTTAAAATGTGATATAAAAATAATAAAACAAAATTTAAAAATATACAATACACTACAATACATTCCAGAAGATTGGAGAAGAGATAACCAATTCTTATTTTTAAAAGCCTTTAAAAAAAGTGACCCAGGAAACTACAGTACAAGCGGCATAACAATAATATCTGTAAAATTCAAGAGTTGACTGTTAAAGGACTTAGATAAAAACAGTTTGATTATTAGAGGCCATCATAAAATCATTGAAAATAAAATCCATCTTGTAGTAGGGCTATCCATCCAACTCACATTTTTCAATTTTACAAAACAGGAAACTATGGTCAACTTTATCAAATACCTTCAGTATTCACTTTGTCAGTAAAAGCAGTAACAACAGTCTGGTGTGACTTATTTTCAACAATTTTATGCTTCTACAAACCTGTAAAACCATGGAAGATGGAAACAGGTATGGAGAAACAAGGAAAGTTTTCCAAAAGACGTCTGACCACAGAAGAAATTTCCAGCTTTAAATTCATTATATTAAAGGACAGCAATGAACATATAAGTAAATGATTCAATGAAGATCAAAGAGAAATGGAGGGAATATACTAAAATACTATAGAGATGTCACCTTTCCAGATACCTGTAGTAATAGAAAATGAAATTAGATCATGTCATCAACAAGATATAAGACTATAGGACATGATAAAATAACCACAGAAATATGGCAAGTATGAGAAGAAGAATCAAACAAAGGTCTAACCAAATTATACTAACAAATCTAGGGAATGCTTCACTGCCCACTAGATTGGAAGAGACCAATCTATATTACAGTACCAAAAAAAGGGGGGGGACTTAACACAGAGTTTGCAAACTATTGTACTACATCCTTAATTCACATGCCAGCAAAATAATGCTTTAGTGTCATTCAGTGCAGATTAGAACTATACATGAAAAAAATTCCTAGACTAGGGGTGTCAAACTCAATTTCATTGAGGACTGCATCACGGTTGTATTTGACCTCGGGGGGACTGGGGTGAATGTGGTTTGATATCACTCATGTTGGGGGTGCCTAGGGTGGCCCGAGTGTTCTGCCAGGGAAAATGGGCTCCCAAGTTCTGTTTCTGGCTGTGACAGCTTCCTGCAACCCTTTGGCATGGCCCTCCTAAGCTTCATTTTGTCCTTCGCTGTTTCCAGGGTGGCACCATGAGCCAGATCCATCCTGCAGGTCTTGAGTTTGACACCCCTGTGCTAGACAGTCAAACTGAATTTGTCATGCCCCTGATAGAGCCTGACTCTGAGGGAGAGGAGGAACAGCTAATAGGGAGTGGAAGTGTGGATCCGGAGGTTGTGGAGGAGGCTGGGGAAGGGCAGAGACTGGCTGGGCAGTCAGAGGCCCATCACCTCTCCATCCTAGGGCATGCAGGGAGGAGAGGATAAGGGAGAGATGTGATCTACTTGGGAGGAGAGGGCCTTGATCCTCTTCATGGGCTGCAGTTGTGACAACTGAATAAGAGGACAGACATGTATACAGGCAAACGCTTGAAACAAAGCATGGAAATATCTCTAGTTTATGGTTCCTCTCTGAGTTTGGTGTCCTTCCCAGGGTGTGTTCTGTTATCTGTGGATGTCCTCCAGCCCTTATGTTGGCTGGTTTGTGTTGCTTTTTTCCTTCTTCTTGTAACTGTTTGTATGGAAGTTTTTTGTCTTTTGTCAAGAATATTTGGAGCTTGGAAGCAAAGTGAAGGAATAAAAGGGGCTTCATCTGTTTTCTGTGACTGTGTTTGTTTTGTATCCCACCCTGGGTCATCACAGTTAGATAAGTCCAAGAAACAGAGATATTACTGATGCACACTGGATAATTGAGAAAGACATACATAGAAAACCAACAAGAAGCCACTTAACTTATTAGAAAAGCCTTTAATTGTATTATTTCTGGAAAGTATTCAGAAAAATGGGAATTCAAGAACATCTTATTTTATGGGAAACTAATATACAGAGCAGGAATTCATAGTATAATCAGAATACGGTGAAATAAACTGTTTGCAGATTGGCAAAGAAAGTTTACAAGGCTGTAAAGATTTTTTTAATCTGTTACCTTTGAGTCAGTCTGGACTGCTGGTCAAGTCCCTGCAGTTAAATACTCTCCACTTATTGTTTTCAACCCATATGCTTCAAGTAAATTAAAGGAAACTTGATTGGAAGAAGATGAGTGTGGGTTAAAAGCAGGGGAAGAAACATCAATAACCTGCAATATGCTGATAATTATACTCTGAAAACACAAATAGTAAATAACAAAGGACAAATGGTCAAGAAATACACAACAGACTACCACTCGATACAGCAGGTATTAATAGCAATAGCACTTAGACTTATATACTGCTTTACAACCGTCTCTAAGTGGTTTACAGAGTCAGCATATTGCTCTCAACAATTTAGATCCTCATTTTACTGACCTTGGAAGGATGGAAGTCAACCTTGAGCCTGGTGAGATTCATACTGCCAAATTGCAGGCAGCTGGCAGCCAGCAGAATTAGCCTGCAGTTATGTACTGCATTCTAACCTCTTAATGCCTTGGAAATGATATTTATATACCCCAATAAAGATCATAATAATATGACAATAATAATATTCTTTGTAATACTCTATGAAAGTTAAAGTTGGACTTTGAAGAAGCAGGGTAGAAAGAATATTGATGCTTTTGGACTTCAGTGCAGGAGAAAACTCTTGAGACTAGCTTGGGCAGCCAAGCAAATATACAAATGGATCATTGAACAAATCAATCCAGATTTGTCATTTAAAGCCAGTGCTCAAACACTCCTATGTTATATGAAAACTTAGCTCTTTGGGAAAAGTTTTAATGCTGGGAAAGGTAGAAGGAAGAAAGAACAACCAGTGGAAATTGTAGGAACTCACTTAAAATAGCAAGTAATGTACCATTGGAAGACCTGAAATACCAAATTAGGGACAGATCTTCCTCTTAGGAATGGGTCCTAAGAGTTGATACTGACTTGGTGGGACATCACCAATCAATCAGTTTTATCCTGAGTATTTATGAAGACAATCCTTCTTTTACTGGTCTCTCTACTGGTGGTACTATTGAAATAACTCACTTCTTTAATGCTTAGATTGGCTGCATTTCATACAACTATACAATTAGTAAAGCATCCCTTTTGACTACTATGCACAGACGTAACAACTATATCATAATAATACCGAGAAGCCCTATGTAGTTAGGTTGTAGTAGCAATTGTTGTAGTAGTTGCTGCTGTCACCTTAATAAAAAAATGATAAAACAACAGATAGACTTTAAACCAGAGATCTTTTTATTGGTAATTATACCAGAAATATACAACAAAGAGTTGAAATATGTGATTGTAAATGTACTAACAGTGGCTAGGATTGTATTTGCTAAAAATTGGAAAAATGATAAAATACCCATGCAGGAGGAAGTTATTAAGAAAATTGTGGACTGTGTTGAAATGATTAAATTGACATTTAAAATTAGAAAACAAGAAGATAAACAATTTTATATGATATGGGATCTGTTTTATCAATGGTTGGACAAAAAGACATGGTAATGTAATAGACTAGATAATTTTGTGATAGAAATTTAATAGATTGATATAAGATATAATATAGACATATATAAACATTGGTTGAAAGTATAACATAAATTTTAAGATAAAATTGCAACATCTTGTATAAAATGATGGAATAAAGTTTAGTCATGGATGATTAATAACTGATAAATATACAAGCATATGTTAGTTCAACAATGTGAAAATTGATATAAATTGTGAGTAAATGACTACAAAAGAATAGTACAAAAGATTTGTAACCAACTGACACACTGTACGTATATAAAATGGAAGATGGTTTTATGTTTCTATATTTTGTATGTGTAAGTTTGTTTTTAAAAATAAAAATTCTTTTTTTAAAAAAAGATAGATGGAAATAATATGATTGTCATCAAGTCCCTAGTACTGACATGTAATTATTCATATCTGAAAGATCAGATGAGCTTAACACTTTAATATTGATTTACAATTGATGCAATTATAAATTATGTAAATTATATTTTGTTTTCATGTGTTTTGGGTTGATTGGCTTGTATTTGAAATGCTTGCTGTTTTCCTTCTTCATTTATTTTTATTTTTATTTTTTCAGGGGGAAGAGCTCTATACATGAAAAGATATATTTCTCATTTGAAATAGTTTTCCTGAAACATCTGCCAGCAGAATGTATCTCTAGAGCTAAATTATGATGGATAAATTTTTGACAGGTAATTGGAATTCAGATCAGATGCAGACGGATTTAATAGTGAGGAATTGCAGTTTATTAAAATCACTATTGACTTACAGAACACTCCCTATGTTATTTTTTTTAATGTGATCCTGAGATTGATTACTTGGATTGATCACTTGAATGTAATGATATCCACAATCCAAAAATGCCTCAACAGTACAGACCATATTTAAGTCATTTTAGCACATTTTCCTCACAAGTTATGTTTTTCATGTTGTTTCCTTGTTATATCTGTTGTGGTCCACCAGCAGCCTGTACAGACAGCAGCAGAATTGGACAGTGGGGAAGAACAGGGACTAATCCGGGAGTCTGGGGAGGACTCAGACGAGGGTTCTGCGTCTGATGCAGAGGTGGGGCCAGGACCATCTAGGAGTGGGATGCTGACTCCAGAACCTCCAAATCTGACAGCAGTGAGGAGGAACAAGGGGAGCCTGTTCCCAGTGCGCATGTGCGCAGAGGTGCCAGAAGGCAAGAGCAACTAAGACAAAAGGGGTGACTTGGAAGTAAGGCTTGGAGGTGATTGCCCCTCCCATAAGATATAAAGGAACAGCAAAGGGATAGGAATCTTTGCAGGAAACAAAGATTTGGTTGGTTTGGAATCTGAAAGCTCCATGGTGAATTTGTGCTCCGTTTGGTTTTGAAAGACTAATTGGTACTTTAGTTGTTGGCAGCACTTCAAGAAAGTTAAAGGTGCGTTCTTATCAGACTTCTTCCAAAGGACTTTGGCAGACTTCAATGGAACTATTTATAACTGGTTGAGACTCATTACAAGCTGTGAATGATGATAATTCACAGCCACTGAATTACAATAAAAGGGTTTTGGATTTAACATGTGTTTGTTGGTGTCTCAGGAAGCCTTGGTCAGAACAATATCATTGAAAGTACAATTTGTTCTGACAGCAAAACATAAAAATATTATGAGGCAAATAAGAATGGGGTAACATGAATTCTGGGACATGGGAGGCCTAGTACCCAATATATGGGAAATATGAACATCTCAATCAATACTCAAAAGGTTAAGTTTAGGATTAGGATTTTGTCGAAGGGTATTTTTTACCTACTATGCTGTCTTTCCTCTATTCTTTGACAGAAAGAGAAAACTAATTAGCATACACATTCCCAGAATTTATATTTTGTTCCTGCTGCAATCAATTTGTTAGCCTTTAAATACTGCAAAACCTTTCTCACTTTTCTCTTTAATGTACATATGTCTTCCCGATGGAATAAAAAAAAAAAAATGCTTCTAAGCAAACTAAACAAGTGCCGAAAAGACAAGTTGAATAGTTGTCAGGCCATGATAGATGGGATTAAGGATTTGTGGGTGAAGACAAAAGACCTGGAGCAATATGCATCACATTATGCTTCAAGCATCATCAGGTTTCCATTCGGTTGATGTATAAGATTTTATTTTGTCAACAGTCTGATCTCATATATTTCCAAAGTTGGACACGTCAATAATCATAGGTCAGGGGCTTTGTTATTGCTTCTTATAGAAAGAGTGAGAGAAATCAATATTACAGAATAAAGCTAATATGACAGACTTAAATGCACAGAATTAGTTTGTTTGTTGCCTGAACAATTTTAGCTCTGTGAGTGTCAAATTTAAATAATAAAATGACACATTGTATTCATTTTAGATACAGGGGTTGCCATCAAAACAGTATTTTAATGAAAATGTATTAAATTCATCTTTCCTATGCAATCAACGTAGGTGTCTATGTAGAGATTTTGCACTGAAAATGTGCAGCCACGTAATCACTTTGGGTTATTTATTTTCCGAACAGTTACTATCAGCTAAATAGAATTGATTGTGGGCACAGCACAGCTGAAAAGCCCACAGAATATTCTGGTGATGTTTATTTTAGGAATGAAAACTCTTTTGGGTATGGTCATTCTAAATAAACACATAATAATGGCATCATAACAAACTGTATTGTTCTCTGTACAAAAGTTTGAGGCTGAATTTTGCTACATTTTTATAACTTACCTGCCAGAAAATATGTATAATTAAAATATTTTAAGTGGAGCACAATTACTTAATATCCAGTATCACCTATGTTTGTATAGTTTCTTCGCTGCTAGCACTGTCATAATGAAATCTTGTTTATTTATTTTGCATTTATGATATCAGAGTTGTTGCCAAAAGGAAAGAAAAAAATTCTTTTCACATATTTAATTTAATGGATTTAAGCTATTTACATTAATAACCTCTTCTATATGTCTATGAAGATTCTCAGACATTCAGGTCATGTTCCAAAGATGCTTTTGTCCAGTTGTTTTGTCCAGCTATTCTTTCAGTTTTTGTCCAGAAAAATTAAATTGCCTCTTGAAAAAACACCTTTGGGACAACCATGTTCTGGATGACTAAGAATCTCTGTAAACATTTAGTAATACAGAGTTTCCAAGATGAAAAGCAAAATGTCTTTAAAGAAAAACCAGAAAGGGCAATTTCTGAGGTCTTTATTTTAGTAGAGTTGGTGTTCTTTTTTTTCTGGACAACAAAAAAAGGAAAGATGGCATAGACATTCCATTTTGGGGAAGGATAGTCTGATTTACAATTACCCTCGTTCAATTCTGGATTGCTAACTGTTCTACATACATTCTCTTGCCCCAGTATTGGTTAGATCAGTATGTTTAACAATATTCTGAACCTTTAAGTCATCCAATCCAGCACACTGTGCAAATTCAGTCCCTACTTCCTTTTCCAGTGGTGGGATTCAAAAATTTTTACTACCAGTTCTATGGGCGTAGCTTGGTGGGTATGCCATGGCTTGGTGGGCATGGCAGGGGAAGGATACTGCAAAATCTCCATTCCTTCCTCACTCCTGGGGGAAGGTTAGTGCAAAATCCCATTCCCTTCCCACCCCACTAACCTCCTTTCCAGCTCCATTCTCCTGTGCAGGGCAACAAAAGAAGACCCAGCCAATCAGCTGGGACTTGGGAGACAGAGAATAGATTGGGGCGGGGCCAGTCAGAGGCGGTATTTGCCAGTTCTCCGAACTACTCAAAATTTCCGCTACTGGTTCTCCAGAACTGGTCAGAACCTGCTGAATACCACCTCTGTCCTTTTCCGATGATTCTCACCAACTCTTTGTGCATATAATGTCTTTGTTGTTATATGCATTATCAGCTTTATTTTGGGAAACAAGGGATGGGTTTCATTACACTATCCAAATAGTATATGTGGAATAACAATTTAAAATTAATTGTTTAAAAAACAAAAGCAGGAGACCATCTGTTGGACAATATTAAATATATATATATATCCACACATGGACTCATATTGATAGACAACACACTCAGGAACCTAAGGTTAGTGCATATAAATTACTCTTGCTATCAGTGAATGCAAATTCTGAAGAGACAGGCACTGATACTTAATAAACGCGGAAACAGTAAATAATTAACCAGTAGTTAATGCATAATGAGTCTTTGTACATACTTTTAATAATTAGCATTGCATTTTAAAAAAAAATCACATTTCTTTTTGGATTATTGCATTCTGCATATTCATCAATTCTTTTGAGAATTTAATTAGACTGTATACGTGGCATCTCCTGAATATAAACAGAGATTTTAATTTTATAGAAGTGGTATAGTTAAAACAAGCAAATATACAGCCAGTGCATCTAAGGATGCACAGATGTCACAGCAAGGATTATCTTTTTTTGTGGAAGAATTGTTGCCTGAGGAAAAAGATCTATAGTCCATTTAGAAATCTACCGATGATTCATGAGGAGAAGCCACCATGATTAATCTTAAAAGCAACTCAGCAAAGAAATCCCTACAACGCGTTTTTTTTTTTTCCTGTGAAATTAATGTGAATTGTGTCTGATTAAGGATAGTATATACATTTAAAATAACAGAAGCAGCAGCAACAACAACGACAGAATCATCCTTTGGGGTTGATGAGATAATACTAGAAAGTCATATTCATAACTGTAAAATAATTCAGGACAGAGGGGAATGTATTAGCAGACAGAAAGCTGAAGGTCGTGACAGTTATGTTTTCTGGTGTCTTGGTAATTATAATGGCAGCTGTCTTGTAGCATGCTGAATCAAATCAAGAAAAATCTCCTTTGAGTCTAGTTTGACTGTCAGTAACTTCCTGGACCTATCCATGTAGTTTTCTTTACAACAGTATTTTACTGTGAGTAAGTTCGTAAGTATCAGAGAATTCTTCAGTCTGATGAAAGTTCGGTTGAAATCTCCCTCAGATTTCCTTCATGAAGTAAGGTGGATGTTCACTTATTTCTAAGATCTATAGCTCTTCTATATCTCTCTTTACCTGAGTCACCTTAATAGAGGAAAAATGCATCCATAAGGTTTAGGGACAATTAATTTAATGAATTATTCAAGAGAATTCAGATAATGTACCTTTAAATCAGGGGTTCCCAACCTGGGGTGCGAGACAATATTCCAGGAGGTGTGAGAAAAGTCCAGATAAATAATAGGATATTGGCTATATGTTGGCATTTTTATTTATTATGCAATGGATTAACTTTGTTTTCATTTTAGAGTTAAGTATCGTTATTTAGTGGCCGTCATATACATAGCTGAAAAGATTCAATCCTACCATATATTTAATGTGTCCAGTAGTTCCTAAAGTCTAAATTTCAGGGGGTGTGAGGTTCGAGTGAAATTTCTTTACGGGTGCGAGGCGAAAAAAAGGTTGGGAACCACTGCTTTAAATGAATATGGAACAATCATATCATCTGTATTCTAAAGTTTCACTGTGGGGAGAAAAAGCAATACGTCAAGGCACTTGAGATGCACTATTTTATAGTGACTTTGATAAATATATTTCAGAAAATTTTATATGTATGTATGTATGTATGTATGTATGTATGTATGTATGTATGTATGGTATTCAGCTTTGTTTGGGTATTTTCCCACATCATCATAGTTGTGCTTTTAAAGTTGTAGCGACGTTTGGGCAGAATCTTATCAGCCATCATCAGGCTTGTGTAAACAAGCCTGATGATGGCCGATGAGATTCTGCCGAAACGTCGCTACAACTTTAAAAGCACAACTATAATGATGTGGGAAAATACCTGAACAAAGCTGAATACCATGCATATACATACCTGCAAAAATGTAAGAAAACTCTATCTATCTATCTATCTATCTATCTATCTATCTATCTATCTATCTATCTATCTATCTAGTATTTTTGATGTAATGACATGCTAGGTGGCATCAATCTACCATACTAATCTTAAACAGTAAAGCAGAACCAAAGCATTAAGATGGGAGATTTTCAGGAGGTGCCAAATAGCTGTTGGCAACCAAAGATTTTATTTTAATAATTCTGGAAGAAAACAGAGACAAATCTCTGCTGTCAAAAATAAAACAAACCTGAACAAAACAGTTATATCAAACTGTCCAGCAAGTTACTAGAAATTGCAATGAATTTAAAAATAATTTACCTATCTTGCATCACATTTCCCAGATTTATCCTGGTTTTCATTCTGTGCAATTAAGCACAGTTCAAAAATAGCTCTAAGCTACAATCATCTCCCATTTTTATTTTGTAAAATATTTATGTGGCCATGTAGGCCTAGAGATATATTTTTTTAAATAAATTGGAAGTCAGATGTAGTAAGATTCTAGTACTAGATTGAAAATAACATTTCAAAAATTCATTTCATATTGATTATTATAGATTAAACACTAAATAAATATGTAGATAGACAATAGCTAAAAAAGATAGATAGACAATAGCTTAAAAAATCACATTATTAGTTAGAATTTTATATTAGAAGTTCAGTTTTGAATGAAGTCTTTCTTGTTTTTGAACAAAAATATATTTGGTCTCTGTTGCACGAGCAGTACCAACTGGGTACCAAAACTGTAAACTTTAGCAGAATAAAATGTTGTCATTTATTTTATTACTAAATTTTATATCATACATTATTTCCTCAGGTTAAAAACAGAACAAAACTATATAAACATTGACGCTCACCAAACTGGTGTGTCATTCTTGGAGCAAAATAATGCTTCTTCTTCTTAAATTTTCACATTCTTACAGCTTTCCAGAAGCAAATTAATAAGTGAATGGTAATGTTGCTGAAAGTTCTAGAATAGGGTATCTGAAGATAGCATTAAATTAGTGGAGCAGCTCTTTTCTTTACCAGGCAGACAGATACAATTTGGAGTACTGGTTTGATATTGAGAACCTTATGAACCCACATAAGCCTTCAAAAGTTAAATCATTGGAAAAATCAGTGAATTTTTCCATCATGACATGAACTCCACAGAACATAGGTCAGCATGAGAAGAAATGGAACATAATATGCAAACCTTATGGCCAGTGTTGATTACTCCTCAACATATGTTAGTCGTGGTGGCATAGTGGTTAGAATACAGTACTGCAGGATACTTCTGCTGACTGCAGGCTGCCAGCAAGTCAGCAGTTTGATTCTGACTGGCTCAAGGTTGACTCAGGCTTTCATCCTTCCAAGGTTGGTAAACTGAGGACTCAGATTGTTGGGGGTAATTCTGTAAACTGCTTAGAGAAGGCTGAAAAGCACTGTGAAGTGGTATAAAAATCTAAGTGCTGTTGCTATATGTACATAATATACTGTAATAAAATATTATCACAGAATGAGGAACATCAGACATCATACCTATATAGACTCAGATAAATGTCAAAAATCTTATATTTTTTTCACTACAGCCATAGAGGTATAAGACTAGGAACTACATAGACAGTTTTTGTTCTAGAAAATTGGAAATCGATAGGAACTTAGCTGATATATACATTGTAACAGGAATTGTTGAGTTGTTGAATTCTTAGTTGAGTTGAAAAATAAACTACCCTCCCATTGATCAAGTCTAATAGCCTATTTTGAAACAAAGTCATCAAGAAAAGTTGCAACAGAAAAGTAGGTTCAACATCTGATGAAGGCAAAAACTCTTGAGGGTGATGATAGTGTAACGCTCCACCATTCTCGTTCCAACAAACAGAGGCATATTTCTATACAAACTGTCTGAAATACAAATAAATATAATGTTGCTGGCACTGCTGAACTTGACACAGAGGTATTCAAACAAACAATTTTTTTTCTTTGCTCTGAAAACACATTAAATGCTTTTTCTTCCTTTTGACTACATTCTTAACATGGAAAGTCAGAGGTTTGCATGATGCATAAGCACTAATTATGAGTGTTTATGCATTACAATGAGCTATACAACTTTGCTTTCTTTCAAACAACAATATATTGCCTTAAGACCAAGGAAGCATGGCAAAACTGAATGTCAAACATTTGTTGTAGAAAATATTCAGTTAAATATTCTATCTAGTTATTCATTCACTTTAGCAAGTTCTTCCATCATGCCTCAAAAAATAAGAAAAAACAAAACAAAAGAACTTATTTTAAAAATGAGAAAAAAACAATAAAAATGAAACAAAAATAGAAAATCTAAACAATATATGAATGTGTGTGTGTGTGTGTGTGTGATACATTGAATAAATATTAATCAGTTTGAAAAGTTTATAAATTAAAGAGAATAATTGACAATGCTTTGTTAAATATTCTGCCAGTTAATAAAAATCTGTTAACTATGGCAAAGGAAAGAGAGCAATCCCCGACATTTCAGCATTTAATTTAATATTGGCAAGTTCATCATGCAATAGACTATGGTTGTTCATATGTTATAGAATTATAACAGACTTCAATTCTACCCAGTAACTAAAGAATTTCTCTATATGATTGAATTCAAACAATATTTATTCATGTTCTGTTGTTGTATCATATTTAATGCAAAACAACAAAACAGGATACACATTTTGCACATTTCAGGTAAAACCTTTTGACTGAAGGCCTACAATTGCATATAAATTTTCCTATTCCTACCATTGCAGACAGAACTTTCTTTTGTTATGATATTGTTGGAATATCCTGTTTTGTGAAGAATATACCCCAAACTATTAAAAAATGACAGATATGCTTGGTTATAATTAATTCAGCATTGATTGATATGAATTTTCAAACATCTGTCACCTTTAAAAATCACTAAGTAGTTGCCCTGAAAATTAAAAAAAAAAACCTCTAAGGATTGTGTATGTGTGTGTGTGTTATGAATAGGTCAACCATGAACATGATTGTGAGGAATATCACACTATGCAACTTTCCAGACTTGGAAAGAAACAATCATAAATATTTCAATAATATTTTCACTAGTATCGTGTAATGCACAGACATAAAACTCCTTTCTATTATGGGAAGTTGGCTTCCAACCAAAAGGACAGTATAAGACTTATACCACTATTTGTCTTAATTTTCTTTGTTAACTCCTCTTACTATTGTCTTATTAATTCTTATTTAATCTTTCTTTAAATATAATTAAAAATATTTTTAATTGAAGTCATTTCACTATCATCATGGAGAAAAAGTGATTTTTTCCTCTTTTTGTTAATTGTTTGGCTTGACCCTCTTTTACTCTGTACTGTTTATGAAATCACGATATCTTTTGCTCTATAAAACATTTGTAATATGAAATCACGATATCTTTTGCTCTATAAAACATTTGTTCTATAAAACATAATAGCAATTAAATTCTAGCTTCTTTCAAAACATGACAATGTATAAACAATTCTATTATCCTATTAATTTTATATACATTTGATATACATAGGAATTTAATATATGTAAGAGCTCAGGTTGGGGAGGGAAGTTGGCCAGTCCTGGAGTCTGGGGAAGGCTATGATGGATGCTCTGCATCAGAAGCAGAGATAGAGCCAGGGCTGTCTGAAATTTCCCAGCTGCCTTCGGAGTCGGAGATAAGTGGGGAAGAAGAACAACTGGAGCCTGTTCCAGATGCAAGCATGTGCAGAGCTGTCAGATGAGAAAAAACTGAGGACCAGGAGCTGACTTAGGAAGAAAGCCACACATGGACGCTGAATGGCACCTACCTGGCTGGGGAATAAATAGAAGAAAAGGGGGACTGGTGTTATGGGAGACAACTGTTTGGATTTGGGGGGGGGGGAATATTTGCTCATTGTGGTCTGTCTCAGAGACTGCTTGCCAGAATGTAATTTACAGCTTTGTGTCTGGAAGTTCCCGGACTGGCAGTTATCCAAGGACTGATAAAGTCTGTACTTCAGTTACCCTTGGAAGGATTATTGCTTGGACTTTTTTGTATGTTAATGCCACTAATTCATAGTACCTAAATAAAAAGGGGTTTTTCGGGACAAGGAGTCTGTTTCTTGGTTTTACTAAGACTGGGTCAGAACACACACACACACACAAATAAATATATGTATATGTACTGCATGCATATGCAACTTTGGTCTTTAAATAAACCAAAACCTGGGAACAAATAATTTGGGACAGAGAAAATGTGTGTATGGTATGGCTAAGGATAGAGGAAAAAGTGATATTTGTATTCTTTATGCAGTACGCAAAAAACTGACGCATACAAACAGATAATCCAGTTTGAAGAAAATGGAATGCTGCATATAAGTTGATTATAAAATGTCAGGACTATAAGAAGGGAGAAATACACCACTTCACTCAAGTGTGATTTATTACCATTTCTAAAGGTGTTAATAAAAAAAATCAGTTGTTTTTGTTACTTTTGCTGTCATTTAGGAAGATAGATGAGTATTATTGTTGTCGTTTCACCTATGCTGCCATTTCACAATTAATGCGGAAAACTTGACACTCTTGTGAAGAGTGCTCAGTTTCTCACTCACCCAGCACAAAGTATTGAAAGGATGATAGCAATGTTTTTCCTGATACCACAAGGGGATGTGTGCGTAATGTCATGTTGTACAGATCAGTTTTCCTGCTGGATCAGCTACTACATAAAATAATGGAATGAGATTTGGAAATGGAATAGTTCGGTATGAGAGAGATATGCACGCCACCTGTCAGAATAGAGCTGGAAGAGGGATCTTGGAGGTCTTCAGGCGCAGCCCCTGTTGAAGCAGAGACCCTATATCACTTCAGGCAAGTGGCTGTCCAGTCTCAAAGCCTCTAGTTGTGGAATCACCCAGAACTTCTGAAGGCAAGCTGGTTAATTGTACTCATCATTAAATTTCTCCTTAATTCTAGGTTGCTTCTCTCCTTGGTTAGCTTCCATCTGTTGCTTCTTGTGTTGCCCTCTGGTGCTTTGGAAAATAAGTTGACCCCTCTTCTTTGTGGTAACCCCTCAAATACTGGAATACTGTGACCAGAAATCAGATAATCAGAGTTGAAAGGGACCTTGTAGGTCATCTAGCCCAACCCCCACCCAAGCGGGAGACCCTACACCATTTCTGACAAATGGTAGTCCAATCTCTTCTTGAAAGTCTCAAGCGATGGCACTCCCACAACTTCCGAGGGCAAGCTGTTCCATTGGTTGATTGTTCTCAGTGTTTCTTCTTATTTCCAGGTTAAATCTCTCCTTATTCAGTTTCCATCCATTATTCCTTGTCTGGCCTACAGGTGCTTTAGAAAATAGCTTGACTCCCTTCCTCCTCTCTGTGGCAGCCCCTCAAATATTGAAAGAACACTATCATGTCTCCCCTGGACCTTCTGTTTACTAGATTAGCCAAGCCCAGTTCCTGCAACTGTTCATTGTATGTTTTAGCCTCCAGTCCCCTAATCATCCTTGTTGCTCTTATCTGTACTTTTTTCTAGAGCCTCAACATCTTTTTTATAATATGGTGACCAAAACTGGATGCAGTACTCTAGGTGTTATGGACTAAGCCAACGCATCAGTAACAACCCTAATAGCTTTACTTTTACAGCAGACTCCTAAATCCTGCACTTCTCATTGGCCCGCGAATAGCGAGTCATGATTGGTCATTTCTGGCCAGTCCGATTGACTATTAGTGGGTCTCTCTGATTGGACGCTTGTTAGAGTGGTAAACTCAAATCACTGGTTGTTTTGACAGTAGCCAGCTCGATAAAAGACCTGCTGCCGCCCAAGTAATTGCTCTGTTCTGAAGTCACAATAAAGAGTTGAAGTCACAGTTCGATGTCTCATCTCCGTTCCTTGCGCCCATGCTCGGGACATAACACTGGCGACGAGGGTGGGATGCGGAGACGATAGAGCTGACTAAGTACTCATTAAACAAGACAGAGCACGTGCCTGAAGAGCGCACGCAACAACGGCAGAATGACCAGCGGTGCCATACCACCCGCTCCATTTGACCCAGCAAACAAAGACTGGGACTCGTATATAGACCGTTTCCAGATGTTCCTAGAGACCAACAATTTAAAAGATGCTACGCCTGGCAAGAAACAAGCGGTGTTCCAGGCCTCACTGTGGCCCTGCCATTTTCAAAATGGCTAAAGCACTTGCCAAACTGGTGGAAGTGAAGACCATGAATTGGGATAACCTCACGCCAATCCTCCGGGCCCATTACGTACCCGCAGTACCTACACTGTTACAAAGACACGAGTTTTACCAGAGGGACCAACGGAAGAATGAGAGCGTTGGGGACTTCGTAGCCGACCTCCGGAACCTAGGAGGCCTCTGTAGTTTTGCAAAACTGGAGGAAGCCCTGAGAGACTGCATAGTTCTGGGTTTAGATGACCCCACTGCGCAGAGTAAACTCATGGCGAAAGGAAACATCAGCCTTGCAGATGTCATTGCCGATGCTACTGCTGCAGAAGCAACCAGGAAGTCAGCCGCTCGAATGCGCTGAGTGAACGCACCGCACTGCCAACTCGCTAACGATAGTCCGCTCTCCTCTGAGAAGCACGCTATTACCGCCCATCACGAAGACCTCGAGTCATCCTCAGACAGTGATGAAGAGGAGGTCAACCAGCTCCGCTCGGAACGAGAGCAAAGGAACCAGAGATTTCTGCGCCAATGTGCTGGTTGCAGGGCAAACCACCTGCGATCGGACTGCAAATTCCTCAATGCACTCTGCCATTCCTGTGGGAAAAGAGGCCACATCGCAAAGGTCTGCAGAAGCAAGTGAGCGTCCAGTCCAAGCTGAAGGGAGAACAACCTCCATCGGGAGATAGGCAAACCACCTGGAAATCAGGACCACCTGAACCACCAAGGGAACAACCACTACTACTACAGAAATCGAGCACTTGACTCTTCAACGAGATGAGAAGAGGCACACCAAACTATTATTATCGGCCACGCTTCATCGCTAGATGCAAGAAAGATCTGCGTAAAGGTTACTATTGAGAATCGACCATGCGTGATGGAAGTCAATTCGGGGTCATCCCTATCGATGGTCTCCTGGAAAACCCTCAAACAGCTGATCCCTGCCATCTGTCGCCAGGATCTCAGCATTCAAAGAATCATCCTAAAAGACTACCAGGGAAACAGAATTCCAGTTGTCGGTTCCAGCCACGTCCAAGTATCCTTCAAGGACCGCACCGCGATGCTTCCCCTGACTGTCGTCGATTGTGACTGGCCCAGCTTGTTAGGGTTACAGTGGTTTGCCCCACTCGGAATTGAACTAGCTGGCATACACCAAACCGGAAGTGATGACTGGGAAGAGGCCCTCATCCAGGAATTCCAGGACGTGTTCACAGGAACATTAGGCAAGTACAAGGGGACCCCTATATCATATAATTTCAATCCCAATGTAGCTCCCATTCGTCTTAAGCCTCGTTGGGTGCCTTTTGCCCTCAAGCCAAAGATCGACAAGTAACTAGATAAATTAATAGCACAGGGTGTGTTGGAACCGATTGACCATGCCCATTGGGAAACTCCAATAGTAACACCCATGAAGCCAGATGGCTCGTTAAGGATTTGTGGGATTACCGGGCCACCCTAAATCATGCTCTTCAACAGAGTGCTTACCCAGTACCGGTGGTCCAACACCTCCTTCACTACCTGGGTGGCAGAAAAATATTTGCAAAATTGGACTTAGCTCAGGCGTACCAACAGCTACATGTAGACGTGACGACTGCAGAAGCCCAGACAATAGTTACACATAGAGGTGCCTTCAAGTGCAATAGACTCCAAATCGGAGAAAGCGTGGCACCTGGCATTTTCCAAAGTTTGATGGAGAGACTATTACAAGGCATAAAATGTGTTGTGCCTTATTTTGATGACGTCTTAATAGCTGCCCCTACTAAAGAGTTATTAGTGCAACGACTCAGAAAGGTTCTTCAAAAATTTAAAGACGCTGGCCTGAAAGTAAAAAGGGACAAGTATCAACTTTGTACAGAAAGAGTGGAGTTACTGGGATACCTTCTCGACAGACAGGGAATCCACCCCACCGAAAAAAAACTAACTGCAATCAAAAATGCCCTGAGACCTAGAAATAAGACAGACCTCCAAGCCTTCCTGGGACTCATTAACTTTTATAACATCTTCTTGCCCCAGAAGGCGACCATAGCCGAGCCCCAACATAGATTTCTCGACAAAAAAGTTTCCTGGGTCTGGGGACGGTGTGAAGAATGGGCATTTCAATAAGTAAAAGACCTCTTAACTTCCGATGCTGTATTGATGCAATACAACGAGACTTTACCCTTAACGGTTACCTGTGACACCTCACCATTTGGAGTGGGAGCCATTTTAAGCCATGTCCTGCCAAATGGTAATGAGGCACCTATTGCGTTCTTTTCAAGAACTTTGTCTAAAACTGAAAGGAACTATAGCCAACTTGATAAAGAGGCTCTCGCCATTGTATCCGCAATTAAATGTTTTCATGAATATGTGTATGGGAGACCCTTTGCCATAATTACAGATCACAAGCCGCTACTTGGTATTTTGGCAGGAAACAAACCAACTCCCCACATCTTATCACCAAGAATGACACATTGGTGAGAATTTTTAGCCGCCTACGATTACCAACTGCAACACCGCCTGGGGAAAGCCATTCCCCACGCTGACACTTTGAGCCGCTGTCCACTACCAGACATCATCGAGGACCCAGCTCCAACTCTAGCCATATTGCAAATCAAAACTCTTAAATCGCTGCCGCTGACCGCTCGAGATATTGCTTCAGAAATGAAAAAGGACCCTTTCTTGGCATGAGTCCTCAGCTGGGTGGAATGGGGTTGGCCGGACAGCGCACCCAACGACACTTTCAAGTCATTCAGAAATCGACAGACAGAACTATTCTCCCAAAAGGGCTGCATCTTATGGGGAGACAGAGTTGTAATCCCGGAGAAATTGCAACATAAAGTTTTAAAAATTTTGCACGATGGACATCCAGGCATTGTGCGGATGAAGGCATTGGCCAGGAGTTACGCATGGTGGCCTGTGTTAGACAAACAGATGGAGACCTGGGTAGCAAAGTGCAGCAAATGTCAGGAGACTCGCTCTGCTCCTCCAAAAACACCCCCAACTCAGTGGGAAATACCTCGAGGTCCCTGTTCCCATATCCACATCGATTTTGCGGGACCCACAAAAGGACACACTTTCCTCCTAACCGAGGATGCCTATTCTAACTGGCTCAAGGTCCACCAGATGAAAAGCACCATCATGGAGGCAGTCATTAAAAAACTGAACAAGCTATTCGCTACCCACAGATTGCCGGATGTACTGGTCTCTGATAATGGCCCCCAATTCACTGCCCTGGCATTCGAACAGTACCTAGCAGACCAGGGCATCCACTATGCCTTAACATCGCCAGCTCACCCTGCGGCCAATGGTAGGGCTGAGCGAATGGTTCAATTTGTAAAGAAGACTTTACACAAAATGGACCACAGGGACATTGACGACAAAATAACCTGGATGCTTCTCCTCCAACATATTACCCCAAGCAGCACTACAAACAGAACCCCAGCTGAACTCCTGATGGGCCGGTAACTTCACTCGCATCTCAATCGCCTCCACCCTTATTACACGCCTGAACAACCCCCAGGATCCAGCAGCTAGTGTCGATCATTCCAGGAAGGTGACCCCGTTTTTGCAAAAAACTTCTCGGGCGACCCATTGTGGGTCCCCGCTACCATAATGCAACTTACGGGACCCCGATCCTATCATCTACAAACTGCAGATGGTAAAATGTGGAAGCACCACATAGACCAACTTCGATCCAGACTAGTACCTACTCCCATCTCATCCCCTGAATCTCTAACGGGGGGGGGGGAAGAGATATCGAGGGGGCCGAAAAAAAAATAACAGATGATTTAACAATCGAAACCCAGCAGTCTACACAACCAACCATGGGATACTCACCACCAGAAGGAGAACCGAGCCGGGGAGTGGCCTCGCTGCGTGACAGCACCGCGATGGAAACAGATCCAGGGAACCCGGAAGACAGTGCTGGCGAGAACAGAGAGAACAGCCCAGAGCTATTTGATGAAATAGCGGGACCATTTTCGCCATCCAGCTCAGCAAGCAGCCCACCAGAACCAGAGCCAGGACAGAAACCGGTGGAACAGCGCAGATCAAGCAGACAGGTGAAGCGACCTGCCTCCTTTGAGAATACGTCACCCCACCCCTCAGACAGAACCTAGGGGGGAGGGGTGTTATGGACTAAGCCAACGCATCAGTAACAACCCTAATAGCTTTACTTTTACAGCAGGCTCGTAAATCCTGTACTTCTCATTGGCCCACGAATAGCGAATCGTGATTGGTCATTTTTGGCCAGTCCGATTGGCTGTTAGTGGGTGTCTCTGATTGGATGCTTGTTAGAGCGGTAAACTCAAATCATTGGTTGTTTTGACAGCAGCCAGCTCTATAAAAGAGCTGCTGCTGCCCAAGTAATTGTTCTGTTCTGAAGTCACAATAAAGAGTTGAAGTCACAGTTCGATGTCTCGTCTCCATTCCTTGTGCCCATGCTCAGGATATAACACTAGGAGTGGTCTTACTAAGGCTTTATAGAATGGTATTAGTACTTCCCTTGATCTTGAATCATGTCACCCTCCTAGTCCTTCTTTTCACTAGACTATCCATACCCAAATCCTGCAACTGTTCTTCATATGTTTTAATCTTCGGGCCTTTAATCATCTTAGTTGCTTTTCTCTTCACTTTTTCCAAAGTCTCAACATCCTTTTTGGCAATGTGGTGAACAAAACTGGATGCAGTAATCCATGTGTGGTCTTACTAAGGTTTTATAAAACGGTAATAATACTGTCAGGCTGTGCTCCCTTTAGATCCCAAGAAAGAAATACTCAGACTCCATGGTGTAGAGCAAAGTTATCCTTTTACTGGAAAATAAAGTGGAAGCTACAAATCAATTCCGAAACTGAGAAATTGGCGGGTAAAATCCACATACAAAGAATTAGGTTTGTTCCCACCCCCCAAAGTTCAAATGATTCTTCCAATTAAAACTTCTGAATAAGCTCATGTGGTCATCTCCAGATGGTGATGAGGCGTCTTGTCAAATGACCTTGACATATTTTGATAAAAGTTCACAGTTGCGCAAAAGAGGACAGAAGATAGCCAAGAAACAGAAAGTTAAAGAAAAGAATCCCCCCCCTCCCCTTGCTAGCCCAGCAAGGAATGCAAACACCTCCAGTCTTCTTCCCTAACAAAATCCCCCCTCCCACCGTTGTCATGACAGCCCAGAGAAATAATGAAATAATAGCAGAAAAGCAACAGAGGAAGGTATCTTGAGGTATCTTCATGTGATTTTGATTCTACGCCTCTGTTTATACAGCCAAGGATTGTATTAGCTTTTTTGGCTGTTCCTGCATATTGCTGGCTCTTGTTTAAATGATCATTCACTAGGACTCTAAGGTCCTTCTCACAGTTACTGTTTTGAGTCAGATTTTGCCTTATCTCAACTTCCACTTTTGTTTTTTTCTGCCTAATCTTGCTTTACTCATACACACAAACACTTACACAAACACATACATAGACCAGAGGTGGTATTCAGCAGGTTCTGACCAGTTCGGGAGAATCAGTAGGGAAAATTTTCAGTGGTTCGGAGAACCGGCAAATCCCACCTGTGACTGGAGATTTTACAGTATCCTTCCCCGGCCACACCCACCAAGCCACGCCTACAGAACCACAGAACCGGTAGTGAAAAAAATTGAATCCCACCATTGACATAGACATAATCGCATGTATACATATACACATTTGTTGAGGGTGAATCAGTGGGTCAAATCTTGTATTGGTACAATTAGAACAGAACAATTAGATCAGGTTGGACTTATTCTTACTCCTTCTGCACTCCAGGTATTTCAATTATCATTTCCTTGAATAGATTTGGAGAAAGAAGACTAACTACAGGTAAGAAGAAGCACTAAAAAGACCTTTCTGTCAGCAGGGAGATATCATAAAATTAAGACTGCTATGCACATATAATGCAGAATGCTGTCTTAACCCCAACCAAAATCCAAGATAGAGAACAAGAGAATGGCAAAGCCCTCCTCCCATATATAAAAGGCACTACAGACAAAATCAACAAGATCCTCCAAAAATACAACATTAAGACAGCATTCTGCACAAACAGAAAGATATCCACCATCCTAAGAAACCCTAAGGACAAAATCGAGTTAGAAAATCAAGGAGTATACGAAATCCCTTGCACTGCCTGTCCCAACACATACATTGGACAAACTAATAGAAGAATAAGTGCACGCATTGAAGAACATAAAAACTCAATCAAAAAGGAAGAACTGACCTCTTCCCTGGTCCAACACCTCAAAGCCACAGGACATGAGATTGACTTTAAAAATACCAGAACTATCACCAAAACCGAACACTTCAGCAGCAGAATAATCAGAGAAGCCATAGAGATAGAAAAACACCCACACAGCATTAATAAACGAGATGATACCTCCCGCCTACCAGCCATTTGGAAATCCACCCTCATGAACAGACGAGTACCTAACATGAAAAATGACACCAGACCCACACCCTTGAGAGCCACACAAGATGCCACCACCACACTTCCACGTAGTAAGCAGACTCACACCCACACAGAAGATGAGACACGACCATGGACCAGAAGCCGCACTGCAGCTGCATCACTACACACTTCAAACCCCTCTGAGCCATACATGAAGCGAACTGACCCCCACCATGAAGATGTAGCACGACCACGAACTCGAAGCCAAACAGCAAGATCACAGCTCACCAGCTCAAATCCCCCAGCAACTAAGACTAACTGGAGCACAACCAAGCCCCCACCTGAACAGAACCAGCCAATCAGAACACAGCCAAACCCCCAACCAATGAGAACACAGCCAAACCCCCAACCAACGAGAACACACCCCCACCCAATCAGAACACAGCCAAGCACCCACCCAATCAAGTCACACCCCCACAAGCAGTTAAAAGGAAGAAGCAGCTGCAAGCTCACATCACTCTGAGAAGCACAGAGCTGAAGACCAAGCCTTAAAGTGGCTTTTTTTAAAATATAGACTTAGTGTGGGAAAGATTTACTGCTTCAGCCAATTGTAGAACAATAGCAATAGGAATAGCATTTAGGCTTATATACAGCTCCATAATACTTTATACAACTCTCTGGATGGTTTACAATATAAGCATTATTTACATATTGCCCCCAACAAAAGTCATTTCTATAGCAATGGTTTGTTTTTCAAAGGTTTGGGAATGGGAAGCAATTTAGGTACACATTAATGAGTTCAAAACATATATTCTCATCATAAAAAGGAATGTAATGATTGTTTATGGTTATGTTTTAGAAATATTTTTCCTAGTGTACTGTTTTTGTATCCACATCTCATAATACAAACCTTTTGATTTACATATTTTGGTTGCATCAATACTTCAATGTCTGGAGAAATGCAAATGTCTCTTTTTGTACTCTAGTTTCTATATTAGTTTAGGAAATGTTAATTAGATCAGTTCCTATCAAAATAAAAATCAAACAATTTTTCCCTTTTTTTCCTGGTATGAACTGACACACCAAGCTTCACCAGTAACGTTATGTTCATTTTTAGAAAGGAAACATTATTTGTACATTTTTATCCTATGTTGTAAAACAGTAAAACAACATCTACCCAATGGAGAATTGGAGAATATTCACAAGGAGAATACTATAGAATACTGATGTGGTGGTTTAATTTTCTTGCTATGTGTATACAAATAAAGAGATTATACAGTATATACAACCATATTATAACAAGCATATAAATGTGAGCATATTTTTATACATTTGTACAAGACTTCAACAAATGGAAATAAAAAGTGTCAGGATATTGCATGATAACTCTAAATTCCATAAGTAATAAGCTTTATTTTATTCTGAAAAGACTAAGTAGATATGGGCTTTTCAAATGATGAATATATTACTGTCTGAACTCCCAGGTAGAAATACTGATTCATTTTTTTTTTCTTTAAAAAATGAATCAATTTTCACTGACCTCACCAATTCTTTCCTGTCAGATATTTCATTTATTATGGAGTGTTTGCAAGACATTCAATAACTTGTTTGGTTCCCATTTCACCATCATTAAGGTAGGCTGGCTCTAATCAGGTATTCTATTTTTTAGAGAACTTATTTATCAGTAGACACCTCATATTAACAAATGAGGTGGTTTATAACCTGATTATTTGAAGCCTTTTAAAGAACTGTTCTTTCAAAGTATATTATATGAAGCTGAGTGAAGGGGAGAATAGGCTTGCATAATTAATAACTTCCCATTTTATCCTATATGGCATTTGTGGAAAGGACAAGTTAAGGATATAGCCTGAATCCAATTCTTACTGGAATCTTTTTTTGTTTGTGAATGCAGGCTTCCAAATGATTGACAGTCTGGTGGAATCATCTATTCATGCTCTCAGCTCTTTTTTCAATCTCTATGACCTGAAAGACCTGAAAGCATGAATAGAAGAGATGATTCTGCCAGACTGTCAATCATTTGGAAGCCTGCACTCACAAACAAAAAAATCTCCACACCACTAGCCAGGCAAACACCTGGGCACAAACAGATCCCCCATGATACCTCCAGCTCAAACACAGCCCAACCAGGCACCCAGATGAAACCTAGCTTCCTAACTAATGATAGCCGTCCATTTACTCGGAGCCAAGCTGCACTAAAGCCTCCAATACAGGAATACAATGTTACCAGCCAATCAAGACACAAAAAAAGCTACAAAACAGACAGAAGATATTAGAAACACCAATCAAGCAGAACACAGCAAACTCCAAGACCAATAAACACAGACCAAGACTCCCAACAAATGGGAGTCTTCTTCAGGATGAAGAAAAAACCATTCTGGCACAGCAGTAGGCTAGCCCCAAATTTAAAACTGAAACAACTGTAAAAGTCTGACTCACAGATGAACACAATACAGAAGCCTGATGATGGCAGTTGAGATTCTACCTTGCTACAACTTTAAAAGCACAACTACAATGATGTGGGAAAATACCCGAACAAAGCTGAATGCCATACATGTAAGTACCCATGAAAACTTAAGAAAACAAATATATATTATTTTCCCACGTCATTGTAGTTGTGCTTTTAAAGTTGTAGCAACGTTTCAGCAGAATCTCATCTGCCATCATCAGGCTTCTGTGTCGTGTTCATCTATGAGTCAGACTTTTACAGTGGTTTCAGATTTAAATTTGGGGCAGCCTATTGCTGTGACAGAATGGTTTTTTTTTCATCCTGATTGGTTGGGAGTCTTGGTCTGTGTTTATTGGTCTTGGAGTTTGCTGTGTTATGCTTGATTGGTGTTTCTAATATCTTCTGTCTGTTTTGTAGCTTTTTTTGTGTCTTGATTGGCTGGTAACATTGTGTTCCTGTATTGGAGGCTTTAGTGCAGCTTGGCTCCGAGTAAATGGACGGCTATCATTAGTTAGGAAACTAGGTTTCATCTGGGTGCCTGATTGGGGTGTGTTTGAGCTGGAGGTATCAGGGGCAATCTGTTTCTGCCCAGGTGTTTGCCTGGCTTGTGGTATGGAGGTTTTTTGTGTTTGTGAGTGCAGGCTTCCAAATGATTGACAGTCTGGTGGAATCATCTCTTCTATTCATGCTTTCTGGTCTTTTTTCAATCTCTATTGCTTCTCTGATGATTCTGTGGCTGAGGTTTTCTATAGTGGTTAGTGTTTTGGTGCCATTGAAATTGATGCTATGACCTGTGGCTTCCATGTGTTGGACTAGTGAGGAAGTGTGTTCCAGCTTTTTGACTGCATTTTTGTGTTCATCCAGGCAGGTACTTATTCTTCTATTGGTCTGTCCAATGTATGTGGCGGGCATGATGCACAGGGGACTTTGTATATGCCTTGGTTTTCCAGGTCAATTTTATCTTTGGGGTTTCTAAGGATGGCTGCTATTTTTCTGTCTGTTTTGAAGGCAGTCTTGATGTGATGTCTGTGTAGTATCTTACTTATTTTGTCTGTAGTCCCTCTTATGTAGGGCAGGACAGCTGTTCCATAGGTCTGTTCATCTTCTGGGTCTCTATTATGTCTCAGTGTGTTTTGGTGGATCAAGCCGGTGATTTTGCTTTTGTGGAAGCCGTTGGCTGTCAGTACTTTAGTCAGGGTGCATAGTTCACTCTTGATGTGTATCTTGTCTGCCAGGCGTTTGGTTCTAGTAATTAGTGTTTTAGCCACGGAGTTTATCTGTGCTGAGTGGTGGTGGGATTGGGCATTGAGGTAGCAGTTAGTGTGTGTTTTCTTCTGGTATATGGTGTGTCCTAGTGTACCATCTGTTTTTTTTGTAGATTATCTAGGAATGGTAGTTGTTTGTTTGTTTCTGTTTCCATGGTGAACTTGATTTTGGGGTGTGTGCTGTTTAGGTGTGTTAGGAAATTGTTTAGGTTTTCTTTTCCATGGGGCCAAATCACCAATGTGTCATCAATGTATCTTAACCATAGTTTGGGTTTGTGGATGGCATTGGCCAGGGCTCTGGATTCGAATTCTTCCATGAACAGGTTTGCAATGACGGGTGACAGTGGTGATCCCATAGGGGCTCCTTCAATTTGTTTATATCTCTGTCCTTTGTGTATGAAATATGTGTTGATTAAGCAGTGTTCTGTTAGTTCCATGAGGTGTTTAGCTGGTTGATATTTATTTTTGATGATTTCAAGGGTCTCTTTTATCGGGACTTGAGTGAATAGTGAAACCACATCAAAACTTACAAGCAGATCTTCTTGCTCCACATGTAGATCTTTGATCATTTCCAAGAAGTGGTATGAGTTTTGTACATGTGAAGCTGCTGTTTCAGCATGGGGCTGTAGCTGTTTTGCTAAGTGTTTAGCTAGGTTTTGTAGTGGTACTCCTCTGGAGCTGACTATGGGTCTGAGAGGTATGCCTTCTTTGTGTATTTTTGGGAGGCCGTATAGTTTGGTACTATAAACTATATGGCCTCCCAAAAATACCCGCCTGGAGGGTATTCATACATATATTCTTTTAATCATCCCTGAGCATGGGAATAATTTAGAGCTAACTTCACCTTTCTAAATGCTGATGCGATGTAATCAATAAAGAATCTCTTGAAACTGAAAAAAGTGTCAAAGTTATGATTCCTGAGTTCATTACTCAGAATGTTGACAAAGATACTACATTTCTATCTGTCAGCCAGAATAATTGCCTGGAGAAAACTAGATAATCCTGGATACTCTGATATTACAAATATTACTATTATTTCACATAAATTCATGACTATTCATTTAAGAGATTGTTTTCTTATTTTTTATCCCCAACAATTCTAAAAATCCAGTAATGAAAGATTGCAGCTGGTCCAAAATCTTCCAGATAATTCCATGGTCAACTTAATGCTGCCCTGTAAATTTTTATAGTTGCATAAGAACCCTTTGACTGGAAAATAATTTGTAAGCCCCTCTAATAATTATAGGCATGACTTGTGATAGCAATAGCAATGTTACTTTTGTGCAGGTAGTGTTTTGCTGTGATAAGTACCACAGGTGCACTTTATCCTTCTATAATCAAGCCAGAGATATTGTTTAATATACCAGCTGCAATGTTTTCATGGTATTTCTATTTAAAATTAAAGAACCATTTTATGGACTGAAAAAATTTAATGCAGAGAATCTATTTATTGCTACTAACTGACTACAAAAAAAAGAGAAAGCATTCCATTACCTCAGTAATATTGGTAGAGGTGCATTAATTACACATGATATACGACATTCATTCAGAGAAGTTGCCAGAAGAAAAAGGCTATTCCAGAAAAATAGTAATAATTAGCTAGCAGAGATCATCTAAAGAGAAACAATCTGTCCTCTTTTCTGAAATAAACTTCTTCTGTCAGGAAAGTGGGAAGAAGAAATAACGTTTCCTTTCTTTGCAGAACTCTCTGCTGTTAATGACTAGTTCTAAACTTAATGGTAATCTCATTAATTTGGATTTGTTTCTTGCTATATAGCTTTATAGACAGTTCTATTTCTATTCACTCCTTTCTGATCAACACCATTTTAGTTAAAAGGTCAAAAGAGTGAAAAATACCAAGGAAGGAATAAGGCAGATAATCAGGATTTATCTATTTTCTACCACAAATATATACATATTATCTCAGCAAGTATTGTGGCCCCAACTGACAAAAGAAAGCTCATATTGGTTGGAAACATATTGAAGAGGCTTTCATCTTGCAGTGGATAGACAATGGCTAAAGTTCTCTCTCTCCCCTCCCCCTCTCTTTCCCTTTTCTCTCTCATAGTAGTTGTAGTAGGAGCATAATTGAAAGAAAGTTCATTCTGCCACTATAAGCTACAAGAAAGAACAATAGAAATAGCATTAAATATGGTTCATTAAATAATGAATACAAAATCTCTTCCTTTACTACATTAAGTTCCCTACTACAAATTCTGACAGCCAAATTTCAGTTTCACAATAGGCACTTAAGTTGTATCTTCATATTCTTGCAGAGCAGTTATTGTAGGTCAGCTTAGTAAACAGAGATCCAATAAATAGCTTCTTATTTCATATATAAAGAGGCAAGGAATGTTGAGTTTGGATAGTCAGGAACAAGAGGCAACTAGAAAAAAATATGCCTAAAGGAAGTTAGAAATGTCAAGTCACTTCCACATTGTTGACTGGAATAAGCTTGGTTCAAGAGAAGCGTCACCTCTTCACTTTTCTCAAGTATAAATTATGTCAACAATCTTAGATATGTGGAAGTAAATACACTAAATGAAACATATAGGCTAGCTATGCAAACAAACACTTTAACTTACAGTAAGGCTGCTGATAAGCCAATGGTCACCCTCCAGTTTTATTATTTCAATTTTATTAATTTCAATCAGGTTCATGTAGTTTATTGCTGAATTTTATCCAATAACCCACTCCCCAGTTAATAAATACGAAAGGACATAAAATGTGTAAACCAATTATAAACTGTCAGAATGTGCACTGATTAAAATATACATTTACTTGAAGATACCACACTCAACAATTAATCACATGTTATTTATAGCAACTTGAGGCACAGAAGTGAAGAAAATGGTAATGAAATCTCAAGGCTTGCTATGTTTACATGTGAATCCCTAGTGGTTTTTCTGCACTTCGACAGAGTAAGGAGAAATGTGTAAATTATTTGAAAACTGAACCAGCTTCCAAGTGATAAAATCATATATGTTGCATATTTTTCTAATGCTTTACAAATTTCCTGGATAATTCAAACTGGATTTTTAAAATTTCATTACTGATGAACTGTTTCCTGGTTTAGCTCTACCAAGATATTTTGCTATGTGAAGTTGAATAACAAATGACAAAAATTTTCTCAAGTTAGACTCAAAGGTGATATTCAGCAGGTTTTTGGGTTTTTTTGAAAATTTTATTTGGGTTTTCACAAAAACAAAATACAAATAAAACATCTTATTTGAAAATAGCATGGTCCCAGGTTATCACTTCATACAGACACAAAACTCAATTTCATGCTCATTTTTATATTCTATTCCATATTACCATTTTATATTTTCTACATAGTTTTTCCCCTCTTTTAATTCTGTCAACTTTATTTTAATTATCTCATCTCAATTCAAATCATTATATTTATACTTTTGTCGGTCCTGTTTCAATTTCACATTATCTCTTCTTATTAAGCAAATTTTTCCCTGTAGTTACCAATTAGAGTATGACACCTTTATATCCTTTAATTTTATCCATTCAAACTCTTATTTAAGCTTTGATGTATAGCTTTAAGATTATAACATTCAATATAATACATAACTTCAAATCAAGTTCTGCTTGGTACATTCTTAAAATAGAGACTATATTCTTAAAAAGAAAAAAATTATATATATATGTAAATAAAACACACATTCCATTTCAATTCAATTCTATCATTAATATGCATTAAAATCTTAACATCTTTAACATTTCTTTTCAATTAAATATACTTCCTTGGGAACACTTATAAACTTTCCATAGTTAATTCTTTTTTCCCCATATTTCTCACTTATATTTTTTATAAATCATTACTAATTATTAAAAATGTTCCCTTTTAATTCTCTCAATCATTTTAATTCATTTATTTATTAACAAACATCCCACTACATTACAGTAAATATTTTATCCATCATCATATTTTATAAAATTATTTCTATTTGTAATATAACAATGCTATCTTATGTAACTTTGCAGAATTCCTTTTGCAATTAAATTTTTACCCATTATCTCTAAACAAGCTTATGGTTACAATCCTTATATCTTTTCTCTGTTTCTCCATTTCTTGCTTCTGTTTTTTACAACTTCTTTTCCTTGCCTTCTTCCCCCTCTTCTTCTCCCTCCCCTTTTTACCCCCTCGTCTCTCTACTTCTAACTCTCTCTGTTATGAACTAATAAAGGCGTTTAATAAAGTTTTAACAACCTTCAGTAAAAAGCAGGGTTCTAATCCTGTACTTCTGATTGGCCGATAATAGCAACATTGGATTGGTCCTTTCTGGGAAATCTGATTGGCTGTTAACAGGCCAACTCTCATTGGTTCAAGGTTTTAACACTTCTATGTTTTTCATTGGCTAATAGGACAGCAGCCAACCCTATAAAAGGGCTGCTGCTGCCCTAAGTGATTGCTCTGTTCAGTATGCTTTATAAAGAGTTGAAGTTCACTGTTCACTGCCTCATCTCCGCTCCTTGCACCCATGCGCAGAACTTAACATTGGCGACGAGGATGGGATGCGGAGACATCAGAGCTGTCTGAACACTTACAAAGCACCAAACAGAGCACGTGGCTGAAGGCGCATCGACAACGGAAACCATGTCCGGCGGCGCCATACCACCCGCTCCATTTGAGCCGGCACAAGAAGACTGGGACTCGTACATGGACCGGTTCTAGATGTTTCTGGAGACCAACAACTTGAAAGACGCAACTACAGGGAAAAAACGAGCAGTGTTCCTGACCCACTGAGGGCCTGCCGCCTTTAAGATGGCCTAGGCACTAGCGAAACCAGCTGAGTTGAAATCCATGGACTGGGACGTCCTCGCGCCCCTTCTACGGACCCACTATGCACCCGCTGTACCAACGCTTGTCCGAAGACATGAGTTTTATCAGAGGGACCAACGGAAAGGAGAGAGCATCGCAGATTTCATCATGGACCTCCGGAACCTGGGAGGCGTCTGTGGGTTTTGTCAATGCGCCAATGATACCTCGCAGATTTCATCATGGACTTCTGGAACCTGGGAGGCCTCTGTGGGCTCCGTCAACTTGCCAATGATACCTCACCTCGCCTAGAGGGCACACAACAGCGACCCACCACGAGGACCTCGAATCTCCATCAGAAAGTGATGAAGAGGAGGTCAACTGGCTCCGGTCTGAACGCGACCAACGCAACCCGCAGAATCGAAGACTACCGCACCAATGCACGGGTTGTGGGGCAAACCACCCACGATCAGATTGCAAATTCCTCGACACACTCTGCCATTCCTGTGGGAAAAGAGGCCACATCGGGAAGGTCTGTAGAAGCAAGCGAGGATCCTGCCCAATTCGGAGAGAAAACAACTACCGCCAGACCACAGGGAATCGTCCTGTGAGTCGGGAACACTTGAACCACCAATGGAAAAACCACTCCTACAGAAATAAAACACTTGCCACTTCAACGTGACGGAAAGAGACACACTAAACCATTACCATCGGTCATGCTTCATTGTTAGATGCAAAGAAGATCGAGTGAGGGTCGCCATCGAGAACCAACCTTGCGTGATGGAAGTTGACTCAGGGTCATCCCTCTCGATGGTTTCCTGGAAGACCCTCAAACAGTTAATCCCTGCCGTCCGGCATCAAGACCTCAGAGCCCAAAGAATTATACTCAAAGATTACCAGGGGAACCGAATTCTGGTCGTCGGCTCCAGCCAAGTCAAAGTATCATTCAAAAATTGTACTGCGTTGCTACCACTGACCGTCATCGATCGTGACCGGCCTAGTTTATTAGGCCTTCAATGGTTCACCCCACTCGGGATCGAGGTAGCCGGCATTCACCAAACCAGAAGCGACGACTGGGAGGACGCCCTCATCCAGGAATTCCAGGACGTCTTTGCAGACAAACTAGGCGAGTACAAGGGGACCCTGATGTCATTTAACCTTAACCTTGAAGTAGCCCCCATCCGCCTTAAGCCTCGTCGGGTGCCTTTTGCTCTAAAACCAAAGATCGACGAGCAGCTCGATAAATTAATAGCCCAGGGTGTTTTAGAACCAACTGACCACACCCGTTGGGAAACCCCAACCGTAACACCCATCAAACCAGATGGATCATTAAGAATTTGCGGGGACTACCGGGCCACCCTCAATCACGTCCTACAACAAAATGCTTACCCGGTGCCGTTGGTTCAACACCTTCTCCATTCCCTGGGAGGCAGAAAAATCTTCGCTAAATTGGATTTAGCGCAGGCGTACCAACAACTACCCGTAGATAAATAAACCGCGGAAGCGCAGACTATCATTACGCACTGAGGCATTTTTAAATGCAACTGACTCCAATTCGGAGAAAGCGTAGCCCCAGGGATTTTCCAAAGTCTCATGGAGAGACTTTTACAAGGGATCAAGAGAGTTGTACCATATTTTGATGACATTTTAATTGCAGCCCCTAATAGAGAAGTACTAGAGAAGCGTCTTAGAATGGTCCTCCAAAAATTTAAAGACTCTGGCCTAAAGGTTAAAAAAAATAAATGTCAACTGTGTACAGAGAAAGTAGAGTTCCTGGGATACCTCCTCGATAAGCAAGGAATTCACCCCACTGAGGGCAAACTAAGAGCGATCAAAAACGCACCAAGGCCTAAGAATAGAACAGACCTCCAAGCTTTCCTTGGGCTCATTAACTTTTACAACATCTTCTTGCCCCAGAAGGCAACCGTAGCTGAGCCCCTACATGGACTGCTCGACAAAAAAGCCACCTGGGTCTGGGGACACCAAGAGGAACACGCATTCCAACAAGTGAAAAACTTACTAACCTCCGATGCTGTTTTAATGCAGTATAACGAGACTTTGCCTTTAACCATTATATGTGATGCATTACCATTTGGAGTAGGAGCCATTTTAAGCCATGTGTTACCAAACGGTAGTGAGGCCCCTATTGCTTATTTTTCAAGGACCTTATCGAGGGCTGAACGCAACTATAGCCAAATTGACAAAGAGGCTCTTGCTGTTGTATCTGCTGTGAAATGGTTTCATGAATATGTGTATGGATGAGCCTTCATGATAATTACTGATCACAAGCCCTTGCTGGGGATTATTGTGGGAGACAAATCAACCCCTTATATATTGTCACCAAGAATGACTCGTTGGTCGGAGTTCTTAGCTACATACAATTATAAATTGCAACATTGCCCGGGGAAAGCCATTCCCCACACTGATGCATTGAGCCATGCCCCACTTCCGGAAACCATCGACGACCCAGCTCCAACCCTCATGACACTCCAGATTGAAACCCTACATTCACCGCCGCTAACAGCCAGAGACCTCGCTATTGAAACGAAATGAGATCCTGTCCTGGCTCGAGTTCTCAGCTAGGTTGAACGAGGATGGCCAGCAGACCAAACCCCTGATGACTTCGCCCCTTTCAGAAACCAGCAAACAGAGCTTTTCTTGCAGAAGGGCTGCATCCTATGGGGAGACAGAGTCGTCATCCCAGAGCAGTTACAATGAGCAGTTTTGAAAGCATTGCATGACGATCACCCCGGCATCGTGCATATGAAAGCGCTCGCACGAAGCTACGCGTGGTGGCCCAGCATCGATAAGCAGATCGAAGCCTGGGTGAAGACTTGTCTAAAATGCCAAGAAGTCAGCAGTGCCCCACCTAGAGCAATTCCAACAAAGTGGGAAACTCCCCGGGGGCTGTGGTCCCGCATCCACATTGACTTTGCGAGACCTACTAAGGGACTTACGTTCCTCCTAACAGTGGATACCTATTCCAACTGGCTCGAAATCCACAAGATGAAGACTACTACAACCGATTCAGTCATCCGCAAATTAAATAAACTATTCGCAACACATGGACTGCCAGAAGTTTTAGTCTCTAATAACGGACCCCAGTTCACTGCCCTGGCATTTGAACAATACTTAGCGGACCGGGGCATCCGCCATGCACTAACCTCGCCAGTGCACCCTGCGGCCAATGGAAGGGCCGAGCACATGGTCCAATTTCTTAAAAAAACTCTCCACAAGATGGACCATGGGGACATTGATGACAAACTGTACAGAATACTCCTACTCCAACACATCACCCCGCACAGCGTAACCAACAAAACGCCAGCTGAACTGTTGATGGGACACAGGCTTCGCTCCCACCTCGACCGTCTCCACCCGGCCTATGCGCCAGAGAAACCCTGTGGATCTAGCAGAAAGTGCCGCAAATTCAAGGTAGGCAACTTAGTCTTCACTAAAAATCTTTCTGGTGAACCGTTGTGGGTCGAAGCAACCATAACCCAAGCCACCGGTCCCAGATCGTACCGCGTACAAACAATGGATGGGAAAATATGGAAATGCCATATAGATCAGCTTCACTCTAGGTTGCAATCCAGTTCCCACAACTCCTGTGACCCTCAAACTTAGTGGGGAGGGGATGTCGAGGGAACCGAATTCGAGATGCTGGATGACAAAATCGAAGAAAGTCAGCAGCCAGGCGCATTCCATGAAGAAGAATCAGGAAGGGGGTGTGCCTCACCACAGAGAAATACCTCAACGGAGGTGAGCCCGCAGGAACTGGAGGACGATGACAGAATTAGCGGTGCCGAGTCGTCCTGTGGGGATGCGGAACTGCCTGTACCAGATAAATCAAAAAACGTTCCACCGGAACCGGACTACAGACAGGAACTGGTGGGACAGCGCAAATCTAATAGGCAATGACCTGCATATCTACACGATTATGTTACCGCACCCCTCAAATGGAACCTAGGGGGGAGGGGTGTTATGAACTAATAAAGGCGTTTAATAAAGTTTTAACAACCTTAAGTAAAAAGCAGGGTTCTAATTCTGCACTTCTGATTGGCCGATAATAGCGACATCGGATTGGTCCTTTCTGGGAAATCTGATTGGCTGTTAATGGGCCAACTCTCATTGGTTCAAGGGTTTAACACTTCCATGTTTTCATTGCCTAATAGGACAGCAGCCAACCCTATAAAAGGGCGGCTGCTGCCCTAGGTGATTGCTCTGTTCAGTATGCTTAATAAAGAGTTGAAGTTCACTGTTCACTGCCTCGTCTCTGCTCCTTGCACCCATGCGCAGAACTTAACACTCTCATCTGTAATCCCCTCTTCTGTTGCTTTCTAATATTATACTTATCTTTCAAATTGTTCTTCTTTTTGGTTGTTTCTAGTCTTAAACTTTTCACTCTCTTTCCCCCTTTTTCTCCCCCCCCCACTTAAAATTATTTGATCATTAAAGATGGCTTCTTCTTTGTCCCAATCTTCTTGTTCTGCAAACGTTTCTTGTTGCTTCTCATAGTTCCAGATCTCCGTTTCTAAGAATTAAAACACGAAGCCAAAAGAACTTCTCCCTTCTTGTGCACCTTCTTTCCATTTTTAAAGTTCCATTTTCAGTTCTTCTAAGAGTGATACCATTTTAAAAACTTTTAAACAATCACCCAGTTAATTTTAGTCATCTAGATGCAAAAACCAAAAATCACCAATTAATCCAAATAATCCAAGGCTGTTTCTACTTGCCTCTTTTTTCCACTTTTTCTTCCTGGGGTTCTATTATTTTGTTACCAAGTTTCCATTAAAATGTATCTTTGGGGAATCTTGTTAAAATTTCACTGTAAGTTCCTTTTAATTACAGTTCCATTCCTTAATTCCAGGCAGTCTTCTCCATTTTTCCAGATCCTGTCCTTTTATTCTTTTTTTTTTTCTCCTTTCCTGCTTTTAAAAACTTTTAAATGTCCAGAAATCTTGATAATTCCTTTGGCATTTATTTTCAGCTTAGATGCCTATTAATGTCAAAGTGGTGGTTTTTTTTTTCAATTTCTTGCTTAAGTCTCTTAGCAATCAGTATAAGGAAGGGAAGAAAAAAAAACCTAATCCCTTCCCTTCACTCTCTCCTTCGCAGCTTCAAAATATTCTTTGGGAACAATGTTGTTAAGTTTCAATTCCAGGGTACCTTATTTGTTGCTTTTGCTGTTTGACCCTGTCAACCAAAATTTTCTCTTCTTATCTTCCTCCTGTACATTCTTTTCTGGTTGAATTCTTCTTTATGGTGTCCATTTCTGACTGCCGCTATAACAGCCTTCAGGAAAGGGAGTAATGGCCAGCTGGGGAAGAGAGATGCGGCTCTCCTCAACCCTGCTGGCATTTCCCCTCCTCTTTACCACCTCTATGGGGTGGCTTAGCCCCGAAACCAGCTGGCTTCGGGCACTCCAGTGGCGAGCATGGATCGAAGCCTCAGAGATATGAGGTTTCGGTCTCTCGCCGAAGTCATAATCAGCATGTTTTGACCAGTTCTAGAGAAACAGTAGCAGAAATTCTGAGGAGTTCACCTCTGACTGGAGATTTTACAGCATCCTTCCCCTTCCACACCCACCAAGCCATGCCCACAGAACCGGTAGTAAAAAAATTTGAATCCCACCACTGGTTAGGCTGCAAAATACCTAAAGCTGACCTATGAGTTTGGTATCTGAAACAGACAATCTTAAAATGTCTAGAAGCTCAAATGGGAAATAACAACACTAACTCAGTATTCTTGCCTGTTTACTTGTGACAATGCCAGTTGCTTGTAACAAAGCTAATTGCAAAAATTGGCCTTTTTTATTCTGTCTAACATAGGAATGGGCAATTTCATTATTACAGCCAGCACTTAATGTTTTGGTGAATATTTCATTATATATTGGAAAATCTATTCCATGTCAACACAATTAGGCTGCTTTGTACAAATCAACATCTTTTTTTTTTTTTTAAAGATTTTATTAATTTTCTACAAACAAACAAGACAAACAAAACATTAAAACATCAACTCTCATATGTATATCCAGTGTGTCAGTTGGTTCATCAGTTTTGTGCATTCATTTTGTAGTCTCAATTACAATTATGTTACATAACAACTCATTTTGTCAATCCAAACTTATATATCCTAATATCACTAAAAAAAAAAAAGAAATTTTTGACTATACTTTTAATCATTCATGCTTTATGAGATAACAATATTTTAACCAGTTTATTCTGTAACAAATCATATAATCATACCAAATCAATCCTAAAAATCCCTTTATAAATATAGCATCAAATAACAAAGTAATAACAAAATAGCAAAATAAAGATATTCCTTACTGTCCAGCATTCTAAATATTCTATTATCGTATCTTATCATCTAGCCATTGATAAAAAAGATCCCAAATTTCATAAAATTGTTTATCCTCTTGCTCTCTAATTTCAAATGTCAATCTACTCATTTCAGCACATTCCAATATTTTCTGAATAATTTCTTCCTGTAATGGTATTTTCTCATTCTTCCAATTTTTAGCAAATACAATCCTAGCCGCTGTTAATACATTTACAATCAGGTATTTCAAATCTTTGCCATATATCAGGTAAAATTCCCAGTAAGAAGATCTCTGGTTTCAAGTCTATGTGTTTCTTTGTCATTTTTTCCAACCACATGCGAATTTTAGTCCAATATTTTCTAGCACCCTCACAAGTCCACAAGTCCAATACGAGCCGGGTATCTGATGACATTTCCAGCATTTTTCAGATTTGTTCTTAAACATTCTTGCTATTCTTGTCGGGGGAAAGTGCCACCTGTAAAACATCTTATACAAGTTTTCTTTATATGCTGTTGACATTGTCATTTTATAATTTTGAGACCACAATTTTTGCCATTTCTCTAGATCAATCCCATATCCAAAATTCTTCCCCCAAACAATCATAGGTTCTTTGACTTGTTCTTCCTATAATTTAATTCCCACTAAAGAACCATATAATTTTTTAATCACCTTCTCATCAGTACCCATCAAAATCTTATCTAAATCAGTCTGCTTATCATAGAATCCCTCTGTTTCAGAATCTTCATCATACCTTGAATGTATTTGTGCATATGAAAACCAATTCATCCTTATACCTTGTTACTCTAAGTTTTGGATGGATTTAAGTTCACCCTTTTCATCCAATACTTCCCCATATCTAACTGTTTGTTCCTTCTTATAAATTATAGGATAGGAAAATGCTTCAATAGTCGATAACCAAACTGGAATTTTCAAATAACATTGTCTTTTTATCTTCTCCCAGTTTAACCACAAAGACTCCCATATATAATGTCTTCTAAATTAACCCTGTGTTTTAGTTCCCTTATACCATAAAAAAGCATGCCAGCCCAACAGCAAATCATGCCCTTCTAATGTCAACAATCTATGCTTTCTTAATGTTATCCATTCTTTGACCCACATCAAACTTGTAGCTTGATAATACAATTCCCAATTAGGCAGGCCAAAACCTCCTCTAATTCTAGCATCTTGCAAAAGCTTTAGCTTTATTGTCGCTTTTTTACCTTGCCATATAAACTTCAACATAATTTTATTTAAATCTTCAAAATAGTCTTTTCCAAGCCTGGTATTGTTTGGAACAAAAATAAAATTCTGGGTAAAATAATCATCTTGATTGTTGAGATTCTCCCTATTAATGACAATTGCAAGTTTTCCCACTTCTTCAAATCTGTAGCTATCTGTTGTTTGAGTTTAATATAATTATTCTCTTTTAATGTGCTACATTTTGTTGTCAAATATATCCCCAGATACTTAACCTTATTTATAACTTGGATTTTCAAAAGATCTGCCAGTTCTTCTCTCTGTCTCAGTAGCATGTTTTTTGTCAAAATCTTTGTTTTATCTTTATTTATTTTCAAACCAGCCACCTCCCCATATGTCTCTATCTTTTCCAATAACTTTGGAGTTGTTTCTAACGGGTCTTCCAGAATAAAAGCTAAATCATCAGCAAAAGCTTGTAGTTTAAATTCTTCCTTCTTAATTTTCATTCCTTTTATGCTTTTATCATCCCTAATATTTCTATTCAACACTTCCAAGGTCAACACAAATAGCAAAGGAGATAGGGGACATCCTTGTCTTGTGCCTTTTCTTATGTTAATAAAATCTGTAAGTTCCCCCTCCATCATTACCTTTGCTGTCTGTTTATTATATATGGCTTCTATTGCTTGAGTAAATTTTTTAGCAAAGCCCATCTGTTCCAATAGTAATAACATAAATCTCCAGTTCACGTTGTCAAATGCCTTTTGAGCATCTAGGAATATCAAAGCTATTTGCTTTTCAGGATGAGCCTCATAGTATTCCAAAGTATCCAAGGTTACTCTCATATTGTCTCTGATTTGTCTCTTTGGCAGAAATCCATTTTGATCTGGGTGAATAAAATTATTTAAATATTTTTTAAGTCTTTCTGCTAAAATTGAAGCAAAGATTTTATAGTCTGCATTCAATAAAGAAATAGGTCTATAATTTTTAATTTGCAGTGGGTCAGGCTCTTCTTTTGGAATAAGTGTGATATAAGCCTCTGACCATGTTTTGGGTATCATCTTTTTTAACATAACTTCATTCATAACTTCTAACAATGGGATACTCAATGATTCTTGAAATGTTTTATAGAATTCTGCCAGAACCCCTTTTGGACCCGGTGCTTTCCCATTGTTTTGTCTCTTAAATGCTTCATTTAATTCCATCATTGTTATATTGCTTTCTAGCATTTCTTCAGTCTCTTTAGGTATCTTCGGTAAATTAGCATTCTGTAAATACTGTTTGACTTTTTCCTCATCAATATTCTCTTGTTTACATAGTTGCCCATAAAAATCTCGAATAATTTCTTTTTTCTCCTTATTCCCATAACAAACTTGGCCTTGATCATTTATTAGCTTCAATATTTTTCTTGATTCCTTCTCCTTTCTCAATTTATATGCTAGCCATCTACCTGGTTTATTTGCATCTTCAAAATAATGTTTAGAATTTCTGATTTTCTGTGCCAATTCTTCTTTCTCTATTAATTCCATTTTATGTTCAATTACATCCAGCTTCAATTTAACATCTTTTTTCTATGGCATTTTCTGTAATTCTTTTTCAAGTCTTTTATACTCATCTTCCAAGGCCTTAGAAGCTTGCCTTTTCCTAATATTCTTTTTTCTTGTATAATTTATTATCAAACCTCTAGCGTATGTCTTCATTGTATCCCAAACATTCTGCGTTGAAGTATCTTCTTTTTTATTTTCTCTGAAGAAAAAAGCCAATTCCTTCTCCAGCCATTGTATAAAATCTTTCTCCTTTAAAATAGTATTATTTAATGTCCATCTCGATCTTTTTTTTTTGTCCCTTCCATTTAATTGTCATTGGGCTATGATCTGCCCAAGTACTTGTTTCAATATTTGTTTCTTGAATATTGGATATTAACTCTTTTGAGATCCAAATCATATCTAATCTGGACCATGATAAATGTCTATTTGAATAAAAAGTATATTGTTTCGCTTTAACATTTCTTTTTCTCCAAATATCTTTTAAAGTTAGTTGGTCTGTCATTTTAAAAAAAGATTTAGGGAGAGCCTTTCTATTTTGCTTTGTTGTTGTAGCTATGTAGTCCAATTTATTGTCCACAATTCCATTAAAATCTCCCATCATAATTATATTAACATAGTCCAGTCCAATTATTCTCATGTGTAGCTTTTTATAAAGCTCTTCTTGTTTATCATTCGGAGCATAAATTGCAATCAAAAGTATTTTCATATTATTGTCCATTATTTCTACCATTAATACTCTTCCCTCTTCATTCGTGTAGATCAGTTTTGCTGGGATAGCCTCTTTAATGTATAAAACCACTCCTCTTTTCTTACATTGAGTCAAAGAAGTAAATATTTTCCCCAATTTTGGCTGTACTAACAATTGTTCATGTTGTTTTTTGATATGAACTTCTTGTAGACAAATTATATCAAATTTTAATTTCTCTAATTTATGAAAAGTTTTCCTTCTTTTAACAGCCGAATTAAGTCCATTTATATTCATTGTAATCAGTTTTTTTTTTCTTCCATGATTATGCTTTATATTTAGGTCTAACAGCTCTCGTGGATCTCACTTCACGCTGTTCTTTACTATCCACCTGTCCACCTACAGCTCCTTTCTCTTTTTCAGTCTCCAGTTGTTCCTCTTGAAACTCAATTAATGAGACCTCTTCCTCTGCCTCCTCTCTTCTTCCTCCAAAAAATTCTGCATGGAAAAGTTCTGCTTTCTCAATTGAATCAATTCTATGTCTCTGCTCTTGCTATGTAAACATTAGTCCTTCTGGAATCAGCCATCTATAATTCACTTCGTTTTCCAGTAGCATTTTGGTCAGAAATCGATATTCTCTTCTCTTCTCATCTCTCTCACTCTTCTGGATATTTGTTTCAATCTCTTTACCTTTGTATTTCAATGTTTTCTCTCTTACTACTTGTAATATTTGTGTTTTAATGAATTTTTTGGTAAATCTAATATGGACTTCCTTGGGTAATTTATTTCTCATCGCATATCTTGTATAAACTTGATATACCTCATCTACTCCATCCATCATCTTTTCCTCTGTAATTTCCAAAGCATCTGCCAAAATTTCTATCATTATTGCAACCAAATTTTCTCCTTTTTGCTCTTCTATATTTTGAAATCTGAGATAAAATTCTGACCTTTCCATCTCCCACCTCAACATCCCACTTTTTTCTTGTTCAACCGCTGTTAATCTACTGTCAATATTTCCAATCTTCTCCTCTCTTTGTTTTCCTTCTTCCTCAATTTTTTGGAATCTCTCCTCATACTTCACCATCATTTGTTTAATATTTTCCACTTTTTCATCAGTCCTCTCTATTCTTTGTTCAATGTTCTCTATTCTTTGTTCAATGGTGTCTGATTTTGTCTTGAGATCTTGGATTCCTTGCATAATCATCTGTAAAGTTACTCTTTCTTGTTCTTTATCTTGCTTCAACATTGTCTGAATTAAACGTTGTCCTCCAGCTGGTGGGGAAGCAGAGGTAGAAGTAGAAATGCCAGATGGTATTGGTTTCCTGCTCATTTTAATGCTTCCAAAGCTTCAAATTCTTTTTGACTTTTAATCCAACTGGTAGAGTAGCCAATTATAATCCAAAATGGAAAAATCCAATAGTAAAAGGCCCAAAACCAAAGAAGAAAAAGGAAAAAAGGAAGAAGAAAGATCTTCAGGTTCTTCTAGACCCTAATCCAATTACGAAGTAGTCCACCATAAAAAAGGAAAAATAGAAAGGAAAAAAACAAACAAACCTGAAAATAATAATATTGATTAAGAGCAAAAAAAGCAAAAAGAAAAGAAAAAATTCCTTCAGGTTCTTCATACCTTAATCCAGTTGAGAAGTCTCAATAATCAAAAAAGAAAAACAAAGTGGTCCAAAAACATGGATAGAAACAGCAAAGAAGTCCCAATAAAAATAAGGAAAAGAAAAAACTCTGAGGCTTTCCCTTTAAAAAAAAAAAAAGGCTGGTGAGTAGGGATATCACAAATATATATATATATATATATATATATATATATATATATATATATATATATATATATATATATATATGGCATTCAGCTTTGTTCGGGTATTTTCCCACGTGGTGCTTTTAAAGTTGCAGCAACGTTTCAGCAGAATCTCATCTGCCATCATCAGGCTTTTGTATGGTGTTTGTCTGTAAACTTTTACAGTGGTTTCAGATTTAAATTTGGGGCAGCCTGACTCACAGACAAACACCATACAAAAGCCTGATGATGGCAGATGAGATTCTGCTGAAACGTTGCTACAACTTTAAAAGCACCACTGTTATGACGTGGGAAAATACCCGAACAAAGCTGAATGCCAGACATGTAAGTACCCGCGAAAACTTAAGAAAACATATGTTTTCTTAAGTTTTCGCGGGTACTTACATTTCTGGCATTCAGCTTTGTTCGGGTATTTTCCCACGTCATAACAGTGGTGCTTTTAAAGTTGTAGCAACGTTTCAGCAGAATCTCATCTGCCATCATCAGGCTTCTGTATGGTGTTTGTCTGTGAGTCAGACTTTTACAGTGGTTTCAGATTTAAATTTGGGGCAGCCTATTGCTGTGTCAGAATGGTTTTTTCTTCCTCCTGATTGGTTGAGAGTCTTGGTCTGTGTTTATTGGTCTTGGAGTTTGCTGTGTTCTGCTACTAATATCTTCTGTCTGTTTTTTTTTTGGGGGGGGTCTTTTTGTATCTTGATCCCCCCCCCAAAAAAAACAGACAGAAGATATTAGTAGCAAAACACAGCAAACTCCAAGACCAATAAACACAGACCAAGACTCTCAACCAATCAGGAGGAAGAAAAAAACATTCTGACACAGCAATAGGCTGCCCCAAATTTAAATCTGAAACCACTGTAAAAGTCTGACTCACAGACAAACTCCATACAGAAGCCATATATATATATATATATATATATATATATATATATATATATATATATATATATATATATATATGCACACTGCACTTTATTTATTTATCCAAGGCTCTTATTATGACTCTCTTCTCCAGCAGCTTCAAAGCCAAGCCTCAAGTATTGAAATATTGATAATATTTTGCTGTGCTCTCCCTCTATCTTATCACGTTGAAATGTCCTTGAGAAGGAGTCTTCTTACAATTCTCTCCAATTTAAATAAAGTATTTTCAAGCCTCTAGTTGGCAGTGTTGCAAAGTTTCTTAATGCTCTTCCCCCCCCTCAGCCAGAAAGAAGGAGTAATGCATACAAAAAAAAAGAAACAAAATAGCCAAAGGGAGCCTCTATCCTAAAGAAAATTAAAAAATCAAAAGAAGCATAAAAATATATATAAGAGAAAATTCAATCTGGTTACTTACAAAGTCACACTAAAGTCCCCAGAAAAAAAAGTAAGAAAAAGAAAAAACCCAAGCCTCAATTTGACATCACTTTAAAAGACGCTGCTCAAACAGTTTCGGTCAAAAAAAAATCTCACAGATTTCTTCTTTGTTCAGGGTGCCCTTGCAAATCTCAGCAAATTTACAACACAAAAGAAGTTTCTTACCCAGCCGACACACTTTCTTTCCAGCCACTTTCTTTCCGGAGCTGTCCCGACTTCAGCAGCTATGGAGGCTGCCTCTCCGCCGCCAGCAAAAGGCCTTCTCCCGGATCAAACCAGAGATTTTGTGATATCTCTGGGATCCTGGGACAGTGCCCTTCCCAATCCCCGTCTCTATGGGACGATTTAGGTCCGTTGGGACCGACCAGGGGCAAAAATATCGGCTGCGATCTCAGAGCCCCGAGATCGCAGCTGTATTGCCGAAACGAAGCTCCACCTTCTCCCTATAAATCAACATCTTGAATTCAGTTGGGGCGAGATGCAAAGCATTTCCTGCTTCTCATCCACTTTAATTACTTCTGAATTCTAAGGCAATTGCTACCATTTGTTTATACATTTTTTTAAAAAAAGTCTTTTTTTTTTTACTTGCAGTGTTCAGTTCCTCTTATTTTACTGCTTCAAGGAGAACTTTTTATTTGTTGCAATCCATATTCCTGCTGTTCCTTAATGACACAAACAATTTTATGAACCATGTAAGGGTCGCACCGAAATATCTATATTCCCTGGCAGGTTGATGTGATTTAATTTGTCCTATGTTTGCCTACAAAATTATGATGAGTGAGAATTCAGCTAAACCATTCAGCTGAATATGAAACACAAGCACTGATCTAATAGGCATTATCTCTTTCAGAAAACATTTTTTTTCCTGTTAGCTCTGCAAGACTAAGATTAATCACTTACAAATGATAGGAATCTTCAAAACAGGCACTTAGCCATGTTCTCCTATCAACAGAATCAGCAGGAAATGTGATAAATAAGTTATCATTGGAAGCCCAAGAGAATAAGATCATCATTATCTAGTCTTGAAAAAACACAGCACCAAATTAGAATGATTACTTGGATGAATACAGGCAGAATGCTTAGGTTTTACACACACACACACACACACAGAGAGAGAGAGAGAGAGAGAGAGAGAGAGAGAGAGAGAGAGAGAGTTAGGTATATATATGGTTAAGTATGTACGGGGTAGGATTCCACCAATATAACAACTGGTTTGGTGATCGTGTGATATGGAAAATCCTTGCTACCATATCTAAACCTATGGAGAAGGAATTTATTGCTACTTGATCTAGTAGCTTTCCTTCTCTTATTCAAGGTTCTTTACACACAATTCCCACCAACAGTTGATGGAAGTAGTGGTACACATGTTTTCTAACTGGCTACCTGGGTATGCTACCACTGCTGATCTTCCTAGTTCTTTCCCTTCTTGGAGGTTATTGCCATACAGGATCAGGAATTGAAACTTAGTTTTGTCTTTGTTTTCTTGTCGTGACATTGATGCTTCTTCAAAATTTTGCCCTTATAACTCTGCCTTAAGGAGTGAAGTGTGATTGTGCAGAGCAGCACAAATGTTTTCATTCAACTTCTCATATTTTGAAGAATATAATTTTAAATGGTAACCTGTGGAAAGTTTTAAAAGGATTCTGAGAACAGATCCAACTCTATAAGACACCCACAGATTTTAGTACTATATAAATGAAGAGAGGGAGAAAGAGAGGGAGAGGGAAAGGGAGAAAGAGGAGAGAGGGAGAGAGGGAGAGAAGGAGAGAGAGGGAGGGAGGGAGAAAGGGAGATGGAGAGAGAAAGAGAGAGAAGGAGAGAGAGGGAGAGGGAGGGAGAGAGAAAGAGAGGGAGAAGGGAGGGAGAGAAAAACTGTTTGATTTCAAGAGAAGTTCTAGTCGACTTTGTAATATCAATACAATTATAATACAAATTTAAAATTATCAAAAATTACTTTTTAAGCATTACACATATGGAAAAATAATGTATTTATCCACAAGCACATTTTGGAATTGAATTTTGGAAGAATCTTTCAAGATTTCTGTTGTGTATGCAATAAAGATTAATAAAGTGTGAGCTTGGAGTAGATGCAGGGTTCTGGCCCTGCACTTCTAATTGGCTGTTAAGCGGCCGGACCGGATTGGCCCGTTCTGGGGAATCCGATTGGGCCTTAACAGAGAGTTCCTATTGGTTATAAGAGCTAGCGTTCCTAGCTCGTTATTGGTTAAAAGTTACAAGGTTTGCCTATATAAGGCGGGGTTTAACTGCTGTTAAAATGAGGAAGTCACAATGTAAATAAAGAGCTGAAGTTCACCGTTCAGAGGCTTGTCTCCATTCTTTCTTGCCCATGCTCAAAACATAACACTGGTGACGAGGATGGGATTTGGAGAAATCTGAACCAACGAAACTCGAAGAACACCGAGCACGTGACAGACGACGCCAATAACGGAACCATGTCCGGCGGCATCGTACCACCCGCTCCGTTCGATCCAACACAAGAAGACTGGGAGTCTTACATGAATCATTTCCAAATGTTCCTAAAGACGAACAACTTAAAGGATGCCACAGCCGGGAAGAAGCGGACAGTGTACCTAACGCATTGCGGTCCAGCTGTATTTAAGACGGCTAAAGCACTAGCCAAACCCCGAGAAGTAAAGGCCATGGATTGGGACATCCTCAAACCTCTCCTATGAGATCACTACGCACCGACCGTGACTACACTCGTGAGACGCCACGAGTTTTATCAGAGGAGCCAGCAAAAGGGAGAAAGCGTGGCCGACTTCATAGCAGACCTCCGAAATTTGGGAGGCCTCTGTGTATTCGCCGATTTAGAAGAAGCACTAAGAGATCGCATAGTTCTGGGACTGGATGCACCAGGCGTCCAAAGCAAGCTGATGGCAAAAGGCGACATCAGCCTTACCAACGCTATCGCCAATGCTACTGCAGCAGAAGCGACCAGGAAGTCGGCTGCACAACTACGCCGAAACCACACTCCGGTACCTCCACCGACAAGCGACATTTTATCCAAGTCAGAAGGACAACTCGCTACAATGCACCACGAGGACCTCTCTTCGTCATCAGACAGCGACGAAAAAGGGGTCCATCGACTGCAGTCTGACCGGAACCACCACCCGAAGCCCTTATGCCCTTGCGCTGGCTGTGGAGCCAACCATGCCAGGTCCGAATGCAAATTCCGCAACGCACTCTGTCATGAGTGCGGGAAATGAGTCCACATCGGATGGGTCTGCCACAGCTTGCCAGGACCCAGCCAAGCCTCAAAAGCCAGGACCCAGCCAGGCCTCATTGCCAATCGACAGGAAACCGTCCTGTACGGCGAGAGCTAGTAAACCACTACTAGAGAAATCGAGCTTTGCAGAGAGAAGAGGCTCACCATACTATCACTATCGGTCATGCCTCAACCTTGGACACTAAGAAAATCCGAGTCACGGGAGCCATCGAGAACCAGCCTTGCCACATGGAGGTCGACTCGGGATCGTCCCTCTCGATGGTGTCTTGGAAGACACTCAAGCAACTCATCCCCACAATTCAACGCCAAGATCTCCGTTTCCAACGCCTCATCCTCAAGGACTACCAAGGGAATCGAATCCCCGTCGGTTCCTGCCGAGTCTGAGTCTCCTTCAAGAAGCACACAGCGTTCTTACCTTTAACGGTCATCGATAGAGATAGGCCTAGCCTACTCGGTCTCCAATGGTTTGCGCCACTCGGCATTGAAGTGGCCGGCGTAAACCGAGTCAGTGGCTGTGACTGGGAGGAAGACCTTATCTCTGAGTTCAGGGACATCTTCGTGGACAGCTCAAGCGAGTACAAGGGGACCCCGATTTCATTCAGCCTAGATCCCAAAATAGCTCCCATTCGCCTAAAGCCCCGTCGAGTTCCGTTTGCCTTAAAATCGAAAATTGACGAACAACTCGACAAACTGATAGCTCAGGGGGTGTTAGAGCCCATCGATCACTCCCCTTGGGAAACCCCTATTGTAACATCCATTAAGCCAGATGGGTCAATCCGAATTTGTGGGGACTACCGGGCCACTTTGAACCATGCCCTGCAGCAGAACGCATATCCAGTTCCAGTAGTGCAGCATCTCCTCCATTCCTTGGGGGGCGGGAAAGTTTTCGCTAAATTAGATTTAGCTCAGGCATATCAGCAATTACCAGTAGATGAAAAAACGGCACAGGCCCAAACTATTGTGATGCACCGAGGTGCCTTTAAATGCACCCGGCTGCAATTCAGAGTTAGTGTAGCCCCAGGGATTTTTCAGAGCCTTATGGAAAGGTTATTGCAAGGAATTAAGGGTGTGGTCCCCTATTTTGACGATGTATTAATTGCAGCCCCTACAAAAAAAATCTTACAGGACCGGTTAAAATTAGTCCTAAAAATATTCCAAGAGGCCGGTCTTAAGGTTAAAAAAAACAAATGCAAATTGTGTACTGACAGTGTTGAGTTTTTAGGGTACCTGATTGATAGCCAGGGTATTCACCCTACTGAAATTAAACTAAGGGCGATAAAAAATGCTCCCAGGCCACAAAACAAGGCCGATCTCCAGGCGTTCCTAGGCCTCATGAATTTTTATAATGTATTTTTACCGCACAAAGCAACTGTCGCTGAGCCGTTACACTGGTTGTTAGATAAAAAAGCAAATTGGCTATGGGCTTACCGTGAAGAACAGGCATTCCGAAATGTTAAAAAACTGCTCACTTCTGACTCTGTACTCATGCAGTATAACGAGACTTTGCTGTTAGTTATAACCTGTGATGCATCGCCTTTCGGGGTGGGCACCATTTTGAGCGAAGTACTGCCTAATGGGAACAAAACCCCTGTTGCATATTTTTCAAAGACTCTTTCAAAAACTGAGCGAACCTATGGACAAATTGATAAAGAAGCCCTCGCAATTGTCCCAGCTATGAAAAGATTCCACGAATACGTGTATGGCCGGGCTTTTACTATTGTGACTGACCACAAACCTTTATTAGGGATAATAGCCGGAGATAAGCTGACTCCCTACATATTATCCCCTAGGATGACCCGATGGTCAGAATTCTTAGCTGCTTATAATTATCGGCTGCAATTCCGCCCGGGGAAAGCCATTCCCCATGCCGATGCATTGAGCCGACCACCGCTTGCAGAGACTCTCGACGATCCTGCACCAACGGTAACCATGTTGCAAATCGAGGCACTCAACTCGCCACCATTAACTGCCTGAGATATCGCGAGAGAAACCAAACGCAACCACACCCTAACGCGAGTCCTAGGCTGGGTAGAACGCGGATGGCCATTGGAGTCGTTATCCCAGAATGACTCCAGAAAGCGCTGCTGAGAACCTTGCACGATGGCCACCCCGGCATCGTGCGAATGAAAGCCCTTGTGCGAAGCTACGCATGGTGGCCGGGCATTGACAAGCAAATCGAATAGTGGGTTAAAGCTTGTCCCAAATGCCAAGAAATCAGCAACGCCCCACCAAAAGCCATGCCTACCGAATGGGAGACACCACGTGGACCCTGGTCCCAAATTCACCTGGACTTCGCGGGGCCAACCAAAGGCCACACCTTCCTGCTTACCATCAACGCCTACTCGAATTGGCTCAAAATCCATCGCATGACGACTACGACCTCCGAGGCGGTTATCAAAATCCTAAACAGACTCTTTACAACCCACGGATTACCAGATGTCCTGGTATCCGCTAACGGCCCTCAATTTACCACACTAGTGTTCGAGCAGTACCTCACTGACCGCGGCATCCGCCATGTGCTCACCTCGCCTGCGCACCCTGCGACCAATGGCAAAGCAGAACGCATGGTCCAATTTGTGAAGAAAACCTTGCAAAAGGTAGACTACGACAATACTGACGACAAGGTCAATCAAATCCTCTTCTTGCAACACATCACCCCACATAGCGTCACCAACAAAACTCCTGCTGAACTGCTAATGGGATGAAAGCTCCGCTCCCACCTCCACCGGTTGCACCCAGCTTACGAACCGGAGAAACCACTAGGATCCAGCGGCCGCTGTCGCACCTTCCAGGTAGGAGACCTGGTTTATGCTAAAAACCTATTGGGCAACCTGTTGTGGTGGAAGCGACAGTAGTATGTGTAACTGGCCCCAGATCCTACCTGGTACAATGCCTTGACGATAAACTTCGGAAATGGCATATCGATCAATTACGATCGCGGCTTCCAGTGGCCAGTCCGCAACTCCCCTATGACCAAACTGAGGGGGGGAGGTACGGAAGAAGCTGAATTCCTAGGAAACCCATTCGAAGGAAACGACGGTTTGATAGAAACTCAGGAAGCGGAGCTGGAGGGAGAAACGGTTGGACTTCAGGGAATTGCAGAGAATGTGGGCAACGACGTAGAAGTGAACTCTGAACCAGAAACAGCTTCACTGCCAAACAACGATCTACCTCAGGGTGATTGCAGCCAGCCGATACAACGGAAATCAAAGAGACTAATAAGACAACTGTCCTACCTAAGGGACTATGTTACTGCACCCTGCAAATAAGAAGCCAGGGGGAAGGGGTGTTGTGTATGCAATAAAGATTAATAAATTGTGAGCTTGGAGTAGGTGCAGGGTTCTGGCCCTGCACTTCTAATTGGCTGTTAAGCGGCCGGACCGGATTGGCCCATTCCGGGGAATCCGATTGGCCCTTAACAGAGAGTTCCTATTGGTTATAAGAGCTAGCGTTCCTAGCTCGTTATTGGTTAAAAGTTACAAGGTTTGCCTATATAAGGCGGGGTTTAACTGCTGTTAAAATGAGGAAATCACAATGTAAATATAGAGCTGAAGTTCACCGTTCAGAGGTGCGGTATCTGCTATCCCGCATCTGATGGGCGGCTCATGATAGGGAGCGAAGGAGAGAGAAACGACAGGAAGCAAGGTTTCCTCTGGATGAGCGCGCCCCGAATGTCTTGGCACACGCTCTTTTATTGTGCTTTTTTACAAGAAAATGATTTTATCAAAGCTCAAGTTGAACATGATAATCTCATCAGGATGTGCATGTTTACAAAGCTGCATACCAGACAGATCATTTACAGTGTGGATAAGCTTATTAACAACCGTCTAACTCCTTGTCCCTTGTACGTGCCTTGCAAAGGTCACTGAAGAGACAGAAGTTAATGATTACACGTGAATGATACAATGTTGCAAACACATGAATGATACATAGTTGCAATGATACATAGTTTCAACACAGAGGCTTGTCTTCATTCTTTCTCACCCATGCTCAAAACATAACAATTTCTTCTGCTAAAAGAGAAAAAAACATGGATAGGTTGATAAGTAGCATACCACCTATTACAAGCAGTATAAGACTTGCCTGAGGTGTTAAAGAAGACAACAAGAAAGATAAAACCATTTAGGAACACAAACTGCATCTTTATCATAAATCTTAGCCAGAGGACAAGCAGATGGACAAGCAAGGCCTGATCACATTCAGCATTCAACAAAACCCTCATGGCTATATTTTTTGTTGCAGCATGCTAAACTCACTCAGTAATAGCTTTGGCCTATGAATTACCTCATAATAGTGCTATAGTTATAGGGCGAAAGCCTGAAGTTTTCTTGGCACATAAATCCATTCAAACTGGGTACCAGATATCTTCCATTCCATTTCATTCTGATCTCCAAAGGCCACGTTCTGGCACAATCTGAAAGGTGCAATGAATTCACTTGCTTCTTAAACACCCTGATATTTTCCTCTGTCACAAGTACATGGGGATGCTAGGAACAGCTTAATTATCTGAAAGTGAATCTAGTCCGTTAAGCCCAGACAGTAGTTTGGGCAGCATAGATTCAATATAATATCTTGTTCTATGTGAGACTTTTTTTTTTAAAAAAAAAATAGAAGTCTATGTATGCATACATATACAAAATCTCCCTTTTACAACCCTGTAATCTCTTAATTTGGTGTAGAATCAGAGACTGGATGAGCATTTATTGGCCAGATGCCCATGGTGATGCCAGGCAAAGTTCAAAGCAGTCATGCCCCCATCGGAGCCTGAATCTGCGGAGGAAGAGCAGCTGGAGCTGGAGCTGACATAGATCAATAGGGTGGCTTTGTTGGCTCCAAAGAAATGTGGGGAGGAGCAGGCCAAGTCTGGCCAGGGCCTTTCAGGATTGGCTTGTAGGCAGGGAGGAACAGGGGCAGGATGACCAAGACAGAGCAAGCAGTGAACACGAGGAGTGACGGAGGTCAGGCGATGAGCAAGGACTGCCCCCTCCTCATCCCTGGGCACAGAGAGTGGAGAGTAGGGGGAAAATCACAGGCTGACCCAACCTCTTGGGAGGAGAGTGGGCCCCCCTCTTCACAAGGCACACCGGGGGACGACGACTGAGATTTAAGGAGGTGCTATGGGGAGGGACAAACGCTGAACATGTGCAAAGGTGATCCTGGTAAGGAATACTATGACATCTTCTTGTGATGAGCAAGAAGTTGTGTGCTGTTGCCAATGTTTGGAGTTTCCTGGACTTCTTGGTTTTTTTTTTCTTGCTTCCTGGATTAATTGCCTTGTTCCTTGGCTTCCTGAAACCATTTCTTTTTCCTTTGCTCTCTGGCTTATTCTCTTACTGTGCTGGATTTCTTGCTTTGCAGCCATTGTGCTCCTAGTATTGTGCTGGACTACTTGCAGCCAGAGGCTGCTCGAAGTGTGTGTGTGTGTGTGTGTGTGTGTGTGTGTGTGTGTGTGTGTGTGATCACTTTGCTCTGGGACTTGCCATAAATGTGGGAGCATTTGGGGCAAAGTTGGAGCAATAAAGGGGCAATTTGAACTATCAACTGACTATGTTGCCTTTGTGCTTTGCCCGGGGTCATCACATACAGTAAATAGGCAAATCAAGCCAATGTAATATAGGCAAATCAAGCTTGGCAAAGAATGAAATGTGAAAAAGAATTGAGGTTTTATGCATTGGTAGGACATTCTGAAAAGGCAGCCAATCAATCTGAGAGAGGGGAATGGAAAATGATGACGACGACAACAACAACAATAACAACAAACAACAAACAACTGGATATAGCCAGTTGTAGAACAACCTGCCTGATGGTCCTAGATATAAGAACTAAAAATGTTGTCACCTTTTTTAGATGTTTCACTATGACATTGATATTGTAGCAAATAATGTATAATCATTTCCTGTGATAGGTGTCAAAGCAGACCAGCAAGAGGTTCAATGAGATCAAAGTCCCAAGTGTGATATACTGTAAAAAGCAGTCTAGCGAAACTTCTGCCACAGACCCAGTGCTGTCTGAATATGTGCAAAGGTGATCCTGGTAAGGAATACTATGACATCTTCTTGTGATAAGCAATGATGGCAGAACACTAAACCACACCAATGTGAATAGCCTATTGTGTGAGGCATGGAGTATAAGATAAATATATATATAAATATCAGAAGAGGAGCCAATACAACAGAGTTGGTATTCAGCAGGTTCTAATCAGTTCTGGAGAACCAGTAGTGGAAATTTAGAGTAGTTCAGAATGCTACCTCTGAGTGGCCCTGCCCTCATCTATTCTCTGCCTCCGGAATCCCAGCTGGTTGGCTGGGTCTTCTTTTGTTGCCCTGCACAGGGGAACGAAGCTGGAAAGTGGGTGAGGAGGTGGGGAGGGAATAGGATGTTGCAGTAACCTTCCCCCAGGAGTGGGGAGGGAATGGAGATTTTACAATATCCTTCCCCTGCCATGCTCACCAAACCATGCCCACCAAGCCATGCCACACCCACCAAGCTACCACAGAACCGGTAGTAAAAATTTTTGAATCCCAACACTGCCACACAAGCTGCAATAATGAAAATTCTATGGATGTCAAGATCCAAGTCTCTGTACTTACACTCTGTCAAAGCTTTTTATAGACCAGCAGTTCCTAGTTTACCCTAAGAATGATCCGTGAGTTTAAAACTATTTGCATAACAAAAAAAACTTCAAATTCCAATTGCAACAAACTTGTAGAGTTTTGATGTAGTATCAAAGAAGATTATCAATAATCATCTGAAAAGGCTGTTAAAATACTCTTCCTTTTTCCAATTACATATCTATGTGAGGCCAGATTTGTTCATATATTCCAACCAAAGGAACTCCACACATCAGTCACATACACAAAAGCTCTTTGGGCTTCTCAGTAATTTTCAAGAATGTGAAGAAGTTTGAGAATTGCTGATCTAGACCCATGGAGTTTGAATGTGAAGAAGAAGAATGGAGAGGGATGGGGATAGCAGACAAATTCAAGCCCATTTGTTTCTTTAAGGAGAAGCTGAAATTTTCCAACAATGTAAGCCAAGACATGAAGTCAAACTGGAATGTTTGTTTTAGCCAGAAATTAAGTCAGCAAGATCCATTGGGTCTCAATAGAAATGCAACCAAATTCCAGCTGAGACAGTATGTTTTTGTTTGATAAACGAGATATTGAAAATAGCCTTCAAAAAGTTGGTTTGAATTACTTGCAGAGTAGATTTTTTTTCCCTATGTACATATAGAGTCACACATCATGTAGCAACAAACTAAATACCTTTGCTTTGGATAATTTGTGTATTGCAGGGATATTGTTATTTCTGTCTTGCAAATCTGATAATCTTGTTAAAGGGTTTTTTTGGGCTCTTTGTGTGAATTCACTTATTTGATAATTCTAGGAAGCAGGTGTTTGGAAATGAATATCAAGATACTTAATGTCCTTAACTTGCTTGACAGGTTTATTATCAAATTGCCAATTATAAAAAGGTTAAAATGCTTTTTAGTGAAAATTAAGATTTTTGTTTTAGCACCATTAATTTCCATGATTCCCTGGGAAAAAAAGAATGTTTATAGCTCCTAAATATCTATAAAGGGCAACTTAAGATGTGGAGAAAGTGATAAAATCATCTGGATAGAGTCAAATAGAAATAGTTGGTGAGGACTGGAGAGGTGAATTTTTTTTGTTGGACAAGGGCCAGAAGAAGTCATTAATATAAAATTTTCAAAAATAGCCAAGCTGGAATGAATCCATACATAGCTTCCTTAGAGATTGAAATGGAAGCCAGTAAATCCCCATTGTTTTTATATTTCATTTCCATAAAGGTGTTTTTATACAGTAGCATTATCAGCCTGAAAAGTCTTTTCTGGGGCAATGGGTTTCACATTGATAAAAGTAGTGTAAAAGAATCTCTGAGGAACTTGGCCAGATGGTATACAATTGTACCTCTTAACAGTCCAACAATGTGGTCTAAAACATATTTGGTCAGTGGCCAAGATGATCTTCTGGATCATCCTATTGGCAAATTTATTATAAAGCTACAGAGCTTGCTAATTACACATAGCAGGCTAATTGCACAATAATTACCTAAACTATTCTTATTTCTTAAACTTTACAATTGTGATGGAATAGCTCTAGTCTTTAGATTTGTTGTTGCTTGTAAACAGGGAAACTAATATAACCAAGATTTGTTTTCAAGAACTCTGGGGGAATTAATTCCTCTTCTACCACTTGACTATTTTTCAACTGGTGAAAATCCATTTAAAGCAGAGGTGTCAAACTTGATTTCATTGAGGGCTACATCAGGATTGTGTTTGACTTCAGAGGGCTGGGGTGAGTGTGGCCTGGGTGGGCGTGGCCAGATCAATGTCATTCGTGTCAGGGCGCCTATGGTGGCCCAAGCGCTATGCCAGTGAAAATGGGTTCCCAAGCTCCGTTTTCAGTGGCAACGCCCTCCTGTAGCCTTTTGCCAGTGATATTGGAGCTTGGGAGAGATATGTGTGGCCCTCGTGGGCTCCATTTTTGCTGACAGAGGAAACATGGGCTGGTCCTTCGCTGTTCCCAGGGCAGCCCCGCAGCCCCGATTTAAGCACCCCATGGGCTGGATCCAGCCCCTGGGCCTTGAGTTTGACACCCCTGATTGAAAGAGTTTTAAATTTGAAACCAGTGGTTTGTCACACAAAAGATCAGAAATTGGGAAACCTAGACTTCCTTTGCTAAATGATATACAAAACAGATCATGGTAACGGGTGGCCCAGTGTAATGCCAAAAATACACTGCACTGTGTTCTGTCCCTAATTAGCATTCTTGAGATCCCCGCGCTTTGATTGGCCAAAGCGCGGGGCACTTTGATTGGTGAGGCGAGCCACGCCGATTGGCTCGCTAAGAATCTCCCGCGATTGGTCCATTCGAATTGCGGGAGATTCAAAGCGGTGCTATTGGCCGCGGCCGTCGCGGCTGAAAGAATAAAAGCCACAAACCTTTTGCGAAGAGCCAGTTCGGTTCCTACTTTAATAAAAGAGCATGATTTGAAGTCACCGACTCCTGGCATCATTTCGCGGACACAACACTGGCAACGAGGATGGGATCCAGACCCTGAACCGAACCACGTGTCCGATGGAAGCCAGACAAACCACCACGATGGTGAAAATCGCACCCTCCGCACCCTTCAACCCCGCCACCAAGGACTGGGAATCGTACTCCGACCGATTCCACATGTTCCTCGAGTGCAGCGACCTGAAGGATGCCACCGGCCCCATGAAGCGCACCGTCTTCCTGACCCACTGCGGGACCCAGGTATTCAAGATGGCCAAGGTGCTTGCCAAACCCACCGATGCGACCGCGATGGACTGGGACATCCTCGAGCCAATACTTCGGCGGCACTACGCTCCAGAGGTACCCATCCTGATCCGATGAAATGAATTTTACCGTCGGGACCAACGGTCGGGTGAGAGCTTCAGCGACTTCGTCGCCGAGCTACGGCGCCTAGGGGGGCTCTGCGAATTCAACAACCTGAATGACCCCCTGCGAGACAGAATCGTGCTCGGTTTGTGGGACCCCATCCTCCAGAGCCGGCTGATGGCCAAGGGCAACATCAGCCTAGCAGACACCCTCACTGCAGCCGCAGCCGCCGAAGCAACCCGAACCTCCGCCGACCACATGTGCAGACCAAACGCTGGGGACCTCAGCGCAAACAACAACCCTGCGGGGTTGGCCGAGGCCCAACCCGAGACGACCACCCACCAGGGCGACTTCCACTCGGCATCGGGCACTTCCGATGACGAGGAGGACATCCATCGCCTCCAGACAGGCCACGACCCACGGAACCGGCGGGGTCGTAAGTCGAGGACCAACTGTGCCGGTTGCGGCGGCGACCACCCCAGGTCGGAATGCCGGTATTTCGAATCGATCTGCCGGCATTGCGACAAGAAGGGACACATCGCCCGTGTCTGCTGCCTAAAAAAGAACCGCAGCCCAGCACGATGGGACCAGAGCGACCGGAGGAGAGAGAACACACCACCCCGGACCAGAGATCGACCCTCGGACAACAGATGGGACTGGAATGGACGATCCTTGCAAGGCGGCGATAACCAGCGAAGAGAGGAGACCGATCAGACGGTCACCATCGGCCACGCCATAACCAATGATGCCCGGAAGGTCCACGTGGAGGTAGGCATCGAGGGCAAGCCATGCAAAATGGAGGTGGACTCCGGGTCCTACCTCTCCATGATAGCATGGCATGAAATAAAGCGCTTGGTCCCTACCATCCAAAGGAGGAACCTAGACAGCCAGAGACTCATCGTAAAGGACTACCAGGGAAACCGCATCCCAGTAGTCGGAACCAAACACTTTAACATCACATATAAAGGGCACACCGAAAGGCTTCCCCTGACAATCGTCAACCGCGACCGCCCAAGCCTACTGGGACTGCAATGGTTCACCCCGCTCAGCATCGCAGTCGCGGGAGTCGACCACATCACCGACAACAGCTGGGAGCAGCAACTGGCCCGGGAATTCCAAGAGGTCTTCAATGGAAACCTAGGCAAGTACCGAGGGCCCCTTATATTATTCAGCCTAGACCCAAACGTACCCCCAAAACGCCTGAAACCAAGGCGGGTGCCATTCGCACTTAAACCCAAGATAGACGAGCAAATTGACAAGCTCGTCAAGCAAGGGGTCCTACAGCCCATAGACCACGCCCGGTGGGAGACCCCCATAGTCACCCCAATCAAGCCCGATGGGTCGGTGAGGATCTGTGGGGACTATAAGGCCACCCTAAATGGCGCGTTGCAACAAAGCGCCTACCCCGTCCCAGTAGTGCAACACCTACTGCACTCACTGAGAGGGGGCAAGGTTTTCGCCAAGCTCGACCTTGCCCAGGCATACCAACAGTTGCCAGTCGACGAGCAAACGGCAGAAGCGCAAACCATAGTCACCCACCGGGGAGCATTTAAATGCAATTGACTCAAATTCGGAGTCAGCGTGGCACCGTGAATATTCCAAAGCCAAATGGAAAGACTATTGCAAGGCATCAAGGGGGTGGTACCTTACTTCGATGATGTCCTAGTGTCAGCAACCAACCAAGCCGAACTAGAGGGTCACCTAAGGGAGGTCCTAACCAAATTCAAAGAGACCGGGCTCAAAGTCAAGAAGGAGAAATACCAACTATACACGGAATGGGTAGAATTCCTAGGATACCTCCTAGACCATCACGGCATTCACCCCACAAACCAAAAAATCAAGGCCATCAAAGAAGCCCCCACACCCAAGTCGAAGACGGAACTACAGGCATTCCTGGGGCTACTTAACTTTTACAATGTCTTCCTGCCCCAAAAGGTGACGGTGGCGGAGCCCTTGCATAGGCTCCTGGACAAGGTGGCGACCTGGACTTGGGGGAAACGCGAGCAAGCCGCCTTCCAAAGAACAAAGGACCTCCTCACTTCGGACGCCATCCTTATACAGTATAACGAGACCCTAACTCTGGCCATCACATGCGACGCATCACCTTTCGGCGTCAGCGCTGTCCTCAGCCATACCCTCCCCGATGGAAAAGAAGCGCCCATCGCGTTCTTTTCAAGGACCCTCACCAAACCGGAGCGGAACTATAGCCAGCTGGACAAAGAGGCTCTGGCTATCGTTGCCACCGTAAAAAGATTCCATGAGTATCTCTACGGCCGGACATTCACCATCATAACCGACCACAAGCCGCTGCTGGGAATCCTTGCAGGAAACCGGGCCACCCCAAACATTCTGTCTCCCCAAATGACAAGGTGGTCCAAGTTCCTGGCAGCCTACAACTACGGACTCATACACAAACCGGGTAAGACGATCTCCCATGCAGACACCTTAAGCCGCTCGCCGCTACCGGAACCTGACACCGACCCAGCACCCATGACGACCACCCTCAGCATAGAGACTCTACCCAACCTGCCCATAACCGCGTCAGACATTGCCCGAGAGACTAATAAAGACAAACGTCTGGCGTGGGTGTTGCATTGGGTAGAGAAAGGGTGGCCGGAAAGGGACAACGACGAGTCCGTCAAAACATTCCGAAACCGGCAAACGGAACTCTCATTATTAAAAGGGTGCATACTATGGGGGGATAGGGTGGTCATTCCAGAAAAGCTACAAGGGAAGGTTCTGGAACTGCTACACGAGGGGCACCCTGGCATCGTTAGGACTAAAGCCCTGGCCAGAAGTTACGCTTGGTGGCCAGGGATGGACAAACAAATTGAGGCCTGGGTAGCAAGGTGCCAACGATGCCAGGAAACTAGGCCAAGCCCACCCACAGCACCCGTCCTAGAGTGGGAAACCCCAAGGGGACCTTGGTCTAGGATTCACATAGACTTCGCCGGGCCCACAAAAGGACACACCTTCCTTATAACAGTAGATGCTTACTCCAACTGGCTGGAGGTAAGCAACATGAAGATGACAAACACGGAGGCCGTGATCAAGGAACTCTGCAAACTCTTTGCAATGCACGGCCTCCCAGACGTTGTCGTTTCCGACAACGGGCCCCAATTTACCTCGCAGGAATTCGAAAAATTCCTAGCGGAAAGGGGCATCCGCCACACACTGACAGCACCGGCGCACCCGGCGGCAAACGGTAGGGTGGAATGGATGGTGCAATTCACTAAGAAAACCATCCAGAAAATAGACCACGGGGAGATCCAGGAGAAAATAAACAAACTACTCTTCACCCAACACATAACCCCAAATACCACAACCAATAAGAGCCCAGCCGAACTATTAATGGGGAGGAAATTAAGGTCCCCACTCAACAGGTTACACCCCACGTATAACCCGGAGAAGCCCCCAGACTCAAACAGCAAACACCGAACTTTCGCACCAGGTGACCCCGTATACGCCAGAAACCTGACAGGAGACCCACTATGGATACCGGCCGTCATCACACAAAAAACAGGCCCACACTCGTACCGGCTACAAACAGCAGACAGACGAGCGTGGAAACGCCACATCGACCAATTAAGGTCGAGGACTGTCAACCAAGAGACCACCGACACACAAACAGGCGAAACCAACCCCCACAACACAAACCAAGGGGGGAGGGAATACCCAGGGGACCAAAACCAAAGAAGAATAAACCAGCCATACTTTCCGGAAAGCAGCCATCACGACCCCTCGCCAGGAAGAGACAGCCAGGCCAGCTCGACCGACCCAGAAAGACCGAGCGGGAGCGGCGAAACCCGCAGCTCAACCAACCCGGGAGGCCCAGGAGGGAGCTATGGAGAGCGGCCCGGCCCGACCGACCAGCCAGTTCCCACGACGGCATCAGGAGCAACAGAGATCCCGACCGAACCGGCCGGGATCCAACCTACGACTGAGCTGCGCAGGTCCAGTAGGCTCAGACGGAGCCCCGCCTACCTACGTGACTACGCGACGTAAGGACTGAACCAAGAGGGGAGGGGTGTTCTGTCCCTAATTAGCATTCTTGAGATCTCCGTGCTTTGATTGGCCAAAGCGCGGGTCACTCTGATTGGTCAGGCGAGCCGCGCCGATTGGCTCGCTAAGAATCTCCTGCGATTGGTCCATTTGAATCGCGGGAGATTCAAAGCGGTGCCATTGGCCGCGGCTGCCGCGGCTGAAAGAATAAAAGCCGCAAACCTTTTGCGAAGAGCCAGTTCGGTTCCAACTTTAATAAAAGAGCATGATTTGAAGTCAGCGACTCCTGGCATCATTTCGCGGACACAACACACTGCATCCAACATTCAAAATGAGGCTGATTTTTCTTGAGAATGGGTTGTTGGAGCCTCTCCTAGTTTGTTAAGAGATAGCTTTGCTTATTTCTTTTTAACCCCGTTTCTCAAAAAATGAAATTATGCATATACATGCACATATACAACATCATAAAGAACTCAGTCAAAACTTCATTATGGGTCACACAATCCTCAGACTTCATAAAAGAAAATACAGTACATAATATAAACACCAATGTAGCATGCAAACATAAAGTTGACTAATCAAGTAACTATGCAGACATAATAGCTGAACTAACTTACTCTTACATCTCACTTCCATCAACATATCACTATTTCTATATATTTTTTTCTCTCACAAAAAAGTGCATATCAAATTAAGGATTCATTAGGATTGAGTTTTATAATAACTGTTAATGTTTAATAATGTGTTTAATAGGTTTTTGTCATAGATTCAGGCATGGGTAGAATGAATGGAGACAGTCTTAGTTGGTGAACTTTCAACTCTTTATTGCATAGTGACTTCTAACTTGTATAACAACAACTCTGCTTTATATAGACAATGCTAATGTGAAATAACCAATAGGAGCTGTGAAACGCTAGCTCCAGTACCAATAAGAGTCCTTCGTTAAGAGCCAATCAGATTCTCAGAACCCAACCAATCCGATCTAGCCGCTTAACACCCAATCAGAAGTGCAGGGCCAGAACCCTGCACTTTACCCCAAGCTTGCCTTTATTCAACTATTTTCATACATAACACCCCTTCCCCCTGGCTTCACAATTAGTTTGTGACTATGTAGTCCTTTAAATAGGACGGTTGTCTCTTGGGTCTGTCAGATTTTCTTTGGACTGGCTGTGTGCAGTCCCGTTGAGGTAGGGTGTTGTTTTGTTGTGGCTCAGCTTCTCGTTCTGGTGTGATTTCCCTTGGAGCGTACGATTCTTCTTCCTGCTCCATTTCCTGGGTTTCACTTGATTCATCACTTTCTTGGAACAGGTTTCCTGGCATATCGTCATCTTCTCTTCCTCCCCCCCCCCCTCAGTTTGGTCGTTGGGAAGTTGTTGGCTAGCCGTTATAAGTCGTGACCGTAATTGGTCAATATGTCTTTTCCATAGTCTCTCATCAATACATTTTACAATATAGGATCTGGGCCCAGTCTCGCGTATTACCATTGCTTCAATCCAAACTGTGTCACCTGATAAATTTCTTGCATAAATGGGGTGGCCTAACTTGAATGTACGGTAGCATCTGCTGGATCCTGGAGGATTTTCTGGTTCGTAAACAGGGTGCAGTCGGTCGAGGCGGGAACGGAGTTTTCGCCCCATGAGAAGTTCAGCGGGAGTTCTGCTGGTTTCGCTGTGCGGAATGATGTGTTGTAGAAGTAGAATGTGGTTTATTTTTTCATCAAGATTATCATAGTCCATCTTTTGTAAAGTCTCTTTTACAAATTGTACCATGCGTTCCGCTCGGCCGTTGGAAGCAGGATGCGCCGGCGAGGTGAGCGCATGGCGGATGCCGTTGTCAGCAAGGTACTGTTCAAACATTACCGCTGTAAACTGTGGTCCGTTATCGGACACCAGGACATCCGGCAATCCATGAGTTGCAAAGAGTCTATTGAGGACTTTAATGACTGCCTCGGAGGTTGTATTGGCCATTCGATGAATTTCTAACCAATTAGAGTATGCATCGACAGTCAACAGCAATGTCTGTCCTTTGATTGGCCCTGCGAAATCCAGGTGGATTCTGGACCAGGGTCCACGTGGCGTCTCCCATTCGGTCGGTGCAGCTTTTGGCGGTGCGTTGCTGGTTTGTTGGCACTTGGTGCAGGCCTTGACCCATTGCTCGATGTGTCGGTCCATGCCTGGCCACCAAGCGCAGCTCCGTGCGAGTGCCTTCATTCGCACGATCCCGGGATGTCCATCGTGCAAGATTTGTAGCAGCATCTTTTGGAGTCGTTCTGGGAAGACGACTCTATCGCCCCAGATAACGCAGCCTTTTTGTGAAAAAAGTTCAGTCTGTCTTGTTTTAAATGGCGCAAAGTCATCGGGGATCTGGTCCAATGGCCATCCACACTCTACCCAGCCTAGGACTCGTGCTAGGGTGTGGTCTTGTCTGGTCTCCCTCGCGATATCTCGAGCGGTCATAGGAGGCGAGTTGAGCGTTTCAATTTGTAACGCCGATACTGTTGGTGCCAGATCGTCGAGGGTCTCTGGTAGCGGTGCTCTGCTGTTTCCCCGGTCGATGTAACAATTGATAATTATAAGCAACTAGGAACTCTGACCATCGAGTCATTCTTTGGGACAATATATAGGGGGTTGGTTGGTTTGTCCCCAGCGATTATCACCAATAAAGGTTTGTGGTCGGTTACAATTGTAAATGTCCTTCCATATACATACTCATGGAATTTTTTTATGGCTGACACAATTGCAAGAGCCTCCTTGTCTATTTGTCCATAATTACGTTCTGCCTGGGATAGAGTCTTCGAAAAGTATGCAACAGGAGCCTAATTTCCATTAGGTAGCACATGGCTCAAAATAGCGCCCACCCCAAATGGTGAGGCATCACAAGTTATAACCAAGGGTAATGTTTCATTATATTGCATAAGTACAGAATCAGATGTAAGAAAATCTTTTACATTTCTAAACGCTTTTTCTTCTCGGTAACCCCAAACCCATAATGCTTTCTTATCTAATAACCGGTGTAATGGTTCAGCCACCATCGCCTTATGCGGTTAAAACACATTTTAAATGATTCTGCAGAATTTTTTTACTTGGAGCTGCAATCAATACGTCATCAAAATACGGAACCACGCCCTTGATTCCCTGTAACAATCGTTCCATTAAACTTTGGAATATTCCCGGGGCCACACTCACCTGAACTGCAATCGGGTACATTTAAAAGCACCTCTGTGCGTTACTATCGTTTGAGCTTGGGCTGTTTTATCGTCCACGGGCAATTGTTGATAGGCTTGAGCTAAATCTAGCTTAGCGAAAACCTTTCCACCTCCCAGAGAATGAAGGAGGTGCTGCACCACCGGCACTGGATACGCGTTCTGTTGGAGGGCGTGGTTTAGAGTGGCCCGGTAGTCCCCACAGATTCGGATTGACCCATCTGGTTTAATGGGGGTTACAATAGGAGTTTCCCATGGGGAATGATCAATGGGTTGCAGTACCCTTTGTTTAATTAGTTTGTCAAGTTGTTCATCTATCTTGGCCTTAAGGGCGAACGGAACTCGATGGGGCTTTAAACGGATCGGGGCGACCTTAGGGTCAAGGCTGAACGAAATTGGGGTCCCCTTATACTCGCCCAGACGATCTGTGAAGACATCGCTGAATTCAGATATAAGATCCTCCTCCCACTCACAATCACCGACTTGGTTCACGCCGGCTAGTTCGATGCCGAGTGGCGCAAACCATTGGAGGCCCAACAAACTAGGCCTGTCTCTATCGATGATCGTTAGAGGTAAATATGCCGTATGCTTTTTAAACGAGACGCAGACTCAACAAGACCCGACCACAGGGGTTTGATTCCCTTGGTAATCTTTAAGGATAAGGCGTTGCATTCGAAGGTCTTGGTGTTGGATGGTAGGAATGAGCTGCTTTAATGTCTTCCATGACACCATCGAGAGGGACGATCCCGAATCGACCTCCATGTGGCAGGGTTGGTTCTCTATGGCTACTGTGACTCGAATCTTCTTAGCGTCCATGGCTGAGGCGTGACCTATAGTGATAGTATGGTGAGCCTCTTCTTTCTGCAACGCTCGATATCTGTAGGAGTGGTTTGCTGGATCTCGCCTTACAGGACGGTTTCCTGACGATTGGTGAAAGTTGGTTCCCTTTGAGGCCGGGCTTGGTCCCGGTAAACTGCGACAGACTCGACCGATGTGGCCTCATTTCCCGCACTCGTGGCAGAGTGCGTTGTGGAATTTGCAGTCTGCCCTGGGATGGTTTGCCCCGCAGCCAGCGCAAGGGCGTGAGGTTTTAGGACGAGGGTCCCGGTCGGAACGCAGTCGATGGACCCCTTCTTCATCGCTGTCTGACAATGAAGAGAGGTCCTCATAGTGCGTTGTTGCCAACTGCCCTTCTGAGCTGGGTGAGATGTCGCCTGTCAGTGGGTTTGTGGGGTTTCGGCTTCACCGTAGCTGCGCCGCGGACTTTTTGGTCACCTCAGTGGCAGTGGCTTCGGCGATGGCGTCAACAAGGCCGATGTCACCCTTCGCCATCAGCTTGCTCTGCATGTTTAGTGCATCTAATCCCAGAATTAGGCAGTCTCTCAATGCTTCATCTAAGTCTGCGAACCCGCAGAGGCCTCCCAAGTGCCGGAGGTCTGCCACGAAGTCAGCCACACTCTCTCCTTTTCGTTGGCTTCATTGATAGAACTCATGGCGTCTCACGAGTGTGGGTACGGTTGGCGCGTAATGGTCTCTCAGGAGAGGTTCGAGGTCATCCCAGCTTATTGCTTTCACTTCTCAAGGCTTCGCGAGGGCTTTAGCCATTTTAAAGACAGCCGGGCCGCAGTACGTCAGGAACAGCGCTCGCTTCTTGGCTGGTGTGGCGTCTTTCAGGTTGTTCATTTCGAGGAACATCTGAAAGCGATCCATGTAGGATTCCCAATCCTCTTGGGTTGGATCGTACGAAGCCGGTGGTACGATGCCGCCGGACATGGCTTCCATTGGAGGCGCCGTTTTTTTTTCACGTGCTCTGTTTTTCTTCCAAGTTCCTTAAGATCAGATGTCTCCAAATCCCACCCTCGTCGCCAGTGTCATAGATTCAGGCATGGGTAGAATGAATGGAGACAGTCTTAGTTGGTGAACTTTCAACTCTTTATTGCATAGTGACTTCTAACTTGTATAACAACAACTCTGCTTTATATAGGCAATGCTAATATGAAATAACCAATAGGAGCTGTGAAACGCTAGCTCCAGTACCAATAAGAGTCCTTCGTTAAGGGCCAACCAGATTCTCAGAACCCGACCAATCCGATCTAGCCGCTTAACACCCAATCAGAAGTGCAGGGCCAGAACCCTGCACTTTACCCCAAGCTTGCCTTTATTCAACTATTTACATACATAACAGTTTTTTTTTATATTATAATTAAAAAGATGTCCTAACTTAAGCACAAAGTCAAATGAGTGACCTTGGGCCAGTACCCTTCCCTCAGCCTTAGCAAGGAAGCACTGCCAATTCACTTCTGAAAAACCTTGCCAAGGAAACTGTAGGCACATGTCCAAACAGCCTTTGAAAATCAGACGATTGAATGGAATAAATATAATGGCAGATATAGGAATAAATTTTACTTCATAACTTTAGACACATGAGCCATGATTTAACTAGAAGACCCTCCCAACATAAATATTATCTAATTATTAATGATTGTGATGAAGTTAAAGTTAACTTTATTATATGAACATATCAAATCACATTCACACTGTGTATACTCTGTTTTGGACTGTGTTATTTTCTTAGCTGCAATTCACTCTGAAATCAACAAAATTGGACCTGGCATCCCAATTCCCTAAATAAGATCAGTAAGCAGAACTGTCACTTTCACTTCAGTTGACCTAATTCAAGAAAAAGATCAAGAAGGAGAAACTCTATGAACAAAGCCAGCTAGTAGTTTGTAAAATATCCAATACAACTGTCATAATCAATTGATCCAATAGATTTCTCTTCCAGACAAGTTCAAATTGGGACTCCCTATCTAAATGCATGATGTTGATAGGCGTACAGCCTTTGGGACATTAAAGGAAACTCTGCTTGTGAGATTCTGCTTCATATGAGCTTTCTCAATAAGATTTTTAAAGAACAGCTATCAAAAAAGAACAACAATTCTAAAGATATAAAGTGAAAAGTATATGAGAAATGCTTAGGTCCAAGTGGCCCAATTGGTTTTCTTTTTTCATCCATAATTTCATCTTTTCTTTTCTTTTTTACCTATCCTGGTTTGTCATATTATATTTATTTCCATTTACTTTCTTTTTCTTTTCTGTCCTGTGCCTTCAAGTTCACCATATTCCTCCTTCTAAAAATATTTCACTGGATTACCCATCGAGACATTATGAAACCTTTATTCTTATGTTTTCTGATTATGTAGATTTCAATGTCAGAGAGTAATCATATTTTTTTTCCTTATGAATCTGTCAAATTTTACCATCCAGATGTGTTAGTATGATCCGTGGTAGAATTTCAAATCAAATAATATCAGACTGGAAAAGGCCACTATATCCCTATTATTGCACATTATTATTGACAAACAATGTCTTTAAAGACCGTTTCTTTTTATATTACCTGAAATTTTAAAAGTCACTAACTTGACATGACGAAATATAGAGTTACGGGAATGGTTCTACCAACAGCACAAAATGGCTCCTCGTAGAACCAGATATATGGTAAGAACCAGAAAAGATATGCAATATTTTGAATTTCAAAAGTTGGAAGAATAGGTTTGTGCCACCCTAGTAGTAGTTTACTGAAAAATCCTATCAAAGTTTTTGTCGACATATAAAACACAGAGATACTGCCAATTACAATGCTCTATATATTAGGATGTGAATTATTTTCAAACGAGTAATAGCATTTTTGAAACTTATAATTTCTTTCATTTTTTCATTTGTTGATAAATATGGATGAATATCATTATGTTTTATGGATGAATCACTGTCTAGCACTTGTTAGAAAAGGTGCTACCTAAAAACTAGCGATTGTTCCAAAAGCTACAACATTCCATTTCTGACTTATTTCTTCATTGTTGTATCAATGTCATTGAAGCTAACACAAGTCCAAGTTTTATTTATTTTCTTTATGAAGTAATATGTTGGATCCATGTAGTATGCTGCATAATTATAATTGGGCAATAGAATTTAAATCCTGAAATACTAACATTCAAAAAAGTAACCATAAATACTTATAAAACCAAAGCACACTCAAGGTAATTTGGGCAAAAATACTCTTGGTGCATCCTTGTTTCATGCAAAAGTTTGATGGAAAAATAAATTCTACCACCAGGAACTAGAGTTCAACATTACACTAACAGTAAGTTGAAATCAAGCAATGTCAATGCATTGCCAAACTTAGTAATATTTAAGTCAACCTTACCATCTCAATCACATGACTTCATTCATTGAATTCTTTTTTTAAGAATATGTGTGGTGGCCTTAGCGGAATCAAAATACTCCATTTCAGTTGTTCATAAAATAAAACAGAGTTAATGAGAAAATGAAATAGAACAAGAGGAAAGAGAAAAGGAAGAAGTGGAAAGAGAAAGCGTAAGAACGAGACACCAAGCAAGAGCAAATAAGCTTCAACGAGTAACAACTATAGAATAAGATGGCAGAAGAAATCAAGTTGATTTCCATTAACATCAACGGTTTAAATTCACAAATCAAGAGGAAAAAAAAAAAACTAAACTAAAGAAATTGAACTTAGACGTTATATGCCTTCAAGAAACACATATCCAGAAACATCAAAGTAAACTGTTAGAAGCAACAAAATTAGGATATTTAACAGATATTTAACAGATAATCAGAGTTGGAAGGGACCTTGTAGGTCATCTAGTCCAACCCACTGCCCCAGTGGGAGACCCTACACCATTTCTGATAAATGGCAGTCCAATCTCTTCTTGAAAGTCTCAAGTGATGGTACTCCCACAACTTCTGAGGGCAAGGTGTTCCATTGGCTGATTGTTCTCACTGTCAGAAAGTTTCTCCTTATTTCCATGTTAAATCTCTCCTTATTCAGTTTCCACCCATTATTCCTTATCTGGCCTACAGGTGCTTTAGAAAATAGCTTGACCCCCTCCTCCCTGTGGCAGCCCCTCAAATATTGGAAGACCGCTATCATGTCTCCCCTGGTCCTTCTCTTCACTAGACTAGCCAAGCCCAGTTCCTGTAACCGTTCATTGTATGTTTTAGCCTCAGTCCCTTAATCATCCTGGTTGCTCTCCTCTGACCTTTTTCTAGAGTCTCAACATCTTTTTTTATAATGTGGTGAACAAAACTGGATGCACTACTCAAGGTGTGGTCTTACTAAGGATTTATAGAGTGGTATTAGTACTTTCCTTGATCTTGATTGTATCTCTCTGTTAATACAACTTAGGATTGCATTGGCTTTTTTGGCTGCTGCTGCACACTGCACACATACAGAAAGGATAATGAGTAGACACAAATTGAATATGTTAGCACAAAATGAATGGTTACAGGACATGAAAATGATAAAACAAAATTATTTTGATCATATGAACAAGCCGGGAAGGTGGCTAGCTTACAGAGTTAAGAAAGAAAAGGAAAAAAGATCAATCCAACAATTGAAGGATGCTGATGGTATGTTACAACATCAAACTGAAAAGAAAAAACATATTGTTAAAAGTTTTTTTGAAGAACTATATAGTAGGTGTTGTGAATGAATAAATATTAAATAAAGTTATCTTTAGCTTGAAGTCAAGTGCAGGGTTCTGGCCCTGCACTTCTGATTGGCTGCTAATGGCAAGATCGGATTGGTCCATTCAGGAGAATCTGATTGGCCATTAACAGGCCATTCTCATTGGTTAATGGAGCTAGCGCTCCCGGATTGCTATTGGTTGAATAGTTAATAAGTTGCCTATATAAGGAAGGCTATAGCAGCCATCCAGTTTGAGCTTCACACCATGTAAATAAAGAGTTTGAAGTTCACTGTTTCTACCGGCTCGTCTCCATTATTCGCACCCATGCTCCAGACTTAACACTGGTGACGAGGGTGGGATGTGGAGATGTCAGAACTGACTAAACAATGAAGAAGACAACCGAGCACGTGGCTGAAATTCACAATGGTGGAACCATGTCCGGCGGCATAGTACTACCCGCTCCGTTCGACCCAGCGCAAGAGGACTGGGACTACATGGACCGTTTCCAAATGTTCTTGGAAACGAATAATCTGAAGGATGCCACAACCGGGAAGAAACAGGCAGTATTCCTGATGCATTGCGGGGCGACCGTATTCAAGATGGCCAAGGCACTAGCAAAACCGGCTGAAGTGAAGGCCATGGATTGGGACGTTCTCGAACCGCTATTAAGGGCCCACTATGCATCGACCGTTCCAACGCTCGTAAGATGGCACGAGTTCTACCAAAGAAACCAGCGGAAAGGAGAAAGCGTTGCCGATTTCGTTGCGGACCTCCGAAACTTGGGAGGCCTCTGCGATTTCACTGACCTAGAAGAGGCTTTGAGAGACCGAGTAGTTCTAGGATTAGGTGCTCTAAACGTGCAGAGCAAAATAATGGCTAAGAGCGACATTAGCCTTGCCGATGCCATCGCTGAGGCTACGGCAGTGGAAGCGACCAAGAAGTCGGCTGCCCAACTACGTTGAAATCGCGCTCTGACACACCAACCAGCCGGCAAACTTTCACCTAAGTCAGAAGGACAGCTTTTGACGGCCCACCATGAGGACCTCTCTTTATCATCAGACAGTGACGAAGAAGAGGTCCATCGACTGTGGTCCTATCGGAACCATTACCCGAAGTCTCAGCAACCGTGTGCTGGCTGCGGGGCCAACCATTACTGCTCTGATTGCAAATTCCGTGACACGCTCTGCCACGAGTGCGGGAAACGAGGCCATATCGGACGGGTCTGCAGAAGTCTCCTCGGACCCAGCCAGACCTCGAAGTGGGCCAATCTTCACCAATTGACAGGAAACCATCCTGTAAGGCGAGAACCAGCAAACCACTCCTACAGAAACTGACCCGTGAATCACCTAACGAGGCAAGAAGAGGCTCACCAAACAATCACTATCGGCCATGCCTCTTCATTAGATGCCAAGAAAATTTGAGTTAAAGTGAACATCAAAAATCAGCCTTGCCAAATGGAAGTTGACTCAGGATCGTCTCTTTCAATGGTCTCCTGGAAGACCCTCAAGCAACTCATCCCTACTATCCGGCGCCAAGACCTTCAATTCACAAGGCTCATGTTAAAAGACTACCAGGGGAACCGGATTCCAGTCGTAGGATCCAGTCGAGTCCGGGTTTCGTTCAAGAACTGCACAGCGTACTTACCCCTGACAGTGATCGACAAAGACTGGCCTAGCCTGTTAGGCCTGCAATAGTTTGCATCATTCGGCATTGAAGTGGCAGGCATTAACTGAATTGGCGGCAGTGACTGGGAGGAGGACCTCGCCCATGAATTCAAGGACGTATTCGAGGAAAAGCTAGGCGAGTACAAGGGGACCTCGATATCTTTTAGCCTTAATCCAAAAATAGCTCCCATCCGCCTTAAGTCTCATCGAGTTCTGTTCACACTAAAGCCGAAAATCGACGAACAGCTTGATAAGTTGATAGCCCAGGGAGTGTTAAAGCCAACCGATCACTCTCCCTGGGAAACCCCAATCGTGACACCAATTAAGCCAGAGGGCTCAATTAAAATTTGTGGGGACTACCGAGCCACTCTAAACCACACCTTGCAACAAAATCCATATCCGGTGCCGGTGGTGCAACACCTCCTCATTCCCTGGGGGGCGGAAAAGTCTTCGCTAAATTAGACTTAGCTCAGGCTTATCAGCAACTGCCGGTTGATGAAAAAACGGCACAGGCACAGACAATTGTAATGCACCGAGTTGCCTTTAAGTGTACGTGGCTCTAATTCGGAGTCAGTGTAACCCCGGGGATCTTTCAGAGCCTAATGGAGAGACTCTTGCAGGGGATCAAAGGCGTTGTCCCCAACTTTGATGATGTGCTCATTGCTGCCCCCACTCCAAAAATTTTAGGGGATCATTTAAGAATGGTTTTACAAAAATTCCAAAAAGTAGGCCTGAAGGTGAAGAAAAATAAGTGCAAGCTGTGTACAGATCGTGTTGAATTCTTAGGGTACTTGATTGATAGTCAGGGTATTCACCCTACCGATAGCAAATTGAGAGCAATAAAAAACGCTCCCAGACCGCGGAACAAGGCCAACCTCCAGGCGTTTTTAGGCCTCATCAATTTCTACAACGTATTCTTGCCGCAAAAGGCGACTGTTGCTGAACCTTTACATCGCTTACTGGACAAAAAAGCCAATTGAGTATGGGGTCATAGAGAAGAGCAGGCATTCCGTAATGTAAAAAAGCTACTGACTTCTGATGCTGTACTAATGCAGTACAATGAAACCTTACCATTAAATATCACCTGTGATGCATCACCTTTCGGAGTGGGCGCCATTTTGAGGCATGTATTGCCTAACGGTAGTGAGGCACCTGTTGCTTATTTTTCAATAACACTCTTGAAAACCGAGCGAAATTATAGCCAGATTGATAAAGAAGCCCTGGCAATTGTATCGGCTGTTAAAAGATTCCATGAGTACGTGTACGGCCGGGCTTTTACTAAAGTGACTGACCACAAACCTTTGCTGGGGATAATCACTGGGGATAAGCCAACCTCTATATCCTATCTTCCAGGATGACCCACTGGTCAGAATTCTTGGCTGCCTATAATTATCAGGTACAATACCACCCCGGTAAAGCTATTCCCCATGCGTTGAGCCATGCACCGCTTCCAGAAACCATCAACGATCCCGCGCCAACGATGACAATGTTGCAGATTGAGACACTTCATACGCCGCCATTAACTGCCCGTGATATCGTGAGAGAAACAAAACGCAACCCCATCTTAGCACGAGTCCTCACATGGGTAGAACGTGGATGGCCATTGGACCAAGTACCAGACGACTTCGCACCATTCAAAAGTCGTCAAACAGAGTTGTTTTCTCAAAAGGGCTGTATCATCTGGGGCGATAGAGTCTTTATCCCAGAACGACTCCAACAGGCACTACTAAGAACCTTGCATGATGGCCACCCTGGCATCATGCGTATGAAGGGCCTCGCACGAAGCTACACTTGGTGGCCAGGCATCAACAGACAAATTGAATCGTGGGTCAAAACTTGCCAGAGATGCCAAGAAGTAAGCAACGCTCCACCAAAGGCAACCCCAACTGAATGGAAGACACCCCGAGGACCCTGGTCCCATGTATATCTAGATTTTGCTGGGCTGACCAAAGGCCACACATTCTTGTTAAGCGTAGACGCCTACTCGAATTGGCTCGAAATCCACCGAATGAGGAACATGACCACCGAAGCAGTCATCAAAAGACTGGAAAGACTGTTTGCAACCCACGGATTACCAGATGTTCTGGTATCCGACAACGGGCCCCAATTTACCGCGCTGTCATTTGAGCAGTACCTGGCTGACCGCGGTATCCGACATGCGCTTACATCGCCTGTGCACTCTGCGGCCAATGGTAGGGCTGAGCGCATGGTACAATTCATCAAGAAAATGCTACAAAAAATAGACTACGACAACATCGACAAGAAAATCAACCGAATCCTTTTTCTACAGCACATCACACCTCACAGCATCACCAACAAAACTCCCACTGAGCTGCTAATGGGACGAAAGCTCCACTCCCACCTCGACCGGTTACACCCAGCTTACGAACCAGAAAAAGCACTCGGATCCAGCGGCCAATGCCGTACCTTCCAGGTAGGCGATTTAGTATTTGCTAAAAGCTTCTCAGGCGATCCGCTATGGGTAGAAGCGACGGTAATCCATGTAACCAGCCCAAGATCATACCTTGTACAGTGCCTTGACGATAGACTTTGGAAGCGCCATATCGATCAACTACAATCACGGCTGCAGTCAGGCAATTCTGAACTCCCTTATAACCAAACTGAGGGGGGGGGAGATACAGAGGAAGACGAATTTCAACTAGAGGGAAACTTTTTTGAAGGGAACGATAGCAGAACAGAAATGCGGGAACAGGAACCAGGGATGGGAGTGAGTTCACCTCAGGGAGTTGCCGAAGATATTGGTGACAATGAAAATGCGAACTCTGAACCAGAGGCACCCCTTTCGCCAAACAACGCTCTACCTTAACAAGAGTGCAGCCAAATGCCAGGCGCACAGCGAAAATCAAAAAGACTAATTAAACAACCGTCCTACCTCAAGGACTACGTGACCGCGCCCTGTAAACAGGGGGAAGGGGTGTTGTGAATGAATAAATGTTAAATAAAGTTATCTTGAGCTTGAAGTCAAGTGCAGGGTTCTGGCCCTGCACTTCTGATTGGCTGTTAATGATAGGATCGGATTGGTCTGTTCAGGAGAATCTGATTGGCCATTAACAGGCCATTCTCATTGGTTAATGGAGCTAGCGCTCCCGGATTGCTATTGGTTGAATAGTTAATAAGTTGCCTATATAAGGAAGGCTAAAGCAGCCATCCAGTTTGAGCTGTCACACCATGTAAATAAAGAGTTTGAAGTTCACTGTTTCTACCGGCTCGTCTCCATTATTCACACCCATGCTCCAGACTTAACAGTGGGCAAGACATACCAGAGGAAAATATTCAACATTATTTAGAAGGGAAATGGCTACCCGCAATCCCAGAAGAGAATAAAGAAGAGATAAAGAGGGAAATAACACTAAAAGAACTCCAAGAAGCAATCCTGAAACAGAAAAAAAATAAGTCACTGAGACCGGATGGTCTCCCAGAGGAACTGTATAAAACGCTCCAAGAAAAATTAGAAATGCAATTGTAAGAACTCTACAATGGGGTACTGACAACAGTGAAGTTACCCAAGTCATGGGGAGGAGACATACATAACATTGATCACAAAAGAAGATTCGGACCATCAATTAATTCAGAATTATAGGCCTATATCCCTTTTAAATGTTGACTATAAAATATTTATGTCCATAATGGCAGAAAGATTGAAAAAAACCCTGAACCAGATCATTCATAGCAACCAAAATAGATTCTTACCAAATTGACAAATCAAAAATAATACCAGAATGGTAATGAATATAATAGAATATTATGAAGTAAACCCAGGAAAACAATTGGCAATGGTCTTCCTCGATGTGCAAAAGGCATTTGACAATGTTAATTGGCAGTTTATAATACAACAATTAAAAAGCATGCAATTTGGCAATAAATTTATCAAACTGATTTTGACAATTTATACAACACAGATGGCCAGTGTAATACTGAATGGTGATAGAACGGAAACGTTTAAGATCAACAAGGGAGTAAAGACAGGGATTCCCACTGTCACCCCCCACTCTTCATCCTTACCTTAGAAAACTTATTGGAAAACATTAGGAAAAATGGAGAAATCAAAGGGGCTTTAATCAAAAAGAAGCATTATAAGGTACAGGCATTCGCCGATGATGTAGTATTTTTTCTGGAAGATCCAGAGAATATGGGAGTAAAATTAATAAATGAAATAGAAGAATTCGGCAAGGTCACAGGCCTGAAGATAAATAAAAACAAAACAAAATTATTGACTAAAAATTTAAAAGATAAGCAAAAAAGAAGAAGAATTATAAGGAAAATTGGGAATGCAAAATGTGAAAAAATATTTAGGCATTTGGTTAACAGCAAGATGCTCTTCAATCAAAAAAGATAATTGTGACAAATTAATAATATAAATTAAAAAAGAATTAGAAATGTGGGGAAAATTACAGGAGATGATGAGACTAGAAAAGCAGATTACTAATGAAATAGCTTCAGAAGGCATTGCAGAGATCATAAAGAATGCCAAAATGCCCTCAGGACTATAGAGCTAGACCAGTCTACTTCAATTAAGATGATGGAATAGGAGTGTGGAGATTTGAATTCTAGCCTTGTCTTTGATCCAGAAGTCTGGTTGACTTTGAACCAGTAATCCTAGACTGGGAAACCAAAATAAGCTACGAATTTTTCAAAACACATTAGACCAGGAAGGCAGATTGTGATTCATAATATTTAAAGAGATTTGCATCTTGCCATAGCATCTTGCTTATGATCATCAGAAAAATGAGTTAACAGAGCTATTAAGTATTGTTATCATATTAACAGAGGAATAGAATCAAGATCATGTAAAGTGTTAGTACTGCCTTATAATGTCTTGGTAAGACCACACTGGGAATCCTGCATCCAGTTTTGCTCATCATAATTTAAAAAAGATGCTGAGATTCTGGAAAGGGTGCAGAGAACAGTAGCAAAGAGGATTAGGGGGTTGGAGGTTAAAACATATGAAGAACAATTGCGAGTGTTAAGTTTGGAGCATGGGTGCAAATGATGGAGATGAGCCGGTAGAAACAGTGAACTTCAAACTCTTTATTTACATCTTGTGACAGCTCAGCTCAAAGGCTGCTCTAGCCTTACTTATATAGGCAACTCATTAACTACTTAACCAATAGCGAACCTGGAGCGCTCGCTCCGTTAACCAATGGGAATGGCCTGTTAATGGCCAATCGGATGCTCCTAAATGGGCCAATCCGATCCTGCCATTAACAGCCAATCAGAAGTGCAGGGCCAGAACCCTGCACTAGACTTCAAGCTCAATGATAACTTTATTGGTATTATGCATTCACAACAGCGAGAATTGGGTGGGGGCTAGTCTAGTGAAAAGAAGGACTGGTGTAACATTATAGCAGTGTTCCAATATTTGAGGGACTGTGACAAAGAAAGAGGGGGTACACCTATTTTCCAAAGCACCAGAAGGCAAGACAATAAACTAATCTGGGAGACAAGCAACTTAGAAATAAGAAAAAAATCTTGACAGTGAGAACAATTAACTAGTGAAAAGAGTTACCTTTAGAAGTTGTCGGTGCTCCATCACTGAAGATCTTTAAAGAAGAGATTGAACAACCATTTGTCGGAAATAGTCTCTTGCTTGAGTGATATATACACATTTTTGGAGGCAATATGCTGATTCTGTAAACAGTGTAGAGAGCACAATGAAGCAGCATATCAGTCTAAATGCTATTGCTATACTATTATCTAGACTTCAAAGTTACATCAACAATGCTAGCTGTTAGGGATAACATTGTTTACCCTAACTGGTTTAGGTAAAATAATAAATATGTTATCATAGTTTGTTAGTTAAAGTGTCTGCAACTTTAACTGTAGGATTGTAATTAAGGGAGTGATTGTAAAAAGCACCATAAAAGAAGCAAGGTACTACAGCTTGCTCTCTCTGACTTGATGATCCCTAATTACTGGATGAAGACTGCGTTTTTCCTTACTCAAACGGGAGAGAGAAAGGACTATTGATTTATTGTAAGTGAACTGACATAGGATATTCTACATGGACTTTGCTAACTGAATATCCTTGAATGGACTGACTAAAATGATACATGATTAATGGACTGTTCTTTTGACTATGCTATAATCTCTAAATGGAATAAACTATATTTTTGATAGCACAAGTGTATCTGTTATTTTTACTGTATGTTAACAAACATACAAACTTATCTCACTCATTTATCTGTGTGCCTATCTGACTAACGCTGCACATTCTGTTTAGCTTGTCCCCTTAACCCTGGTTGGGGAACACAGGCTTAACACTGATTATGGGCCCAGAGGCTGCAAAGTCAGTTTAACTAGGATAAAACAGATTTATGTAAAAAGTGAGAGTTTGTGTTGTTATACGTTACAGTAAACAGACAGCTGTGTTTTATTAATTATAGTTTTATATCCATATAAGAAAACATGGCACAAGTCAATCTACAAAGTTTGTCCCTTATATCCAAGCTGGATGGAACAAACTATGTATCATGGTCTATAAAATGTAGTCTACTTCTACGAAGAGAAGGTCTGTGGAACATAATTGAAAACCCACCAAACGTAGAGGAATGGGATCCAGAGATAGAGGAAGATAGACAAAAGATAAAAGACTTTATGCAGAAGAATGAACAAGCTATTTGCATAATAGGACTAACACTAACTGACCAGCAACTTGTTCATATCCACGGAGAGCAAACGGCTTTTGGGTGTTGGCAGAAGCTGAAGAGGATTTATGTTCGAGATAACGTTGGTGCTCACATAAATCTTACACGGAAGCTTTTCAGTACGCATCTCCAGATGAATGGTGATATGCTTAGTCATTTGAATTCTATAAAAAGCATTTTTCAAGAACTGCACGAGAAAGAGCTTATTTTCTCTGAACTACACCAAGTCTACATAATTCTATCATCACTAAACGAAAGTTATGATAACTACATCACTTCCCTTGAAGTTTTGCCGAAGGAAAGTCTAACTTTAACTGATATAACTGGCAGATTGATTGAAGAGGCAAGAAGAAGACTTGAAAGAGATCAGTTAAGGAGGGAGCAACCTCAAAAAGAAGATAATGAATCCCCTACTGCATACGCAATTAAAAAGTGTTTTAATTGTGGAGGAAGAGGACATTTGGCAAGATTTTGTAAAAAAGCAAAGCACCAGAATGCTGGCCAGAATACTAAAAGTAACCAAAATAAAAATAAAAATTTAGAGTTAGCCATGTATATTAACGGAACTGTAAAAAATAATTTATGGGTGGTTGACAGTGGAGCATCCTACTGTATAACAAATGATAACAAAAATTTTATTAAAATGTCCAAGAGTACATAGCAGATATCGTTAGCCAATGGCTGGAAACTGAAAACTAAAGGTCAAGGTATAGCATATTGTTCTTTCATAAAAGAGAATGTAAAAATGTTATATGTACCACAACTTAAGTTGAATTTAATTTCAGTTAGAATTTTGGTTAAACTAGGATATGTAGTTACCTTTAAAGGAGATAACTGCATAATTGAAAAAGAAGATAAGAAAATTACTGCATCTTTAAGAGATGAATTATATGTGTTAAATGAGTATAGTTTAGAGGTGGCTAACACGGTTTATGATAATAAGAAACCTCATGATGAATGTTTTCACTTGTTACACTGATGGCTAGGGCATTTAAATGTTAAAATGCTTAAGAGAACTGTTCAACTATCTAAAGGAATAAGTTTGAAACCTTGTAATAAGTATTTGCAATGTTTTGCTTGTAATCAAAGCAAAACCAAGGTCATACCTGCTAATAGAGTTGATGGATTTACTACCAAAGAGCCTTTAGAAGTAGTATTTGCTGATTTAATAAGTCCGAAAAAACCAAGTGTAGGAGGAGCTCAATACATATTAAGTATAATGGACCACTATTCTAGATATGGGTTTTGCTATTTAATGAAGAGCAAAACTGAAACGTATCTAAATCTCTTTAATTGGATAAAATTTGCTGAAAGGAAAACTAAAAAGAAATTAGTAACTCTTATAACAGATAATGGTGCGGAATTTACAAATAATAAATTCCAGAATAGACTTAGAATGTTAGGTATTCAACATAAAAAATCTGCACCATATAGGCCACAATATAATGCCTTTATAGAGAGACGAGGCCAAACACTGCAAACAATGGCACGTACTATGTTGTCTGATTCAGGATTACCTGACAATTTGTGGGGAGAAGCAATAATGTGTGGTAATCATATATCAAATAATGTTGTTAATTCAACAACAGGTGAATTACCATTCACACTGTGGCATGGTACAAAACCTGATTTAATTTACATGCACACATTTGGAGCACCAGCATGGGTGCATATCCCTACACAACTCAGACAAAAAGGACAGCATAGAGCTAAAAGATTATTTTTTGTAGGATATAAATCTAATCATAGATCTTATAGATTCTGGGAACCAGGTACATCTAGAGTTTACACCAGTGCTAGTGCTAAATTCCTAGAACATGTAGGATGGAATAGATTAGAGCAAGATTTAAATAATGAAGTAATTATTGAACCCTACAAAAGGCAGAAAGAATAGACTAGTTATAAGAAGAGTCCAATTAAAGAAGAAGTCCATGAAGAGCAAATAGGACCAGAACAAGAGGAAACAGTTGATCAGGAAGAGTTAGATAATCAAGAACAGTTAATAAATGAAAGTCCACCTGTAAGTCCTGTAATACCTAGATGTACTACACGTGTAACTGGACCACCTGATAGGTATCAAGCAAGTATAGTTTGCCAAGTAACTAAAGTTCCAACTAGTATAGATGAACTTAGGATGTATCCTGCTAAGGATCAGGAGAATTGGCAAAAGGCAATGGAAAAAGAACTAAATTCATTAAAGGTAATGAAAGTATATGAAGATGCCATATTACCTCCAGGAGAAAAATCCATTGGGTGCAAATGGATATTTAAAGTAAAAACTGGAAATGATGGGACTGTTTCCCATAAAGCTAGGTTGGTAGCTCAAGGATTTAATCAAACTGCATCTGATTACGATGAAGTTTTCGCACCAAGTCTTAAAGCAACATCTTTAAGAGCAGCTTTAGTGTGGGCAGCTAAGAAAAACTATATCATTAACCATTTAGATGTAGAAACTGCTTATCTGCATGCACCATTGCAGCACACTATATATTTAAAAAAGCCAGTTGTTATAAAAGATAATAAAGTAAATAGTAATGATTGTTGGAAACTCAAAAAGAGTCTTTACGGGTTGAAACAATCTGGGTTTGAGTGGAACCAATATATTGTGAAAGAATTAAACAATATAGGTTTTAAATCTGGTTTAGCAGATCCATGTGTGTTTAAAAGAGAAAATAATGGAACGGTGTCATTATTGTTATTATTTACAGATGATATTGCTTTGATAACTAAGACTAATAATGAAGCTAATGAGATTATAACATTATTAGCCAAAAAGATAAAATTAAAGCATTTAGGTGAAATTAAAAGGTATCTAGGATTGACAATTAACAAAACAAAAATGGATTTGAGATATCTCAAGAAGATAAAATTTGCCAATTAATTAAAACGTATAAAATGGAACTTTGTAAACTGGCAAAGACTCCAGTGAGTCAGGAAGTTTGCCAAACTGATGATCAAAGTCCCAAATTTGATAAGTCTATATATCAATCTTTGATTGGTAGCTTTTCATATATAAGCAATTGGTCAAGGCCAAATATGGCTTATAGTGTAAATCAGCTGGCACGTTTTAATTCAAATCCACATCAATGTCATTGGCAATCATTAAAGAGAATTTTAAGATATCTTAAAGGAACAATGAACCATGCATTGTATATAGAACCAAAGGGTGATTTGAGTCTTAGTGCCTATGCAGATGCAAGTTTTGCAATTGACATAAACACTAGAAAATCAACATCTGGGATGGCTATATTATTTGGTAAGACACTAATAGGGTGGAGGTCAATCAGACAACAGCATATCAGCTTGTCCACGATGGAGGCGGAATTTTCATGTCTGTCATTACTATGCACTGACTTAATTCTGTACAAACAGTTATTATTAGACATGGGTGTTACTGTTAAAGATTCCATTATTGTGTACGAGGACAACCAGGCAGCCATAAAGTTAGCTACTAATATAGCTGTAAAAACTAGATCAAAGCATACTGATTAAAGATACTTAAATGTTAGAGAATCTGTAAAAAATGGGCTAATTAAAGACCAGTTTACAAAAGCTCAAGGAGTAATCAAGTTTACAAAAAGTTGTAACAAATATAATTTAAAAGTGTAAATAGTTATTAGTTATATTATTATTATTATTACCTAAAAGGGGAGAATGTTAGGGATAACATTGTTTACCCTTACTGGTTTAGGTAAAATAATAAATATGTTATCATAGTTTGTAAGTTAAAGTGTCTGCAACTTTAACTGTAGGATTGTAATTAAGGGAGTGGTTGTAAAAAGCACCATAAAAGAAGCAAGGTACTACAGCTTGCTCTCTCTGATTTGATGATCCCTAATTACTGGATGAAGACTGCGTTTTTCCTTACTCGAACGGGAGAGAGAAAGGACTATTGATTTATTGTAAATGAACTGACATAGGATATTCTACACGGACTTTGCTAACTGAATATCCTTGAATGGACTGATTAAAACGATACATGACTAATGGACTGTTATTTAAACTCTAAATGGAATAAACTATATTTTTGATAGCATGAGCGTATCTGTTATTTTTACTGTATGCTAACAAACATACAAACTTATATCACTCATTTATCTGTGTGCCTATCTGACTAACGCTGCACATTCTGTTTAGCTTGTCTCCTTAACCCTGGTTGGGGAACACAGGCTTAACACTAGCCATGCATTCAAATGACACAATTCTTCTTGCCATCCCGCTACAGGACAAAAATCATCTAGCATGTTTGTTAATTATTTTTGAAAACTGTATACCTTCCATCAGTTGCAAGTATTGCTTTGCAGTTTCATAATAAATGTTACAGAAAGAAACAATTAAATAATAGTGCTGGATCTCTCACCTCCCTGCTTCCTTTTCATTATTTCCTTTTTTTAATTACATGAAAGCAACAAGATCTTTGCGATGTTCACCTCATAGCTTCAAGCGGTGAAAGCAGTGGGGGACTTTTGTCTAGTTTACATTCCGTTGCAGGAACACCAATAAAAAGAGGAAGTTAGTGTTGTGTATGTATATAAGTTATAAAAGTGTGAGCTTGGAGTAAGTGCAGGGTTCTGGCCCTGCACTTCTGATTGGCTGTTAAGCGGTCCGTACCGGATTGGCCCATTCTGGGGAATCCGATTGGCCCTTAACAGAGAGTTCCTATTGGTCATAAAAGCTAGCATTCCTAGCCTATTATTGGTTAAAACATTACAAGGGTTGCCTATATAAGGCGAGGGTTACTGTTGTTTGATAGAGAAGTCACTATGTAAATAAAGAGCTGAAGTTCACCGTTCAGAGGCTTGTCTCCATTTCTCCTCACCAATTCTCAAACATAACACTGGCGACGAGGATGGGATTTGGAGACATCTGGACCAACGAAACTTCGAAAAACACTGAGCACATGACAGACGACAATGGAACCATGTCCGGCGGCATCGTACCACCCGCTCCATTCGATCCAACCCAAGAGGACTGGGAGTCCTACATGGATCGCTTCCAAATGTTCCTAGAAACGAACAATTTAAAGGATGCCACACCAGGAAAGAAACGGGCGGTGTTCCTAACGCATTGCGGTCCAACTGTATTTAAGATGGCTAAAGCATTAGCCAAACCCCGAGAAGCAAAGGCGATGAATTGGAACGACCTCGAACCTCTCCTGCGAAGTCACTATGCCCCAACTGTGCCAACGCTGGTGAGACGGCACGAGTTTTTCCAGAGGAACCAGCGAAAGGGAGAAAGCGTGGCCGACTTCATAGCAGACCTCCGAAATTTGGGAGGCCTCTGCGAATTCGCTGACTTAGAATAGGCACTACGAGATCGCTTAGTCCTGGGATTAGATGCACCAGGCGTGCAAAGCAAGCTGATGGCAAAAGGAGACATCAGCCTTGCCGACGCCATCGCCGAAGCTATGGCAGCAGAGGTGACCAGGAAGTCGTCTGCAGAACTACGGTGGAACCACACTCCGGTACCACCACCGGCCAGCGAAATCTCACCTAGTTCAGAAGGGCAGCTGGCAACAATGCACCACGAGGATCTCTCTTCGTCGTCAGACAGCAACGAAGAAGGGGTCCATCGACTGTGTGGTCCGACCAGGACCCTCACCCAAAGCCCTTATGCCCTTGTGCTGGTTGTGGAGCCAACCATGCCAGATCTGAATGCAAATTCCGCGACACACTCTGCCACGAGTGCGGGAAACGAGATCACATCGGACGGGTCTGCCGCAGCTTGCCAGGACCTAGCCAGGCCTCAAAGGGGACTAACTATCGCCAATCGACAGAAAACCATCCTGTAAGGCGAGAACCAGTAAATCACTCCTACAGAAATCGAGCTTTGCAGTGAGAAGAGGCTCACCATACTATCACTATTGGTCATGCCTCAACCTTGGACACTAAGAAAATTCAAGTCACAGTAGCCATCAAAAACCAGCCTTGCCTCATGGAAGTTGACTCGGGATCATCCCTTTCGATGGTGTCATGGAAAACACTCAAGCAACTCATCCCCACAATTCAATGCCAAGATCTACGGTTCCAACGCCTCATCCTCAAGCACTACCAGGGGAATCGAATCCCCGTCGTCAGGTCCTGCTGAGCCTGAGTCTCCTTCAAGAAGCACACAGCGTACTTACCTTTAACGATCATCAATAGAGATAGGCCTAGCCTACTGGGCCTCCAATGGTTCGTGCCACTCGGCATTGAAGTGGCCGGCGTAAACCAAGTCGGTGGCTTTGACTGGGAGGAAGACCTTATCTATGAGTTCGGGGACATCTTCGCGGACAGCTTAGGCGAGTACAAAGGGACCTTGATCTCATTCAGCTTAGATCCAAAAATAGCTCCCATTCGTTTGAAACCCCGTCGAGTTCCATTCGCTTTAAAACCGAAAATCGACGAACAACTCAACAAACTGATAGCTCAGGGGGTGTTGAAGCCCATCGATCATTCCCCTTGGGAAACCCCTATTGTAACACCCATCAAGCCAGACGGGTCAATCTGAATTTGTGGGGACTACCGGGCCACCTTGAACCATGCCCTGCAACAGAATGCATATCCAATCCCGGTGGTGCAGCACCTCCTCCATTCCCTGGGGGGCGGGGCGGGAAAGTTTTTGCTAAATTGGATTTAGCTCAAGCATATCAACAATTACCAGTGGATGAAAAAACAGCACAGGCCCAAACTATTGTGACGTACCGTGGTGCCTTTAAATGTACCCGGCTGCAATTCGGAGTTAGTGTAGTCCCGGGGATCTTCCAGAGTCTTATGGAAAGGTTATTGCAAGGAATTAAGGGCGTGGTTCCTTATTTTGATGATGTTTTAATAGCAGCCCCTACAAAAAAAGTTTTACAAGACCGGTTAAAATCAGTCCTAAAAAAATTCCAAGAAGCCGGTCTTAGGGTTAAAAAAAACAAATGTAAATTATGTACTGACAGTGTTGAGTTTCTGGGGTACCTAATTGATAGCCAGGGCATTCACCCTACCAAGAGTAAGCTAAAGGCGATCAAAAACGCTTCCAGGCCACGAAACAAGGCCGATCTCCAGGCATTCCTAGGCCTCATCAATTTCTATAATGTATTTTTACCGCATAAAGCAACCGTCGCTGAACCGTTACACCGATTGTTAGATAAAAAAGCAATGTGGTTATGGGGTCACCGAGAAGAACAGGCGTTCCGAAATGTTAAAAAACTGCTCACATCTGACTCTGTACTCATGCAGTATAACGAGACCTTGCCGTGAGTGAAAACCTGCGATGCATCGCCTTTCGGGGTGGGCGCCATTTTGAGCCACGTGCTGCCTAATGGGAACGAAGCCCCTGTTGCATATTTTTCAAAGACTCTTTCGAAAACAGCGGAACTATGGACAAATTGATAAAGAAGCCCTCGCAATCATCTCAGCTGTGAAAAGATTTCACGAATACGTGTATGGGAGGGTTTTTACCATTGTGACTGACCACAAACCGTTGCTAGGGATAATAGCCGGGGATAAGCCGACTCCCTACATATTATCCCCTAGGATGACCCGATGGTCAGAATTCTTAGCTGCTTATAATTATCGGTTGCAATATCGGCCGGGGAAAGCCATTCCCCACGCCAACACATTGAGCCGAGCACCGCTTCCAGAGACTCTCGACGATCCAGCACCAACAGTAACCACATGGCAAATCGAGGCACTCAACTTGCTGCCACTGACTGCTCGAGACATCGCGAGAGAAACCAAGCGCGACCACACCCTAGCACGAGTCCTGAGTTGGGTAGAACGTGGATGGCCATTGGACCAAGTATCAGATGACTTTACACCGTTTAAGTCCAGGCAGACTGAACTCTTCTCCCAGAAGGGCTGTATCATCTGGAGCGATAGAGTCGTTATCCCAGAGCGGCTCCGTAAAACGTTTCTGAGAACATTGCACGAGGGCCACCCCAGCATCGTGCGAATGAAAGCACTTGCAGGAAGCTACGCATGTTGGCCGGGCATTGACAAACAAATTGAACAGTGGGTTAAAGCTTGCCCCCGGTGCCAAGAAGTCAGCAACACCCCACCAAAAGCCATGCCTACTGAATGGGAGACACCTCGCGGACCCTGGTCCCGAATTCACCTGGATTTTGCGGGACCAACCAAGGGCCACACCTTTCTGCTTACAGTCGATGCCTACTCAAATTGGCTTGAAATTCATCGTATGATGACTACGACCTCCGAGGCAGTCATCAAGGTTCTCAACAGACTCTTTGCAACCCACAGACTACCAGACATCCTGGTATCCGATAACGGGCCACAGTTTACTGCACTAGTGTTCGAACAGTATCTCACTGATCGCTCCATCCGCCATGCGCTCACCTCGCCTGCGCATCCTGCGACCAATGGCTGAGCAGAACACATGATCTAATTTGTGAAGAGAACCTTGCAAAAAGTAGACTACGACAACATTGACGACAAGGTCAATCAAATCCTCTTCTTGCAACACATCACCCCACATAGCGTCACTGGCAGAATTCCCGCCGAACTGCTTATGGGACAAAGGCTCCACTCCCACCTCAACCGGTTGCACCCTGCTTATGAACTGGAGAAACCACTAAGATCCAGCGGCCGCTGTCGCACCTTCCAGGTAGGAGACCTCGTGTATGCAAAGAACTTATTGGGCGACCCGTTGTGGGTGGAAGCGACAGTAGTATGTGTAACCGGCCCCAGATCCTACCTTGTGCAATGCCTTGACAATAAATTTTGGAAACGGCATATCGACCAATTACGGTCACGACTTGCAGCAGCCAGCCCGCAACTCCCCTATGACCAAACTGAGGGGGGGGAAGGTACGGAAGATGTGAAAATCCTAGAGAACCCGCTCGAAGGAAATGACGATTTAAATGTAAATCAAGAAGCGGAGCTGGAGGGAGAAACATTTGCGCCTCAGGGAATTGCGGAAAATGTGGGCAATGACTTGGAAGTGAACTCTGAACCAGAGGCAGCCCTACCACCGAGTGACGATCTACCTCAGCTGGATTGCAACCAGCCAATACAAAGGAAATCCAAAAGACTGAAAAAACAACCATCCTATTTAAGGGACTATGACTTGCACTAAGGAACCAGGGGGAAGGGGTGTTGTGTATGTATATAAGTAATAAAAGTGTGAGCTTGGAGTAAGTGCAGGGTTCTGGCCCTGCACTTCTGATTGGCTGTTAAGCGGCCATACCAGATTGGCCCATTCCGGGGAATCCGATTGGCCCTTAACAGAGAGTTCCTATTGGTCATAAAAGCTAGCGTTCCTAGCCTATTATTGGTTAAAACATTACAAGGGTTGCCTATATAAGGCGAGGGTTACTGTTGTTTGATAGAGAAGTCACTATGTAATTAAAGAGCTGAAGTTCACCGTTTAGAGGCTTGTCTCCATTTCTCCTCACCAATTCTGAAACATAACAGTTAGCAGAAAGGAAGTCATACAGAAGATCTGTTAATGGAAGCTACATGTACTAAATGATTCCTGTATAAAGGAAAGGGATGGTTGCTTATTTTCATGGCAAGAATGCATGAAGATAAATTCATACAGGAATCCACCAATCAGGGACCATTATGAGTGTAATCCAGACAGAACATGGCCTACCACTGTGATAAAAGCAGAAGATCATGTTGAAATATAGAACTGGAGTTCTTACGCTGGCTTCATTTCCAGCTGATTTACACAAGGGAGTCTACAATTTAGAAAAACTTAATGTTAGGTAATTATCCTTTGAAGAATTGATGTAGAAGCAATCTTTCTCTTCAGACAATTCTCAGGGACTAACTTATTTCCTAGTGTGGAAAATACTACATCAGAGAGTGGTAATAAATGTGGGGAAACTTAACTACATCTTTATGGGTGACCTACAGAAAACGTGTAGTGTCAATCATACCATTATGGAAGCTATTTTCTAAATTAAACTCTACATCAGTCTTGGAAGATATTTGTGTCTGTGTGACTGATAGATCATATGTAACAAGAACATTGATGCCTACTACATGCAAGCTTCTCTCCAATGCCTTGAGTGAAGACACTAAAACATGCTGATGGTTTGTCATTGTTTATATGCTTAAGGAAAGGGAGAAGGGGTGGGATTCTACCAGTTCGGACCAGTTCTATAGAACCAGTTGTTATGATTCTGCACAGTTTGGAGAGCAAACTGTGCAGAATCGCACCACTGGCCTGAGAGAAGAGCTGAATCTTCCTTAGGACTGAAAATTCTATTTTTTCAGTGCAGATTCAGGCAGCAGATTGCAGAGAAGTAGATCTGCAAGTGACTCTGGGATTTTGCAAGCAACTCAATCTGCCTACCTGCTTTGCCCACATTTTGGGTAAAAGTTGCTCTTTCTTTAAATAAAATATTCAACATTTACACAAATATTTACAATATTTACATACAAGCCATGCCTACCAAGCCACATGACCACCAAGCCACACCCACAAATCAGGGCACACCCACAGAACCGGTTAAGAAATTTGAATCCCACCCCTGAAAGGGAGTAGTTATTAAATGTACAGAAAACAGTCACATTAGGAGTCTCTGTGGTGCAGTGGTTAGAGTGTACTACTGTAATCTACTTCCAGAGCCACTGCTTACAATTTGGCAGTTCAAATCCCACCAGGTTCATGGTTGACTCATCCTTCCATCCTTCCAAGGTGGGCAAAATGAGGACCCAAATTGTTGGGGGCAATAGGGTGACTCTGTAAACTGTTTAGATAGGGCTGTAAAGCACTATAAAGTGGTATATAAATCTAAGTGCTATTGTCATTAGTGCTGGCCAAAACAGCAGGGGGTGCACACAAAGCCCACAGTGCCCTATTTTCAGCCAGGACACCTGCCAGACAAAATGGACTTGGGGATGCATAAGGACCTCTATGCCCTGTTTTCATCCTGAACGTCCTCCTGCAGCACCCTACCAGCCAAAACAGGGCATGGGGGGGGGGGCATACGAGGCCACCCTGAGCCCCATTTTTTGTCTGGGCTACCTCCTGCAGCACCCTGCTGGCCAAAACAGGGCACAGAGGATGCATCCCACACCACATTTTAAGGATGTACTGCCTCCTGCAGCACCTTACCTGCCAAAATGGGTCATGGGGGTATCTTACGCAGCTCCCCTGCAGTCCATTTTGGTGACAGAGGCACCATGGGCTAGTCCTTTGCTATTTCCAGGCTGGTCCCATGGGCCAGATTTAAGGACCCTATGGGGCAGATCTGGCATTCAAGCCTTGAGTTTGACAGCCCTGCTCTAGAGCACCCTCTGACCACACTTCCTGATGGCATCACTTGGGGCTCTCTTGCTAGGTGAAGCAGGATTGGTGCAGTGATGGGATTCAAAAAGTTTTACCACCAGTTTGGTGGGCGTGGCTTGGTGGGCGCGCTTTGCGTGTGTGCACAGTTTTTGTGTGCACATGTGCCACACATGCACTTTACGCAGGTAAGAGGCATTCCCAGGGGTGGGATTCTACCGGTTCACACCTCTTCTCTAGAACCAGTTGTTAACATTCTAAGCAGTTTGGAGAACCGGTTGTTAGAAGAAATTACTGGCCTAATCCTGTAAGGAAGGCAGGAAGGAAACATTCTGGTGTTGCTTACAGAAACTGTCTCTCTTTTAACTCTTATTCCATTCTTGGCAGGACTAGACTTCCTGTCTCAGGAACGTCTCTGGAGTTTTTTTCTCCTCCTTTGCTGGTACTTTGCTTGTGTGGAGTGACCATTCAAAGTTACAATGGCACTGAAAAAAGTGACTTATGACCCTTTTTCACACTTACGACTGCTGCAGCATCCCCACAGTCATGAGAGGCCAGAAGAGATGCATGCCACGATGTGAGTGATATTGAGTTGGCCACGCCCAGCCAATAACATGACCAAGCCATGTCCGCCCACATGACCACCAAGCCACACCCACAGAACCAGTTGTTAAAAATTTGAATCCTACCCCTGGGCGTTCCAATTCACCTCCTGGAAACCTGCTCTCTCCCGGTCGCTTCAGCAGCTGCTGTGTTGCACTCTGCTGTGCTTCACAAAGCAGCTGCATTTCAAAAGCAGAGGATAAAGGTATAGTATAGTATAGTATAGTATAGTATAGTATAGTATAGTATAGTATAGTATAGTATAGTATAGTATAGTATAGTATAGTATAGTATAGTATAGGAGCCTGGGCCAGCAGCTGGGCCCATCAGCAGAGCGGTGAAGAGAATCGGTTTGGTCTCCGCTGCTCATCACTGCTGGCATGCTTGGCAGGCCCGGGCTGAACCGGTAGACTACCACCACTGGCTTGGTGGGGTGAGTAAGAGTTGATCTATAATCTATCTATATCTATTTACTTATTTGATTTTTTATTTTAACAATTCATCATGCATTAAAATCGCTGCAGCCTGGGATGCTTCTCCATGTAGTTAAATAGCACTTGTTGGTGAACAAGAAGACTTTTGCATCAGGCCACCCTTGAAGACAGTAGTACATTTTTAAACTATAAAACATAAATTATAAGCACGCCTATAAATAGGGTGAAATAGAAGTGCACATCAAGATTCTGGAAGGGAACACACACATATTGTAGATACATTAGACTTGACCAACATTTAGCAAGAGGTGAGTTCAATACAATAACATTTATCATTTAAAGCTGTAAAAGAACTGGTGATTGCAAAGTCCTTTCGAACATTTTATGACAAATGTTATCGTTCAAGGTCAAATAGGGTATTTGCTGGATTCTAAGAAAATAGAAAATATAAATTACACTCTGATCAATTCACACACACACACAAATATACATATACATGCCTGCACAGAGACATACACTGCATTTGTTATAGAAAATACAATAAAATATGTTTAGTAAAAGTTGCACGAAAATATATTATGTCAGGAGAATTTTCATGAGCTTGATAGAAATACCATCAGGGAACATTTATTTATTTTGAATACATTTACACATACAGTGATAAACTTAATTCTAGAATATTGACTGAATCTCTGGAAAGATAATAGGTCTACCTTTTCAGCAAAACAGTTGACAAGACATTGTGTTTAGCAAGCTAGTTGAACATACATGGGATGGCATGCTAATGCAATAATAGATGTACATCTGGCTTGAAGATCATATAAGCTGGTTTACTGATGGTTATTAATCAAATAAGATTTACTAAGCTAAGTTTTAATATCAGTTTTCTCAGGGGTGGGTGGCTGGGGGTTCACAGGGATTTGGGAGTGCCTCTAGCTAAGATTCTGTGCAGTTCAGATAACTCCCAAATCCCACTCCTGGCTGGACCCCAGCCCACCCTGCCCCTCCCCTCCCAGGAGTCCCCATGTAGCCCATTTTGGATGCAGGTGTGTGTGGAGACTCAGGGAGGGTAAAAAACAAACCTCCTAGAAGTTTGGGAAGACCAGAAATGGGCCCTGTTTCCATCTTCCAGAGAGCCTCCAGAGCCAGGAGAGGCCATTTTCACTGTCCTGGAGGCTTGAGTAAAGCCTTTGGAGCCCACGGAGGGCAAAAACGCCCTTGTGCAAGAGGCCAACTAGGCCACGCCCACCAGGGCCACACCCACCCAGCAACTGGGCAGAGAATCCTTTGCTAAAAAATTTTAAGTCCACCCCTGAGTTTTTTTTTCATTTTTGTTTTCAATGCTCACTGAGAAGATGGAAGGTATGCTGCCACAGAATAAGAACCTACATCTCTCCACATTATTACTAGAATTCTCCTTTCTGTTTGATGGTCTGTAATCTTCAGGTAAACAGAACGGGAAGGTTCAGAATCAGGATAACAATTATTGAACCAAGGTAACTCAAATAGGCTACATTACAGAATGCCAGGAAGACCCATGGCTCTCTCATGGGAATGAAATTGTGGCCACTTCAGTATTGCTGCACTGCTGATATTATTTGGTCCTGCTGAAGTGTCATAACCAACCATGGTCAAATGACCCCCATTTTCAATATCCCCTCACAGCTTCCAACAAGTTGATGGGGAAAATGGAAGGAATGGATCTAATGGCCAACCCTCCTTGTCAATTACTCACAAATTAGGATAGTGTTAGACTGTGCAAGCCTTAAACTACCTGAAAGGATACACACAGAAAAGTGTCAAGAATTATTTTCCGTTGTTCCAGAGTTACAGGGTACAAAACTAATGAAGTTGTAGGAAGACAAGTTCTGATTAAATGTCAGAAGGAAAAAAAAACTAATAGCAACACAAAGAGTTGTGGTAGGCTTTCTTTTTTGACATTTCAGAGAGAAAGTAACACCTGTGTAGCTATGTTTTAATATGAGTTCCTATACTGAGAAAAGGATCGGTTAGCTCTTACCAACTGTGCAATTCTGTGACATATTTTCTTTTGAAGATAACTCTCATACAGAAACAAAAGAAGCAAAACAAAGCTGACTAAAAAACATTTTTATAAGAAATTATTAATATTCAAAGTCAAATTATTAACGATTATAAGTAAAGTGAAGATAAAATGAGAGATATTAAGAAGTTATTTTAGTGATTTATTGGAGGGGATATATACAGTTGACTATACATACAGTTGATTATTTAATGGATATTAGAATAGTACAAGGAGAATATTCTATTATGATTAAAGTAGGGGAATGGAAAATACCATATGGATCCTAAATATATTGGCTTTATCTATATTTTTACTCTTTTTAAATTGTTTATTATATATCAGCTTAGAGAAAACTAAAGATAACAATGATGTGCAATGTAGATTAAAATAGGTGGTAAGCTGAAAATGGAAATAATAGGGGATAAAGATTTGAAAATGTATGTATGGATGAAATGATATTGATATTGAATTAATGAATTGAAATATGAAATGTAAACTTATTGAAAGATGAGTGAAATGGATAATGATATGAGTTAATATTATATAAGATTAATGGAAATAAAAGTATGACTATGTACAAGTGTTATAACCTGGAAACGTGTTGCTCATGTGGAAAGATGCATCAAATTTAAAAAAAATAAAAAACTTTTGGGGGGAAAAAAAACTGAGTGAAAAACAGACACTTAGAGAAATAGAAAATTGAATTCATCCTGAGGCTTGTTATCTGCATTTTAAATTTTTTAATCAAAATGTATAACATTTCTTCTATCGTGAGATGGCAACCAATTTCAACCCATAGAAGGTTAGCACAGTGAAAAGGTCCACAATAACTCATCATCATCATTCTAACCTTTGCATATCCATTGCTAAATGAATGCCTCTCTCACAGGTTTCCAATCAATATGGTGTTGTAACTATGTATCATTGCAACTATGTATCATTCATGTGTTTGCAACTATGTATCATTCATGTGTAATCATTAACTTCTGTCTCTTCAGTGACCTTTGCAAGGCACGTACAAGGGACAAGGATCTAGACGGTTGTTAATAAGCTTATCCACATTGTAAATGATCTGTCTGGTATGCAGCTTTGTAAACATGCACATCCTGATGGAATTATCTTATTTGACTTGAGCTTTGATTAAATCATTTTCTTGTAAAAAAGCACAATAAAAGAGCATGTGCCAAGACATTTGGGGCGTGCTCATCCTGAGGAAACTTCGCCTCCTGTCGTTTCTCTCTCCTTCGCTCCCTATCATGAGCCGCCCATCTGATGCGGGATAGCAGATACCGCATTCTGGTGACCCCGACTTGATTCCCTAAGGGGGATACGTTGCGATGCGGCCATATCTTATCAGCTCGATGGGAGCTGTGCATCGCCAGGCCTGAAGCGAATTGCACATCATCGGATCTGAAACACGGTCTCGACTTTCGTAAGTATGGGTGGAAACTTTTCTCAACAACAGACGCAGCATCTGAAGGAATTGAGGGAGTTAGTCGCTTCTTCTTCTAAATACTCTGCTAATTTAAAGGGCTCGCCTGTAAAAATGAAACCTATTGCTACATTATTGGCTTATATGTGGCAACATTGTCCCAATTATTCAGAGGAAGGGTCCTTAAAAATTTCCACTTGGCAAAAAATTGGTGAACATCTCCATAGTCCTCCTCGTGCACCTATTGGCATTTTGGTCACTTGGAGGAAAATTATGGAGGCTTTAATGGTCCATTATAAAATAGAAACAGGGAGTGTGTTTGAATCTCCCGCGCCAAGTTATGATAACTTTTCAATTTGCTCTAACTCAGGCAGAAGCTGCTGCCATTATTCAACAATGCCCCACATGTAGTAAGCAAGGACATTCCATTCCCATAGGAGTAAATCCTGGAGGATTAAAAGCTTGTGAAATTTGGCAAATGGATGTAACTCAGTATCCACCTTTTGCCCCTTGGAAATATTTGCACGTTTCCATCGATACATATTCAGGGTTTATTCTGGCTACTCCTCAAAGGGGAGAAACTGTAAAACATGTCATCAATCATTCAATTCGTACCTTTGCCTCGCTGGGACGTCCAAAAGAAATCAAAACTGACAATGGACCTGCCTATACAAGTTCTGCGTTCCAGGACTTCTGTAACAGATGAGATGTAACCCACAAGTTTGGGATTCCCTACAACAGCCAGGGTCAGGCTATTGTGGAACGAGCGAACTTATCTCTGAAACATGCTCTTGATCGATATTCGTTGCGGGAAAACCCCCCGAACCTCCCAGCATTGCAAAATTCTCTTAACATTTGTCTTTACACTTTAAACTTTCTTAATCTGACTGGCATTCCTCCCACTTCTGCTGCTTCGCGTCATTTTTCCTCCCCCTCACCCCCGCCTAACAGACCTCTGGTATATTATCGCAGATTGCCAGATCCCGCCTGGCAGGGTCCCACTGAGCTTCTCACTTGGGGACGAGGCTACGCTGCGATTTTACTACCAGACAAAACCACTTGCTGGATCCCTGGTAGGGTGGTTAGACCCTATCATGGGAATTCCTCCGCTACATCTGTATCTTAAAACTCTTCCTGATATTCTTGCCTATATCTTCTTTGCAATTTTTACCTTACTTCAACAAAACCTATGCTTCCTGTCAAAAGACTATTCGTGTTAAAACCATTTCATTAACAGAAGGCTATTATACTTGTTCCATGTGGGTACGTCATGAAAATGCTACCCGTAGTTTTCACTCTGTCACTTCTGTTTTGTTTAAAGAACACTCTACCACTCGCTCTTTTGTTCCTTCTTTACTCTTCCTATGGAAAGGAACCTTAAAATCTTTTCCTCTATTCAATCTAAATATAGGGGGACCTAGATGTCCTTCTATTTTATTATGGGTTCCCCCGCCCCAACTAACATCCTTGATGAATTACCAAATTAATCTTTATTGTCATTATTGTAATTATTATCCTTTTTCTATTAATTGCATTCCCTCCTCATTTCGCAAATGTTCTACAACTAACTTGTGCATAGCCTTCTCTCCTGCTTGTGATGTTTTTATATACCCGAACTCTGATCCTGTCAACAAACGACGCTTCAAAAGAACTGTCCATGACGATCCGCAGAAGCCTCATAGAAGATATAATATTACTTGGACTATAACTGACTTTCAAGGCGTTCGTTTAAGTTCTACAACCAATTTTTCTCGCATAGAAGACTTCTACCCACCACTTCAATTCGATTTGGCAGATGCACCCACACAACCAGGGGATATTCTGCAATCTATACCACTTCAGGAGGAACTTTAACATCACGCCTGAAAGGAATGTATTTTATCCCTGGCAATAATTTTGTTTGGACTTGTTCCACCGGTCTCACGGCATGTGTCCACGGGGATGAAATTGTTAAATCCAAATCATTTTGCATTCAAGTATGGCTTGTGTGTATAACTCTGATGATTTTATATCCCTACAGGTACCCATGGAATACCCCCTTTTGCAAAATCGTAAAGATTTAGATCTGTTATTTTTTAAAACAAGGGGGATTGTGTGCTATGCTTAAAGAAGAATGTTGTCTTTATGCCGATAGCAGGGGGGCTTGTTTTCTATTTTGCCATGGTTTACAACCTTTTTAAACTGCATTGGCAGGATCATTAATAATCATTATATTGATATGTATTGTAGGACCTTGTTGTTTTAATAGAATATTGCAACTTTTTTAAAAAATCAATTATCCTCCATAACTGCTGATGTTAATGTGCTATTGCAAGCTCATGTTATATCCTCAACACCGGATGAAAAAATGTCATTGCTGAGTTACCGCTCCTTGAACAACCCTGACACTGATGGGTCGCACTCTTGCCCAGATGACGGGGACGGCGAACATTCCATAAAAATGGTTCCTGTCTTCTTGGACGAGGAAGAAGACTCGTCATAAATAATAAAAACAGAGGAGATGTAACTATGTATCATTGCAACTATGTATCATTCATGTGTTTGCAACTATGTATCATTCATGTGTAATCATTAACTTCTGTCTCTTCAGTGACCTTTGCAAGGCATGTACAAGGGACAAGGAGCTAGACGGTTCTTAATAAGCTTATCCACATTGTAAATGATCTGTCTGGTATGCAGCTTTGTAAACACGCACATCCTGATGGAATTATCTTATTTGACTTGAGCTTTGATTAAATCATTTTCTTGTAAAAAAGCACAATAAAAGAGCGTGTGCCAAGACATTTGGGGCGTGCTCATCCCGAGGAAACTTCGCCTCCTGTCGTTTCTCTCTCCTTCGCTCCCTATCATGAGCCGCCCATCTGATGCGGGATAGCAGATACCGCAATATGGTCCTGAGCTTTCTTTTTGCCAATTGGCACTTGTGTGTGTGTTTTGTTTTTGTGGGAACAAAAATGCTGATTCAGTTCTACAGAGGAATTATTGAGTCTGTCATCTGAACCTCTATAACTGTCTGGTTTGGCTCTGCAACCAAACAAGATAGACACAGACTTCAATGGATAATTAGAACTGCAGAAAAAAAACAATTGCTTAACAAACTGCCTCCCACTGAGGACCTGTATACAGCAGGAGTCAAAAAGAGGGCTATGAAAATATCTACAGACCCCCTCACACCCTGGACATAAATTTCTACTGTCAAAATGATGCTATAGAGCATTGCACATCAGAACAACTAAATGCAAGGACAGTTTTTCCCCGAATGCAATCACTCTGCCAAACAATTCCCACAACACTGTCAAACTATTTAGTAAGGCTGTATTACTATTATTCTTCTCATCCTTTCTATTACCTTTCTCTTCCAACTTATAACTATAACTGCATTGCTTGTATCTTTACATTTTATATTGTTTATTTGTTCCCTAGTATGATTTGATTGCTTATTAGTAACCTATGTCTATCACTAATGATTCTCATGATCTCATGATTCTTGATGAAAATTTTTTTATTTTTTTCTTTAGGTACACTGAGAGCTTATACACCAAAGACAAATTCCTTGTGTGTCCAATCACACTTGGCCAATAAAGAATTTTAGTTATCCATTCTATGACTGCCTTGGTCCACCTGCCATCAGTTCTTCTTGCCATGTCCATTTCAATACTTTTTCTCTCTTGATGACATCAAATACTTTTGCTTGTTCTCTAATCCATGTGCAGGTCTTTCTGTCTTGTCTTGTACTGCCAAGCATGTATCTTTCCATAGCTCTTTGTGTCGTTCATAGCTTTTGTATTGATTGTGAAGTTAGTGTCCATGTTTTACTGGCATGCATTAGAACAGGTAGCACACACTGAACAGGTAGCACATTTTTTTCTCTTCAGACATAGGAGGAAATTGTTCTTGAAAATTATGCTTAGCTTGCTGAATGCCTGCCAACCACATTTAACGTACCATTGAATTTCCTGTATTGTATTACCTTTCATTGAGATCCATCGGTCAAGGTATAAGTAGTGGTCTATTACGTCTAGTTCTTCTCCAGATATATATATATATTTCTTTCTTTGGTGAATTTATTAAATATAACCTGGTTGTTTTTCAGGTTTATTTTTAAGCCAAATGATTCTCATGCTTTGTGCAGCTCTTGTATGTGTCTTTGTAGCTCTTTTGGGACTTTTGAGAGGACAAACAACATCATCTGCAAATCTTAAATTATTTAAATAGGTGTCATTGATTTTTATTCCATCTTTTGCCAGGGTACAGCTTGCGAAATACTTTTTCATGGCAGAGTGAGAAAAAGATAGGTGATATTGTATCATTGTATACTATGTTGCTTTCCACTTCCAGATCATTAAGGCGAAATGTTGCCACTGTTTTTCCATATATTGATTGTAGTAAGTTTATGTAAGCAATGTCTGTGCCTTGATTTAGCAATGCATTAATTATCCCTTGGTGGAATACTGAGCCAAATACCTTTTCATAGTCAATGAAAGCCATGCACTAGAGGCATGGTGTATTCATTGTGCCTTTCAATGACTTGCTGAACAACCTGGATGTGATCCATTGTGCTGTAAGCCCTTCTGAATCCTGCCTCCTCTTTTGACTGTGCATCATTTAATTCTTTTTTGCAATTACCTTGGGGAAAACCTTGTAGATGACTGAAGGAAGGCTTAATGGGCAACAGTTCTTTAAATCGTCTTGGACTCTTTTCTTGTGTATAAGAATCACTTCAGCATTTTTCCATCCATTGGGTAGTTTTTCTTTTCTGAGGCATCTCAAATATAGTTTTTCTAGTATCTTGTGTACCATTAACTTTCAGTATTACAACTGTAACACAGTCATTCCTGAAGCTTTGCCAATTTTTTATTGATTTTATCACACTTGATACTTCCTCCGCTAGGTTATCTGGCATTTCCTCTTTTATGGGTATTGTTACTTTGAATGATCTTGATCATTGTATAGCTCTGAATAGAATTTTCCAATTATTTCTAACATTTTCTGCCTTGTTCTATACACAGAACCATCTTCATGTTGTAATGCAAAAATCTTCTTTTTTGTATTTATACACTTGCATTTTTCTCTGTTTATAAGGTTGCATTTTTCCCTTTGTTTTCTTCAAATGTCTTTTTAACAGGCTTCACGTTAAACTGGTGCATTTTTTCTTGGATACATTTTCTTATGGTCTTGCATAATTCATTGTTCTCCACTTTATTAATGAAATAAATTTCATTGTCCATCTTTTATATTAAATCAATAGTTTCATCAGAGATTTTGAGTGTACAAAGTAATTTTCAGGTAGTACTATAAATATATCAGATTCAAGGATGTTTTTGACTATTTGTTAATTTTGGTTCATAATGTCCATCTCTTCCAAATCTTGCAATAGAGCAAAGTGATTTAATAGATTAATCTCAAAATCACTGTTGTCCTCTAAAAACGTATCACACTTTATTTTTGTTTTTGGTGACATCTTTATCATTTTCATATGCTCTTTTGAACAGTCTGTCTCCACTTTAGCTTGTACCCTTCTATGGTCACTTCCAATGTTAGAATGATTGATGACAGTACAATTGAAGAATATGGTGTTATAATTTGACATAATAATTATAAAGATTAAAATGTGGTGAAACATAAGATCTGTCTGAATAACAATAACAACACCTTAACTTTATATGAAATAATAGTAACATAGCATATTGCAGTATAACAGTGCTACAACAATACATTCTAATCTCAAAGAGCCTCAGAATTAATTCAACCTTTATTGCTTTCCAGAAGGCTATCTAATATCTGAAGGAGGTTGTTCCACTGAGTTGGTGCTGCAGATAAAAACTTTAGATGCAGACAATGCTGAAAACATTTCTTCCTCATTCCAATTACTGAATTACATTCAAAGTATGGAATCATGTCACTTTAAATCACAACATGTTGAAGTTGGAATAAATTATTCCCTTTTAATGAAATTTCAAAGGCAGCCAATGATGGTTATGCCAAAGTCATGGCCACTACCAGCAATGTTGCTTTCTATAAAAGCCAACTGGGGAAAACAAAATTAATATCTCAAAGTCTTCTGCCTCGGGGCTATGTTGAATTGTTGAGACAGGAACAGCAGCCATGCCAGGCTACACACTTTGCTTTTCTGCCAGTTTCTGAACAACAGCATAAAGAAACATGATTATATACTGGCTTCTGCTGTTTCCTTGATTCCTAGCCAAGCTTTTAGACCCAAACTTGTTGATACTGTAAACGAAAATAAAAGACTGCTTCACTCTAAAAAATGCCCAGTTTGGCTGAATATGCCCAAGATGCTAAAATATAACAGCTAGTTCATGAAAAACAATTGCTATGTTAAAATAACAAACTATGCCTCCCAAATTTATTGTGGTTTAATGTCATGGCTTAGTTCATACCACACGTTAAAATAATGCTTAGTTATTATGCTGGTTCACAAACTACCCTAATCCAACATCTAGTCCACCATGCAATATGCTGGTTCATAAACTACCCTAGTCCAACATCTAGTCCACCATGCAATATGCTGGTTCATAAACTACCCTAGTCCAACATCTTGCACAAGCATCAGCAGTGAGCATTTCACATTTCTGCATGGAAATAATATTCACTCTGCCCAATTCCAAATGCATTTTGAAGATGGCCCATATTGTCACTTTTCCCCCAAGTCTTGTTATGCTGCCTCATTGTGGTGGTAGTGGGTTTTCCCAGTAAACCAATGGTGGGATTCAAAAATTTTTACTACTGGTTCTGTGGGTGTGGCTTGGTGGGCGTGATGTGGCTTGGTAGGAAGGATACTGTAAAATCTCCATTTCCACCCCACTCCAAGGAAAGGATACTGCAAAATCCCATTCCTTCCCCCCCCCCACTAACCTGCTTTCCCACTCCATTCTCCTGTGCAGGGCAACAAAAGAAGACCCAGCCGATCAGCTGGAACTTGGGAGACAGAGAATAGATGGGGCAGGGCCAGTCAGAGGTGGTATTTGCCAGTTCTCTGAACTCCTCAAAATTTCTGCTACCAGTTGTCTAGAACTGGTCAGAACCTGCTGAATATCACCTCTGTGGGAAGCATAAATGAAGAATGTCAGGAGATATAAGTAGATACTTTCAGTAGGGTCACCCAAGGCATAAATGTCATTCCAGCCATCCAGTTAAAGAAGGTAAGCACCTGGGGCAGCAGGTTTATATCAGGTGCTTTCCTGGATCAGGATTACCTGCTTTCATTCAAACCCTGGTCACCTCATATCTGCACTATTAAAATGCTACTAAATGCTACTACATGCCCCAACAACATGTGACTACCCTTGAAGAGCATTTTGAAGCTTAAACTGGTGCAGTGTGTGATGGTGTGGGCAATTTTGGGAGCCTGTAGATTTGCCCCTGCTCCCCAATCTGCACTGGCTGAGCAGCCAAGAAAACAATCCCATTATTGAACAAATCAAACTACAATTCTCACTTGAGGCAAAAATGATCAGGGTTAAATTATCCCACTTCATGTACGTTAAACAAATACTCAGTTCTCTGGCAAGCGCTTTAATACTGGGAAACACAGAAAGAAAGAAAGAAAGAAAGAAAGAAAGAAAGAAAGAAAGAAAGAAAGAAAGAAAGAAAGAAAGAAAGAAAGAAAGAAAGAGGGAGGGAGGGAGGGAGGGAGGAAGGAAGGAAGGAAGGAAGGAAGGAAGGAAGGAAGGAAGGAAGGAAGGAAGGAAGGAAGGAAGAAAGAAAATAGTATAACCAATAGCAAGGTGGATGGACTCAATTACAGAGGCAGTAATGCACTGTTGGGAGATAGAAAAGAACAGGTGAGGAATAAAACTAAGAAAATCTGTATGATTGCTAGGAGTCAAAAACAACTCAATGGGACCTAATCAATCAATCAAAATCATTTTGTATCCACATGTATCAACCTGAATTGCTAAAAATAAGGATACAAGGGAACAGTTAGAGATTCCTCCCTTATATGGGTAAATGGCTAGCTATACTTCTCATTCGTCATTTATGAAAGAATGAAAAAAAATGCTTTGTACTAGCCAACTCAGAGTTAAACGGAGTGTTAAAAATGAATACATAATTGTTGAAATTTATGTGATAGTCTGCTTTCTTTTCAGAAAAGTTAAAGAAGCCTTTTGAAAATATTCTGCTGATATATGATGATATTTCTCACTCGTGGAAAATTACAATTTCAAGTTTTACAGGTACTATTGGCAAGTCTGGTAGCTGCTATTCATATCTGTGCTTTCTTTAATGAATAACTGTAGTCAGTTCTGTTAAATTTCATTTGGCTACTTTTAAGTCATTTCTTTAAATTAGCAAATAATTTTGATTATTTATTTATTTATTTGCTATATACTAGGATATTAGCTAGTCTAATTGAAGTTCATTAACATTTTATAAGTTTTCTTTCCATATCAGGAGAAGGAGAGGGAGGAAGAAGAGAAGAAGAAGGGAAGAAAGAAAGGAAAAAGGAAGGAAGAATGGAAACTGATCTTAGTTGTAGCTTATTTGATGTTTCCCTTTAAATAAACGAAGAACCATTGCTAAGCACCACATGAGTAATTTTCAAGGCATCTATCTAGATTGTTGGTGATCATATTAGCCAACTCATAACTTGCTATTCAGTATTTCAAGGAATAGTTTATCAAATCTTTTTTTCTGATAAATTTTCTTAATAGCATTTTCACTTGTTAAAAAGGGTATAAGATTAATCTGAAAATATTTATTATTTACAAATCAAAGTTGCTTGTCACTTATCTTATTATTTGTCACTTATCCCTCTTATTTTCTTTATTCCCCATCCCCAAATAATAATTTGTATCTGTTGCTTTGCATAAATCTGTTGCTTTACATGTACACTGAGAGTTTTGCAACAGATACAAATTCCTTGTGACTAATTGCATTTGCCAAACAAAGTATTTTATTCTATTTGCTATTTGCTATTCTATTCTATTCCTATTCTATTTCTGTTCATCTTTGCATTATTTTCTATATATTCTCTTTGTTTTCTATCTTATTTTCCCCCTCACAGGATTTGTCTGAAAGTGTGTTTCTATGTTTTACTTTCATAGAAATTCACCCCCATCTTTCCCATTAGTATGTCATGCAATCATATTTATTATTGCTTTATTAATTTTTTGATTAATATTTTGCTGCATATTTCTTTCTGCATTACATTAAAATCAAGAAAACTCCAGCATTACAACTTTTCTTTTTCCCAATGGTCCTAAAAATTGTTCACCCTCTACTTCATCTTACCTTCTATATCGTATCAAACTAAGGTAGCTCATCCTCTTACAAATTTCTTATCTTCTTAAGGAGAATATTGTCAGGGGGATAAATCAAGAATTTTCTTGCAGAACCAAACTTAGCACACTTTGTCTTGAAAAAAAAAAAACAATCAGTAAAACTAAAATCTATTTTCACTACAACTTTTTGAAAGATCTTCATTTGCTCTGGTAGGTGAGTGATTCTAGGTCTGTCAACAATATTACTTTTATTTCTCTCCCATTTAATTTAACCCAGATTCTATCTGCAAAAATCTAGGTTCATTTACATTTTTGGAAAGGAATGGGAATTTTTAATTATACAGCAAAATTCCTCCTCACTCTTTCTTGGTTTTGTTCCTACTTCTATCATTTAATTATTGTTTCCCAGTCATGGGAATTATCCAAGCATATTTAATTTTTTTCTTTCTATTTAGCTATATTTGACTTCATTTTCTACTTGCTAAAGCTTACTTTGTTTCCTATATTTACAGAATAAATGAATAAACTATGATGCTCAGAAACCACAGATTACATTCCTTTTGTTCTTAAGTATTTATGAAGTGTCCAAATCTTTAACTGCAACATTTATGTCAGGAATTTCATTTCATCCACACACATCTCAAAATTCAGTTTATACCTCCTTTCTCTATTGGGGAGAGAACAGTCACAAAAACATTAAAGTACCCTTTATTTAAACATTCTGAAACTCAAACTAGAAAAATGGTAACACAAACATTTCAGTAATGGAACTTTTTCCTTAAAAAAAAAAAAAAAAAGACCATTAGCTTGGCAACACTTTTTAACTATACACCAGTTGGCCAGAATTAGTTCTATTCAGTAGTATTTTGGGAGAGTGGAGGTCCAGATCAATTTTTCAATTAGTGCAGAATCCCTGCTAGAAAGTATCTAAAATCTCCTCACTGAAATTAATGGTGCTTCCTTCTAAGAAATATTCATAGGAATAAATGCCTGACATCACATTAATATTCTTTAAAGCAGCTTTTTCAAAGCTTCAATATTCTTACAATGGTCATGCTGGTTGCAGAATTCTGAATTCCACTCGTATAGTCTTGGGATGGAGTGTTACATTTGTTCTTGTTTTCCTGGATGATTCAGTGGTTTTCAACCACTATCAGTCATGGTATCCTTCAGGATTGGATTAGGGAGTTGGAGATGGGAGACATGTTGTTATAAAGTAATTGTTAAAAAGTTAACCTATTGTCATTTTAGAGCGGAAGGTTTGCCATTACACAGAAGCTAGAAAAGCACATGTACATAGATTGGAAAGGAATGAAATGACAAATGTTACGCTTATAATAACAGAGATATAATGTGCCAATTAGTAAATGAGAAATTTGCCCTTTCCTTATTAGGAAAATAAAACTTGGTAATTCTAGAATTAAACAAAATATCAACCTGGGCATAGTGACATACAAATCTAGACAGATTAATTCACCCATTTAAAAAAATGAATAAAATACAGTGGAAAAATGTAATGAATGATGATTGTGTTCTTCCTTTAAAATAAATTCATTTTCTGTCATAACTATCAAATTATGATGCATTATGATTTCTGTCTTATATTATATTGGGACTATTTTTTTGTTGCGGTGTAAAGAATTGCACAAATTGTTGAGGAAATAATATTCATATGAACTTGATTTTAAGGATCCCAATAAACTTTTTCTAAACATTCTTCAAGAAAGTTTGTATAAGTAACAGATAAACAGATAACCTAACTCTAATCCTAAACCTAAACCTAAACCTAAACCCTAACAGATAAAACAGTAAAAGTCAGCGTAGAACCCTATGCTTAAATTACCATTTAATTCTCGGCATGGTAGCAAGCAGATGTTAAACATTGAATTATTTTTTGGTGGAGGGAAAAAATAACATTTAAAACAAAAAAAGCAACCTTTCTTTCTTTCTTTCTTTCTTTCTTTCTTTCTTTCTTTCTTTCTTTCTTTCTTTCTTTCTTTCTTTCCCTCCCTCCTTTATATTCTTCCTTTCTTCTCTCTCCCTTTCTTTTTCTTTTTCTTTCCTTCCTTCCTTTCTTCCTTTCCTCTCTTCCTCCCGCCTTCCTTTCTTTTTCTTCCCTCAGATAAGCACACTGTTGGTTTATTTATTTATTTTTTTCAAGTAGGCCAAGCTGCTACCAACTATTATTTATAGATTATATAACTTAAAAAAAACACACACGCAAAAGGCTGAATGACAGTAGCAGAGAATTTTTTTCATACCAGGAAAAAAAGTTATATTATTGTTGTTGTTGTTGTTGTCTTCACTATTAATGTAGAAAAGCAATCTGGATTCTTTTCTGACTCTCTTTTGAAATATAAAGCTGGCTACTAAAACCATAGATCTGTTTATTTACAGGCTGGAAGATGCCTAGCATTGAGAAAGGTCAGAGGCTGATTGCTCATTAGTCTTCAGTAGGCTTTCAAAATACCTAACAGCTAAATCTTTGGCATCAGAAATTGGACTTAGGTGCCATTAGCATCTAATGATAAAAGCATACTCTTTTACACTGATTACTCAATGTCCTGCCATTTTCTGCTGGAATAAGAAACATTTTTTTTTCATATACCCACTTTATTTCTTTCTTGGCTAGTTAAAAAAAAATCTATAATTTACAACCAACAGCTACAGCCTAAAAGCTACTATAACTAACAATGGAAGGGGAAAGAAAAGAACATTATAAAATTCACCAATTTCTTTTGGGAACTCTGAATAGTATTAATTCTGTTTTTTTTTTTTAATAGCTTGGACAGAAATTGCCCAATTTAGACTCCCTTTGGTTTCTATTATTGACTCTTAAATGTGTAGTTTTCACTAGCTGCTAAACTTGTAATCAACTATGATACCAGTGTAACCTTTTCCAGTAGGGGAAAAAAGGGAAATAACAAGGAACATTCAACTATCAAGAGACAGAATGCAAATAGTTTTATATAAAATCTGATAATGAAGTTTAGCACATTTTTATATTTTATTTTGTCAAATGCTTACATTATACAGTAATAGAAATAAAAATAAACATAAGTTTAAATACAAGAAATAGGAACTAATGGGGCAGAGCTGGCATTGCGACGATACGGCATGCGATCTTGGAGGTCTGAGATCACTGCCAATATCTTTGCTCCTGGACAGTCCTATTGGATCTAAACCATCCCGAAGAGACAGTGAAAGCGAAGAGCGCATCCTGTCGATCCCAGTGATACCGCAAAGTCCCTAGTAGATCCAGGAGAAGCTCTTCTTGCCAGTGGCAAAGAGGCAGCCATTAAAGCTGCTGAAGTTGGGACAGCTCCGAAATGGAAGAGAACAGAAAGAGAGAGTGTGCCGGTTTGGTGAGAACTTTTTCTTTATTCTAAGATCTGAAAGGAAAAGAAAGAATTTGTAAAAGTTTTGACAGAAGTGATTAAGCGGCGATTTTAAACAGGAATGTCAAAGTAATGTTTTTTTTTCCTCATTGCTGGATTTTCTATACACGATCTTATATTTTGAAACTGGACTGGTTTTTTTCTTTTACATCTATTTTTTTTCTCCTTTTTGATTTCGTAATATTTTAGGCTAGAGGCTCCCTTTTAGTTATTTCTTTTTAAAAAATATCTTTTTTTTTGTTTAATTAATTCTTATTATCTCTTGCTTGGAAAAGGAGGGGGAAAGTGAGAGCAAGAAAACTTTGTAACACTGCCAACTAGAGGTTTGAAAATATTATATTTCCCTGTGACCAGACAAAGCTGAGAAAGAAAAAAACTGAAACTTTTTTTCAAGGACATTGCTATTTGATAAGAAAGAGGGAAGAGCATGGGAGAGCATTATTGCAGGTGCTCTTCTGGGTTTCTATCAACAGCTAGAGTCTGGTGTTGAAACTTAGGAGAAAAAAGATGATAAGTTTTTGGAGAAGAGAGTTATAATAAGAGCCTTGGATAATGAAACAAAGTGCAGTGTGCTCTTTTTACTTTTTCTAAGTTGTGCTATCCCTCCTCACCAGCTTTATTGTATTTCATTTTATCTCTTTTTGTTTCTTGTAATAACTATTTGGGTTTTTGGCTTTGTTGGAGCTTGTCTTTGTTTTTCTTTTTTTCTTTGGAAGTCTAATCTCTACAGTTGCTTTTTATTTTAAAGGGAAAACCTTAGTATTAATCTTTCTTTCTTTTTCTTTTTTTAAGGGAATAGCCTTTTTTTCTCCTTTCCTGGTATTTTTGTTTTTTCATCTATCTTTCTGGTTTATTTTTATGCACTTTTTTCTCTTTGAGACCTCTCAATTGGACTAAGGTGTTGGAGATCCTGAAGAATTTTTCCTTTTTCTTTTTTTTTTCAAGCCTTTTTCTTCATCTAACTACTGATTGGATTAAGGTATTCAAGAACCTGAAGAAATTTTGTTCTCCCTTTTTTATCATTATTATTTGGCTTCTTTTTTCTACTATTTTTATTTTGAACTATAATTGGTTATTTCACAATTGGATTAAGGTTTAGAAGAACCTGAAGATTTTGAATTGTTTAAAATGAGTAGGAAATTTACAGCTCCTGGTTCTTCAACTTCTGCTTCTTCCACTCCACCATCTGGAGGACAACGTTCAATGCAGACAATGTTAAAGCAAGAAAAAGAACAAGAAAAAGTGACTCAGCAGATGATTATGCAAGGAATTCAAAATATTCAAGCAAGATCAGAGAATATTGAAAAGAGAATAGAGAACATTGAACAAAGAACAGAGAACATTGAACAACAGACAGAGAACATTGAACAAAGAACAGGGAAAACCGATGAAAAAGTGGAGAACATCCAACAAATGATGTTGAAGTATGATGAGAGATTCCAAAAAATTGAAGAAGAAGATAAACAAAGAGACAAGAAGATTGGAGATATTGATAGTAGATTAACAGTGGTGGAACAAGATAAAAGTGGTATGTTGAGATTGGAGATGGATAGAATTCTAACTTAGATTTCAAAACGTAGAGGAAGAAAAAGGACAAAACTTAGCTGAGATAATGATAAAAATACTGGCTGAAGCTTTGGAAATAACTCAAGAGAAGATGATGGATGGAATAGATGAGGTTTATTGAGTTTTCACAAGATATGCAATGAGAAATAGCTTACCAAGAGAAGTTCACATTAGATTTACAAAGAAAGCCATTAAAACGCAAATATTGCAAGTGGCAAAAGAGAAAACATTGAAAGACAAAGACAAGGAGATTGTGGTTTTAAAACAAATACCCAGAAGAGTGAGAGAGATGAGAAGAGAATACCGATTCCTGACTAAAATGCTACTTAAGAAAGAGGTGAATTATAGATGGCTGATTCCAGAAGATTTAATGTTCACATAGCAAGAACAGAGACATAGAATTGACTCAATTGAGAAAGTGGAATTATTTTATACAGAATTTTTGGGAGGGAAAGAGGAAGAGGCAGAAAAAGAAATCTCACTAATTGAATTCCAAATTAACTGCCAAATGGCGATTGAAAAAGAAGAAGGTGCAGTAGGTGGAAAGGTGGAAGCCAAAGAACAATGTGAACTAAGATCTATGAGAGCTGCTAAACCTAACTACAAAATATAACCATGGAAGAGAAAAAACTGATTACAATTAATATAAATGGCCTTAACTCAGCCGTAAAAGAAGGAAAACCTTTCATAAATTAGAGAAATTAAAATTTGATATAATTTGTCTACAAGAAGTACTATAACGATGATGGAGTTAACTGAAGCACTCAAGAAGCAAAATAATGAAAAGGCAACAGGGCCAGATGGATTTCTGGCAGAATTTTATAAAACATTATAAGATTTGTTGAATCTTCCATTGCTAGAAGTTATGAATGAAGTTATGTTAAAGAAGAAGATACCTAAATCATGGTCAGAAGCCTATATTACACTAATTCCAAAAGAGGAGGTCGATCCATTACAAATTAAGAACTATAGACCCATTTCTCTACTAAATGCAGATTATAAAATTTTTGCTTCAATATTGGCAGAAAGACTTAAAAATACCTAAATAATTTTATCCATCCTGATCAAAATGGATTTCTGCCAAGGAGACAAATTAAAGACAATATGAAAATGATTTTGGACACTTTGGAATACTATGAGGCACACCCTGAAAAACAAATGGCTCTGATATTTCTAGATGCACAGAAGGCATTTGGTAATGTGAATTGGCGATTCATGTTATCATTGCTGGAACAGATGGGCTTTGCTAGAAAATGTATTCAAGAAGTGGAAGCTATATACCAAAAGCAAACGGCAAAGGTAATGATAGAGGCAGAACTAACAGACTCTATCAATATAAGAAAAGGAACAAGACAAGGGTGCCCACTATCACCTTTGTTGTTTGTGTTAACTTTGGAAGTCCTAAACAGAAATATTAGAGATGAAAAGAATATAAAAGGAATGAAGATCAAAAAGGAAGAATTTAAACTGCAAGCATTTGCAGATGATCTGGTTTTCATCTTAGAAGATCCTTTAGAAACAGCACCAAAATTGATAGAAACGATAGGGACATATGAAAAGGTGGCTGGTTTGAAAATAAATAAAGATAAGACAAAGATTTTGACAAAGAATATACTATTAAGACAAAAGGAAGAACTGGCAGATCTATTGAAAATTCAGGTCACGAATAAGATCAAGTACTTGGGGATATACTTGACAGCAAGATGTAGTACACTAAAAGAGAATAATTTTATCAAACTTAAACAGCAGATAGCGCTAGATCTGGCGAAATGGGAAAATTTACAGCTGTCACTAATAGGGAGAATTTCAACAATCAAGATGAATATATTACCCAGAATTTTATATTTGTTTCAAACAATTCCAATTAGGCTTGGAAAAGATTACTTTGAAGATTTAAATAAAATTGTGTTGAAATATATATGGCAAGGTAAGAAAGCGAGAATAAAGTTAAAACTTTTGCAAGATGCTAGAATTAGAGGAGGATTTGGCTTGCCTAATTGGGAGTTGTATTATCAAGCTACAAATCTGGTGTAGGTTAAGGAATGGATAACACTAAGAAATACTAGATTGTTGACATTAGAAGGACATGATCTATTGTTGGGGTGGCATGCTTTTTTATGGTATAAAGGAACTAAAACACACGGGTATTTTAGAAGACATTATATACAGGAGTCTCTGTGGTTAAACTGGGAGAAGATTAAAAGACAATTCCAGTCTTGGTTTTCCGGTTCCGCGTGGCTTCGGGGCAGCAGGAATTCGCGACAGCTCGCGATTCCTGCTGTGCTAGCCGTCGAGGTACCCCCGATCCAGATGGGTCAGGGGGATATGGCTGCCCTGTAGGGACAGCTGAAGAGAGAGGGGAGTCGGATAGGGAGGTGGGGGTGTCGCAGACCCCCCCCTTCTCCGGAAAACCCCCTTTTTCCCAAGGCGGTGGAGCGGCGGTCAGCAATGGCCGCCACGAAGAAGCCAGCAACCGGGTAAGATTGTGCTGGAGGAAGTGTGAAGAGTGAAAGTTTTGTCTGAGCCGGGTCAAGTAACATCTTTTAAACTGCCTGGAACTGAGCTGTTTGAATTGCTGGAGGATACATTTTATCCCTAAGAAGAGCGAAAGCGGCGGAGAAGCTGTTAAAGGGAACTTTTTTTTTTTCTTTACTCTCCCACCCCATGGAAACAGCAGAAATATTTGGATATATTGGACATTGAAAGTGAATTGCTTTGAGAGTTGAAGCTAAGAGACAAAAGGATTCTTGGACATTGAAAAATTTAAGAAATTGGAAAACCCTTGATGGAGGTATGGATTTCTGATTATTTAAAATTGACATTGCAAGTGGGAAGGGAGAGGAAAAAAAATTGGAGCAGAAGCTGAAAAAGGAGGAGATTGCCTAGAATCCCAAAGGAAGATATATGGTAATTGGACCTCTTTGATTAAAAATTAACCCCAGAAAGAGAAAGAGAAGAAGGAAGAAAAGTATTAACTTTTGTAACTTTTTTTAATTGTTTTTGATTGTCTTTGATTAAAAATACTTGTGGTTGTTTTGGAAAAAGTTTCCCTTTTCATAATGGCATCGTTTGTGGATGAACTAGAGATTGAATATCAAAAATATAAAAAAGAAGATACTTTGGACACTTTGTTTCAATTCTTAGAAATGGCGTTATGTACTTATGAAAAGTTGATTACGCAGCAGAAGGACTGGGACAAGGAAGAAGAGGAAGAAGAAGCCATCTTTGATGAACAATGGGTCCCTTCCGGAGAGGAGGAGAAAAAGGATAAGAAAAAGGGGATTTTAAGAATTATAAAAACAACCAAAAGAGAGAAAAATGAGCGAAAAGGTGGAGGCAAGGTTAGAAAGCAAAGGAAAAGGAGCAAGAAAAGCGAGGAGAAAAAACAAAGGGGTAAAAAGGGCAAGGAGAAGAATAAGCAAGAGAGAAAGGGGGGGAGGAGAAGCCTTAATGGGGGGAAGCAAGACCTAAAGAAAAAAAGTTTATTTAGAGACAATGGGTGAATTTAATTTAAGATAAAAGAGGGATTCTGGAGGGTACATAAGTTTGTGTTTTTATATGTGTATTTAGAGTATAAAATTCATTATGTAATCTTAGAACCTTTTAAACAGAATCCCAAGAAAAATTGCTATACGAAGTATTTTTAAGTTAGGGTAATGAGTTATAGACGTTACTCCAATTGGTGTATAGGAGAAGAATAGTAAAAGAAAAAAGATGAATGGATAATTGGAAATAGAACAGACAAAGAATGTTGTTGAAAATGGTAATAAGATATGGAAGGATATTTATGTTTTGTTTTTTTTTTGGATTTTGTATATTAATAAAAGGCAATAAAATTTTAATTAATAAGAAATAATTTGGATGAAAAGGAGAAGTAGGGATAAGATATGAAGTTAATACTATATGAAGTATTGATACTATAATTTGGAATTGTTATGCTTTATTGGTCTTTTATTATTATTTTTTCCTAGAAAAGAATTTATAAGCTGTTATGCCTTGATTCTTTGTGCATTGTTTTTATAAAACTGATAAAAATGGTTTATATATATATATATATAAAAGAAAATGATAATAAGATATGGAAGGATATATGGGATGAATATGATGTTTGAATTTGTGTCTGTGTGAAGAGTTTTAACCCGGGAACAGACAACCTTCAGAAAAGATCTTTTAGTTTTGTTTATGTTTTGTGTTTTGTATGTTTGTGTATTGTGTTTTTTGTAAAACTAATAAAATTTGATTTAAAAAAAAAAAAAAAAAAAAAAAAAATCAATAAAACCTTGGAGGAATGTTAGATGAGAATAATTGTAAACAAGCCAAAAAGAAATGAATATGATGACTATAAAATGGATAAATATAGAAAAGAAATGAAATTGAATAAGAGTAAAGAGAAATAATGAGAAATTTGCTGAAAGATATTTATGTGTCCATATGGAAATGGGATAAATTAGAATTATGTTGTATAAAAATAATGTTTTATTCGACTTGTAAAAATTTATAATGTAAAGAGGTTTTATGTACTTAATGGTTAATGATGTGTTGTTTGTCTTTAAAATTAATAAAATTTGTTTCAAAAAAAAAAAAAGACAATTCCAGTCTTGGTATTGACTATTGAAGCATCTTTTTCTCCTATAATATACAAAAAGGAACAAACAATTAGATGTGGTGAAATATTGAATGAAAAGGGTGAACTCAAATCTGTACAAAAACTAGAGGAACAAGGTATAAAGAAGAATTGGTTTTCATATGTGCAAATACATTCAAGGTATCATAAAGATTCTAAAACAGAAGGTTTCTATGATAAATTGACTGATTTAGATAAGATTTTGACAGGTACTGATGAAAAGGTGATTAAAAAATTGTATGGATATTTATTAGAAACTAAATTAGAGGAAGAACAAGTTAAAGAAACTATGATTGCTTGGGGGAAGAATTTTGGATATGGGATTGATTTAGAGAAATGGCAAAAATTGTGGTCTCAAAATTATAAAATGACAATGTCAACAGCATATAAAGAAAATTTGCATAAGATGTTTTACAGGTGGCATTTTCCCCCGACAAGAATAGCAAGAATGTTCAAGAATAAATCCGAAAAATGTTGGAAATGTCATCAGACACCCAGCTCATATTACCACATGTGGTGGACTTGTGCGGATGCTAAAAAATACTGGACTAAAATCCACATGTGGTTGGAAAAAATGACAAAAAAAAAACATATAGACTTGAAACCAGAGATATTTTTATTGAGAATTTTACCTGAAATATATAGTAAAGACTTGAAATACCTGATTGTAAATGTATTAACAGCAGCTAGGATTGTATTTGCTAAAAACTGGAAAAATGAGAAAATATCATCACAGGAGGAAATCATTAAGAAAATTTTGGAATGTGCTGAAATGAGTAGATTGACTTTTGAAATTAGAGAACAAGAGGATAAACTATTTTATAAAATTTGGGATCTATTCTATCAATGGTTAGACAATAAAATACAGTAATGAAATATGTAGATTTTTAGAAAATAATAAATATATAAAGATGTACTTCTTTCTTATTATATCTACAAAATGATTTTAGGATAGATTTGGGATGATAATATGAACTGTTATAAAACATACTAAGTAAATTATGATTATCTTGTAAAACATGAATGAATAAAAGTATAGTCAAATGATTGATTAATAATGATACTAAGGTATTTAATTTTTGATTGAAAATACAAGAGTATATACAATGTAATTGTAATTGAAGACTACGAAATGGAAGCACAAAACAATTTGTAAACCAATCGGCACACTGTATGTACACATATGGAAGATGGCTTGATGTTTTTATATTTTGTTTGTTTATGTTTGTTTTTAAAAACCAATATTTTTTAAAAAAAGAAAAGAAATAGGAACTAATAATTGGGAAGAATAGGACAGGGACACTAGGCATAATTGTGCGCTTATGCACATCCCTTACAGACCTCTTAGGAATTGCATGAGGTCAATAGAGGTTAGTTTGAGGTTAAAGGAGTGGGTGGTTGAACAGGTGACAACACAGTCAGGTACTGAGTTCCAGACATTGACCTCTCTGTTGCTGAAATCGTATTCCCTGCAATCAAGTTTGGAGTGGTTTACATTAAGTTTATATCTGTTGTGTGTTCTTGTGTTGTTGTGGTTAAAGCTGAAATATTAATTAACTGGTAAGACATGGTAACATATGATTTATGTATCTAAGCCTAGAATCTCAAGCCTTGTGGTGTAGGGTATTCTGTTGCGAACAGAGGAATGTAGTACTCTTCAGGTAAAATACTTCTGGACTCGCTCAATTGTATTTATGTCTGATATACAGTGAGGATTCCAGACAGCAGATCTGAATTCAAGTATTGGTCTAGCAAAGGTTTTGAATGCTCTAGTTTACAAATCAGTATTCCCAGAAGAGAAGCTTCGTAAAATTAGATTAACAACTCTTAAAGTCTTTTTGGCAATACTGTTGCAGTGAGCTTTGGCGCTTAGGTCATTTGTATACACAATTGGCTTCAGAAACATGCTCAGGAGACATTTGCATAGGAGGGGATAAACTTTGGGTTTTTTTCCAATAAATATACACCTAGGTGGCTTAAGCTATTTTTAAAAAGCCAGATCAAAAGATATCTACTGAATATCCCAAATATGCAAAGCAAAGTTGGCAAATAATATTTTTCCCCATTTAAATGGTGTTATTATTCAGGTTCTTTTCAATCAAAATTTTATTTTATAGTAAAATTTTATATTTTGTAATATGAAATTATATTTTATATTTTTATGAAATAAGAATGTTATAAAATTTTTAAAATTTAAAATGTAGAATTTTTTTATAAAATCGTATTTTATAATTTATAAAATAAAATAAAATTTTCAATCAAAAGTACAATGTTAAGCAATTATCTTGCTGAACAATCTGTAAAACAAAAACAAACTGATTTAAAACTGAATATAAAAATACAAAAAATATACAATAAGTTATATATCAAAGAGGAACGAAATAGAAATCCCAACTGACTTTTGACAAGGATGATTGAATCTCCTTTGTGTTTTTGTGAAATGTTTCTTTTTTGTTTCTGCATGGTCTTTGTCATCTTTTATTCTTGTTTATTCTTGCATTTTTCCTTAATTTTACTTTTTTATTGTGAATCATCATGTAAATTTAATTAAAAATGTAATTAAAAAAGAGATATAAGAGATATTTGTGTTACTAGAGGAGAAATAATTCCATATATAGCAAGAACATAACAGTTTATTTACCAGGGTAAAATAAGACTGCTTAGATTTATTGAATTAAATGTTGTAGAAGAACAGCCTGGAGAAATGAAAGTAGTAAGAAGTATTGTTTTTCTTTAAATTCAGTGCCTGCTCTTTAGAGGTATTGAAAAGTTTTGAATCTTCAGAAAGATCTGAATTATACCCTCTGTTTCCTTTAAGTGGTTACGCAGAGGTCTCCAAACTTGAAAACTTTAAGACTTGTGGATATCAACTGCTTCAACTCTGAATTCTGGGAGTTGAAGTCCACAAGTCTTAAAGTTGCCAAGATTGGGGACCTCTGGGTTAAGGTATCAGCTTAAAAACTGGGAGACTGCAAAATCTAGCATCACCTTAGTCACCAAGCCAGCTGAGTGACCTCATCCCAATCCCTCTCTTAGCCCTGGGAAGGACACAATGGCAAAAACTGACAAATTTTTTGGATGAGAAAACTGCATTTATCTTCCAGTGAAATGTTGATCGTACTACTTATACAGAGTTTTGAAATGAAAGGAATTTCCTATTAATATTTTTTAAAATGAATGTATGAATATTTACCATTACTGAACTAAAATAAGAGGCAGAAAAAACTCCCAATATTTATGTCTGCTTGGAAACCAAATAACCTGCATGTATTGTACAGCAAAGGGAAATTGTAATCTGTATTACAAAAGAAGCAAATCAATTCTCTTTTGGAAACTGAAGAATAAATGAATGAATGAATGAATGAATGAATGAATGAATGAATGAAGCCCAATTCATATATATTTGAGTCTTTGAAAAACAGGATAAGGGCCAGAAAAATGCTATTCTTTTGCATCGGAGAAATATTTGGAGACATCTCTGAATAAAGGTAGGAGAAGAAAAAAATAAAACCATCGATCTTGCAAGGACAGATATGAAACCCTCTATCCAGTCCAGTCCAAATTAATGTTGTTGTTTTTGTTTTCTTACATTTTTGAATAAAGAAGTAACAGTTTCATAGAGTTGAGAGGTACCACAGTCATATAGCCCAATATTTGCACTTGCTGTTTTGTCTATGACCTATTTACATTCTAATTATATACACTTTTTTGAAAAAAAGTTTATTAATATGGTACTGTGTACACTGCAATACACAGGTAGGTCCTTGACTTAAAAGCGCAATAAAAACCCAAAATTTCTGTTGTTAAGTGAGATATTTGTTAAGTGAGTTTTTGCCCTTCCTTGCTACAATAACTGTCTAATTTGGTTCTGCAACCCAACAAGACAGACCCAGACTTCAGAGGGTATTTAGGACTGCAGAAAAAACAGAAAAAACATGGCTACCAACGTGCCTTCCATGGAGGACCTATATACTGCACAAGTCAAAAAGAGGACTGTGAAAATATTTACAGACCCCTCACATCCTGGACATAAACTGTTTCAACTCCTACCCTCAAAATGATGGTATAGGGCACTGCACACCAGAATAACTAGACACAAGGACAGTTTTTCACCAAATGCCATCACTCTGCTAAACAAATAATTCCCTCAACATTGTCCAACTATTTACAAAGTCTGCACTACTATTACTATCAATTTTTTCATCATTCCTTATTGCCCATCCCCTCCACTTGTGACTGTATGACTGTAACTTTGTAGCTTGTATCCTAACTATTTTTATTGACTGTTTCCTAGTATGATTTGATTGCTTATTGTACCCCATGACTATTATTGTGTTGTACCTTATGATTCTTGACTCTTGATGAATGTATCATTTCTTTTATGTACACTGAGAGCATATGCACCAATTCCTTGTGTGTCCAATCACACGTGGCCAATAAAGAATTCATTGTTCATTCATTGTTCAATTGTTAAGTAAATCACTGCAGTTCATAAGTTAGTAACCTGCTGGTTAAGTGAATTTGGCTTCCCCATTGATTTTGCTTGTCAGAAAGTTGAAAAGATGATTATAAAAGCGCAGAATGGTCACAAGTCCAAAGCAGCTGCCAAGCATCTGAATTTTGATCACATGATCAATGGGGATGCTTCAAAGATCGTAAATGTGAAAAACGGTCATAAGTCACTTTTTTCAATGTTGTAATTTTGAACAGTCACTAAATGAATAAATAACAAGGACTACCTGTAGTTACTCTTCTAAAATTGCCATCTTTTTTGTCATTTTAGCCGTTTTTATCAAGCACATAATTAGATAGACTGATAAATTCAAAATAACATCCTCTTCCTTTTCACTTGGAATAAATTCAGAACTTTTGAAATCAAAAGGCTTTAGATTATATCCCAATATCACTGTTAATTGTATGTTGACAAGCAATATCATTAAAAAGAGAGGCATTTCTCCATGTCTTAAACTCTAGTTTACCTATTACACTCCCTAGCAAATCAGGGGTTTGTTTGCTTGTTTGTGTTTAGTGAGAAAAGTTATTTTTGACTTTGACTCTGAAGTCATTACAGAGAAGTCAGAAAGAAAGAAGTCAGAAAGAATGAAAGCAGCATACACTTCCATAAATGTTCAGGGAACTTGCTGAATTTACATCAGCTTGCTATATCAAGAGAAATATAGTCTGACAACAAATCTATGTTTAAAAGTTGTTGGTGAATTTGACAATGTCTCCATCCTGAATAATATTGGCAAACAAATTTATTAACAAAAAGTACAGCAAATGCAGTTCTAATTTTTGCTTTATCTAGATTGCAATTGAAAATAAGATCCTGCATTTAGTTGAAGAGGATTCATCACCAGAAGCTGTTAAAAATCTATACTTTGAATGTCACAGTGACTGAATCAGAGGTTTAAGAAGGTACACTTTTCTTTTAAAAGAGCACCGTTATAACATTCATTAGATTGCAATCCCAAATAAAAAACAAGTGGAAATAGCTCTTGCCAGATGCAAGATGAGTTTTGCTGATAAAATATTAAAACAAAATGCTCTGTAGATATTCTGAACACTTCAAGAAAGTACAGTACAACTCTTTCCTAGTAATTTATTGTATATTATTCTTCCCATTAATACAGCAACTATGTCAAATATATAAGAGATCACTGACATCAACCACAAACTGAAATTTATTTATGAATATGAATTGCAAAGATTGAACTTTAGATTCCTATAAAACACATATTCATAGACCTATGACTCATGGCAAGTTAAAATTATCCATCTAGGGATGTGAGATACTTGTTATGAACTAATAAAGGCGTTTAATAAAGTTTTAACAACCTTCAGTAAAAAGCAGGGTTCTAATCCTGCACTTCTGATTGGCCAATAATAGCGACATCGGATTGGTCCTTTCTGGGAAATCTGATTGGTTGTTGATGGGCCAACTCTCATTGATTCAAGGGTTTAACACTTCCATGTCTTTCATTGGCTAATAGGACAGCAGTCAACCTTATAAAAGGGCTGCTGCTGCCCTAGGTGATTGCTCTGTTCAGTATGTTTAATAAAGAGTTGAAGTTCACTGTTCACTGCCTCATCTCTGTTCCTTGCACCCATGCGCAGAACTTAACACTGGCGACGAGGGTGGGATGCGGAGACATCTGAGCTGATTGAACACTCACAGAGCAACAAAAAAAGCACGTAGCTGAAGGCACCTCGACAACAGAAAACATGTCCGGCGGCGCCATACCACCCGCTCCATTTGACCCAGCACAAGAAGACTGGGACTCGTACATAGACCGGTTCCAGATGTTTCTGGAGACCAACAACTTGAAAGACGCAACTACGGGGAAAAAGCGAGCAGTGTTCCTGACCCATTGCGGGCCTGCCATCTTTAAGATGGCCAAGGCACTAGCGAAACCGGCTGAGGTGAAATCCATGGACTGGGACATCCTCGCGCCCCTTCTACGGGCCCACTATGCACCCGCCATACCAACGCTTGTCCGAAGACATGAGTTTTATCAGAGGGACCAACGGAAAGGAGAGAGCGTTGCAGATTTCATCGCGGACCTCCGGAACCTGGGAGGGCTCTGTAGGTTTACAGACCTTGAAGAAGCTCTGAGAGACTGAATAATTCTGGAATTATATGACCACACGGCGCAGAGCAAGATCATGGCCAAAGGGGACATCATTCTTGCCGATGTCATCAAGACGCTACTGCAGCAGAAGCAACCAGGAAGGCGGCTGCCCGAATGTGCCACACCAACGCACCACTCCATCAACTCGCCAACGATACCTCACCTCGTCTAGAGAGGCACACAACAACGACCCACCACGAGGACCTGGAATCTCCATCAGAAAGAGATGAGGAGGAGGTCAACTGGCTCCGGTCCGAACGCGACCAACGCAACCAGTGGAATCTAAGACTACCGCACCAATGCATGGGTTATGGGGCAAACCACCCACGATCAGACTGCAAATTCCTTGACAAACTCTGCCATTCCTGTGGGAAAAGAGGCCACATCGGGAAGGTCTGTAGAAGCAAGCGAGGATCCTGCCCAATTCGGAGAGAAAACAACTACCGCCAGATCACAGGGAATTGTCCCGTGAGTCGGGAACACTTGAACCACCAATGGAACAACCACTCCTACAGAAATAAAACACTGGCCACTTCAACGAGACAGGAAGAGGCACAACAAACCATTACCATCGGTCACGCTTCATCGTTAGATGCAAAGAAGATACAAGTGAGGGTCGCCATCGAGAACCAACCTTGCGTGATGGAAGTCAACTCAGGGTCGTCCCTCTCGATAGTTTCCTGGAAGACCCTTAAACAGTTAATCCCTGCCGTCCGGTGTCAAGACCTCAGAACCCAAAGAATCATACTCAAAGATTATCAGGGGAACTGAATTCCGGTCGTCGAATCCAGCCAAGTCCAAGTATCATTCAAAAATCGTACTGCGTCGTTACCGCTGACCGTCATCGACCGCGACCGGCCTAGTTTGCTAGGCCTTCAATGGTTCGCCCCACTCGGGATCGAGGTAACCGGCATTCACCAAACTAGAAGTGATGACTGGAAGGAGGTCCTCATCCAGGAATTCCAGGACATCTTTGCAGACAAACTAGACGAGTACAAGGGGACCCTGATATCATTTAACCTTAACCTTGAAGTAGCCCCCATCCACCTTAAGCCTCGTCGGGTACCTTTTGCCCTAAAACCAAAGAACGATGAGCAGCTCAATAAATTAATAGCCCAGGGTGTTTTAGAACCAACTGACCACACCCATGGATCGTTAAGGATTTGTGGGGACTGCTGGGACACCCTTAATCACGCCCTTCAACAGAATGCTTACCCGGTGCTGGTGGTTCAACACCTTCTCCATTCCCTGGGGGGGTGGAAAAGTCTTCGCTAAATTGGATTTAGCGGTACCAACAACTGCCTGTAGATAAAAAAACCGCGGAAGCACAGACGATCGTTACGCACCATGGCGCTTTTAAATGCAACCGACTCCAATTCGGAGTGAGCGTGGCCCCAGAGATTTTTCAAAGTCTGATGGAGAGACTTTTGCAAGGGATCAAGGGAGTCATGCCATATTTTGACGACGTTTTAATTGCGGCCCCGAATAGAGAAGTACTAGGGAGGCGTCTTAAAATTGTTCTCCAGAAATTTAAAGACTCCGGCCTAAAGGTTAAAAAAAATAAATGTCAATTGTTTACAGAGAAAGTAGAGTTCCTGGGGTACCTAATCGATAAGCAAGGCATTCACCCCACAAATAGCAAACTAAAAGCGATCAAAAACGCCCCAAGACCCAAGAACAGAACAGACCTCCAAGCTTTCCTGGGGCTCATTAACTTTTACAACATCTTCTTGCCCCAGGAGGCAACCCTAGCGGAGCCCCTTCATAGACTTCTCGACAAAAAAGCCACCTGGGTCTGGGGACACTGAGAGGAGCATGCATTCCAACAAGTGAAAAACTTACTAACCTCTGATGCTGTTTTAATGCAGTATAACGAGACTTTGCCTTTAACCATTACATGTGACACGTCACCGTTTGGAGTAGGAGCCATTTTAAGTCATGTATTACCAAATGGTAGAGAAGCCCCTATTGCCTATTTTTCTTTTTTTTTTTTTGAAAAAGTTTTTATTAATTTTCTACAAACAAACAAGACAAACAAAACATAAAAACATCAACTCTTATATGTACATCCAGTGTGTCAGTTGGTTCATCATTTTTGTGCATTCATTCTGTAGTCTCAATTACAATTATGTTACATAACAACTCATATTGTCAATCCAAACTTATATATCCCAATATCACTAAAAAAAGAAGTTTTTGACTATATTTTTAATCATTCATGCTTAATGAGCTAACAATACTTTAAACCAGTTTACTCTATAACAAATCATCTAGTCATATCAAATCAATCCTAAAAAATCCTTTATAAATATAATATCAAATAGCAAAATAATAGCAAAATAAAGATATTCCTTACTATCTAGCATTCTAAATATTCTATTATCGTATTTTATCATCTAGCCATTTATAAAAAAGATCCCAAATTTCGTAAAATTGTTTATCCTCTTGCTCTCTAATTTCAAATGTCAATCTGCTCATCTCAGCACATTCCAATATCTTCTTAATAATTTCTTCCTGTAATGGTATTTTCTCATTCTTCCAATTTTTAGCAAATACAATCCTGGCCGCTGTTAATACATTTACAATCAGGTATTTCAAATCTTTACCATATATATCAGGTAAAATTCCCAATAAGAAGATCTCTGGTTTCAAATCTATATGTTTCTTTGTCATTTTTTCCAACCACATGCGAATTATAGTCCAATATTTTCTAGCATCCTCACAAGTCCACCACATATGGTAATATGAGCCGGGTATCTGATGACATTTCCAGCATTTTTCAGATTTGTTCTTAAACATTCTTGCTATTCTTGTCAGAGGAAAGTGCCACCTGTAAAAGATCTTACACAAGTTTTCTTTATATGCTGTTGACATTGTCATTTTATAATTTTGAGACCACAATTTCTGCCATTTCTCTAAATCAATCCCATATCCAAAATTCTTCCCCCAAACAATCATAGTTTCTTTGACTTGTTCTTCCTCTAATTTCATTCCCAGTAAATAACCATATAGTTTTTTAATCACCTTCTCATCAGTACCCATCAAGATGTTATCTAAATCAGTCTGTTTATCATAAAATCCCTCCGTTTTAGAATCTTCATCATACCTTGAGTGTATTTGTGCATATGAAAACCAATTCATCCTTATACCTTGTTCCTCTAAGTTTTGGATCGATTTAAGTTCACCCTTTTCATCCAAAAGTTCCCCATATCTAACTGTTTGTTCCTTCTTGTAGATTATAGGATAGGAAAATGCTTCAATGGTCGATAACCAAACTGGAATTTTCAAATAACATTGTCTTTTTATCTTCTCCCAATTTAACCACAAAGACTCCCGTACATAATGTCTTCTAAAATAACCCTGTGTTTTAGTTCCCTTATACCATAAAAAAGCATGCCAACCCAACAGCAAGTCATGCCCTTCTAATGTCAACAACCTATGTTTCCTTAATGTTATCCATTCTTTGACCCACATCAAACTTGCAGCTTGATAATACGATTCCCAATTAGGCAGACCAAAACCTCCTCTAATTCTAGCATCTTGCAAAAGCTTTAGCTTTATTCTCGCTTTTTTACCTTGCCATATAAACTTCAACATAATTTTATTTAAATCTTCAAAATAGTCTTTTCCAAGCCTAATTGGTATTGTTTGAAACAAAAATAAAATTCTAGGTAAGATATTCATCTTAATTGTTGAAATTCTCCCTATTAATGACAATTGCAAGTTTTCCCACTTCTTCAAATCTGTAGTTATCTGTTGTTTAAGTTTAATATAATTATTCTCCTTTAATGTGCTGCATCTTGTTGTCAAATATATCCCCAGATACTTAACCTTATTTGTAACTTGAATTTTCAAAAGATCTGCCAATTCTTCTCTCTGTCTCAATAGCATATTCTTTGTCAAAATCTTTGTTTTGTCTTTATTTATTTTCAAACCAGCCACCTCTCCATATGCCTCTATCCTTTCCAGTAACTTTGGAGCTGTTTCTAGCGGATCTTCCAAAATAAAAGCTAAGTCATCAGCAAAAGCTTGTAGCTTAAATTTTCCTTCTTAATTTTCATTCCTTTTATGCTTTTATCATCCCTAATATTTCTATTCAACACTTCCAAGGTCAACACAAATAGCAAAGGAGATAGGGGGCATCCTTGTCTTGTGCCTTTCCTTATATTAATAAAATCTGTAAGTTCCCCCTCCATCATTACCCTTGCTGTCTGTTTATTATATATAGCTTCTATTGCTTGAATAATTTTTTTAGCGAAACCCATCTGCTCCAATAATAATAACATAAATCTCCAGTTCACGTTGTCAAATGCTTTTTGAGCATCTAGGAATATCAAAGACATTTGCTTTTCAGGATGAGCCTCATAGTATTCCAAAGTGTCCAAGATTACTCTCATATTGTCTCTAATTTGTCTCTTTGGCAGAAATCCATTTTGATCTGAGTGAATAAAATTATTTAAATATTTTTTAAGTCTTTCTGCTAAGATTGAAGCAAAGATTTTATAGTCTGCATTCAATAAAGAAATAGGTCTATAATTCTTAATTTGCAATGGGTCAGTCTCTTCCTTTGGTATGAGTGTAATATAAGCCTCTGACCATGTTTTAGGTATCATCTTTTTTAACATAACTTCATTCATAACTTCTAACAATGGGATGCTCAATAATTCTTGAAATGTTTTATAAAATTCTACTGGAAGCCCATCTGGACCCGGAGCTTTCCCATTATTTTGTCTCTTAAATGCTTCATTTAGTTCCATCATTGTTATATTGCTTTCTAGCATTTCTTCAGTCTCTTTAGGTATCTTTGGTAAATTAGCTTCCTGTAAATACTGTTTGACTTTTTCTTCATCAATATTCTCCTGTTTATATAATTGCCCATAAAAATCTCGAATAATTTCTATTGCCTATTTTTCAAGGACCTTATCGAGAGCTGAACGCAACTATAGCCAAATTGACAAAGAGGCTCTTGCTGTTGTATCTGCTGTGAAACTGTTTCATGAATATGTGTATGGACGAGCTTTTACTATTATTATCGATCACAAGCCTTTGCTGGGGATTATAGCGGGAGACAAGCCAACCCCCTATATATTGTCACCTAGAATGACTCGTTGGTCGGAGTTCTTAGCTGCGTACAATTATAAATTGCAACACCGCCCGGGGAAAGCCATTCCCCACGCTGATGCATTGAGCCGTGCCCCAGTTCTGGAAACCGTTGATGACCCAACTCCAACCTTCACGACATTCCAGATTGAATTGCTACATTCACTTCCGCTAACAGCCAGAGATATCGCTATTGAAATGAAATGAGTTCCTGTCCTGGCACGAGTTCTCAGCTGGGTCGAATGCGGATGGCCAGTAGAACAAACCCCTGACGACTTCACCCCTTTCAGAAACCGGCAAACAGAACTTTTTTCACAGAAAGGCTGCATCCTATGGGGAGACAGAGTCGTCGTCCCAGAGCGGTTACAATGAGCAGTTTTGAAAGCATTGCATGATGGTCACCCCGGCATCGTGCGTATGAAAGCGCTCACACGAAGCTACACGTGGTGGCCGGGCATCGATAAGCAAATCGAAGCCTGGGTGAAGACTTGTCTAAAGTGCCAAGAAGTCAGCAGTGCCCCACTGAGAGCAACTCCAATGGAGTGAGAAACCCCCTGGGGGCCGTGGTCCCGCATCCACATTGACTTTGCGGGACCTACTAAGGGACATACGTTCCTCCTAATAGTGGATGCCTATTCCAACTGGCTTGAAATCCACAAGATGAAGACTACTACAACCAATTCAGTCATCCGCAAATTAAACAAATTATTCGCAACACATGGACTGCCAGACGTTCTAGTCTCTGACAACGGACCCCAGTTCACCACCCTGGCATTTGAACAATACTTAGCAGACTGGGGTATCCGCCATGCGCTAACCTCGCCAGTGCACCCTGCGGCCAATGGCAGGGCCGAGCGCATGGTCTAATTTGTTAAAAAAACTCTCCATAAGATGGACTATGGGGACATTGACGACAAATTAAACAGAATACTCCTACTCCAACACATCACCCCACACAGCGTCATCAACAAGACTCCAGCTGAATTGTTGATGGGACGCAAGCTCCGCTCCCACCTCGACTGTCCCCACCCGTCCTACGCGCCAGAGAAACCCTGTGGATCTAGTGGAAAATGCCATGAGTTCAATGTAGGCAACTTAGTCTTCGCTAAAAACTTTTCCGGCGAACCATTATGGGTTGAAGCAACCGTAATCCAAACCACCGGGCCCAGCTCGTATCACGTGCAAACATTGGACGGAAAGATTTGGAAACGCCTTATAGATCAGCTTCGCTCTAGGTTGCAACCCAGTTCCCACGACTCCTCTGACTCTCAAACTGAGGGGGGAGGGGATGTTGAGAGAACCGAATTCGAGATGCTGGATGACGAAATTGAAGAGAGTCAGCAGCCCGGCGCATTACATGAAGAAGAATCAGGAAGGGGGGTTGCCTCACCACAGAGGAATACCTCAACGGAGGCGAGCCCGCAGAGACCGGAGGACAACAACGACAGAATTAGCGGCACCGAATCATCCTGTGAGGATGCGGAACTGCCTGTACCAGATAAATCAAAAAACGTTCCACTGGAACCGTACTGCAGATAGGAACTGGTGGGACAGCGCAAATCTAATAGACAATTGAAATGACCTGCATATCTACACGATTACATTATCGCACCCCTCAAACGGAACCTAGGGAGAGGGGTGTTATGAACTAATAAAGGCGTTTAATAAAGTTTTAACAACCTTCAGTAAAAAGCAGGGTTTTAATCCTGCGCTTCTGATTGGCCGATAATAGCGACATCGGATTGGTCCTTTCTGGGAAATCTGATTGGTTGTTGATGGGCCAACTCTCATTGGTTCAAGGGTTTAACACTTCCATGTCTTTCATTGGCTAATAGGACAGCAGCCAACCCTATAAAAGGGCTGCTGCTGCCCTAGGTGATTGCTCTGTTCAGTATGTTTAATAAAGAGTTGAAGTTCACTGTTCACTGTCTCGTCTCTACTCCTTGCACCCATGTGCAGAACTTAACAATTCTGTTGAGTTTAATAATTTACTCTAAACAGTTTCCCTTACCTGGATACCATTTGAAGAATCTCAAAGTTTTTTTTTTCTTTTTGTCTGTTTTTAATTAGAATTCAAGATAGTCCTTGACTTACAAATAGTTCAGTTAATGACTGAAATTGGGACGAGCAACTTAATTGATCAGTAGTTGTTAAGAAAAACATTATGACTGTGATGGACTTGCAACCTTATCTCCAATATGGTTAATTAAGTGAATCAGTCATGGATGGTGAAAAAGTTTGCAGCATTCTCCTTTGACTCTCTTGCTGAAAGCTATCCGTGAAGTGACAATCGTGACTATGGAGATGATGCCACAGTCTTAAGTACAAAGACTACTCATTAAACTATTTTTTCAGTGCCATTGTAATTTTGGACAGTTGCTAAAACAGGATAGTCTTTGGAAGGAATTGTGTGGATAACCTTGTGGGATGAGGAAAAGATATACTGGCAGGGGGGGCGGGGGGGTTAGATAAGACACAGAGAAGTTCCCAATGACTTAACACTCAAAGAAAGAAACTTAACTCACCCCAAAGGATCAGATCAGATGGTTAAAGGTGGAACTAGAAAGTTTGTACCTTCAGATTTGCAAGACTCTTTTAAGGTAGCCTTATGATAACATAGCTTGCCAATTCCAGTTTCATGTCTGGATTACTGACATCAATTTTTTTAATTCTGAAATTACCAAACTTCCAGCCATCATTTTTAATGGTTTGATCCAGGAGTGGGATGCAAATATTTTTATTACTGGTTCTGTGGACGTGGCTAGGTGGGAGTGGCCATGTGACTGGGTGAGCATGGATGCTTCTTCTTCTTCTTCTTCTTCTTCTTCTTCTTCTTCTTCTTCTTCTTCTTCTTCTTCTTCTTCTTCTTCTTCTTCTTCTTCTTCTTCTTCTTCTTCTTCTTCTCCTCCTTCTCCTTCTCCTTCTCCTTCTCTCCTCCTCCTCCTTTTTCTTTTCCTTTTCAGTTTGTTTTTTCTTTTTCTTTTTCTCTTTCTCTTTCTTCTTCTGCAACCCCCAGAAGATCATAAAGCTTTCATTTTTGCTCCCAGGAGGCTTCCCTGAGACCCAGAAGGCAAAAAAAAAAAAAAAAAATGGAGGGGACGTGCAGCAAACCTCCCGCCCCCATGCACCCCTTTTTGCCTCTTGGACAGTGAGGGGAATCCTGGCACAGCTGATCATTGGAACAGCTGATCATCAGGAGGAAAGAAAAAAAAAAAGAAATACTGGTTTGGCCGAACTGTTAGCTGTGTTTTACAACTGGTTCAGCTGTTAGCTGTGTTTTACTACTGGTTCAGCTGAACAATAGCATTTTTTACAGCCGGTTCGCGCAAACCAGGCTGAACCGATAGAAGATCGGTTTGATCCATTAGAACAGGTCCTTCCTAAGTTCCTTTCTCTGACCCATAAGTTCTTGGGGACTAGGAAGTTTCTTGCCTGATTGTTTCTTAGGCAACATCTCTTTTTGTCATGCTCCAAGGTCATTAAGCAAGGACTGCCTACATTATTTACCCTTGTCTGGCAAAAACAATTTCTTTAGGAGGCAGTTTTCAATAGAAAACTTCATGAAATGAAAGGTTTATGATCTTGTCTTGTGATGGGTTTTTAATTTAATTTTGAACTTTGAGGAGGAACTTTTGTGCATGTGTGGATTTCTAAGTTTTTAAACACGTATAATGAGTATGAAGTTTTAGCCACAATTTCTCCTGGCAGCTTGATGATAGCATGAACTTTTTATCAGAAGAAATGTATTTATGTTTATTTTCATTTTACAATTATATTCAGCAGTGAATTATAATAATATTATTTGCATGCTGCCCTTCAGAATCATTTTTTTTTTTATTTTAAGAATGGAAGTGTTAAAATTAAAACTAATTAAAGTACAACATATAAGCAACAATAACAATGCTGGTATTTTGATAGATTTCTAATTTTCCTGTGTATATTTTCACCTACTGAAATTCCAATCTAATGTGATTATATGGACAAGTCTGCATATATAACCCAACCACCATCAACCATCATTTTCTATTGCAAGAAAATAGAGCTTACAATTACTACTATCTCCTATACAACGTAAATGTACTAGCACCACTGTTTTGATTGAAAAATAGTATTTTTTTAATATAAGGCAAAGTTGACGGTCTAAAGTGCTTCATTCTGAACTAGTGGCAGACCCTGTTCCAATTGGTTGCAATGCCTGGTACACCTTCTCCATCAAGGAACTGCATCCATTCACTCCTAGGCTACTACAAGGTAATGTCCTCACTAATCAACAGCTTCCATTTCCTACGTTCTTGCATCACCCGTTTAAGTTATGAAATTTGTGTATTCCTCCTATCCTCTATTCAGACTAATAACTCTAAACTAATCCTTCATCTCCCTATAGACATTTGTTACTGACCAGCTGGGTGAAATACGTTCCATTGTTTTCATACCCCAGCCCATAAGACTGTAAAATGCCCTTTTCATTTCAATAATAATAAGAAAACAAGAAGGTTGCACATTAGTGCAAAGAAAAGAAAGTCTTGGAAAGAAGGTTAATCAGTATCCTTATGTGCACACATATGGGTAAAGAAATGGAAGTCATGAAAACTGGGCAGGAGAGAACAATCCCTATAAAAGAAAAGGTGGGATTAAGTGGCTTACTCACTGAAGGATCAGCATGGATGAAAAGACAAGAAGCAGAGCAGGTCCTGAGGTGTTTGGAGTACAGACTGAGTGCCTATCTTGTCTCATGGCTAGCCCTTCTGCAATCTGAATTAGAATTTCATAGCCTAAAACAAGGGTCTTCAAACTTGGCAAGCTTAAGACTTGTGGACTTCAACTCCCAGAATTCCTGAGCTAACATCACTGGAGGAGGAATTCTGGGAACTGAAGTCCACAAGTCTTAAAGCTGTCAAGTTTGAAGACCCCCTGGCCTAAAAAATAGAATTGTCCTATATTCAAATTACCAAAAGTTGCCTAGGGATACTTTTCAATGAATAAGCCTGAGAGCCTATATAGTACTTCCAGGCCCTTGAAATGATTTAAAAAAATAGACCTCAGCAAATTATGGTTCTTCTGTCTCTTATCGTTCCTCCTACTAAAAAACCGGGACAATGTTTTTATACAGAAGCAGAATATTGGAATCTGCAAACTCTAAAGTATACAACTTAAATGATAATGCTGCATAAAATTTGCAAAAGGCAAGATGGCCTGATATAGCTGGAACGGATAGTAAAACTATAAAGATAGTGTGAGGCCCTAGTGACAGAGCACTGACTGTGTTGTGACAATTATTCCTACTTAAAGAAACCCAGTGAGATTTACTTCTGAGTAGACAAACACAGGATTTTATTGTGAAGGGAATCATTTTAAGATGAAATAATCAGGCTCTAGGAAAAAAAAAATGACTGGATCGCAGCTGCAAGAGAAAGTAATTTCAGTACACAATAAAGGAGCAACCTCTCGTGTATAGGGGGAGATATACATGAGCAAAAATGTATGGTTGGTACAAAGTATGGTATATGATTATAAAATGTTCTTCTCAGCATTAAATCATAAAGTTTGATTTTTACCATCAGTAATAAAATAATTCTTATTACCTCACCACCCAAAAAGACCGTATTCTGCTTTTCTTAATATTGCGTGATATTCCTTTTATATCACAACTTTTTCTTGATACATATAATAATAATAATGCAACACTGAAATTGATTAAACCAGATCCTTTAGAATGATTATTTTATTGTTGGGTTTTTATACTTCGCTATATTTCCAGAGAATAAACTTGATTATACATTCTTCTTTCTTAAGTCAATTTTCATGTCTATATCATTTGAAGCCTAATGTTATTTACTTGTCTGTTTTCATTTTTTTAATTCTGTTTATATTTTAAGTTTTACTCTTCATACTTTTATCTTTAATTCTGTCACATTTTAATCTGTTCACATTTTATACCACAGATTTTATGGCTAAATGAGTGGAAAGTCCTGCAGCATCTAATTCTATTATTCAAAACAATTCCCATATCAATTCTCCATATAGACCATGGCATTCTGATTTCATTATCCTAATGACCCAAGGGTCTGCAAAATACATGTTGTTCAGTGGTGGGATTCAAAAATTTTTACTAAGGGTTCTCTGGATGTGGCTTGGTGGGCATGGCTTGGTGGAGAAGAATACTGTAAAATCTCCATTCCCTACCCACTCCTGGGGGAAGGTTACTGCAAAATCCCATTCCCTTCCCACTCCACTAACCTGCTTTCCAGCTCCATTTTCCTGTGCAGGGCAACAAAAGAAGACCCAGCCAATCAGCTCGGACTCGGGAGGCAGGGACTTGGGGGCGGGGCCAGTCAAAGGTGGTATTTACCAGTTCTCTGAACTACTCCAAATTTCCGCTACCGGTTCTCCAGAACTGATCAGAACCTGCTGAATATCCACCTCTGATGTTGTTAAAGTGACAGTAGCTTTTTTTTTTAGTACTGAACAGAGATATTGCCTAAACTACTTGCATAAACCAATTAATATTTCATTTACAATTTAAGAATGACAATTCATGGCTAATTTATCTAAATGTCAAGCTTCAAGAATTCTCAAGTGATTTTGGATGTGATTTGGTCTAAGATGATAACAGTTTCCCAGGTAAAAGTGTGGTGGACTATGTCCATGTGTAGAGAGTCATCATGTCTTCTGATTTCATAAATACCAACCAGCAGTCAGACATAATGAAAACTTAGACCAAGCGAAATGCAAAAAAACCCAACAAGGACTCCATATCAATTATTGTGTTAAACAATGGCAATATTATACTATCAGTAATAAGAGAGCCCGGACTAAGCTATAAATTTGAGTCTAAATAAACATATGCATTTACATTTTTAGAAACTAATTCCAAGTTTGAGGAAAGTAATTCTACTATAATCTTTTTTTCCTTCCATTCAATCTTGTCTGATTCTCAGGATTCTAACTGGACAATTCCTGCAGTTTTCCTTCTTTTTTCAGAAGTTGTTTGCTTCCTAAATCTGAGAGAAAGTGACTGTCACCTAGCTGGCTGATGCCTTATTCCACAGGTGTCAAACTTGCTATGTCACGTTTCCATCATGTGACGTTTTTCCCCTTCGTGGAGCTGAGCTGGGCATGGCCTGCATGTGTTTTATCCAGCCTGTAGGTCACCAGTTTGAACACTCTTGCCTTAACCACTACACCAAATTGCTTCAGGCTATAACCATTACTGCATTGTCGTTGTTGTTATTGTTGTTGTTGTTAGTTGAGAAGTCATGTCTGACCCATCGCAACCCCATGGACAATGTTTCTCCAGGCCTTCCTGTCCTTTACCATCTTCTGGGGTCAATTTACATTAACGCCCATTGCTTCAGTGACTCCATCCAACCAGCTCATTCTCTGCCGTTCCTTTCTTCTTCTTTTGCCCCCAATCGTTCCCAGCATTAGGCTCTTCTCCAGTGAGGTGGCCAAAGTATTTGAGTTTCATCTTCAGGATCTGGCCTTCTAAAGAACAGTCGGGGTTGATCTCCTCTAGGATTGACTGGTTGGCTCACCTTGCAGTCCAAGGGATTCTCAGGAGTCTCCTCCAGCACCATAGTTCAAAGGCCTCCATTATTTGGCACTCAGCTTTCCTTATGGTCCAACTTTCACAGCCATACATTGCAACTGGAAAAACCATAGCCTTGACTATACACACTTTTGTTGGCAGAGTGATGTCTCTGCTTTTTAGTATGCTGTCTAGATTTGCATTATGAACACTATTATTCAACGTTGTGACTATTTTACATAAAGCTATGATACAATATACGTATAGAGAAGGAGCATTAACAGCTTACTAATTTTAGCCACAGTGATCCTAACAACATTATTTAGTCACTGCTTCATTTAGTGATTGTTTGTAATTTATGACTATGTATTTGTGTGTGCATTTCTGTGTGTGTGTGTATATATATATGTATATGTATATGTATATGTATATGTATATGTATATGTATATGTGTATGTGTATGTGTATGTGTATGTGTATGTGTATGTGTATGTGTATGTGTATATGTATATGTATATGTATATGTATATGTATATGTATATGTATATGTATATGTATATATATATGTATATATATATATATGTCTGGCACTCAGCTTTGTTTGGGTATTTTCCCACGTCATAGTAGTGGTGCTTTTAAAATTGTAGCAACATTTCAGCAGAATCTCATCTGCCATCATCAGGCTTCTGTATAGTGTTTGTCTGTGAGTCAGACTTTTACAGTGGTTTCAGATTTAAATTTGGGGCAGCCTATTGCTGTGTCAGAATGGTTTTTTCTTCCTCCTGATTGGTTGAGAGTCTTGGTCTGTGTTTATTGGTCTTGGAGTTTGCTGTGTTCTGCTACTAATGAACAGAAGAGATGATTCCATCAGGCTGTCAATCATTTGGAAGCCTGCACTCACAAACAAAAAAATCTCCACACCACAAGCCAGGCAAACACCTGGGCACAAACAGATCCCCCCTGATACCTCCAGCTCAAACGCACCCCAACCAGGCACCCAGATGAAACCCAGCTTCCTAACTAATGATAGCCGTCCATTTACCCGAAGCCAAGCTGCACTAAAGGCCTCCAATAAAGTAACACAATGTTGCCAGCCAATCAAGATACAAAAAGAGCCCCCCCCAAAAAAAGAACAGACAGAAGATATTAGTAGCAGAACACAGCAAACTCCAAGACCAATAAACACAGACTAAGACTCTCAACCAATCAGGAGGAAGAAAAAACCATTCTGACACAGCAATAGGCTGCCCCAAATTTAAATCTGAAACCACTGTAAAAGTCTGACTCACAGACAAACACTATACAGAAGCCTGATGATGGCAGATGAGATTCTGCTGAAACGTTGCTACAACTTTAAAAGCACCACTACTATGACGTGGGAAAATACCCGAACAAAGCTGAATGCCAGACATGTAAGTACCCGTGAAAACTTAAGAAAACATATATGTATATGTTTGCTTAAGTTTTTGCGGGTATTTATATGTATGGTATTCAACTCTGTTCGGGTATTTTCCCACGTCATTATACAGTAGTTGTGCTTTTTAAAGTTGTAGCAATGTTTCAGCAGAATCTCATCTGCCATCATCAGGCTTATGTATTGTGACTCACAGATGAACACAATGCACAAGCCTGATGATGGCAGATGAGATTCTACTGAAATATCGCTATAACTTTAAAAGCACAACTATAATGATGTGGGAAAATACCTGAACAAAGCTGATAGGCCAGGACCTCTTCTGGTCCTATTTCCTATCTGGGAGATCTGCTATCAACTGAATCCAAATCAACCTTTAACCAAAAAAGAGCAGCAACAACTAACCAGGCTGAGTTTTCAGTCTTTTTCAGATTAAAATATAGTCTGGGTATAATTTTATATCTACAAGCCGTTACATATTATCCATGCTAATCATATAAATAATACAAAACACCCAATGCCTTTGTCCCTGAGGTCTGGGGGTAATACATGTATGCATCATAGTTACCCTTACTGTCTTAACCTAGAAAATGCTTAGTTAATTACTTGATCACAAAAGCCAAAAAGAAAAGACTGCTAATGCTTTCTGGATGGCTGTTTGAGCAAGTTCATAGCACATTAAGGCATTTCTGTGAACTCCTCTATAAGATACGATGCTCACGGAGAAGGCGGAGCTTTGTTTCGGCGATACAGCTGCGATCTCGGGGCTCTGAGATTGCAGCCAATATTTTCACCCCGGTCAGTCCCAACGGACCTAAAACGTCCTGTAGAGACGGTGATCATGAAGGGCATAGTCCCAGGATCCCAGGGATATTGCAAAATCTCTGGTTTGATCCGGGAGAAGCCCTTTTGCTGGTGGCAGAGAGGCAGCCTCCATAGCTGCTGAAGTCGGGACAGCTCTGGAAAGAAAGTGGCTGGAAGTGAAAGTGTGTCGGCTGGGTGAGAAACTTCTTTTTTGTTGTAAATTCGCTAAGATTTGAAAGGGCACCCTGAATAGAGAAGAAACCTGTGAGATTTTTTTTTTTTTGACAAAAACTGTATGAGCGGCGTTTTTTAAAGTGATATCAAATTGAGGCTTGGATTTTTTTTTCTTTTTCTTACTTTTTTGAGGGGGACTTTAGTGTGACTTTTAGGTAACCGGATTGAATTTTCTTTTATATATATTTTTATGCTCCTTTTGATTTTTTAATTTTCTTTTAGGATAGAGGCTCCCTTTGGCTATTTTTTTTTTGTATAAATTATCCTTTTTTTCTGGCTGGTGGGGGGGGGAAGAGTATTAAGAAACTTTGTAACACTGCCAACTAGAGGCTTGAAAATATTTTATTTGAATTGGAGAGAACTGTAAGAAGACTCCTTCTCAAGGACATTTTAATGTGATAAGATAGAGGGAGAGCACAGCAAAATATTATTACAGGTGTTTTCCTGGACTCTTATCAATATTTCAACACTTGAGGCTTGGCTTTGAAGCTGGTGCAGAAGAGAGTCATAATAAGAGCCTTGGATAACTAAATAAAATGCAGTGTGCTTTCTTATATATATTTTTTTCTTTACTTGTGTGATAAGTGAAATAATGTAATGCTACTTTTGCTTCTGTAAATTTGCTTACGCTTAGAGTTGCTTACAAAAGCATGCATTTTGTAACCTTCCGGAAGATAAGGATTAGAACAATATGAACCATTTTGTATACGTGTGTGTTTCAAAAGCAGCGCCAGTACTGATAGGGGAACCATCAACAAACAGTTTGTGGTCTGGGGAATGTTGATGGGCAATAAGTGTCCCTGGAAGGTGTGAGGTTTGATGACGTCTGTGAACCAAGCCCTCGTACGATGGGGCAGGGGAATTAGGGTATAAGTATGCTGTGCAAAGTGTGCTCGGGGTTCCATCCAGCTGCCTTGGATGTGAACCCGCTTCTGCAGAACCGCAATAAAACCAGAGAGAAAACTCAGATTCGTGTCGTGTCAGTCTCTCGTACGAGTGCAATCTCACAATTTGGCGCCCGAACGTGGGGCATTCCACGGCGATCCTCGGTGTTCTGGGGACTGGTGAGTAGTGGCCACTCCGTCTCGTTTGGAGACATTCCCACTCCCCATTGATCGAGAGGTCCCAGGAATCTCCAATCCAAAAATGAAGTTTCGGAGAAATCGAGAGAAAAAGGACGGACTGAGTGAAGGTACCTTGTGAATGGTGATCAGGGATCACGAGAAAACCTGAGTCGGGGACGCCCGCACATCCGCATACCTGAACTGACGACAGGTCCCGGAGTGATCAGGTAAATTTGTTCCTTTTTAAAGAGAACGAGTTTTTTGTTGATAGAAAGGTGTCCTTAAAATTTTCTCAGGGAGAAAAGTCCAGCGCCTGCTGGAGGACAGGTCTGGTGACGAGAATGGGGAAAGGACAAAGTAAGAGGTTATTAGAAACCTCGGGCATAGACAAGATAGAAGAGAAAGAAGGCAGAAAACCTATTCCGGTAGATTCGCCTTTGGGACAACTGCTGCACCAGTGGTTCTCCCCGAATCTAAAATATTATACCCGGAATCTGGAAAAGAAGCACATGATTTACTTGTGCAAATACAGGTGGCCAAAATATCCTCTTGTGGATCCAAAATTTCCCTACCATTGGGCACCGGAGGGAGAACCCAGTACATACTGGATGAATCAATTGAAGGATTATTTATTGGCTCATAAATTAACCGCCGAGATACCGTATTTAGAAGTATGGTATCACGTTGAATTTGAAGGACCCAGCCCGCCACCGGCTGATCAATTTGTGTCCAAAATTAAAGATCCAGAGTCTGACGATGAGTTTTATCGTCCTCCAGCGATATACGTTCCTCTGCCCAATCAGCAGGAAGTATTAGCAGCAGCGGCAGCGGCTCCATTACCTCCCTTCCCGCCGCCGGCACATCATGCACGTTTGCGGAGAGAACTAAGAGATTTGGAACAGAACGTTCAGAACTTTCCTTTTCCACCAGCACGGCCGGCACACGCTTATCCCTTGCGTGAAGTGCCAAATGGTCTGAACGCTCTGGTCCAGCCCGTGGCTATGTATGCTATTCAACCTATGAGGCCTGGGGAACTGAGAGAATTGAAACAATCACTTCCCCGTCTTCATGAGGACCCGCAGAAAGTAAGCTCAGAATTGGAACTATTTTTGGGGCCAAATGATTACACTTATGAAGAACTGATGTACATTTTGGGGCACCTATTTAGCAGAGAAGAAAGAGATCTGATTAGACAAGGAGCAATAGAATATTGGCGAGTATTGCAATTGGGAAATAACCAAGCAGTTGCTGGGGATGTTAAGTTTCCCTTGGCCCCTCCCAATTGGAATATCCAAAATGCAGATCATAGACAAAACATGAAAGATCTGAAGACAATGATAATTGAGGGAATTAAAAATGCAGTACCACAGGGTCGAAACTTAACAAAAGCCTTCGAGATAAGTCAGGGAAAAGATGAGTCCCCAGGGGATTATTGTGTTAGGTTAAGACAAAGCTTGGAGAAATATTCAGGGGTAAGATCAGACACGCCTGCGTTTGAATCTATGTTAAAAATGCAGTTTGTGGCGGGAGCTTGGCCAGATATTCAAAAGAAGATTCAGAAGATAGATAACTGGGGGGCACAGGGGATTACTGAGTTGATTCGAAATGCCCAACAAACTTTTGTGAATAGGGATGTGATTAAAACCAGACAGAAATCTCAAATGATGTTGGCGGCAGTACAGAGCGCTGCTAAAAATGAAGTGAGAAAATCAGGAGAAAAGGATCAACCGAGGAAAGAGGCGTCTGGAGGAAGGGGTAGAGGATTCCCTCCCAGAGGGAGACCTTTTAGAGGGAGAGGGATGAGCCTAATAGAGTAGGTATGGATCGTAACTGTTTCAGGTGTGGCAAGCATGGTCACTTTGCACGCGAGTGCCAGAACAGTCACCCTGAGAGAAGTTACGCTCTATATGAAGATTAGGGAATTTCCGGCTCCTTTAAAAGGACCTACGGGGAGCCACTGGTAAATATAAAAGTAGGTCCAGACCGTCAGGAACTAACTTTCCTGATAGACACAGGGGCAAGTCGTACCTCGGTATGCGAGCCCATAAATGAAAGGATGAAAGGAAAAGAAACTATTCTGGTAACTGGAGTGAGTGGGAAGCAAAATAGAGTGAGAGTTTTGGAAGAGGTAGAAATGAGTATGGATGGGATAGAAGTTTGTAGTAAGGTGTTGTATATACCAGAGTCAGGAGTGAATCTGTTGGGGAGGGATCTCATGCCAGCGTTTGGATTCCAGTTGAGAGATAATAGTGGGATAAGAATGTGTGTTCTGAAGGAAGAGGATGTAGAACGAATTCATGATGATGTTTGGGCAGATAAGTGGGCAAAAGAGGCAGCTGGGGAGGTAACTCTACAAATGGTATCAGTACCCATGTTGCCTGAAGAGCCCGAAGACAAATGGGAACCAGATGGAACTGTAATAGAGAGATTAGAAAAGGAAGGGTGCAGGAAAACAGAGAAAGGATGGATGACTGGGGATGGAGAAACAGTTTTGTCAGAAACACAAATGAAAAATGTAATGCAGTATTTACATGAAGGGAGTCATTGGGGAACTGAAGCTTTAGTACAAGCTGTCAAGCCGGTGTATTGGAGTCTGAACATGTGGACAATTGCTCATTCCATTTGCTGGAAATGTTTGATATGTCTAAAAGTTAATAAAAGTGCATCCAGAAAAACAGAGAAAGGGGGGCGGCCTTTAGCAGCTTGGCCGTTCCAGAAGATACAAATTGATTACACTGAATTGCCACCTAGTGGTGGATGGAAATATCTGTTGGTAATTAAAGATCACTTAACAGGGTGGATAGAAGCCTTTCCCACTAAACAAGCTACCGCTTCCATGGTAACAAAAATTCTGCTAGAACAAATAATACCTAGATATGGCATGTTTGAAGTAATAGACTCCGATAGGGGCACACATTTTACACAAAAAAATCTTCAAGAGATAATGAGGGCTATAGGGGTGAGATGGGACTTACACACCCCTTGGCATCCTCAGTCTTCAGGGAAGGTTGAAAGGGGAAACTCAGAAATTAAGAAACACTTGACAAAATTACAGTTGGAGAATGGGTTACCTTGGACCAAAAACTTACCCCTAGCTCTGTTGAGAGTTAGGACTTGTCCAAGAAAGGACGTGGGGGTTTCATCTTTTGAAATGTTAATGGGTCGCCCTTACTTGACAACCTTTGGGGGACCTATACCTGAATTCAGGGATATGTTTGTGAGAAAATATTTGCAGACGCTGTCCAGGTCTTTATTATCTCTTTGTAAACAGGGACTTTTAGCACAACGACCACCACTAGTAGGAAGTCAACATCCCTATGAAGTTGGTGATTGGGTGCTTGTGAAGACTTGGAAAACTGAGAAATTGCAACCTAGCTGGGAAGGACCATATCAAGTACTCCTGACGACTGAGTCTGCTGTCCGGACGAAGGAAAGTGGATGGACTCATCATAGTCGTGTGAAAGCAACTCCAGAATTTGAGAAGCCCTGGAGAAGTCACCCAGTGGAAGGACAACCCTTGAAACTGACTCTTAAAAGATAAAATCATGCGTCTGTTTCTGTGTACTTTAACTGTACTTGTGAATATTTTTGTCTTACAACAGGTTAAAGAAGCAGAAACCGGACAGTCTCAGCATGTTCAGAGAGCAGGGGATCTTGGAGAAGATCTCTGGGCAGACAATTGCTACATTAAAGATATAAGAGCAACGGCGAAAGGTCTAAATATTACTAATTGTTGGTTATGTATGCATTTGCCTGGGAAAGCTGAAAAAGGGGTTATTCTACATGGAGTACCTTTGACAAAACAAATGATGGCGAATGGAGGGGAACGTAAAAAGGAGTTTGGGAGAAATATGACCAGGAAGGTATTCCTTCAATTGCGAGAGACAGCTCATGTTTGTTTTAGAAGAAATACTACTGGGGGAATCTTCCTGGGAGATTGGGAAAGGTGTAATAAAACATTTATAATGCCCACAACATGTTTTAATACCAGTAAAATGAAATCCTATGATTGTACAAATGATCTTCAACCCTTCTATACATATTATTGTGAAATGTGTATGTATTTTGAGGACATGATCAATTGGACAAGGATTTCTAATGCTACTTGGGCCATGGATGACAGCAAGTGGTTGTTATGTGGGAAACATGCCTATAGAGAAGTACAAAAATTGTGGTCAGGAACTTGTACCATGGGGTTTGTGTTACCGGTAATATATAAATTAGATAACCTACCCAACACCCGAATCAGAAATAAAAGAGAGTTAGATTCCGGAGTAAATCCGGGATCCTGGTGGGGTGGTATGGGAAGAGCTCTAATTGCACCTCTAGGCATTGGGTTAAATTACCAAGACATTAAACAATTGAATAACTTTACCATTGCAATGTTTAATGACACCATAAAAAGTATAAAAATGATTAATGAAGAATTGTCCGAGGTTAGACAAATTGCATTGCAGAATCGCTATGCTTTAGACATAGTGCTTGCTGCGAAAGGGGGTGTCTGTGCCTTAATACATTCTCATTGCTGTACTTATATACACAATTATGAACCAAATATAACTAAAACTGTACATGAAATGGAGACCAGGATAAATGAATATCAGAAGCAGTGGGATGGTGATTCAGGATCATAGTGGGACATGCTATGGTCTTGGCTTCCCGATGGATCATGGTGGAAATCGATAATAACCACTCTAACAATTATAGTAGTAATTTTGGTTAGTTTAGGCTGCTGTATCCAATGTATTCCAAACTTAATAAATATGTGCATACAATCTTTAGGGGAAATTAGATTCACAAATAAAAAGAAAGAACTCATTTTATATAGTCAATCAGAAGAAATGTTAATGCAAGTTAGTAAAGATCTCTGTGCTTTTGAAACAAAGTGTAACCAGAAGAGGAGGGATTGTGATAAGTGAAATAATGTAATGCTACTTTTGCTTCTGTAAATTTGCTTACGCTTAGAGTTGCTTACAAAAGCATGTATTTTGTAACCTTCCGGAAGATAAGGATTAGAACAATATGAACCATTTTGTATACGTGTGTGTTTCAAAAGCAGCGCCAGTACTGATAGGGGAACCATCAACAAACAGTTTGTGGTCTGGGGAATGTTGATGGGCAATAAGTGTCCCTGGAAGGTGTGAGGTTTGATGACGTCTGTGAACCAAGCCCTCGTACGATGGGGCAGGGGAATTAGGGTATAAGTATGCTGTGCAAAGTGTGCTCGGGGTTCCATCCAGCTGCCTTGGATGTGAACCCGCTTCTGCAGAACCGCAATAAAACCAGAGAGAAAACTCAGATTCGTGTCGTGTCAGTCTCTCGTACGAGTGCAATCTCACACTTGTGATACCCCTACTCACCAGCCTCTTTGTAAATTCCAATTCTAGTAATATTCTTATTTTTGCTTTTTATTTCAAAGGGAAAGCCTCAGAGCTTTTTCTTTATTTTTCTTTTTTTCTCCTTATTTTTACCGGGATCCTTTTGCTTTTTCTATCCATGTTTTTGGACCACTCTGTTTTTTTCTTTTTGATTATTGAGACTTCTCAACTGGATTAAGGTGTGAAGAACCTGAAAGAATTTTTTCTTTTCTTTTTTATTTTTGTTCTCTTTTTTCTTAATCAATATTATTATTTTGGGGTTTTTTTTTCTTTCTATTTTTCATTTTTTATGGTGGACTACTTCATAATTGGATTAAGGTCTAGAAGAACCTGAAGATCTTTCTTCTTCCTTTTTTTTCTTTGGTTTTGGGCCTTTTACTATTGGATATTTCCATTTTGGATTATAATTGGCCATTCTACCAGTTGGATTAAAAGTTAAAAAGAATTTGAAGCTTTGGAAGCATTAAAATGAGCAGGAAACCAATATCATCTTTCATTTCTACTTCTACCTCTGCCTCCCCACCAGCTGGAGGACAACGTTTAATTCAGACAATGTTGAAGCAAGATAAAGAACAAGAAAAAGTAACTTTACAGATGATTATGCAAGGAATTCAAGATCTCAAGACAAAATCAGACACCATTGAACAAAGAATAGAGAAGACTGATGAAAAAGTGGAAAATATTAAACAAATGATGGTGAAGTATGAGGAGAGATTCCAAAAAATTGAGGAAGAAGGTAAACAAAGAGAGGAGAATATTGGAAATATTGACAGTAGATTAACAGTGGTTGAACAAGATAAAAGTGGGATATTGAGGTGGGAGATGGAAAGGTCAGAATTTTATCTCAGATTTCAAAATATAGAAGAAGAAAAAGGACAAAATTTGGCTGCGATAATAATAGAAATTTTGGCGGATGCTTTGGAAATTACAGAGGAAAAGATGATGGATGGAGTAGATGAGGTATATCGAGTTTATACAAGATACGCGATGAGAAATAAATTACCAAAGGAAGTTCATATTAGATTTACCAAAAAATCCATTAAAACACAAATACTACAAGTGGTAAGAGAGAAGACGTTGAAATACAAAGGCAAAGAGATTGTGGTTTTAAAACAAATACCCAGAAGAGTGAGAGAGATGAGAAGAGAATATTGATTTCTGACCAAAATGCTACTGAAAAACGAAGTGAATTATAGATGGCTGATTCCAGAAGGACTAATGTTTACGTGGCAAGAGCAGAGACATAGAATTGACTCAATTGAGAAAGCAGAACTTTTCCATGCAGAATTTTTTTGGAAGAAGAGAAGAGGAGGCAGAGAGAGAGGTCTCATTAATTGAGTTTCAAGAGGAACAACTGGAGACTGAAAAAGAGAAAGGTGCAGTAGGTGGATAGTAAAGAACAGCGTGAAGTGAGATCCACAAGAGCTGTTAGACCTAAATATAAAGCATAATCATGGAAGAAAAAAAAATGATTACAATGAATAGAAATGGACTCAATTCAGCTGTTAAAAGAAGGAAAACCTTTCATAAATTAGAGAAACTAAAATTTGATATAATTTGTCTACAAGAAGTTCATATTAAAAAACAACATGATCAATTGTTAGTACAGCCAAAACTAGGGAAAATATTTACTTCTTTGACTCAATGTAAGAAAAGAGGAGTGGTTCTATACATTAAAGAGGCTATCCCAGCAAAACTGATCTACAGGGATGAAAGAATATTAGGAAAAGGCAAACTTCTAAGGCCTTGGAAGATGAGTATAAAAGACTTGAAAAAGAATTACAGAAAATGCCACAGAAAAAAGATATTAAATTGAAGCTGGATGTAATTAAACATAAAATGGAATTAATAGAGAAAGAACAACTGGCACAGAAAATTAGAAATTCTAAACAGAATTACTTTGAAGATGCAAATAAACCAGGCAGATGGCTAGCATATAAATTGAGAAAGGAGAAGGAATCAAGAAAAATATTGAAGCTAATAGATGATCAAGGCCAAGTTTGTTATGGGAATAAGGAGAAAAAGGAAATTATTTGAGACTTCTACGGGCAACTATATAAACAAGAGAATATTGATGAGGAAAAAGTCAAACAGTATCTACAGAATGCTAACTTACCAAAGATACCTAAAGAGACTGAAGAAATGTTAGAAAGCAATATAACAATGATGGAATTAAATGAAGTACTTAAGAAACAAAATAATGGGAAAGCACCAGGTCCAGATGGGCTTCCGGCAGAATTCTATAAAACATTTCAAGAATCATTGAGCATCCCATTGTTAGAAGTTATGAATAAAGTTATGTCAAAGAAGATGAAACCCAAAATATGGTCAGAGGCTTATATTACACTTATTCCAAAAGAAGAGGCTGACCCACTGCAAATTAAGAACTATAGACCTATTTCTTTATTGAATGCAGACTTTAAAATTTTTGCTTCAATTTTAGTAGAAAGACTTAAAAAATATTTAAATAATTTTATCCACCCAGATCAAAATGGATTTCTGCCAAAGAGACAAATCAGAGACAATATGAGAGTTATCTTGGATACTTTGGAATACTATGAGGCTCATCCTGAAAAGCAAATGGCTTTGATATTCCTAGATGCTCAAAAGGCATTTGATAATGTGAAATGGAGATTTATGTTATTACTATTGGAACAGATGGGTTTTGCCAGAAAATTTATTCAAGCAATAGAAGCCATATACAATAAACAGACAGCAAAGGTAATGATGGAGGGAGAACTTACAGACTTTATTAATATAAGAAAAAGCACAAGACAAGGATGTCCCCTATCTCCTTTGCTATTTGTGTTGACTTTGGAAGTGTTGAATAGAAATATTAGGGATGATAAAAGCATAAAAGGAATGAAAATTAAAAAGGAAAATTCAAACTGTACCATATTAGCATACTCCAAAACCCTCGCAACCGATTGGTCCGGACCAGTGAAGACCTGATTGGTTGAAGGGTTGGCCGTGATTGGAGTGCTAGGAATCTACTGCGATTGGCTGTGCCGATTGTGGGAGATTCAAAGTGCTGCCATTGGCTGCCGAGCCAGAAGCCAGCCCTATATGAAGGGCTGCCGCGGCTCGCATTCCGAGACGATTACCAATACCTAATAAAGAGCTGAACTCACTTAAATGGTCTCGCGTCTCTGTCGAACCGATCCTCCTTAAATCTAACACTTGTGACGAGGGTGGGATCGTGAGACAAGGAGACCATCCAGCACATGGCAAGGTGGCACGCAGCAACAAGCAGAATGGCCGGAATCAACTCACCACTCGCTCCCTTCAACCCTGCTACTGAGGACTGGGAATCCTATACCGATAGGTTCCAAATGTTTCTTGAGAGTAGCAACCTCAAGGACGCCAACGGCCACAAGAAACGAGCCGTGTTCCTCAAGCACTGCGGGCCCACAGTATTCAAGATGACCAAAGCCTTGGCCAAACCGGTGGCCATCAAGGTGATGGAGTGGGATGATCTCGAGCCCCTGCTGTGAAGCCACTAGGCCCCCGTCGTCCCCATCCTCATCTGGCGGCACAACTTCTACAGGCGGGATCAACGTGAGGGCAAGGGACTGGGCAACTTCATAGCGGCACTACAGGACCTGGGCGGCCTGTGTGAGTTCACCGACCTGGACGAGGCCCTGTGAGACCATGTCGTCCTGGGACTCTGAGACCCTGTCCTCCAGAGCTGCATCATGGCAAAGGGAGACATCTCCCTCGCTGATGCCCTCACCGAAGCCGCTGCAGCGGAAGCTGCCAAGAAATCAGCGGCTCTGATGCGGCAATCGAGCATCATGCCATGAACAGTGGCTGGAGAGGCAATGTCGACCCCCGAGAGGTGACCAGCGACAGACCACACAACCACACACCATGGCGACATCGACTCCTTCTCAGAAACCGAAGACAACGAGGAGAAGATCCACCGCCTCCAATCAGCGCAGGAGTGGCGGGAACCATGAGGTCGTAAGTCGAGGTTCCAGTGTGCTGGCTGCGGCGGCGATCACCCCTGAGCGGACTGTCATTTTCTCGACACCATTTGCAGGCATTGCAAGAAACGGGGGCACATCGCCAAAGTGTGCCGGAATAAAAAGCACTACAGCCTGCGATGACGAGACGCCAGACCCCGATGGAGAAAAAGCACTCCCACCAGGAACCGTGATTGCCAGACAGAGAACCGCTGGAGCCGAGAAGGTCGGAACAGGTGACTCCAGGAGACGAGACAGAGAGAGGAAACACACCAGACTGTCGTCATCGGCCATTCCTCCACCAGCGATGCCAGGAAGGTATATGTGATGGTTGGGATAGAAGACCAGCGATGCGACATGGAGGTGGACTCAGGGTCCTTCCTCTCAATGGTCTCCTGGTGCACACTCAAGCGCCTGGTCCCCTCCATCCGCTGCGAAGAACTGGAAGACCAAACACTAACCCTCAAAGACTATCAGGGGAACTGAATCCCTGTAGTTGGCAGAGGTCATTTTAAAGTCACCTTCAAGGGCCACACAAAAGTGCTGCCCCTGACGATCATCGACTGAGATCAGCCGAGCCTGTTGGGACTGCAGTGGTTTGCACCCCTGGGCATCGAAGTAACCGGCATACACCACATCGGAGAGGCAGACTGGGAAGCGGCACTCGTGAGGTACTTCCGGGAAGTCTTTGATGACCATTTAGGCAAGTACCAGAGGTCCCCTATCTCATTTAACATAGACCCAAGCATTGCGCCAATCCGCCTTAAGCCCAGGCGAGTGCCCTTTGCACTCAAGCCCAAGATCGATGAGCAACTCGATAAGCTCATCGCGCAAGGGGTGCTGGAACCAATCGATCATGCCTGGTGGGAGACCCCAATTGTCACCCCCATCAAGCCAGATGGGTCAGTGAGGATTTGTGGTGACTACAAGGCCACCCTAAACCATGCGCTCCAACAAAGCGCATACCCCGTCCCAGTAGTCCAGCATCTTCTGCACTCACTGGGGGGAGGCCGGATCTTCACAAAGCTCAACCTGGCACAAGCCTACCAGCAACTGCCGGTCGATGCCACAACAGCAGAAGCCCAAACCATCATAACACACCGAGGGGCTTTCCGCTGCAACCGGCTTCAATTTGGAATCAGCGTGGCACCCGGGGTCTTCCAAAGCCTTATGGAAAGACTCCTTCAGGGAATAGAAGGGGTTGTGTCCTACTTTGGTGATGTCTTGGTGGCTGCAAAAAATGAGAAACACCTAGAAGCCAGGTTGAGGGAAGTACTGCAGAGATTCAGAGACTCGGGACTTAAAGTCAAGAAAGGGAAGTGCCAGCTACGGGCCGAAAGGGTCAAATTTCTGGGGTACTTCCTAGACAAACAAGGGATTCACCCCACAGAAAAGAAACTGAGAGCCATAAGGAAAGCACCGCGACCAAAAAACAAAACAGAATTACAGGCTTTCTTGGGACTATTAAACTTTTACAATGTCTTCCTACCTCAAAAGGCAACCGTGGCAGAACCGCTACATAGACTGTTAGATAAAACAGCTAGAGCATGGGAGGAGAGCGCTTTCAACAACACAAAGAACCTGCTAACATCCGACGCGGTACTAATCCAGTATAGCGAGACCCTGCCATTGATGTTAACTTGCGATGTGTTGCCATTTGGGATTGGTACCATCCTCAGCCACCAGCTACCAGACGGGAGGGAAGCACCCATCGCTTTCTCATCAAGGACACTTTCAAAGCCAGAGCGGAACTACAGCCAGCTCGACAAAGAGGCCCTAGCAGTCGGCGCTGGTGTCAAGAAATTTCACGAATACCTTTACGGTAGGACTTTTACAATCATCACGGATCACAAGCCGCTGCTAGGAATCCTGGCGGGAAACAGGGTCACACCAAACATTCAATCACCAAGAATGATGAGGTGGTCCGAATTCCTAGCAGCATACAATTACCAGCTGATAAACCGACCCGGAAAGGATATCTCCCATGCAGACGCCCTGAGCCGGTCACCCTTACCAGACCAGGAAGATGACCCGGCACCCACAACAGAGGTACTCCAAATGGAGACAATATCCAACCCACTCGTGACCGTGCCAGACATTGCCAGAGAAACAAATAAAGACAAGCGGCTGGCACGAGTCTTGAGCTGGGTGGGAAAAGGGTGGCCGGAAGGGGACATAGACGAACAATTCAGGCCCTTCCAGAACAGACAAACTGAACTCTTTACCGAAAAGGGCTGCATACTTTGGGGGAACAGAGTGGTAATTCCGGAAAAATTACAGGAAAAGGTATTGGGAATGTTGCATGAGGGGCACCCGGGGATGGTTAAGATGAAAAGCCTGGCCAGAAGCTATGCATGGTGGCCAGGAATGGACAAACTGATCGAAACTTGGGTTGCCAAATGTAAACAATGCCAAGAGTCCAATCCACCCACTGCCCTAACCCAAGAATGGGAAAAACCAAGAGGTCCGTGGTCTAGGATTCATATAGATTTCGCGGGGCCAACCAAGGGACATATGTACCCTATCACAGTAGATGCTTACTCCAACTGGTTGGACGTAAGCACCATGAAGTCAACCACGACGGAAGCAGTGATAAGGAAACTGACCAAACTTTTTGCTACGCACGGCCTGCCAGATGTAATAGTATCGGACAACGGGCCCCAGTTCACCGCACTAGCATTTGAACAATTTCTGGTAGGCCAAGGGATACGCCATGCATTAACCGCACCGGCAAACCCGGCGGCGAACGGGCGGGCGGAACGCATGGTCCAATACACCAAGAAAGCCATCCAGAAAATAGAAACAGCCAATATATAGGACAAAATCAATAAAATGCTCCTCATTCAACACATTACACCTAGCGCAACCACAAATAAAAGCCCGGCGGAACTAATGATGGGCAGGAAACTACGTTCAACACTAGACAGAATGCACCCAACATATAACCCAGACAAACCCCCAGGCTCCTCCAGCAAACACAGAACATTTAACATAGGGGACCTAGTATACGCCAAAAATCTCACAGGAGAACAGCTCTGGGTGCCAGCAACAATCACCCAGATAACCGGGCCCCTATCATACCGATTGGAAACAAGCGATGGGAAAAACTGGAAACGGCACATAAACCAACTTAGGTCAAGAATAGCCATCACCACCAGTCAGACACCCGAACAAGAAACTAGAAGGGGGGGGGAATCGGCAAGCGATAGAGAAAGAACTGAAGGGAACCAAATAACACAGGCAGAACACCCCCCACCTAGAATAAATAAACTGATGCTACTCACCTGTAGACACAGGACCAATGGAGCACGAAACCCCGGGATCTTCACCTGGAAGGAGCAGCCAAACCAGCTCACCCGGCCAGGAAAAACCTAGTGGGAGCAGAAGTGGCAGCTCAACCAGCCCAGGAAGACCGGGAGGGAGCTACCAAGAAAGGCCCAGCTCAACGTTCCAGGCGGTTCCATCCCAAGGAACTGGAGCGACAGAGGAGGCATCTGAACCGGTCGATGACCACACCAGAACTGAACCGCGCAGGTCAAGTAGGCAGGCGAGAAGCCCCGCCTACCTATGTGACTACATCACTATGCACCGCCGGACGAAACCAAGAGGGGAGGGGTGTACGATATTAGCATACTCTGAAACCCTCGCAACCGATTGGTCCGGACCAGCGAAGACCTGATTGCTTGAAGGGTCGGCCGTGATTGGAGTGCTAGGAATCTACCGCGATTGGCTGTGCCGATCGCGGGAGATTCAAAGTGCTGCCATTGGCTGCCGAGCTGCAAGCCAGCCCTATATGAAGGGCTGCCGAGGCTTGCATTCCGAGACGATTACCAATACCTAATAAAGAGCTGAACTCACTTAAATGGTCTCGCCTCTTTGTCGAACCGATCCACCTCAAATCTAACACAAACTACAAGCTTTTGCTGTTGACTTAGCTTTTATTCTGGAAGATCCACTAGAAACAGCTCCAAAGTTATTGGAAAAGATAGAGACATATGGTGAGATGGCTGGTTTGAAAATAAATAAAGATAAAACAAAGATTTTGACAAAGAACATGCTACTGAGACAAAGAGAAGAACTGGCAGACCTTTTGAAAATCCAAGTTAAGAATAAGGTTAAGTATCCGGGGATATATTTGACAGCAAGATGTAGTACATTAAAAGAGAATAATTATATTAAACTTAAACAACAGATAGCTACAGACTTGAAGAAATGGGAAAACTTGCAATTGTCATTAATAGGGAGAATTTAAGATAAACATTTTACCCAGAATTCTATTTCTGTTTCAAACAATACCAATTAGGCTTGGAAAAGACTATTTTGAAGATTAAAATAAAATCATGTTGAAGTTTATATAGCAAGGAAAAAAAGCGAGAATAAAACTAAAGCTTTTGCAAGATGCTAGAATTAGAGGAGGTTTTGGCCTGCCTAATTGGGAATTGTATTATCAAGCTGCAAGTTTGATTGTGGGTCAAAGAATGGATAACATTAAGAAAGGCTAGATTGTTGACACTAGAAGGTCATGATTTGCTGTTGGGCTGGCATGCTTTTTTATGGTATAAGGGAACTAAAACACAGGGTTATTTTAGAAGGCATTATATACGGGAGTCTTTGTGGTTAAACTGGGAGAAGATAAAAAGACAATGTTATTTGAAAATTCCAGTTTGGTTATCGACTATTGAAGCATTTTCCTATCCTATAATTTATAAGAAGGAACAAACAGATATGGGGAACTATTGGATGAAAAGGGTGAACTTAAATCGATTCAAAACTTAGAGGAACAAGGTATAAGGATGAATTGGTTTTCATATGCGCAAATACATTCAAGATATGATGAAGATTCTAAAACGGAGGAATTTTATGATAAACAGACTGATTTAGATAAGATCTTGATGGGTACTGATGAGAAGGTGATTAAAAAATTATATGGTTATTTACTGGGAATTAAGTTAGAGGAAGAACAAGTCAAAGAAACTATGATTGTTTGGGGGAAGAATTTTGGATATGGGATTGATTTAGAGAAATGGCAAAAATTGTGGTCCCAAAATTATAAAATGACAATGTCAACAGCGTATGAAGAAAACTTGTATAAGATGTTTTACAGGTGGCACTTTCCTCCGACAAGAATAGCAAGAATGTTTAAGAACAAATCTGAAAAATGCTGGAAATGTCATCAGATACCCGGCTCGTATTACCATATGTGGTGGACTTGTGAGGACGCCAGAAAATATTGGACTAAAATTCGCATGTGGTTGGAAAAAATGATAAAGAAACACATAGACTTGAAACCAGATTTATTTTTATTGGGAATTTTACCTGATACATAGAGTAAAGATTTGAAATACCTGACTGTAAATGTATTAACAGCGGCTAGGATTGTATTTGCTAAAAATTGGAAGAATGAGAAAATACCATTACAGGAAGAAATTATTAAGAAAATATTAGAATGTGCCAAGATGAGTAGATTGACATTTGAAATTAGAGAGCAAGAGGATAAACAATTTTATGAAATTTGGGATCTTTTTTATCAATGGCTAGATGATAAAATACGATAATAGAATATTTAGAATGTTAGACAGTAAGGAATATCTTTATTTTTTTTCTTGTCTTTGTTATTTGACACTATATTTATAAAGTGTTTTTAGGATTGATTTGGAATGATTATATGATTTGTTACAGAATAAACTGTTTAAAGTATTGTTATCTCATAAAGCATGAATAATTAAAAGTATAGTCAAAAGTTTCTTTTTTTTTAATAGCGATATTAGGATATATAAGTTTGGATTGACAATATGAGTTGTTATGTAACATAATTGTAATTGAGACTACAAAATGAATGCACAAAACTGATGAACCAACTGACACGCTGGATGTACATATGAGAGTTGATGTTTTAATGTTTTGTTTGTCTTGTTTGTTTGTAGAAAATCAATAAAATTCTTTTCAAAAAAAAAAGATACGATGCTCGCTAGAATGAAATTACAGAATACAAAATTAAATAAGTCAACTTGTTAGAGCAGGTCATATAATTATATATGTGCCAAGAAAACAAAAGTGTGGATTCTTTTCTCTCTTGCCTGTGGTTATAAACATTGGAATGTTAAAAAAAAAATCCATCACTTTTTTCTTTTTGACCATTCCGTGTCTTATATTTTGAAAATCCTTTAAAACACATTGTTTATAAGAAACAGGAACATTAAGCAGCCTTTATGGAAATTATCCCAACCATTTATAAATGTTTATTTCTTTATTTAACATCTTTGCATTTGACAAGTGTCTCATATCTTAGGCATCAATTGCTACCCTTGAGGATGACAACAATAACACACAATGCATTCTGTGCATGTTTCTTGACATCAGACACAACTAAACCAGAGTTTTTACGATAAAGTTGTCATGCATATTTCTTACAATCACACTGGCATATCTAAGTCATATTAAACTTTTATAATATATAGCGTATGCCTATCAAAAACATCATCAAAAAAGTACAACAAAAAATGTTCTTTCTGCGCCAACTCAGAAAGCTCAAACTGCCCAAGGAGCTACTGATACAGTTCTATAGAGGAATTATTGAGTCTATCATCTGCACCTCTATAACTGTCTGCAACCCAACAGGACAGACACAGACTTCAGAGGATAATTAGGACAGCAGAAAAAACAATTACTACCCACCTGCCTTTAATTGAGGGTCTGTATACTGCACAAGTCAGAAAGAGGGCTGTGAAAATATTTACAGACCCCTCGCATCCCCCCAAATAAACTGTTTCAACTCCTTCCCTCAAAATGACGCTATAAAGCACTGCACGCCAGAACAATTAGACACAAGGACAGTTTTTTCCCGAAAGCCATCACTCTGCTAAACAAATAATTCCCTCAACACTGTTCAACTATTTACAAAGTCTGCACTACTATTACTATTAATCTTCTCACCACTCCTAATCACCCATCCCCTCCCACTTGTGACTGTATGACTAATTTTGTCCCTTGTATCCTTATGATTTATATTGACTGTTTCCTAGTATGATTTGATTGTTGATTATGACTATGACTATTATTAAGTTCTGTATCTTATGATTCTTGACTCTTGATGAATGTATCTTTTGTTTTTTGTTCAATGAGAGCATTTGCACCAAGACAAATTCTTGGTGTGTCCAATCACATTTGGCCAATAAAAGAATTTGTTAAGCCTGGTTTCCCCAACCAGGGTTAGGGAGACAAGCTAAACAGAATGTGCAGCGTTAGTCAGATAGGCACACAGATAAATGAGTGAGCTAAGCTTGTATGTTTATTAACATACAGTAAAAATAACAGATACGCTTGTGCTATCAAAAATATAGTTTATTCCATTATGAGTTCATAGCATAGTCAAAATAACAGTCCAATAGTCATGTATCATTTAGTCAGTCCATTCAGGGATATTCAGTTAGCAAAGTCCGTGTAGAATATCCTATGTCAATTCACTTACAAGTCAGTCCTTTGTTTTCTCTCCCGTTCGAGCAATGCAGTCTTGAGTCCTTGCAGTAATCAGGGATCATCAAAGCCAGAGAGAGAGAGAGCTGCAGCCTTGCTTCTTTTAAAGTGCTTTCACAACCACTCCCTTAATTACTATCCCACAGTTAAAGTTGCAGACACTTTAACATATAAACTATGATTACATATTATTATTTACCTAAACCAGTTAGGGTAAACAATGTTATCCCTAACATTCTCCCCTTTTAGGTTAAATAATAATATAACTATTTACATCTTTAAATCATATTTGTTACAACTCTCTTTAAACTTAATTACTCCTTGAGCTTTTGTAAATTGGTCTGCAATGTTTTGTTCCGTCATGCAGTATTCCAATTTAATTAACCCATTCTTTACAGATTCTCTAACATTTAAGTATCTTAAATCAGTATGCTTTGATCTAGTTTTAACAGCAATGCTAGTAGCTAACTTTATAGCTGCCTGGTTATCCTCGTACACAATAATTGAATCTTTTACAGTTATACCCATGTCTAATAATAACTGTTTGTACAAAATCAAATCAGTGCATAGTAATGACAGACATGAAAATTCCGCTTCCATCGTGGACAAGCTAATATGCTGTTGTCTGATTGACCTCCATCCTATTAATGTCTTACCAAATAATATAGCCATCCCAGATGTTGATTTTCTAGTGTTTATATCAGTTGCAAAACTTGCATCTGCATAGGCACTAAGACTCAAATCACCCTTTGGATCTATATACAATGCATGGTTCATTGTTCCTTTAAGATATCTTAAAATTCTCTTCAATGATTGCCAATGACATTGATTTGGATCTGAATTAAAACGTGCCAGCTGATTAACACTATAAGCTATATCTGGCCTAGACCAATTGCTTATATATGATAAGCTGCCAATCAAAGATTGATATATAGACTTATCAAATTTGGGACTTTGATCATCAGTTTGGCGAACTTCCTGACTCATTGGAGTCTTTGCCGGTTTACAAAGTTCCATTTTAAACGTTTTAATTAATTGGCAAATTTTATCTTCTTGAGATATCTTAAAACCATTTTTTTGTTTTGTTAATTGTCAATCCTAGATACTTTTTAATTTCACCTAAATGCTTTAATTTTATCTTTTTGGCTAATAATGATATAATCTCATTAGCTTCATTATTAGTCTTAGTTATCAAAGCAATATCATCTGTAAATAATAACAATAATGACACCGTTCCATTATTTTCTCTTTTAAACACACATGGATCTGCTAAACCAGATTTAAAACCTATATTGTTTAACTCTTTCACAATATATTGGTTCCACTCAAACCCAGATTGTTTCAACCCGTAAAGACTCTTTTTGAGTTTCCAACAATCATTACTATTTACTTTATTGTCTTTTATACCTACTGGTTTTCTTAAATATATAGTGTGCTGCAATGGTGCATGTAGATAAGCAGTTTCTACATCTAAATGGTTAATGATATAGTTTTGCTTAGCTGCCCACACTAATGCTGCTCTTAAAGATGTTGCTTTAAGACTTGGTGCAAAAACTTCATCGTAATCAGATGCAGTTTGATTAAATCCTTGAGCTACTAACCTAGCTTTATGGGTAACAGTCCCATCATTTCCAGTTTTTACTTTATATATCCATTTGCACCCAATGGATTTTTCTCCTGGAGGTAATTTAGCATCTTCATAAACTTTCATTACCTTGAATGAATTTAGTTCTTTTTCCATTGCCTTTTGCCAATTTTCCTGATCCTTAGCAGGATACATCCTAAGTTCATCTACACTAGTTGGAACTTTAGTTACTTGGCAAACTATACTTGCTTGATACCTATCAGGTGGTCTAGTTACACGTGTAGTACGTCTAGGTATTACAGGACTTACAGGTGGACTTTCATTTATTAACTCTTCTTGATTATCTAACTCTTCCTGATCAACTGTTTCCTCTTGTTCTGGTCCTATTTGCTCTTCGTGGACTTCCTCTTTAATTGGACTCTTCTTATAACTAGTCTGATCTTTCTGCCTTTTGTAGGGTTCAATAATTACTTCATTATTTAAATCTTGCTCTAATCTATTCCATCCTACATGTTCTAGGAATTTTGCACTGGCACTGGTGTAAACTCTAGATGTACCTTGTTCCCAGAATCTATAAGATCTATGATTAGATGTATATCCTACAAAATATAATCTTTTAGCTCTATGTTGTCCTTTGTGTCTAAGTTGTGTAGGGATATGCACCCATGCTGGTGCTCCAAATGTGTGCATGTAACTTAAATCAGGTTTTGTACCATGCCACAATGTGAATGGTAATTCACCTGTTGTTGAATTAACAACATTATTTAATATATGATTACCACACATTATTGCTTCTCCTCACAAATTGTCAGGTAATCCTGAATCAGACATCATAGTTCGTGCCATTGATTGTAATGTTTGGCCTCTTCTCTCTATAAAGGCATTATGTTGTGGCCTATATGGTGCAGACATTTTATGTCGAATACCTAACATTCTTAGTCTGTTCTGCAATTTATTATTTGTAAATTCTGTACCATTGTCTGTTATAAGAGTTACTAATTTCTTTTTAGTTTTCCTTTCTGCAAATTTTATCCAATTAAAGAGATTTTGATACGTTTCAGTTTTGCTCTTCATTAAATAGCAAAACCCATATCTAGAATAGTGGTCCATTATACTTAGTATGTAACGAGCTCCTCCTACACTTGGTTTTTTTGGACCTATTAAATCAGCAAATACTACTTCTAAAGGCTCTTTAGTAGTAAATCCATCAACTCTATTAGCCGGTATAACCCTGCTCTTACTTTGATTACAGGCATTACATTGCAAATACTTATTACAAGTTTTCAAACTTATTCCCTTAGATAATTCAACAGTTTTCTTAAGCATTTTAAAATTTAAATGCCCTAGCCTTCGATGTAACAAGTGAATACATTCATCATGAGGTTTCTTATTTTCATAAACTGTGTTAGCCACCTTTAAACCATCATCATTTAACACATATAATTCACCTCTTAAAGATGCAGTAATTTTCTTATCTTCTTTTTCAATTATGCAGTTATCTCCTTTAAAGCTAACTACATATCCTAGTTTAACCAAAATTCTAACTGAAATTAAATTCAACTTAAGTTGTGGTACATATAACATTTTTACATTCTCTTTTATAAAAGAACAATATGCTATACCTTGACCTTTAGCTTTCAGTTTCCAGCCATTGGCTAACGATATCTGCTGTGTACTCTTGGACATTTTAATAAAATTTTTGTTATCATTTGTTATACATTTGGATGCTCCACTGTCAACCATAAATAAACCCATAAACCCATAAATTATTTTTTACAGCTCCGTTAGTATACATGGCTAACTCTAAATTTTTATTTTTCTTTTGATGACTTTTAGTATTCTGGCCAGGATTCTGGCGTTTTGCTTTTTTACAATATCTTGCCAAATGTCCTCTTCCTCCACAATTAAAGCACTTTTTAATTGCGTATGCAGTAGGAGATTCATTATCTTCTTTTTGAGGTTGCTCCCTCCTTAACTCATTTCTTTCAAGCCTTCTTCTGGCCTCTTCAATCAATCTGCCAGTTATATCAGTTAAAGTTAAACTTTCCTTTGGCAAAATTTCAAGGGAAGTTACGTAGTTATCATAACTTTCATTAAGGGAAGATAGAATTATGTAGACTTGGTGTAGTTCAGATAAAATAAGCTCTTTCTCGTGCAGTTCTTGAAAAATGCTTTGCATAGTTTTCAAATGACTCAGCATATCACCATTTGTTTGGAGATGCATCCTGAAAAGCTTCCGTGTTAGATTTATGTGAGCACCAACGTTATCTCAAACATAAATCCTCTTCAGCTTCTGCCAACACCCAACAGCTGTTTTCTCTCCGTGGATATAAACAAGCTGTTGATCAGTTAAGGTTAACCCAATTATGCAAATAGCTTGTTGATTTTTATGCATAAATTCTTCTATCTTTAATTTATCTTCATCATCCTCTGGATCCCATTCTTCTACGTTTGGTGGATTTTCAATTATGTTCCACAAACCTTCTCTTTGTAGAAGCAGACTACATTTCATAGACCATGATACATAGTTTGTTCCATCCAACTTGGATATAAGGGACAAACTTTGTAGATTGACTTGTGCCACGTTTTCTTATATGGATATAAAACTATAATTAATAAAACACAGCTGTCTGTTTACTGTAATGTATAACAACACAAACTCTCACTTTTACATAAATGTTTTATCCTAGTTAAACTGACTTTGCAGCCTCTGGGCCCATAACCAGTGTTAAGCCTGGTTTCCCCAACCAGGGTTAGGGAGACAAGCTAAACAGAATGTGCAGCGTTAGTCAGATAGGCACACAGATAAATGAGTGAGCTAAGCTTGTATGTTTATTAACATACAGTAAAAATAACAGATACGCTTGTGCTATCAAAAATATAGTTTATTCCATTATGAGTTCATAGCATAGTCAAAATAACAGTCCAATAGTCATGTATCATTTAGTCAGTCCATTCAGGGATATTCAGTTAGCAAAGTCCGTGTAGAATATCCTATGTCAATTCACTTACAAGTCAGTCCTTTGTTTTCTCTCCCGTTCGAGCAATGCAGTCTTGAGTCCTTGCAGTAATCAGGGATCATCAAAGCCAGAGAGAGAGCAAGCTGCAGCCTTGCTTCTTTTAAAGTGCTTTCACAACCACTCCCTTAATTACTATCCCACAGTTAAAGTTGCAGACACTTTAACATATAATCTATGATTACATATTATTATTTACCTAAACCAGTTAGGGTAAACAATGTTATCCCTAACAGAATTCTATTCTATTCTATTCTATTCTATTCTATTCTATTCTATTCTATTCTATTCTATTCTATTCTATTCTATCTATTCTATTCTATTTGCATATACCTATATGACAGTTTGAAAGTCAGTTCTCTCTATTTGTTTCTCTTCTATGTCACTCCCTCTCACACACAAACATAAACATTTGAATAAACCCTAATTTTAATTTAAGACAGTTTTAAAAGGTATTTCTAATCCATACTTTAGTTTCTACCACTGAAAGACTGTCCACAACTGATAATTATAATCAAAGTAATGTTGGTATAAATATAGAATATGACTGTGTAAGTCAGGGATGGAGAAATGTTGGTATAGGCTGTGTTTCACAGAAATATCTTTTGGGGCATTCTATGGGAAAGAAATCATGATATACCTATTTGAGCCCTTATACTTGCAGTAGAAAATAATCAATGGCAAGTACCGTATTTTCAGCAATAAGAGTAAAAAGGTTGAAGAAGTAAAGTTGGGGTCCAAAGGGCTATAATATAAAGCAAGATTTGACTCAATTGCCACTTTCAAAGGGCACTTAAGGACACCGAAGTACTTGTCTGAGTGAAAATAAAACTAAGTTTAAAAAGTTGCTGGAAATATTGTTGTGCTGAAATAGCCACAATGTAGCACACAGCAAGTTCTTCTGATCATCATTAAAAAATGAACTTGCTAGACATTAATTTTTGATGTGCGAGGAACTTGCTTAGCAATTTCATTGTCAATTAAATTCATGCACTGTAAATTGAAAGCATGCTTAAAATAGCTGTGAGTTGCTTGTTAGTATGCATTCTTATACGCTTTGGAATTTAAACAGAAAATGCTAACTTGAAGGGCATTTCAGTTTTCCATTTTGAGATATTAGCACCCACTGCCTGAATTACATAAAGCACAAATGATGTGAGTAATATGAGACAATTAATAGAAACACTACTTATTCAATGTAAATTGAAATAAAAAATCTACCTTTTGTGCAGATATATCATTTGTACCAACATCTAAGTTAATTAAGTGATAATATTTGAGGGGCTGCCACAAAGAAGAGTGGATCAACCTATTATCAAAGCACTGGAAGACAATATAAAGAACAACGGATGGAAACTAATCAATGTCAGAAGAACTAAGGAGTATCTTCCTGCAAGTGAGAACAATTAACCAACAATTAGTTTGCCTTCAAAAGTTGTGGGTTCTCCATCAGTGGAGGCTTTTAAAAAGAGATTGGAGAACATGTTGTCTGAAATGGTATAGGGCTCATGGTTGAGCAGGGGGTTGGACTATTCTGATACTGTACCATGAAGCTCTTGGTTATATGAAGGGAGATTCATTTCCTAACCAAAAGCTATGTAGAGCCCATTGACTAATGAAATGTTGCATATAATGCTTTGGATTTAATTTCAAAGAGGAATTTAGAATGTATGGGACACAAATATATTATGCATGATTTGGTCCAGGGCCGAAAAATGTCTTCAATTGCATATCTTAATAATTATTGTCTGGTTGAACTTACGTCCATCATTATGAAATGTTTTGAAAGGCTGATAAAGTACTTGATTGTATACAGCCTCCCTTTAGCATTTGATTCACTGTCTGGACTGTTCCACAAGAGGATACTATTTCTTTTGTTCTCCATCTGAGCTTGGAACACTTAGAGGAAAGAAACACTCATGTGTAAATGTCTACTTTAGTTCGGCATTTAATATGATCATTTCTCAGCATTTAATAGACAAACTGGGCCTTTCAGGCTTTAATGCTCCTTTGTTCAAATACATTCTTGATTATTTCACTGATAGGTCCCAATATCTGTGAGTTAAAACCAGTGATGGGATTCAAATTTTTTTTACTACCAGTTCTATGGGTGTGGCTTGATGCGCATGGCAGGGGAAGGTTACTGCCAAATCCCCATTCTCTCCCTACTCCTGGGGGAAGGAAACTATAAAATTCCTATTCCTTCTCCAGTCCACTCACCTGCTTTCCAACTCCGTTCTCCTGTGCAGGGCAACCAAAGAAGACCCAACCACTCAGCTGGGACTCGGGAGGCAGAGAATAGAGGGTGGACAGGACCAATCAGAGGTGGAATTTGCCAGTTCTCTGAACTATTCAAAATTTCTGCTACCAATTCTCTAGAACTGGTCAGAACCTGTTGAATACCACCTCTGGTTAGGACTAATATTTCTAACACCATTTTTTGAGCATAGGTTCTCCTCAGGATCATGTCATTAGTCCACTGTTGTTCAATCTGTTGACACGTGATTGTTGTGCAAGGTTTGCTATCAACTATATCATGAAATATGTGGATAATACAACAGTCATGCCATATTACAAAACCTGATGAGAAGAAGTATCAGAAGGAAAGGGGAAAAAACCTGACCCTGGTTTATAATAGTCCATAAATAATGTTTAAGTACAGAAGGAACATCTGTTTTTCTACAAAAAGAAACAATTAAAAGTTTTCATGAGGTATCTTTTTAGATGAGAATTCAGCTACTGCCATCTATTGATATATTATGAAGTTTTTTTTATTGCAAAAGAGAATGAATTCTGGTATTCAGTAATATGAAGACATATTGACTTCAAAATTATAAGTAGATTTTTCTCACAACCTAACTCAAGATGAGAAAAGAAAGTTGTGACAGTGGCAGTGTCTTTTGACTAGAAAATTAATTTGCAGATAAAATGTGATTCCTGGCCCTCCAGACAACCGATATCACACAGATCATGTCATGGATTAGAGAAAATAAAATAGTATTGCAGCCTATTTATTTGAAGGAGATTTTACTTGCATTGTTTTCTGTCCATGCATCTCATATGTTTTGAGATATTTAAATTGTACCATATTCGTTCTTTTTTGTCCCAGTCTTTTTTTAAAATTCCTCCCCTTCATTTTCAAAGCATATCTCCTCTCCACTTTCGGAAGTCTGCGTATGTTTTCTATTTCTATTTCTCTTTTAATAATTTTAGCGCTACTATCTATTAATTATTATTATAATAATGTCATTGTTCCTATGTGCTAGAAATATATACATGTAAATGACATCATAAAAAGGATTCAGAAAGATTCTGAGATTATTTGCACATGATTATAATCCAAAGAGGATCAGAGCATTTAGAATATAATTTATTCTGTAAATAGATTAGAGACCAAATTAAACTTCATTACTTCATGCTTATATAGTTCATGTCTCTTTTCATAACAAAGTTCTTAATTTGAAAAAGCAATGCAATATTATATTTTTATTCTTTGGATAATTTAATTTCTTGGTCTTTATATATTTATTGCAAGGAAATGTTTGTATTATTTTTTTTTATAACAAATTTGATTAATTTTACAAAAACAATACACAATCCAGGCATAACAACTTGAAAAATCTTTTCTAAAAAAAAATAATAATAATAATTAAAGAGAGCCAATAAAACATACAAAATAATTCCAAATTGTAATATCAATATTTAAATTATCTGTTAAACTTCATATCTTATCCAGACTTCTCCTTTTATCCAAATTATATTTCTTGCTTATTAAAATTTTATTGCCTTTCATAAACATACAAAACACAGAACATAGAAAAAAAAACCAAAACTAAAACATCTTTTCTGAAGGCTGCCTGATCCCGGGTTAAAACTCTTCTCACAGACACAAATTCAAACATCATATTCACTTTATATATCCTTCCATATCTTATTATCACTTTTTTTTTTTATATATAAACCAATTTTATTAATTTTACAGAAACAGTGCACAAACAATCAAGGCATAACAGCTTATAAATTCTTTTCTAAAAAAAAATAGTGATAATTAAAGAAGAAAACCAATAGAACATGATGATTCCCAATTATAATATCAATATTTACTTTATCTATTTAACTTCGTATCTTATCCCAACTTCTCCTTTTCATCCAAATTATTTAATTAAAATTTTACAGCCTTTTATCAACATACAAAACCCAAAAAAACATAACAAAACCTTTATATATCCTTTCATATCTTATTACCATTTTCAATAACATTCTTTGTCTGTTCTATTTCCAACTATCCATTCATCTTTTTTCTTTTACTATACTTCTCCTATACACTAATTGGAATGACACCTTTAACTCATTACCCTAACTTAAAAGTACTTCATATAACACTTAATTTATCTTGGGATTCTGTTTAGTAGATTCTAAAATTACACAGTAAATTTTATACTCTAAATACAGATATAAAAACACAATCTTATATACCTTCCAGAATCCCCCTTTTATCCTTAATTAAATTCACTCATTGTCTCTGAATAAACTTTTTTTCTTTAGATCTTGCTTCCCACCATTGAGGCTTCTCCTCCCCCCCCCCTTTCTCTCTTGCTTATTCTTCTCCTTGCCCTTTTTACCCCTTTGTCTCTCCTCCTCCCTTTTCTTACTCCCTTTCCTTTGCTTTCTAATGTTGCATCCACCATTCCTCTCATTTTTCTCATTTTTGGTTGTTTTTTCAAACCTTAAAATCCCCTTTTTCTTATCCTCTTTCTCCTCCTCCCTGGAAAAAAACCCATTGTTCATCAAAGATGGCTTCTTGTTCCTCTTCTTCTTTGTCCCAGTCATTCTGCTGCATAATCAACTTTTCATAAGTACATAACGCCATTTCTAAAAATTGAAATAAAGTGCCCAAAGTATCTTTTCCATCTTGTTCTTCCTTTTTATATTTTTGATATTCAGTCTTTAGTTCATCCACAAGCGATGCCATCCTGAAAAGAGAAACTTTCCCCAAAACAACCAACCAAGTATTTTTAATCAAAAATAATTCAAAAAAAGTTCCAAAAGTTAATACTTTTCTTCCTTCTTCTATTTCTGTTTCTGGGGTTACTGTTTAATCAAAGAGGTCCAATTACCATATATCTTTATTTGGGATTCTAGGCAATCTCCTCCTTTTTCCACTTCTGCTCCAATTTTTTTCCTCTCCCTTCCCACTTGCAACATCAATTTTTAAATGATCAGAAATCCATACCTCTAATAAGGGTTTTCCAATTTCTTAAATTTTTAAGTCCAATGTCCAAGAACTCTTTTGTCCCGTTCAGAATAGTTCACCTTCAGTGCCCAAACAAATTTCAAATCTTCATCTGCTGTTTCCATGGGGTGGGAGAGTGAAGAAAAAAAAGTTCCCTTTAACAGCTTCTCCGCCGCTTTCGATCTTCTTAGGGATACAATGTATCCTCCAGCAATTCAGACAGCTCAGTTCCAGCGAATTTAAAAGATGTTGATTGACCCGGCTCAGCCAGCACTTTCACTTTTCTTGCTTCCTTCAGGACAATCTTACCCGGTTGCAGGCTTCTTCGTGGCGGCCATTGCTGACCGCCGCTCCACCACCTTGGGAAAAAGGGGTTTTTCCAGACGAGGAGGGGATCTGTGACACCCCCAACCCCCTGTCCGTCTCCCCTCTCTCTTTGGCTGTCCCTACAGGGCAGCCATATCCCCCTGAGCCATTTGGATCGGGGGTACCTCGGCAGCAAGCGCAGCAGGAATCGCGAACGGTCGCAAATTCCTGCTGCCACCGAAGCCACGCGGAACCGGAAACCGGAAATGTTTGCATTATTAACTGCCTATTATGATGCAATTACTTAAGACAAAACAATTTTGAATTTAGAGACATGTAGAGAAAGCCTCAATTTTATTGGTCTCTTATTTTGGATTTTTCAATCCAAACCTACTTGTAGAAATGTTGTTAATGCCTGCACCTAAGCAAACGTCTTACAAGATTTGAATTATGCTTTCCACCATCTCAAATTTGGTTTCTTCGACATCCCCTCCCCCCTCAGTTTGGGAGTCACAGGAGTCGCGGGAACTGGGTTGTAGCCTAGAGCGAAGCTAATCTATATGGCATTTCTATATTTTTCTGTTGCAGGTTTGCACACGGTACGATCTGGGACCGGTGGTTTGAATTACAGTTGCTTTGACCCATAATGGTTCACCAGAGAGGTTTTTGGCAAAAACTAAGTCGCCTACCTTGAACTCGCAGCATTTTCCGGTAGATCCACAGGGTTTCTCTGGCTCGTAGGACGGGTGAAGCTGGTCGAGGTGGGAACGGAGCTTGCGTCCCATCAACAGTTCAGCTGGGGTCTTGTTGGTGATGCTATGCGGAGTGATGTGTTGGAGTAGGAGTATTCTGTTGATTTTGTCGTCAATGTCCCCATAGTCCATTTTGTGGAGAGTTTTTTCAACAAATTGTGCCATGCGCTCGGCCCTGCTGTTAGCGACAGGGTGAGTTGGCGAAGCTAGCGCATGGCGGATACCCCGGTCTGCTAAGTATTGTTCAAACGCCAGGGTGGTGAACTGGGGTCCATTGTTGGAGACCAGAACATCTGGCAGCCCGTGCATTGCGAATAGCCTATTCAATTTTTGGATGACGGACTCGGTTGTAGTATTCTTCATTTCGTGGATCTCGAGCCAGTTGGAATAGGCATCCACTGTTAGGAAGTACGTATGTCCCTTAGTAGGTCCTGCAAAGTCAACGTGGATGCGGGACCACGGCCCCCGGGGGGTTTCCCATTGTGTTGGAGTTGCTCTAGGTGGGGCACTGCTGACTTCTTGGCACTTTAAAAAAATATTTACCCAGGCTTTGATCTGTTTGTCGATGCCTGGCCACCACGTGTAGCTTCGTGCGTGAGCTTTCATATGCACGATGCCAGGGTGACCGTCATGCAATGTTTTCAATACTGCTCGTTGTAACCGCTCTGAGACGACAACTCTTTCTCCCCATAGGATGCAGCCTTTTTGCGAAAAAAGTTCTGTTTGCCGGTTTCTGAAAGGGGTGAAGTCGTCAGGGGTTTGTTCTATTGGCCATTCTCGTTCGACCCAGCTAAGAAGTCACGCCAAGACAGGATCTCGTTTTGTTTGATGCCAAATTCTTATGGGGGTCATGGCTGCTCTATAGGCAAAAGGGTAAATGCAATGCAAATGCAATCCTATGTCTTTGTCTGAAATAATCTTCTTAGTTTTGGCTTACCTAAGTGTGTTGTTTATTTGGAGTCTCTTTGCTTATGAATAAATTGACCCAGTCTTTCTGAATGGGTACAAAATCTCCTCAAGCTTCCACTTGAGGTTGTTTTCCTATGGCAGGAAGATTGGGGTTGCTTCTTGCCTTTGTTAAGATTTTTCTTGTCTTCTCCTTTAGGGGAAATATTCTATCCTGCTTCTTTTTAATATTAAGAATAAACAATATTTTAATCTGACAAAGGGGGAACCTTCCTACAATATCATGAAAACAATTCCAATTTTTTCAGCAAATATATCACATGGACTCTCAATTCTTTGACAATATGTTATGTCAAATTGTTTCTTCACCAATATAAATAAAAATGACCTTTTTTTTTGTTGGTTAATATATTGTTTTGCATACAATAATTCAAATATAATTTGACTAAGGAAAGAAATAATCCATGTAATGAGTCTGAGATAGTATGGCAAATTCTTAATTCAGAAAATAATTACATGGCTATTTATATCAGTAAATGTAAGATATTACTAATTCTGCTCAAGTAAATTGCTGTTTGCCAGGGTTTTGAACCATGGTAAACACTAGGCCCACAGTAAATATAAATTCTGACACAAGATGAACAGAATTACATGAACAAACAAAGCAAATATTCATATATATTCATATATAAAGAAGAACTAGAAAAGAATACTAAAATATGTGAAAATATAACTTTAGAGGAAGCAAATGTATAGGAAGCAAATCAATTAAAAATACTCCATATAGTAATATAGTTAACATGACAATAAATTAGAGGAATGCTTGCAAAAAAATGTTTGATTTTTAAATCCATTACTGTTTTATAATGGAGGAGTGGGGTTCTCTTAAATAAGAAATACTAAAATAAAAGATGAATCAGCCTTAGTGTTGTGAATCAATATATACTTAATAAAGATTATTAAGAGCTTGAAGCAAAGTGCAGGGTTCTGGCCCTGCACTTCTCATTGGCCGATAATAGCGACATCAGATTGGTCCGTTCAGGAGAACCTGATTGGCTATTAACGAGCCTCTCCCATTGGTTAATGGAGCTAGCGCTCCCCGTGTTTCATTGGTTAAATAAGTTAAGAGTTGCCTATATAAAGGGGCCCATTGCGGCCATAGAGCTGAGCTGTTTTCACATGTAAATAAAGAGTTTGAAGTTCACTGTTCACCGGCTCATCTCCATCCTTTTCACCCATGCACAGAACATAACACTGGCGATGAGGATGGGATGTGGAGACATCAGAGCTTGCTGAACGACGAAGAACTATAACCGAGCACGTGGCTGAAACGCACCAACAGCGGAACCATGTCCGGCGGTGTCATACCACCCGCTCCATTCGACTCGGCACAAGAAGACTGGGACTCATATATGGATCGCTTCCAGATGTTTCTGGAGACCAACAATTTGAAGGATGCTACTACCGGAAAGAAACAAGCGGTATTCCTAACTCATTGCGGGCCAACCATATTCAAGATGGCCAAGACACTAGCAAAACCGGCAGAAGTAAAGTCTATGGACTGGGACGTCCTCGAACCCCTGCTGAGGGCTCATTACGCACCGACCGTGCCAACGCTCATTAGAAGGCATGAATTTTATCAGAGAAGTCAGCGGAAGGGCGAAAGTGTTGCTGATTTCATAGTGGATCTCCGGAATCTGGGAGGCCTATGCGAGTTTGCCAACCTAGAAGAAGCCCCAAGAAACCGAATAATTATGGGATTAGATGCACCAGGCACTCAGAGTAAACTAATGGCGAAGGGCGGCATTAGCCTTAAAGATGCCATAGCTGAAGCTACTGCAGCAGAAGCAATCAGGAAGTCAGCTGCCCAAATGTGCCACACCCACGTACCATTTCGCCAATGCGCCCACGAAATTTCACCTCAGTCAGAGGGACAGCTTGATACAGCCCACCACAAGGAACTCGAATCGTCGTGATAAAGCGATGAGGAAGAGGTCCATTGACTTCGGTCCGAACGAGACCAACGCCAGAAATCGCAGTACCAATGTCCCGGGTGTGGAGCAAGCCACCCCCGGTCAGAATGCAAATTCCTCGACGCACTCTGCCATGTGTGCAGGAAAAGAGGCCATATCGGACGGGTATGTAGAAGCAAGCCAGGACCCAGCCAGCCCTCGAGGGGGGCTAACTATCGCCAACCGACAGGAAGTCGTCCCATGAAGCGAGAACTCATGAACCACCAAGGGAACAACCACTCCTACAGAAACAAAATCCTAAAGCACCCAATGAAGCAAGAAGAGGCTCACCAAACGATCATGATCAGTCACACCTCATCTCTTGACACCAAAAAGATCCGAGTGAAAGTGGCCATCAAAAACCAGCCCTGCTGATGGAAGTCGATTCAGGATCGTCCCTCTCAATTGTTTCCTGGAAGACCCTCAAGCAGCTCATCCCCACTATCCAGAGGCAAGACCTCAGATTCCAAAGACTCATACTCAAGGACTATCAAGGAAATCAAATCCCGGTCGTTGGATCCAGCCGAGTCCGGGTATTGTTTAAGAACTGTACAGCATTCCTACCCCTGACTGTAATCGACAGGGATCGGCCTAGTTTGTTAGGCCTCCAATGGTTCGCTCCACTTAGAATTGAAGTAGCCGGCATTCACCGAACCTGCAGCAGCGTTTTGGAAGAAGACCTCGTCCACGAATTCCAGGATGTCTTCGCAGAAAAATTAGGCGAGTACAAGGGGACCCCGATATCATTTAACCTCAATCCCAAAATAGCTCCCATCCGCCTTAAGCCTCGTCGAGTTCCATTTGCCCTTAAACCAAAGATTGATGAGCATCTTGATAAATTAATAGCCCAGGGTGTGTTAGAACCAACCGATTACTCTCCCTGGGAAACCCCAATTGTAACACCCATCAAGCCGGATGGATCGATAAGAATTTGTGGGGACTACCGAGCCACCCTGAACCACGCCCTTCAACAAAACGCTTATCTGGTACCGGTGGTGCAACACCTCCTCCATTCCCTGGGGGGCGGAAAAGTCTTCGCTAAACTAGACTTAGCCCAGGCATACCAACAACTGCCTGTTGACAAAAAAACGGCAGAGGTCCAAACAATCGTTACGCACCGAGGTGCGTTTAAATGTAACCGACTCCAGTTCGGAGTGAGCGTAGCCCTGGGAATCTTTCAAAGCTTGATGGAAAGGCTATTACAAGGAATAAAAGGTGTTGTCCCATATTTTGATGATGTGTTAATCGCTGCCCCAACTCGGAAAATACTAAAGGAACACCTGAGGTTGGTTCTCCAGAGATTTAAAGATTCAGGTCTCAAAGTTAAAAAAAACAAGTGTCAATTATGTACACTGTGTAGAATATGTGTAGATTGTGTTGAATTTTTGGGATATTTAATTGATAGTCAAGGCATTCACCCCACCGATAACAAACAGGGCAATCAAGAATGCCCCAAAACCTGGGAATAAGGCCGACCTCCAGGCTTTTCTGGGCCTTATCAATTTTTATAACGTTTTCCTGACTCACAAAGCAACCGTAGCTGAACCCCTACATCGTTTATTGGACAAAAAAACAACCGGGGTATGGGGACACAGAGAAGAACAGGCGTTTCGACATGTGATAAATTTATTGACTTCTGATGCTGTTTTGATGCAGTATAACGAGACTTTGCCTTTAACTATCACGTGTGATGGATCCCCATTCGGAGTGGGCGCCATTTTAAGCCACATTTTGCCAAACGGTAGTGAAGCCCCTGTTGCCTATTTCTCAAAGACGTTATCAAAAGCAGAATGCAATTACAGTCAAATTGATAAGGAGGCCCTTGCTATTGTGTCCGCAGTTAAGAGATTTCATGAATATGTGTATGGCCGAGCCTTTACCATAGTGACTGACCACAAACCTTTGCTGGGAATAGTGGGAGATAGGCTAACACCGTATATATTATTTCCCAGAATGACTCGCTGGTCGGAATTCTTGGCGGCATATAATTACAAGTTGCAACATTGCCAGGGGAAGGCCATTCCCCATTGAGCCACGCACCTCTTCCGGAGACCATTGATGACCCCGCTCCGACGGTTACAACACTGCATATCGAGACACTTCGAACACCGCCATTAACAGCCCGAGATATCGTGATCGAAACGAAAAGCGACCCCATATTAGCATGAGTCCTCAGTTGGGTCGAGCAGGGATGGCTGTTGGACCAGATACCTGATGACTACGCCCCATTCAAGAATCGACAAATGGAACTATTTTCCCAGAAGGGCTGCATTATCTGGGGTGATAGAGTTGTCATCCCAGAGCGGTTGTGACCAGTGATACTAAGCACCTTGCACGATGGCCACCCCGGCATCGTGCGTATAAAAGCCCTCGCACGAAGCTACCCGTGGTGGCCGGGTATCGACAAGCAGATTGAGACATGGGTAAAAGCTTGTCACAAATGCCAGGAAGTAAGCAACGCCCCTCCGAAAGCAACCCTGACTGAATGGGAAACACCAAGGGGACCATGGTCCCGAATTCATCTGGACTTTGCGGGACCTACCAAGGGACACACATTTTTATTAACGGTGGATGCCTACTCGAACTGGCTTGAAATCCATGAAATGAGGAATACAACAACCGAATCAGTCATTAGGAAACTAGACAGACTCTTTGTGACACACAGATTACCAGACGTTCTAGTATCCAACAACGGGCCCCAATTTACTGCGCTATCCTTTGAACAGTACCTGGCGGACCGTGGTATTCGCCATGCACTGACTTCGCCAGCGCATCCTGCGGCCAATGGAAGGGCCGAGCGCATGGTACAATTCATCAAGAAAACCTTGCATAAAATGGACTATGGCGATATAGAAGACAAGATTAACCGGATACTCCTTTTGCAGCATATCACTCCGCACAGCGTCACCAATAAAACTCCTGCTAAGTTGTTAATGGAACAGAAGCTCCGCTCCCACCTCGACTGTCTGCATCCATCATATGAACCTGAACAACTACATGGTTCCAGCGGGAAATGCCGTAATTTCCAGGTAGGCGACTTGTTTTTCACTAGGAACTTTTTGGGCAATCCGTTGTGGGTCGAGGCAACTGTAGTACAAGTAACCGGCCCTAGATTGTACCGCGTGAAATGTCGCGATGATAGAATATGGAAGCGCCATATTGATCAGCTGCATTCAAGGCTACAGTCAGGGATCTCCGAGCCCCCTGATTTCCAAACCAAGGGGGGAGGAGATACCAAGGAAGCTGAATTTGAAGCAGCAGAAAGTTTAAGCGGAAGTAATGACCACTCAGAGGCAGCACGTCATGGATCCGGAATGGGGGTGGCCTCGCCTCAAAGAGATGCCGAGAGCAGTAGCAGCAACGAAAATTCGAATACGGAATAGGAGGCACCCTCTTTACCAGATAACGTCCTATCCCAACAAGACTGTAGCCAAATACCAGGAGAACAACGCAAATCAAATAGACAATCAAAACAACCTGCCTACCTCAAAGACTACGTGACCCCATCCCTTAAATGGAACCCGGGGGGAAGGGGTTGTGAATCAATAAATACTTAATAAAGATTATTAAGAGCTTGAAGCAAAGTGCAGGGTTCTGGCCCTGCACTTCTGATTGGCCGATAATAGCGACATCGGATTGGTCCGTTCAGGAGAATCTGATTGGTTATTAATGAGCCTCTCCCATTGGTTAATGGAGCTAGCGCTCCCCGTGTTTCATTGGTTAAATAAGTTAAGAGTTGCCTATATAAAGGGGCCCATCGTGGCCATAGAGCTGAGCTGTTTTCACATGTAAATAAAGAGTTTGAAGTTCACTGTTCACCGGCTCATCTCCATCCTTTGCACCCATGCACAGAACATAACACTTAGTGTTTGGAGAATACTTCTTGTAATATTGCGCACAATATCCTGATGTTGTGATGTAAATGTATGGCTTTTTTTATAAAGTCGATCCCTGCTTACAAAAATAAATAGGGGTGTTTACCATATAAAGTTACATCGGAATGAAGGGACTAACTCAGAGAAATTATCAGGCTCTCTTCTCACCTGTCACAATAATCCTAGATTAAGGTATAGATTGCACGTCCAATTACAGTGACACAACAGCAAAACAGCAAAATAGCAATTTATGAGATCCTTTGAGCTTAGAGTACATTTTTTGACAATAAATAAAAAAGAAAATATTAAATTGTTGGTATGATCAAAAGTGTCCTGAAACTTTTAAGTTCAGATAGAATGAGAATCTGTTGATTGTCAATCTAATTTTTTTTCTCAGACTAGTGTTATTTTAAATCTTAGGAGGGTAGGTTTTTTTTTATCCATTTATAAATAGAATTGTAAACTTTTTGGTTCAAAGATGAACAAAATAAAATCCCATTCTTGTCAGTGAACTCTATTCTGTTGGGTGGCCATAAATTGCATGTGTCTGAGATATTATTTCAGATCCAGCCTTACCTGTCTGTGTTACCAAAGTAGGTAAGAAGCAGAAATTGTTTCATGATTTTTTATTTTTCTCCATTGCTCTCGTTTCCAAGGTAACCTTAACCTCTGTTGTGCTGCATTTGCTTTCATGACAGATGGTTGGCTCCCCATATGATCATCTAAAGTCTAAATATAGTCTTATGAACCAATTGAGAAGTATTTTCCCTCACATTTTCTTTATTGTTTTGTGGGAAGTAAGTCTGAAACGTCAAAACCTTTTAATACACCCATCTTTCAATTTAGATTGCAGCTTCAGTTGTTTGCATGAAAGTTCAGACAACTTTGTACAAATCTCACAAAATTTATTTCCTATATATTTTTTATGAAGGACAGTACATGTTACTTCAATATTACTTGAATATTGACATTCAGAATTTGGGCTTATTATTCTTTTTGGATTCTATCTTCTGCCCATTCTATCAAATCAATGCTAATGAGGGCATCTTTGGAGCTAGGTTAAGTGAATTGTGAAGTGGAAACAGATATTATATCCTCTCCTGGCATCAGAAATACTTGCTACCAATTTCAGAACCTTTGGAAAACTTAGATACATATTAAGGCCTAGAAAAATCTTGCCTGCATTCCTTGGCAACCTCATATGATTATGATTGTATATCTGCTTGGGCAAAAATAATGCCAGCTTTTAAAATTGATAAATCCAACAGTTTCCCGCATATCAGAACCTAGTTTATTGCTTAGCAAAGCCTTGCCAAATGAAATGATGACAAAAAAACCCCCAAAGAATTAAACTAGGGGTGAGATGGGCAGACAGGACTCAGGTCTTTGGAAATAGAACCTTACCAGACATAATGAAATGTAGGAAAGTGATAAAAGGAGGAAGAGACTAAGAAACAATCAGGAAAGAAATGCCCCCTCAATGCTTTAATGATCTGAGAAATTTAGAAAGGGTTTGACCTAATGGTACAAAAGTTGAAATTGGCAGTAAGTCAAAGAGAGCAGCTTCTAGTCATCCTTCATCAGCCAACTAAAACTAAAAAAACATTATATATAAATTGGGAGAAATATACTTATGTTTGCCAATTGACAAGCTTCTTCTTGGCATTATAAGAAATGGAATGGAGCTATATTTCTTGTAGTTGGCATAACAAAGAACTTAGTGTGTACTGAAAATTACCTACATATTATACAGTCACCTTTACACTTTTGACTGCTCACCAAGCCACACAACAAACACCATCATAAAGTTTGCGGACGACACTACCGTGATTGGTCTCATCTCCGGAGAGGATGAGAAGGCATATAGGGCAGAAGTAGAGAACCTGTCTATCTGGTGTTCACAGAACAATCTGTCAATGAATATTCATAAAATCAAAGAACTGATTATGGACTTCAGGAAACATGGACAGGACCACACCCCACTCATCATCAATGGAGAACGAGTGGAAACTGTCCCTACGATCAGATTCCTTGGCATCCATATTTCAGCTGATATCTCCTGGTCCCCTAACACCAAGGCCACAGTGAAAAAGGCTCATCAGGGGCTGCACTTCCTGCGGGTTCTCAGAAGAACAATCTGGATAAGAAGCTGTTGCTGGCTTTCTATAAAGCTTCTGTGGAGAGCGCTCTGACATATTGTCTGGGTGTGTGGTATGCTGGCTCCACAGTTGAGGACAGGAAAACTGTACAGAGGGTGATAAATACAATTCAGAAGATCATTGGTTGCCCTCTGCCCTCCCTGGAAGACTTAGCCAGGTCCCGCAGCCAAAGCAGAATCAAGGCCATCATAAAAGACCCCTCTCACCCTGGCAGTTATCTTTTTGACCTGCTGCCGTCTGGATGGTGTTTTAGGTCAATAAAATCCCACACCACTAGACTAACAAATAGTTTCTTTCCCTGGGCCATCCATACCGCAAATAAACACAAAGTCACTACCTTATTAAGATGTGAAATCTCAATACCCCATTCAGATTTTCATTCAGACATATTACAGTACAATCCATCTCTTGTGTATTATACTCGGCTAAACATTACAGTCAGTGTTGGATGTATATTTTGTGTATATTCGTAGATATTGTACTCTCTAATTGCAAATGGAGATGTGGGTATTCTATTTTTCTTATTTTCATTTTTAAGTGCTTTGGTTTAATTGTATTGTGAACAGTTGCTGGGGTGCATCCACAGTTTCATTGGACTTGTACAATGACAATAAAGTTATTATTCTTCTTCTTCTTCTAAATGTTATTATTAAAATTGGTGTTTCATAATAATCTCAACAAAAAATTATGGTAAAACTTGTGAGTCACAGTAATAATGAAACCCTACTCTTTCCCACTCCCGAGAATTAAAAATCAAAAAAGTTATAAACCAAAAAGTTATAAACTAAACAGCTGCAATCTTCCAACCTTTGGCATATCAGTCTCCCACAGAGCAACAGACAGCATTCATAGGGAAAAAGTGCACATACTAAAACATAGCAACAGAAAGACTGGGGAATACATTGTTATATCCTCCCATGTCTTCCAAAGCATTATTAAGTTAAGAAAATGGACATACTGAGTATGTCCATTTTGGCTAATTTAATATGGAATTCTGTTTATTTATGCAACCTTCTGTATTTTACTCAGTAATCTTTACAGCAAGCAATCATCTACAAGCCACTGCTAAATCCAATCCATTTAATAAAGTCTATAAAACAGTAGAACTAAAAAACGAAAGTATAAGGACATCAAAAATAAAGTGTTTTAGATTGGGGATGTAGAATGCTGTCACAATTTACTTAGTTCTAGTCTGTGGGCTTGGGTTGTTTTTTATTTCTTTGGATAACCATAGCATTTTCACATGACCTTCTCAATAAAGGCATTATTCAAAGAAATACAAGCTCATTGTCAAGTAACTTGTCAAGTCATTTCTGTCTGCAAAAGTGCAATTACTGCCAGATTTCATTTATCAGAGAATGTCTTCTCATGCTACTGTCATTCATACTTGTTGCATCTTTTTTACTGATTAGACAAGAGTCAAACATAGATTTCTACACTGCTTGCTTTACTGGAACATTTAGATGAACTAATTTAGGAGTATTCAAGAATTATAGGCAACCCAAGCTAATTAAGTAAGATTTTAAATCACAGTTATTATTAACCAAGTAACAACAATGACCTAATATATTATATATTTCATGTTAGTTTTTGGTCCTTATTTTTGAATTTCTCCCTAATTTATTTTATAACTGAGAATACCATCTTATAACCTTCCAAAGCTGTTAGTCTTTTTTTTTTTTTTTTAATCTAGACTACAGTTACAGAATTGCTTTGCTGTAGGCATCATTTTGGAGGGCATCATTTTTGAGAAGGCTGATTGTTATAGTATCAGCCTGATTCATTTTATATTTAACAACATTCGTTTATCAATTAACTAGATAGTCTTTCTAACCTAGATTGACTAATACGGGCAATTGAATCAGGTAGATATTTCTATATCAGCAGTATTGCTCACCATGCATGACTTTAAGACTGATCTATAATTATTTTGAATATTTCAGCATGTGTTTTTGAAAATGGATACTCTGGATTAATGGGTATGTTTTACTGAATTATCAGTTATTACTGTCACTACCAGGGCATAACTTTGTGACGTAATATCCTATTGCAAGGTAAATAATTGATGTTAATCTGAACAGCTCTTTCTGATGCTACAGAGAGGTCAAAAGCTATGTGCAGATTACTTTTAAAATCAATGTAATCTGGCATAAGAATTAAATTGACTGGAGGATAAATTAAGTAAATGGAGGATAAAATAAGAGAAATGGAAATAGGCAGATATATTTGGTTATGTTTCCAGATCTCACAGTTGCCCTCATCTCTACTAATTATGGAAAATAAATTCAAAATATTCTTTCTTATACTTGCAAAAATGCTTTTAAACTGTCAGTACAGAGGAAGATTTCTTCCACTAAGAAGGAAAAGTCTATATTTGTACAAATGTATGTTATGTTGGAAATTTTCTTTCATTCTGCCCAGTTTTGTCATCCTTGCCATCTTTTCTCTTAATTTTTCTCTTTTTGTGTGTGTGTTTAATGTTTTATTTGTAGATGGACCAAAGTCCCTGAGAGTTGGTAGCATATACATTTAAAATATTATTATTAGTATCCGAATAACTTGATCAGGTTAAGTTTAAATTAGAATATAAGGGGTGCAAATGATAAGACTATCTGTTGACTAACAAAATTGGCAAGAAATGATTTGAACACAGCAACAAAATATTAATCTTGAAATCTAGTTTAACAAAAATAAAACTGAAATAAAAGCAAAAATGAAAAGTAAGATTGAACACAGATGTTGAACACAATGGCAAACATTGTCTTCAACATCTCTCTATTAGTGGATAAAGTATGAATAAGAAACAAAGTGAGCTGGATATCACACAAAGGAAAATATAATTTAGAAATTACAGAAACACAGTAGGATTCTTCCCATCAATGAAACATTAAGCTTCTTTGAGAGGTTCAGGCAACATGAGAGATGGGGGTAATAAAGCTTCACTATCAGAAATAAACTTACCTATTTAGAGGTTCATTGACTGACAGTCAGTGTTGAAAGGATCTGAGTTAAGTGGATTTTTTACTAGGAATCAACAGGGCATCCTCCAACCCCAGTTGGAAAAGGTGGGTAAAGATTTATTAAAATAGATTTTTAAAAGCCTCAAAAATAGTAGTGATGAGAGATTGTGGCTATTCAGACATTTATTTGAAGAGTAATTCTTCCAAATACAAAATGTCAGATAAATTCTTAATTTGTGTTGGAGTACCGTATATACTCGAGTATAAGCCGAGTTATTCAGCACATTTTTTGTGCTGAAAAAAAACCCCTCGGCTTATACTCGAGTCAGATTCCCCTCTGAAAAAAAAATGGTGTGGACCTCCGAAGCTGGGCAGCCGCTTCCCTGCTTCCGTGTTTCCTTTGCAACTTTTAAGCATGGGAGGGGGAGGCTTTTCTGAGCTCTAGGCTGAAAAAGCAACGCGAGCCGAGGTCGCTCCACTCAGTTTCATTTCCTCAGCTCCAGCTGCTTTCAGTCCACGGGGGAGGAGAGGGAGGAGGGGGAGAGAGAGAGAGAGAGATATCATAAGAACGGTTTTTTCTTGCAAGGGAGAGAGTGACTCCTGCCTACCACTGTCATCATCATCATCTTTTAGGTTAGTGAATCAATCAAACCTTTCATGATAGTGAGATCGTTTCCCAAATTTCCCTTAAATCAGGGAAGAAATCAGAAACAAACCTTTGGGCTGAGAATAAGCTTGTTCCTATGATGCCATTTTTGTTCACTTCAGTGTGAAAAGTGTGAAAAAACACACTTCTTTTTCTTCATCTTCTTGTTCCCTATTTACTGGTCTCTTTCAAAGAGGAAATTGTGAACATCAAACTTATTCTCAACTGTCCTAGTGAAAGTTTTTATTGGTATCTATTTTTATTTTTGAAATTTACCAGTAGCTGCTGCATTTCCCACCCTCGACTTATACTCGAGTCAATAAGTTTTCCCAGTTTTTTGTGGTTAAATTAGGTGCCTCGGCTTATATTCGGGTCAACTTATACTCGAGTATATACGGTAATTTTCTCTTTCAAAAGGGTGTGGTGGGAGCTAAAGGATTTGCAACCTTGGATTTCACAGAGACTGAATGTATTAAAGTGATGGGAACTTTAAGTACAAGTAACCATGCATGGTTACGGTTCTTGGTTTTAATGAGATATTTGACAAAAAGAGACAAACACAAGGTTTTTTAAAAGCCATTTTAATAGGTGTTGTAGCTGGCTGGGTTTCTTAAAAAAGGAAGTTGGGGATAATATTGTCTCAAACCATTTCAGGGAGATAGATAGATAGATAGATAGATAGATAGATAGATAGATAGATAGATAGATAGATAGATAGATAGAGGGAGGGATGGGGTTGAATTTTTTTTTGAAACAAATTTTATTAATTTTAAAGACAAACAAACCATCATTAACCATTGAATACATAAGCCCTTTTTCCATTATAAATTTTACAAGTCGAATAAGACATTATTTTATACAACATAGTTCTGTTTTACACCATTTCCATATAAATATATAAATATCTTTTAGCAAATTTCTCATTATTTCTCTTTACTCTTATTCAATTTCATTATTATTATTATTATTTTTTCCTATATTTATCCAATTTATAATCATCATCCACATTTCTCTCTGACTTAATTACCATTATTCTCATCCAACATTCCTCCGAGGTTTTATTAATTCTCAAACAAACATAAAAACACAAAACACACAATAATAAAACTTCTTTTAAGAAAGTAGTTTGGACCCAGATTACCTCTCTTTATATGGACTTCAATTAGCTTCATGCTCATCTTATATACCATTACCTATTTTATTTACCATTCTATATCTTCTATATAACTACTCCCCACTTTTCACTCTTCTTAATTCTATTTTATTTAATTCATTTTAATTTAAATCATTGTGTTTGTATCTTTTGTCCATTCTTTCCAAATTATCCATTTATCTCATTCCCTACAAAAAAAAAAGGATTTCTCCTGAAATCACTGATCGGAGTATGATGCCTCTCTATCCTCCCCCTAAATTAATATTTAAAATAATGGCCATTACCCAATCTGATTCTGCTTAGTAGCAGAACTTTTAAAAAGAGGAAAGAATAATAAATCCAAAATGATTAATATAGTTAAATAATAAATCTAAATGTTAAATCTTGTAACATTCCAATTATCTATTTCAAAAACAAACGCTACAATAGTAAGTTTATAGTAACATCAATACAACAATTAATTAAACTCTTCAATTAAACTCAATATTTTAAACATTCCTTTTAATATTTTGTTAAATTTTAAAGTCTATCATAACTAAACATTTCAATATTTTAATCTTTTATTAATTCTTATAACATTCTAGTTTTCTATTTCTAATACAAATACTACAATACCATCTTATATACCTTGCAGAATCTTCTTTGTAAAAGAAATTATACATTACCCTTTATCCCAAAAAAAAATTCCTTTTTTCCCATCTTGATTCATACCTTTGTGGCTTTTCCCCCCCTTTTCCACCGTCTTGAGAAAAGGGGGTTTTGTCGGCTGGGGAGGGGGTCTGTAACACCCCCAAACCCCTCTCCGGCTTCCCCCTATCTTCGGCTGCCTCTGCGGGGCAGCCTTATCCTCCAGACCCGTCAGGATCGGAGGCACCAAGATGGCTAGCACCGCAGGGATCGCGCAGGATTGCGAATCCCTGCTGCTGCCGAAGCCGACAAACCGGAAGTCGGGTTGAAATTTTTAACAACCAGTTCTGTGGGCGTGGCTTAGGTGGTGGGTGTGGCTTGGTGGTCATGTGACTGGGTGTACATGGCTTGAGGGTCATGTTATTGGCTGGGTGTGGCCAACTCAATATCACTCACATTGAAGCATGCATCTCCTTGCCTGGCGTCTCATGACTGTGGGGATGCTGCAACAGTTGTAAGTGTGAAAAATGGTCAGAAGTTATTTTTTCCAGTGCTATTGTAACTTTGAATGGTCACTCCACATAAGCAAAGTACCAGCAAAGGAGGAAAAAAAACTCCAGAGATGTTCCTGAGACAGGAAGTCTAGTCCTGCCAAGAATGTAATAAGGGTTAACGGAGAGGCAGTTTCTGTAAGCAACACCATAATGTTTCCTTCCTGCCTTCCTTACAGGATTAGGCCAGTAATTTCTTCTAACAACCGGTTCTCTGAACTGCTTAGAATGTTAACAACCGGTTATAGCAAATAGGTGAGAACCAGTAGAATCTACCCCTGGATAGATAGATAGATATAATTCCATTTCACACTGATAAACTAAGTTTCAAATATTTCAATGAATTCTTGGATACTTTAATCTGGGATCCATATCTCCACTTTAGAATACAGGATCTCTAGAATAGGAAGCACACATTACTCCCCTTATCTTTTTACTAGAAATGATCTCAGAGTTTTCCATGGAATATAATTATATATAAAATAAATAAGGATATGAAGCTATGTATTACATAGACTGGTGTTTCTCATATTATTAAATATAGTACAATATAGATGAACTATTGTCATACATCAGCCTTAAGATACTTTTCCATGTCAGGCAGGCTTTGTATGTTTGCACATAATTAAATCTTAATTAAAACTATTTGGTATGGAGTTTATTAAAATAATATTTTATTCGTATTATAGAACTGCATTAAGATTTAATGGATACTTAATGATATGAAGCTTTAAACTAAGCTGTTCTCAATTTTTTATGCTTTCCCATTTGAAATCTGAAACACAACTTGGATTCATTCCACAAGGCTGAGCTATAATACCTTGATGCCCACTGACATATAGCAGAATCATAAACAATCTCTTCCCACAGTATGCCACACCCTTACATTTTGAAAAGCTTACTTTTTTGAGCCTTGCATCATAATCTTCCTCTAAGTTTGACAATCTTTGCATAATTCAGAAATTATTTGGGTAGCCCAGAGTTGGAGAACCTGTTCAGTCTAGTAACCATTTCCCCCCAAATTTTCACTTATAATTTTCATACTATACACAAAGATTTGAAAATGTTGAAATAATGTAATGAATGCCTTGTCCAAAGGCAAAACAACACACATGTTAAGAAAATAATGGGGTATATAAATATCATTTAGATGTGGGTAGCTAATTTTTCATTTAGGCTGACTGACAAAAAAGACCGGAACATGATATTTAAATGGAGAGAAGAATAGATCTCCCTTGTTTTCCAGGCCTTATAACATTTTTGTTTCATTCTTGGCTAAAGAAGGATGACAACTTAATTTCATAATTCATGCTATGCATATAAAATGTGCACCATGCAGCTCCTACAGTTTTTAAATAAAGGGAAACAAGTCTTCCTGAAAATAGGAGAACTAGTACTTGTTAAAATAGATCGGATATATCCAACTTTTTCTGGTTGCACATGCATACTAGTTTTTTCCAGCTCTTAGGGGCAGTGCTCATCTCCATTCAAAGCCGAAGAGCCAGCACTGTCCAAAGACATCTCCATGGTCATGTGGCTGGCAAGACTAAACTCTGAAGGTTCATAGAGCACTGTTACCTTCCCACCAAAGTGGTCCCTATTTTTCTACTTGCATTTTTTCAAGCTCTCGAACTGCTAGGTTAGCAGAAGCTGGGACAAGTAATGGGAGCTCACCCCATTATGTAGCGCTAGGGATTTGAACAGGCAAACTCCTGACCTTTCTTATCGACAAGGTCAGCATCTTACCCATTGGGCCACTGCATCCCCCTGGTTGCATGTACCTGATCTATTCCTGTCCTGAAGGTTCCACTCAAAAATTGTTACCCTATAAAATGTCTGAAAATTTTACTCTCTTTTCTATGTAAGGCCTGTAGACTTGACTTATATAGATAGGCAACTATCTAGCACAGGGATGTCAAATACAAGACCTGAGAGTTGGATACGACCCATGATGTGGTCAGATCTGGCCCGCGGGGCCGTCCTGGAAAATGTAAGAGGCTGTCCTGCATCACTTTGTCCCAGCCTACCTAATGCAAAGAGGAAACATCGGGCCAGTGTGGCTTCAGCCCGGTCTACCCAATGTGAAGAGGAAACATGCCAGCAGTTTTGGGAGTGGCATCAATATGGCCATGTGCACCCAGTCAGACATGCCTCCCCCAGCCCCCTGAGGTCAACTACAGCCCTGATGCGGCCCTCAATGAAATTGAGTTTGACACCCCTGATCTATCATATCAGTTGCTACCTATGGAATTGATTTGTATCACATTGAATTCCTTCTGGGGCAGGAAGGAACATAATTGATGGAATTTAGAAGATGGTCAATGTTTCAGTGCCACCCTGCCAGAAGGCAGTGCTTGTGGTTTTGAAGGAAGCTGTCTTGCAACCTTTCCTTAAGGGAACAGTTTTTAACAACTGCTACTCAGTCTCCAGGGTAACAATTTTTGAGTGGAACCTTCAGGACAGCTTCATGTAGTCAGCTTCAAAGCACTCTGAATTAATGGAAACATTTTCAGCAGAATTCAGACTGAATTACTAGACATGAGTTTTTAAAAAAGTGGGTGAGTGATAGTTCTTTCCTCTTATTCCAGATTAATCATTGTATTGTGATGTTGTCAATGGTAAGATACTTTCTGACTGCCTGTGAGTGTTAATCATTGACAGTATTATTGTGAACTAGTCTTCTGTCTGGTCCAGAAAAAGAGTGGGAGGCAGCACGACAGCTGATTGGCTACCGTGTCTGACAGCACGCTATAAAAGGAGCGCTGTCAGCCATGATCAGCTGTCACCTGTCAGCCGCTGTGTTAGCATGCAGTTTGATGTTTTACCCTGTTAGATTTTTGAAATAAAAGGGCTACCCTGAATTCTCTGGTCTATCACAGTAATTCCCACTTTAACTTAACATATTGGCAAAATCAGGGAAGTGTTGTCCTGGTTTCCGGAGAGTTTTAATATATGGATGGGACAAAAGAGGCAAAGTGAAGCATTAGATTTTTCAGCTTCAGTCAGTTATAGTCTTGTCCATCAGGCAGAAGCCACTATGCTAATAGTACTGCTATATGGCTAGACTCTTACTCAAGTACAGTTTTCACCTAGCTCTAGCTTGAGTATTAACTTCACTACTTGATGTGAGGACCTTACAACACGACTCATGCCCTTAACTCCATGTGCAGAATATTGTATAAAATGCTATGGCTCATTTGCTGGCAGGAACAAACTGGAAATATTGTATGACAAAATCTTCTGGAGCCAGACCTGTCCAGTACATTCAGTGGAGGAGAGCTCCTTGAAATGTTTATAACTTTAGGGCTAGTAGTAATAATTAGTAATACCATTGCTAAATTTGCAGATGATACAACAGTGGTGGGACTTATCTCTCAGGGGGATGAGTTTGCCTACTGAGATGAGGTGGACTGTTTGCTTTCGTGGTGTGGAGACAATAACTTGGTCTTCAACACCAATAAGACCAAGGAGCTTATAGTGGATTATAGAAGGAACAGATTAGACATCCAGCCCTTGCTTATCAATGGAGACCAAGTGGAGCAAGTGGCCAGTTTTAAGTTTCTGGGTGTTACCCTAAAAGAGGACCTGACCTGGGGTGCCCACATTGCAGCCCTGGTCAAAAGGGCCCAGCAGAGATTATACTACCTGAGGCTTGTAAGAAAACAACAACTGAATGAGAAACTGCTGGTGACCTTCTACCACTGCATCATAGAGAGCATTTTAACATACTGCACCTCTGTATGGTTTGCCAATTGCACAGTGGCAGATAGGAAAGCACTTCAGAGGGTTATTGTCATTGCCCAGAAGAACATGGGTTGCCCTCTCCCATCTTTGGAAGAGCTTTATATCTCTTGCTGCCTTATGAAAGTTCAAAACATTCTCAAAGATCCATCTCATCCTGGGAACCCCCCTTTTTTTGAACTATTACCATCTGGCAGATGGTACAGAATAATAAAAACAAAGACAAATAGTCTGAAAAACAGCTTCTATCCCAGGGCAGTAGCTCTTTTGAATTCTGCTGTATAGTGCAGTGTTGGTGTGGTGGCGGGAGTTTCCGGTTCAATATGTGAAGGGTGAAGGATGTGTGTTTGTGTTTCTTTTCATGGTCATGGTCATGATGTGTACTGAAGATAGTGTTTGATTTCGTTGTACAAGGTGCAATGACAATAAAGTAAACAATAAATAATAAAGCAGAAAAGAAGATAATGCTTCTTCGTGGTTGTCCCACTTGAACATTGTATTAATGCCCACAGTGATGGCCTTCTGGAAATTGACTTGTACTCTGAGTGAGGGATTGGTTGACATCATTTAAGTCTATTTGAACAATGATTACTAATTTATTTTTTACAAAGTTCTTGTAGCTATTTTATGTTATTTTGTTTATTTTTGATGTTCATCAGACAGTTTACTATGGACATTATATATGCCATTGGGATGGAAATCTCCTATAAACAATAACTGAAGAGTATGCAACTTTTAAAGTTAGCCAGTTACACCTCATCACTTTTGTATTCAAACAATGAAGGAGTAAGATCCCCAAGGTTACATAATTTTTATACAGAATGTTGTGGTATAGAATGTTGAACAAGAACAATGTGAGCATGTGCATATACTAAGAGGCTGACAAATGCAGAGATAATTACTTTATATTATTAAGGATGCAAGATAACAAAAAAGGGAAACAGATATCAAAGTGTGAAGATACTAATATAGCAGCTTTGATATACTGCAAGAAATGTGCCAAGTCTCTACAATTGTTATTTTAACAAGTTGACTGTACTGTAGAGTGAAAAACAGCAAAACACTATCATTAAATCCTTTCATTTGCTAAAGGCATAAATTCCATAATTATTTGAATCTTTAACAATACATTGGGAAAACTAGAAGAACTGAAAAATTCAATTAGCAAACTGTAAGGAAAAAAATAAAATTTAAATGAATATACTGTATATAAACAACTGCAGAATAGAAAAGCATACACTAAATTTTCATTTCAGTTCTAGATACTTCAGATATTTTAATTGCATTACTTAGCATTGATGTTTTATTAAAGACCTTATTGTAAGCCATGAGTCTTGAAAATTTCAGCAGCATATACACCTAAACAACAATATATAAATCTAGTCAAACATTTGAAGATATATAGGAGCTATACCTAAAGCATTTTGGAAACTGTATCTGTCTCTGAAATCTTCAATTATACATTCTGGTAGAGACACCTGCAGCACACTGTTGGCTCATATTTAAATGATTGTCCACTAGGATTCCAAGATTCCTGTTACAGTTACTACTATTGAGCAAGGGACCACATATGCTGTACCTGTACATTTGGTTTTTCTTGACTAAATGTAGAACCTTACTTTTTTCACCCTTGAATGAAAGATAATTGATTAAGAATAATTTAAATCAACATTTGGTCACTGATTAAAAAAAAATATTTGCAAGCTTAGATATTCTTTAAAATGCTACCGGTAACAAAACTACGCATGTCAACATGTACTGAAAAGTCTAACTATAACTTCCTCCATTTTATGGCAGAATAGCAAGTGAAAATAAGAAATCAAGATGAATTCAGTCTGTTTGACCAAACAGCAGGCAAGAAAGTTGCATTAGTATAACAAACTAAGTTTACTGACAGTGAATAAATAAAACAGTCTACAGAAAAGGAATTTCATATATCAAAGTTCAGGCAATTTCAACTAGAATCCCAATGGAATTGGGTTACAGACATGTTATGTTCTGCGCATGGGTGCAAGGAGTGGAGACGAGACAGTGACAGTGAACTTCAACTCTTTATTAAGCATACTGAACAGACCAAAACCCTCGGGCAGAAGCAGCCTTATATAGGGCTGGCTGCTGACCTATTAGCCAATGAGAAACATGGAAGTATTAAACCCTTGAACCAATGAGAGTTGGCCCATTAACAGCCAATCAGATGTCCCAGAAAGGACCAATCCGATATCGCTATTATCGGCCAATCAGAAGTGCAGGATTAGAACCCTGCTTTTTCTTTAAGGTTGTTAAAACTTTATTAAACACTTTTATTAGTTCATAACACCCTTTCCCCCTAGGTTCCGTTTGAGGCGTTTGGTGACACAATCCCGTAGATACGCAGGTTGTTTTAACTGTCTATTAGATTTGCGCTGTCCCACCGATTCCTGTCTGTAATCCGGCTTTGGCGGGACGTTTTTTGATCTATCTGATACAGGCGGTTCCGCATCCTCACTGGATGACTCGGTGCCGCTAATTCTATCGTTGTTGTCCTCTGATCTCTGCAGGGCTTGCCTCCATTGAGGTATTCATCTGTGGTGAGAACAACCCTCCCCCTTATTCTTCTTCATGTAAGGCGCCCGGCTGCTGACTTCCTTCACTTCCGCTTTCCACCATCTCGAATTTGGCTTCTTTGATATCCCCTCCCCCCTCAGTTTGAGAGTCACAGGAGTCATGGGAACTGGGTTGTAGTCTAGAGCGAAGCTGATCTATATGGCATTTCCATATTTTTCCATCCCAGGTTTGCACACGGTACGATCTGGGCCCGGTGGTTTGAGTTACGGTTGCCTCGACCCATAATGGTTCGCTGGAAAGGTTTTTAGCGAAGACTAAGTCGCCTACCAAAAACTTGTGGCATTTTCCGCTAGATCCATAGGGTTTCTCTGGTGCATAGGACAGGTGGAGCCAGTCGAGGTGGGAACGGAGCTTACGTCCCATCAACAGTTCAGCTGGAGTCTTGTTGGTGATGCTGTGCAGGGTGATGTGTTGGAGTAGGAGTATTCTGTTTAGTTTGTCGTCAATGTCCCCATAGTCCATTTTGTGGAGAGTTTTTTTCAACAAATTGGACCATATGCTTGGCCCTGCCATTGGCCACATGGTACACTGGCGAGGTTAGCGCATGGTGGATACCCCAGTCCGCTAAGTATTGCTCAAACACCAGGGTGGTGAACTGGGGTCTGTTGTCGGAGACCAGGACATCTGGCAACCCATGCGTTGTGAATAGCCTATTCAATTTGCGGATGACTGAATCAGTTGTAGTAGTCTTCATCTTGTGGATCTCAAGCCAGTTGGAATAGGCATCTACTGTTAGGAGGAACGTATGTCCCTTAGTAGTTCCCGCAAAGTCAATGTGGATGTGGGACCACGGCCCCCAGGGGGTTTCCCACTCCGTTGGAGTTGCTCTCAGTGGGGCACTGCTGACTTCTTGGCACTTTAGACAAGTCTTTACCCAGGCTTCAATCTGCTTATCGATGCCCGGCCACCACACGTAGCTTCATGCGAGCGTTTTCATACACATGATGCCGGGGTGACCGTCATGCAAAGTTTTCAAAACTGTTCGTTGTAGCCACTCTGGGACGACAACTCTGTCTCCCCATAGGATGCATCCTTTTTGTGAGAAAAGTTCTGTTTGCCAGTTTCTGAAAGGGGTGAAGTCGTCAGGGGTTTGTCCTACTGGCCATCCTCATTCGACCAAGCTGAGGACTCACGCCAGGACAGGATCTCGTTTCGTTTTGATAGCAATGTCTCTGGCTGTTAGCGGTGGTGAATGTAGTGTTTCAATCTGGAGTGTCGTTAAGGGTTGGAGCTCGGTCGTCAACGGTTTCTGGAAGTGGAGCACAGCTCAATGCATCAGTGTGGGGAATGGCTTTCCCCGGGCGGTGTTGTAATTTATAGTTGTACACAGCTAAGAACTCTGACCATCGAGTCATTCTAGGTGACAATACATTGGGGGTTGGCTTGTCTCCCGCTATAATCCCCAGCAAAGGTTTGTGATTGGTAATAATAGTAAAAACTCGTCCATACACATATTCATGAAACCGTTTCACAGCAGATACAACAGCAAGAGCCTTTTTGTCAATTTGGCTATAGTTACGTTCAGCCTTCGATAAGCAAAAATAGGCAATAGGGGCCTCATTACCATTTGGTAACACATGAATCAAAATGGCTCCTACTCCAAATGGTGACGCATCACATGTAATTGTTAAAGGCAAAGTCTCATTATACTGCATTAAAACAGCATCGGAGGTTAGTAAGTTTTTCACTTGTCAGAATGTGCGCTCCTTTCGGTGCCCCCAGACCTAGGTGGCTTTTTTGTCCAGGAGTCTATGTAGAGGCTCAGCTATGGTCGCTTTCTGGGGCAAGAAGATGTTGTAAAAGTTAATGAGCCCCAGGAAAGCTTGGAGGTCTGTCCTATTCCTGGGTCTTGAGGCGTTTTTGATTGCTTTTAGTTTGCTATTAGTGGGGTCAATGCCTTGCTTATCGATTAGGTACCCCAGGAACTCTACTTTATCTGTACACAGTTGACATTTATTTTTTTTAACCTTTAGGCCGGAGTCTTTAAATTCCTGGAGAATCATTTTACGACGCCTTTCTAGTACTTCTCTATTTGGGGCCACAATTAAAATGACATCAAAGTATGGCACGACCCCCTTGATCCCTTGCAAGAGTCTCTCCATCAGACTTTGAAAAATCCCTGGGGCTACGTTCACTCCGAATTGGAGTCGGTTGCATTTAAAGGTGCCTCGGTGCATAACGATTGTCTGTGCTTCTGTGGTTTTTTAATCTACAGGCAGTTGTTGGTACACCTGTGCTAAATCCAATTTAGCGAAGACTTTTCCACCCCCCAGGGAATGGAGAAGGTGTTGCACCACCGGCACTGGGTAAGCGTTCTGTTGAAGGGCGTGATTAAGAGTGGCCCGGTAGTCCCCACAAATCCTTAACGATCCATCCGGTTTGTTGGGTGTTACAATTGGGGTTTCCCAAAGGGTGTGGTCAATTGGTTCTAAAACACCCTGGGCTATTAATTTATCAAGCTGCTCGTCGATCTTTGGTTTTAGGGCAAAAGGTATCCGACGAGTCTTAAGTTGGATGGGGACTACTTCAGGGTTAAGGTTAAATGATATCGGGGTCCCCTTGTACTCACCTAGTTTGTCTGCAAAGATGTCCTGGAATTCCTGGATGAGGGCCTCCTCCCTGTTGTCGCCTCTGGTTTGGTGAATGCCGGCTACCTCGATCCTGAGTGGGGTGAACCATTGAAGGCCTAACAAACTAGGCCGGTCGCGGTCGACGACGGTCAGCAGTAATGATGCAGTACGATTTTTGAATGATACTTTGACTTGGCTGGAGCCGACGACCGGAATTCGGTTCCCCTGGTAATCTTTGAGTATAATTCTTTGGGCTCTGAGGTCTTGACGCTAGATGGCAGGGATCAGTTGTTTTAAGGTCTTCCAGGAAACCATTGAGAGGGACGATCCTGAGTCGACTTCCATCACGCAAGGTTGGTTTTTGATGGCAACCCTCACTTGGATCTTCTTCGCATCTAACGATGAAGCGTGACCGATTGTAATGGTTTGGTGTGCTTCTTCCCGTCTCGTTGAAGTGGCCAGTGTTTTATTTCTGTAGGAGTGGTTGTTCCATTGGTGGTTCAAGTGTTCTCAACTCACAGGATGATTCCCTGTGGTCTGGCGGTAGTGGTTTTCTCTCTGAATTGGGCTGGATCCTTGCTTGCTTCTATAGACCTTCCCGATATGACCTCTTTTCCCACAGGAATGGCAGAGTTTGTCGAGGAATTTGCAGTCTGATCGCGGGTGGTTTGCCCCAGAACCTGCGCATTGGTGCGGTAGTCTTCGATTCCGTGGGTTGCGTTGTTCATGTTTGGACCGGAGCCGGTTGACCTCCTCCTCATCACTTTCTGATGGCGATTCGAGGTCCTTGTGGTGGGTCACTGTTGTTTGCCTCTCTAGGCGAGGTGAGGTATCGCTGGTGAGTTGACGGAGCCGTGTGTTGGTGCGGCGCATTCGGGCGGCCGACTTCCTGGTTGGTTCTGCTGCAGTAGCAGCTTTGATGGCATTGGCAAGATCGATGTCCCCTTTGGCCATGATCTTGCTCTGCGTCATTGGGTCATCTAATCCCAGAACTATTCGGTCTCTCATAGCTTCTTTGAGGTCTGTAAACTCACAGAGGCCTCCCAGGTTCCAGAGGTCTGTGATGAAATCCGCGATGCTCTCTCCTTTCTGTTGGTCCCTCTGGTAAAACTCATGTCTTCGGACAAGCGTTGGTATGGCAGGTGCATAATGGGCCTGTAGAAGGGGCGCAAGGATGTCCCAGTCCATGGATTTCACCTCAGCCAGTTTTGCTAGTGCCTTGGCCATCTTAAAGACGGCAGGCCCGCAATGGGTCAGGAACACTGCTCGCTTTTTTCCCGTAGTGGCATCCTTCAAGTTGTTGGTTTCCAGAAACATCTGGAGCCGGTCTATGTAGGAGTCCCAGTCTTCTTGTGCCAGGTCAAATGGAGCGGGTGGTATGGCACTGCCGGACATGGTTCCTGCTGTCGATGCGCCTTCAGCCACGAGCTCTGTTTGGTGCTCTGTAGTGCTCAGTCAGCTCTGATGTCTCCGCATCCCATCCTCGTCTCCAGTGTTATTTTCTGCTCATGGGTGCAAGGAGCGGAGACGAGACAGTGACAGTGACAGTGAACTTCAACTCTTTATTAAGCATACTGAACAGACCAAAACCCTAGGGCAGAAGCAGCCTTATATAAGGCTGGCTGCTGACCTATTAGCCAATGAGAAACAGGGAAGTGTTAAACCCTTGAACCAATGAGAGTTGGCCCATTAACAGCCAATCAGATGTCCCAGAAAGGACCAATCCGATATCGCTATTATCGGCCAATCAGAAGTGCAGGATTAGAACCCTGCTTTTTTCTTTAAGGTTGTTAAAACTTTATTAAACGCCTTTATTAGTTCATAACAAGACACATTTGCAGCATGCAAGGAAACTGGATTGCAATGAGGTGGACATTTGTCTGGAGTTTAGTAGTAATGAAATGTCACTGGGACTTCTTCCAAAAATACTCTTCTTTTTATCCTGCTGGGTCCTGCCTGCTGACTGAATCTTTTAGAATAGTTTCTTGTTTGCCAGTGTTTTGCCTTCTTTTCTCTCACAATGCTAATATCTCAGGCCTCATCTTAGTATTTGTCACCTTGCCTATGTATTCCATGATACACAGAAAATTTCTGGAAATGAGGTTTAATCAGGATAGAAATTCAAAAACCATGAATTCAAGTGCTAGTTTAGCATGAAAGCCAGCTGGGTGGGACAGTCACTATCTCTCAGTCCAACCCACTTCAGATAGTTGTTGTTGTGGGAAAAATAAGAAGAATGTATATTGGATCTCTTCGCCACCTTGAGTTATTTGTAAAAACAATAAAGGCAGGATACAAACAAATGGAGTAGTAGTTTTCACAAAGCTGTTTCTTTTGCTATCTTCTTTGGTAAACACAGTGCTGTAGATATTGAACCTTTTATGATTTTCCAATTTCCCAACAGTTGGCAAAATCAAAACCATCAAATTGCAGTCTTTAAAATAGATGTTATTGGTTAATGTAACAACTGATGAGGGCTCAGATAGTGACTCCCAGCTCCCAGAATTCCCCCTCTAGTCATGTTAGATTGGGAATTCTGGGAGCTGAAGTCCACAAGTCTTAAACTTGCCAAGTTTGAAGGCCCTTGATCTAGACCAGGGCTGTCAAACTCCTGGCCCATGGGCCAGATGTGTCACACGCTGGCCACCCCCATGCCCAGTTTAGTGAAGGAATGATAGAGGACAAGAAGTTCTAGAGGAACATTGTCCATGGAGTCATGATGGGTTGGACACAACTTTGCGACTAAAAACAACAACATGAAACATTTTTAGGCATATGTATGAAATATTTTGACTATTTTTGATCTGTTGTAGTTAAGGAGCAGTGAGTTATATTCTTTAAATACTTTCTCAATATTTTGTAATGTTTTCTGAGAAAATGGTATCTCTATTTGTACACCTCTAACGTTGGCCTAGAGTATTTTTAACTAAACATAAACTTAATTCGCAAACATATAAATCATATATATGAAACTATTCTGGAACATAGTTAAAAACCCTAATTTGCAAAGCACATTAGGAAGGAAAGCAGTATATTCTTGCAAAAGAAAACATTTCTAGTTTGAGCTGAACAACCCAATTGATCCTGTATTTTATTGGCATGAATAAGAATGGGATATTATCATTGCCTGCAGACATACGATATGGAGTGTCTATGTGTACAGCAATACAAAAAAAATGCAATTGCATTGTCCGTGTCAGCTTCATAGATATAAATAATTATACATTCTTGGCTACTATACACCTGTGATAATACTGTTTCCAGAGCTATTAAACTGACATCTATGCATAGAGGAAGGCAACCTGCTGTTTTTCTATATGGTCTTTGTAAGAGATATAATCTTACATCGAAGACTCGTATCTGATATCGAAGACTTGTATCTGACAGGAAGTGTGTGGGGGAGTCAAGTTTTCAAAAACAAAGGAGTTCTTGCTTCTCTCCAGCACATACTCAATATCATAAGCTTTTATATGCTTTCCAAAAATTTAAACAAAACTGAATAATTATAACTACGTAAAATTATTTAAATACAGTGTCTGTCAACACTATTGGGCTGGCTTTTTTAACGAATGCACCAGCTAAATTTTATGAAAAACATTGTTTTTTAAATTTATTTATGTTCTTGAATAAAAATGGTCTGATTATAGAAATATTGCAGCTATCATAATTACAAATTAGTTGAAGGTTCAATGCAACTGCCCTGCCTTTTAAATATCCTTGGCACCATACTGTTAAACATTTACTACTTCTAATCTAAAAGTAGCACGTAGAGTGAATCAAGACAGAAACTTCAGTCTTTATCTGGCTAGGGTGAATAAGGAATATTTATTTATTTATTTTCTCATACCCAACCACTATCAGCTTATAGCAATAGCATTTAGACTTATATACCGCTTCACAATGCCTTACAGCCCTCTCTAAGTGGTTTACAGAGTCAGCATATTGTCTCCAACAATCTGGGTCCTCATTTTACCCACTTTGGAAGGATGGAAGGCTGAGTTAACTTTGAGTCTGGAGAGATTTGAATTGCCAAACTGTAAGCATCTCATATAGCCCACCATCTCTTTCTTTCTTTTTTCTTTTTGGCTTTCTGGATTCCTATGAAGCTAGGTATAGTGCCTTTTTAAAAAAAAAAGAAGAAGAAGAGAAATAAAGGAAGAATATGTGCTGGCTTAATTGTAGATCCAGAAAGCAATAGCTGCAAAATAATCTGAGTAAATCGAAAGCAGTATTTGTTCAGAATTATTCATCCTTTCACAAAGAGCAATTCTTGTATCAGAATTTCTACAGAGCATCCATTTTCTAATATAAAATTCTAAAGTTATATAATTAGACACTGTTGAATAGCATGAGTAAAACCTGCTTTCAGCATTGTCATAAGTACACAAAGGTAAGGAGTTATTTTATACTTTCTTTTTGTACGTTGCATTCCACATTGTCCGCCCAAAAATATTTTCCAAGGCATATGAGAGATCTATTGGAATGAGGAAAACAGCTTGATGGGAACCTCAAGTAACATCCCACACCAATGCTGTGTTCCAACTCTTTTAATGAAAAACAATGGAGGCGTGAGATATCTGGCTGTAATTCATTTCAAATAGATATCAAAAATAATAAAATGGGGACAAGAGCTTCAGGAGAGAAGTAGTGAACTAAGTTCAAGGCAAAATACCAACTAGAACATATTTCATTTCCAGTTAAGAATCAAAAGCCCAAACCTTGAATATACTCAAGGAAAACTGCTCCAATTTTTTTTTTTTTTTTTTTTGGTAATTTTTGCAAATATATCATGTTCTCTACCTTTCCACTTTAGAGGTCATGCTGAGCAAAGATTGTTTTGTCCAAAAACCTCTCCCTTTCTTTCTCTTTCCTAACTCCCCACTACAAAGTCAAACAAAGGTTGTTGGAAGATTGCAATCTGAAACTTGGAAATAATGTTTGATCTTAGAAAGACATTTGAGGAAAATAATCACTTGGACTTATACATGGCCTATTGACTTAAATGTATAAAATCTAGATAAGCTTAAGTCACAGCTTAAGTGTCAGCCTCAAGATATCTTCTATATTTCATACCTTCTGCATCCTAACTATTGCATCTTCTCTGCTGCCATGCTATACTATTTCTTTCGGCTGTCATTAGCAACATGGGGAGGGGGGAACTTGGAGGGGAAGAGAACTGGAGGTGTTTTGTATTCCTTGGCTGTGGGTAGCAAGGGGAGGGGTTATATGATTTCTTGTCTTTAACTTTCCATTTCTTGGCTAGCTTCTATCCCCTTTTGGGCAGCTGCGAACTTTTTCAAAATATGTCAAGGTCAAGGGACAGAGACCTCATCACCACCTGAAGATGACCACATCATCATATTCAGAACTTTTAATTGGAAGAGTTATTTGGACTTTGGGGGGTGGGAACAATTCCACTCCTTTGTATATGTGATCAGCGCGCCAATTTCTCAGTTTCGGAATTAAATCTGTAGCTTCCACTTTGATTCCAGTAAAAGGATAACTTTGCTCTAAACCATGGAGTCTGAGTATTTCTTTCTTGGATTTTGAAGGGAGCACACACTGACATTAAGTCTTATTAGCATTGTTTTATGTATACTTTTAACGAGGTTAACATACAGGCACCATTAGTGTTAAGTTCTGCGCATGGGCGCAAGGAAGGGAGACGAGAAGGTGAACAGTGAACTTCAACTCTTTATTAATCATTCTGAACAGAGCAAAAACCTAGGGCAGCAGCAGCCTTTTTATAGGCAAGCTGCTGATCTAGTAACCAATGAGAAACGTGGAGTGTTAACCCCTTTAACCAATGAGAGTGGCTCATTAACAGCCAATTAGATTCTCCTGAACGGACCAATCTGATATCGCTATTATCGGCCAATCAGAAGTGCAGGATTAGAACCCTGCTATTTTCTAAAGGTTTGATAAAACTTTAGTGAAGCGTTTTATTAGTTCATAACACCCCTTCCCCCCAGGTTCCGTTTAGGGGGTAGGGTGACGTAATCTCTAAGGAATGAAGATTGTTTTGACTGTCTATTGGATTTACGCTGTCCCACTGGTTCCTGTCTGTAACCCAGTTTCGGCGGGATGTTTTTGGGCAAGTCGGGTGCCGGTGGTTCCTCATTGGATGACTCGGTGCCGCTAATGTTCTCGTTGTTGTCCCCTGGTCTTTGCGGGCTTGCCTCTGTTGAGGTGTTCCTCTGTGGCGAGGACACGCCCCTCCCTGATTCTTCTTCATTCGTTACGCCCGATTGCTGACTTCTTTCGTTCCTGCTTTCCACCATCTCGAATTCGGTTTCTTCGACATCCCCTCCCCCCTCAGTTTGGGAGTTACCGGAGTCATGGAAACTAGGTTGTAGTCTTGAGCGAAGCTGATCTATATGGAGTTTCCATATTTTTCCATCGCAGGTTTTCACCAGGTACGACCTGGGTCCAGTGGCTTGAATTACAGTTGCCTCGACCCACAACGGTTCGCCAGAAAGGTTTCTGGCGAAAACTAAGTCGTCTATCTTGAACTCGTGGCATTTTCCGTGAGATCCACAGGGTTTCTCTGGCTCGTAAGACAGGTGAAGCAAGTAGAGGTGGGAACGGAGTTTGCGTCCCATCAATAGTTCAGCTGGAGTCTTGTTGGTGACGCTGTGTGGAGTGATGTGTTGGAGAAGGAGTATTCTGTTTATCTTATCTTCAATGTCCCCATATTCCATTTTGTAGAGGGCTTTTTTTAACAAATTGTACTATGTGTTTGGCTCTTCCATTAGCCGCAGGGTGCACTGGTAAAGTTAGCGCATGGCGAATACCCTGGTCTGCTCAGTATTGTTCAAAGGGTAGAGCGGTAAAATGGGGTCCGTTGTCGGATACCAGAATGTCTGGCAGTCCATGCGTCGCGAATAGCCTGTTCAACTTCTGGATGATGGACTCAGATGTAGTACTGTTCATTTCGGGGATCTCGAGCCAGTTGGAATAGGCATCCACTCTTAGTAGGAACGTAGGTCCCTTAGTAGGTCCCGCAAAGTCAATATGGATGCGGGACCACAGCCCCCGGGGTGTTTCCCATTCTGTTGGAGTTGCTTTAGGTGGGGCATTGCTAACTTCCTGGCACTTTAAAAAAGTCTTTACCCAGGCTTCGATCTGTTTGTCGATGCCCGGCCACCACGCGTAGCTTCGTGCGAGCGCTTTCATATGCACGATGCCGGGGTGACCCTCATGCAGTGTTTTTAATACTGCTCGTTTTAACCGCTCTGGGACGATGACTCTATCCCCCCATAGGATGCAGCCTTTTTGCGAAAAAAGTTCTGTTTGCCAGTTCTTGAAGGGGGTGAAGTCATCAGGGGTTTGATCTACTGGCCATCCCCGTTCGACCCAGCTAAGAACTCGTGTTAAGATAGGATCGTGTTTTGTTTCGATCGCGATATCTCTAGCTGTTAGTGGCGGTGAATGTAGCATTTCAATCTAGAGTGTTGTAAGGGTTGGAGCTGGGTCGTCGACGGTTTCCAGAAGTGGTGCACGGCTCAGCACATCAGCATGGGGAATGGCTTTCCCCGGGCGGTGTTGCAGCCTATAATTGTACGCAGCCAAAAACTCCGACCAGCGAGTCATTCTAGGTGATAATATATGGGGGTTGGCTTGTCTCCCGCTATAATCCCCAGCAAAGGTTTGTGATCGGTAACAATAGTAAAAACTCGTCCATATACATATTCATGAAACCATTTCACAACAGATACAACAGCAAGAGCCTCTTTATCGATTTGACTATAGTTACATTCAGCCTTTGATAGGGTCCTTGAAAAATAGGCAATAGGGGCTTCACTACCGTTTGGTAACACATGGCTCAAAATGGCTCCTACTTCAAATGGTGACACGTCACATGTAATTGTTAAAGGCAAAGTCTCGTTATACTGCATTAAAACAGCATCTGAGGTTAATAGGTTTTTCACTTGTCAGAACGCGTGCTCCTTTCGGTGCCCCCAGACCCAGGTTGCTTTTTTGTCAAGAAGTCTATGTAGGGACTCAGCTACGGTCGCTTTCTGGGGCAAGAAGATGTTGTAAAAGTTAATGAGCCCCAGGAAAGCTTGGAGATCAGTCTTATTTCTGGGTCTTGGAGCGTTCTTGATTGCTTTTAGTTTGCTATTGGTGGGGTGAATGCCTTGTTTATCGATTAGGTACCCCAGGACCTCTATTTTATCTGTACACAGTTGACATTTATTTTTTTTAACCTTAAGGCCGGAGTCTTTAAATTTCTGGAGAACCAGTTTAAGATGCTCTTTTAGTATTTCTCTATTCGGGGCAGCAATTAAAACTTCATCAAAGTATGGTACGATCCCTTTTATCCCCTGTAAGAGTCTCTCCATCAAACTCTGAAAAATACCTGGGGCTACGCTAACTCCGAATTGGAGTCGATTGCACTTAAAGGTGCCTCGATGCATAACGATCGTTTGTGCTTCTGCTGTTTTTTTATCTACAGGCAGTTGTTGGTACACCTGTGCTAAATCCAATTTAGTGAAGACTTTTCCTCCCCCCCAGGGAATGGAGGAGGTGTTGTACCACCGGCACCGGGTAAGCATTCTGTTGAAGGGTGTGATTCAGGGTGGCCCGGTAGTCCCCACAAATCCTTAACGATCCATCCGGTTTGATGGGTATTATGATTGGGGTTTCCCAAGGAGCATGGTCTGTTGGTTCTAAAACACCCTGGGCTATTAATTTATCAAGTTGCTCGTCAATCTTTGGTTTAAGGGCAAAAGGTACTCAACGAGGCTTAAGGCGGATGGGGGCTACTTCAGGGTTAAGATTAAATGATATCGGGGTCCCCTTTTATTCACCTAGTTTGTCTGCAAAGACGTCCTGGAATTCCTGGACGAGGGCCTCCTCCCAGTTGTCGCTTTTGGTTTGGTGAATGCCGGCTACCTCGATCCCAAGTGGAGCAAACCATTGAAGGCCTAACAAGCTAGGCCAATCACGGTCGACGACGGACAATGGTAAAGATGCAGTACAATTTTTGAATGAGACCTGGACTAGGCTGGATCCAACGACCGGAAATCGGTTTCCCTGATAATCTTTGAGTATGATTCTTTGGGTTCTGAGGTCTTGCCGCCGGACGGCAGGGATTAATTGTTTAAGGGTCTTCCAGGAAACCATTGAGAGAGACAATCCTGAATTGACTTCCATCACGCAGGGCTGGTTTTCGATGGTGACCTTCACTCGGATCTTCTTTGCATCTAATGATGAGGCGTGACCAATTGTAATGGTTTGGTGTGCCTCTTCTCATTTCGTTGAATTGGCTAATGGTTTATTTCTGTAGGAGTGGCTGTTCCATTGGTGGTTCAAATGTTCCTGACTCACAGGACGATTTCCTGTGGTTTGGTGGTAGTTGGTCCACCTCTGAAATGGGCTGGATCCTTGCTTGCTTCTACAGACCTTTGTGATGTGGCCTCTCTTCCCACAAACATGGCAGAGCGCGTTGAGGAATTTGCAGTCTGATCATGGGTGGTTTGCCCCACAACCTCCGCATAGATGCTGCAGTCTCTGATTACGCTGGTGGTGTTGGTCTCGTTCAGACTGGAGCCAGTTGACCTCTTCCTCATCACTTTCTGATGACGATTCGAGGTCCTCGTGGTGGGTTGCCATTGTATCTCCCTCTAGGCGAGGTGAGGTTTCGCTGGTGAGTTGGCGGAGCGGGGCATTGGTGCGGCGCATTCGGGCAGCCGACTTCCTGGTTGCTTCTGCTGCAATAGCGTCAGCAATGGTATCTGCAAGGCTGATGTCACCTTTCGCCATCAGCTTACTTTTCATGGGAGGTGCATCTAATCCCAGAACTATTCGGTCTCTTAGAGCTTTTTCAAGGTCAGCGAACCCACAGAGGCCTCCCAGGTTCCAGAGATCTGCGATGAAATCTGCAATGCTTTCTCCTTTCCACTGGTCTCTCTTGTAAAATTCATGTCTTCGGACAAGCGTTGGTACGGTAGGTGCATAGTGGGCCCGTAGGAGGGGCTCAAGGACGTCCCAGTCCATGGATTTCACCTCAGCTGGTTTCGCCAGTGCCTTAGCCATCTTACAAATGGCAGGTCCGCAGTGAGTCAGGAATACCACTCGCTTTTTTCCAGTAGTAGCATCCTTCAAGTTGTTGGTCTCCAGAAACATCTGGAACTGGTCCATGTATGAGTCCCAGTCTTCTTGTGCCGAGTCGAATGGAGTGGGTGGTATGGCGCCGCCGGACATGGTTTCCGCCGTTGATGTGCCTTCAGCCACATGTTCTGTCTGATGCTCTGTAGTGTTCAGTCAGCTCTAACGTCTCCGCATCCCACCTTCATCGCCAGTGTTAAGTTCTGCGCATGGGCGCAAGGAATGGAGACGAGACGGTGAACAGTGAACTTCAATTCTTTATTAATCATTCTGAATAGAGCAAAAACCTAGGGCAGCAGCTGCCTTTTTATAGGCAAGCTGCTGATCTAGTAACCAATGAGAAATGTGGAGTGTTAACCCCTTTAACCAATGAGAGTGGCTCATTTACAGCCAGCAGATTCTCCTGACCAATCCGATATCGCTATTATCGGCCATTCAGAAGTGCAGGATTAGAACCTGCTATTTCTAAAGGTTTGATAAAACTTTATTTAAGCATTTTATTAGTTCATAACAATTATAGTTCTAATGTGTCCAATTTGCCTATGCCAAAAATTAAAATTGTATGAATCCCATATTCTCTAGAAGGCATAGAAATAAATTGTTGCAATAATAAAACATTAAATATTGAAAGCTGTGAACCACAATTTAGCATTATACTTGAACTTAGTGATTAAAATAGATCAGGAATTTACCTAGATAAGTAGATGTGCACAGCAAGGGAGGAAAAGAGAAAAGGAAGGAATTAGGAAAGGAGGGAAGAAGGAGGGAGGGAGGGAGGGAAAGAAAAAAAGGAAGTTCTATTTTGGGATTTAGAAATTTGCAAGCAAAGGATACTCTCTGTTTCTTCATTTGTTCGTGTATTCAATTTATATCAAAAACTTGGAGTTAAACAGAGAAACACTGATCACTAATACCTGTTTAAAGGTAGGCCTATCAGTCCTTTAAGTTGCATTTTCTCTCCTCATTCTGCATTGTGTGGATAAATGGAGGATTATTTAACATTTATCCCAAAGCACTGAAACTAGAGATGCAGGCTAACATCATGCTCCAATGACAAAGCTAAACTTGTCTTTCCAAAGTTTACTTACTTCCTACTGTTTCTATCTGGGCATCAAACAGAACAAAAATATTTTTTTTCTGAGGTAAATTCAATGCATTAAGATTCGCTTAAATTGTTTACTTTGCCTCAATTTTGGCCTTGAGGTATCTTGCACATAGAAACAGTTCTCATAAGCCCAAAATTGAGATGTTCTTTTTCTTAGATCCTCATCTGATGCTGATATATAATCATATAATACTATAAAATCTAATATCTTACATCTTCTGAACACCAATATCTTTTGCATCTTTCACATAAAAGTAGATTTCTTTGATTAAAGTAAGAAAAGAAAATGGCTTTCATGGGATGAAAATATTCTCAGTGAACGTGTTTCTATTATGCCATTGATCACAGGTGTATAGGACATTTAGAGCCCTCAGAGATAAAAACCAGTAGTAAGATTTCTTGCAGCTTACAATAATGATACAGATAAAAAACATCACATAATGTTTGAAAAGCTGTTGACAGACAAGCATGGACAGTCTATTGCGGTACCTTATTACTACATAAGCAAGACAGCAGATATAAAAACTAGGAAGAGTCAAAATTGATAAAAATCTAGGGGAAAAAAAACCTTAACGAAATGTTAGTAAAAATTTAGGACTTCTGTGCATGATAGAAGGGGTAAAAGTCGAAGAATCATTTCACAGGATATGAGGAATGAGAGTTACTATAAGCTTGACAATCTGATTAGTTGAAAATAAATAGTGATGACAAGAGGTAGGTCAAAAAGGTGAAAAGCTTGGATAGAATACAAAATCTGAAAATGTTAATATTTTGCTGCAGGGAAGAAAATGAAGTGGCCACAGTGTTTCAAATATAGGCTTTTAGAGAATTAATAGCTAGTTGTTATAAATGTTAAATCTAAACTAGATTACACATTGATATGTGGAGTCCTTGTAACTTGTTGTGGTTCACTGGCAGCCTGTGCAGATGGCAGTAGAATTGGACAGTGGGGAAGAACAGGGACAAATCCAGGAGTCTGGGGAGGACTCAGACGAAGGTCCTACATTTGATACAGAGATGAGGCCAGGGCCATCTGGGAGTTATGTGCTGACTCTGAAGCCTCCAGAGTCTGGCAGCAGTGAGGCAGAGGAACAAAGGGAGCCTGTTCCCAGGGTTCATGTACACAGAGCTGCTAGAAGGAAAGAGCAGCTAAGAAGGCATGCATAAGTGAGGGGGCGTGCACAAGTGCACCAATGTGCCTACCGTCCCTGTCCTATTGTTTCTTTTTATTTTTCTTATATGTATCCATGTATTCATAATGATGTTTTTACTTATATACCTATTATCTTGTAAGCAATTGACAAACAAAATAAATAAAATAAAAATAAAAAGGGGCGACTAAAGAGTAAGGCTTGGAGGTGATTGCCTCTCCCCTAAGGTATAAAGGTAGAGAAACCTTTGCAGGAAGCAAAGTCGTTCACTCTGTTCAGATTAAACCTTGAAGCTCCGTGTGGACTTTGTACTTTGGTGGTTTTAAACAGTTCATTTGGCACTTTAGTTGTTGGCAGAAATTCAAAGGAGAGAAAGGTAAGTGCTTTATCTCGAGGGATTGTTTGGGACTCATTACGGGCTGGGAATGAACATAATTCCCAGCGATGAACTAAAACAAGACTTTTTTGGACTAAGCGTGTGCTTAATTATGGTCTTAGGAAGCCTTGGTCAGAACAGTACTCTCTGGTCTTGACATTTCATTACCTGACTAGGTAACATTATCAGCAACAACTGATTAGCCAGCAATAATCAAGCTTAGTGAGCAGCAACGATTCCACAGTTCAGTCCTAAACTGCGCTGAAGTGCCTTTTTTTCCCCATAAAGGTCGTAAATGACACATGGAATGATTAATTCATTTACTACAGTTTTTATGAGGGAGATACAAGAAGAAAGTCAGTCTTCTGATGCCATATAGATTGATCACACATCAGCTGGGGCTGACAGTCATTAAGACAGCTACTTGCAGAATATAATGATCAAAGAACTATAATAGTTAAATAACTTTTTTCATGAGACAAAAGTAAATACTTTTTATACCCACTGATTTATGACACAGTTAAGGAGATAACTTATATGCATTCAGACAATAGACACATAAAGACTCTTGTCCAGTGACAAAGTATTTTCATACAAGAAGAGATATGCCGCTAGATAAGAGTCTATGATTAACTACAGAAGACAATGGATAGCATTCTCTGTATCTCTGTATCTTTTACATTTTTGGATATAGTAGTTCGAAAGAGAACTTAATCAGTTCAGTATGTCAATTGTGAAATAATACAAAGCATGAGTTATATATCTGATTTACTACTTCCTTCTAAGCTGTGATTTATTCTGTTAAATAAAACAACCATTCTAATATAGTTTTTTCTTGGAGTAAATTCTCAGGGTGGTTCAGTGAGGAGTGATTTTTGTGTATAAAGGAGAAAAAATAATCTCAGTTCTGCTTTATATTCAATCCTACTTCCCCTATTGTAGCTACTAAGGTACCAAAACCTTGATGTAGCTAAAGGTGCATGAAAGATACAATATTTATCTGGTTAGACTTCTGTTTTCCAAAAAATCAAAGATCTATAAGCCAAATATAGTGTTGTTTCACATTTAATCCATGGGTATTTTTTGGTTGGGAGGGGTGTAGCCTTTAAGGATGCTGAAGGTTGGTCCTACTGTAATTCAGCATACAACAATCAAATATTATAGGTGTTTCATACCTGTTTTCGAAGGAAGGAAGGAAGGAAGGAAGGAAGGAAGGAAGGAAGGAAGGAAGGAAGGAAGGAAGGAAGGAAGGAAGGAAGGAAGGAAGCTAGGAAGGTTCTAAAAGGAAAGTTTACATAATTGTTTAAAGCAGAAACATCATTATACAAAAAATCTGATAGAAAATTCACTTTTGTCCATTTCATGACATTATTTTGACTATTATGGCTCTCTACCAAAGAAAAATATTTAAGAAAAGTATGGTGCCTGCCTGGTAAAAACATTAATCCATGATCAAATCTTTTTTCCCTACTGATTGCAAATTAGTATTCACTACAATGTCTATTTTTTTGTGTAACTATGCATATATTTAATTTTTATTTCTTTTTTTCCTGTATGTTTAATTTTAGACTGCATCTTGGAAGGTGCTTTATTCTACAGAGTTCCTTGCACAATCATATCATAGAATTAAATAGCAAAAAAAAAGCTATAATAAAGAAGGCAAGTTTGACCTTCTTTTCTTTAAAAATATGACCTTTCTATAATAATAGTATAATTTCAGAATACTAAATATATGTTTCATGATAGACTAACACTTTTGATTCTGGCAACATCCATAGAAATATGTATAAAATATAGGGGAAAAATAGGGAGTTTGCCCTATTTTCTATACCTCTTTGTATTCCAGATGTTGCTATAATGAAGGGCAAGACACGAAGGGGCTATAAATAAACTTTCAAAAGCAGATAAATAAGGTTGAAAGTATTGCAGGGCATTCTGTTCACATTCAGGAAAGTGAATGGATAAGGACAAGAAGCAGCCTGAGCAACTCTGTAAGAGGCAGGAAATATTATTTGGCAGTCAAGCTAACCATAAGATTTATATGTAATGATGTTGATTATAATCAGAATAAGACTAGAGCCAGAAATTGAATCCTCACCATTATTGTTGGATTGTTCCAGTGTTTATTATTTTAATTTAAAGATTTCTGTATAAGGAAAAATTTCTTTCTTCACTGGGAGGAAATGTCTGTCTGTCTGCAACATCATTTTAGCTTGACTAACCAGAACTGTGAAGGATATTCGACAGTAGCAACTTGCCATATAAGAACATAACCACTTTCCCCCACTTATATTAACGCTTCACAGCTTTGTAAATAATACATGAACCCTTTGTGCACTCCTATCTTACTACTTTTGGGATGTTATGAGTTTAGGTTGTATGACTGGATGTAACTTCTTTAAATTTTAAACAAATAATTTCTAACTGAATATATTATTTAATTGCTAGCACAGTTTCTAATGCACAATTCTTCTTCCATTTCTTTATCAAAATTTAAACTGCTGGAGTGAAGTCACCTACTTTCTAGTTGGCCAAAAAGAAATCATTATTGTACATATTTCTAGTAGTAGCGAATATGCCAGCAGATGGGTTGGGCTCTGTATCTCTCTACATTCACATAGGGTCTTTGGAGAATCTCAATCATCCAGGTCATGGTTGCCCCAAAAGTGTTTTTTCAAAAGGCAACTGGACTTTCTGGTTTTTCTTTGAAGATGCTTCGCTTCTCATCCAAGAAACTTCTTTAGTTCTGACTGAATGGTGGAGTATGGAAGGATTTATATTACTTGCAGAAAGCTGATCATTTGCATTCTTTTAGCAAGTTGTTAAGGCCATCTGGAAGTTTATCTGTGTCAGGGTCACCTGAGTGGTGCAAATGGGTGTGGAGCCTTCTTGGTGTTTAAAAAGATTGTGTTGTAGACAGGACACAGATGATGACATATCTCTCCTCCTCTGTTGAGAGAGAGCTGTCGAATTTTGACATAGATGCCATCTTTGACCCTTCTTTCAAACCAGAAATTCTCTTTGTCCAAACTGTGGACTTTTCTGTCTTCAAAAGAGTGGGCTTTGTTTTTTGAATGCAAGTGAATTGCTGAATATAGTCCTGATGGTTTGTTCTCTTAAGTTGTGCCACTTCATAAATACATAAATAACATAGGAGAATAAACCCATCAGGATGAGATTCAGCAGTCTTCTTTTGAAGACAGCAAAGTCTACATTTACTGAAAGGAGTATAAATCCTTCTATTCTCCACCATTCAGCCAGTGTTGACGTAGCTTCTTGGATGAGAAGCAAAACATCTTCAAAGAAAAACCAGAAAGTCCAGTTGTTGTTGTAGTTAGTTGGCAGCAGGTGTGGACAGCTGAAGAGAGTGAGGACTCAGATGAGGGGCCAGGACCATTAGGGAGTGCACAGCTGCTTTCGGAGATTGTGGGGTCTGGCAGCAGTGATGAGGAGGTTCCAGAGGAGCTTATACCAAGTGTGTGTGTGCACAGGATTGCTCACAGGAAAGATCAGCTGCAACAGCACAGGAGACTGGAGTAGGCTGCAAGGAGACTGGAGTAGACTGGAGTAAGGCTGCAAGGTAATGGCCACTCCTTCAAGAAGATAAAAGCCAGCTGTGAAGCGAACATTCTTTGCAGGAAGCAAAGATGTTTTGAAATTCAGCTTCGTGAGCATTACAGTATCTTAGGTTGGTATTTGAAGACTCTTGTGTTGTGAAATATTTTTTATCTGTGATTTTTGGCAATCTCACACAGTTTTGGTGAGGTTTCTGCTTATCAAAGTTAATTAGTTTGCAGCATCTTTTTAACCAAGGATTCATAAGACTCATTAAAAGGTTTATGTTTCCTTTGGTTATTGTTTGTTTCATTGGAAAAGGGTTCGGGTCAGAACAGTTGTCTTTTGAAAAAAGCAACTTTGGGATTCACATAGGATATTATTATCCACTAATTGCCTCCACTTGGTTTTACATTTAGGGGTTCCAACTCTCAATTCCGATGGCTGATCTATTTAGAATGCACAATTCAAATGGCTCTTACTAAAACACATCATTTGTGACCCAACACCATCACCACTATTTTCTGCTATTCAATGAAGGACATTCAGTATATTTCTAACTATGAAGAAAAATTGTGGCTTTTCCCAGTTGAAAAATTAATCTGCTCCTAGATTGGCATTGACATGTGCATATAAAACTTCATTTCCCTCACACTGGATTGGCTATTATTGTCAGTTCATTTTATTCATACCTTCTACCAGTGCCTTATACTAATTCTAATCCCTCTGCTTCGCCTGTGTTCTAATTATGTTTGTTTATTTAGGCATCATGGTGTATTTTGACTTTGAAATTGCTGTTGAATTTTTGTTCTCTCTCTTGCCATGGAGAATGAGAAAGATAAATGACTCCAGTGCTTTGCTTCACCTCATGAAAAGGATTGTGCTATAATGCATACAAATTTGGATTCCCAACTTGAATTGGAGGTAGGCTAAGAAATACATCATTTGCTGCTTGATTAAAACTCTGACAAAAGTCCTGAACTGTGAAGAATTATAAATGATCTCTCACTGCATAATTTGTAATGTAATTATTTGAAAAGAATCTTAGAAATCCAGAGTAAGTATTTCTGGTCGTCTTTCCCCCCCTCACAAAAATGTTATTATTATAAGAAAGGGAATGAATAATTGAGTTTACTAATGTTGTGATTAAATCAACCTTTTCCCCAGAAGCATCTACTATGAAGACCATTAACAAATCCACAAAAACGCCTAATGAAATCTCAGATATTTTCATGACTTATTCATGACAACAATCACATTGCTGTAAGCCTATATTACTGTATATATGGATGCTACTTCCTTAGCATTCAATGCAATATGGTTATAAAATATACAGATAAGTGACTCTGGGAAGAAAACTTTATTTTAATTTTTCAATACCCATCATGTGATTGTGTGGGAGTGACTAAAACTAATAGAGCACTTGATTTTCATGTGGAAGACTTACTTGCAATGTCACTTATTGTGCATCTATATAACATCCTTAATATGCTTGTTTCCATGTTGAACCTAGCTAGAAATAAAGTTCAGCTTTAGGCAGAAGTTTATCAGTCTTACTGAATGTTTAGACTTTGTGGGGAGGCAGTTTTTATTCATTTCCCTGCTGCACAGATGGGTTTGTTAAACCAAAAATAAAAAAATATATATAAAACATCCATCATTCCACTGTTCAACCCTGTGCACAGAATCCATTAGTTCCAATATACTTGATCAGATATCATTGGTTGTATGTGGGACTTTCTCTTTAGAAAGGCATAGTCAGGCCAGCAGTTCTAGATAAAATGGCTATGGAAGGCAGTGAACAATCCTTAGAGAAGAGAGGTCTGTTTTCTATAGCTCACTGAAGCAACTGAAGCAATGAAATACAGTAGGCAGACCACTGGCTTGTTTGTACCTATATAGGCTGGAAAACATTACTTTAAATATAGGATAAAAAGAAAGGAGGAAGTGGCCTTTCTGAGTGGTGGAGGAGTCAGGTTGAAAAACAAGTTGCATCCCATTCATGCACACTTATTTATTTTATTTTATGGCAAATACATGGACTTATATTGGTGGTTCAAATGTTAATGTCCAGTTCACCCAGACATTCAAGGACAGCGTGATCTATGTCAGGGGTGAGATACAAATATTTTTACTACTGGTCCTGTGAGCATGGCTAGGTGGAAGTGGCTAGCTGGACATAGCCATGTGACTGGATGGGTGTGACTTCTCTTTTGCAGTACCTCCCCTCCCGCCTGTGTTTTTTTGCCTCCTTGCCTCAGGGAAGCCTCCTGGTGAAGCAGTAAGACAGTGAGAGAGATCCCAGCACAGCTGATTGTCGGAACACCAATTGGGAGGAGAAAAAAAAAAAGAAATACCGTAAGGAGTGACTGGGCTGGAGGTAGGGTTGGGTGGAGAGGGATGGGGCCAGCCAGGGGAACGGTTTGCCAGTTCTCTGAACTGCATAGAATTGTAAGAACCCCTAGTCTATATCAAAAAAATCAGAAAGTGGGCAGTGTAAACTCTTGATGGACATTAGCGCATAATGTGATGGGTATTTTGTTGAGGAACAGTCACACAGAGGGAAAGAGACAAGACCCCACTTACACAATGAGTCCTGGCAGACACCATGTTGGATACAGATCCTGTTCAGAGTTGACCAATGCTGGCATGAAAGGTCAATACCTGGCACCTTTTGTGTAGGATCAACTACGTAACTGCCTGTATCTGGGCGGTCAGCAGCCCATTTGGCTTTCCACTGTGTGTTGATGTCAAAGTTGTTAGATAGCTGTTGAGCGAATGCCAGTGGAGGGCTTCCTGGATTTAAGCCTGCCAATTAATAGATGAGGAAGATCAACGTGCACAGGGAGAAGTGGGTTTCTCATAATTTTGTTGTACTCCTTCACTAAGGCTTCCTGTCTTTGTAGAGCTGGTGGTGTGGGGAGCCAGGAAGTAGGAGTAGATTTTATGCAACTGCTTATGATCCTCATTGTATCATTTAGTCTAGCATTGATCTTGCTTGTGTGTCAGCTATTTAGCCAAACAGGGGTGCAGTATTCAGCTGTAGAGAAGACAAGCCCTAGTGCTGATATTCTGAGAGTAGAGGCTGAGGCTCTCCAACTTGATCCTCTTAGTTTCTGGAGTGTGTTGTTCCTGGTATGGATTTTAGCACAGTGGCCCCGAACCTTTTTTGTCCCATGGCCCGGTACCGGCATCATAAAATGATCCATGGACTGGTACTGGCATCAGCATGCATGACCAAGGCAAGGCAAGCCGAGCAACCGGCCAGCCAGCTACCACCCGCTTCTCCCCGCCACCTTCAACTCCTCCTTTGTACCTTTGTCGATGGGCTTTTCAGGCTCTTTCTTAATCTCCTTCTAACACAAGACTCCACCGCCATTGGGAAGGCTCTTCGTTCGAAGCCACCCCCACCCTCGACAAAACTAAGGCGTGAGGATTCAGCACCCAAATGCCGCTTTCCAACCAATGACCAACAAGGTCACCTGGAAGCACTTTCTCAAGCACCGTCAAAACAAGATGGTGGTGCCCACTTCTTTGTGTCCCAGTAAAAAATGCTCCATGGACCAGGACCGGTCTAGGGCCCGGTGGTTGGGGAGCACTGTTTTAGCAGACACGTTCCCCAGGTTTTCTTATTGGAGAGAGTCCGATCCAAAGTTACTCTGAGGTATTTGGGGTGAGGATCATAAGGGAATAGGTTGTTTTTCAGGTAGGCCTTCAGGGTGGCATTGGTGAATTTGTTGTTGAGATGGAAACAGGTGGTCATGGTTTTGCTGACACTAGATCTGAGTCTCCAGTCAGCACAATAACTACAGTATAAGCCCTTGATTTTGTATAGAGCCTCAGAAGAACACATTTCACACATGTTGGATATATATCTCCCAACACACTGTATCTTTGGAATGCATCAGGACAAAATTCTGCCTATATTATCTATCTCAGGACTAGTCTAACCTAGTCTACTAGGCTTACTATCATTTCAGCCATAACTAACTCCAAGTACAGTAGTAAGATTCAAACAGTATGTAGAAAGATATCACAAAATGCACTGCTGAGCAAGCAAACCAACAAACACTTCTACTAAAGGAAGGAACAAAATACATACATTAAACCATGAAGGCTGGTTTCTTTTTGAAATGGAAATTCAAAGAGAAGTCTGCAATATCCATTTTTACCAAACAAACAAAAACAATTTTGGATCATCACTACACAAGCTCCATCCCTTTCATGTGTGCAGGAAAAAAGGGCATGATGCATCATGATAGTGTGACATTGTTTTCATCATTTTCCTCTTTGAGCCTGCTTTGAATACCTTTGTTGTCACTTTGCAGACGGCAGTGGAATCAGACAGTGGGGAAGAATGGGGAGAAGTCTTGGAGTCTGGAGAGGACTCAGAGGAGGGTCCTGCATCCGATGCAGAGATGGGGCCAGGACCATCTGGGAGTGGGGTGCTGCTTTCAGAGCCTCTGGAATCTGGAACCAATGAGGCTGAGGAACAAGGGGAGCCTGTTCCCAGCGCACATGTGCACAGAGCTGCTAGAAGGCAAGTGCAGCTGAGACAAAAGGGGTGATTCAGGAGTAAGGCTTGGAGGTGATTGCCCCTCCCCTAAAGTATCAAGGACAGGCAAAGGTGAAGAAACCTTCACAGGAAGCAAAGTAGTTCTTTCTGTTTGGCTTAATCCTTGAAGCTCTGTATCAACTTTGTACTTTGGTTGGTTTTTCATAATTCATTTGACACTCTAGTTGTTGGCAGCAATTCAAAGGAGATAAAGGTGGTTGCTTATCTCGAAGGGACTGTTTGGGACTCATTACTGGCTGGAAATGTGCATAATTCCCAGCTCTGAAACAAAACAAGAGTTGTTTTAGCAAAGTATGTGCTTAATTACAGTTTCAGGAAGCCATGGTCAGAACAACTTTTGTGTTGGTATTAAAAAGGATGAAGAGTATTATTTGCAGGGGTGGGATTCAAATTTTTAACAACCGGTTCTGTGGGTGTGGCTTAGGTGGTGGGCATGGCTTGGTGATCATGTGACTGGGTGTACATGGCTTGATGGTCATGTTATTGGCTGGGTGTGGCCAACTCAATATCGCTCACATCGAGGCACACATCTCCTTGTCTGGCCTCTCATGACTGTGGGGATGCTGCAACAGTTGTAAGTGTGAAAAATGACCATAAGTCACTTTTTTCAGTGCCATTGTAACTTTGAATGGTCACTTCACACAAGCAAAGTACCAGCGAAGGAAGGAAAAAAAAGACTCCAGAGAGGTTCATGAGACAGGAAGTCTAGTCCTGCCTATGTAATAAGGGTTAACGGAGAGGCAGATTCTGTAAGCAACCTCAGAATGTTTCCTTCCTGCCTTCCTTATAGGATTAGGCCAGTAATTTCTTCTAACAACCAGTTATCTGAACTGCTTGGAATGTTAACAATCGGTTCTAGAAAATAGGTGTGAACTGGTAGAATCCCACCCCTGATTATTTGGCTATCTTTGTGAATAAAAGTTATATGGTTGAGTTTATGAAATCCGTCACATATCAGTCAGTCAAGAATAACTCCAAGTGTTCACATTATACTATGTACTTTCCCAGGCAACCAATTTCATGAGAACCTACTCTTAAGAGAACAAACAGTGTGCAAATAAAACTTGTAAAATGGACACTGAAAAGTTTCAAAGATTGAAATGTATCATGAAGGAAAAATACTGGGCAGTTGTGACTCAGTCTTACATTTTGTGTTTAAAAATGAATGCTTACAAATTAATGGATGATTTAATAAACCTCACTGTAAACTCAGCACTTGAAATACATAGCTGAGTCTTGAGACACGATGCCCTAATTCAAGGAACTAATTAGGCATCTGGAAAATGCTAATGGCTACCTCTGGGAACTGAGGTTTTTCAGTTTGTGGTTAAGGGAAAATAAAGTTATGGCCAATTCTAAGGTCAATTGTTTCACTAATGTGTACGGAGGAATAATTGTATCTAACCTACTCCTTATTGAATATTTTCTATGCATAAAATTTAACCCAATTAATAATGTTAATTGTTATCAATTTTATTAACAAAGTGATCTCTATTTGCTGATTATTTGTATTGTAATGCAACTAATCAAATGGAAGGTGCTATTTGCATATATTGACAATGAGGACTCAAGTTCTTTAGGCATACCCATTGGCCTCTGGTGGCTATCTATCAATAAACACTATCAGCGTTTGCTTCATACAATGGCGTCCTTGTCTTTTCTCCAACAGTTTGGGAAATAGTGTGTAAATGAACTTATAGGTGGAACTCTGTGATTTACAAATGTCAAAATATATCTTAACTCAGATCTTCCTCAATAGGGAAATGTTGTGTCCGCGAAATGATGCCAGGAGTCGGTGACTTCAAATCATGCTCTTTATTTGAGGTTGGAACCGAACTGGAGAAAAGGGAAAAGGATCGCGGCTTTTATTCTTTTAGCCGCGGCGGCCGCGGCCAATGGCACCACTGTGAATCTCCCGCGATCCGAATGGACCAATCGCGGGAGATTCTTAGCGAACCAATCGGCGCGGCTCGCCTGACCAATCAGAGTGCCCCGCGCTTTGGCCAATCAAAGCACGGGGATCTCAAGAATGCTAATTAAGGACAGAACACCCCTCCCCTCTTGGTTCAGTCCTTACGTCGTGTAGTCACGTAGGAAGGTGGGGCTCCGTCTGAGCCTACTGGACCTGCGCAGCTCAGTCGTAGGTTGGATCCTGGCCGGTTCGGTCGAGATCTCTGCTGCTCCTGCTGCCGTCGTGGGAACCGGCTGGTCGATCAGGCCGGGCCGCTCTCCGTAGCTCCCTCCTGGGCCTCCCGGGTTGGTTGAGCTGCGGGTTTCGCCGCTCCCACTCGGTCTTTCCGGGTCGGTCAAGCTGGCCTGGCTGTCTCTTCCTGGCGAGGGGTCGTGATGGCTGTTTTCCGGTAAGTACGGCTGGTTTATTATTCTTTGGTTTTGGTTCCCTCGGTATTCCCTCCCCCCTTGGTTTGTGTTGTGGGGGTTGGTTTCGCCTGGTTGTGCGTCGGTGGTCTCTTGGTTGGTAGTCCTCGACCTTAGTTGGTCGATGTGGAGTTTCCACACTCGTCCGTCTGCTGTTTGTAGCCGGTACGAGTGTGGGCCTGTTATTTGTGTGATGACGGCTGGTATCCATAGTGGGACTCCCGTCAGGTTTCTCGCGTATACGGGGTCGCCGGGTGCGAAGGTTCGGTGTTTGCTCTTTGAGTCTGGGGGCTTCTCCGGGTTATACGTGGGGTGTAACCTGTCGAGTGGGGACCTTAGTTTCCTGCCCATTAAAAGTTTGGCTGGGCTTTTATTGGTTGTGGTATTTGGGGTTATGTGTTGGGTGAAGAGTAGTTTGTTTATTTTCTCCTGGATCTCCCCGTGGTCTATTTTCTGGATGGTCTTCTTAGTGAATTGGACCATCTGTTCCGCCCTACCGTTAGCCGCCAGGTGCGCCGGTGCTGTTAGTGCGTGGCGGATGCCCCTTTCCGCTAGGAATTTTTCGAATTCCAGCGAGGTGAATTGGGGCCCGTTGTCGGAAACGATGACGTCTGGGAGGCCGTGTGTTGCAAAGAGTTTGCAGAGTTCCTTGATCACGGCCTCCGTGGTTGTCGTCTTCATGTTGCTTACCTCCAGCCAGTTGGAGTAAGCGTCAACTGTTATGAGGAAGGTGTGTCCTTTTGTGGGCCCGGCAAAGTCTATGTGAATCCTAGACCAAGGTCCCCTTGGGGTTTCCCACTCTAGGACGGGTGCTGTGGGTGGGCTTGGCCTAGTTTCCTGGCATCGTGGGCACCTTGCTACCCAGGCCTCTATTTGTTTGTCCATCCCTGGCCACCAAGCGTAACTTCTGGCCAGGGCTTTAGTCAGGGTGCCCCTCGTGTAGCAGTTCCAGAACCTTCCCTTGTAGCTTTTCTGGAATGACCACCCTATCCCCCCATAGTATGCACCCTTTTAATAAAGAGAGTTCCGTTTGGTGGTTTCGGAACGTTTTGATGGACTCGTCGTTCTCCCTTTCCGGCCACCCTTTCTCTACCCAATGCAACACCCGCGCCAGACGTTTGTCTTTATTAGTCTCTCAGGCAATGTCTGACGCGGTTATGGGCAGATTGGGTAGAGTCTCTATGCTGAGGGTGGTCGTCGTGGGTGCTGGGTCGGTGTCGGGTTACAGTAGTGGCGAGCGGCTTAAGGCGTCTGCATGGGAGATCGTCTTACCCGGTCTGTGTATGAGTCCGTAGTTGTAGGCCGCCAGGAACTCGGACCACCTTGTCATTCGGGGAGACAGAATGTTCGGGGTGGCCCGGTTTCCTGCAAGGATTCCCAGCAGCGGTTTGTGGTCGGTTATGATGGTGAAAGTCTGGCCGTAGAGATACTCGTGGAATCGTTTTACGGTGGCAACGATAGCCAGAGCCTCTTTGTCCAGCTGGCTATAGTTCCGCTCCGGTTTGGTGAGGGTCCTTGAAAAGAACGCGATGGGTGCTTCTTTTCCGTCGGGGAGGGTATGGCTGAGGACAGCGCCGACGCCGAAGGGTGATGCGTCGCATGTGATGGCCAGAGGTTGGGTCTCGTTATATTGTATGAGGACGGCGTCCGAGGTGAGGAGGTCGTTTGTTCTTTGGAAAGCGGCTTGCTCACGTTTCCCCCAAGTCCAGGTCACCACCTTGTCCAGGAGCCTATGCAAGGGCTCCGCCGCCATTGCCTTTTGGGGCAGGAAAACATTGTAAAAGTTCAGTAGCCCCAGGAATGCCTGTAGTTCCGTCTTGGACTTGGGTGTGGGGGCTTCTTTGATCGCCTTGATTTTTTTGTTTGTGGGGTGAATGCCGTGACGGTCTAGGAGGTATCCTAGGAATTCGACCCGTTCCGTGCATAGCTGGCATTTCTCCCTCTTGACTTTTAGCTCGGTCTCTTTAAATTTGGTTAGGACCTCCCTTAGGCGACCCTCTAGTTCGGCTTGGTTGGTTGCCGACACTAGCACGTCGTCGAAGTAAGGTACCACCCCCTTGATGCCTTGCAGTAGTCTTTCCATTAGGCTTTGGAATATCCCCGGTGCTACGCTGACTCCGAATTGGAGTCGGTTGCATTTGAATGCCCCCCGGTGGGTGACTATGGTTTGCGCTTCTGCCGTTTGCTCATCGACTGGCAACTGTTGGTATGCCTGGGCGAGGTCGAGCTTGGTGAAAACCTTGCCCCCTCCCAGTGAGTGCAGTAGGTGTTGCACTCCTGGGACGGGGTAGGCACTTTGTTGTAGCGCGCCATTTAGGGCCTTATAGTCCCCACAGATCCTCACCGACCCATCGGGCTTGATCGGGGTGACTATGGGGGTCTCCCACCGGGTGTGGTCTATGGGCTGTAGAACCCCTTGCTTGACGAGCTTGTCAATTTGGTTTAAGTGCGAATGGCACCCGCCTTGGTTTCAGGCATTTTGGGGGGACGTTTGGGTCTAGGTTGAAAGATATAAGGGGCCCTCGGTACTTGCCTAGGTTTTCGTCGAAGACCTCTTGGAATTCCCGGGCCAGTTGCTGCTCCCAGCTGTCGTCGGTGATGTGGTTGACTCCCGTGAGTGCGATGTCGAGCGGGGCGAACCATTGCAGTCCCAGTAGGCTTGGGCGGTCGCGGTCGACGATTGTCAGGGGAATTCTTTCAGTGTGCCCTTTATAGGTGATATTGAAGTGTTTGGTTCTGACTACCGGGATGCGGTTTCCCTGGTAGTCCTTTACAATGAGTCTCTGGCTGTCTATGTTCCTCCTTTGGAGGGTAGGCACCAAGCGCTTTATTTCATGCCATGCAATCATGGAGAGGTAGGACCCGGAGTCCACCTCCATTTTGCATGGCTGGCCCTCGATGCCTACCTCCACGTGGACCTTCTTGGGCGTCATTGGTTATGGCGTGGCCGATGGTGACCGTTTGATGGGTCTCCTCTCTTCGCCGGTTATCGCCGCCTCGCAGGGATCATCCGTTCCAGTCCCATCTGTTGTCCGAGGGGCGATCTCTGGTCCGGGGTGGTGTGCTTTCTCTCCTCCGGTTGCTCTGGTCCCATCGTGCCGGGCTGTGATTCTTCTTTAGGCGGCAGACACGGGCGATGTGTCCCTTCTTGTCGCAATGCCGGCAGATCGATTAAAAAAACCGGCATTCCGACCTGGGGTGGTCGCCGCCGCAACCGGCACAGTTGGTCCTCGACTTACGACCCCGCCAGTTCCGTGGGTAGTGGCCTGTCTGGAGGCGATGGATGTCCTCCTCGTCCTCGGAAGTGCCCGATGCCGAGTGGAAGTCGCCCTGGTGGGTGGTCATCTCGGGTTGGGCCTCGGTCGACCTCGCCGGGTTGTTGTTTCAGCTGCGGTCCCCAGTGTTTGGTCTGCATGTGCGGTCGGCAGAAGTTCGGGTTGCTTCGGCGGCTGCGGCTGCGGTGAGGATGTCTGCTAGGCTGATGTTGCCCTTGGCCATCAGCCGGCTCTGGAGGACGGGGTCCCACAAACCGAGCACGATTCGGTCTCACAGGGCGTCGTTCAGGTTGTCGAATTCGCAGAGCCCCCCTAGGCGCTGCAGCTTGGCGACGAAGTCGCTGAAGCTCTCACCCGACCTCTGGTCCCGACGGTAGAATTTGTTGCGTCGGATCAGGATGGGTACCTCTGGAGCGTAGTGCTGCCGAAGTATTAGCTCGAGGACGTCCCAGTCCATCGCGGTCGCATCGGCGGGTTTGGCAAGTGCCTTGGCCATCTTGAAGACCTCGGTCCCGCAGTGGGTCAGGAAGACAGCGCGCTTCATGGGGCCGGTGGCGTCCTTCAGGTCGCTGCACTCGAGGAACATACGGAATCGGTCAGAGTACGATTCCTAGTCCTCGGTGGCGGGGTTGAAGGGTGCGGGGGGTGCGATTTTCGCCATTGTGGTGGTTCGTCTGGCTTCCGTCGGACACGTGGTTTGGTTCAGGGTCTGGATCCCACCTTCGTCGCCAGTGTTGTGTCCGCGAAATGATGCCAGGAGTCGGTGACTTCAAATGATGCTCTTTATTTGAGGTTGGAACCGAACTGGAGAAAAGGGAAAAGGATTGCGGCTTTTATTCTTTTAGCCACAGCGGCCACGGCCAATGGCACCGCTTTGAATCTCCCACGATCCGAATGGACCAATCGCGGGAGATTCTTAGCGAGCCAATCGGCGCGGCTCGCCTGACCAATCAGAGTGCCCCGCGCTTTGGCCAATCAAAGCACGGGGATCTCAAGAATGCTAATTAAGGACAGAACAGGAAATGAGCAAAACTCCACATTATTTTTCTGGTTTCCCCGATGTAAAGATTGTAAAGTTTACTACTTAACTCTTTTTTGGCATTCGAAATAAGACAATTGGAAATAATGGTATTAATTTTTCAAAGATGTATAAAGCCATCCTTTTCTTTGTCTCCAAATGTATTTAATCTACAGTCTGCATTTCAAGGTTGAATTTGAACTGCAGATCACATAGCTGCAACATCTGACCTAAATTTTAGACTTTCTTGCTACTTCCCCATTTCAAGGGTTTTATAACATCATATCAGACAAAAGAATCTGAAAATTGTAAATATTTATGCATTCTTTTTTTGTCACGGATAAAATACAGCTCAGGGTTTTTTTTCCTGGTGAACCAATAGGTCTATGTTATTTTTTCTCTAGTAATTATATGTATAATAATTATTCTGACTTAAATTCACATATATTACAGTAATTTGGAATTCTGCTGCATTACTTATCACAATTTATATTTCTTCCTATTGTTTTAATGTTTTAATGCATATTTATCAGACTGATTTTTATGGCTCATGCCTGAATCAATATATCTACAATATGACCTACATATTATACATATATAATGTAACCTATGTGTATAACACATCTAGCCCTCTGCTAGATTTAATTCAGTTACTAAAGGTTTATCTAGCTATTCATCTTGAACCTGTCAAACAATTAAACAACCTTTAATAATACAATGTGACAAAAGCAACACATTAATGTAGATATTTCAATATCCTATCTGCAAGGTCTATGTGAGTTGCTTATAAAACAAATCAATATAATTGTTATTTGGGTTCTTCAGAATAGATGAGTTGGGAAAAATTATCTCAGAAATGTGTGAAATGTATGCTGCTTTTATCAGCTGATTTGCTCCCTCCTTTAAATTATTTCCCCAGTTTGATTTGGTATTTATGCAAATGTAATACTACACTCAAGAAGACAGACAGACAGAGAGACAGACAGAATTCTTTTATTGGCCAAGTGTGATTGGACACACAAGGAATTTGTCTTTGGTGCATATGCTCTCAGTGTACATAAAAGAAATGATACATTCATCAAGAGTCAAGAATCATTAGGTGCAACACAATAATAGTCATAGGGTACAATAAGCAATCAAATCATACTAGGAAACAGTCCATATAAATCATAAGGATACAAGCAACAAGGTTAGTCATATAGTCACAAGTGGGAGGAAATGAGTGATAAGGAGTGATGAGAAGATTAATAGTAATAGTAGTGCAGATTTTGTAAATAGTTGCTTCTTATATGTTCTCTCTTTTCTTCTCTGTCTCTCTATGTGGGTCTCTGTGTGTATTCCAAAATGTTGGATTTCTTTGCTGTGACAAGAGTCTTTATGTTTTGGTTTGTCTTTGCCTTCTATAGCTAGATAGGTAAATGTAAAGTGGATCATATCTTTCTCTTTCTAAATTCCTGCTTCATCATTTTATCACTGAACTGTGCATAATACTTGTGAGTTCTTTGTTCTTCTTCACTGAACTGAATGATGAGCTTGATTCTCAACACTTAGATTTGGTTTCTGACTTTATTTTTAATGCTAATTTCACTTTTCCTTCTCATATACCACCCATTGTATCTACTTATTTTATTGTTCTGTACATTATTATTTAAAAATATTTAATGATGCTATGGATGGATTCAAAACTATACTTTTTTGTTTGGGGATATCTGCAACACATATGCCAGATAATTATGTATGTTAGTAAAGTTTCTACAGAACCCATGGTGCTATTGTAAGCCCAATTTGTAATACATTTATCCAAAAGCAAACTCAATTAAAAAAGAGGGTTATTACAAATATTTCAGAAGTTTATTTACAGAAATTTAAATGTATAGCTAAAAAAATAAGCAACAGAATTTAAATGAATCCTTTAAAGAAAAAAGAAAGTTTTCCCAAACAATTTATTATTTGTATGTACAGAGGAACAAAAGGAGTCCAGATGTTCTGCAAACAAGAATATACATTTAAGAATTGGGAAGGAAAAAGAATACAGCAGCAAGTAAACCATTATGCCCTACATGGAACATCTGTTGAGATATAAATCTTTGTATTGTTCTGTCTTCAAGTGAAATTAAGGGGAAAGGAAGGGAAGCCAATTTAAATGTATCTTCATCATAGAATTAATGTGTCATCATGCAACAATAATTTTATTAACAAATGATGATCAAATTATATTCCTCCCCCAACATGATGCCCTTCAATTTCAAAATTAAGTCTCTTATGTTTCTCAGGCATGCTGGTCAGAAATTATAGGAAATGTAGTCTTTTCAGACTACAGTATTAGTATTATTCAGGCACCAAATTTATTACAGAATCTTATATATTCTTCAAACTGTAAAAAATGTTGATTTAATTATTCAAATTTTCTCTATTTTTATTGCAGTCTTAGGACTCTGCCATATGGCAGTATTCATGTGCATTTCTGTCATCTTTTAATTGACATAAAAAATATACTACCATAAATTGCACACTCCTCATTATTGTTTCACTAATGAGGCTGGAGTGTGTTGATGGCTCTATCCCTCGAATTTTAAAGGGACCCAACTTAAGGAAAACCATTTATGTATGTATTTATTTAATAAATTTATAATGCAACCCATCTCCTATACAGGTCTCCAGGTGGTTAACAATTAAAAAACAATTAAAGACAAGGCACCACCTTTTCTATTTAAAAAATTAACAGCAGAAAAAAGAACAACAAATTAACTCTTCAAATTCCAATTAATTATGAAACTGGCTCACACATGTTGCCAAGGCACCAGGCTAAATAGCAAAACAATGTTTTTTATCTCCTATGAAAACCAGCAGGGATGAAGCAAATATAATATCAGGAGAAATGAGATTCCAGAGACTGGGCACTACAGCAGGAAAAAAAAAAATATTTTAATGAGTTTTACCAGATCAAATTCTTTAACGGGCAAGACCTAGAAACTCCTGATGGATCTAATAGGATGGATAAATGCCATTGTGGAGACAGCATTCCAGTGGTGAGATTCAGCCAGTTCACACCAGTTCAGGTGAACCGGTTGTTAATTTACTCACCCACCCATCCCTCCACCATAGTGGATCCTGCATTGTGCTGCAATGGAAAAAGGGCAGTGGAGCAGCTGGCGCGAGGTAAGAAGGCCGCTTCCTCTCTTTCTTCTCCCTGCTCCTCCTCCTTCCCTCATGCCAGATGCTCCGTTGCCTGTTTTTCCATTGCAGTGCAGCACCCAGTATCCACTTTGATAGCAGTGGGTAATTTAACAACCGGTTCTCCCATGTCAGGTTGGCCACCATGGGAGGCTCCTCCCACATGTGCAAGGGAACTGGAGGAAGGGGATGGGCCACACTTCCCACAACAAACTTCCTGACCCCGGTTGTTAAATTATTTGAACCCCACCAGTGGAGCATTCCATAAGGAACTTGTCCCCAAGTAATAAAGTGTTTTAAAGGTCATCACCAGAACCTAGAATTGTAATTGGAAGCATACTGGTAGCCAAGGTATAACATGCTCCAAGTGACTGCCATCCTAACTTCCTACAATACTGCATTGTGCATGATTTGAAGCTTCCAAATATTGTTCAAGGACAACCTTATGTAAAGTTGTACATATCTGTAACCGACTATTTCTCTTTTTTTCTCCTTTCCTTTTACTATTGTATTTAAAATCTTTAATAAAAAAATTCCTACTTGTTACTTGGTTTTGTACTCAGGCCAAATTTATTAAACACTCATTCATTTGGGATCTCTTCTTGTTTTACCAGATGCTTCTTAAATGAACCACTTCCACTGCATTAACCAGCTTGTTTCTCCTGACATACTCAACTCTTATTTTCAAACAACAAACTGAGTGGAAGAATATTACTATAGATATCCAGTTTGCTTATTTCAACCCATCACATTTCTATCAGAAATTATCAGCCTTAGAATTTTGCCATATTTAATAATTGTTCTATCAATATTTATAAAATTCTTATTTGTTGGGAATGGGAGATTGTGGAGGGGAGATTTTTTTAGTATTTATTTATACCTTGTAATTGTTCAATCCATTTGAACTTTCAAACATAACATAACTACCTTATTCTTTGATATATCAGATCAAATTCATATTCTTCATTGGATCATAGTCTAATATTTTCTGCAAACAGCTGATTTTCTTGCATTCAAAATAAGAAACATTCATATACCCACCCAAAAATCATATAATGTTATCTTAAGCTTTTTTAAAAAATTAAAGTAGATTAGTCCATACATGTATATTAAAACAAGCAAGGGGACATCACATAGTTTTGTCTTAGACGTTCTCTATGAACCATTTAAGCATTCAATCTACGCTTATTTGTAGTTTACTTCACACTTACTTTCACCATGTATATACTTTATTGCATTCAGCAATCAACGTCCTACTTCCTATCTTGCTAACAATCTAGAATTCAAATTTATCAACACGCTTATTTAAATCAATACACATTATGTTTCATTATGTGCCATTTATTCAGTGGCTACTTTCATTCCTCACATGCATTTCCTACCTGGTGCTCTGCCCCAACTTTCAAGGATGCACTCCTTGCCATTTCAACTGTTTATCCACCTTGTTGCTGGTCATCCTCTTCTTTTACACCCTTGTCTGCACTATAGACTTTTCTAGAGAGCTAAGCTTTCACATCATATATTCAAAGTATTGATATTTTGAGCCTGATCATTTTTGTCTCAAGTGAGAACTCTGGGTTGATTTGTTTCATTTGTTGATCCACTGATTTATTTTATTGTTTGTTCATAGAAGTCTTCTTCAACACCAAAATTCAAAACCATTAAGACTCTTTCTATCCTGTTTCTTCAAAGTTCAAGTTTCACCACAAAGTATCATAAGGAATACCACTAATTTCACAATTCTGGTCTTTGTAGGTATAGATATATTACATATTTGTATATATTTTCTAAGTGCCATTTCCTATCAAGTGCCATTTCCTCTACTATTGATGGTTGATCCTAAAGGACAGAGGTTGTCCATTACCTCATTGTCAACTGCAAGGCTGTGTATGTTCTCACTAATTTGCTTTTATTTATATGTAATTTAATTTTAATCCATTTTTTTCATTGTGCTCCTTGATTTTATTATTAGAACTAGCAGCATACTTGCATTTTCAAAATAGTGCTATCAACACAATTCAAGATATTGATTTTCTTCCTCCAATTCTAAACCACATTTATCTTGTTCGAAGCCAGATTCCCTTAATATATACTTAGCATGCAGGCTTTAATCTAGCCATTAGTAGTCTAAAACATTCTCAGCTTTTCTTTGGTAGCATGTTGGATGCCATCCAATCTGAGGAATCCATCAACTGGCACTATACTGTCAATATTTTATATTTCCTATCCATGTGGTTTTCTATTGCCTTTTCCCAAGAATTAATGCCTTTGTTACTGTCACTAAAGCAATCATTTACCTGCACATATGCCCCTTGCCTAATAAAAAGTAGCACTGATTTCCAAATTTTACTCATTTTCATGTCAACTCTTTCAAATCAAAATTCTGCAAAGATCACTGCAAGCCAACAAAAAAGTTACTCTTTTCTAGATTTTGCAGCCACTCTTGCTACTTTATGCTATGTATAGGGAAGCTTGATTTCATATTTTCAATCAACAGGCACAGATACAATCTTTAGACATGTTAACAAGTTGCACAGCCACACATGAGCAAAACACATTTATATTTTAGCATGTCTCAATTTATTCCTCTATACCAGGGCTGCCAAACTTGTGGTCTGTGGGCTGGATCTGTGATGTGCTGGCCATACCCATGCCTGGCTTAGCAAAGGGGGAAAAAGTCCCAATACATCATGTGATGCCACTGTAATGACATGAGTTTGATACCCCTACTCTACACTTACAACTTTAACAATTTTTAATTTTCACTCAGATTTTATTATTTCTTTTTCATCCACTTTTGGAGATACAAGCATTTCTAACCTTCGTTACTCTTTGATGTATCACTAATTCTTTTAAAAAATTCTAACAACGTTCATTATTTGGTTTGATTTGCTTTCTCTTGCTTCCTTTGACTATATAGAATGGAATGGAATGGAACGGAATGGAATGGAATGGAAGGCAAGGCAAGGCAAGGCAAGGCAAGGCAAGGCAAGGCAAGGCAAGGCAAGGCAAGGCAAGGCAATTTCTTATTGGCCAAGTGTGATCGGACACAAGTAATTTGTCTTTGGTATATATACTTTCAGTGTACATTAAAAAACATTCATCAAGAATCATAAGATACAACACTTAGTGATAGTCATAGGTTACTATAAGCAATCAAATCATACATAGGTTACTAATACGCAATCAAAATATACTAGGAAAACAAAATAATATAAATTGTAAAGATACAAGCAACAAATATATTTTGCAACTATTTCATTTCCATTTATTGAATATACAATATCTTTCTTTAAATGTCATTTTTGCAAAAATATGTCCTTATACATATGTATAATCCTGGTTTAATTGTTAATTATCCAAAATTCTTTTTTCTTACTATCAATTTTTGTAACTCCATGAATTTCTGTGCAATCTTTTTTTACATTGCTCTATCCCCCAAGATAACATGACTCCAACAATCATATTTTTAGATCCATTATATGTTATGTTATGGTGTACATGAGCAGATGTATGTTTTAGGAGAGAAATAAAATAGGGGGTGGAACCCTAAATATTTATTCAAGCAGATACTGACTGATTTTTCTTTTAGGATTTTCAAATAACCCAATTATTTGTAGGCACCTTCTCATATTGTTCCTTTTTGTCCATGTCATCTTGTAGAATATTTTATTTTCCCTGAAACACATTCATTTTTCTCTAAACCTCATATCTGAGTGTTTTATTTTGTTATCACAGTCCACTGAATCATAACATGTAGCAAACAACAACCTATGAATTGCCATTTCTACATGGCTCAGAAGAATAGATGACATCAACATCACAGGATGTCTAGGGAATTTGATGTAGAAGTGACAGTTTCCCATTGAAAGATATTTTTAGGTGGGCAAGTGGGTTGTTTTTTTCTTTTTTATGAAAATGAAATGTATGACCAGATTGCGCTTGAAAAGATATCCACTGTGCATTGGAGAGGCAACTGTGATTGAATAATGATCCCAGTTGACAAGTTTGGATTCAGTGTTTAAACTTGCATTTGCCATTATAAAATGTGTGAAGAAATTTTCAGGAAAGATATTCCTAAGGGAGTCTTGCAAAGCAAAAGCCTGCCAGGAAAACAAAATTGTGAGGATAAGCCAGCTGATGGCATGTGAAAACTGGACCCAAATTATTAACAGTATTATTCCGAGTTACAAGTTTTCAATTATGATAATGTAATTTGAATTATTATAAAATTCATAGGAGAAAAATGAATATTGTTTAAATGTATCACAGTAGAGTTCAGAGTCACAATTGCTTAAAATATAGCCTTAGGAAAAACAGATGAAATTTAAGGTGAAAGTAAAAACATATTTTCCTCATTTTTCAGCCAAATTACTCTGCCAAGCAACATACTGGGAACTCTTCTTGGCTTCAACACAGATTGTACCTGTCAAAATATGCACTTAATGCATCTAGCATTGATGCCAGCATATGTTTTGGTTTGTACTGCTTACACTGGCCATCAGCAATCTAATTTTTCATTGCCTGATAACTGTTAAAGTGGTGAGGTAATTTATGCTTAAAAATATGTCATTCATACTGTAGCATTAATAGATTATTACCTGTTTTTCCTCTGCAGAGTTATGCTTATGTCATATGAAATAATTTACCCACAGAATATAAAAGAAATGTGCCTGGACCCATTGCATTCTAGTCAGTGGCTGCTTCTGTTTTGTACCCATGTGGTCATACAGTCAGTGATTTGATAAGAATAAGAAAAGAATGATTCTTGAGAAGAGTAAGATTAAAACAAAACTGCAAAATAAGCTTGAAAATCCTAATCATATTACATGGATAAGAAAATTTGTGGGTTTAATATCACTGCATATGCATCTAACTTGTTTTAAGTCAATCTGTGAAGCAGAACACAATTATATATCAACATTCATATTTTTCTTACATTGTATTGCAATCAATACAAATACCATTGGGGAGCTTTGAAACATCTGAATAAAAACATTTGACGTTTTGTTAAAGCATATATATGGGGAAATAAAGCAGATCAACTGTAATTTAGACAGAAAAAAAAATAGTGTGAAAGCTCTCCTGAGATGAACAAAAATAGAGACTAAGGTAGCTCAATAAATTATTTCACTAAATTATTGTTCATAAATTATTTCAGGCAGGCCAACTCTTTTATTTGGCACTGAATAATGGAATTATGCAGGAATTTAGACTAATAATCAGACTGATAGCATGCAGTGGCATTGATGATGGAACAAAGGGGGACAGACAGAAAAACCAATATAAGCCTAACCCTTCTTCTGTATGTGTTCTGTCATCACTACACATTAGTCTGTGTGCAGCTCAACCCACCTCTCCTCCAAAACAGACTGTGTGCATAGATCTGAATGCTTTATTGAAAGAACAGGATAGGGAGAAACTGGGGAAAATAGGAATACATACGAAAATCAAATATAAGATCGACAGTATTGAGATACTTCTGAACATAACAATTAATAATTGCAAGCAATCTAAATCTTACCAGTGATGCTCTGTATGTGGGATGTGAGTTTGTCCTGGGATGACCATGTGCCACAGATTAAGATGGATTCTTCTTTGTGCCTCTACTTTCTCCAAAAGCTAAAGGAAATGGAATCTGGCTTTCCTGGGTGCACTTGTTTTTAGAGTGTAGGCTGATGGATAAAGGGGTTGGGACAGTTTCAAGTAATATAATTGGTATTTGTCTCTCCAGTCACTAGATGGGACTAGAGAGCAACAACAGTATATAAAAGTTATATGCTGAGGCATGACAGTATGCATTGCATACATGCCCCAAAGGAGCAAAGTTTGGGTTACAAAAGTGCAGTACTTTTGTTATTCTGATATTTGGATGTAAGGGAGGTTTCATTTAAATTCCCTAAAGTTTCAGAATTTTCTAAGGATCATTCTTATAGTTCATGGCCAGAATGATATTGTAGGGAAAGAAGGTTTATTAAATGATGCCTGGGTTCACTAAATTTGTACTTGACTCAACTCTGGATTCTTAGGGGATTGAGACCAACTGAATGGATTTGGAATATTTAAGGCATCTGTTTGCAAAATGCCATATTTGCAAGAATGATGTTTTGTAGATATTTTGGAAGGAAAGGAAGAGATCTTAGCAAAACATTTCTTTGTGAAGTAGTTAAATTGGCCATAGTATATACAAGTATATTCTGTGCTAGGCATTTAATATAAAATTATATTGTGTACTGTGTGATTTTTGCATATATATCATAATAGTATAGGTATTTTAAAGGTTTATTCATTTCTGACAATATCAAGTAGGCTGACATGAAAAATAAAAAGTATAAAAATATTGCCAATGATTCACATATGTCAAAACATTTCAAATATCTAATTCCTCAGCATTAGAACAAGGGAATACCACATTTCAAGGCATTCATGCCCTGGCAAATTATAGAAAATATGGTAGCTTAAAGCCTAGACAAGAAGAAGGAAAGAGGGAAAACAGCTTTTTAAGCAAGCTTTTTATAATGATAGGCATGGGTGGAAAAGATGAACTGAAATCTTGTTGATATAAATTCTTAGCTAAAATTGCCTTGTCTTTTTAAGCAAGTCTCCCTTTTTCACTCTTTGAAATAGCGTCATTCAGTCTTTTAAATGTTATACATTTAAAATAGTAGGAAAACAGCAGGAAAAAGTGAACAGAAGACATAATTTTGGTTTTATTTTAGCTCGGATCTGTCCATTTCCTTCAGCAACACTCACATCATAAGCCTTGACCTCCTATATATATAAAGAAGAATATAGAATATGAAATGTCTGCCTGTCTATCTACTGAAAACCAACATTCAGCCAGCAAAAATTTCTTCAGCCACAAACCTATTGGTTTGATGGTTATACTAATCAAATCATTTTTCTCTTTTATAGTGTCTCTGTTCTTATACACATATGTGTGTTTCAAAAATAAAATGTACATTCATTTACATCTGAACACTTTAAAGTAACCATTACCTTTCTTGTATCTGCACTTATTTGAAAAATATCTGTTCCTTTCTGTAATATTGGAATTCTTGCCATATCTAAAAAATGGTTGCAAATAAAGATAATAATGGGTTAGTAGCTTTTGGAGGAAAAACACCTTGTGCTTTCCATCTCTACTTCACATTGCCCAAAAATAGAAATGATGAACAGCATTTTAAAAAGTTCTTTAAAATAAGAAGGTTTACCCCCTCAGGCAAAACTTCATAACTGAAAAGACTTTGAAAGTTTTATCCACTGACTGATAGGCATCTAATCGAGCATTAATCTTCAATCCCAGACTTTCTTTTTTTTAAACAAATTTTATTAATTTTACAAAAACAGTGCACAGACAATCAAGGCATAACAGCTTATAAATTCTTTTCTAAAAATAAAATAAAATAGTAGTAATTAAGGAAGAAAACTAATAGAACATAATGAGTCCAAATTATAATATCAATATTTAGTTTATCTATTTAACTTCATATCTTATCCCAACTTCTCCTTTTCATCCAAATTATTTTTTGCTAATTAAAATTTTATTGCCTTTTATCAACATACAAAACACAAAAAACATAACAAAACTTAAAACATCTTTTCTGAAAGCTGCTTGATCCCGAGTTAAAACTCTTCACACAGACGAAATTTACACATCATATTCACTTTATATATCCTTCCCTATCTTATTACCATTTTCAATAACATTCTTTGTCTGTTCTATTTCCAACTATCCATTCATCTTTTTTCTTTTACTATACTTCTCCTATACACTAATTGGAGTGACGCCTTTAACTCATTGACCTAACTTAAAAGTACTTCATATAACACTTAATTTATCTTGGGATTCTGTTTAGAGTTAAGTACTTGGACATGGGTCAGAGTAAATGGAGACAGCCTCTGAATAGTGACTTTCAGCTCTTTATTAACATAGTGACTTCTCAAAACAACAATAGTGAACTCTGCCTTATATAGGCAACCCTTGTAAGAATTTTCCAATAGTGAGCTATGAACGCTAGCTCTTTTAACCAATAAGAATCCTCTGTTAAGGGCCAATCGGATTCCTCAGAACTAACCAATCTGATCTGGCCGCCTAACAGCCAATCAGAAGTGCAGGGCCAGAACTCTGCACTTTACCTCAAGCTCATACTTTATTAACTATGGTACATACACAACATTTAGTACATTCTAAAATTACACAATAAATTTTATAAGAAAGATTCTACTCTAAATACACATATAAAAACACAATCTTATGTACCTTCCAGAATCCCCGCCCCCTTTTTTATCCTTAATTAGATTCACCCATTGTCTCTAAATAAGCTTTTTTTCTTTAGATCTTGCTTCCCACCATTGAGGCTTCTTCTCCCCCCCTTTCTCTCTTGCTTTTTCTTCTCCTTGCCCTTTTTACCCTTTGTTTCCACTCCTCCCTTTTCTTACTCCCTTTCCATTGCTTTCTAACCTTGCATCCACCTTTCCTCTCATTTTTCTCTTTTTTGGTTGTTTTTTGAAACCTTAAAATCCCCTTTTTCTTATCCTCTTTCTCCTCCTCCCTGGAATAAACCCATTGTCCATCAAAGATGGCTTCTTGTTCCTCTTCTTCTTTGTCCCAGTCATTCTGCTGCGTAGTCAACTTTTCATAAGTACATAACGCCATTTCTAAAAATTGAAATAAAGTGCCCAAAGTATCTTTTCCATCTTGTTCTTCCTTTTTATATTTTTGATATTCAGTCTTTAGTTCATCCACAAGTGATGCCATCATAAAAAGAGAAACTTTTCCCAAAATAATCACCCAAGTATTTTTAATCAAAAATAGTTCAAAAGAAGTTCCAAAGATTAATACTTTTCTTCCTTCTTCTATTTCTCTTTCTGGGGTTACAGTTTAATCAAAGAGGTCCAATTACCATATATCTTTCTTTGGGATTCTAGGCAATCTCCTCCTTTTTCCACTTCTGCTCCAATTTTTTTCCTCTCCCTTCCCACTTGCAACATCAATTTTTAAATAATCAGAAATCCATACCTCTAATAAGGGTTTTCCAATTTCTTAAATTTTTAAGTCCAGTGTCCAAGAAATCTTTTATCCCTTAACTTCAACTTTCAAAATAGTTCACCTTCAGTGCCCAAATAAATTTCAAATCTTCATCTGCTGTTTCTATGGGGTGGGAGAGTGAAGGAAAAAAAAAGTTCCCTATAAAAGCTTCTCCGCCACTTTCCAATCTTCTTAGGGATACAATGTATCCTCCAGCAATTCAGACAGTTCAGTTCCAGCGAGTTTAAAAGATGTTGATTGACCCGGCTCAGCCAGCACTTTCACTTTTCTTGCTTCCTCCAGCACGATCTTATCCGGTTGCAGGCTTCTTCATGGTGGCCATTGCTGACCGCCGCTCCACCACCTCGGGAAAAAGGGGTTTTTCCGGATGAGGAGGGGGTCTGCGACACCCCCAAACCCCTGTCCGGCTCCCCTCTCTCTTCGGCTGTCCCTACAGGGCAGCCATATCCCCCTGACCCGTTTGGATCGGGGGTACCTCGGCAGCAAGCGCAGCAGGAATAGCGAACAGTCGCGAATTCCTGCTGCCACTGAAGCCACGTGGAACCAGAAAAAACCTAATCCCAGACTTTTTATAGAATTAAGGAAATTATAAAAAGACTAGCTATAATTTTCCAAGTGTATAATTCAGTTTTATTCAACAGAGGATATAATTTTAAAAGCAATATAAAATAATTCAGTCAACCTTTACCTCATTCATTACAGCAATTTTTTTGTCAAAAACAAAAGTACTTTTGAGGAACATAATGTAAACTTTAGCAATGCTTTTCTTTTTATATATAGAAAAAACTGCTTGGCAAGTCTATGGTCGTGAACATACCATAACATTCTTAAATTAAGATGGTCTACTATTACCTCTTCAGTTTGGTTTACAGGTAGTGTGATGACCCAGGGTGGGATACAAAACAAACACAGTCACAGAAAACAGGTGAAGCCCCTTTTATTCCTTCACGTTGCTTCCAAGCTTCTTGATGGAAGACAAAAAACTCCCACACATACAGTTACAAGAAGAGAAAAAGCAACACAAACCAGGCAAGATAAGGGCTGGAGGATGTCCACAGATAACACACACTGGGAAGGATGCCAAACTCAGAGAGGAATCATCAACTAGAGATATTTCCAATCTTTGTTTCCAGTGTTTGCCCGTACGCAGGTCCATACTCTTATTCAGTTGTCACAGCTACAGCCCATGAAGAGGATCAAAGCCCTCTCCTCCTGAGTAGACATCTCTCCCTTATCCTCTGCTCCCTGCATGCCCTAGGATGGATAGGGGATAGGCTTAGGTCCTCCTCTGACTGCTCAGCCATCCTCTGCCCTTTCCCAGCCTCTTCCACAACCTCCAAAGCCACACTTCCACTTGCTGTCAGCTCTTCCTCCTCTCCCTCAGAGTCACTCTTTATCAGGGGCATGAGAGGTAGTCTTCAAGATAATACTGTAATGGGCAGGTTCTATGTCATGGTAATTGTTGTGGACTAAGTCAACGCAGCAGTAACAACCCTAAATAGCTTACTTTGCAGCAGGCTCGTAATCCTGCACTTCTCATTGGCCCGTGAATAGCGAGTCGTGATTGGTCATTTCTGGCCAGTCCGATTGGCTGTTAATGGGCCTCTCTGATTGGACGCTTGTGAGAGCGGTAAACTCAAATCATTGGTTGTTTTGACAGCAGCCAGCTCTATAAAAGAGCTGTTGCTGCCCAAGTATTTGCTCTGTTCTTATTACACAATAAAGAGTTGAAGTCACCGTTCGATGTCTCGTCTCCGTCCCTTGCGCCCATGCTCAGGACTTAACAGTAGTAATTTGGTGAAATATGTCATCTAACAAACTTTCCCCATCCTTGCTCTCCCCAATAAAACATAAACAAATGTACAGGTCATTAAGTGGAGTGTAGGGTGCCTCCTGGGTGAGAGGGACATTGTAGTCCTAGCACAGGTACAGGTCTACCTATTCTGTCCTTCCTAAGGCATCCCCTATCCTAAGATAGAAGCAGTGACGCTACACACAGAGGATGAATTGCAAGAGGAATCACTGGATGAGCAGCTGGCTGAATAGGAGAGGCACAGTTGCAGCCAGGAAGCCTAGAGGCTTCAAGAGAAGAAGTTACACAATTGCACTGGTCAGCAGAGATAAGGAAGAACCTCCTCCTCCTTTTACTGGGAAATAAAGTGGTAGCTACAAAACAATTCCGAAACTGAGAAATTGGCGGGTAGAATGCACATACAAAGAAATAGGTTTGCTCCCACCCCACAAAGTTCAAATGATTCTTCCAATTAAAACTTTTGAATCAGCTCATGTGGTTATCTCCAGATGGTGATGAGGCATCTTGTCAAATGACCTTGACATATTTTGATAAAAGTTCACAGTTGCGCAAAAGAGGACAGAAGATAGCTAAGAAACGGAAAGTTAAAGACAAGAATCCCCCCTCCCCTTGCTTGCCCAGCAAGGAATGTAAACACCTCCAGCTTTCTTCCCATCTAAAATCCCCCCTCCCACTGTTGCCATGACAGCCGAGAGAAATAATGAAACAATAGCAGAAAGGTAGGAGGGGAAGGTATCTTGAGGCTGACAAGCTGGCTGAATAGGAGAGGCACAGTTGCAGCCAGGAAGCCTAGAGGCTTCAAGAGAAGAAGTTACACAATTGCACTGGTCAGCAGAGATAAGGAAGAACCTCCTCCTATCCCTGATCCAAGAGTGTTTAGATCTGAGGAAGGCAGGCACAATGGGGTCAGTCAAGCCTTCCAAAGCACTGGAATGACTTTCTTCTTTCCATGGCACGACTCTGAATGCAGTCACCATTTTGTCCCATGAACAAAATGGCAGCTGCATTCAGGTTGCTGCCATGTGGACTGGAAATAAACTACTTTGTTCTGCATCCTTAACAAGACTTACACAGTGCTGCTGCATTGCACAGGCAGTAAAACAAGCAGTTCATCTGGCAGCCACCATTGTGTTTCCACCAGGGGTGGGAATCGACCGGTGTAACAACCGGTTTGGTGAACACGTGCTTCATGCACACATGCCCAAAATTTGCAAATCACCTTCTGCTGCAAGCTCTGTGTGTAAGACAGCTGACATGTGGCAATCCGCTGTGCTGTACGAATCAGCTGAGCTTGAAATCCCAGAAATAAAACACAGACTAGAGCCAGGGCAGGAAGTGGGCCCAACAACTGATCATTGGAGCGAACCAGTTTGCTCACAGCTGATCTTCAGAGCTACCAGTTTGCCTGAACCAGGCCAAACTGGTAGAATCCCATCCCTGGTCTCCACCCACAAATGGGTACATCAAAATGGCAGCCATCATTACTGTGAAATGGAATCACATGTCGCTTTTGGAGGGCTTGTTGTAATTTCAAATATTTCTTAAATGGCCTCTTGTACCTCAAGGATTACCTGTACAGGTATCCTTCTCTTCATCGTCAGCATATGATATGATGTCAGCACATTTTTATTATCTCCAAATTACAGCCATATTGTTCACCTGTCATTGATATTAATTATTATGATTATTGTTGTGTCAAAGGACCTGCAAAGGAGACTAATAATAGTGAAATGAAGGAAAAATTAGATATAATTTTCTCCCAAGGCAGCAGATTGTAAATCCAAACTGCCATTACCAATCAGTCATACCAATGGCAGAAAGATGCACAGATTAGGATATTTTCAATGAGCTTCACTGAATTTCATGTTCAGTCCTTTGAATTTGATTTACCTTGTGTCAAAGTCTCCAAGATTTTAGAGATCAGGATTAAAACTAAAATCTGAGCCAGAAGCAAACTACAGTTGTGCTATGCAACATAAATTTTAAATTTGATTTTCTTGCCTATGCAATCCTGAATTGCCAGCTGATCCTTAATCATAAAACAAATACAATGCAACTGGTGTTAATATATCTACTTCTTCTCTTAATCTGATGTTTATTGGAACATCTACATTATTTATATTCATAATATAATTCAACATCAGTTATTAAAAAGTAGTGAGGTACATTGTCACCAGAGAATATTATTGTGCAATCATATTATTAGTTTTCAATAATAATAATGATAAAACATGACATATACCAGAAAAGATAAGGAACTTGGGTATGATACAGCCATTGAAGAATGGCAGCAACTTCTGAAATATATAGAATAATGTTATCCATTAACAATATAACCCTTATATTCTAAAACAAATATATTTTGAATGCAGCATTTGCACAGGTATGAAATTCTTTTGTTTCTGGTTTTCATGATCTAAACATGTGCCTCAAGGCCTGATCCAACAAAATCAGTACAAAACTTGAATTTTATTTTCTACTTTACAGAAGTGTTTCTAAGGTTATATATCTGTGGTATGTTTGTAATGAAAGTAAATGAAAGAGAATTGTCATTTACATCTTGTATTTCCATGATTATATAAAATTAACAGGAAAGGCTCTGCTGTTAATATATAAATATTAACAGCGGAGCAAATATATTTTAGAAGCATTGAAAGTATGTTTGACAAAATAGTATACTGAACTATTTAAGTTAAAATTCAAGTTGTCAAATTGTTATATCCTGAGCATGGGCGCAAGGAATAGAGACGAAGCATCGAGCTGTGACTTCAACTCTTTATTAGTAACTTCAGAACAGAGCAAAATACTTGGGCAGCAGCAGCTCTTTTATAGAGCTGGCTGCTGTCACAATAACCAATGATTTGAGTTTACCGCTCTAACAAGCGTCCAATCAGAGAGACCCGCTGTCAGCCAATCAGATCAGCCAGAAACAACCAATCACAACTTACTATTTGCGGGCCAATGAGAAGTGCAGGATTACGAGCCTGCTGTTAAAGTAAAACTATTAGGGTTGTTACTGAACGCGTTAGCTTAGTCCTTAACACAAATTTCAGATCTCAAGAATATTTTTGACATTTATTGAACTGTATGATCTTAAGTTTTTACTTACTTGAGGTTTGCTTTCTATGTATATATCCCAAGCTAACATAACTTTTTGAGTTATCCTTTTTTGATTTATAAACTGAGCAGAAATCATCCTGGACTATAAACAGGATTTATAGGCTTACTGAACAAACTCTTGTTTGTCAAAATATAGTTGATAAAAAAAACATGTTCAACCGCTGGAAATATTGACAGTAGATTAACAGCGGTTGAACAAGAAAAAGGTGGGATGTTGAGGTGGGAGATGGAAAGGTCAGAATTTTACCTCAGATTTCAAAATATAGAAGAGGAAAAAGGAGAAAATTTGGCAGCGGTAATGATAGAAATTTTGGCAGATGTTTTGGAAATTACAGAGGAAAAGATGATGGATGGAATAGATGAGGTATATCGAGTCTATACAAGATATGCGATGAGAAATAAATTACCCAGGGAAGTCCATATTAGATTTACCAAAAAATCCATTAAAACGCAAATATTACAAGTAGTAAGAGAGAAAACACTGAAATACAAGGGTAAAGAGGTTGTGGTTTTAAAACAAATACCCAGAAGAGTGAGAGAGATGAGAAGAGAATATCGATTTCTGACCAAAATACTATTGGAAAATGAAGTGAATTATAGATGGCTGATTCCAGAAGGACTAGTGTTTGGGTGGCAAGAGCAAAGATATAGAATTGATTCAATTGAGAAAGCAGAATTTTTTCATGCAGAATTCTTTGGAGGAAGAAGAGAGGGAATAGAGAAAGAGGCTTTATCAATTGAGTTTCAAGATGAACAACTGGAGACTGAAAAAGAGAAAGGAGCAGCAGGGGGACAGATGGATAATAAAGAACAGCGTGAAGTGAGATCCACGAGAGCTGTTAGACCTAAATATAAAGCATAATTATGGAGGAAAAAAAACTGATTACAATGAATATAAATGGACTTAATTCAGCTGTTAAAAGAAGGAAAACTTTTCATAAATTAGAGAAATTAAAATTTGATATAATTTGTTTACAAGAAGTTCACATTAAAAAACAACATGAACAATTGTTATTACAGCCAAAATTAGGGAAAATATTTACCTCTTTGACTCAATGTAAGAAAAGAGGTGTGGTTTTATACATTAAAGAGGCTATTCCAGCAAAATTGATTTACACGGATGAAGATGGAAGAGTATTAATGGTAGAAATAATGGACAATAATATAAAAATACTCTTGATTGCAATTTATGCTCCGAATGATAAACAAGAAGAGTTTTATAAAAAGCTACATATGAAAATAATTGCACTGGACTATGTTAATATAATTATGATGAGAGATTTTAATGGAATTGTGGACAATAAACTGGACTATATAGCAACAACAACAAAGCAAAATAGAAAGGCTCTCCCAAGGTCCTTCTTTAAAATGACAGATGAATTAACTTTAAAAGATATTTGGAGAGAAAGAAATGTTAAAGCTAAACAATATACTTTTTATTCAAATAGACATTTATCATGGTCCAGATTAGATATGATTTGGATCTCAACAGAACTAATATCTAATATTAAAGAAACAAATATTGAAACAAGTACCTGGGCAGATCATAGCCCAATGACAATTAAATGGAAGGGACAAAAAAAAAGATCGAGATGGACATTAAATAATACTATTTTAAAGGAGAAAGATTTTACACAATGGATGGAGAAGGAATTGGCTTTTTTCTTCAGAGAAAATAAAAAAGAAGATACTTCAACGCAAAATGTGTGGGACACAATGAAGGCATACGCTAGAGGTTTGATAATAGATTATACAAGAAAAAAGAATATTAGGAAAAGGCAAGCTTCTAAGGCCTTGGAAGATGAGTATAAAATTCTTGAAAAAGAATTACAGAAAATGCCACAGAAAAAGGATATTAAATTGAAGCTGGATGTAATCAAACATAAAATGGAATTAATAGAGAAAGAAGAACTGGCACAGAAAATTAGAAACTCTAAACAGAATTATTTTGAAGATGCAAATAAACCAGGTAGATGGCTAGCATATAAATTGAGAAAAGAGAAGGAATCAAGAAAAATATTGAAGTTAATAGATGAACAAGGCCAAGTTTGTTATGGGAATAAGGAGAAAAAAGAAATTATTCGAGATTTTTGTGGACAATTATATAAACAGGAAAATATTGATGAAGAAAAAGTCAAACAGTATTTACAGGAAGCTAATTTACCAAAGATACCTAAAGAGACTGAAGAAATGCTAGAAAGCAATATAACAATGATGGAACTAAATGAAGCATTTAAGAGACAAAATAATGGGAAAGCTCCGGGTCCAGATGGGCTTCCAGTATAATTTTATAAAACATTTCAAGAATTATTGAGCATCCCATTGTTAGAAGTTATGAATGAAGTTATGTTAAAAAAGATGATACCCAAAACATGGTCAGAGGCTTATATTACACTTATACCAAAGGAAGAGACTGACCCATTGCAAATTAAGAATTATAGACCTATTTCTTTATTGAATGCAGACTATAAAATCTTAGCTTCAATCTTAGCAGAAAGACTTAAAAAATATTTAAATAATTTTATTCACTCAGATCAAAATGGATTTCTGCCAAAGAGACAAATTAGAGACAATATGAGAGTAATCTTGGACACCTTGGAATACTATGAGGCTCATCCTGAAAAGCAAATGGCTTTGATATTCCTAGATGCTCAAAAAGCATTTGATAACGTGAACTGGAGATTTATGTTATTATTATTGGAGCAGATGGGTTTCGCTAAAAAAATTATTCAAGCAATAGAAGCTATATATAATAAACAGACAGCAAGGGTAATGATGGAGGGAGAACTTACAGATTTTATTAATATAAGGAAAGGCACAAGACAAGGATGCCCCCTATCTCCTTTGCTATTTGTGTTGACCTTGGAAGTGTTGAATAGAAATATTAGGGATGATAAAAGCATAAAAGGAATGAAAATTAAGAAGGAAGAATTTAAGCTACAAGCTTTTGCTGATGACTTAGCTTTTATTTTGGAAGATCCGCTAGAAACAGCTCCAAAGTTACTGGAAAGGATAGAGGCATATGGAGAGGTGGCTGGTTTGAAAATAAATAAAGACAAAACAAAGATTTTGACAAAGAATATGCTATTGAGACAGAGAGAAGAACTGGCAGATCTTTTGAAAATTCAAGTTGCAAATAAGGTTAAGTATCTGGGGATATATTTGACAACAAGATGTAGCACATTAAAGGAGAATAATTATATTAAACTTAAACAACAGATAACTACAGATTTGAAGAAGTGGGAAAACTTGCAATTGTCATTAATAGGGAGAATTTCAACAATTAAGATGAATATCTTACCTAGAATTTTATTTTTGTTTCAAACAATACCAATTAGGCTTGGAAAAGACTATTTTGAAGATTTAAATAAAATTATGTTGAAGTTTATATGGCAAGGTAAAAAAGCAAGAATAAAGCTAAAGCTTTTGCAAGATGCTAGAATTAGAGGAGGTTTTGGTCTGCCTAATTGGGAATTGTATTATCAAGCTGCAAGTTTGATGTGGGTCAAAGAATGGATAACATTAAGGAAACATAGGTTGTTGACATTAGAAGGGCATGACTTGCTGTTGGGTTGGCATGCTTTTTTATGGTATAAGGGAACTAAAACACAGGGTTATTTTAGAAGACATTATGTACGGGAGTCTTTGTGGTTAAATTAGGAGAAGATAAAAAGACAATGTTATTTGAAAATTCCAGTTTGGTTATCGACCATTGAAGCATTTTCCTATCCTATAATCTACAAGAAGGAACAAACAGTTAGATATGGGGAACTTTTGGATGAAAAGGGTGAACTTAAATCGATCCAAAACTTAGAGGAACAAGGTATAAGGATGAATTGGTTTTCATATGCACAAATACACTCAAGGTATGATGAAGATTCTAAAACGGAGGGATTTTATGATAAACAGACTGATTTAGATAAGATCTTGATGGGTACTGATGAGAAGGTGATTAAAAAACTATATGGTTATTTACTGGGAATGAAATTAGAGGAAGAACAAGTCAAAGAAACTATGATTGTTTGGGGGAAGAATTTTGGATATGGGATTGATTTAGAGAAATGGCAGAAATTGTGGTCTCAAAATTATAAAATGACAATGTCAACAGCATATAAAGAAAACTTGTATAAGATGTTTTACAGGTGGCATTTTCCTCCGACAAGAATAGCAAGAATGTTTAAGAACAAATCTGAAAAATGCTGGAAATGTCATCAGATACCCGGCTCGTATTACCATATGTGGTGGACTTGTGAGGATGCTAGAAAATATTGGACTATAATTCGCATGTGGTTGGAAAAAATGACAAAGAAATATATAGATTTGAAACCAGAGATCTTCTTATTGGGAATTTTACCTGATATATATAGTAAAGATTTGAAATACCTGATTGTAAATGTATTAACAGCGGCCAGGATTGTATTTGCTAAAAATTGGAAGAATGAGAAAATACCATTACAGGAAGAAATTATTAAGAAAATATTGGAATGTGCTGAGATGAGTAGATTGACATTTGAAATTAGAGAGCAAGAGGATAAACAATTTTACGAAATTTGGGATCTTTTTTATAAATGGCTAGATGATAAAATACGATAATAGAATATTTAGAATGCTAGATAGTAAGGAATATCTTTATTTTGCTATTATTTTGCTATTTGATATTATATTTATAAAGGATTTTTTAGGATTGATTTGATATGACTAGATGATTTGTTATAGAGTAAACTGGTTTAAAGTATTGTTAGCTCATTAAGCATGAATGATTAAAAATATAGTCAAAAACTTCTTTTTTTAGTGATATTAGGATATATAAGTTTGGACTGACAATATGAGTTGTTATGTAATGTAATTGTAATTTGAGACTACAGAATGAATGCACAAAAATGATGAACCAACTGACACACTGGATGTACATATAAGAGTTGATGTTTTTATGTTTTGTTTGTCTTGTTTGTTTGTAGAAAATTAATAAAACCTTTTTTTCAAAAAAAAAAAAAAAACATTTTTGAACTTCCTTTATTTATAGTGAGCATGTTAGGTGCTCTGAGTCCATTCTGTTAAAATAATTAAGGTTTTACATATGTATAGGTTTGTCTTCCACAGATTATTTTTCTGAGCTGAAAACAAATGGATCTCAGTGAAATGAAGGATGATCCAAGATTAGATTATTAAACAAACACATCTGAATATAAATGAGATCATATTATGATAAGTACTGAAAACCTTGGATCAGATTCTAATTTTAAAGCTGTTTTATTACCACTGATGGATTTTTACAACTCCTAATGTATAGAAACATTATTACAGAATTAATGTAGTATTAATTTCTCCTTCAGTTTATCTCTGCTTTCTTATATTGCCTGAATCTTTTACTTCATTAATTGTAATAGCTAAAATGTCTATTATCTGAAATGTCTAATATAATTCATATTACTCAATAGCCTAAGTATCATCCAGCCAATATACAATGAAAAGTGGCAATCTTGTGTTATCTTTCCTTTGTCATGATTCCTTATTATAAAACAAACACTAATAGTGTAATAAAATATGCAGATTGCTAGACGCGATCTGTAGGACAATTGTCTTATATTAAAAAAAAAACCCACTTGTAATAAACCATATACTAAAGCAGGTTAATTGGGCTATAGATATAATCCAAGTCATTTGATTCCTTCTTATATTAAATTGGATGGCAGCATCTAGATTTTGCAAAAATTTCATCTTTGATTATCTTCATATCTATTACAGACCTTCACACCAGCTTATATAGCATTCATTTATGATTTCCCTTCTCACCAATTTTACTAGCTAAAGAAATCTTCCAAGAAGTAAAAACTTGCCAGTTCCTCCATTTGTTGCAAAAATAAAGAATTGACAATTGTCTGCAATTATACAAAACAAATTTAACATATGACGGGAAAAAGAACTAGTATGTGTCAGGACTCCGGCAGTTACCCCAATTTAAATCATGAGTCTCAAGCCTAACTTCCAAAACTTAAAAAGATTTATTGGGAATTAAACTGTCTGGCATTGCCTGAGACATGTAATTCATTGTCACCCTTGACCCTGGTTTCCCCAACCCACCTCTCTGGGTGTATTGTAATTCATAGTCTCCAATGGGACACCTCCATAGCCCAGAGTCATCAGTCATGCTCTCCAGTTAGACTTTTGCACAGCAGAAACTTCAGTCACCTAGTTACTATCTTTGAAAACTACTTATGGAATGCACATTCCAAGAAGCTGCACTGCTCCCCCCTCCCTTTCTGTTGGCAATTCTAAAAAGACCATAGAAATATTTTATGAATTGACAATATGCTTAAAAACAACAACAAATGTACTCATTTTATTTGCACATCTTAGAAAGTCAGACACAAATAAGGCAAGAGTTATACTGAATGTGGTTTTACAGGAGTTATGTCTAAAACTATTAGAACTAACGGTAAGCATTGATTCAGGTGAACACGCAAAGTAGTACATGATTTGAGTCTGGAAGGAAACAAAGTGTTCCATCTCAATTGGACAAGAGCAGTCAAGATGGCAAAATTGGTGGGTGGGGGGAAGCAAATCAAAACTCTGCTTTCAAACTTCAGCAAGAAACCATGCAGGAAGATCAATTTTGCAATGGGAGCATAGGTGGATATTCAGCAGGTTCTGATCAGTTCTGGAGAACCAGTAGCAGAAATTTTGAGGAGTTCAGAGAACCAGCAAATACCACCTCTGACTGGCTCCACCCCCATCTATTCCCCGCCTCCTGAGTCCCAGCTGATTTGCTGGGTCTTCTTTGGTTGCCCTACACAGGAGAACAAAGCTGGAAAGAAGGTTAGTGGGGTGGGGAGGGAATGGGGATTTTGCAGTATTCTTCCCCTGCCATGCCCACCAAGCCATGCCATGCCTACCAAGCCACGCCCACAGAACCAGTAATAAAAAATTTTGAATTCCACCACTGAATGGGAGGATTGTCTAAAGATGAGCATTGTCATTTGCTCTCTGGTGATGGGCCAGCCAGTGAAGAGTAATCCAAAGGCACCAAAGCAAACTATATTATAAAGTAAAAATGCCTTAGAAAGGAGTTGATGCCCACTGACTAACATGGATACATCCATGTAATTTTCATAATCAAAGTGTTTCCAGGAGATGATATAGATAGAGATGATATAGAGGTGGAGGTGGAGAGAGAGAGAGAGAAAGAGAAAGAGATAGAGATTTTTTTCTCCAGCCTAGACTACATTGATGGATGTTCCAGGTGGTTTCCATACAAGTTCTAACTAGGGCCAACTTGCTTATTTATCTAAATTAGCCAACACAAACTAGCAGGGCAACTTATATTACACCTTAGTTTAATGTGTGAACATAGGCAATATTCCTACCTGTTTTCCATGGCCAAGTAATCACAATAGGATCTTACCATGTAATTTCATAGATCCATTCAAATGCATTTAATCAATGCAGTCCTAAACCCCACTGCTTTCGAGAAAACTCAGTGAGGGATATAATTGCAGCCTAAAACTTTAGTGATCAATGTAAACACTAAGTTCTCTTTTTACTGCAGCTCCTTTACGTTATTCATTCTACATGAATGACATAATATTTTTTAAAAAATCCATACTATTGATTACTCGTCTTCTATTTGTCTCGCTTACCCCGATAAAGAAATATTCATTGAACTAATGTAATTATTAGTTGCTAACCATAATCAGTCTAATCCAGAAAACCATTTTCCTTCAAATGCTGTAGTAAATTATTCATCCTATAGGCAGAACTACTCTGCAAATAAATTTTGCTCGATAAAAGCTAAACTATATATGATCTGAGTGATAATTACATTATGAAAATGGGAGGCCTTGGGGATCAGAGAAAGGCTATTTCTCTGTCTTTTGAAGCAGAATATATATTTATTGGTTTGTATGTAAGCCTCATAGTAATAATTGCCTATGCCTTTAGGCAGATGACCTTGTAATTTAATCTTAACATTAAGGAGTACTATATCCCTGTAGTTGCCATTCTTGATCATCAGAGAGAGTTTCAAAAATCTGAGTTAATGGTGTGTCTTCAAAATACCCTCAAGCAATATTTTAAAAGCTTTTGAACATAAAAAGGAGGCAGGTCAGTTCTTTAGATAACATTAAGAATCAAGAAAGAGTTCTGATTCCATTAGCACAGTTCTAACTTTTCCTGTTCAGTAATAAATATCCCGCCCTTAACCTGACTAAAGGCTCATGCATCACAAACACATTTCACTAAGTGATGAGGTATTGCATTGTCTTGAGCAAAATGCAGTAATAAGCTAAAGAGACAGAGTGAATTACAAAAACAGAACAAGAGAAAGATTGAAACATTGACAAAAATTCTGGAAGAACCCTGGCCTCACTTCACAATGTAGTCCTTCTACACCTGACAAGTCACAGATACAAAGAATGGTGTGGGAAGAAAAATCTGATCTAGTTACAAGTCAGGAGAAAGGTGCTGGAAATAAAATGGAGGCTGACTGCAAGGAAAAAAGGTTCATTTGGTTTCTAGAAACTTCAGTGACAGCAGCAATGTTTCTGGGGTGCCTAACCAAATGGCTGAGTGAGTGGATGGATCTGTATAGGTTTCTGGAGTTTTGTGTTTGAGATGCTTCAGGGGGTTGGGCAATGTAGTCAGCCTTGTGTCTTTTACTATTTCAATGGTGGTGGGTTAATTCTATTCTAAAGGTCATATCCTGTCTTTAGAATTTGGGTAGGGGAATGTAAATTCTTTTTTTTTTATAAGACAAGTTTTATTAATTTTAAAGACAAACAAAACATCATTAAACATTAAACACATAAAACCTCTTTCCATTATGAATTTTTACAAGGCAGGTAACACATTATTTTATACAACATAATTCTAATTTATCCCATTTCCATATGGACACATAAATATCTTTTAGCAAATTTCTCATTATTTCTCTTTGCTCTTATTCAGTTACATTTCTTTTCTGTATTTATCCATTTTATAGTCATCATATTCATATTTCCCTCTGACTTGTTTACAATTATTCTCATCTGACATTCCTCCAAGGTTTTATTAATTCTCAAACAAACATAAACACACAAGACACAAAAATGTAAAACTTCTTTTTTAGAAGGTGGCTTGGCCCCAGATTACCTCTCTTTATACGGACTTCAATTAAATTCATGCTCATCTTATATACCATTACCTATCTTATTTACCATTCTATATCTTCTGTATAACTTCTCCCCATTTTTCAATCTTCTTAATTCTATTTTATTTATTTCATCTTACTTTAAATCATTATACTTGTATCTTTTGTCCATTCTTTTCCACTTATCCATTTATCTCATTCCCTATAATAATAAAAAAAGATTTCTCCTGAAATCACTAATCGAAGTATGATGCCTTTCTATCGTTCCCCTAAATTGACATTTAAAATAACACCTAGTTCCCAATCTGATTCTGCTTAGTACATTCTGCCTACTAAATTTTAAGAAAAAAAAAAAATAGTAAATCTATAAAATAATTAAGTACATAATTAAATATTAAATCTTGTAACATTCCAATTATCTATTTCAAAGACAAATGCTGCAATAGTAAGTTAATAATAACATCAACACTATAGTCAATTAAACTCTATAATTAAACTAAATATTTTAAACATTCCCTTTAATATTTTATTAAATTTTAAAATCTATCATTATTAAGCATTTTAGTATTTTAATCTTTCATTAGATCTTATGAAATTCTAATTTTCTATTTCTAATACAAATACTACAATACTATCTTATGTACCTTGCAGAATCTTTTTTTTTTAAATATATATTACCCTTTATCCCTAAAATAAATTTGCTTTTTCCCATCTTGTTTCATACCTTTGTGGCTTTTTTCCCCCTTTTCCCTTCCTTTCTTATCCCACCTGGCCTTTTTACCCCCCCCCCCTCCTAACCTCTGCCTTTTTAGCTTCCCCTCTCTGTTGTATTCCTCTTTTCTTTTGCTTTCTAACATTGTATTGATTTTGCATCTTATTTTTCTTTTTTCTTGGGTGTTTTTTTAGGTCTTAAGTCTTTCGTTTTCCTTCCTCTCTTTCTCCTTTCTTTCTTAATCAAGCTTTTGGATTCATTAAAGATGGCTTTTTCTTCTTCTTCTTCTTCTTCTTCTTCTTCTTCTTCTTCTTCTTCTTCTTCTTCTTCTTCTTCTTCTTCTTCTTCTTCTTCTTCTTCTTCTTCTTCTTCTGTTTCCTCCATCAGTTGTTGTGTTTGCTGATAAATAGCAAGCACCATTTCTAAAAAGTGAAAGACTTCTTCCAAAGCATCCTTGCCTTCTTTCTTTGTTTTTCCATATTCCTTTCTTAGTTCATTAACAGATAAAGCCATTATAAACTTTTTCTTTTTTCCCCCCTCTTCTTCTTCTTAAAACAACCAAGATGTTTCAAAGCTTAAAACAGTTCTTCAAAGTCCCAGAGTCATCAAGCAATCCAAACAGAGCACAAAGTTCTTCCCTTTACACTTTCTCTTCCTGGGGTAATATCAATTGAAAAAACAAAACAAAAACCCAGTCTGTATTTTAAAGCCTTATTGCAATTAACTTCTAGTCTCAAAATCTTCAAGGCATCTCCTCCAACAAGATCTTAATATAATTTTTTTTTGTCCTCTCCCTTCCCACTTGTAACAAAAAGCTTTAAATTTTTACCTTCTATAAAAAAGCAGGTTTTTCAATGTCCATTTGTTAACTCTGTAGGGAAGGAGAGTAAACTTTCTCTTTCAGCACTTCCATTCACTGCTTTAAAAATCTCCTCTGGAAACAAAGTATCGTTCAAAAAATCAAAGTTTTCAGGATGTTAAATGTATCTTAAGATCCTGGTTCAGTCAAAGAACTTTCACTTCAAAACTTTCTCCTTCTTCCTCCTGCACCATCTTGTCCAGCTGCCGGCTTCTTTGTGCAGCCATTGCTAACTGCCGCTCCATCGCCTTGAGAGAAGAGGGTTTTGCCGGCTGGGGAGGGGGTCTGCGATACCCCCAAACCCCTATCCGGATCCCCCCTATCTTCAGCTGCCTCAACGGGGCAGCCTTATCCTCCAGACCTGTCGGGATCGGAGGCACCAAGACGGCTAGTGCAACAGGGATTGCACAGGATCGCGAATCCCCGCCGCAGCTGAAGCCTGGCAAACCAGAAGTCCGGAAATGTAAATTCTTAATCCCACCATGTGGGAGCTGTGGTTGAAGGCATTTTGTTTATGAATAGATTGACCCAGTCTTTCTTTTCTTTTTTTTGTAAAAGTTTTATTTGGGTTTTCACAAAACATAATGAAAATAAAACATTTTTTTTTTTTTGAGAACAGCATAATTCCAAGTTATCACATCTCCATACAGACATAATCTCAGTTACATATTCATCTTATATATTCAATTTCACATCTTGTCACTATTTTATCAATTTCTCAATATTTTTTCCCTTTCCTTACTTTCCTCAACCTTATTTTATGATTGTCTCATTCCTTTCTAATTCAATTATGTATCTTTTTCTAAATTTCTATATCTTTCTAGTCATTATACTTGTACTTTTGTCTGTTCTGTTTACAATTTCATATATTCTTTTTCCATCATCATCCTGAAAGGGTAAGGAAAAAAGATAATTCCCTCCCCTTCCAGGCATTAAAAAGCAAGGTTTCCCCTATTATTATCAAGTAGAGTGTGTCACCTTTAAATCTTACGGTTATTATCCTTTCAAATCTCATTAAACATTTAATTTATACATTATACAATTATAACATTCAGTTTCTAATATCTATTTTGTATCATATAACTCTTATCAACCAAATTCCGTTTGGTACTTTCCCTTAAGAATACACACTAAATTATAAAAAAAGAAATATATATATATAAAAATAATGAATAAAATGGTTATTCTATTCAAATTCATCCTGGCAACTGATATTTCATTATAAATCGTTCGCATTTCTTTTCAATTTTACAGTATTATATAAATCATTAAGAACAATTAAAGTATTTTCATTCCTTCCTCTTATTTCCACTTCTTTTACTTTTATTCCCTTTCTCTCTTTATTACATTTAATTATTAGTAAGCATTCTATTACATAATAATACCAATTTTGTCTTTCACTTTAATCACCTATGTTTCATATTTTCTAGCTCATTACTACTTCTAATATAACAACAATATCTCTTGCACCCTTGCAGAATTCTCTCTTTTAATTTATATTTTTAACCATTATCTCTATGTCTTTTAAGTAGGCCCATACTTTTAATCCTTGTATGTTTCCCCTATTTCTTTTTTTCCTGTTTCTGTCCATTATAACCTCTTTCCCTTTTTGTCTTTCCCCTCTTTTTCTCACCACCCTTTTTGTACCCCCTATCTCTTTCTCTCCCTTCTGTAATCCTCTCTAATGTTGTGTTTACTTTTCAAACTATTCTTTTTTTTAGTTGTTTCCTCAAATCTTGAATTTTTACCCCCCCCATTTTCCATTTTACTCCACATTGCATCATTTGATCGTTAAAGGTGGCTTCTTCTTTGTCCAGCCCTTCTTGCTCTTTGAGCATTTCTTGTTGTTTTTCATAGTTCAAAATCTCCATTTTTAAGAATTGAAGTGCGAAGCCAAAGGATCCTCCTCCCTCTTGTGACTCTTCTTTCATTTTTTAAAGTTCCATTTTTAATTCCTCAAGGAGTACTGCCATTTTAAACACTTTTAAATGACCACCCAATTAATTTTAATTCAAACCACTAAAAATCCAACACCTAAAATTCCAAAAATCACCAAGTAACTCAAAACCATTTCTTCTTGCTTCTTTCTTCCACTTTTCCTTTCCAGGCACTCTGTTATCTTTTAACAAAGTTTCAGTTACAATATATCATTTGGAAGTCTTTTTAAAGTTTTTTTTCACTGTCAATTCATTTTATTTCCAGGTGGCACTCTCTGTTGTTTCTATGTTCCACCCTTTCTTTTTTCCCTCCACTTTCCTCCTTTTAAGAGCTTTAGAGTATCCAGAAAATGTTTATTTTCCCTTTGACACTTTAATTTCAGCTTAAAATTGCCTGTTACTGTCAAAGTAAATTAATTCAAATTTATTACTTAAATTTCTTCTTTTTAACATTCAAAGCCAATTACAGCTGTCAATATGAGAAAGAAAAAAAAATCTTTTTTCCTTTCCCCCTCTCTTCCTCTTATTTTAGGAATAACACTCTTAATACTTTTACTTCCTGGCTACTGTGCATAGATGTTGTCTCTGCTTAGCCCAGTCTGTCAAGCTCTCTCCTTTGTCTTCCCTCTTGCTCAACCTTGTCCAGTCGGGTTCCTCTTTGAGGTGACCATATCTGACCACCACTGCAACTGCCTTCAGGAAAGGGAGTAATGGCCAGCTGAGGAGGAGAGATGCAACTCCCCTCAACTCAGCTGGTGGTCTTCCCCCTCTTTGTTACCTCTACGGGGTCGCTTCAGCCCCAAATCCAAAAGATCAGCGAGCATGGATCGAAACTGCACAATCACGGATTTTGGTCCATCGCCAAAGAAGCCAAAACTGAAACAAAATATCTATCTCTAAAGACTTGTGGCTTTTTCTTGAGGCTATTAAGAATGATTGGGGCTAAAGAAAAAAAAAAAACCCAAGCCTCAATTTGGGTTTTTTTTTTCTTTTTCCTATATTTTTTGGGGGGGACTTTAGTGTGACTTTGTAGGTAACCGGATTGAATTTTCTCTTATATATATTTTTATGTTCTCTTTGATTTTTTAACTTTTTTTAGGATAGAGGCTCCCTTTGGCTATTTTTTTTTCTGTATATATTACTTCTTTTTTCTGGGGGGGAGGAAGAGCATTAAGAAACTTTGCAACACTGCCAACTAGAGGCCTGAAAGTATTTTATTTGAATTGGAGAGAATTGCAAAAAGACCTCTTCTCAAGGGCATCTTAACGTGATAAGATAGAGGGAGAGCACAGCAAAATATTATTGCAGGTGCTCTCTGTTGTGTCCGCGAAATGATGGCAGGAGTCGGTGACTTCAAATCATGCTCTTTTATTAAAGTAGGAACCGAACTGGCTCTTCGCAAAAGGTTCGCGGCTTTTATTCTTTCAGCCGCGGCCAATGGCACCGCTTTGAATCTCCCGCGATTCGAATGGACCAATCGCGGGAGATTCTTAGCGAGCCAATCGGCGCGGCTCACCTGACCAATCAGAGTGCCCCGTGCTTTGGCCAATCAAAGCGCGGGGATCTCCAGAATGCTAATTAGGGACAGAACACCCCTCCCCTCTTGGTTCAGTCCTTACGTCGCGTAGTCACGTAGGTAGGCGGGGCTCCGTCTGAGCCTACTGAACCTGCGCAGCTCAGTCGTAGGTTGGATCCCGGCCGGTTCGGTCGGGATCTCTGTTGCTCCTGATGCCGTCGTGGGAACGGGCTGGTCGGTCGGGCCGGGCCGCTCTCCGTAGGTCCCTCCTGGGCCTCCCGGGTTGGTTGAGCTGCGGGTTTCGCCGCTCCCGCTCAGTCTTTTTGGGCCGGTCGAGCTGGCCTGGCTGTCTCTTCCTGGTGAGGGGTCGTGATGGCTGCTTTCCGGTAAGTATGGCTGGTTTATTCTTCTTTGGTTTTGGTCCCCTGGGTATTCCCTCCCCCCTTGGTTTGTGTTGTGGGGGTTGGTTTCGCCTGTTTGTGCTTCGGTGGTCTCTTGGTTGGCAGTCCTCGACCTTAATTGGTTGATGTGGCATTTCCACGCTCGTCCGTCTGCTGTTTGTAGCCGGTACGAGTGTGGGCCTGTTATTTGTGTGATGACGGCCAGCATCCATAGTGGGTCTCCCGTCAGGTTTCTTGCGTATACGGGGTCGCCTGGTGCGAAAGTTCGGTGTTTGCTGTTTGAGTCTGGGGGCTTCTCCGGGTTATACGTGGGGTGTAATCTGTCGAGTGGGGACCTTAATTTTCTCCCCATTAATAGTTCGGCTGGGCTCTTATTCGTTGTGGTATTTGGGGTTATGTGTTGGGTGAAGAGTAGTTTGTTTATTTTCTCCTGGATCTCCCCGTGGTCTATTTTCCGGATGGTTTTCTTTGTGAATTGCAACATCTGTTCCGCCCTACCGTTTGCCGCTGGATGCGCTGGTGCTGTCAGCGTGTGGTGGATGCCCCTTTCCACTAGGAATTTTTCGAATTCCAGCGAGGTGAATTGGGGCCCGTTGTCAGAAACGACGACGTCTGGGAGGCCGTGTGTTGCAAAGAGTTTGCAGAGTTCCTTGATCACAGCCTCCATGGCTGTTGTCTTCATGTTGCTTACCTCCAGCCAGTTGGAGTAAGCGTCTACTGTTATAAGGAAAGTGTGTCCTTTTGTGGGCCCGGCGAAGTCTATGTGAATCCTAGACCAAGGTCCCCTTGGGGTTTCCCACTCTAGGACGGGTGCTGTGGGTAGGCTTGGCCTAGTTTCCTGGCATCATTGGCACCTTGCTACCCAGGTCTCAATTTGTTTGTCCATCCCTGGCCACCAAGCGTAACTTCTGGCCAGGGCTTTAGTCCTAACGATGCCAGGGTGCCCCTCGTGTAGCAGTTCCAGAACCTTCCCTTGTAGCTTTTCTGGAATGACAACCCTATCCCCCCATAGTATGCACCCTTTTAATAACGAGAGTTTCGTTTGGCGGTTTCGGAATGTTTTGACGGACTCGTCGTTGTCCCTTTCCGGCCACCCTTTCTCTACCCAATGCAACACCCGCGCCAGACGTTTGTCTTTATTAGTCTCCCGGGCAATGTCTGACGCAGTTATGGGCAGGTTGGGTAGAGTCTCTATGCTGAGGGTGGTCGTCGTGGGTGCTGGGTCGGTGTCAGGTTCCGGTAGCGGCGAGCGGCTTAAGGCGTCTGCATGGGAGATCGTCTTACCCAGTTTGTGTATGAGTCCGTAGTTGTAGGCTGCCAGGAACTCGGACCACCTTGTTATTCGGGGAGACAGAATGTTCGGGGTGGCCCGGTTTCCTGCAAGGATTCCCAGCAGCGGCTTGTGGTCGGTTATGATGGTGAATGTCCAGCCGTAGAGATACTCGTGGAATCGTTTTAGCCAGAGCCTCTTTGTCCAGCTGGCTATAGTTCTGCTCCGGTTTGGTGAGGGTCCTTGAAAAGAATGCGATGGGTGCTTCTTTTCCGTCGGGGAGGGTATGGCTGAGGACAGCGCTGACGCCGAAAGGTGATGCGTCGCATGTGACGGCCAGAGGCAGGGTCTTGTTATACTGTATAAGGACGGCATCTGAAGTGAGGAGGTCCTTTGTTTATTGGAAAGCGGCTTGCTTGCGTTTCCCCCAAGTCCAGGTTGCCACCTTGTCCAGGAGCTATGCAAGGGCTCCGCCACTATCGCCTTTGGGGGCAGGAACACATTGTAAAAGTTAAGTAGCCCCAGGAATGCCTGTAGTTCCGTCTTCAACTTAGGTGTGGGGGCTTCTTTGATGGCCTTGATTGTTTGGTTTGTGGTGAATGCCGTGACGGTCTAGGAGGTATCCTAGGAATTCTAACCGTTCCATGTATAATTGGCATTTCTCCTTCTTGATTTGAGCCCGGTCTCTTTGGATTTGGTTAGGACCTCCCTTAGGTGACCCTCTAGTTCGGCTTGGTTGGTTGCCGACACTAGGACGTCGTCGAAGTAAGGTACCACCCCCTTGATGCCTTGCAATAGTCTTTCCATTAGGCTTTGGAATATTCCCGGTGCCACGCTGACTCCGAATTGGAGTCGGTTGCATTTAAATGCCCCCTGGTGGGTGACTATGGTTTGCGCTTCTGCCGTTTGCTCGTCGACTGGCAACTGTTGGTATGCCTGGGCGAGGTCGAGCTTGGCGAAAACCTTGCCCCCTCCCAGTGAGTGCAGTAGGTCTTGCACTACTGGGACAGGGTAGGCGCTTTGTTGAAGCAAGATAAGGAACAAGAAAGAGTAACTTTACAGATGATTATGCAATGAATCCAAGATCTCAAGACAAAATCAGACATTATTGAACAAAGAACAGAAAATATTGAACAAAGAATAGAGAAGACTGATGAAAAAGTGGAAAACATTAAACAAATGATGGTCAAATATGAGGAGAGATTCCAAAAAATTGAGGAAGAAGGAAAACAAAGAGAGAAGAAGATTGGAAATATTGACAGTAGATTAACAGCGGTGGAACAAGAAAAAAGTGGGATGTTGAGGTGGGAGATGGAAAGGTCAGAATTTTACCTCAGATTTCAAAATATAGAAGAGGAAAAAGGAGAAAATTTGGCTGCGATAATGATAGAAATTTTGGCAGATGCTTTGGAAATTACAGAGGAAAAGATGATGGATGGAATAGATGAGGTATATCGAGCCTACACAAGGTACGCAATGAGAAATAAATTACCCAAGGAAGTCCATATTAGATTTACCAAAAAATCCATTAAAACACAAATATTACAAGTAGTAAGAGAGAAAACATTGAAATACAAAGGTAAAGAGGTTGTGGTTTTAAAACAAATACCCAGAAGAGTGAGAGAGATGAGAAGAGAATATCGATTTCTGACCAAAATGCTACTGGAAAACGAAGTGAATTATAGATGGCTGATTCCAGAAGGACTAATGTTTAGGTGGCAAGATCAGAGACATAGAATTGATTCAATTGAGAAAGCAGAACTTTTCCATGCAGAATTTTTTGGAGGAAGAAGAGAGGAGGCAGAGAAAGAGGTCTCATTAATTGAGTTTCAAGAGGAACAACTGGAGACTGAAAAAGAGAAAGGAGCTGTAGGTGGATAGCAAAGAACAGCGTGAAGTGAGATCCACGAGAGCGGTTAGACCTAAATATAAAGCATAATCATGGAAGAAAAAAAAACTAATTACAATGAATATAAATGGACTTAATTCAGCTGTTAAAAGAAGGAAAACTTTTCATAAATTAGAGAAATTAAAATTTGGTATAATTTGTCTACAAGAAGTTCATATTAAAAAACAACATGAACAATTGTTAGTACAGCCAAAATTGGGGAAAATATTTACTTCTTTGACTCAATGTAAGAAAAGAGGAGTGGTTCTATACATTAAAGAGGCTATCCCAGCAAAATTGATTTACATGGATGAAGATGGAAGAGTATTAATGGTAGAAATAATGGACAATAATATAAAAATACTCTTGATTGCAATTTATGCTCCGAATTATAAACAAGAAGAGTTTTATAAAAAGCTGCACATGAAAATAATTGGACTGGACTATGTTAATATAATTATGATGGGAGATTTTAATGGAATTGTGGACAATAAATTGGACTATATAGCAACAACAATAAAGCAAAATAGAAAGGCTCTCCCTAAGTCTTTTTTTAAAATGACAGATGAATTAACTTTAAAAGATATTTGGAGAGAAAGAAATGTTAAAGCTAAACAATATACTTTTTATTCAAATAGACATTTATCATGGTCCAGATTAGATATGATTTGGATCTCAACAGAATTAATTTCCAATATTCAAGAAACAAATATTGAAACAAGTACTTGGGCAGATCATAGCCCAATGACAATTAAATGGAAGGGACAAAAAAAAAGATCGAGATGGACATTAAATAATACTGTTTTAAAGGAGAAAGATTTTATACAATGGATGGAGAAGGAATTGGCTTTTTTCTTCAGAGAAAATAAAAAAGAAGATACTTCAAAGCAGAATGTGTGGGATACAATGAAGGCATACGCTAGAGGTTTGATAATAGATTATACAAGAAAAAAGAATATTAGGAAAAGGCAAGCTTCTAAGGCCTTGGAAGACGAGTATAAAAGTCTTGAAAAAGAATTGCAGAAAATGGCACAGAAAAGGGATATTAAATTGAAGCTGGATGTAATCAAACATAAAATGGAATTAATAGAGAAAGAAGAACTGGCACAGAAAATTAGAAACTCTGAACAGAATTATTTTGAAGATGCAAATAAACCAGGTAGATGGCTAGCATATAAATTGAGAAAAGAGAAGGAATCAAGAAAAATATTGAAGTTAATAGATGAACAAGGCCAAGTTTGTTGTGGGAATAAGGAGAAAAAAGAAATTATTCGAGATTTTTATGGGCAACTATATAAACAAGAGAATATTGATGAGGAAAAAGTCAAACAGTATTTACAGGAAGCTAATTTACCGAAGATACCTAAAGAGACTGAAGAAATGCTAGAAAGCAATATAACAATGATGGAATTAAATGAAGCATTTAAGAGACAAAATAATGGGAAAGCACCGGGTCCAGATGGGCTTCCAGCAGAATTCTATAAAACATTTCAAGAATCATTGAGCATCCCATTGTTAGAAGTCATGAATGAAGTTATGTTAAAGAAGATGATACCCAAAACATGGTCAGAGGCTTATATCACACTTATTCCAAAAGAAGAGGCTGACCCACTGCAAATTAAGAACTATAGACCTATTTCCTTATTGAACACAGACTATAAAATCTTTGCTTCAATTTTAGCAGAAAGACTTAAAAAATATTTAAATAATTTTATTCACCCAGATCAAAATGGATTTCTGCCAAAGAGAGAAATTAGAGACAATATGAGAGTAATCTTGGACACTTTGGAATACTATGAGGCTCATCCTGAAAAGCAAATGGCTTTGATATTCCTAGATGCTCAAAAGGCATTTGACAATGTGAACTGGAGATTTATGTTATTACTATTGGAGCAGATGGGTTTTGCTAAAAAAATTATTCAAGCAATAGAAGCCATATATAACAAACAGACAGCAAGGGTAATGATGGAGGGGAAACTTACAGATTTTATTAATATAAGGAAAGGCACAAGACAAGGGTGTCCCCTATCTCCTTTGCTATTTGTGTTGACCTTGGAAGTGTTGAATAGAAATATTAGGGATGATAAAAGCATAAAAGGAATGAAAATTAAGAAGGAAGAATTTAAGCTACAAGCTTTTGCTGATGATTTAGCTTTTATTCTGGAAGACCCGCTGGAAACAGCTCCAAAGTTATTGGAAAGGATAGAGACATATGGAGAGGTGGCTGGTTTGAAAATAAATAAAGATAAAACAAAGATTTTGACAAAGAACATGCTATTGAGACAGAGAGAAGAACTGGCAGATCTTTTGAAAATTCAAGTTGCAAATAAGGTTAAGTATCTGGGGATATATTTGACAACAAGATGTAGCACATTAAAGGAGAATAATTATATTAAATTTAAACAACAGATAACTACAGATTTGAAGAAGTGGGAAAACTTGCAATTGTCATTAATTGGGAGAATTTCAACAATTAAGATGAATATTTTACCTAGAATTTTATTTTTGTTTCAAACAATACCAATTAGGCTTGGAAAAGACTATTTTGAAGATTTAAATAAAATTATGTTGAAGTTTATATGGCAAGGTAAAAAAGCGAGAATAAAGCTAAAGCTTTTGCAAGATGCTAGAATTAGAGGAGGTTTTGGCCTGCCTAATTGGGAATTGTATTATCAAGCTGCAAGTTTGATGTGGGTCAAAGAATGGATAACATTAAGAAAGCATAGGTTGTTGACATTAGAAGGGCATGATTTGCTGTTGGGCTGGCATGCTTTTTTATGGTATAAGGGAACTAAAACACAGGGTTATTTTAGAAGACATTATGTACGGGAGTCTTTGTGGTTAAATTGGGAGAAGATAAAAAGACAATGTTATTTGAAAATTCCAGTTTGGTTATCGACTATTGAAGCATTTTCCTATCCTATAATTTACAAAAAGGAACAAACAGTTAGATATGGGGAACTTTTGGATGAAAAGGGTGAACTTAAATCAATCCAAAACTTAGAGGAACAAGGTATAAGGATGAATTGGTTTTCATACGCACAAATACATTCAAGGTATGATGAAGATTTTAAAACGGAGGGATTCTATGATAAGCAGACTGATTTAGATAAGATTTTGATGGGTACTGATGAGAAGGTGATTAAAAAATTATATGGGAGGAAGAACAAGTCAAAGAAACTATGATTGTTTGGGGGAAGAATTTTGGATATGGGATTGATCTAGAGAAATGGCAGAAATTGTGGTCTCAAAATTATAAAATGACAATGTCAACAGCATATAAAGAAAACTTGTATAAGATGTTTTACAGGTGGCACTTTCCTCCGACAAGAATAGCAAGAATGTTTAAGAACAAATCTGAAAAATGCTGGAAATGTCATCAGATACCCGGCTCGTATTACCATATGTGGTGGACTTGTGAGGATGCTAGAAAATATTGGACTAAAATTCGCATGTGGTTGGAAAAAATGACAAAGAAACATATAGACTTGAAACCAGAGATCTTCTTATTGGGAATTTTACCTGATATATATAGTAAAGATTTGAAATACCCGATTGTAAATGTATTAACAGCGGCCAGGATTGTATTTGCTAAAAATTGGTAGAATGAGAAAATACCATTACAGGAAGAAATTATTAAGAAAATATTGGAATGTGCTGAGATGAGCAGATTGACATTTGAAATTAGAGAGCAAGAGGATAAACAATTTTATGAAATTTGGGATCTTTTTTATAAATGGCTAGATGATAAAATATGATAATGGAATATTTAGAATGCTAGATAGTAAGAAATATCTTTATTTTGCTATTATTTTGTTATTTGATATTATATTTATAAAGGGTTTTTTAGGATTGATTTGGTATGATTATATGATTTGTTGAATAATCTGGTTAAAGTATTGTTAGCTCATAAAGCATGAATGATTAAAAGCATAGTCAAAAATTTCTTTTTTTTAGTGATATTAGGATATATAAGTTTGGATTGATAATATGAGTTGTTATGTAACATAATTGTAACTGGGACTACAGAATGAATGCACAAAAATGATGAACCAACTGACACACTGGATGTACACACGAGAGTTGAATGTTTTAATGTTTTGTTTGTCTTGTTTGTTTGTAGAAAATTAATAAAATCTTTTTTCAAAAAAAAAAAAAAAAGAATGATTGGGGCTGTTTTCTGCCTTTGAAAGATTTTTCTCCATTTCTGGGAAATATAATATTCTACCTCTTTTAATATTCCCCAAAATATTTCATTCTCTGGGAGGTGGAGGGGGTTTCCCACAATGGGTATCAGACAAAGCAGGATGGAAGTTATGTGCTCTGATAGAAAACCTACATGTCTCATGAAAGAAAGGAACTGTGGTTTTTTTTTTTTTTTGTTAGAACAACAAATCTCTTTTAGGCCTGAAAATCAGTAGTGGGATTCATTATTATTATTTTTTACTACCAGTTCTGTGGGCATGGCTTGATGGGCATGGCAGGAGAAGGATACTGTAAAATTTCCTCTCAGAAGTGGTATTTGCAGGTACTCTGAACTACTCAAAATTTCCGCTACCGATTCTCCAGAACTAGTCAGAACCTGCTGAATGCCACCTCTGCTGAAAACATTATAAAACAGCTATTTGTAGATAAATGGAAAACAGGATAACAGGATTGGAAAGTACCTTAGATCCCTTCTAGTCCAACCTTCTGCTGAAGCAGAAGATCTTATATCATTTTGAACAATTGGTAGTCCAATCTTAAAAACCTCCAGTGATGGAGAACCAGGGGTGGGATTCAAATTTTTTAACAACCAGTTCTGTGGGTGTGGCTTAGTTGGTGGGCATGGCTTGGTGGTCATGTGACTGGCTGGGTGTGGCCAACTCAACATCACTCATCTCCTCGCCTCTCATGACTGGAGATGCTGCAACAGTTGTAAGTGTGAAAAATGGTCATAAGTCACTTTTTTTCAGTGCCATTGTACATTGTACATTACACAAGCAAAGTACCAGCAAAGGAGGGGGAAAAAAACTCCAAAGACATTCCTGAGACAGGAAGTCTAGTCTTTCCAAGAATATAATAAGCGTTAATGGAGGGGCAGTTTCTGTAAGCAACACTAGAATGTTTCCTTCCTGCCTTCCTTACAGGATTAGGCCAGTAATTTCTTCTAACAACCAGTTCTTTGAACTGCTAAGAATATTAACAACTGGTTCTAGCAAATAGGTGTGAACCTGTAGAATCCCACTCCTGTGGAGAACCTACAACTTCTGAGGATAAGCCATCCTCGCTGCCATGAAATTTCTCCTTAATTCTAAGTTGGATTTCTCTTTCTTAAGTTTCCATCCAGTGCTTCTTGTCTTGCCTTCAAGTGCTTTGGATAATAAGTTGACACCCTAAGAATGAATTAAGCAGTTCTTCTTCCTCATTACAGCCTACTAGCTTCTTTGCATCTTGTCCCATTATTAGACAGATCTTTTCCTTCACTTTTTTCATGTTGAAAGAAACTCATTTTGTTACTTTTGACACTCATTGCAAGTCTTATTTCATTTTGAGCCATGGCTTTTCTGACTTTATCTATCTAGATTTGGGCTATTTGCTGGTATTCTGCTTTAGTTATGTGTCCCTATTTCCATTTTTTTGTATTTGAATGTCTTTCAGTTTATTAAAGAGTTCCTTGTGCAATGCAATCATGTTGGAGTTATCTAAGATCTCTTATTTTTTCTTTCTCAGCAGTTTTGTGCTTTGGTTTTTGAATAATACTGTGATAGGACTAGAAAGGATACAACAATCTAAATTAGTCTAATTCTAATTAGTCTAGCTAGATTTAGAATTAGAATGGAAGACAAACAGGATGGTAGCACATGCCAGCTTGAGAAAAATTCACAAATTTTAACGTGTGGATACTATTTATTTATCAAATTTATCTGCCCCTCTATCTTCAGTTCAATAATCCTACTAATCTTACCCTGTCTTGGAAATCAGTATTCCAGAAATGTTTAAGATTATGGCCAGTGGGAAAGTTGTTTTTGCTTTTATCTCTTATTATTGATCGTTGTGAGTTTTCCTGTGGTAATTGTATGAGATAAGCTACCGTATATGTTTTGCAAAGAAATATATAAATGGCTCCTTGTATTTTTAAACTTAACAGTCAAAGGTTGTCCCAAGAGATACCTGAAGAGTAGAGATGACTATTATTTCTTGATTAGCCAGATTGATTTAAAATAATTTCTTTTTTTAAAAAAAAAACAAATTTTATTAGTTTTACAAAACAATACACAAACAAACAAGGAATCATAACATAAAAGATATTTTCTGAAAAAACCATTAGAACATACAAAATAATTCCAAATTATAATATATATATTTACTTTATCTGTTCAGCTTCGTATCTTATCCCAACTTCTTCTTTTCATTCTATTATCCAAATTATATTTCTTGCAAATTAAAATTTTATTGTTTTCCAAAAACAATACACAGACAAACAAAACATAGAACATAAAAGCATAAAACATCTTTTCTGAAAGTTGCTTAATCCCGGGTTAAAACTCTTTGCACAGACACAAATTAAAAAATCATATTCACTTTATATATCATTCCATATCTTATTATCTTATTATCATTTTCAATTTTCTATATAGCTTCTTCCCTCTTTTATCTTTCTTAATTTTATTTATCTCATCTGAGTTCAATTCATGATACTTATCATTCTTTGTCTGTTCTATTTCCAGCTGTACAATTTATCTTTTCTCTTTAGAGAAACTTCTCCTGTACACTGATTGGAGTATGACACCTTTAACTCTTTCCCCTAACTTAATATAACACTTAACTTATATTGGGATTCTGTTTAGTACATTCTAAAATTACACAATGAATTTTATGAGAAAGGAAAAAACATAACAACAACAAAGAAAAAGCATATAAGACCACAATCAATGCCATTAAGAAAGTAATCATACATATTAATACTCATTTATATCTTAAGCATTTTATTCTAAATACACATATAAAAACAAAATCTTATGTACCTTACAGAATCCCTTTTTTCAATTAAATTTACCCACTGTCTCTAAATAAGTTTTGTTTCTTTAAATCTTGCTTCCCACCATTAAGGCTTCTCTTCCCCTCCTTTCTCTCTTGCTTATTCTTTTCCTTGCCTTTTTTGCCCCTTTGTCTCTCCTCCTCCCTTTTCTTCTTCTGCTTTCCCCCTTTCTGTTGTTTTCTAACCTTGTATCCACCTTTCACCTTATTTTTCTCTTGTTTGGCTGTTTTTTCAAGCCTTAAAATCCCCTTTTTCTTTTCCTCTTTCTCCTCCTCCCCAAATAGAACCATTTGTTCATCAAAGATAGCTTCTTCTTTGTCCCAGTTGTCCTGCTGCACAGTCAATTTTTCATAAGTGGATACCACCATTTCTAGGAATTGAAAAAGAGTGCCCAAAGTATCTTTCCCATCTTATTCTTCTTTTGTATATTTTTGATATTCAATTTTTAGTTCATCCACAAGCATTGCCATCATGAAGGGAATAATTTTTTCCAAAACAACCAACCGAGTGTTTTAAATCAAGAATAATTCCCCAAAGTTCCTAAGTCACCAAAGAATCCAAATAAACTATTTCTTTTAATATATTTTTCTTTCTTCCATTTCTCTTTCTGGGGTTGCTGTTTAGTCGAAGAGTTCCAATTAAGATATATCTTTTAGAAGCCGTATTAATATTCAAAGCTCTTTAAAATTCTAGGCAATCTTCTCCTTTTTCAAATTCTGCTCCAATTTTTTTTCCTCTCCCTTCCCACTTACAACAACAATTTTCCTTTAAATGTTCAGAAATCCATACCTCCAAAGCGGGCTTTCCAATTTCTCTTAAGGTTCTATCGCTGTTATGTTCAGAAGGAGAGTGAAAAGAAAAAAAAAAGCTTTTCCTTTAATTTACATTTGCCGCTTGACACATTCTGGAAACGATGTTTCTTTAGCAAGTTTCAAATTCCAGGGTACTTTCACTGTTGCTTGTCCCAGTCAGCAAAGATCACTTTCAATTCTTCACAGCTCCTCCTGCACTTTCTTTTTCTGGCTGAGCTCTTCTATGTGGCAGCCATTGCTGACCGCCGCTCAGCTGCCTTTGGAAAAGGGGGTTTTGCTGGCTAGGGAAGAGAGGTGCGATATCTCTCGACCCTGCCAGACCTCCCCTGTCTTCGCCACCTTTTACGGAGGTGGCTTAACCCTGAAGCCAAATGGCTCGGGGCACTCAGGCAATGAACACAGGCAGGAACTGTGCACAGTCGCGGATCCCTGCCTGCTCCGAAGCGCTGCAGACCGGAAATTCCTGATTTAAAATAATTTCTGAAAACCAGAGTGGGGAGAGCAGAATTCCAGATTGTTTGTATTTTTTCTTTGTCATTTCTCCTTTCTATATTTTATATATAAGCTAGTTCTTTTTAAATTTAATGCTCCTCCAGCCATTTCCTTTCTTCTGCTCAACTCCTGTGTAGGTGTCTCTTCTTAGACAAAAACCACTGGTTAAGGTTTGTAAGGAGTATGCATTATGCTTGTCTTCTTCCCCCAGAAATGTAATAAATGCTTTTCCATTGCTACCTCCGCAGATTGTTTAAGACTGTTCTGTCAGTATTGTTTTTAACTGCTATTTCTGTAACAACAGCTACTTTTTCCTTCATTTCTCCTTCCCACTGTCATGTTTTCATTAGGTTTCCTTAGTAAAGGAATCTTCCTCTTTTATGCAACTCATGTTCACTCTGTATAATTTTTGAATATTCTTAAGCATAGGTAATCCTCATCTTAGGATCACAATCAGGAATTTATGATGCTAAGAAAGATGGTTGTTTAATGAGTTAGGCCTGATTCATTATTATCCATCGAACATGATAATAAAGTTTGCAGACGACACCACCGTACTGGGTCCTATTACAGGAGGAGACGGATTAAGGAAGAAGACCAGAAGTTATCCACATGGTACTCAGAAAACAAGTTGCATCTAAATGCCAGCAAGACAAAGGAGATGGTGTTAGACTTCCAGAAACAGAGAGAAGGAATCTGCCCCACTCTACATCAAGGGGGCTGTGTGGAGAAGATCTCCTCTTTAAAATTTCTGGGAGTCCACCTTAGCCAAGATTTCACCAGGTAAAATAACACAATCCAGATGGTCAGGAAGGCTCAACAGAGACTCCATTTCCTTAGGGTCTTGCAGAAATATCAGATGGAACAATGACTGATGACTTCCTTTTACCAGTCTATGATAGAAAGCATCCTTACATGTTGTATTATGTATGGTATGCTATCTTGACAGCTGAAGATAAAAAAGCATTACAGAAGGTGATGAGCTCAGCACAAAACATTATGGGCTGTCCCCTGATACCACTGGATGAAATGACCAGGACCCACTGCCTCAGCAGAGTGAGGAAAATCCTCATGGATGATTCACACCCTGGTCAGCCCTTCTTTACTCTCCTACCCATCAGGCAGTAGATGTAGAAGCAGAGCCAGCCAAACAAATAGGCTGAAAAATAGCAATAGCTTTTATCCATGGGCTGTCAGACTTCTGAACGCAACATAAACACCACAATTAGGTTTAATATGATAGATTTGCAAGGCCAGCACCAAGGGAGGCTCATTTCAATTTCACTGCACACATGTTGTGCATTGACAATAAACATTTGATTGATGATTGATTGATTTCACCACCTTTTTCTGCCATGGCTGTTAAGTAAATCATTGCAGTTGTTAAAGGAAGCATGCAGTCATTAGGCAAATCTGGCTCCTCCACTCTTGACTTTGCTTGTTGGAAACTGATCAGGAAGGTTACAGATGATGATCACATGATCCCAGGAGGCTACCACTGTCATAAATTCATGCCAGTTTGATCATGTGACTGTGGGAATGCTGCAATAGTTGTAAATGCAAGGACAGGTTGTAAGTCTCTTTTTTCAGCGCCAGCATCATGTTGAACCATTGCTAAATGAATACAAGTTGAAGGCTACTTGTACATTTAAAGATAGACTTTGAACAAAGTCATCTTGTATGCCAATTGTGCCCATTCCATTACTGGGACACCTTATTCAGAGACACACATGCTGTCAGGGTTCCGACAGATGTCTAATTAATTCATGAACCTCAAGCCAAGTTTCAAAAGAAATCCAATTATTTATTAGGAACAACATGTTGGCCCTTTTTCCAAGTGCAGTTGGCTCTGCCCTACATAATTTACTGTCACCTATGACCCTGTTTCCCCCCTCCTCCCAGGATGTGTCATAAATCACATTCTCCAATGAAGCACTTATTGTGGGCTGTGGAAAACTTGCCTCTCCAGCTGGGCTTGGTAACCTGAGACACAATCTGGAGAAAGGTATGCATGGAATGTGCTTGTGGTCATAGCAACAAACTACTCCATCAGATCTCCCCACCTCTCCTTCTTATGGCAACTCAAGGGCAAGCCAGGAATGCTTTACAAGTTGACACATACCTTGGTTATTTCCTAATTGGATTGCTGCTATGCATACTACTTGGGGCTGCTTTTGAAGTCCATCCAGCAGTGCATGCACTTCTGAGATCCCTGTGGCTCACTCATGTCTTACTTCTACTTTGAACTGTGCGAGTTGCACTGATTCCCAGTTGCCTTCCAAGTACCAATTCAGTGTTGGCTTTAAAGCACTAAATGAAACAGGGCTAGATTATTTCCCGGAATGTATACGCTGATCCTACTATGCCAGTTAGGCTGAATGTGCTCAGGTTCCTTCCTTTAACCTCTGTGACCATGGAGGCACATTCTTTGTAGTTGTTGCAACCCTTGAAAGAGTCTCTCACTGAGATTTGAGGAGACCCTATGTTTTTAGTTTCTAGAACAACTAGTCTTACCCTAAGCATCGGGCTAAACTGGGATTGAATCAGATTGACTCAAGAGGTTAATATTAAAGAATCTGGTACTTAATGAGAAGGACTTCTTTTGTTTTTCCTTATTTTACTGGTTGCTATAAGAAACATAGATATTTTTATGAATGTTATAAATAAATAATATTTCATTTATATTGAAGTCCTGATATAATACATTATAGCAGCACCCAATCTACCCAGAAATAAGTAAACAAGCCTCCTACAGACTAGCCTTTCAGTGACACATATCAAATTTTTACACTATATCAGCTATGCTAAAAAGTGTCAGTTAATATGTGAAGTATCTTCATCTCAATATCCAATATTATGTTTTTTACTTCATCATATTTGAAAGTAGGTGTAAAATCAGTCACAAATAAATGCATTTTATTATTTAATAATGCACTTAGTTGATAATATTTAGATTCTCTGGATGCAATTAAGGAAGGCTGGAATTTGTAGGAAAGCTCTAGGCTAAAATTTGCTATAGACATACCTAATCATATTTGCATTAAAGCTACAGCTTTTGCCTATGGAAATTGCCTTTTGCTTTCAAATGACAACATGTCACTTGAGTAGACAAGTCATGTTTATTTTCACAAAAGAGAAATTATCTTTCATGTAGAATATTTTTACCCCAGCAGTCATAAAATCCCATTGAATAATTCTTTTTTTTTTTCCAAACTCATTAAAGAGTCCTTAGCCATGTTTTCTTTTTAATGAAAACAGATATAGAATGCACAGGAAATTAAATGGGAAAGTTGTATACTGAAGATTGAAGGTTAAGAGAAAGATAAAATACAAAAAGATAATCATACCAATTCTTGATTATTGAAACAATTTCTCACCCTTCATTTGCAACTACAATGTTATTTGTATCATTCAAAAACACACCTAGGTCTTTTATACATGAATGTAAACTAAAGACCTAGATTTATTTCTGAATGTTGTGATTGTAATAAATAGACATAATTAATCTTATCCCATTAGCTGTTATCCCCCAAGTTCCAGCACTGATGGTTAAATTAGACTGGAATCCTGATGGCACCTTTGATTTAATATAATTCAGAGCAAATGCCAACATTAAGGAGGATATTATTCTATTCAATATAGAGAGTTTGGCACCATTTCATTTAGGATAATCCTCAAATCAAATTGCTACTCAGAGGAAAATCAATATAAAGGCTCAGGTACAGTACCATGTGTGCAAATGATAAAGTTAAAATCACCAGGTAGGTGATAGGAGGATGTGTGAAAGGAAAGGTTCAGTTGCAAAGGTCTGTAGCAACTAAAAAAAAAAAGATAGAATTAAAAGAAGAAGAAAAAGAAGGAAGAGGAGAAGGAGGAGGAGGAGGAGGAGGAGGAGGAAGAGAAGGGGGAGGAGGAGGAGGGAAAGATATATGAGCTTTGCTTTAGGTCAGGGGTGTCAAATTCAAGGCCCACAGGCCTGAAGGATTCAGCCTGAAGGATGTTTAAATCTGGCCTGCAGGAGCGGCCTGGAAATAGCAAAGGACTGGCCTGTGGTGCCTCTGTCAGTCAAAATGGGCCATGGGGGGGCTGCATGAGGTCCTTGCATCCTATTTTGGGTGGCAGGGTGCTGCAGGAAAGCATCCAGGCTGAAAACAGGGCACCGAGAGGCTGTGTGAGCCCTCTGCACTGTATTTTGGCCAGCAGGGTATTGAAGGAGGCCGTCCAGGCCAAAAACAGGTTGCGGGAGGACCCCGTGTCCTGATTTGGCCAGGCGGTGTTACAGAAGACCATCCAGGATGAAAACAGTAAGGTGACTAACTTTTTTACAATGAAAAGGAGGACACAAATAAATTGAAGAGAAAAAAAAACAAAGCCACCTGCACATGGCTCATTCTCTCAAAACAATTCTCCTGTGGTGGAGTGCATGCGTCTCATAATCGTGTCTCCCCGCACTGTACCAAGCCTTGACGAATCGTCATGTCAAATACAAATATGTCACGTCACACACAACGGATCTGATCGGCATTGATCAAATACGGAGATTTACAGATTAGTCTTCAAATAGGAGGACACTTTTTGAGGGAGGACAGAATTTACAAAAGAAGCACTGTCCTCGCTTTAAGGTGATGGTGGGTCACCTTAAAAACAGGGCATGGGAGGCCTCATTTTGGCTGGCAGGGTGCTGCAGGAGGCCATCCAGGATGAAAATGGAGTGCAGGGGAGATCCCTGTGCCCCATTTTGGCAGGCAAGATGCTGCAGAAGTTGTCCATTCTCTTCTCCCCACCAGGCTGGCCTGCAGAGGAGAACTGCAATCCTAATCTGGCCCTCGAAGAAATCCACTTTGACACACTTGCTTTAGATGATAGGGTTAAATAATTTGGAATCAGTTAAAAATTAGGGACCTCCATGCAGGAGGAATCCTTCATGCCGGGGGTGTCAAACTCACATCGTCATGGCGATGTCACGTGACGTATCAGGACTTTTTCCCTCTTCGCTAAACTGGGCATGGGTGTGGCCAGCGCATGATGCATCTGGCCCATGAGCCAGGAGTTTGACAGCCCTGCTTTATGCCAAATGCTACTGAAGTAGAACCTCCCCACCTTGAAATATTATAAATTAATTGTTAAATTTATATCTTTGAACTGATATAAACACTGTATCAATAGGATGTTTTATATTCTTTGCTGCTTTGGTATTTCCAGTCAAGTATGCTAGAGAGGAAGGTAAAAGCAAGGCCAGATTCCTAGTTCTTCATCATGCAATTGCCGTGATCTTAAAACCCTTTCCAGGAAGTTGTGATTCCAAAGCTCTGGTTCAGAGGATCAAAATTGCAAGTGTCTAATAAATAAATTCTTATGATGCAATATATTTTGATTGTGTCAGCACTACGCAAGTGATTTAAAGATCACACTCTTAATTAGGAAAATGCATAAGTAAAATTAGACCATATAAATATCATTTTCCACACACTATTTATGAAAGGCTGTGGCTGCCAATTCCAAAGTGTGTACAAACCATATTTTTCTGCTTTCATAACCTGCATTATTTTAGCTGAACACTATGAATAATTTTGTATACAAGTTAGTAAGCTCTTAAATCTTGTTCCCTTTCAACAAGCATATAAACACTCGACTCAAATTGAACACCATCTGTTCTTCCAACACCATCATGCACAAAAAAGTTTAATAGTTTTCCGGACATGTGAAGTAGAACTTTATAAACTTATTTTTTTGACAGTTCAGTGAAGAACAGATGAAAAAGAATTGTTAACTCTTTTATTAGATAGCTTCATTTCACTTTATCCTTCTTTTACAATTTTCTTTAAGTTTCTTGGAAGCCAATGCTGTTTCTTATAAGTGTTCTGTCTTATTCATCTTCTTTCTTTTTTCATTCAAAGCAACTTGTGTGTTACAGTATTCCACATTTGCATATAATAAGCAGGAGCTTATTATCAGATAAATCACTCAGTGGTGGGATTCAATTATTTTTACTACTGGTTCTGTGGGTGTGGATTGGTGGGCGTGGCAGGGAAAGGATACTGTAAAATCTCCACTGCTGGGGGAAGGATACTGCAAAATCCCCATTCCTTCCTCACCCCACTAACCTGCTTTTCAGCTCCGTTCTCCTGTGCAGGGGCAACCAAAGAAGACCCAGCTGATAAGCTGGGACTCAGGGGGCAGAGAATAGATATGGGTGGAACCAGTCAGAAGTGGTATTTGCCAGTTCTCTGAACTACTCAAAATTTCCGCTACCTGTTCTCCAGAACTGGTCAGAACCTGCTGAATACCAACCTCTGAAACTACTATATGGAAGCATTCCTGTAATAGTTGTTTTCTTTTCTGCACCATATGTTTACTATCATCTTTCACATCCACTTTCAGGATCCTATACAGGCCTATTGGTTAGTGACTAGGCATGCAAGAGTTCTCTGTGGTACTTGTTATGTTCGGTGCATGGGCGCTAAGGAAGGAGATGAGCCGGTGAAACAGTGAACTTCAAACTCTTTATTTACATGTGTAACAGCTCAGCTCTATGGCCGCAAAGGCCCCCCTTTATATAGGCAAGCTCTTGAATATTTAACCAATAAAACACAGGGAGCGCTAGCTCCGTTAACCAATGGGAGAGGCTTGTTAATAGCCAATCAGATTCTCCTGAACGGATCAATCTGATGTCGCTATTATCGGCCAATCAGAAGTGCAGGGTCAGAACCCTGCACTTTACTTCACGCTCTTAATAATCTTTATTCAAGTACTTTTATTAATTCACAACACCCCTTCCCCCCAGGTTTCGTTTAAGGGGTGCGGTCACGTAGTCTTTGAGGTAGGCAGGTTGTTTTGATTGTCTATTTGATTTACGTTGTACTCCCGGTATTTGGCTACAGTCTTGTTGGGGTAGGACATTATCTGGTGAAGATGGTGCCTCCCGTTCTGTATTCAAATTTTCGTTGCCGCTAGTGTTCTTGGCATCTCCTCGAGGCGAGCTCACCCCCATTCCCGATCCTTCTTCACCTGTTGCCTCTGAGCGGTCATTACTTAAGCTTTCTGCTGTTTCAAATTCAGCTTCCTCGGTATCTCCTCCCCCCTCAGTTTGGAAGTCAGGGGACTCGGAGATCCCCGACTGTAGCCTTGAATGCAGCTGGTCAATATGGCGCTTCCATATTCTATTGTCATGACATCTCACATGGTACGATCTAGGGCCGGTTACTTGGACTACAGTTGCCTCGACCTACAACGGATCGCCCGAAAAGTTCCTAGCGAAAACCAAGTCGCCTACCTGGAAGTTACGGCATTTCCCACTGGAACCGTGTGGTTTTTCAGGTTCATATGATGGGTGCAGATGGTCAAGGTGGGAGCGGAGCTTCCGCCCCATTAATAACTCAGCAGGAGTTTTATTGGTGATGCTGTGTGTAGTGATATGCTGCAAAAGGAGTATCTGGTTAATCTTGTCTTCTATATCACCATAGTCCATTTTATGCAAGGTTTTCTTGACGAATTGTACCATGCGCTCGGCCCTTCCGTTGGCCGCAGGATGCATTGGCGAAGTCAGCGCATGGCGAATACCGCGGTCCGCTAGGTACTGTTCAAAGGACAGCGTGGTAAATTGGGGCCCGTTGTCGGATACTAGAACATCTGGTAATCCGTGCGTTGCAAATAATCTGTCTAATTTCCTGATGACTGATTCGGTTGATGTATTTTTCATTTCATGGATTTCAAGCCAGTTCGAGTAGGCATCCACCGTTAATAAAAATGTGTGTCCTTTGGTAGGTCTCGCAAAGTCCAGATGAATACAGGACCATGGTCCCCTTGGTGTTTCCCATTCAGTTGGGGTTGCTTTTGGAGGGGCGTTGCTTACTTCCTGGCATTTGTGACAAGCTTTTACCCATGTCTCAATCTGCTTGTCGATACCCAGCCACCACACGTAGCTTCGTGTGAGGGCTTTCATGCGGATGATGCCGGGGTGGCCATTGTGCAAGGTTCTTAGTATTGCTCGTCGTAACCGCTCTGGGACGACAACTCTATCACCCCAGATAATGCAGCCCTTCTGGGAAAATAGTTCCGTTTGTCGATTCTTGAATGGGACGTAGTCGTCAGGTATCTGGTCCAATGGCCATCCGCACTCGACCCAACTGAGAACTCGTGCTAAAATGGGGTCACGTTTCATTTCCATTGCAATATCTCGGGCTGTTAGTGGTGGTGTTCGAAGTGTCTCAATCTGCAGTGTTGTAACTGTCGGAGCGGGGTCATCAATGGTCTCCGGAAGTAGTGCACAGCTCAATGCGTTGGTGTGGGGAATGGCCTTCCCCGGGCGGTGTTGCAACTTGTAATTATATGCCGCCAAGAATTCTGACCAGCGAGTCATTCTGGCAGATAATATATAAGGTGTTGGCCTATCTCCCGCTATTATTCCCAGCAAAGGTTTGTGGTCAGTCACTATAGTAAAGGCTCGGCCATACACATATTTATGAAATCTCTTAACAGCAGACACAATAGCAAGGGCCTCTTTATCAATTTGACTATAATTGCGTTCTGCTTTTGATAACGTCTTTGAGAAATAGGCAACAGGGGCTTCACTACCATTTGGCAAAACGTGGCTCAAAATGGCGCCCACTCCGAATGGTGATGCATCACACATGATCGTTAAAGGCAAAGTCTCGTTATACTGCATCAAAACAGCATCAGAAGTCAATAAATTTTTCACATGTCGAAACGCCTGCTCCTCTCTGTGTCCCTGTTAGAGATAACATTGTTTACCCTAACTGGTTTAGGTAAAATAATAAATATGTTATCATAGTTTATTAGTTAAAGTGTCTGCAACTTTAAATATGGGAATGTAATTAGGGGAGTGGTTGTGAAAGCACTTTAAAAGAAGCAAGACGACAGCTTGCTCTCTCTCTGGCTTTGATGATCCCTAATTACTGCATGGACTCAAGACTGCGTTATTCAAACGGGAGAGATAAACAAAGGACTGATTTGTAAGTGAACTGACATAGGATATTCTACACGGACTTTGTTAACTGAATATCCTTGAATGGACTGACTAAAATGATACATGACTAATGGACTGTTATTTAGACTATGCTATGAACTCATAATGGAATAAACTATATTTTTGATAGCACAAGTGTATCTGTTATTTTTACTGTATGTTAATAAACATACAAGCTTATCTCACTCATTTATCTGTGTGCCTATCTGACTGATGCTGCACATTCTGTTTAGCTTGTCTCCTTAACCCTGGTTGGGGAACACAGGCTTAACAGTCCCCATACCCAAATTGCTTTTTTGTCCAACAAACGATGTAGGGGTTCGGCTATGGTTGCTTTGTGAGGCAGGAAAACGTTATAAAAATTGATAAGGCCTAGAAAAGCCTTATTGCGGCGCTTTGGGGCATTTTTGATTGCCCTAAGTTTGCTATCGGTGGGGTGAATGCCTTGACTATCAATTAAATATCCTAAAAATTCTACACGATCCGTACATAGTTGACACTTGTTTTTTTTAACTTTGAGACCTGAGTCTTTAAATCTCTGGAGAACCAACCTCAGGCAATCCTTTAGTATTTTCCGAGTTGGGGCAGCGATTAACATATCATCAAAATATGGGACAACACCTTTTATCCCTTGTAATAGTCTTTCCATCAAACTTTGAAAGATTCCCGGGGCTACACTTACTCCGAATTGGAGTCGGTTACATTTAAACACACCTCGGTGCGTAACAATCGTTTGGGCCTCTGCCGTTTTTTTGTCTACAGGCAGTTGTTGATATGCCTGGGCTAAGTCTAGTTTAGCGAAGACTTTTCCTCCCTCCCAGAGAATGGAGGAGGTGTTGCATCGTCGGTACCGGGTAAGCGTTATGTTGAAGGGCGTGGTTCAGGGTGGCTCGGTAGTCCCCACAAATTCTTATCGATCTATCCGGCTTGATGGGTGTCACGATTGGGGTTTCCCAGGGAGAGTGATTGGTTGGTTCTAACACACCCTGGGCTATTAATTTATCAAGCTGCCCGTCAATCTTTGGTTTAAGGGCAAATGGAACTCGACGAGGCTTAAGGCGGATGGGAGCTATTTTGGGATTAAGGTTAAATGATATCGGGGTCCCCTTGTACTTGCCTAGTTTTTCTGCAAAGATGTCCTGGAATTCTTGGACGAGGTCCTCTTCTGCAGTCTCTGCTGCAGGTTGGGTGAATGCCGGCTACTTCAATTCCGAGTGGAGCAAACCATTGGAGGCCTAACAAACAAGATCGATCCCTGTCGATTACAGTCAGGGGTAGGAATGCTGTACAGTTCTTAAATGATACCCAGACTCGGCTGGATCCAATGACTGGGATTCGATTTCCTTGATAGTCTTTGAGTATGAGTCTTTGGAATCTGAGGTCTTGCCACCAGACAGTAGGGATGAGCTGCTTGAGGGTCTTCCAGGAAACCATTGAGAGGGACGATCCTGAATCGACTTCCATCAGGCAGGGCTGGTTTTCGATGGCCACTTTCACTTGGATCTTCTTGGCATCTAGAGATGAGGCGTGATCAATCATAATAGTTTGGTGAGCCTCTTCTCGCTTCGTTGAGTGGTTTAGGGTTTTGTTTCTGTAGGAGTGGTTGTTCCATTGGTGGTTCATGGGTTCTCACTTTACAGGACAGCTTCCTGTCGGTTGGCGATAGTTAGCCCCCCTCGAGGGCTGGTGGGTCCTAGCTTGCTTCTACAGACCCGTCCAATATGCCCTCTTTTCCAACACACATGGCAGAGTGCGTCGAGGAATTTGCATTCTGACTGGGGGTGGCTTGCTCCACCACTGCAACCAGCGCATTGGTACTGCGATCTCTGGCGTTGGTCTCTTTCGGACCAAAGTCAGTGGGCCTCTTCTTCATCGCTTTCTGATGACGATTTGAGGTCCTCGTGGTGGGCTGTTGTTAGCTGGCCTTCTGACTGAGGTGAAATTTCACGGACAAGTTGGTGAAGTAGGGCGTGGGTGCGGCGCATTTGGGCAGCCGACTTCCTGGTTGCTTCTGCTGCAGTAGCTTCAGCAATGGCATCTTCAAGGCTAATGTTGCCTTTCGCCATTAGCTTACTCTGTGTGCCTGGAGCATCTAATCCCAGAACTATTCGGTCTCTTAGGGCTTCTTCTAGGTCGGCAAACTCGCATAGGCCTCCCAGATTCTGGAGATCCGCTATGAAATCAGCAACACTTTCACCCTTCCGCTGACTTTTCTGGTAAAATTAATGCCTTCTCACGAGCATTGGTACGGTCGGTGCATCGTGGGCCTTTAGCAGGGGTTCAAGGACGTCCCAGTCCATAGACTTTACTTCTGCCGGTTTCGCTAGTGCCTTGGCTATCAATGTGTTAGGAATACCGCTCGTTTCTTTCTGGTAGTGTTAGGAATACCGCTCGTTTCTTTCTGGTAGTGGCATCCTTCAAATTGTTGGTCTCCAGAAACATCTGGAAATGATCCATATATGAGTCCCAGTCCTCTTGCGCCGGGTCAAATGGAGCGGGTGGTATGACACCGCCAGACATGGTTCCGCCGTTGGTGCGTTTCAGCCATGTGCTCGGTTATCATTCTTGGTCGTTCAGTCAGCTCTGATGTCTCCGAATCCCACCTTCGTTGCCAGTGTTATGTTCGGTGCATGGGCGCTAAGGAAGGAGACGAGCTGGTGAAACAGTGAACTTCATACTCTTTATTTACATGTGTAACAGCTCAGCTCTATGGCCGCAACGCCCCCCCCCCCCTTTATATAGGCAAGCTCTTGAGTATTTAACCAATAAAACACAGGGAGCGCTAGCTCCGTTAACCAATGGGAGGGGCTCATTAATAGCCAATCAGATTCTCCTGAATGGACCAATCCGATGTCGCTATTATCGGCCAATCAGAAGTGCAGGGCCAGAACCCTGCACTTTACTTCAAGCTCTTAATAATCTTTATTCAAGTACTTTTATTAATTCACAACAGTACTAATTTATCTATAACTTGTGAAACCATCCATCCAAGTCAAATTAAGAAGTGACCATTATGAGGAGAAAAAGGTAGTGCAAAAGTATTTGAAATAAATGAATAGAAATACTATCTACATATAACATGAATATTGAAGCAATTTTGTGATTTCCAGATAACATTAATATATTTAATTCATATACTTTATTTACAAGGGGTTCACTGGGGAGTAACTGAAGTGTAGGCGACTAAGCAGTTACTTCTGATATATAGAAAAGCAGAAGACACTAATGAATGGTTTCTTGACAAAATTATTGGAAAAGTAAGGTCCCTTAAATTGGAAGGTACCATTAGTTGCTTGATCCTACAACAAGCAACTACTAGAGCAAAAAGCTTGTAGAAAAACTCAAAAGAAACTTTCTGCAATTAATATAATTGCACTCAAAATGGCTAATAATAATTGGCAAACTCAAAAATGTTTATTTCAGAGGAAATCCCGCTAGGTGATTGCATTACTGCCTCAAAGGATCAATACTATATTAGTCCCTGCACATGGTTGCCCATATGGGCAGAACAGTAAGCTATTATCATTTCATTACCATTATTCCACAGCTCATGACTTTCACTCTCGTGATTGATGATGCAGCCAATACACATACTAAAATGTTTATAAAGGCATTGAAAGCAGACTAAAAACACTAAATATCTTGGGTTAGTAGAAAAAAGAAATTACAAGAAATAACTAGGGCACTTCTTTTTTATTGCCTGCAGTATTTATCATTATTACTGGCTCTTTTTAATTTATAGAAGGCCCATTCTATTGCTTTGTCAAGCTCCTCATGAACCAATGATAGCTGTATGTAAATTCTATTGCATCCAAATCCTAACTTTAGCTGTTAATCTGTACCTTTTCATCATCCTCGTCACCTGGATCGCCGTGAAGAATTGGTTTTCAGAAATGACAAGAAAACAGATCGAATTTAAACCAGAGCCCTTTCTATTAGGGATCTTTGATAAACAACTACCAAAAAAAGTAAAATATATAATAATATATATTTTGACAGCGGCCAGATTGGCTTTTGCACAATGTTGAAAACAGCTTCATGTTCCACCAGAGGAGATAATTATTCAAAAAATTTCAAGTTGTGCAGAAATGGACAAATTAAGCTTGGCATTAAAAGATAAAGATATTTCAATATATTAAGACAGTTGGAACTGCTAGTACAAATGGATAGACCAAAGATAGATTTCATACTAAAAGGCAAAAGAAGATATGATAGAATCGTAGTAGTGATATACAGATATATGTAAGGATTAATTGTGTATATGGCATAAAATAAGGATAAAAAGGAGGTCTCACAAACTGTTGAAGAAGAAAATGTTTTCAACTGTTTTCTATCTTTTTCTTTCTATTCTGTTTTTTTCTTATTTTCTTTTTCTCTCTTACATTTATGTAAGTGTTGTTGGTCTGTTTTAATTGTAAAATCGATAAAGTGTATTTTTTTAAAAAAAGAATTGGTTTTCGGTATTTTTTTATTGTGATCTGATGGTCATCTGATCTTTTGGAATCACAAGTTGATAGACTGAAGAATGAGAAGCTACTAGATGAAAGGTGTCAATCACCCGACTCAGACAGCTAGCAAAGGAAGTCTCATGGCTATTTGTTTTGTCAAGATTATACTTTATTGAAGCTTAAATGGTTGCAGAAATAGTGTAAACTGAATGGGATATTTTTCCTGTGCAAACAACACAAAGGAAAGTTCCCTCTCCCCCACCATTATCTGCAAATGTACAATCAGATGCTTGCATATTTTTCAAAAAACAGGTGCTCGGTTCCCAGCACTGCATATTGTTAATGACTTTGGCAGACATGGAGCTTCTCACATGGTTCAGCAGGGCTTTCATCCACCTCCCCTCTTCCTGACATTACAATATTTCCCTCTCTCCCTCACCCCATGCTAATGTCTGGCTGTGTTCTGACCAAGGCTTATTGAAACACTAACAAACACATGTTAATCCCAAAACCCATTTTTCTTTATTTCAACAGCTGTGAATTTTAGTCATTCGCAGCCCATAATGAGTCTCAAACAGTTTGTAATAGTCCCATGGAAGTCTGCCAAAGTCCTTCAGGATAAGTCTGATAAGCACATACCTTTATCTTCATTGAAATGTTGCCAATGACTAAATTTCCAATTAGTTATACAAGGCCAACCGGAGCACAAATTCAACACAGAGCTTCAGATGTTAAACTGACCAGTACGAACAAAGTTGCTTCCTGCAAAGGTTCCTGTCCCTTTGCTCCTCCTTTATGACTTATGGGAGGGCCAATCACCTCCAAGCTCCCGAAATGCCCTTTTTGTCTGAACAAGCTCCCCTTGTTCCTCTGCCTTGCTGCATTCATATTCTGGAGGCTCCAGAGTCAGCACATAACTCCCAGATGGCCCTGGCTCCATCTCTGTATCAGACGCAGGACCCTGGTCTGAGTCTTCCCTAGATTCTTGGACTAGCCCATGTGTCAGCCTCCTGACTATCTGCTATTATTTCATTATTTCTCTCGGCTGTCATGGCAACGGTGGGAGGGGGGATTTTATATGGGAAGAGAGCTGGAGGTGTTTGCATTCCTTGCTGGGCTAGCAAGGGGAGGGGGGATTCTTGTCTTTAACTTTCTGTTTCCTGGCTATCTTTTCCTCTTTTGAGCAACTGCGAACTTTTATCAAAATATGTCAAGGTCATTTGACAAGACGTCTCATCACTATCTGAAGATGACCACATGAGCTGTCTCAAAAGTTTTAATTGGAAGAATCATTTGAACTTTGGGAGGTGGGGACAAATCTATTTCTTTGTATATGCATTCTACCCGCCAATTTCTCAGTTTCGGAATTGCTTTGTAGCTACCACTTTATTTCCCAGTAAAAGGATAACTTTGCTCTACCCATGGAGTCTGAGTATTTCTTTCTTGGGATCTAAAAGGAGCGCAGCCTGACACCATGTTTCTCTCCACTGCCCAACTCTGCTGCCATCTCTGCAGGCTGCCAGCAGACCACAACAGACTGCCAGTTCATGAAGCTTGGGTAGATGAGATGCAGCCATGACAAAAGGATGATTATGTCTGAGGAATCTTTTTAGAATGCATTGCAAGCATTGATTATGCAATATTTCTTTGACAGTATACCCATAAATATTTTCCAATGGTATTCTGTTTCATCATTGTTTTCACATTTATCATCTCTTAAAACTTTCTGTTTCCAATTCATAGTAGCTCAAGATATGTGGATTATATTTTGATGTTAAAGTAATATTTTCCCCTGGCCATTGGTGATCTGGAAGTTAAATGTAAAGTGTTTTGCAGTGACTTTTTAAATATTACTACTGAAAGCAGCTTTTATAATGCAAATCCTGTTTCTACGCATGCAAATATTTGAATCAGCTTCCAGTTACTGTTTTTCCTCCTCCAAAGTGCAAAAGGAATTGTATTATTTTCCATTTTGCATAAATTCTGAAGTGACCATGTCAGTGCTTATATGGACTTGTAAAAAGCAAGCCAAGAGCCAGTAATCCTCAGGACATAGTTGGCATTGAGGCAAATATTCAATAACTGCTCAAGTTCAAGACCACCAAATGCCACACAATATATTAATTTGTGTAAATTCTGAAAGAAGAAAAAAATACAGATTTATTTATTTGTTTGTTGTTTATTTTGTCAAAACCTTACACTACAGTAGAAATAAGTTTAAACATAAGTTTAAATATAAGAAATAGGAACTAATAATTGGAGGCAATAGGACAGGGATGGTAGGCACGATTGTGCGCCTTTGCATGCCTCTTACATACTTCTTCAGAATAAGGCAAGGTCAATAGAGATTAGTTTGAGGGTAAAGGAGTGGGGATTTGAGCAGGTGCAACAGAATCAGGTAGTGAGTTTCAGACATTGAAACTGTTGCTGAAATCATACTTCCTGCAATCGAGTTTGGAGTGGTTTACATTTAGTTTAGACTTGTTGTATGCTCTTGTGTTGTTGTGGTTAAAGCTGAAATATTCATCAACTGGTAAGACATTGTAACATATGATTTTATGTACGATGCTTAAGTCCTATCTTAGCCAGCATTTTTCAAGGTTGTTTTAACCACTATGTTTACGAAAGTCGCTTTCAAAATCATACTGGTAATTGTTCCTTTGGTTTCCATCCTCCTTGCTGTAAATTTCTTCTCATGCTGAGGTGATCAGTGAAATTTCAACCTAGTCATAGTCTAGAAACTTGTGTAAAGTCTAGATCTCTAATTTTCTGCTGAGTCTTGATTGAATGTGGCAGAATTATAAAGTGAGACTTGGCATATTTTTTTTCTGGAGCAAGGGGAGGAATAACATTCATTCTTCCCCAGTGCCTTCTGACTGAGATACCTGATCCACCCCAGACAAAGCTGACAAGAAAAGGATATAATTATCTCATATAGTTGTGATGGAAGTAAAATAGGAGAGCAAGGTTAATTCACTATACTTTGTGACTGGAGAAAAGGTGGAATATGAATGTAACATACACACTTATATACAAATAAATAAATATTGAATATTTGCATACCAAATTGAAGTGATTATACCACTCTCTACTCCATCAAATGTTAGAAGGAAAGTAGGCAGAAATTGAAAACTTCTTACACCGTGGCTGTCATGGATGGTGTGGGTAATTTCCTGGAAAACACTGGTGAGGTTTTTCCCATTATCTCTCTCTGCTGCTGCCTTCTTCCCTCTTCTCTCTAGTATTTTTTACTTGAATTCTTCCAATATGGTGGATGGGGTTCTGATTTGTTTGGGTTTGATCTTTGCTTTGAAGAAATATACCCTCCCATAATACATAAATAACATTGGATGATGGTGGTAACATGACAGGTTTTATCATAAGAAATTCTGGGATGCATTTATGAACACCATATTGGCAACAGGATTGAAAGATTATTGTTATCTATATTGAATAGAATAAGTTCCCCAATATGAGAGAAATGAATAGCATTAATTCAAGGTGCTGGTTGTCACCTTTAAATTCCTTCATGGCTTGGGAACAGGTTATCTGAGGAACTGTCTCTTGCTGGTCACATCTATCCAACCCAACAGAGCAGGGAGGCAAAGAATGCTGTGGGTCCCATACCTGAGGGAGATACATCTGGTGGGACCCAGAAGAAGGTCCTTCTCCGTGGTGGCTTCCTCTCTCTAGAACATCATTCCCTCAGAGATTAGAATGGCCGCCACTCTAGCCCTCTTCCAGAAGGTGCTGAAGACCTGGTTTTACCAGTGGGCCTGGGGAACCCAGAGTGGGATGGAGCCCAACAAATGGCTTGTGTGATCTGCTGTCATCAGGAGGGGCATGGGAGTTGGGAGGGTGTTTTTTCCCCAGATTTCATTCTATTGTACTTTATTAATTTATTTGATTCTTTTTGTTAGTTTTTATTGTTTTTTTTTTAAATATGGTTTTGCATTCTGTAAGCTGCCTTGAGTTGCCATGGGTGAATAGGCGGCAATATAAATTCAATAAATAAATAAATAAAATTATATTTGCCATATTGTACTTGGATGTAAGAGGTTTACTGAGAGTGGAATTAAATACAGAACTCAAATTGTATTTATACTTATGTAAACATAACAAAGTGTACGTTGGGTAATAAATAAACAAGTCATGAAATATCTAGGTAATTATAATAAACAGGGAAATATTTCTTTAAGAGTTGTGGGAGAAGTTAATTTCTAGGAGGAATAAGATTAGATAAAATTATACTGACCTTTTATCTCTCGTTCCCAGTTTCAAAGACAACTTGCTTAAATGATATCCCTTCACATTTGCTGGTTCAACTAATAAGTACCAGATTGTTGATAGTTTGTAAAAAGATGAGCTGAATCCTAATTCTCAAATACCATTGCCAACATGCCCTGTAATATTGAATTTCATTTTTATGAACAGAGATTAATTTTTAGCCAATTATCATGAACAATAGTAAGTATATGTTTGTTCCTTGTTCTTCTGAGGAACTGAAAGCTATTGGAGTATTGGTTTAGGAAAAGCAGCAAAAAAAAAAAAAAAACTTGTGAAGATCATCAAAGGGCTTCTTCATTTCATTTGGCTTAGTTCAAAGTACTTCTCTGAAACAAGTTCACAAAGCTTCAACCCTCTTGAGTTGCCTTTTCGAACAGCTGAACGTCTTTACTTCTATCAATAAAAAGAGTTCCTTCAATCAGTAGCAAAGATCTACTTATGTGAAATTATTGATTCTATTCTGTGATGGCAATAGCAGAGAGAAATTTCTGTACAACTGTTTCTATAAAATTCTAGCCTGTGGAGCTATTTCAAGGGTTGAGGGACAGCCAGCTGCATTCAATGTGTGTTGTTTGGGGGAGAAAAACTGTAAACTTCTAATTCGGCATCTACAACTCAAGATTGTGCATATTTTGCAGTTTATCCATCCTGAGCCCCAGAGGTGGTATTCAGCAGGTTCTGACCAGTTCTGAAGAACTGGAAGCCAAAATTTTGAGTAGTTCGAAGAACCGCCAAATACCACCTCTGACTGGAGATTTTACAGTATCCTTCCTCTACCATGTCCACCAAGCCACGCCCACAGAACCGGTAGTAAAAAAAATTGAATCCCACCACTGCTGAGCTCATGGAGCATATCTTATGGGATTATGGACCATCACCTACATCTCATATATTTTGAGACAGTATATATATTTATTATTTAATGGTAGACAACCTTAGATATTTCTTGCAAATCACGTTGATATTACTTTTAAGAAATGACCATTCTAACCAACATTTTATAATACTGTAAGATGACATCACCCCCCCCAAAAAAAAAAACTATTAAAGATGAATTTCATGCAAATAGACTAAAGTTAATTACATTTTTGAAAATCTGCACATGCTTGAACACTTCTATTAGAAATACTATGCAGGAAAGCATTAACTATGACAAAATATTTCATGTCCAATGCTTTGTTAATTCTTTTCTGGCAAAATTTATCATGGTTTTATATCTTGTAAAAATGGAAGAATTACTATGATAAAATTATTACAAAAAGCAAACAAAATGCATTATGAATTAAACTGTATTAATTTTGAAAAGATACATCACTGATAGGTTTTGAGTATATATTTTGCCTGTGGCTGCGTTGTGATGAAAAAGGATTTTCCTACAACTGTTTTTCTTCTTGGTCTTGATTTTCCTTCCTTCCTTCCTTCCTTCCTTCCTTCCTTCCTTCCTTCCTTCCTTCCTTCCTTCCTTCCTTCCTTCCTTCCTTCCTTCCTTCTTCCCCATTACAATTTGAAGTATATGGTTTGCTTACTCTTTCAAAATTATATTTAGAAGTATGATATACAAATACATAAAGTCTGAATAGATAGTTAACAGGCACCACTTCTTTCCAATTGGATCATGGAAGTACAAAGGCAAGACTATTCATCGTTAGTTAATCAATGACATACCATAAAACCTAAAGTTTCATTTTCCATTTTCTAATGGAAATTTAGGCATGATGGTACTGCAGTAGTCACTTTTATTTATGCAATTTCATCCAATTGTGTTGTTCAGAGGTGATATTCAGCAAATTCTGACCAGTTCTGGAGAACCAGTAGTGAAAATTCAGAGAACAAATACCACCTCTAACTGGAGATTTTACAGTATCCTTCCCCTGCCATGCCCACCAAGCCATGCCCACAGAACCAGTAGTAAAAAAAATTGAATCCCACCACTGGTGTTGTTATAATATAATGGCTTGGCATCACATGAACCTAGCCAGCTGAACACAGACTCTTCATCTGATTATCACTCCCAGACCACATTTGTGATTGTGTATTAAGTATTCCCTACAGAATTGACATCAACCCGATGCTCTTCATCTTTAAGTGTTATGAGCACAATGTCATGTTCTGAAATCACAGAAAACCTGAAATAATGGATCGCTCAAGGGTTTCAGTCTATTTTAGTCTCTGCATATCACAACATTATCTTTCAAAATGGACGATTATTTGGAGGATAAAACTTCTCAGGCCAGAAGTGTTTTAGGAACTTTATTACTTGAATAATAAATTATTTATTTATTTTTTATCATTACTTTATTATTATTTGTATTATTATTATTATTATTATTATTATTATTATTATTATTATTATTATTGTTGTTGTTGTTGTTGTTGTTGTTGTTGTTGTTGTTGTTGTTGTTATTAAAAACTAATATTTAATATTTTAGAACAAATTTTGAATAGAAAAGATCTCTTTCGACCATCTATTTATATTTTGCATGTCTGAAACATATATTTTTCACTTTAAGCCTTGTTAAAATGTGCCACGTGCATAGCTAGCACACATGAAGAGGCCATGGAAACACATGGACCTAAACCCACCATGACTGGGGGTAGAAGAGAAGCCTCTTCAGAATGACTGTCAACTTGTAAAACATTCCTATGCCTGTTTCCAAGTTGCCATGAAAAAGAGGGGGGAAAGACCTGAACCATATGGCAAATAAAATCAGAAGCACATTCCAAGCTTATCTCACAAAGACTGTAACTTAGGCAACTGGGAAGACAGGGTCATAGGTCTCAGAGTTGGCTTCATACAGGTCATGCTGGCATGTTGCTCCTAATAAATCTTTTGAAGTTTTTTGAAGCTTGGCTTGAGGCTTATGATCAATGGTGGAATTCAAAAAAAATTATTCCCTGTTCTGTGGGCATGGCTTGGTGGGCATGGCAGGGGAAGGATACTGTAAAATCTCCAGTCAGAAGTGGAATTTGCTGGTTCTCTGGACTATTCAAAATTTCCACTACTGGTTCTCCAGAACTGGTCAGAACCTGCTCAATACTACTTCTGCTTATGATATAATTAGGTCAATTGCTGGAATCCTGACAATGACATTGATTATATACATCATGAGCATTTGTGTTATTGTCAAGATATGGGCACAGAGTTTATCTCTTTCCTCTTTACAGAATAAGAAATCCTGATTAAGAATTCTTATTTATAAGCCTGGTAGATTTCGAACAACAGTGGACATAAAGACAAATTGGGATGATGTGAAAAATAGAGTTTAAACAGGAAAAATCTGGAAAAGATAAGCTCCTCCTACTATACCACAGAGTAATATTCCCATCTTAGAAATCTGTAATAGTTGTCATGCAGATATTTTAAATTAAATATATTACTTCTCCCATTTCTCTATTTCAGTGAATCATGAACACTAAAACAATCCCTAATTTTGAAAGCACAGGTTTGTGTGTATTCTTCTTACCCTTTAATTTCACTAGACTGAAGTTCCAAATTTTCCAAATCTTCAGTTCCACTTTTTTCCAAAGTATTTTTCTTTTAAAATAAAAAGCTATTTTTTCAAACTGCTAGTGAAACAGAGAGTCAGAGGTACATTTAACATTTCTAAAGAAACCCTTGGTAATATACATACTGTAGTTAGTCAATCAAAGTGTCCTTTATTGCTATATTATAAAGCGGAATAAATTGCATCTGAAAGAAGAAAACTTTTCTAAACATATGAGGTTATTGAAGTTCAACTATGCAAATTGTGCACATCTTTATTTTTCTCTTAGGTTTTTATTTTTCTCACCAGGAGGCCATCCTATTTCTTCCCAATAAGAAAGTCATATAGAACTGTCATGTTTTAAAATATAAATCACCAAAGAAGTTACAGTTGATGATGTTTTAAGTCTCTGACCTTTTGCTTTCTTTTCCTGACAAGGAAAGTCTCTAATGTATATCATTGGGATATTTGGCATGAAGTGAAAATGGCCACAGATTTAATTAAAATGTAAGTTATTGTTAGCAAGAAAGGTCATGGTTTTGAAAAAAAAAAAGATGTAATTTTAGGAGTATATTAGCAGCCTCTCTCCAGAGTTATTTGCATGTAAAATATATATTTTGTACTTGACATTTAGAAAGGAAATTGGAACTGTTTATAATGGATGCTTGAACACTTCTGTATTCTTGTGCTCCTTTTGTTCTCATTTGGTATAATTGGTTAGATGGTACATACAGCAGTTGTTACATTTCATTCTTTATGCCTGAGTGCCTAACTGAGCTTGGAATTAGTCCACAAAGATTTCTGAAGCACAGAACGGAAGGCACCATGCCCAATATTTCTTTTAGAGTTGGAGAGAATAGAAATCCACAGGGAATTCAAAATGGGAAAGGGTTTTGATTGCATATGACAAATGTGTTTCTTGGTGGTTCACCATATACAGAATATGACTGGGCTTTCTAAAACTTCCTGAATGTTCTTAGAAGGAGATCATGATGGACCCAACAAAAGCTATTACACATCTATAAGCACTTAGCATTCTGTCACAATGTCTCACTAGAAACACAGCAGCTCTTGGAAAAATAGAGTTTTCTGTAGTATAACTGCTGATGAGCAGTTCTCTTCAATCTGGCAAATTGCTTTTGCTTGTTGATGTGCACTTGATTCAGCCTTGCTCATTTCTTTTAGAGGGAAAAAAAGTATTCATTACTGTAATCAGTTATATATTAGATATTTGACAGGAGGAGGAGAAATCCCCACCAAACTCTTAGTATTTTCAGTAGTATTATAATGGTATGTGAAAATGACCTTGAGAAACTGGACCCAGAGACCAGAGGTGTTATTCAGAAGGTTCTGACCAGTTCTGGAGCACCATTAGCAGAAATAATTTGGAGAACCGGCAAATACCACCTCTGACTGAAGATTTTACAGTATCCTTCCCTTGCCATACCCACTAAGCCACGCCCAAAGAGCCAAGCCATGCCCAAAAAATTTGAATCCCACCATTGCCAGAGACACTGTCTAGGGAACAGTCAGATAAGAGACAGAATAATCTACAGCTGAATGGTGGATGGGAAAAGAGGCTCAGAAGGGACATAAAGGATTCAGGGAGAATTGTACTTTCAGAGTTGCAAACTCTGTTAATTGAACCTTAGAATAAAGTAGAATTTGCTCATTTTGTCATATGTTTCCTATATATCCCATCTGGTAAAGTTGACAAGGGTATTTTTTAATATATGCAATTTTATTCAAACAACTTCAACAGAGCAATCTTATTGTTATATTATGCTTGAGGGACAAGTAGGAGGAAGAGATTGTATGTCTCTTACAGAAAAAAAAAAAGATACTTCTGTTATCTGTGCAGCCTGGAAGAGCAAAAGCAAATAAGTAGAAAAAATGAAGATAAAGTTTATAAACCAGAGCTGGGTACTTATTTATTTGTTTACCTATTCAATTCATACAATTAAGTGTCCCCAATTCAAAAATGACTTTGGGCAGCTCACAGTCTAAAGGGCGGGGCAGGGGGAGATAAAAAGATAATGCAAAGCAAAGGGCAAAAAAGAAAGAAGACTAAGATATTAAAGGGAGCTAGAAGCACCTAAACATATACAGCCAAGATCTAGCAAGGGATTCCAGCCAAGGAACCTTATTCCAGAAGGCAGTCGCTACAACATAGAAAGCATGTTTTCTAGTGGAAAGATATAATTGGTGTCATCAGCATCCATACATGATCATAGCGGTGGATCATTTCACACAGGGTCTTCATGTAGATCCTGAGTGGGGAGGAGAATTGAGCTCTGAGGCAATCCAAACAACAAGGGCCTACAGAGTTATCTTTCCCTCACAACCAACACCCTGTACAATCCACTCCAAAGAAAGGAAGATAACCACTGTAAAACACTACCCCCCCCCCCAAGTCTTAACCATTGGAACTTGGAGGGATGGCTTGGTTGACAATATTAAAAACTAAAGATGAGATCAACCGAACAGAACAAAAGGATTGCTGTCCACAAATGCAGTAGAGATAGAGAAATATTTACTTTTTTCTACCCTTATCTCCACAAGATACATCTTAATATGGGCAGTTACCCTTGTTCAGTCAGACTTGCTCTGAGCTTTTATCCAACATATAATTGTACATTATATAACATTGCTACATTAAAATAAAATGTTACATTATATAACCTCCTAATTATATGATTTATGTAATTGAAGTTGTTATGTACTGAACATGGGTCGGAGAAAATGGAGACAGCCTCTGAATAGTGAACTTTCAGCTCTTTATTTGCATAGTGACTTCTCAAAACAACAACAGTGAACTCTGCCTTATATAGGCAACCCTTGTGAGAATTGTCCAATAACGAGCTATGAACGCTAGCTCTTTTAACCAATAAGAATTCTCTGTTAAGGGCCAATCGAATTCCTCAGAACTAACCAATCCAATATGGCTGCCTAAAAGCCAATCAGAAGTGCAGAGCCAGAACCCTGCACTTTACCTCAAGCTCATACTTTATTAACTATGGTACATACACAACACCCCTTCCCCCTGGCTTCTTAATTACGGTGTAGTTATATAGTCCCTTAGATAGGATGGTTGTCTTTTAACTCTTTCAGATTTTCATTGGATTGGTTGGTTGCAATCCTGTTGAGGTAGACTGTTGTTTGGCAGTGGTTCTGCTTCTTGCTCAGCTGCAATTTCTTGAGGTGCAAACGTTTCTCCTTCCTGCTCTATTTCCTGAGTATCACTTAGTTCATCGCTCCCTTCGAGCAGATTCCCTGGAACTTCATCTTCTTCCGTACCTCCCCCCCCTCGTTTTGGTCATGGGGGGGTTGTTGACTGGCCATTGTGAGTCATGACCGTAATTGGTCGATATTCCGTTTCCACAGTTTATTGTCACAGCATTTCACTACGTAGGATTTAGGGCTGGTCACTCATACTACTGTCGCCTCTATCCATAACGGGTCACCCGATAAGTTCCGTGCGTAAACGAGGTCTCCTACCTGGAAGGTGTGACATTGGCCGCTGGATCCTATTGGCTTTTCCGGTTCGTAAGCAGGGTGCAACCAGTTGAGGTGGGAGCGGAGTCTTCGTCCCATCAGTAGTTCGGTGGGAGTTCTGCCGGTGACGCTATGTGGAGTTATGTGTTGCAAAAAGAGAATTTGGTTGATCTTGTCATCGATATTCTCATAGTCCACTTTTTGCAAAGTCTTTTTAACAAATTGGACCATGCGTTCAGCTCGGCCATAGGTCGCAGGGTGCACAGGTGAGGTGAGCACATGGAGGATACCACGGTCAGTGAGGTACTGCTCGAACATTAGTGCCATAAACTGTGGCCCGTTATCGGACACCAGGACATCTGGCAATCTGTGGGTTGCAAAGAGTCTGTTTAGAATCTTGATCACCGCCTCGGAGGTCATAGCCGTCATACGATGAATTTCTAACCAATTGGAGTATGCGTCGACTGTCAGCAGGAAGGTATAGCCCTTGGTTGGCCCCACGAAATCCAGGTGGATTCTGGACCAGGGTCCACGTGGCATCTCCCATTCAGTAGGCATAGCTTTTGGTGGGGCGTTGCTGGCTTGTTGGCAATTGGAACACCCTTTAACCCACTGCTCAATCTGCTGGTCCATGCCTGGCCACCATGCATAGCTCCGTGCAAACACCTTCATTTGCAAGATGCCGGGGTGGCCCTCATGCAGAATTCGCAGCAGCGTCTTCCGGAGTCTCTCTGGGACAACGACTCTATCGCCCCAGATGATACAGCCTTTTTGGGAAAAAAGTTCAGTCTGTCGAGATTTGAATGGTGCGAAGTCATCTGGTACTTGGTCCAATGGCCATCCTAGGACTCAAGCTAGGGTGTGGTCTCGTTTGGTCACTCTCGCAATGTCTCAGGCGGTCATAGGCGGCAAGTTGAGTGTTTTGATCTGCAACGTGGTTGCCGTTGGTGCTGGATCGTCGAGAGTCTCTGGAAGCGGTGCTCGGCTTAATGCGTCAGCGTGGGGAATGGCTTTCCCCGGGTGATATTGCAGGCGATAATTATAAGCAGCTAGGAATTCTGACCATCGGGTCATTCTAGGGGATAATATGTAGGGGGTTGCCTTGTCCCTGGCTATTATCCCTAGCAACGGTTTGTGGTCCGTTATAATGGTAAATGTCCTCCCATACACATATTCATGAAATTTTTTTACAGCTGAAACGATTGCGAGGGCTTCTTTATCAATTTGTCCATAGTTCCGCTCTGCTTGTGAAAGAGTCTTCAAAAAGTATGCAACAGGGGCTTCGTTCCCATTAGGCAGTATATGGCTCCAAATGGCGCCCACCCCGAAAGGCGATGCATCGCAGGTTATAACTAACGGCAAAGTCTCGTTATACTGCATAAGTACAGAGTCAGATGTGAGCAATTTTTTAACATTCTGGAATGCTTGCTCTTCCCGGTAACCCCATACCCACAATGCTTTCTTATCTAATAATCGGTGTAATGGTTCAGCGACAGTTGCCTTGTGTGGTAAAACTACATTATAGAAATTAATGAGGCCTAAGAACGCCTGGAGATCGGCCTTGTTGCGTGGCCTGGGAGCGTTTTTGATCACTTTTAATTTACTCTTGGTAGGATGAATGCCCAGGCTATCAATCCGGTACCCTAGAAACTCAACATTGTCAGTATACAATTGACATTTATTTTTTTTCACCTTAAGTCCGGCCTCTTGAAATTTTTTAAGGATGCATTTCAAACGGTCCTGTAAGATTTTTTGGGTAGGGGCTGCAATTAATACGTCATCAAAATAAGGGACCACGCCCTTGATTCCTTGTAATAACCTTTCCATAAGGCTCTGGAAGATCCCCGGGGCTACACTAACTCCGAATTGCAATCGGGTACATTTAAAAGCACCCCTGTGTGTTACAATTGTTTGGGCTTGAGCCGTTTTTTCATCCACTGGTAATTGTTGATAAGCTTGGGCTAAATCTAATTTAGCGAAAACCTTCCTGCCCCTCAAGGAATGGAGGAGGTGCTGCACCACCAGAACTGGATACGCATTCTGCTGTAGGGCGTGGTTCAAAGTGGCCCGGTAGTCCCCACAAATTCGGATTGACCCGTCTGGCTTAATGGGTGTTACAATAGGGGTTTCCCACGGAGAGTGATCGTTGGGCTTCAACACCCCTTGAGCAATTAACTTGTCAAGTTGTTCATCGATTTTTGCTTTAAGAGTGAATGGAACTCGACGGGGCTTCAAGTGAATGGGAGCTACTTTTGGATCTAGACTGAATGAGATCAGGGTCCCCTTATACTCACCTAAGCTGTCCGTGAAGACGTCGCTGAACTCAGAGATAAGGTCTTCCTCCCACTCACAACCACCGACTCGGTTCATGCCGGCCACTTCAATGCTGAGTGGCGCGAACCATTGGAGGCCTAGTGGGCTAGGCCTATCTCTATCGATGACCGTTAGAGGTAAGTACACTGTATGCTTCTTGAAGGAGACTCAGACTTGGCAGGACCCGAGAACGGGGATTCGATTTCCTTGGTAGTCCTTGAAGATGAGGCGTTGAAATTGGAGGTCTTGGCGTTGAATTGTGGGGATGAGTTGCTTGAGTGTCTTCCAAGAAACCATTAAGAGGGACGATCCCAAGTCAACCTCCATGTGGCAAGGCTGGTTCTCGATGGCTACCGTGACCCGGATTTTCTTAGTGTCCAAAGCTGAGGCGTGACCTATAGTGATAGTATGGTGAGCCTCTTCTCTTTGCAAAGCTCGATTTCTGTAGGAATGGTTTACTGGCTCTCGCCTTACAGGACGGTTTCCTGTTGATTTGCGATAGTTGGCCCCTTTTGAGGCCTGGCTGAGTCCTGGTAAACTGCAGCAGACCCAGCCAATGTGGCCTCGTTTCCCGCACTCATGGCAGAGTGCATCGCAGAATTTGCATTCGGCTCTGGCATGGTTTGTTCCACAGCCAGCACAAGGGTGTAAGGGCTTCGGGCGAGGGTCCCGGTCGGACCGCAGTCGATGGACCCCTTCTTCGTCGCTGTCTGACAACGAAGAGAGGTCCTCGTGGTGCATTGTTGATAGCTGGCCTTCTGTGCTAGGTGAGATTTCGCTGGCCAGTGGTGGTACCGAAGTGCGGCTTCGCCGTAGTTGTGCAGCTGACTTTTTGGTTGCCTCCGCAGCCATGGCTTCGGCAATGGTGTCAGCAAGGCTGATGTCGCCTTTCGCCATCAGCTTGCTTTGCAGGCCTAGTGCATCTAGTCCTAGAACTATTTGATCTCTTAGTGCCTCTTCTAAGTCGGCGAACCCACAGAGGCCCCCTAAATTTTGGATGTCCACCACAAAATCGGCCACGCTTTCCCCCTTTTCATTGGTTCCTCTGATAAAACTCGTGGCGTCTCATGAGCGTAAGCACAGTTGGTGCGTAATGGTCTCTCAGGATGGGTTTGAGGTTGTCCCAGCTCATGGCCTTCTCTTCTCGAGGTTTGGCGAGTGCTTTAGCCATCTTAAATATGGCTGGGCCGCAATGCATCAGGAACAGCTCCCTTTTCTTTGCTGGTGTGGCGTCCTTCAAGTTATTCGTTTCGAGAAACATTTGGAAGCGATCCATGTAGGATTCCCAATCCTCTTGGTTTGGATCGAACAGAGTGGGTGGTATGATACCGCCGGACATGGTTCCGTTGTTGGCGTCGTCTATCACGTGCTCGGTATTGCTTCCTGGCTTCTTTGGTTCAGACGTCTCCACATCCCATCCTCGTCGCCAGTGTTATGTACTGAACATGAGTCAGAGTAAATGGAGACAGCCTCTGAATAGTGAACTTTCAGCTCTTTATTTGCATAGTGACTTCTCAAAACAACAACAGTGAACTCTGCCTTATATAGGCAACCCTTGTGAGAATTGTCCAATAACGAGCTATGAGCGCTAGCTCTTTTAACCAATAAGAATTCTCTATTAAGGGCCAATCGGATTCCTCAGAACTAACCAATCCAATCTGGCCGCCTAACAGCCAATCAGAAGTGCAGGGCCAGAACCCTGCACTTTACCTCAAGCTCATACTTTATTAACCATGGTACATACACAACAGAAGTCATTGATGGATGGATCAACCATCTGTGAACCATTTTGTAACAATTTACCCCTTAGCTTACAATTTAGTGTAACTTTTATTGATTTTTTTTTTCCAAAATTCAAAAATTTCCTGAGGAGGCAAAAAAACAGAGCATGGGGTGGCAGGCAAAAAAGAAGCCACGCCCACCCAGTCACATGGCCATGCCAACCTAGCCATGCCCATCTAGCCACGCCCACAGAACTGTTAGTAAAAATATTTGCATCCCACCTGATTCCACCACAGTCTTTGCCCACTCTTCTCCTACATATAATTTGTCAACTTTTCAAACTAGCTTATTTTCTGGTAGTCAGCAGGAAAAAGCAACAAAAATAGTATGTCACATTCAACCTAATCTTAACTTAATCCTGGTTTAGAGAGTCACAAGCCCAAACAACCCAGGTGATGGAAAAAGAAGCACGTTTGACTTAGCTTCAGTTATTACAATGTGAATGCTAGATGTATACATAGTGTCAACATTCCGACATAGTTCAAGATGCTCACTTTAATATTTAATATTTTTCATATTTTTATCTTAACTATTGTATTATAAAATTATCCTTATTCCCAAATGTTATGCATCTAGATAACTCTTATATATACATTCGTTAAGTCCAGACTTTAAACATTTTCTAGTAAATGCCATTTTCTTGGCACCATACTGTGCCAGGAAGAAAGACGAAGCCATTTCAACTGCATGAAACACACCATATAATGTATAAATTATAAATACAAGGAATTGATTTTTTCTCCAGTGATGCTATACTGAGAACTCAAAGGCCACTCATTGCTAACTGAGAATAAATACTGAAGCATCCTGTTCAGACACCCAATGGACGTATTCCAATTTAGAGTTCAAGAATATTGGTCTCAGTAATTGTTAAGACAACTGGAACTAATTTTTTTTTAAGAGATTCATTTTCTTTATTCTATAAAATGTTTTAGTTTGATAAGCCTCTAATTTTGTAACAATGAAAACATAATATTTTAAAAAGAAGGATCTGGGACAATTCATTTTTATCTTAGTTACAGTATTTGGGGAAACCTGATAATAAAATAGATAAATATGTAGATAGTCAGTAGTGGGATTTCAATTTTTTTGCTACCGGTTCTGTGGGTGTGGCTTGGTAGATGTGGCTTGGTGGGCATGGCAGGGAAAAGATACGATAAAATATCCATTCCCTCCTCACTCCTGGGAGGAGGTTACTGCCAGTTGTCCGAAGGACTCAAAATTTCCACTACCAGTTCTCCAGAACTGGTCAGAAGCAGGTGAATACCACCTCTGTATACAATATTGATGAAATATGACTCCAATTGCATATCATATTTATAAAATCAGTATTTAATAACTATGAATTATAATTGGTTTCAATGGTTTGGAAACTAATCAAAGAGAGAAGCAAGCTGGAATTAAAGCTAAACTTACTAACAGTAAGGACATTTAACCAGCTTGCCTCCAAAAATCATAAGTGCTCCATCCCTGAAGGTTTTTAAGAAGAGACAAGACAGTCACTCATCTGAAAGAGTATAGATTTTCCTGCTTGACAAGAGAGACTGGACTCCAAGGGCCCTTCCACCTCATTTATTCTATTCTGTTCTAATTTGTTTGCAATGTGTGGGTTCTTTATTTTCTAAGATCTGGACACACCACAGCATAACAATGTTTTATTGCGGCATAGAATTTTCCCTCCTAAGCCTCATAAACTGAAGTAGCTGCATAAATTAGTCTTTGATGGTTAGTACTGATTATAAGCAAAAGCCTTAAAAATTTGTAAAGTGCCAGACAACTTTTGCCACCCTTCAAAAGTCCTTAAGCTTGTTGGGATTGGGAGCCCTCTCAGTAGGGTTCTCCATTTTCCGATCGGTACTGACTTCCATGTCAAGCTCTGGGTAGGCATCACAGCAGAATGAGCTGATTATCACAGCTTGTGATTACTGATAGCTATTACTGATAGCTATTACTGGTAGAGTACTGATTGCTCTTGCTTCACTGTAATAGTTATACCCTCTTCCACCTCTTGCTTTTCCCTCCTACATACCAGTGGTAGGATTCAAATTTTTTTACTACCGGTTCTGGGCATGGCTTGGTGGGCATGACTTGATGGACTTGGCAGGGGAAAGATACTGTAAAATCTCCATTCCCACCACACTCCAGGGGAAGGATACTGTAAAATCCTCATTCCCTCCCCACCCCACTAACCTGCCTTCCAGCTCCGTTCTTCTGTGCAGGGCAACAAAAGAAGACTTGGGAAGCAGAAAATAGATGGGACAGTTGGGGTGTCATTTGCCGGTTCTCCGAACCACTCAAAATTTCCATTACTGGTTCTCCAGAACTGGTCAGAACCTGCTGAATGCCACCTCTGCTACACACCAACACTTTTGTAGACCAAGAACCTGGCCAGCATGTGGTTCAGTTAGCCCATGGGTGTCAAACTCATGTTGTCAAGGTGTCGTCATGTGATGTATTGCAACTTTTTCCCCTTTTGCTGAACTGGGCATGGGTGTGGCCTGCACATGTTGCCTCCAGCCTCCAGACCACAGATTTGACATCCTTGAGTTATGACCTGGACTGCCAGCATGGATGATTGTGAGTAATCTTCCAGGCAGGCAGGCAGGCAGGCAATTTAGGATTTCGTAACGTGGGTTTCTGCTTAGCTGTATCTGCTTTTCCCAAATGTCCATTAAATGTTCCTATAATTTTTTCAGGTCAGAAAAGTGGAGGGAGTGTTTTAAATATGGTGATTCCCCTTTCATCTGCTCACCGACTGATCATCTACGGAGAAACTTTGACTTCATCTTTATTATAAAGAGAAGAAAATATTTTAATCTATTATGGGGAAAAAAACAATTACCTGATTAATATCCAAGGCCTGAAGGTTAAACAATGTATTTCCATTATGAAACAATTGCTATTTGGAAGAGATCCTATTTATTAACATCTTTAGAGGTTTGTTTGGCATAAGATAATAGAATCTGCTCCATTTTAAATTTTTTTAAGTATAATCATTCACAACATGAAGATAAGGAAGGATGACTTAAGCAACTCTCCACATCTTATAAACTTTTTATCATTTCAATTAGGATTGGTAAATGTCTTTTTTTATATTGCGATCATAAAATTGCTTTTACAGTCCTTCTAGGTTTGTTTATATCCCAATTAATTTGAGTAATTGAGATTAGTAAGAGAACAAGGTTGTGCCGAAAGAACGATTACAAAGAAAGCATGAAGAGTCAATAGGAGGAGCTCTTCAAAAGATTATAGCAGCTTACAGTTTAAAAAAAATACATGCTATGCCCACAGATTTATAATTGTAAAATATTGACTTGGGAATTGATTTACTTTTCTTTGTCCTTTGGGGAAAGGAAGGAAATAATAAACAGACTTCCTAGTCACAGATTTGGTTTCCTGTGTGACAAGGATAGTGAATTATATCAGATAAATAATTGATGTCCCCTTTCTCAATTATACTCCCTCAGCAATGCAGCTTGTTTAGGTCAACATATGAGCTGGCTGGCAAATGTTCTTCCTCAACTTGCCTGCAAAACTTCAGCTGTATTAACATTGCATCCAAACTACAACAATACACTAACCTTTATCCTTATTTAATTCATCCTCAGCTGAGTCTTATCTCAATAGCAGACATTATTTTCATTTTTATCATTGGACAAGGACATTAAAGAGTTTATTTTCCATGTTACCAATTATTTCCTCTATGTTATAGTAATGGCATCAATATTATCAGAAGGCAATGTCCTCCCCCTTTCTCAGCCTTAGCCAAATCATCCATCTTTCTCTTCTTTCCTGCCCTCCATCTCTCCCCCTCCCTCCCTCCTTCTCTCTCTCTCTCCCTCTCTCTCTCTCTCTCACACACACACACACACAAAACTTATTCTCACTGTAAAAAAACAAAATTAATAGCAGCTATAAAAACAGTCATGAAATTGGCATCAAGTGCGTATTTCTCACTTATATCCTGCAAGTGAATTGCAGGTCAATATTTATTTATTTTTATTTATTTATTCATTTTGTCAAGCAAGTAACAGGTATAAGTATAAACATGATTATGAATACATGAAATTGATATAAATAAAAAGGAACTTTAGGGATGGTAGGCATGCTGGTACGCTTATGCACACCCCCTACAGACCTCTTAGGAAAGGGGTGAGGTCAACTGTAGACAGTCTAAGGTTAAATTTTGGGGGGGTTGGGGAAGAAACCATAGAGTCAGGTAGTGTATTCCAGACATTGCTGAAGTAGTATTTCCTGCAATCAAGTTTGGTGCGGTTTACCTTGAGTTTGTATCTATTGTGTCCTCTTGTATTGTTATGGTTGAAGCTGAAGTATTCATTGACAGGTAGGACATTGCAATGTATGATTTTATATACTATACTTAGATCGGACCAAAGGCGGCATAGTTCTAGGTTTTCTAGGTCTAGAATTTCAAGTTTTGTGGCATAAGGTATTCTGCAACGAGTAGAGGAGTGGAGAACTCTTCTTGTGAAATATTTCTAGACTTTCTCAACTGTATTAATATCAGTTTACTTTGAGTTTGTATCTATGGTGTACTCTTGTATTGTTGTGGTTGAAACTGAAGTAGTCATTGATAGATAGGACATTGCAATAGATACTTTTTTTGCATTGCATTTAGCTCATCCTAAAACACTAAACAACATTCCCAAGTCCTATTGGACATGTCACTTTAAAACTTTGTTTGTTTTTAATTCCACCTTTATTACTTTATAAGTAATTCAAGACAGCCAACATAATCTTTGGCTTCCTATTTTTTTCCACAACAACAATCTTGTATGGTGAGTTGGATCGAGAGAAACTGTCTACAGTGCCCAGCTGGTTTTCATGCCTAAGGCAGGACTAGAACTCAGTCTCCTGACTGGATGACAGAAAGCAAGCAGATAAATTACATATCCTATGTTAAAATGAACAGAGCAGTGTGGTTCCAGATTATTCATTGTTACATATATGTGCATAAACAATAACATGTAACTTTTGTAGCTGTGCATTTTTTTTTAAAAAAAATCATTTTAATTATTACAAAATTAAGCAATTTTGATATTATTTTACATTATAACATTCTTTAAAAATAGTTTTGGGTTTGTTTTTAAATTGAAGATGCACTAGTTTAGAAACTTCTACCACAATTAAACATAACAGTTAACCAGACTCTTGATTCCCCAAGTTAATTGTGTGTTGCATTCTGAATGGTAACATTTCCCCATTAGAAGACACTTACCATTTTAAACAATGCTTTTAGAAGTTCCTTTAAATTATTCATTTCTTAATGGTAGCCTGATTTAAATTCTCTCTCTTTCTCTTTTCCATTCCTGTTGGGGTTGTTAAAAAACAACAACAATGGAAATGCAGGAAAAACATTTTAAAAAAATAAATAATAAAATAAAATTCAGAAACACGGTAAATTTGAAGAATAGCCAAGTTTTGATCTGTATCTAGTCTAAGACATGTGAGAACAAACCAGCACATGTTGTTATTGCAAAAACCAACTAACAAATAAAATGATTTCCTTAAGCATCTTTCCACCATATGGCAGTTGACAGGCAGAATGAGATGCTGAGGTGATAAAACAGGAGTTAGCCAAAAGCAGTTTAATGATTCCACAACAAGAATCTGAACTCTTGAGAGACATCTCATTTTAGACCTCTACCACAGTGGCTTTGTTTTGCTTACTTCTGCTACAGGGTTACAATGCTTTGAAGTCAGGCATTATTACTTCTCATTTGTTGCTCATTGACCAGCTGTCAACAATAAGATTTTTCAGGCTGTGGCAGCTAATAATGGCCATTTTAATTGTTCATTTAATTGCTGAGGGGGGGAGGGTCTAGCTAACAGCCTACAAAATATGCAATACAGCATATAGCCACAATTTTACTCAAGGTATTCAATCATGACAAAATGGAAACTGGGCAGATTAAAACTCATTTCAAGGATTCTGGACTGGTGTCACAAATAGTCTCTGCTAAAGATAGGGAAAAGTAAAATCTCCTTTTGAACATAACTAATTATATGAAGCATTAATATGCACAGGGGTGCTTTTTTTTACAGAGGATAACCTGGGTGTATAGTCACTGAGGTAATCATTGGGTTGCTTTTACTACCTCTTGTTCACAGATACATTCATATTCACCTTAATCAGGCCATTTATATTTTCATGATTTAGGTGACACTCTCAACTGATTGGATAATATATTTTCATCATGAAAAAAATTGAGCCATAAAGAAATACATATGTTTTTTTCTGATTTGAGTAACATTTTTTTGTAAGAGCTATGAAGCTTTTGCACAAATACAGAGAAGACAAGGAATAGTAGATAAGTTTTCAGTTCTGCTTAAAAACAAAACAAAACACTATACTTCTAGTGCCTTAAAAATAACACTTCGAACTCTTTCATTTGTGTACTGTGAAAAAGCTATTTATTATTTATTACTATTTAATGCAATAACCAACAGTGTTGAAAAGGCCTGAGCAGTGATTTTGTTAAAGGTCAATTTGGACATTCCACTCCCAAAAGATCTTACAGAATACAGATGCTAATATCAAAAAAACAGCTGGGTTTGCCTTTGCCAAATCAATCTATTTTTTTAAAAAGAAATATGTGTAAAAAGAAAATAGACAAATACAATGATAGTAGAAAACTCTCATACTTTTAAAAAAAAAATTGAAGAAGTATTGTTCAAGTTTGTTTAAGTCCTGAAATGTATTTAACAATTTCCATTAAAACCTTTATTTAAATTACAAAAGGACCACAGAAGATAGGACTGTCTTGTTATAGAAATGATAGTTTCTATTATTATTAAAAAGTAAAAAAAAAATTGAGGGTAGATCTTGATGTCTTATTTTACTCAGGGCTGCCAACCTTGAGTGATACTTTGGAGTGAGACACTGCGAGGGAGCGGAGCGACCGAGGGGGGGATGGTGTGGAAGGGGGGTGTCCCCCCTTCCACGGTAGGGAGCTTTGACAATTTTACATTTTAAATGGTGCAATCTGATGCATACTTTAGTCATGATTTGGACATATACATACATACATACATGCAAGCAGCACCAATGTACTTGAACCGGATTTGTAAGATATTAATAATGCAGTTCACTGACCATCTTGGCCGGAAAGGGTCCACATTCTTGGGCCTCTGCCCATCTGCTCCGTCCCTTTGGGCTGCTCCGGCTCTCCTCCTCCTCCAGGGTCCCTGGCTGAGAGGGGTGTCCCAAGTGCCTGGGATCCGGCCCCTCCAGGCTGCCTCTTCAGGGCCACAGAAGCCTCCCTCACATGGCCCCGGGGGTGGAGGGGGCCTTGCCAGGGTTCCCGGCCTTGGAGCTGGGCAGAAACGGCCCTTCCCAGCCCTCTCCCACCCTCTGGGCCTCCCACCTGTGGAGGGGAGGGGGATCCAGGCTGAGTCTTGGACCCACCAGCCTCACAGTCCAGCTGAAGGGTCGGAAAGGGCCAGGCAGGCAGATGGACACACACACACACACACACACAGAATGGGGGGGAGGCTGGTGTCCTTCACTCCCCAAACGCCCCCCTCCCAGTCTGTGCATGGGACCCCCAGCAATGCTGCCATCAGCTGCTCCCCTGCAGGGAAGTCCTGGATTGTCTGGGGGAGGAGAGGAGAGGACAGTGGCCACTCCCCCCCCCTTTGCTTGGCATTTGTGGGGAGACCCCTCAAGGCGAGATTCCTTCCCAGGGGCTCCCAAAGAGCATCCAAACGTTCCTGGCATCAAGTGGGGAAAGAAGCCTAAAAAGAGAGAAACTCCTGCACCGGCTGCGATTGGGGCTCGGAGGGGACAGGAACCCCCCCTCCTTGCGAGCCCCCCCCGCCCCACTCCAGCCTGCCCTCTGGCGGGACCCCCTTCCTGGAGAGGCTCCTCCCTGCCAGACCCTCTTGCAGCCTCTTGGACCCAGGGGAGGCTGGGGGGGGGCGCATATCTAGGTGCAAAGGGCGGGGGGAGGGACACAATGTACCCAGGAAGGAGCCCTCCCCCCCTCTTCCCCCTCCCTCTCCAGGGACTTCCCATCAGGCTGGGGAGCAAGAGAAGCCGAGGCGCGCAAGAGGCCAGCCATGGCAGCTCCCCTTGCGAGAGGGAGGCCGGAGAGGGACGCGCCTTTGCGCCCCAATCCCAGCGGCCTTGAGACCAGACGGGTGCGGGGAGGGGATGATGGGAGCTCAGCTCTCAAGAAAGGCCCAGGGATGCCCTGTAGTCGTACTTCATGGGGGATAGAGAGTTTGTCTCTCTCATCTCCGCCTGCCAGAGCAGAGTGCAGCGCAAGGGTTAAGCCCAGAGAGTTGTGACATCCTAGAGCGGAAAGGAGCAACCGCTTCCTGCAGCGTGGAATTCTCTCCTCACCCCAGTACAGAAATCAATGCGGGCAACGTCCTCTCGCACATGCTCTGTTCGCCCTCTGAAGCCGCCCAGGATCGGAGGCTTCACTTCTCGAAACTTTGGGCTTGGGCATATCGATATTCGGAATATCAGAGAATGTAGAGATATATTTATTTTTGTACATTCCATTTTGGGGGGTTAGCGTGAGATTTCGTTTATCAGAGTGAGACAGTCAAAATTGGTTGAATTGCGTGAGTCTCACGCTGATTGCGTGAGAGTTGGCAGCCATGTTTTACTGCACCAAAGGAATCAATGTCAATTTTTTTTTCTTTTTCCCTTACTTTCCCCCACTATCCACTTCCCTTTTTCCTTTCCTAATTTCCCTAATATTTGCTTTTGTATTCTTTTTTGTATGTCATATTATAAATTAATAAAGCTATGAATAAATAGGAAGATGGAGTTGCACTTAGAAACATGTGGAGCTGCTCATAAGGCACTTGTGTGCAACTCTTGAACCAAACATCTATTTCTGAGATGTCACTGTTGTTGCTGTGTGGGATAGGGGAAGGCAACTACATTGTCCCCCCAAAAGATACAGCTGCTTCCAAAGTTGCAGTAAGGTGCTATGTTCATGACCCCATGCATTTTTATGCTTTTTTATGCATTTTTATTTTCATACCTGTACTACAAAACTGTGATACAAAGACTTTATATGTCAGATCCTACCGCATAATAAAAGTTATTATAATAATTTCTACAAGTTAAAAAAGACTGGACAAAACCTCTAAATTAAATACTATTTCTAATATTATAAAGGGTAAATTGAATCAAGATTTTACCCTAGCACTGAGGAGGCAGAAGTTGAAATTGGACATGGAAAGGAAGAGGCGGAGCATAAAATGCTAAAGAATCATGTTAAGAAAAAAAGATCAGATATGCAGTTATGCATTAATGCTTAATGTTTATCGCCAATAGTGATTAGTATTGTCAATATAATCATAAGCATGTTTAGCTCATCTCTGTATTTCAGCTTAAAATGTTTAAGCCATTTTTTCTGCGTCGAAAACACTTTATGATTATTCCCTGCAGACTTTGTATCAGTTAGCTAAAACCATTTCCCCAAAACTTGATATTTTCCAGATCTATTCAGCTCCCACATAAATGACTGTTATATCATTATTGAGGATGAACCCTAACATATAAAAATAAATCTCAAGTAGGCAAAAATAATAGTGAAGGCAACAAATGGCATTTATACCTCAGAAAGTTATCTTCAGGTGAAACTCAGTTCCTATGTTAATCACTGAAACCTGGTTGAACCCCACCATTCCGGACATTGTTATTGAGATGGACGGTTTTTTATTACATCGGCTGGACAGAGAAAGGAATGTGGGGAAGTGTAGAGGAGGTGTAGTGTGTATGTTTGTTAAAGAGACTTGGTGTACGAACTCAGAGGTTATAACACGTCACTGCTCTTTGGAGCTGGAATATCTGTCTATTAGATGCAGACCTTTCTATCTTCCACGGGAATTCAGCATTGTTATTATTCTTGCTGTTTACATTCCGCCGGATGCAAATGTAGATTTGGCTTTGGGCTTCCTGGGTGATGAAATCGGCAACTTGCAAAGCAAATTTCCAGATGCTGTATACATTATTGCAGGAGATTTTAATCATGTAGATCTTCGTGTGGTCCTCCCTAAATTCCATCAACATATAAGGTGTGCTACTAGGGGGTCGAACACCTTGGATAAGGTCTACACGAATATTGCAAATGGATACAGGGTATTACAATTACCACATCTGGGCCAGTCGGATCACTTGTCCCTACTTTTAGCCCCGGAGTATATTCCTCTGAGAAAACAGGCAGGGTCAGTAGTCAAGACGGTGAAAAGCTGGCCAGAGGGAGCAATGGAGCAGCTAAAGGACTGCTTCGAACAGACAAACTGGAAAGTTTTTGATCATCCTGATCTCGACGATCACACGGCTGCGGTGTTAGGGTATATGGCACACTGTATTGATACTGTCACGGTGGATAAACGAATCTGGATTTATCCTAATCAAAAACCTTGGATGACCGGGAAGGTTAGACGCTTGTTGCATGCAAGAAACAAGGCTTTTAAGTCTGGGAATGATCTGGATTATAGTGCTGCAAGAACGAACTTGAGGAGAGGCATTAAGCAGGCTAAGGCCGAATACAAGAGGAGAATTGAAGATTGCTTTCTCAGTAATGACATGAGGCAGGTTTGGCAGGGGGTTCAACAACTAACGAACTATAACGCAAAAAAGGTCTCTGCGGATGGTAGTGCGGCGGTGGTTGAGGAGTTGAACAACTTTTTTGCTCGATTTGAAATCCATCAAACCGAAACTGTCCCTTTGCCATCATTTACTCAGCAGAGCCTCCCCTTCATTGTGAATGAGCAGGATGTGAGGCAGACAATGAAGGCAGTTAATTCCAGAAAGTCAGCTGGGCCCGACTTAATTCCTGGTCGGGTGGTAAAAGATTGTGCTGAACAGTTAGCTGGAGTATGGACCGGAATTTTTAATCGATCCTTGACACAATGTGTGGTTCCTGTTTGTCTCAAGGCTTCCACCATCGTTCCACTGCCTAAAAAGTTGCCCACAAATGGTCCGAGCGACTATAGGCCGGTGGCACTAACTTCTATCTTAATGAAGTGCTTCGAGCAGCTAGTTCGAAATTATATTATCTCCTGCCTTCCTGATTTTTTTGATGGGCTTCAGTTTGCTTACAAAAAAAAATAGATCAACCGAGGATGCGATTATCACTGTGCTTCACATGGCTTATCCCATTTGGTAACACCGGGGAATTATGTAAGAATGTTGTTTGCAGATTTTAGTACTGCTTTTAATACCATCATGCCGCACAGATTAATAGCTAAGCTTAAAGATCTAGATTTTCCAGATTCTATTTGCTTATGAATATTGGACTTTTTAACAAATCGTCCACAAAGAGTTAAATTGAATGAACACTTAGCATTGGCACTCCACAAGGTTGTGTCCTTAGTCCACTTTTGTTCTCCATCTATTCATCTGATTGCACAAATAAACATCCCAACAATAGGATAATGAAATTTGCAGACGATACTACGCTTGTAGGACTTATTTCTGGGGATGATGAGTCTGCATATCGGGATGAGGTATTACAGCTATCCCGTTGGTGCAAAAATAATAATATTCTATTTAATATCAAGAAGACCAAGGAGGTTATAGTGGACTATAGGAAAAAAAAGAGCAGACATTCAGCCATTGTATATAGAGGGAGTTCGTGTGGAACAGATGGTTGAATGTAAGTTTCTCGGGACCATCATTACACATAACCTGACCTGGAGTGCAAACACCGCTGCTTTAATTAAGAAGGCACAACAACGGTTGTATTTACTAAGGATTCTTAGGAAACAACAACTGGCTGAGAGTCTATTGACTACTTTCTATCGGAGTTCAATTGAGAGTATATTATCCTACTGTCTCTGTGTATGGTTCTTGAGCTGCACAGTGGCAGAGAAAAAGGAAATTCAGAGGGTGATTAAGATGGCCCAAAACATCATTGGCTGCTCACTTCTCTCTTTGGAAGAACTGTATAGGAATAGATGTAGGAGGAAGATACTTAATATATTGAATGACTCCTCTCATCCGGGACATCAGCTCTTTTAACTATTACCATCGAGAAGGAGATTTAGGGTATTAAGAACAAGGACGACCAGATTTAAGAACAGTTTTTATCCAAGTGCAGTTTTGAGTTTGAATGCAGGGTCATAAGATTTATGTGGAAGTGAATGAGAGTAATGGGGTTTTACATTTTTAAATTGCATAGAGATCATTGTATGGTCGGCTGTGTTTAGTTTTAATTTAATTTATTTTTTTTTCTTTTAGTGGTGTTTGTCCAGTTTTTACTTGTGGAAGAGCACCTCATTTCGTTGCACCCGCTTGCGAGTGTAATGACAAATAAACTCTATCTATCTATCTATCTATCTATCTATCTATCTATCTATCTATCTATCTATCTATCTATCAATGAAAACATCCATGCATGACTATTATTTTTAGCAATGTAATGTAGTGTCCCAACAATGGCTACCATTCCTACATGGGTAATTTTGCTTAGCTTGCAGGTTCAGTCAAGGTTTATAGGCACTTCAATTTATATAAATTGTATAAATTATACAAATGTGTATACTGCAGAACAGCGACCCCCAATCTTTGCGGCACCAGAGACCGGTTCCATGGAACAGGGTTTTTCCACAGACCAGAGAGAGCATGGTTTTGGGTGCTGCCTGCTGTTGTGGCCTGTTGGCAGCCAGACCCTCTAGCAGCTGAATCAGAAGAGGAGGAGGGGGTATGAGAGTTGTTGTGTATGTACCATAGTTAATAAAGTATGAGCTTGAGGTAAAGTGCAGGGTTCTGGCCCTGCACTTCTGATTGGCTGTTAGGCGGCCAGATCGGATTGGTTAGTTCTTAGGAATCTGATTGGCCCTTAACAGAGGATTATTATTGGTTTAAAGTGCTAGCGTTCACAGCTCGCTATTGGACAATTCTCACAAAGGTTGCCTATATAAGGCAGGGTTCACTGTTATTGTTTTGAGAAGTCACTATGCAATAAAGAGCTGAAAGTTCACATTCAAAGACTGTCTCCATTTACTCCAACCCATGTCCAAGTACTTTACACTGGCGATGAAGGTGGGATTTGGAGACGTCTGACCCTAAGAAGTCAGGAAGCAATACCGAACACGTGAAAGACGACGCCAACAATGGAACCATGTCCAGCGGCATCGTACCACCCGCTCCGTTCGATCCAAACCAAGAGGATTGGGAATCCTACATGGATCGTTTCCAAATGTTTCTTGAGACGAATAATTTGAAGGACGCGACACCAGCAAAAAAGCGGGCACTGTTCCTGACGCACTGTGGCCCAGCTGTTTTTAAAATGGCAAAAGCACTCGCCAAACCTCGAGAAGTGAAAGCCATGAGCTGGGACGACCTCGAACCCATCCTGAGAGACCATTACGCGCCAACCGTGCCTACACTCGTGAGACACCACGAGTTTTATCAGAGGAACCAGCAAAAAGGAGAGAGCGTGGCCGATTTCGTGGCGAACCTCCTGAATTTAGGAGGCCTCTACGGGTTCACCGATTTAGAAGAAGCACTAAGAGATCGAGTAATTCTGGGATTAGATGCACTAGGCGTGCAGAGCAAGCTGATGGCGAAAGGCGACATCAGCCTTGCTGATGCCATCGCCAAAGCCACGGCTGCGGAGGCGACCAAAAAGTCGGCTGCACAATTACGGCGGAGCTGCACTCCGGCAACACAACCAACCGGCGAAATCTCACCCAACTCAGAAGGGCAGCTTCTAACAATGCACCACGAGGACCTCTCTTCGTTGTCAGACAGCGACGAAGAAGGGGTCCATCGACTGCGGTCCAACTGGGATCCTCGCCCTAAGCCCTTACACCCTTGCGCTGGCTGTGGAGCAAACCATGCCAGGGCCGAATGCAAATTCCGCGACGTACTCTGCCATGAGTGTGGGAAACGAGGCCACATCAGCCAGGTCTGCCGCAGCTTACCAGGACCCAGCCAGGCCTCAAAAGGGGCCAACTATCACCAATCGACAGGAAACCGTCCTGTACGGCGAGAACCAGTAAACCACAACTACAGAAATTGAGCTTTGCAAAAAGAAGAGGCTCACCATACTATCACTATAGGTCATGCCTCAATTTTGGACACTAAGAAAATTCGAGTCACGGTAGCCATCGAGAACCAGCCTTGCCACATGGAGGTCGACTCGGGATCGTCCCTCTCGATGGTGTCTTGGAAGACACTCAAGCAACTTATCCCCACAATCCAACGCCAAGACCTCCAATTTCAATGCCTCATCCTCAAGGACTACCAAGGAAATCGAATCCCTGTGGTCGGGTCCTGCCGAGTCCGAGTCTCCTTCAAAAAGCATGCAGCGTACTTATCTCTAACGATCATCGACAGAGATAGGCCTAGTCTATTAGGCCTCCAATGGTTCGCGCCACTAGGCATCGAGGTGACCGGTGTGAACAGAGTCGGTGGTTGTGAGTGGGAGGAAGACCTTGTTTCTGAGTTCAGCGATGTCTTCGCGGACCGTTTAGGCGAGTATAAGGGGACCACAATCTCATTTAGTTTAGATCCAAAAGTAGCCCCAATTCGCTTGAAGCCCTGTCGAGTTCCATTCACTCTTAAAGCTAAGTTCGATGAACAACTCGACAAGCTAATTGCTCAAGGGGTGTTGAAGCCCATCGATCACTCTCCATGGAAAACCCTATTGTAACACCCATTAAGCCAGACGAGTCAATCCGAATTTATGGGGACTACCGGGCCACTTTAAACCACGCCCTACAGCAGAATGTGTATCCAGTTCTGGTGGTGCAGCACCTCCTCCATTCCTTGGGGGGCGGAAAGGTTAGATTTAGCTCAAGCTTATCAACAACTACCAGTGGATGAAAAGACGGCCCAAGCCCAAACAATTGTAACGCACAAAGGTGCTTTTAAATGTACTCGATTGCAATTTGGGGTTAGTGTGGCCCCGGGGATATTCCAAAGCCTCATGGAAAGGTTGTTACAGGGAATCAAGGGCATGGTTCCGTATTTTGATGATGTATTAATTGCAGCCCCTACCAAAAAAATCTTGCAGAATCATTTGAAATGTGTTCTTAAAAAATTCCAAGAGGCAGGACTTAAGGTGAAAAAAAATAAATGTCACTTATATACTGACAGTGTTGAGTTTCTAGGGTATCGGATTGATAGCCAGGGCATCCACCCTACCGAAAGTAAATTAAAGGTGATAAAAAATGCCCCCAGGCCATGTAATAAGACCGATCTCCAGTCATTCTGAGGCCTCATTAATTTCTATAATGTATTTTTACCGCACAAGGAGACTGTTGCTGAACCATTACACCGGTTATTAGATAAAAAAGCATTGTGGGTATGGGGTTACCGGGAAGAACAAGCGTTCCGGAATGTTAAAATATTGCTCACATCTGACTCTGTACTTATGCAGTATAACGAGACTTTAACATTAGTTATAACCTGTGATGCCTCGCCCTTCGGGGTGGGCGCCATTTTGAGTCATGTACTGCCTAATGGGAACTGTTGCATACTTTTCGACGACTCTCTCACATGCAGAGCGGAACTATGGACAAATTGATAAAGAAGCTCTCGCAATTGTTTCAACTGTAAAGAAATTTCATGAATATGTGTATGGAAGGACATTCACCATTATAACTGACCACAAACCGTTGCTAGGGATAATAGCTGGGGACAAGCCAACCCCCTACATATTATCCCCTAGAATGACCCGATGGTCAGAATTCCTAGCTGCTTATAATTATCGCCTTCAATATTGACCGGGGAAAGCCATTCCCCACGCTGATGCATTAAGCCGAGCACCGCTTCCAAGACTCTCGACGATCCGGCACCAACGGCAACCACATTGCAGATCGAAACACTCAACTCACCGCATTTGACCACCCGAGACATCGCGAGAGAAACCAAACGAGACCACACCCTAGCTTGAGTCCTAGGCTGGGTAGAACGTGGATGGCCATTGGACCAAGTCCCAGATGACTTTTAAAGCAAGACAGACTGAACTTTTTCCCAAAAAGGCTGTGTCATATGGGGCGATAGAGCCGTTGTCCCAGAACAACTCCGGAAGACGCTGCTACAAATTCTGCACGAGGGCCACCCCGGCATCGTGCGGATGAAAGCACTTGCATGAAGCTACACATGGTGGCCAGGCATGGACCAGCAAATCGAGCAGTGGGTTAAATCGTGTACCAATTGCCAACAAGCCAGCAATGCCCCACCAAAAGCCATGCCTACTGAATGGGAGACACCACGTGGACCCAGGTCCATAATCCACCTGGATTTTGCGGGGCCAACCAAAGGATATACCTTCCTACTGACAGTCGACGCATACTCCAATTGGTTAGAAATTCATCGTATGACGGCCACAACTTCTGAGGCAGTGATTAAGATTCTAAATAGACTCTTTTCAACCCATGGATTGCCTGATGTCCTGGTGTCCGATAACGGGCCACAGTTCTCGGCATTAATGTTCGAGCAGTACCTCGCTGACCGTGGCATCCGCCATGCGCTCACCTCGCCTGCACACCCTGCGACCAATGGCCGAGCGGAACGCATGGTCCTATTTGTTAAAAAGACTTTGCAAAAAATGGACTATGACAATATCGATGACAAAGTCAACCAAATTCTCTTTTTGCAACACATAACTCCACATAGCGTCAACGGCAGAACTCCCGCAGAACTACTGATGGGACTAAGACTCCATTCCCACCTTGACCGGTTGCACCCTGCTTACAAACCGGAAAAGCCAATAGGATCCAGTGGCCGCTATCGCACTTTCCAGGTAGGAGACCGCGTTTACGCACGAAACTTATCAGGCGATCCGTTATGGATAGAGGCAACGATAGTGCGAGTGACCGGTCCCAAATCCTACGTAGTGAAATGCTGTGACAATAGACTGTGGAAACGGCATATCGACCAATTACGGTCATGACTCACAACGGCCAGTCAACAACTCCCCCATGACCAAACCGAGGAGGGGGGAGGTACAGAAGAAGATGACGTTCCAGGGAACCTGCTCGAAGGGAGCGACGAATCAAGTGAGACTCAGGAAATGGAGCAGGAAGGAGAATTGTTTGCACCGCAAGAAATTGCACCTGAGCAAGAAGCAGAGACACTGCCAAACAACAATCTACCTCAAAAGGATTGCAATCAACCAGTCCAACGAAAATCCGAAAGACTTAAAAGACAACCGTCCTATTTAAAGGACTGTATAACTACACCGTAATTAAGAAGCCAGGGGGAAGGGGTGTTGTGTATGTACCATAGTTAATAAAGTATGAGCTTGAGGTAAAGTGCAGGGTTCTGGCCCTGCACTTCTGATTGGCTTTTAGGCGGCCAGATCGGATTGGTTAGTTCTTAGGAATCCGATTGGCCCTTAACAGAGAATTATTATTGGTTTAAAGAGCTAGCGTTCATAGCTGGCTATTGGACAATTCTCACAAAGGTTGCCTATATAAGGCAGGGTTCATTGTTATTGTTTTGAGAAGTCACTATGCAATAAAGAGCTGAAAGTTCACATTCAAAGACTGTCTCCATTTACTCCATCCCATGTCCAAGTACTTAACAAGAGTCAGCATCAAGAAAACCTGAGGGGGAAGAGAGAGTGGAGCTGGTAGAGAAAAAGAAACAGAGGCTGAGTCTGGGCCATCCATCAGCCCTAAAATTGATAGTCAACAGCTCCTAGGTTTAGAGGTGGCTGATGAGGAAGAGGAGGAACAGCTGGGAGCATTCATGTGCCTGACACATAGATGCTCAGAAGGTAGAGGAGAGTAGTAGAAATCTATGGGCCAGTCCTTGGGAAGGAAGAGCCATATCTGCTAACAAAGCCCCACTCTAGCTCTGGGGATAAAAGACAGCAGGTGGAGATGAATAGATGTGACAACTATTTGAGTTGATAAGACACATTGATTGAGTTCATTGAGTTGATGAATAGATGTGGCAGACAACTATTCATCTTCCAGACAGATGAACTTGTTACCTCTGATGAGAGAGAAACTTTTTGCTGGCACTACTAATAAAGGAATCTTTGAATGAACTTCAGAGGGTTTGCTGTGTTTAGGGAGCTGGATCAGGACACCTGCATTCTGCATATGGTTGGTGAAGCCCAGTTGCTGGCATGCCGCAGACTGGTGCCAATCCATGGATCAGGAGTTGGGGATCCCTGAACCAGAATATCAATGAATCCTTATGAAATAATCGAAGTGCCTCTGTGTATATGCATGGCCATGTGCACCTCTATGTGTATATAAGATAATTTTGTTTATTCGTTTGAATTTCCCTGCCTCTGTTATCATTTCACATCAAAACAACCTACTGCTTTTCTACAGTTGTTGTTGGTTTTTTTTTTTTTTTTTTGTATCTTTTGATAATAAGCTACAGGAAATTCATTTTACATTGCCCTCTAAGTACTATCTCCCCCCTGAGTAAAAGAAAGGATTTGTGTTGAGTTTGAAGAGACAAAAGACAATACCTTTCCTGTGTGCGCAGCACCCTCTGCAACATTATTTAACGTTTTAATGGACAATGAGTGATGAATACACAATTATTATTTCTGCCCTTGATTTTATATCCTGCAGACTGTGGCCATTGACTGCCATTTATCCAAATGGCAAATGTATGCTTTCTTTTATTCTTGTTCTGTAGGAAATAACTGAATCACTGCGACCTTTTTGCAGCTTGGAACATTTCATAATACCTCCCCACAGGTTCAACTCTTACTTTAAAAAAAAAATCACAAAAAAGCAACAACATGACATAATGACACTTGATTTTAAAAATAAGTCTGTATGAACCACTTCCCAGTCATTGAATGGTTCATTGTCTTGAAGTCTTGCCACGTCTTTCAAATGAGTGTGGGGTTCTGCAATTAAAGCTAACATAGATAAAATTATGTATACTCTACAATTTTCATGCTCTAGCAGTTTCAATTGTTATTGTAAAAGTTATACTTATATTAAGAACTTTATAAATGAATCAGCTGACTTGAAAAAAAAAAACCAGGTCTGATATTCTTGCCCATATATAAAAGAGATGAGCTGGATATTTAAAGTCTCTAATCTTTCCCAAGCATTTCAATACTAATTGAATTTTTTTCCTGCATGGAGCTTGATGATTTGCAAATTCAAACAAATTCTTCCCTTTAGCATGTTTCATGATGTCCACAGTTGATCTTTTTTTTAACTAACTTTGCCCAACATTATTTATGTTAATGTATCAAAGAAGCTACCTATGTTAAAACTGAACAGCCCTCTCTCAACAGAGAGAGAAGGACACAATACTACCTATCTCCTGTCTACAACACCATCCTTTCCACAGTCCAAGAAAGCATATTAACATATCAGCACAATCCATTAGCATATTTGCATGCTAATTCAGGTATTCCTGAGAGTACAGATAAACCTTCAAGTTGTATCCTCAGAGAGCTAACAATTGACCTCCAGAGTGCTAATGCAAATTCTTCCATTCTCTACTATTCCCCATTATTCAGTCAGAACTGAGGAAGCTTCTTGGATGAGAAGCAAAATGTTTTCAAAGAAAAACCAGAATGTCCAGTTGCCTTTTGAAAACCACCTTTGGAACAAGTATGATCTGGATGTTTGAAAATATCCAAGAAAGGATATTTTACCATGTTTGTGGAGGTGTGAAAAAAAAACCCGAACTCATTTTATAACATTTTTTTCTTTTTTTAAAAAAAATTCTGCATCTTTTTTCCTCTTGCTTTTTTCTTTCTTTTTTTTCATTTTAATAATATAGTTTCTTATTACTTCCAACATTTCCTAATGTAGTTGTTCCTGGTTTGTTTTTTTAAAAGCATGTACGCATTACAGTTCACAATAGAAATAGTTTATGCAAATGTTTTCCACAAATAGTTTATGCAAATGTTTTCCACAGTGGAAAGGCTGTGAAAATATTTACAGATCCCTCACATCCTTGACATAAACTGATTCAATTCCTTCCCTCAAAATGATGCTACAGAGTACTGCACAACAGAACAACTGGACACAAGAACAGTTTTTTCCCCGAAAGCCATCACTCTGCTAAACAAATAATTCCCTCAATACTGTTCAACCATTTACAAAGTCCACACTACTATTAGTTAATCTTCTCATCATTCCTTATCATCCATCCCCTCCCACTTGTGACTGTATGATTGTAACTTTGTCACTTGTATCCTTACGGTCTCTATTGACTGTTTCCTAGTATGATTTGATTGCTTATTGTACCCTATGACTATCATTAAGTGTTGTACCTGATGATTCTTGACTCTTGACGAATGTATCTTTTCTTTTATGTACACTGAGAGCATTTGCACCAATTGTTGCACATTGAGAACAGTGTCAAGAAATGGCATCTTTCCAAAGGTCAAGTAATGAATTCATATTAGAAGCAAGGTTTAAATTGGATGTTTTTCTAATTTGTCCCTTGTCTTTTCAATATAATTATATGTTAAAGTGGTAGCTAAGCAATAGAAATAGACACTTGCCAATGTCAAATATTCTGGTGAAGTTTTTCAAACTAACTTGGATAATATTTCAGTTACAAGCAAATAATTCCCTCCCCCATCATTTTCTCTTCAACAGATTTTCCCTTCAGTTGCGATGAAATGTCAGTTTCTTCGCTGAAAACTGAAGACAGGATGAGGTGGGGAAGAGGGGGGAGAAAGAACTGCTTTTCTTCTATGTTTTGCTCAGTTCTATTTATATCTGCAGAACTAGTTATTTATTACTTCATGGATTGCTTCATCCTGTATGATATGTGACCATAACTACCGATTTTTTTTTTTTTTTTTTTTTTTAAAAACATGTTTCAGCTTCTCTGGAAAGTGCATTGAAACAATAAGAGCTGTAGCAATCTGTCGGTAGACTGATTTCTGCAAATCACACATTTTAATTAAGGAACAAGTCTAATTTAGACATTTGGAAATGATAAGAGTGTTGATAATATTTACTGCCTTGGGTGCAGCCAAGATAACATGTTTGTGTGAGTTGATAAGACATCTTAAATAGTTGATTTAACAGAATTATTGTGATTACCTGGGGCGGGGCACAAAGGCAACACAGTCACATAACTAAGAAAAGTCCCTTTAATACCTCCAACTTGTCCCCAATGCCCAGTTACCTTTGGCTGGAGAAAAAAAACTCTCCCAAAAACATTCTTTAAGTGGAAGAAATTCAGTCCAAAAACCAAGTACATATAAACTGTAAATAAAATTCCACACAAACCAACCGCTGCAGCAACTTGACAGAGCAGGAGAAGGAATTGCAGAGGCCAACACAATTGGGAAGATGCCAGGAACTCAGATAAGCCTTGACAATACCAGATAATACACCATTTGCTTGGAAAACAAGAATTAATCTCATTTCTCCCTAAAGTTATGATGATGAAGAGGAAGCTTTCTGACCTAGCATTTGTTGTGAATTAATAAAAGTGCTTGAATAAAGATTATTAAAAGCTTAAAGTAAAGTGCAGGGTTCTGGCCTTGCACTTCTGATTGGCCGATAATAGCGTTATCGGATTGGTCTGTTCAGGAGAATCTGATTGGCTATTAACGAGCCTTTCCCATTGGCTAAAGGAGCTAGCGCTCCCTGTGTTTTCATTGGTTAAGTACTCAAGAGCTTGCCTATATAAAGGGGCCGTTGTGGCCATAGAGCTGAGCTTTTTACACCATGTTAAATAAAGAGTTGAAGTTCACTGTTCATCGACTCATCTCCATTCTTATGCCCATGCGCAGAACTTAACACTGGCAACGAAGGTGGGACATGGAGACATCAGAGCTGATTGAACAACGAAGAGCGATAACAGAGCACGTGGCTGAAACGCACCAATGGTGGAACCATGTCCAGTGGTATCATACCACCCACTCCATTCGACCCGGCACAAGAAGACTGGGACTCATATATGGATTGCTTCCAGATGTTTCTGGAGACCAACAATTTGAAGGATGCCACTACTGGAAAGAAACGGGTGGTATTCCTAACTCATTGCGGACTGACCATATTCAAGATGGCCAAGGCGCTAGCGAAACCGGCAGAAGTGAAGACTATGGACTGGGATGTCCTCGAACCCCTGTTAAGGGCCCACTATGCACCAACTGTACCAACGCTCTTTCGAAGGCATGAATTTTACCAGAGAGATCAGCAGAAGGGCGAAAGTGTTGCTGATTTCATAGCGGATCAACGGAATCTGGGAGGCCTATGTGGGTTTGCCGACCTCGAAGAAGCCCTGAGAGACCGAATAATTCTGGGACTAGATGCACCACACATCCAAAGTAAGCTGATAGCGAAAGGCAACATCAGCCTTGCAGATGCCATTACTGAAGCTACTGCAGCAGAAGCAACCAGGAAGTCGGCTGCCTGAATGCGCCGCGCCCACACCCCACTTCGCCAACTTGCCAGCGAAGCTTCACCCCACTTAGGAGAACAGGCTATGACAGCCAACCACAAGGACCTCGAATCGTCATCGGAAAGCGATGAAGAAGAGGTCAACCGGCTCTGGTCTGAATGAAACCAATGCCAGAGATCGCAGTACCAATGCGCTGGTTGTGGGGCAAGCCACCCCCGATCAGAATGCAAATTCCTTGACATGCTCTGCCATGTGTGCGGGAAAAGAGGCCACATCGGATGGGTCTGTAGAAGCAAACAAGGACCCAGCCAGCCCCCGAGGGGGGCTAACTATCGCCATACTACAGGAAGCTGTCCTGTAAAGCGAGAACCCTTGAACCACAATGGAACAACTACTCCTACAGAAACAAACCCCTAAACCACTCAACGAAGTGACAAAAGGCTCACCAAACTATTATGATTGATCACGCCTCATCTCTAGATGCCAAGAAGATCCGAGTGAAAGTAGCCATCGAAAACCAACCTTGCATGATGGAAGTCGATTCAGGATTGTCTCTCTCGATGGTTTCCTGGAAGACCCTCAAGCAGCTCATCCCTACTGTCCAGCGGCAAGACCTTAGATTCCAAAGACTCATACTCAAAGACTATCAAGGGAATCGAATTCCAGTTGTGGGATCCAGCCAAGTTCGTGTCTCATTTAAGAATCATACAGCGTCCCTACCCCTGACTGTAGTCGACAGGGATCGGCCTAGCCTGTTAGGCCTCCAATGGTTCACTCCACTCGGAATTGAAGTAGCCGGCATTCACCGAACCTGCAGCAACGACTGGGAAGAGGCTCTCATCTAAGAATTCCAGGACGTCTTTGCAGAGAAACTAGGCGAGTACCAGGGGACCCTGATATCATTTAACCTCAACCCTGAAATAGCTCCCATCCGCCTTAAGCCTCGCCGAGTTCCATTTGCCCTTAAACCAAAGATCGACGAGCAGCTTGATAAATTAATAGCCCAGGGGGTGTTAGAACCAACCGACCACTCTCCCTGGGAAACTCTAATCATGACACCCATCAAGTCAGATGGATTGATAAGAATTTGTGGGGACTACCAAGCCATCCTGAACCACGCCCTTCAACAAAACGCTTACCCGGTACCGGTGGTGCAACACCTTCTCCATTCCTTGGGGAGCAGAAAAGTCTTCGCTAAACTAGACTTAGCCCAAGCATACCAACAACTGCCTATAGACAAAAAAATGGCAGAGGCCCAAATGATCGTTACACACCGAGGTGTGTTTAAATGTAACCGACTCCAATTCGGAGTAAGCGTGGCCCCAGGAATCTTTCAAAGTTTGATGGAAAGACTATTACAAGGGATAAAAGGCATTGTCCCATATTTTGATGACATGTTAATTGCTGCCCCGACTCGAGAAATACTAAGGGAGAACCTGGGGTTGGTTCTCCAGAGATTTAAAGACTCGGGTCTCAAAGTTAAAAAAAACAAGTGTCAACTATGTATTGATCGAGTAGAATTTTTAGGGTATTTAATTGATAAACAAGACATTCACCCCACCGATAGCAAGCTTAGGGCAATCAAAAATGCCCCAAAACCCTGCAATAAGGCCGACCTCCAGGCTTTTCTAGGCCTTATCAATTTTTATAACGTCTTCCTGCCTCATAAAGCAACCGTAGCAGAACCCCAACATCGTTTGTTGGACAAAAAAGCAACCTGGGTTTGGGGACACAGAGAAGACAAGTAAAAAATTTATTGACTTCTGATGCTGTTTTGATGCAGTATAACGAGACTTTGCCTTTAACGATTACATGTAATGCATCACCATTCAGAGTGGGCGCCATTTTGAGCCACATTTTACCAAACGGTAGTGAAGCCCCTGTTGCCTATTTTTCAAAGACACTATCAAAAACAGAATGCAATTACAGTCAAATCGATAAAGAGGCCCTTGCTATTGTGTCCGCCATTAAAAGATTTCATGAATATGTGTATGGCCGAGCCTTTACTATAGTGACTGACCACAAACCTTTGCTGGGAATAATAGTGGGAGATAGGCCAACCCCTTATATATTATCTCCCAGAATGACTCGCTGGTCAGAATTCTTGGCTGCCTATAATTATAAGTTGCAACACCACCCGGGGAAAGCCATTCCCCACGCCGACACATTGAGCCATGCACCACTTCCGGAAACCATTGACGACCCCACTCCGACCATCACAACACTTCAGATCAAGACATTTCAAACACTGCCACTGACAGCCCGAGATATCACGATTGAAACTAAACGCAACCCCATTTTGCAACCAGTCCTCAGCTGGTTCGAGCGTGGATGGCCATTGGACCAATACCTGACGACTACGTCTCCTTCAAAAATCGACAAATGGAACTGTTTTCCCAGAAGGGCTGCATTATTTGGGGAGATAGAGTCATTGTCCCAGAGCAGTTACAGTGAGCGGTACTGAGAACCTTGCACAATGGCCATCCCGGCATCATGCGCATGAAAGCCTTCGCACAAAGCTATGCATGGTGGCCGGGTATCGACAAGCAGATCGAAGCCTGGGTAAAGGCTTGTCACAAATTCCAGGAAGTTAGCAATGCCCCATCGAAAGCAACCCTGACAGAATGGGAAACACCTAGGGGACCATGGTCCCGTATTCATCTGGACTTTGTGGGACCTACTAAAGGACACACATTTTTATTAACGGTGGATGCCTACACGAACTGGCTTGAAATCCATGAAATGAAAAATACATCAACCGAATCAGTCATCCGGAAATTAGACAGATTATTTGCAATACACGGACTACCAGATGTTCTGGTATCCGACAACGGGCCCCAATTTACCACGCTGTCTTTTGAACAGTATCTGGCGGACCGCGGTATTCACCATGCGCTAACTTTGCCGGTGCATCCTGCGGCCAATGGAAGGGCTGAGCGCATGGTACAATTCGTCAAAAAAACCTTGCTTAAAATGGACTATGGCGATATCGAAGACCAGATTAACCGGATACTCCTTTTGCAGCATATCGCTCTGCACAGCATCACCAACAAAACTCCGGCTGAGTTATTGATGGGGCGGAAGCTCCGCTCCCACCTCGACCATCTACACCCATCATATGAACCTGAAAAACCACACGGATCCAGCAAGAAATGCCGTAATTTCCAGGTAGGTGACTTGGTTTTCGCTAGAAACTATTCGGGCGATCCGTTGTGGGTCGAAGCAACTGTAATCCAAATAACCAGACCCAGATCGTACCGAGTGAAATGTTGTGACGATAGAATATGGAAACGCCATATTGATCAGCTGCATTCAAGGATACAGTTGGGGATCTCCGAGTTCCCTGATTTCCAAACTGATGGGGGAGGAGACGCCGAGGAGGCTGAATTTGAAATAGCAGAAAGCACAAGCGGAAGAGATGACCGTTCAGAGGCAACACGTGAAGAAGGATCGGGGATAGGGATAAGCTCGCCTCAAGGAGATACCGAGGACATTGGTGGCAATGAAAATTTAGATACAGAACCAGAGGCACCCTGTTCACCGGATAACGTCCTGCCCAACAAGACTATAGACAAATACCGGGAGGACAACGTAAATCAAATAGACAAACAAAACAACCTGCCTACCTCAAAGACTACGTTACCGCACCCCTTAAACGGAACCCAGGGGGAAGGGGTGTTGTGAATTAATAAAAGTGCTTGAATAAAGATTATTAAAAGCTTAAAGTAAAGTGCAGGGTTCTGGCCCTGCACTTCTGATTGGCTGATAATAGCGTTATCGGATTGGTCCATTCAGGAGAATCTGATTGGCTATTAACAAGACTTTCCCATTGACTAAAGGAGCTAGCGCTCCCTGTGTTTTCATTGGTTAAGTGCTCAAGAGCTTGCCTATATAAAGGGGCCATTGTGGCCGTAGAGCTGAGCTTTTTACACCATGTTAAATAAAGAGTTGAAGTTCACTATTCACCGACTTGTCTCCATTCTTACGCCCATGCGCAGAACTTAACAGCGTTTATGTCTGGAAATAAAACAAAAAAAGTTGTATTTTGTTACATTTTGAATACCATATTCTTCTTCTAATTTACTAGCATACTAACCCTAATATGTCATCTGTGTTCATCAGCTTATTCATAGATTTTTTTCCAATTGGAAAATGACTGAGTTAGCAGTACTGTACAAAAGTGTGAAGGAAATGATAAATCAAGCACCTGAATGAATGCCAGGTTAAGAAACAGATCTCATACCTTGCATTTTCACCTCATGTGCTTTTCGGTGCAAATGTGGATTTTTTTATATACTCCTCTCTGCCATTAGAGAAAGAAAACTAATACCGCTTGCAGATTTTTTAAATAAATATAGTCCAGTCACACTAAATTATATGGTTCCTTTATTGTCAAAATAATCCAAGAAATAACTCTCATACAGCATTTTACTATTTGGGATTTTAGGCTTCTTTTGTAGCACAATAGCATATTGGCTTCACAAAAAAATAAAAATAAAAATTGTGTTATCTATCTGGGATCTATATATCAGAGGTGGTATTCAGCAGGCTCTGACCAGTTCTGGAGAACCAGCAGACAAAATTTTGAGTAGTTTGGAGAACCGGCAAATACCACCTCTGACTGGAGATTTTGCAGTATCCTTCCCCTGCCATGCCCACCAAGCCACGCCCACAGAACTGGTAGTAAAAAAATTTGAATCCCACCTCTGGTATGTATGCCCCCAAATCAAACTTCATGAAGTAAGTTGTATGATTGTTGTAAGAATGCCCAATAAAGCTAGTTGTTTTTGGAAGGGAATCAAAACACCAGGGGAATATTGAGATGTTAACAAGATGCCCCCAGATTTGGTCCTGTTAAATTTTGGAAACTCAGTGATTGTGCTGGATAGAGCGATACAATGCAAAACAACAAGACTTGAGAATGTATTTCTATTCTGAGTTCCATTATTTAAAATATTCACATTTTCACATATGTTCTTGCATATTTATACTGTAATTTATGAAATCCAACTTTTCGCATCTATAAAGCAAAACTAGATATAGAACAAATTTGGTTACAGTTAGGAACATGAAAAAAAAAAGAAGGTAAAATTGTCATTGTTCCCATGATGGAATTAAATGGCTTGGTTTTCAAAGGATTCCACATCTTTAGTGTTAGATCTGGGAGAGTGGGCACAAGGAACGGAGATGAGGCATCGAATAGTGACTCCAACTCTTTATTAGTGACTTCAGAACAGAGCAAAATACTAGGGCAACAGCAGCTCCTTTTATAGAGCTGGCTGCTGTCACAACACCCAATGATTTGAGTTTGCCGCGTTGAGAGCGTCCAATCAGCAGCGACCTGCTATCAGCCAATCCGGTCAGCCAAAACTGACCAATCACGATCCGCTGTCAACAGGCAAATCAGAAGTGCAGGTTACGAGCCTGTCGTGGAAAGAAAACTATTAGAATCGCAAGCTAACGAGTTTGCTTAGTTCATAACACCCCTCCCCCCTAGGTTCCGTCTCAAGGGTGGGGTGATGTATTCTTGCAGGTAGGCAGGTCGTTTCACCTGCCTACTTGATCTTCGTTGTTCCACCAGTCTTTGGCTGGACTCTGGTTCCGGTGGGCTGTTTGTTAGACTCAGCGGTATCGGTGATCTGACTTCTCCATTGGGTGATTCGGGGTTGTCATCTCTACTCCCGTCAAGGCTGCTATCTGGATTCTCTGGGATTGCTGATGCCGCCGTGCTGCTATATGGTGAGATGACCATCTGTCCCGGCTCCTCTTCGGACGGTGAATATTCCAGGCTTGGTTGCACTGATTGTTGAGTTTCGCGTACTGGATCAGGTACTAGTTCATTTTCGCCCCCCTCGATTTCCCTTCCCCCCCGGCTTGGAATTCAGGGCTTGTGAAAGGGGTAGGTGCCAGCCTGGAACGTAATTGGTCGATGTGGCGCTTCCACAGTCTCCCATCAGCAGTTTGCAAATGGTAGGAACGGGGACCCGTAAGTTGAGTTATGGTAGCGGGGATCCACAATGGGTCACCGGTAAGGTGTTTTGCAAAGACCGGGTCACCTACCATGAATGAGCGATACTTGCTACTGGAACCTAGAGGTTTTTCCGGCATGTAGGCAGGGTGTAGACAGTCAAGATGTGATTGAAGTTTCCAGCCCATCAGGAGTTCGGCTGGGGTTTTGTTTGTGGTGCTGTTCAGAGTAATATGTTGGAGGAGAAGCATCCTAGTTACCTTGTCATGGATGTTCCCTTGTTCCATCTTGTGTAAGGTTTTCTTTATGAACTGCACAATTTGTTCAGCCCTACCATTGGCCGCAGGGTGAGCTGGCGATATTAAAGTGTGGCATATCCCCCGATCTGCTAGGTACTGTTCAAATGCCAAGGCAGTGAATTGTGGGCTATTGTCTGAAACCAAGATGTCTGGCAAGCCGTGTGTGGCAAATAGTCTGTTTAGTTTTTTAACGACTGCCTCTGTGGTGGTGCTCTTCATTTTGTGGACCTCAAGCCAATTGGAATAGGCATCCACTGTTATGAGAAATGTATGCCCTTTGGTGGGTCCTGCAAAATCGATGTGGATACGGGATCAGGGACCTCAGGGTGCTTCCCATTCAGTTGGTGGTGCTTTTGGTGGAGCTGAGCATGTTTCCTGGCACTTGTTGCAGGTGGCCACCCAGATTTCTATATGTTTATCTATACCTGGCCACCAAGCGTAGCTCCTTGCTAGTGCCTTCATCCGCACGATGCCCGGATGTCCATCATGCAATAGTTTTAGGACCTTATGCTGTAGTCTTTCTGGGATGACGACTCTGTCTCCCCATAATACACATCCTTTTTGGATGAAAAGTCCTGTTTGCCTGTGTTTGAAAGGCTTGAAGGTGTCATTGAGGTCATTGTCAGGCCAACCCCTTTCTACCCAGCTGAGGACTCATGCTAAACAAGGGTCTTTCCTTGTTTTGGATGCGATGTCTTGTGCAGTCAGCGGTGGTGAAGGGAGTGTCTCAATTTGTAGTACAGCTAGGGTTGGAGCTGGGTCGTCTAGGACTTCTGGTAGTGGAGAGTGGCTTAGGGCGTCAGCGTGGGGAATGGCTTTCCCCGGTCGGTGTGGCAGCTGGTAGTCGTATGCGGCTAAAAATTCTGACCAGCGTGTCATTCTTGGCGATAAGATATGGGGAGTCGATTTATCTCCCACCAAGATGCCCAGTAATGGTTTGTGATCAGTGATTATAGAAAAGGACCTTCCATATACGTACTCATGGAATCGTTTGATCACAGCCACAATAGCGAGAGCCTCTTTATATAGTTGGCTATAGTTTCTTTCAGTTTTAGATAAAGTTCTGGAAAAAAATGCAATGGGTGCCTCAGTGCCGTTTGGCAGGATGTGGCTCAGGATGGCTCCTACTCCAAACGGTGAGGCGTCACAGGTGACGTTCAAGGGTAAAGTCTCGTTATATTGTATTAATACAGCATCTGATGTTAAAAGGTCTTTTACTTGCTGAAAAGCTCGCTCTTCTTGATGTCCCCAGATCCAGGATGTCTTCTTATCGAGGAGCCTATGCAACAGTCGCCTTCTGGGGTAGGAAGATATTATAAAAGTTAATAAGTCTTAGGAAGGCTTGAAGATCTGTTTTGTTTCGAGGTCTTGGGGTGTTTTTTATTGCAGCCAATTTTTTCTCAGTAGGGTGAATTCCCTGTTTGTCAAGAAGGTAACCAAGGAATTCAACTCTCTCCGTACATAGTTGGCACTTGTTCTTCTTGACTTTCAGGCCAGCGTCTTTAAATTTTTGGAGGACCATTCTTAGCCGCTTTTCTAGTAGACTTCTAGTGGGGGCAGCTATCAAGACATCATCGAAATATGGCACGACCCTTTTATGCCTTGTAGCAATCTCTCCATCAGACTTTGGAAGATGTCAGGTGCTACGCTCACTCTGAACTGGAGTCTATTACACTTGAATGCATTTCTGTGCGTGACTATAGTTTGGGCTTCTGCAGTTGCTGCATCTACAGGCAGCTGCTGGTACGCCTGGGCTAGGTCCAATTTTGAAAATATTTTCCCGCCCCCAAGGGAGTGAAGTAGGTGTTGGACCACCAGCACAGGGTAAGTGCTCTGCTGAAATGCGTGATTTAGGGTGGCCTTGTAATTCCCACAAATTCTCAGAGATCCATCAGGCTTTATGGGGGTTACAATTGGGGTCTCCCATCAGGTGTGGTCAATCGGTTCCAATACGCCTTCGGCTGTTAATTTGTCCAATTGTTCGTCAATCTTTGGTTTGAGTGCAAAAGGCACTCGACAGGACTTAAGGCGAACATCTGGGCAGAGGTTAAATGATATAATCCCTTGTACTTGCCTAGCTTCTCGGTGAACACTTCCTGGAATTCTTGGATGAGGGCCACTTCCCAGTCATCGCTTTCGGTTTGGTTGATGCCCGCCAGTTCGATTTCTAGTGGTGTGAACCACTGTAAGCCTAATAAGCTGGGTCGATCTTTATTGATGACTGTAAGTGGTAGAGTTGTGGTGTGGTCTTTGAAGGAGACTTGGACGTGGCTGGAAATGGCGACTACTATTTCCTTGGTAGTCCTTTAATATGATTTTCTGAGGGCTGAGATTCTGGCGACGGATGTCAGGGATCAGCTATTTGAGGGTTTTCCAGGAGACCATTGATAGGGAGGACCCGGAGTTGACTTCCATAACGCATGGACGATTCTCAATGGTGACTCTTACTCAGATCTTTCTTGCATCAAGGAATGAAGCGTGGCCGATGGTGATGGTTTGGTGCACCTCTTCTCGTCTGGTGGAAGTGGCTGGTGCTCGATTTCTGTAGTAGTGGTTCCATTGGTTGCTTGGGTGGTCCCAATTTAGTGGTGGGGTGCCTGTTGTCTGCCGGAAATTATTTTCTCTTCAGTTTGGGCTGGACCCTAGTTTGCCTCTACAGACTTTAGCAATGTGGCTCCTCTTTCCACAGGAACGGCAGAGGGCATCTAGGAATTTGCAGTCTGATCATGGGTGGTTTCGCCCGCAGCCAGCACACTGATACGAGGGCTTACGAATCCGTTGATCTTGCTGATCATGGTCCGACCTGAGTCTGTTGACCTCCTCTTCCTTGCTTTCTGATGAGGATTTGAGGTCTTCATGGTGGGTGGTCATTGCGTGCCTCTCAGAAAGGGGCGTAGGGTCACTGGCGAGTTGGCGGTGTGGTCCGTTCGCTTGGCGCATTCACGCTGCTGACTTCCTTGTTGCTTCTGCTGCAGTAGCATCGGCGATGACATCCACGAGGGCGTTGTCCCCCTTTGCCATTATCTTGCTCTGTGTTGTGTGGTCTTTTAGACCGAGAACAATTCGATCTCTCATGGCTTCTTCGAGGTTTGTGAAGCCACAGAGCCCTCCCAGGTTTCTGAGGTCTGTGATGAAGTCTCCAACACTTTTGCTTTCCTGTTGGTCCCTCTGATAAAACTCGTGTCTCCTGATGAGTGTTGGCACCGCTGGGGCATAATGGGCCCGGAGGATTGGGGCGAGGATGTCCCAGTCCATCATCTTAACTTCAGCTGGTTTTGCAAGTGCTTTTGCCATCTTAAAAACGGCGGGCCCGCAATGGGTCAGGAACACAGTTCATTTCTTGCCAGGTGTAGCATCCTTCAGGTTGTTGGTCTCCAGGAACATCTGAAACCTGTCCATATACGAGTCCCAGTCTTCGTTAGCTGGGTCAAAGGGAGCGGGTAGTATGGCACCGCTGGTCATTCTGCCGCGATTGGTGCACTTTCAGCCACGTGCTCTGTTAGCATTTAATGAGTGTTTATTCAGCTCTCTCGTCTCCGAATCCCATCCTTGTTGCCAGTGTTAGATCTGGGAGAGTGGGCGCAAGGAACGGAGACGAGGAATCAAATAGTGACTCCAACTCTTTATTAGTGACTTCAGAACAGAGCAAAATACTAGGGCAACAGCAGCTCCTTTTATAGAGCTGGCTGCTGTCACAACACCCAATGATTTGAGTTTGCCGCGCTGAGAGCGTCCAATCAGCAGTGACCCGCTATAAGCCAATCTGGTCAGCCGAAACTGACCAATCACGATCCGCTGTCAATGGGCCAATCAGAAGTGCAGGTTATGAGCCTGTCGTGGAAAGAAAACTATTAGAATCACAAGCTAACGAGTTTGCTTAGTTCATAACATTTAGGATGACAAAATATTATTGGAATATAAACTGTGTATATATAATTGTATTCCAAAGGCTTTATCTAATCTAAACAAGTGTCGTAGATTGTTTTATTTATCTACTAAAGATTTTATAAAAATATGCTTCAAGAGATTGAAGAAATATTACCTACCACTTTGCAACATATTCTAAAATTGCTGACTTCTTTATGCTTCATTGCTCTGCCAATACTTACCAGCGCTGTTTCCCTCTGTAAATCCAGTCATAGAGCACTATAAGGACTGTTTTTACTATCCAGATCATTCAAAATTCCAGGGCTTTTAAAATAATATTTATTTCAAAAACTCAGTTCTTGAAATATAGGTTAACTGCACCTTGATTCTATCCATCTTCTTTAACTTTTAGATAGTAACAAACAGCCAAGTTTACTTTTGTTACGAAGTGAAGGTTCATAAAACTAAAAACTATATTGCTTTGAAAATTAACTGTAGGCCTAAGGCACTAGCATTAGACTATATTAAATTAGACTTGCCTTTTTCAACTGTTCATTTATAATATTGCTATTGGCCACAGAGTTTTTAAGCCACCAGGCACACAAATTCATTTTTAATTGCCTTTGTTTTGTTTTCTGTTGTTTTTCAGCTCCTTGCTGTGATGTGAATCAATTTTAGTATAATAAAATTGGCAATCAAAGAGGGAATAGACATTATTTTAGTTTACAAAGTATCATTATTCTAAACTATAAAGCACTGTTGCTAGTAAAACTGCTTTGATTTAGGTAAGGTAAATATTTTTTTAAAGACAAATTTTATTAATTTTACAAAACAATACACAAACAATCAAGGCATAATAACATAAAAGATCTTTTCTAAGAAAACCAACAGAACATACAAAATAGTTCCAAATTGTAATATATATATTTACTTTATCTGTTCAACTTCATATCATATCCCAACTTCCATTTTTCATTCTATTATCCAAATTATATTTCTTGCTAATTTATTGCCTTTCAAAAACAATACACAAACATACAAAACATAAAACATAAAAAACATAAAACCTATTTTCTGAAAGCTGCTGATCCTGGGTTAAAACTCTTCGCACAGACACAAATTCAAAAATCATATTTACTTTATATATCATTCCATATCTTATTACCATTTTCAATTTTCTATACAGCTTCTTCCCTCTTTTATTTTTCTTAGTTTTATTTTATTTATCTCATCTCAGTTCAATTCATAATACTTATCATTCTTTGTCTGTTCTATTTCCAGCTATCCATTCATCTTTTCTCTTTAAATATACTTCTCCTGTACACTGATTGGAGTGACGCCTTTGACTCTTTCCCTTAACTTAATAATACTTAATATAACACTTACCTTATATTGAGATTCTGTTTAGTACATTCTAAAATTACACAATAAATTTTATGAGAAAAGCAAAAAAACTACAATAACAAAATAAAAGCATATAAAACCACTATCAATACCATTAAAAAGCTAGTCATATATATTGATACTCATTTATATCTTAAACATTTTACTCTAAATACACATATAAAAACACAATCTTATGTACCTTCCAGAATCCCTTTTTCAATTAGATTTACCCATTGTCTCTAAATCAGTTTTGTTTCTTTAAATCTTGCTTCCCACTATTAAGGCTTCTCATCCCCTCCTTTCTCTCTTGTTTATTCTTCTCCTTGCCCTTTTTACCCCTTTGTCTCTCCTCCTCCCTTTTCTTCTTCTGTTTACCCCCTTTCTGTTGTTTTCTAACCTTGTATCCACCTTTCATCTCATTTTTCTCTTTTTTGATTGTTTTTTCAAATCTTAAAATCCCCTTTTTCTTTTCCTCTTTCTCCTCCTCCCCAAAAAGAACCCATTGTTCATCAAAGATGGCTTCTTCTTCTTCTTTGTCCCAGTCATCCTGCTGCATAATCAATTTTTCATAAGTGCATACCGCCATTTCTAGAAATTGAAAAAGAGTGCCCAAAGTATCTTTCCAATCTTGTTCTTCTTTTTTATATTTTTTATATTCAATTTTTAGTTCATCCACAAGCAATGCCATCATAAAGAGAAAAACTTTTTCCAAAACAACCACCCAAGTATTTTTAATCAAAAATAATTCCAAAAAGTTCCAAAGTCACCAAAGAATCCAAATAAACTCTTTCTTTTAATACTTTTTTTTCTTTCTTCTATTTCTCTTTCTGGGGTTACTGTTTAATCAAAGAGTTCCAATTAAGATATATCTTTCTTTAAAGTTCTAGGTAATCTCCTCCTTTTTCAAATTCTGCTCCATTTTTTTTTTCCTCTCCCTTCCCACTTACAATAACGATTTTCCTTTAAATATTCAGAAATCCATACCTCCAATACGGGTTTTCCGATTTCTTAAGTTGTTAAATCCAATGTCCAGGAATTCTTTATCCCTTGGCTTTAACTTTCAAATTGAGTTACCTTCGGTGCCCAAATAGATTTTCCAGATCTCCGTCTGCTATTTCTATGGGGTGGGAGAGTGAAGAAGAAAAAAAGTTTTCCCTTGACAGCTTTCTCCGCCGCTTTCCAATCTTCTTAGGGATACAATGTATCTTTCAGGCAATTCAAGCAATTCAGTTTCCAGGGTGTTTAAATGTTATTTTCCCAGCTCAGCCAGCACTTTCACTTTTCCTGATTCTTCTTTCTCCTTCTTCCTCCAGCACAATCTTGTCCAGCTGCCGGCTTCTTTGTGGCGGCCATTACTGACCGCCGCTCCACCGCCTTGAGAAAAGGAGGTTATGCCGGGTGAGGAGGGATCTGTGATACCCCCAAACCCCTCTCCGGATCCTCCCTATCTTCGGCTGCCTCTATGGGGCAGCCTTATCCTCCAGACCCGTCAGGTTTGGAGGCACCAAGATGGCTAGCACAACAGGGATCGTGCAGGGTCGCGAATCCCCGCTCCCACCGAAGCCTGGCAAACCGGGAATCTCAGGTAAAGTAAATATTGATGAGTATTTTATATTTGCCCAGTATTAAAATAATATTTTTTTTTGCAACCTTTGTGGCATTATATGGATAGAAATATGAGGAGAATTAAATCCCTAGTAAGATTTTTATATTATTATGTAGATTACTATAAGTATTACTATAGTATGTTTGAACTAGTTTTATTAAAAATAATAATATAATAATATTGTGGCTCTGGGATAGAGAAGTTCATATACAAGGAAGTTTTGCATACAAGGAATGCCATATATTGCCCAGTCAATTTTTCTCTCTGGACTGACTGATCAGTTTCTTATAGCAATGCATTGGACAGGTAGAGAAGAAGTGGTAATAAAAGGATTTTGGTTGAATATGTCTATTCTGGTAGTCAAATCTTAACTACTATACATTACTGCCCCTTGAAAACTGTGATGGATAGGAGTAAAAAGGCTGGATTTTTTCTGGCAGATTTCTGCCACCTGACATTCAAATGGATGTCCACTCCTTGCCTTTGGTAAATTAAGCAAAATTATATTTTTTTCATTGCACCTTTCTGAAAAGTTTTTTTTTTCTTTTTCTTAACCTAGTTATTCTAATTTATTTACTTATTGCTTTAGTTTTATAACCACACATCTCAATGAATCACATGTTAATTTTAACTTATTAATTTTGTTTGCTTGTGCTTTATTGTTAAACTGCCTATAGAGGAGAAGGGTCAAAGGAATTAAAAGATGTGAATAAAGGAATAAAGGTATTAACAAGAAATCCACAGACAAGAGCTAGTAAGAAATGAAAGTTGTGATCATTTTTCTTTTAATAAAAGCAAATGATGCTACACCAGATTAAAGGAAGTAAAAATGAAATTCACATACTTGAATAAATTCAAATACACTTCATGGAAATAAGCGGTGCAAGATTTGGATTAAAAAATATGTTCAAGAGAAATAATACACTTTTAGAAAGAGGAGCAGGACCTGAGGTTTGGATGACATTGTTATGTATGATATGATAATATTAACATGTATTTAAAACAATTATTAGAGAATATGGAATAGATATTCATAAACTCAATATAAAACTATATTGAAAATAGGGAATAATATTCATAAACCCAGGTTGTGCTCCAAAACACCTTTGTTGATCTCAACTCAAAAAGCATTTCATAGAAGAGAAACAGCAGGAAAAGACTAAAGTTCATACAAAAACAGGGGAAAGGTAGTTACTACACATTTTTAATCAATAAACTAAGAGTTTCAAATCTGGAGGTCATCAAGCATTTTGCCCCAGAAGCAAATGTTAAATATGTTGTCTTCATTTCTTAGTCCACTCCAAACACCTAAAGTTCTCTGAAATTTCTAACCTGATTCTTTCTTGCAATTGTTGGTTGTTGTGGCAGACAATACTTTTTGCATTATGGTCATTTTCCGGGGTCCCTACTGTTGCCATCCAATATCCATTTTCAGGCCTTACAGTTCCACTCTCATGTGGAACTTGGTTTTTCTGTTTCTTCTTCCCAACTTTTTCTCCCTTTATCCCTCATTCTGTTCAATTCTATTGCTTTTTCTCTCTATATAGTTATTACACTGTAGCTTCTGGCTTGTTTGGATGTTAATATATGTCACTACAGCTCTGAATGATTATGGCTGGCGCTGTACAATAATTCAAACCTTTCTAATATTTTTTGATTTTCTTCTTCTAACCTTTCTGGGTCTTCCTTATAATAGCTACCTGCCACTTGAAAAAGAGAAGGCTAACCACTTTTCCCACCATTACTTCTGACTTGGTTTTTTGTCTATGAATAAAACCCTTTCCACTGCTCTGAGATCTAAAGTAACTTTTGTCACTGGGGCTTATCTTGTTACAAAATATCTCTGTGTTTTTTCCGTGTTTTGGCAATTCTGCTGAATATATATTCCTTTTAATACCCTTGCCAGCTTTGCATCCTTGTTGTTAAGTTTTGAGCATGGGCGAGAAAGAATGGAGACAAGCCTCTGAACGGTGAACTTCAGCTGTTTATTTACATTGTGACTTCAATTCAACAGCAGTAAAACCCGCCTTATATAGGCAAACCCTGTAATGTGTAACCAATAACGAGCTATAATGAACCAATAAGAACTCTCTGTTAAGGGCCAATCAGATTCCCCGGAACGGGCCAATCTGGTCCGACCGCTTAACAGCCAATCAGAAGTGCAGGACCAGAACCCTGCACTTACTCCAAGCTCGCATTTTATTAATCTTATTGCATACACAACACCCCTTCCCCCTGGCTTCTTATTTCAGGGCACAGTTACATAGTCCCTTAGGTAGGACGGTTGTCTTTTTAGTCTCTTTGATTTTCATTGTATCGGCTGGTTGCAATCATTCTGAGGTAGATCATTGTTTGGCAGTGGGGCTGTTTCTGGTTCAGAGTTCACTTCTACGTTGTTGCCCACATTTTCTGCAATTCCCTGAGGTGCAACCGTTTCTCCCTCCAGCTCCGCTTCCTGAGTTTCTATTAAACCGTCGTTTCCTTTGAACTGGTTTCCTAGGAATTCATCTTCTTCCGTACCTCTCCCCCCAGTTTGGTCAAAGGGGATTTGCGGACTGGCCGCTGAAAGCCGTGATCGTAATTGGTCGATATGCTGTTTCCAAAGTTTATCGTCAAGGCATTGCACAAGGCAGGATCTGGGGCTGGTTACACGTACTACTGTCGCTTCCACCCACAACGGGTCGCCCGATAGGTTTTTTGCATAAACCAGGTCTCCTACCTGGAAAATACGACAGCGGCCACTGGATCCTAGTGGTTTCTCCGGTTCATAAGCCAGGTGCAAATGGTCGAGGTGGGAGCGGAGCTTTCGTCCCATTAGCAGTTTAGCAGGAGTTTTGTTGGTGACGCTATGTGGGGTGATGTGTTGCAAGAAGAGGATTTGATTGACCTTGTCGTCAATGTTGTCGTAGTCTACCTTCTGCAAGGTTTTCTTCACAAATTGGACCATGCGTTCTGCTCGGCCATTGGTTGCAGGGTGAGCAGGCGAGGTGAGCGCATGGCGGATGCCACGGTCAGCAAGGTACTGCTCGAACACTAGTGCAGTAAATTGTGGGCCGTTATCGGATACCAGGATGTCTGGTAATCCGTGGGTTGCAAATAGTCTGTTTAAAATTTTGATAACCACCTCGGAGGTCGTAGTCATCATGCGATGAATTTCGAGCCAATTCGAGTAGGGGTCGACGGTAAGCAGGAAAGTGTGGCTTTTGGTTGGCCCCGCGAAGTCCAGGTGAATTCGGGACCAGGGTCCACATGGTGTCTCCCATTCAGTAGGCATGGCTTTTGGTGGGGCGTTGCTGACTTCTTGGCATTTGGGACAAGCTTTAACCCACTGTTTGATTTGCTTGTCAATGCCCGGCCACCATGTGTAGCTTCGAGCTTTCATTCGCACGATGCCGGGGTGGCCATCGTGCAAAGTTCTCAGTAGTGTTTTTCGGAGCCGTTCTGGGATAACAATTCTATCGCCCCAGATAACACAGCCTTTCTGGGAGAAGAGCTCGGTCTGTCAAGACTTGAATGTTGTGAAGTCATCTGATAACTGGTCCAATGGCCATCCATATTCTACCCAGCCTAGGACTCGTGCTAGGGTGTGGTCACGTTTGGTTTCTCTCGCGATATCTTGGGCGGTCAGTGGCGGCGAGTTGAGTGCCTCGATTTGGTTACCGTTGGTGCCAGATCGTTGAGAGTCTCTGGAAGCGGTGCTTGGCTCAATGCGTCGGTGTGGGGAATGGCTTTCCCCGGGCGGTATTGCAGCTGATAGTTGTAAGTAGCTAAGAATTCTGACCATCGGGTCATCCTAGGGGTTAATATGTAGGCAGTCGGCTTATCTCCGGCTATTATCCCTAACAAAGGTTTGTGGTCAGTCACAATAGTAAAAACCCTACCATACACGTATTCGTGAAATCTTTTCACAGCTGAGACAATTGCGAGGGCTTCTTTATCAATTTGTCCATAGTTCCACTCCGTTTTTGAAAGAATCTTTGAAAAATATGCAACAGGGGCTTCGTTCCCATTAGGCAGTATGTGGCTCAAAATGGTGCCCACCCCAAAAGGCGATGCATCACAGGTTATAACTAACGGCAAAGTCTCGTTATACTGCATGAGTAGAGTCAGAAGTGAACAGTTTTTTTAACATTTCGGAACGCCTGTTCTTCACGGTAACCCCATAACCAAATTGCTTTTTTATCTAACAATTGGTGTTACGGTTCAGCAACAATTGCTTTGTGCGGTAAAAATACATTATAAAAATTGATGAGGCCTAGGAACGCCTGGAGATCGGCCTTGTTTCGTGGCCTGGGAGTGTTTTTAATCGCTTTTAATTTACTTTCGGTAGGGTGAATGCCCTGGCTATCAATCAGGTACCCTAAAAACTCAACACTGTCAGTACACAATTTACATTTGTTTTTTTTAACCTTAAGACCAGCCTCTTGGAATTTTTTTAGGACTAATTTTAACTGATCCTGTAAGATTTTTTTTGTAGGGGCTGCAATTAATACATCATCAAAATAGGGGACCATGCCCTTAATTCCTTGCAATAGCCTTTCCATAAGGCTCTGAAAAATCCATGGGGCTACACTCACTCCGAATTGCAGCTGGGTACATTTAAAGGCACCTCGGTGCGTCACAATAGTTTGGGCCTGTGCCGTTTTTTTCATCTACTGGTAATTGCTGATATGCCTGAGCTAAATCCAATTTAGCAAAAACTTTCCCGCCCCCCAGGAAATGGAGGAGGTGCTGCACCACCGGAACTGGATACGCATTCTGCTGCAGGGCATGGTTCAAAGTGGCCCGGTAGTCCCCACAAATTCGGATTGACCCATCTGGCTTAATGGCTGTTACAATAGGGGTTTCCCACAGGGAGTGATCGATGGGCTCCAACACCCCCTGAGCTATCAGTTTGTCGAGTTGTTTGTCGATTTTCAATTTTAAGGCAAACGGAACTCGACAGGGCTTTCGGCGAATGGGAGCTATTTTTGGATCTAAGCTGAATGAGATCGGGGTCCCCTTGTACTCACCTAAGCTGTCCGCGAAGACGTCCCTGAACTCAGAGATAAGGTCTTCCTCCCAGTCACAGCCACCGACTCGGTTTACGCCGGCCACTTCAATGCTGAGTGGTGCAAACCATTGGAGGCCCAGTAGGCTAGGCCTATCTCTATCAATGACCGTTAAAGGTAAGTACACTGTGTGCTTCTTGAAGGAGACTCAGACTCTGCAGGACCCAACGATGGGAATTCGATACCCCTGCTAGTCCTTGAGGATGAGGCGTTGGAAACGGAGGTCTTGGCGCTGAATCGTGGGGATGAGTTGCTTGAGGGTCTTCCAAGACACCATCGAGAGGGACGATCCCGAGTTGACCTCCATGTGGCAAGGCTGGTTCTCGATGGCTACCGTGACTCAGATTTTCTTAGTGTCCAAGGCTGAGGTGTGACCGATAGTGATAGTATGGTGAGCCTCTTCTCTCTGCAAAGCTCAATTTCTGTAGGAGTGGTTTACTGGCTCTCGCCTTACAGGACGGTTTCCTGTCAATTGGCGATAGTTAGCCCCTTTTGAGGCCTGGCTGGGTCCTGGCAAGCTGCGGCAGACCCGTCCGATGTGGCCTCATTTCCTGCACTCATGGCAGAGTGTGTCGCGGAATTTGCATTCGGATCTGGCATGGTTGGCTCCACAGCCAGCGTAAGGGCGTAAGGGCTTCGAGCGAGGGTCCTGGTCGGACCGCAGTCGATGGACCCCTTCTTCGTTGCTGTCTGACGACGAAGAGAGGTCCTCGTGGTGCGTTGTTGATAACTGCCCTTCTGTGCTAGGTGAGATTTCGCTGGCCGGTGGTGGTACCGGAGTGCGGTTTTGGTGTAGTTGTGCAGCCGACTTCCTGGTTGCTTCTGCTGCAGTAGCATCGGCAATGGCGTTGGCAAGGCTGATGTCACCTTTTGCCATCAGCTTGCTTTGGACGCCTGGTGCATCTAATCCCAGAACTATGTGATCTCTTAGTTCTTCTTCTAGATCGGTGAATCCGCAGAGGCCTCCCAAATTTCGGAGGTCTGCTATGAAGTCGGCCACGCTTTCTCCCTTTCGCTGGCTTCTTTGATAAAACTCGTGGTGTCTCATGAGCGTAGGCACGGTTGGGGCATAGTGGTCTTGCAGGATAGGTTCGAGGTCGTCCCAATCCATGGCCTTCACTTCTCGGGGTTTGGCTAGTGCTTTAGCCATCTTAAATACGATTGGACCGCAATGCGTTAGGAACACCGCCTGTTTCTTCCCGGCTGTGGCGTCCTTTAAGTTGTTCATCTCTAGGAACATTTGGAAACGATCCATGTAAGACACCCAGTCTTCTTGTGTTGGATCGAACGGAGCGGGTGGTACGATGCCGCCGGACATGGTTCCGTTGTTGGCGTCATCTGTCACGTGCTCGGTGTTCTTCGAAGTTTCGTTGGTTCCTCTCACCTCACCTCACCTATCCCGTGACCTCTTTTGAGGTCGTTGGGGCGCCTGCGAAGATTTAACCACCACGCTTCTCCATCCGTCTCTGTCCTCCACTGCTCTCTGGGATGCTGCCAGGTTCAAGCCTGTCCAATCATGGATATCATCCTCCCATCTCCTTCATTGTCTTCCCCGTTTGCGGCTTCCTCTTACCGTCCCTTGCATGATGGTCTTTGCGAGGCCAGTAGAGCGAGACACGTGTCCGTACCATCTCAATTTCCGTTTCTTGACGACAGTAAGAAGGTTGTCGTGTGGTCCTATTGCCTGTTGTATTTTATTTAAGACCTCTTCATTTGTCACATGGTCTGTGTAGTGGATGCCAAGGATCTTTCGGTAGCATCTCATTTCTGTTGCAAGGATTCTTCTTTGTAAATCCGCATTGAGTGTCCAGGTTTCGCAGGCATATAAAAAGATTGATATTGCGAGGGAGCGCATTAGGTGGATCCTTGAGCGCAGACTGATGTTCTTATCTTTCCAAATAGTTTGGAGCTTCGAAAGCACAGCTGTTGTTTGTGCTATCCTTGCCATTACTTCTGGTTTAGAGCCTTCATCGGAAATGATGGACCCAAGATATTTGAAATTTTTTACTGTCTCTAGGGGTGTTCCGCTGACTCTGATGTCTGAGGAGATACCTTGGGTACTGTTCGTCATCAGCTTGGTTTTCTCGGCATTGATCTCCATGCCGTACGCTGAAGCCGCTTTATCTAAGTGTTGGACAAGGCTCAATAGTTCATCCTCATTTCCTGCCAGGCCATCGATGTCATCTGCGAATCGCAGGTTGGTGATGGTTCTACCACCGATGGAAACTGTGCCTTCATGGTCTTCCAAGGCATCTTCCATGATCCGTTCGAGGAATACATTAAACAGTGTGGGGGAAAGCAAACATCCTTGACGCACTCCTACACTCGTCCGGAACCAGTTACCTTTGCTGCCGTTCAGGAGGACGGCGCTTGTGGCTTTCTCATAAAGTTGTTCTATCACTCTGACAAGGTTATCATTGATGTTATATTTCCTCATGATAGACCACAAGGCTGCATGCCACACCCTGTCGAAAGCCTTTTTGAAATCAACGAAAACGTGGTATAAGTCCTGTTGGTGTTGGAGATATTTCTCACAGATCACTGTGTTCTTCGGTGTTCTTTGAAGTTTCGTTGGTTCAGATATCTCCATATCCCACCCTCATCGCCAGTGTTAAGTTTTGAGCATGGGCGAGAAAGAATGGAGACAAGCCTCTGAACGGTGAACTTCAGCTCTTTATTTACATTGTGACTTCTTCAATTCAACAGCAGTAAAACCCGCCTTATATAGGCAAACCCTGTAATGTTTAACCAATAACGAGCTAGGAACGCTAGCTCTTATAACCAATAAGAACTCTCTGTTAAGGACCAATCGGATTCCCCGGAATGGGCCAATCCGGTCCGGTCGCTTAACAGCCAATCAGAAGTGCAGGACCAGAACCCTGCACTTACTCCAAGCTCACACTTTATTAATCTTATTGCATACACAACACTTGTGTTCCTTTCCCTTTTAATATTCTAAGTCTTTCTGCTTCTCCTCAACTATGAAGGAACTATTAAATGATCTTATAAAGTGTTGGAAGAAATATCCTTCTGGATTCAGTTCCAAGTGGGGAAAAAAGACACTGGAAAATGGAGGCTGTTTGGAAAGATGGTTAAATGGTGGACAGGAGGATCACATGGCTTGGACCTCCAAAGTGAAAAGGATGATCACATGCTTCAAGGTTAGAAGAGAAGGTCAAGAAGGGAAGACCAAGATGCTGAGAGACCCTTATATAACCTCTATTGGGCCCCACCTTAGTGTTTCCTGTTCCTGTGTAAGAAATGTATCCCATTGGTTGTCAGACTCCCAGGGGGCGGGGTCTTAGCTAACTTTGTAGGCTTTGGCTGGACCACATGGCTTCACCTGAGTGTTGGCTGATACAATCTTTCCAGGCCAGATGGTGAGATGGGTAGAGGCCTTTGTCATGTAGAATACTCTGGCCTAGGCCTTAATGGCCCATGAGTTTCTGCTTCTCTGAATTTCTACTTTACTCTTTTTAGGGGAATTATTCTTCCTTTTTAATATTTCCCAGGATATTTCATTTTTCTAGCAGAGGGGTGGCACATGGACATGCTTGCATGTTGCAGGCTACAGGTTCCCTTTTTTCCCAAAGTGCCTTTGGACTTCTTTCATTTTTCTTCCTCCGACATTTTTTCCAGGTCTTTTCTTCTTTTTAATTTTGCTTTCTTCTGTATTGCAATACCTTGAAATCCAGTTTCACTTCTCTGATATCCTTAAATCCACAAATCGGCTATCACCCCCCCCCCCATTTTTTTCTTTTAGATAATTACATTTCTTTGAAGAAACAGCTTCCTTTTTTCCTGGAGTTAGTTCTTCTTATGCTTTCAGGGGCAAGAAAAATATGAAATGCCTCTTTTTTGTTTTTTTTTACAAGAGTACTAAGGTTTCCATCTTCCATGAAAATGTTAGGGAGGCTTGCTATAATCAATTTTAATCATTTTTCCACATACAGAGTCAATTTGATTAACATCAGCTTGGAGCAGTATTCAGACAAGTCATATGGAGGAAACATTTGCAACTGCTTGTGTTTTATTCAAATAAATTATTTCCAGCTTGTTGATGTCAAGGAGATGAGAGTTGACACTAGAGAGGTTTAAAGTGTTGTGTAAACATATGACTTCCAAGGCTATCAAGAGACCAGCCAAGTACCTGTTAATTTCAAAGGATAAGAAAAAGAAAAATCTGGGATTTGAATTTTGGCACACAGATTTATGGGCTCATCTAATCTATCAGAGTCATGTCTGAAAATCCCTTATCAAGTTCTTTTTTTTATTTTTTTTTATTTTTAAAAACAAATATACACATACAAAACATACAAAACATAAAAACATAAAACCATCTTCCATTTTATATACATACAGTGTGTCAGTTGGTTACATATCTTTTGTGCTATCCTTTTGTAGTCATTTATTCGCAACTTATATCAGCCTTCATATTGTCAAACTAACATATGCTTATATATTTATCAGCTATTAATCATCCATGACCAAACTATTTATTCCATCATTTTATATGAGATGTTCCAAGTTTTATCTTAAAATTTGTGTTATACTTTCAACCAGTGGTTTTATATATATCTATATTATGTTTTATATCAGTCTATTAAATTTCTATCACAAAATTAGCTAGTCTATTACATTACCATGCCTTTTTATCCAACCATTGATAAAACAAATCCCATATCATATAAAATTGCTTGTCTTCTTGTTCTCTCATTTCAGATGTCAGTTTATTCATTTCAGCACAGTCCTTAATTTTTTTGATAACTTTCTCCTGCACAGGTATTTTGTCATTTTTCCAGTTCTTCACAAATACAATTCTAGCCACATTTACAATAAAATATTTCAGTTCTTTATTGTATAGGTCTGGTAAGACTCCCAATAAAAAGATTTCTGGTTTAAAGTCTATATGTTGTTTTATAATTTTTTCCAACCATGTGTGGATTTTAGTCCAATATTTTTTCGTGTCCGAATATATCAACTGTTATGGACTAAGCCAACGCATCAGTAACAACCCTAATAGCTTTACATTTACAGCAGGCTTGTAATCCTGTACTTCTCATTGGCCCGCGAATAGCGAGTCGATTCTGGCCAGTCCGATTGGCTGTTAGCGGGTCTCTATGGTTGGACGTTTGTTAGAGCTGTAAACTCAAAGCATTGGTTGTTTTGACAGCAGCCAGCTCTGTAAAAGAGCTGCTGCTGCCCAAGTATTTGCTCTGTTCTGAAGTCACAAATAAAGAGTTGAAGTCACCGTTCGATGTCTCATCTCTGTTCCTTGCACCCATGCTCAGGACATAACACTGGCGACGAGGGTGGGATATGGAGACAATAGAGCTGACTAAGTACTAATCGAACAAGACAGAGCACGTGGCTGAAGAGTGCATGCAACATACGGCAGAATGGCCAGCGGCGCCATACCACCCGCTCCATTTGACCCAGCAAACGAAGACTGGGACTCGTATATAGACCGTTTCCAGATGTTCCTAGAGACCAACAATCTGAAGGATGCTACACCTGGCAAGAAATGAGCAGTGTTCCTGACCCACTGTGGCCCCACTGTTTTCAAAATGGCTAAAGCACTTGCCAAACTGGCGGAAGTGAAGACCATGGATTGGGATAACCTTGCACCAATCCTCCGAACCCATTATGCACCCACAGTACCTACACTGAAATGAAGACACGAATTTTACCAGAGGGACCAACGAAAGGACGAGAGCATTGGGGACTTCGTAGCTGACCTCTAGAACCTAGGAGGCCTCTGTGGTTTCGCAAACCTCGAGGAAGCCCTGAGAGACCGCATAGTTCTGGGTTTAGATGACCACACAGCACAGAGTAAACTCATGGTGAAAGGAGACATCAGCCTTGCAGATGTCATCGCCGACACTACTGCCGCAGAAGCAACCAGGAAGTCAGCCGCTTGAATGCACTGAGCGAATGCACCGCACCGCCAACTCGCTAACGATAGTTTGCTCTCCTCTGAGAGGCACGCTATTACCACCCATCACGAAGACCTCGAGTCATCCTCAGACAGTGAGGAAGAGGAGGTCAACCAGTTCCACTCAGAACGAGAGCAAAGGAACCAGAGACTTCCATGCCAATGTGCTGGTTGCGGGGCAAACCACCCATGATCGGACTGCAAATTCCTCGACGCACTCTGCCGTTCCTCTGGGAAAAGAGGCCACATCGCAAAGGTCTGCAGAAGCAAGTGAGAGTCCAGTCCAAACCGAAGGGAGAACAACCTCCGTCGGGAGACAGGCAAACCTCCTGGAAATCGGGACCGCCTGAACCACTAATGGAACAACCACTACCACTACAGAAATCGAGCACCTGCCTCTTCAACGAGACGAGAAGAGGCCCACCGAACTATTATTATCGGCCACACTTCATCGCTAGATGCAAAAAGATCCGCGTAAAGGTTACTATTGAGAATCGACCATGCATGATGGAAGTCGATTCAGGGTCATCCCTATCGATGGTCTCCTGGAAAACCCTCAAACAGCTGTTCCCTGCCATCTGTCGCCAGGGCCTCAGAACTCAAAGAATCATCCTAAAAGACTACCAGGGAAACAGAATTCCAGTTGTCGGTTCCAGCCACGTCCAAGTATCCTTCAAGGACCACAACACGACGCTTCCCCTGACTGTTGTCGATCGTGACTGGCCCAGTTTGTCAGGTTACAGTGGTTCGTCCCGCTCAGAATTGAACTAGCTGGCATACACCAAACCAGAAGCAATTACTGGGAAGTGGCCCTCATCCAGGAATTCCAGGACGTGTTCATAGGAACGTTAGGCAAGTACAAGGGGACCCCTATATCATTTAATCTCAGCCCCAATGTAGCTCCCATTCGTCTTAAGCCTCGCCGGGTGCCTTTTGCCCTCAAGCCAAAGATCGATGAGCAGCTAGATAAATTAATAGACCAGGGTGTCTTGGAACTGATTGACCATGCCCGTTGGGAAACTCCAACAGTAACGCCCATGAAGCCAGATGCTCGTTAAGAATTTGTGGGGATTACTTCTAGCGGGTCTTCCAAAATAAAAGCTAAATCATCAGCAAAAGCTTGTAGCTTAAATTCTTCCTTCTTAATTTTCATTCCTTTTATGCTTTTATCATCCCTAATATTTCTATTCAACACTTCCAAGGTCAACACAAATAGCAAAGGAGATAGGGGGCATCCTTGTCTTGTGCCTTTCCTTATATTAATAAAATCTGTAAGTTCTCCCTCCATCATTACCCTTGCTGTCTGTTTATTATATATAGCTTCTATTGCTTGAATAATTTTTTTAGCGAAACCCATCTGCTCCAATAATAATAACATAAATCTCCAGTTCACGTTATCAAATGCTTTTTGAGCATCTAGGAATATCAAAGCCATTTGCTTTTCAGGATGAGCCTCATAGTATTCCAAGGTGTCCAAGATTACTCTCATATTGTCTCTAATTTGTCTCTTTGGCAGAAATCCATTTCGATCTGGGTGAATAAAATTATTTAAATATTTTTAAGTCTTTCTGCTAAGATTGAAGCAAAGATTTTATAGTCTGCATTCAATAAAGAAATAGGTCTATAATTCTTAATTTGCAGTGGGTCAGTCTCTTCCTTCGGTATAAGTATAATATAAGCCTCTGACCATGTTTTAGGTATCATCTTTTTTAACATAACTTCATTCATAACTTCTAACAATGGGATGCTCAATGATTCTTGAAATGTTTTATAGAATTCTGCTGGAAGCCCATCTGGACCCGGTGCTTTCCCATTATTTTGTCTCTTAAATGCTTCATTTAGTTCCATCATTGTTATATTGTTTTCTAGCATTTCTTCAGTCTCTTTAGGTATCTTTGGTAAATTTCCAAAGTTATTGGAAAGGATAGAGACATATGGAGAGGTGGCTGGTTTGAAAATAAAAAAAGATAAAACAAAGATTTTGACAAAGAATATGCTATTGAGACAGAGAGAAGAACTGGCAGATCTTTGGAAAATTCAAGTTACAAATAAGGTTAAGTATCTGGGGATATATTTGACAACAAGATGTAGCACATTAAAGGAGAATAATTATATTAAACTTAAACAACAGATAACTACAGATTTGAAGAAGTGGGAAAACTTGCAATTGTCATTAATAGGGAGAATTGTCGTGTCCGGAAATAAGCTCAGAGTCGGTGACTTCAATTAAAAGCTCTTTATTTTCAACAAGTGAACCGAACCGGCGAAAGGTAAAAAGCCCGCGGCTTTTATATCTTTCGCAAGGCTGCCGCGGCCAATGGCGGCGATTCAAGTCTCCCGCTCTTGGTTTGCACCAATCGCGGGAGACCTAAATCGGGCCAATCAGAAATCCCCGTGCCTTGGCCAATCAAGGCTCGGGGATTTCGAGTATACCATTTTAATACATAACACCCCTCCCCCCTTGGTACGGTCCGTCAGGTGGTGTAGTCACGCAGGTAGGCGGGGCTCCGTCGAGTCCTAGTTGACCTGCGCAACTCACTTTCCTGTTGTATCTCGGCCGGAGCGGTCGTTCCTTCGGCTGCTCCTGCCTCTTCGCGAACCGGCTGGATGATCGGGCCGGTTCTTTCGCCGTGGCTCCCGCCTGGGCCTACCGGGTCGGTTGAGCTGCGGATTTCGCCGCTCCCGCTTGGCTTCTCCGAGTCAGTAGAGCTGGCCAGACGGTTCTTCTCCGGAGGGGACTCGCGATGGCTGTTTTCTGGTGAGTATTTTTGGTTTATTTTATTTTGCGATTGTCTTTCCGGGTATTCCCTCCCCCCTTGGTTCGCTTCTTGGGGTTTGAGGTCAGTTGCCGTTCTGGACCTTAACTGGTCAATATGCCGTTTCCAGGCTCGCCCATCCGTGGTTTGGAGCCGGTACGACTTTGGACCAGTGACTTGTGTTATGACGGCTGGGATCCATAGGGGGTCCCCCGTCATGTTTTTTGCGTAAACCAGGTCGCCTCGGTTAAATGTCCGGAACCTGGAGCTGGAGTCTGGGGGGTGCTCCGGGTTGTAGGTCGGGTGCAGTCTGTCAAGTGGAGACCTCAGCTTCCTGCCCATTAATAGCTCCGCCGGACTCTTGTTGGTTGTAGTGTTGGGAGTGATGTGTTGTATGAAAAGTAGGCGGTTGATTTTGTCGTTGATCTCCGCATGGTCCATTTTCCTGAGAGTCTTTTTTGTAAATTGGACCATCCGTTCCGCCCTACCGTTCGCCGCCGGATGCGCCGGTGCTGTCAACGCGTGGCGGATGCCCTTCTCTGCCAGGAACCGTTCGAAATCGATGGAGGTGAATTGGGGCCCGTTGTCTGAGACGATGACGTCTGGGAGGCCGTGCGTGGAGAACAGTTTGCTCAGTTCTTTTATGAAAGCCTCTGTGGTGGTGGATTTCATGTCAGCCACCTCTAGCCAATTTGAGTATGCGTCGACTGTGATTAAGAACGTGTGTCCATTTGTGGGGCCCGCAAAGTCGAGATGGATTCTGGACCAGGGCCCTCGTGGTGTTTCCCAATCCCGGATGGGTGCTGTGGGTGGGCTGGATCTGGTCTCCTGGCATCGGTAGCATTTGGCGACCCATGCCTCAATTTGCTTGTCCATCCCTGGCCACCAAGCGTAGCTTCTGGCCAGGGCTTTAGTCCTGACGATGCCAGGATGACCCTCATGCAGCATCCTCAAGACTTTTTCTTGCAATCTATCCGGAATTACCACCCGGTCACCCCATAGAATGCATCCCTTCAGTAGTGACAGTTCGGTCTGGCGCTGGCGGAATGTTTTAAAAGTCTCGTCACAGTCCTTTTCCGGCCAGCCTTTTTCTAACCAGTGTAAGATTCGTGCCAGACGCCTGTCCTTAACGGTTTCCCTGGCAATGTCGGATGCGGTAATAGGTAAACTTTCTATGCTCAGGGTATTTGTGGAAGGTGCTGGGTCAGGTTCAGAGTCAGGTAAGGGCGAGCGGCTTAAAGCGTCTGCGTGCGAGATTTTCTTACCTGGCTTGTGTAACAGTTCGTAATTGTAGGCTGCCAGGAATTCCGACCATCTTGTCATTCGGGGTGACAAGATGTTGGGCGTGGCTCGGTTTCCTGGGAGGATGCCCAACAGAGGCTTGTGATCCGTCACGATGGTGAACGGGCGGCCGTACAAGTATTCATGAAAACGTTTAATGGCGGCAACTATAGCCAAAGCTTCCTTGTCCAGCTGGCTATAGTTGCGCTCTGGTTTGGTCAGAGTCCTGGAGAAAAAGGCGATGGGTGCTTCTCTCTGGTCTGGGAGGGTGTGGCTGAGGACAGCGCCGACGTCGAAGGGTGATGCGTCGCAAGTGACAGCTAGTGGTAAAGTCTCACTAAATTGCATCAGGACAGCATCGGAGGTGAGGAGGTCCTTGGTTTTTTGAAAAGCGGCTTGTTCTCGCCTCCCCCAAGTCCAGGCTGCCTTCTTGTCTAGGAGTCTATGTAAGGGCTCCGCCGCCGTTGCCTTTTGAGGTAGGAAAACATTATAGAAATTTAGTAATCCTAGGAATGCTTGTAATTCCGTTTTGGATCTTGGGGTGGGGGCTTCCTTGATGGCTTTTATTTTTTTAGTTGTAGGGTGAATGCCCTTTTGGTCTAGGAGATAGCCCCAAAACTCTACTTGCTTTGTACATAGATTGCATTTCTCTCGCTTAACCTTAAGTCCTGTTTCTTTAAATTTTGTTAAGACTTGTCTGAGTCGCGTCTCTAACTCGGCTTCATTTGGCGCCGCTATTAGTACGTCGTCAAAATAGGGCACCACCCCTTTTATGCCCTGTAACAAACGTTCCATCAGGTTTTGAAAAATGCCTGGTGCCACGCTGACTCCGAATTGGAGCCGGTTACACTTGAAGGCCCCCCGATGGGTTACTATTGTTTGGGCTTCCGCCGTTTTCTCGTCTACCGGCAGCTGCTGATATGCCTGGGCAAGGTCGAGTTTTGCAAAGACTTTGCCCCCTCCTAGCGAGTGTAGTAAATGTTGTACTATAGGGACTGGGTAGGCGCTTTGTTGTAACGCGCCATTTAGGGTGGCCTTATAGTCCCCGCAAATTCTCACTGACCCGTCCGGTTTTACTGGGGTCACTATAGGGGTTTCCCATCTGGCATGGTCTATCGGTTGTAATACCCCCTGTTTGACGAGTTTGTCAAGCTGCTCGTCAATTTTTGGTTTTAATGCAAACGGTACCCTTCTAGGTTTAAGTCTCTTAGGGGGGACCCTTGGATCTAAGTCAAATGAGATAAGGGGCCCCTGGTACTTGCCCAAGCCTCCATCGAACACCTCCTGGAACTCCTGGGTTAGCCGCTGTTCCCAAGCTTCGATGGTGACTTGGTTGACACCTGTCAGCGCGATGTTAAGCGGGGCGAACCATTGTAGACCCAGTAGGCTTGGGCGGTCGCGATCGACGATTGTGAGTGGTAGTTGTTCAGTGTGGCCTTTGTAGGTTATGTTGAAATTCTTGGTGCCTACTACCGGGACACGGTTCCCTTGGTAGTCTTTAATGATGATCTTTTGTGTCTGCACGTTTCTCTTTTGTAGAGTGGGCACCAGTCTTTTGATTTCACGCCATGCAATCATGGAAAGGTAGGACCCAGAGTCCACTTCCATCTTGCATGGCTGGCCTTCTATATATACCTCTACATGTATTTTTCTGGCGCCGTCGGAGGTGGCGTGGCCGATGGTCACCGTCTGATGGGTCTCTTCTTTCCGTCGACCGTCGCCGCTTCTTTGAGATCGTTGAGCGCGGTCCCATCGACCGTCTGGCTGTCGTTCTCTGGTTCTGGGCGGGGAGTTTTCTCTCCGTCTGTCGTGCTGTTCCCATTTGGGCGGGCTGCGAGTCTTCTTTTGGCGGCAAACTCGGGCGATGTGACCCCTTCGTTCACAATGCCTACAGATAGAGTCAAAAAATCGGCATTCTGACCTGGGGTGGTCGCCGCCGCACCCGGCGCAGCTGGTCCTTGACTTACGGCCTTTTCGACTTCGTTGATCGCCGCGTCCCGTCTGTACTCGGTGAATGTCCTCCTCGTCTTCAGACGTGCTGGAGTTTGACTGGTATTCACCGTAGTGTGCGGTCGCTTCACTTCTTGCGTCGGCCGACCTTGCCGGGTTGTTGTTCCCGCCCTTCGCGTCAGATCTTCGCATGCTGTCTGCCGACGTGCGTGTTGCTTCAGCGGCTGCGGCGGCTGTAAGGGCATCGGCTAGGCTGATGTCGCCCTTGGCCATAAGTCGGCTCTGCAGTGTAGGATCCCATAACCCGAGTACGAAGCGGTCTCTTATGAGACTGTTGAGACCCTCGAACTCACAGAGTCCTCCCAGGCGCCGCAGTTCTGCGACGAAATCGCTCAATTTTTCGTCGGGCTTCTGGTTTCGGCGGTAAAACTCGTTGCGCCGTATTAGGATGGGGACCTCGGGGGCATAATGGCGCCGCAGTATTGGTTCGAGGACGTCCCAGTCCATGGCGGTTGCGTCTGCCGGCTTGGCTAATGCCTTAGCCATCTGGAAGACCTCTGGTCCGCAGTGTGTAAGGAAGACAGCGCGTTTCAGCGGGCCCGGGGCGTCCTTCATGCCGGCGCATTCTAGGTACATTCGGAACCGATCCGAATACGATTCCCAATCTTCGGCGGCAGGGTTGAAGGGGGCGGGCGGTGCTATCTTCGCCATCTTAGTGCTGTCGCTGGTTCTTAGGTGGACACGGGGTTCGGTTCAGGGGCGAGATCCCACCCTCGTCGCCAGTGTCGTGTCCGGAAATAAGCTCAGAGTCGGTGACTTCAATTAAAAGCTCTTTATTTTCAACAAGTGAACCGAACCGGCGAAAGGTAAAAAGCCCGCGGCTTTTATATCTTTCGCAAGGCTGCCGCGGCCAATGGCGGCGATTCAAGTCTCCCGCTCTTGGTTTGCACCAATCGCGGGAGACCTAAATCGGGCCAATCAGAAATCCCCGTGCCTTGGCCAATCAAGGCTCGGGGATTTCGAGTATACCATTTTAATACATAACAAGAATTTCAACAATTAAGATGAATATTTTACCTAGAATTTTATTTTTGTTTCAAACAATACCAATTAGGCTTGGAAAAGACTATTTTGAAGATTTAAATAAAATCATGTTGAAGTTTATATGGCAAGGTAAAAAAGCGAGAATAAAGCTAAAGCTTTTGCAAGACGCTAGAATTAGAGAAGGTTTTGGCCTGCCTAATTGGGAATTGTATTATCAAGCTGCAAGTTTGATGTGGGTCAAAGAATGGATAACATTAAGGAAACATAGGTTGTTGACATTAGAAGGGCATGACTTGCTGTTGGGCTGGCATGCTTTTTTATGGTATAAGGGAACTAAAACACAGGGTTATTTTAGAAGACATTATGTACGGGAGTCTTTGTGGTTAAATTGGGAGAAGATAAAAAGACAATGCTATTTGAAAATTCCAGTTTGGTTATCGACCATTGAAGCATTTTCCTATCCTATAATCTACAAGAAGGAACAAACAGTTAGATATGGGGAACTTTTGGATGAAAAGGGTGAACTTTAATCGATCCAAAACTTAGAGGAACAAGGTATAAGGATGAATTGGTTTTCATATGCTCAAATACATTCAAGGTATGATGAAGATTCCAAAACGGAGGAATTTTATGATAAGCAGACTGATTTAGATAAGATCTTTTTTTTTTTTAAAAAAAAAGTTTTTATTAATTTTCTACAAACAAACAAGACAAACAAAACATAAAAACATCAAATCTTATATATACATCCAGTGTGTCAGTTGGTTCATCATTTTTGTGCATTCATTCTGTAGTCTCAATTACAATTATGTTACATAACAACTCATATTGTCAATCCAAACTTATATATCCTAATATCACTAAAAAAAAAGAAATTTTTGACTATATTTTTAATCATTTATGCTTAATGAGCTAACAATACTTTAAACCAGTTTACTCTATAACAAATCATCTAGTCATATCAAATCAATCCTAAAAAATCCTTTATAAATATAATATCAAATAACAAAATAATGACAAAATAGAGATATTCCTTACTATCTAGCATTCTAAATATTCTATTATCATATTTTATCATCTAGCCATTTATAAAAAAGATCCCAAATTTCATAAAATTGTTTATCCTCTTGCTCTCTAATTTCGAATGTCAATCTGCTCATCTCAGCACATTCCAATATTTTCTTAATAATTTCTTCCTGTAATGGTATTTTCTCATTCTTCCAATTTTTAGCAAATACAATCCTGGCCGCTGTTAATACATTTACAATCAGGTATTTCAAATCTTTACTATATATATCAGGTAAAATTCCCAATAAGAAGATCTCTGGTTTCAAATCTATATGTTTCTTTGTCATTTTTTCCAACCACATGCAAATTATAGTCCAATATTTTCTAGCATCCTCACAAGTCCACCACATATGGTAATACGAGCCGGGTATCTGATGACATTTCCAGCATTTTTCAGATTTGTTCTTAAACATTCTTGCTATTCTTGTCGGAGGAAAGTGCCACCTGTAAAACATCTTATACAAGTTTTCTTTATATGCTGTTGACATTGTCATTTTATAATTTTGAGACCACAATTTCTGCCATTTCTCCAAATCAATCCCATATCCAAAATTCTTCCCCCAAACAATCATAGTTTCTTTGACTTGTTCTTCCTCTAATTTCATTCCCAGTAAATAACCATATAATTTTTTAATCACCTTCTCATCAGTACCCATCAAGATCTTGATTTAGATAAGATCTTGATGGGTACTGATGAGAAGGTGATTAAAAAATTATATGGTTATTTACTGGGAATGAAATTAGAGGAAGAACAAGTCAAAGAAACTATGATTGTTTGGGGGAAGAATTTTGGATATGGGATTGATTTAGAGAAATGGCAGAAATTGTGGTCTCAAAATTATAAAATGACAATGTCAACAGCATATAAAGAAAACTTGTATAAGATGTTTTACAGGTGGCACTTTCCTCCCACAAGAATAGCAAGAATGTTTAAGAATAAATCTGAAAAATGCTGGAAATGTCATCAGATACCCGGCTCGTATTACCATATGTGGTGGACTTGTGAGGATGCTAGAAAATATTGGATTATAATTCGCATGTGGTTGGAAAAAATGACAAAGAAACATATAGACTTGAAACCAGAGATCTTCTTATTGGGAATTTTACCTGATATATATAATAAAGATTTGAAATACCTGATTGTAAATGTATTAACAGCGGCCAGGATTGTATTTGCTAAAAATTGGAAGAATGAGAAAATACCATTACAGGAAGAAATTATTAAGAAAATATTGGAATGTGCTGAGATGAGTAGATTGACATTTAAAATTAGAGAGCAAGAGGATAAACAATTTTATGAAATTTGGGATCTTTTTTATAAATGGCTAGATGATAAAATACGATAATAGAATATTTTAGATAGTAAGAAATATCTTTATCTTGCTATTTTGGTATTATTTTGTTATTTGATATTATATTTATAAAGTTTTTTTTTTTAGGATTGATTTGGTATGATTATATGATTTGTTGAATAATCCGGTTAAAGTATTGTAAGCTCATAAAGCATGAATGATTAAAAGTATAGTCAAAAATTTCTTTTTTTGTTTGTTTAGTGATTATAGGATATATAAGTTTGGATTGATAATATGAGTTGTTATGTAACATAATTGTAACTGGGACTACATAATGAATGCACAAAAATGATGAACCAACTGACACACTGGATGTACACACGAGAGTTGAATGTTTTAATGTTTTGTTTGTCTTGTCTGTTTGTAGAAAATTAATAAAATTTTCTTTCAAAAAAAAAAAAAAGAATTTGTGGGGATTACTGGGCCACCCTAAATCATGCCCTTCAACAGAGCGCTTACCCAGTACCAGTGGTCCAACACCTTTTTCACTCCCTGGGTGGCGGAAAAATATTTGCGAAATTGGACTTAGCTCAAGCGTACCAACAGGTACCCGTAGATGCAACGACTGCAGAAGCCCAGACAATAGTTACACATAGAGGTGCCTTCAATTGCAATAGACTCCAATTTGGAGTATGCATGGTGCCTGGCATTTTCCAAAGTTTGATGGAGAGACTATTACAAGGCATAAAAGGCATCGTGCCTTATTTTGACGATATCTTAATAGCTGTCCCTACAAAAGAGTTATTAGTTCAATGACTCAGAAAGGTTCTTCAAAAATTTAAAGACGCTGGCCTGAAAGTACAAAGGGACAAGTGTCAACTTTGTACGGAGAGAGTGGAGTTTCTGGGATACCTTCTCAACAGACAGGGAATCCATCCCACCGAAAAAAAACTAACCGCAATCAAAAACGCCCCAAGACCTAGAAATAAGACAGACCTCCAAGCCTTCCTGGGACTCATTAACTTTTATAACATCTTCTTGCCCCAGAAGGCGACCCTAGCCGAACCCCTATGTTAGGGATAACATTGTTTTACCCTAACTGGTTTAGGTAAATAATAATATGTAATCATAGTTTGTATGTTAAAGTGTCTGCAACTTTAACTGTGGGATAGTAATTAAGGGAGTGGTTGTGAAAGCACTTTAAAAGAAGCAAGGCTGCAGCTTGCTCTCTCTCTGGCTTTGATGATCCCTGACTACTGCTTGGAATCAAGACTGCATTGCTCGAACGGGAGAGATAAACAAAGGACTGATTTGTAAGTGAACTGACATAGGATATTCTGCACGGACTTTGCTAACTGAATATCCCTGAATGGACTGACTAAATGATACATGACTATTGGACTGTTATTTTGACTATGCTATGAACTCATAATGGAATAAACTATATTTTTGATAGCACAAGCGTATCTGTTATTTTTACTGTATGTTAATAAACATACAAGCTTAGCTCACTCATTTATCTGTGTGCCTATCTGACTAACGCTGCACATTCTGTTTAGCTTGTCTCCCTAACCCTGGTTGGGGAACCCAGGCTTAACACCCTACATAGACTTCTCGACAAAAAGGCTTCCTGGGTCTGGGGATGGCGTGAAGAATGGGCATTTCAACAAGTAAAAGACCTCTTTATTTCCGATGCTGTATTAATACAATACAACGAGACTTTACCCTTAACGGTTACCTGTGACGCCTCACCATTTGGAGTGGGAGCCATTTTAAGCCATGTCCTGCCAAATGGTATTGAGGCATCTATTGCGTTCTTTTCGAGAACTTTGTCTAAAACTGAAAGGAACTATAGCCAACTTGATAAAGAGGCTCTCGCCATTGTATTCGCAATTAAACGTTTCCATGAATATGTGTATGGGAGACCCTTTGCCATAATTACAGACCACAAGCCACTACTTGGTATTTTGGCGGGAAACAAACCAATTCCCCACATCTTATCACCAAGAATGACACGTTGGTTGGAATTTTTAGCCGCCTACGATTACCAACTGCAACACCGCCTGGGGAAAGCCATTCCCCACTCTGACACTTTGAGCCGCTCTCCACTACCAGACATCATAGAGCACCCAGCTCCAACCCTAACCGTATTGCAAATCGAAACTCTTAAATCACCGCCACTGACCGCTCGAGACATCACCTCAGAAACGAAAAAGGAACCTTCTTTGGCACGAGTCCTCAACTGGGTGGAACGGGGTTGGCCGGACAGCGCACCCAATGACACTTTCAAGCCATTCAGAAATCGACAGACAGAACTATTCTCCCAAAAGGGCTGCATCTTGTGGGGAGACAGAGTTGTAATCCTGGAGAAATTGCAACATAAAGTTTTGAAAATGTTGCACGATGGACAACCAGGCATCGTGCGGATGAAGGCATTGCCCAGGAGTTATGCATGGTGACCTGGGTTAGACAAGCAGATAGAGACCTGGGTAGCAACTTGCAGCAAATGCCAGGAGACTCGCTCTGCTCCTCCAAAAACACCCCCAACTCAGTGGGAAATGCTTCGAGGTCCCTGGTCCCGTATCCACATTGATTTTGCAGGACCCATAAGAGGACACACTTTCCTTCTAACAGTGGATGCCTATTCTAATTGGCTCGAGGTCCACAAGATGAAAAGCACCACCACGGAGGCGGTCATTAAAAAACTGAATAAGCTATTCGCTACCCACGGATTGCCGGATGTCCTGGTCTCCGATAATGGCCCCCAATTCACTGCCCTGGCATTCGAATAGTACCTAGCGGACCGGGGCATCCGCCATGCCTTAACATTGCCACCTCACCCTGCGGCCAATGGTAGGGTGGAGCGAATGGTTCAATTTGTAAAGAAGACTTTACACAAAATAGACCATGATGACATTGACAACAAAATAACCCGGATGCTTCTCCTCCAACATATTACCCCAAGCAGCACAACAAACAGAACCCCAGCTGAACTCCTGATGGGCCAGAAACTTCGCTCGCATCTCGATCGCCTCCACCCTGCTTACACGCCTGAACAACCCCTGGGATCCAGCAGCAAGTGTCGATCATTCCAGGAAGGTGACCCCATTTTTGCAAAAAACTTCTCGGGCGACCCTTTGTGGGTCCCTGCAACCATAACGCAACTTACGGGACCCCGATCCTATCATCTACAAACTGCAGGTGGTAAAATGTGGAAGTGCCACATAGACCAGCTTCGTTCCAGACTAGCACCTACTCCCATCTCATCCCCTGAATCTCAAACTGGGGGAGGGGAAGGGACATCGAGGGGACCGAAAAAGAAATAACAGATGATTTAACAATCGAAACCCAGCAGTCTCCACAACCAACCATGAGATACTCACCGCCAGAAGGAGAACCAAGCCAGGGAGTGGCCTCACCGCGTGACAGCACCGCGAGGGAAACAAATCCAGGGAACCTAGAGGACAGCATTGGCGAGAGCAGAGAGAACAGCCCAGAGCCATTCGACAAAACAGCGGGACCATTTTCGCCATCCAGCTCAGCATGCAGCCCACCGGAACCAGAGCCAGGACAGAAACTGGTGGAACAGCGCAGATCAAGCAGACAGGTGAAGCGACCTGCCTACTTACGAGAATATGTCACCCCATCCCTCAGATGGAACCTAGGGGGGAGGGGTGTTATGGATTAAGCCAACGCATCAGTAACAACCCTAATAGCTTTACTTTTACAGCAGGCTCGTAATCCTGCATTTCTCATTGGCCCGCGAATAGCAAGTCTTGATTGGTCAATTCTGTCCAGTCCCTCGCGGGTCTCTCTGGTTGGATGCTTGTTAGAGCGGTAAACTCAAATCATTGGTTGTTTTGACTGGAGCCAGCTCTATAAAAGAGCTGCTGCTGCCCAAGTATTTGCTCTGTTCTGAAGTCACAAATAAAGAGTTGAAGTCACAGTTCGATGTCTCATCTCCGTTCCTTGCGCCCATGCTCAGGACATAACATCAACCATATATGGTAATATGAACCAGGTATCTGATGACATTTCCAGCATTTATCCGATTTATACTTAAAGATTCTTGCAAGTCACGTCAGGGGTAAGTGCCACCTGTAAAACAACTTGTACAAATTTTCTTTATATGCAGTTGACATTGTCATTTTATAATTCTGAGACAACAATTTTTGCCATTTTTCCAAATCAATCCCATATCCAAAATTTTTCCCCAAGCAATCATTGTTTCTTTGATTTGTTTCTCCTCCAATTTAAATTCTAATAGATGTCCATAAAGTTTTTTAATTTCTTTTTCATCAGTGCCCATCAAAATTTTATCTAAATCAGTCAACTTATCAGAAATACCTGCTGCCTTAGAGTCTTTATCAAACCTAGATTATATTTGCAAATATGAAAACCAATTCATTTTTATACTTTGTTCTTCCAACGCTTGCATAGATTTAAGTTCACCCTTTTCATTCAATATCTCCCCATATCTAACTGTTTGTTCCTTTTTATATATTATTGGATAAGAAAAAGCTTCAATAGTTGATATCCATGTTGGAATATTGTCTTTTTATCTTCTCCCAGTTCAAAAACAATGCCTCACAAATATAATGTCTTCTGAAATACCCCTGTGTTTTAGTTCCCTTATACCAGAGAAAGGCATGCCATCCCAGCAGCAAGTCATGGCCTTCTAAAGTCAATAATCTACTGTTCCTTAGTGTTATCCATTCCTTTACCCACATCAAACTTGTCACCTGGTAATATAGCTCCCAATTGGGCAAGACAAACCCTCCTCTTATTCTTGCATCTTGTAACAGTTTTAATTTTATTCTTGTTTTTTTACCCTGCCAAATATATTTCAACACAATTCTATTTAAATCTTCAAAAAACTCGTTCCCTAATCGAATAGGAATTGTCTGGAAAAAATATAAAACTCTAGGTAATATATTCATCTTAACTGTGGATATTCTCCCAATCAATGATAGTTGCATTTTTTCCCATTTCATCAAATCTGTCGCAATTTGCTGTTTGAGTTTAACATAGTTATCTTCCTTTAGCATACTAAATCTTGGTGTAATCTGAATCCCTAAATATTTAACCTTGTTCGTGACCTGTATTTTTAAAATTTCTTCCAACTCTTTCTTTCGTCTTGCTAACATATTCTTTGTTAATATCTTTGTTTTGTCTTTATTTATTCTCAAACTTGCTACTTTTCCATATTCTTCTATTTTTTCTATTAATTTGGGTGCTCTTTCCAATGGGTCTTCTAATATAAATACAAGGTCATCTGCAAAAGCTTGCAATTTATACTCCTCCTTTTTAATTTTCATTCCTTTTATTTCTTTTTCTTCTCTGATATTCCTATTCAACACTTCCAGTGTTAACACAAACAGATAATGGACAGCCTTGCCTTGTCCCTTTTCTTATATCTATGGATTCTGTTAAGTCTCCATTCACCATTACCTTTGCAGTTTGTTCATGGTATATTGTTTCAGTGGCTTGCATAAATTTCTTACCAAAGCCTATTTGTATCAATTGCAGTAAAATAAATTGCCAACTCACATTGTCAAAGGCTTTTTGAGCATCTAGAAACATCAAGGCCATTTGCTTCTCAGGGTGTGCTTCATAATATTCCAGGGTATCCAAAATGATTCCCACATTGTCTTTAATTTGTTTCTTTGGCAGAAATCCATTTTGATCAGTATGAATAAAATTATTTCAGTATCTTTTAAGTCTTTCTGCCAAAATTGAAGCAAAGATTTTATAGTCTGAGTTCAATAAAGATATAGGTCTATAATTTTTAACTTGCTGGTCTGTACCTTCCTTCGGTATAAGTGTAATGTATACTTCTGACAATGTTTTTGGTATTCTTTTCTTTAGCATAACTTCCTTCATAACTTCTAAAAGATGAAAATTCAATATTTCTTTAAAAGTCTTGTAAAATTCCTCTGGCAAACCATCTGGACCTGGTGATTTCCCAGCATTCTGTTTTTTTAAGGCTTCTGTTAATTCCATCATTGTTATACTTCCTTCTAATATTGTTTCAATGTTTTGGGATATCTGAGGTAGGTTTGCCTTCTGAAGATATTGTTTAACTTTTTCTTCTTGAATATTCTCTTGAAAGTACAGTTTTCCGTAGTAGTCTTGTATAATTTTTTCTTCTTCTCATTTCCATAGCAAACCTGTCCTTTATTTATCAATTGACTAATTCTTCTTGCCTCTCTTTCTTTTCTCAGTTTATAAGCTAGCCGTCTGCCTGGTTTATTTGCATCTTCAAAGTAAGTCTGTTGAACATTTTTAATTTTTTGTGCTAATTCTCTTTTTCCATTAGTCCCATTTTATGTTTAATTATATCCATTTTATTTTTAATGTCTTTTTTGTGGGAACATCTGTAAATCTTTTGTGGGAACATCTGTGAATCTTTTCCAATCTTTTATAGTCATCCTCTAATGTCTTAAATGTCTTTTTCTGTTTTCTGTTTCTTCTTCTAGTATAATCTATTATCAAACCTCTTGTGTTGGCCTTCATCGTGTCCTAGAGATTCTGTAAAGATGTATCTTCTTTTCTATTTTCTCTGAAGAAGAAAACAAGTTATTTCTCTATTTTCTGCTTGAAGTCTTTTTCTTTTAATATCATATTATTTAAAGTCCATCCAGATCTCCTCTTGTATCCTTTCCAAATAACTAACATTGGATTATGATCTGACCAAGTGCTTGTTTCTATTTTAATCTGTTGTACATTTGTCAATAATTCTGCTGACATCCATATCATATCTATTCTAGACCAGGATGTGGGCCTGTTTGAATAAAAAGTATATTGCTTACTTTCCACATTTCTCTCTCTCCATGCATTTTTAAATTAAATTCTTCTGTTATTCAAAGGAAGGATTTTGGTTGTATATTTCTAACTTTCTTTGTTGTTTTCTGTGTTTTATAATGCAACCAGTCATTAATTATTCCATTAAAATCTCCCTCATACAAATATTAACATAGTACAATTCAATTATTTTCATATGTAATTTTGTATAGAATTCTTCTTGTTTATCATTCGGGGCATAAATTGCAATTAAAAGTGTTTTAACGCTGTTATCCATTATTTCCACCATCAAAATTCTTCCATCATCATCTGTGTAAGTTAGTTCTGCCAAAACTGTTTCTTTAATATATAATACCACCCTCTTTTTTTAGATTGTGCCAGCAACGTAAATAATTTCCCTAGTTTTCCTTGTTTTAGTATATATTCATGTTGTTTTTTTAATATGTACCTGTTGTAAGCAGATTATATCAAATTTTAATTTTTCTAATTTGTGAAATACTTTACTTCTTTTAGTAGCCAAGTTAAGTCCATTTATGTTAATCATAATCAATTTTCTTTCATCCATGTTAAGCTTTATAAGAGGGTTTTATTGCTCCAGTAGAACTCAATTGTCGTTGTTCTCTGGGTTCACCGCCTACTGCACCTTTTTCTTTTTCAATTAGTGCTATACACTCCTCTTGGAACTTAGTTAGTGACTCTTCCTTTCTTTCTTCTTCCTCCTTTTCTCTAAAGTATTCTAAGTAGAATAGTTCAGCTTTTCCAACTGTATCAATTCTGTGTCTTTGTTCCTGCCAAGTGAACAAGAGGCCTTCTGGCATCAGCCATCTGTAGTTTACTCCTCTTTTAAGTAACTCTTTAGCCAAGAATAAATATTCTCTTCTCATCTCTCTTACTCTTCTTGGTATCTGTTTCAACACCACAATTTCTTTATCTTTATGTTTTAGTATTTTCTCTCTTGCCACCTGGAGTATCTGTGTCTTAATAATCTTCTTAGTAAATCTAATGTGAACTTCTCTTGGTAATCTATTCCTCATTGCATATTTTGTGTAGACACAAAACACTTCATCCATCCCATCCATCATCTTTTCTTTGGTTATTTCCAGTGCTTCTGCCAATATTTCTGCCATTATTTCAGGAAGATTTTTGCCTTTTCCTTCTTCTATATTTTGAAATCTTAGATAAAATTGTGATTTGTCTATTTCCCATCCTAATGGTTCAAATCTACCCCTCTCGACATTGCTCAAATGAATATTAATATCGCCAATTTTCTTATCTTTTTGTATATCTTCTTCTTCAATTTTTTTGACTCTGTCTTCATATTTCATCATCATCTGTTGAATATTTTCCACTTTTTCATATGTCTTTTCATTTTTTGCTCAATGTTCTGAATTCCTTGCATAATCATATGTAATGTCACTTCCTTCTCTTTCTCTTTTTCCTGTTGTAATATTGTCTGTATAGATTGTTGTCCTCCAGATGGTGAGGGAGTTGGTATCGAAGAAGCTGGGGCTGTTGTCTTTCTACTCATCTTGTAATGCTTATCTGTAAAGAAAGAGAGAGAGAAAAGAGGGGGAAAAAGAGGAAAAAAGAAAAAAAGAAAAAAAACGAAGGCAAGCAATTGCCACTGCAAAGGAAAAAATGAAAAAATAAATCTTCAGGCACTTATATGTATACCTTAATCCAATTAGTTGCAATGGTAGATGTAAAAAGTATAAAAGGAAAAAGGAAAAAAGAAAAATATTCTATATGTTTCTCTTAACAAACAAGAAAAAAATCAAAATAAAAAGTTTACATTCTAGTTCCTGGTTTAAAAAGTTAAAATCTAATTAAAGAGAAAAAAGAGCCCCACTAGTGGCGGAGGTAGAAAGGGAAGCAAAAGGAAAAAAACCAATTCTAATATAAAACAAGCCTCTGCTATCAAATATCCAAGGCTCTTTGATAAGTCAGCTCAGAATTTTTCAAGGTCACTTCAATCTTCTTTCTTTCAATTTCAACTCCAGACTCCAACTATCTATTCGGAAATGAGCACCTGAATAAACAAACTGCCATGCTCATCTCTACCTTTTCCAATACACAGCTCAGAGTCCAGCTCAGAGTCCAAACTAGTGAAAGAAAAAAGAAACAATGCATCCAAGCCTCTGGGCGGCAGTGCTACTTACTTTCCTTCACTTTCACTTCTCCCTCCTCAATCTACCACCAGGAACTAAAAAAAAGTAGTCTCCCCCCCCCTTTTTTTAAAAGGACAAAAATAAATCTTGAGTCAAGCAGAAGAATCTTAGTCAAAAAGAGATTTTCAAAAGGGTTGTTTAAAAAAGGGAGAAAGAAATACCAAAAGATTAAAAAGTACCAGTCCAGCTTAAAGTTAAACAGCTTTGCGAAATTCAAAGTTGCAATAAAAAGGGAAAAAAGAAAAAGACTTTCACTTTGACAATTAATCAAGCCACTTAAATTCTTTTCTATTCACTTTTAGTCCACTTTAATTTTTTCAGGGTGTTCTCTTCAAGAAATAATAAGTAAAAGTTCATCTCACCAAACTGACACACTTTCTTTCTGATCTCTTCTGTTCCGGAGCTGTCCCAGCTTCAGCAGCTTGAAAGACTGCCTCTCTGCCGCTGACAAAAAGGGCTTTTCCTGGATCAACCAGGGACTTTGCAATGTTCTTGGGATCAACAGGATGTGCCCTGCTCAATCACCGTCTCTATGGGACGGTTTAGGTCCAGTGGGATCTCCTGCAAAGGAGATATCAGCGGCAATCTTGGAGCTTCAAGATCGCACGCTGTACCACTGAGATGCCAGCTCCGCCCCCCTTATCAAGTTCTGATAGATAGATGAAGGTTATCTATATGATAGATAAATAATCCTGATCTGAAATTTTATTGTATTTATTTTACCATAACATTTGATACCCATTTTATTTTATTTTTAAAGCTGCCTTGACAGCATATACAATAAGCAGACAAGGGAGATATAAATTAAACTGTGATAACCCAGGGCGTGGCACAAAGGCAACACAGTCAAATAAGCAATAAGAGCCCCTTTATTATCTCCAACTCTGCACCCAATGTCCCAGTTACCTTTGGCTGGAGAAAAAACTCTCCCAGCCTTTAACTGTACAAATTCAGTCCAAAACAAATTACACACAAACTGTAACTTAAAATCCAAACAAACCAAATAGTTTGAAATAGTTAGTTTGTCAGGGAAGGGGCAGGAATTTCAGACTTAAAAGTATGGCAAAACTCGCACAGTTGGGAAGATGCCAGAAACATCGATAAGCCATGATGACACAAGATAAAGTCACATTTGCTCCCAACAGCTTGCTGCACGCATTGCCTTTTTTATACACTGTCTTCCCAGCTGCAGCTAATGAAGGGAATCAGGGCCCTTTCCTCCACCCGTAAGCCACGCAACCCATATTACTCTCTTCTCCATTCCTCCCTGCGTGCTCTAGAATAAAGAGGGGATGGGCCTGGATCTTCCTCTGGATTTCCTCTTCCTTGCTCTACCTCTCCTCTCCTCTGCCCATCTGGACTTCTCCAGTTTCTTTCACAGCCAATGGACCCACAGTCCCACTCCCTGTCAGCCGTTCGGCTTCCTCCTCCAAGTCAGATTCTGTCAGAGGCATGTCAGCAATGAAGCAAATAAATAATATTTAGTGATTCTTTATTACTAGTTGCTAATCAATTTTGAAACAAATCTTTACTGTTCTTACTATATTACACATCTCAGTCCTTCACAATGGCCCATGCACATTTGATATGATGAATCAAGTTACAAATATATGAACTGACTAGAAATGGAAGACGGATGGATAGAATCACATCTGACTGTCATAGGTTCCCTAACATTTTTGTTCAACATTGAGACCAGCAAGTTTAGGAGCTCTGGTGGCACAGTAGTTGGAATGCAGTATTGCAGGCTAACTCTGCCTGCAGATAGGAGTACAATCCAGAACAGCTCAAGGCTCCCTCAGCCTACCATCCTGCTGAGTTGGTAAAATGAGGATGCAGATTTTTAGAGAAAATACAATATTTGTAAACTGCCCAGAGTATAGTGAAGCAAAGCACTATGGAATGATACCTCAGTCTAAGTGCTACTGCTAATATACAACGTATAATATGATATGTACATATTACACCATTATAGACTTGAATGGACTGTGAAGGCCATCTAAATAAGTTGTTATGTTCAAAATTTAGTCAATTCATGAAACTTAAATGCACTGTTCTCTGTTCCCTACCTATGCCCAACATGCCCAATGGCATGTTTACTCTGTAGTTCTGTATTTGTTATGGAAGCAGTAGGACTAACAAAATCCATGAACATTAAGTTCCCAAGCTGTATTTTAGTGAAGCTTGAAAATTTGATGGAATGGAGAAAGAGAGAGGAAATAGCCAAACTCAATTTTTAGTAAAATAATTGCTTCAGCCTAAGATAAAAATAAATAAAACTTACACATAGTTATCTATATATACTTTGGGAAAGAATCTTGAAGACTGGATTAAACCACACTAAGCTCTGTCCCAATTTCCTGCTCTAAAGAGATCTTTTCCAGCTGGGAGCATGTCAAATGGGATATATCTATTTCAATCACCAAGCAGTTTGAGCTGGTATTTCAGAGATGAGTTGCTGTAGCACATATTATTACCAAAAAAAAGTTCCAGGAGCCAGTTTTTTTATGTTCTCCCATTAAATTTACAGAATCAATTAAGATTTAACTGAATGCTACAGTGCTAAACATTAATAGTATTTATTATTATAGATCATGCAAAACTATGAAGGAGTTTAGAGCCCATTTGATCCAAACCTTAACTAATGCAATAACTGGAAAGCAGGCTTCTAACACAGCATTCCTACCATTGTATTGTCCCCTAAAACATCCTACTATGTTATTATCAACTTTTACCATCATTAAGTTTTTGCTAATGTTTAGCCAAAAAACTACTTCTCTGTGGTTTCTAACCACTGGATGTAGTTAAGCCCATGGAGAAATAGAAAACAAGTATACTCCATTTTCTTCATGGTAGCCCTTCAAGTATTTGGAGAAACCTTTCCTGTCTTCTTTTAATTGTCTCTTTATCAGGCTAGACTTAAACAGCTATTTTAGTTTTCCTTCACAGAATCTTAGCAACTTCTTCAGCTTGGCTTGCCCTCTCCTGAAACCAACTCAGTTTTTCAATGTTGACTCTTTTTACGAATAAAAACATATCATCCAGAACTAATTGTAGTATTTACACACTTGGCTTGACTGGTAAAGAGCAGAATGGATGTTATGCAACTATTTGCCTAGACATATTTTAGAAATGTCACAGTGGAATATGAGTACTTCTGCATGTCTCACTCACAGTATTTTGGCATGCACCTTTTCTAATTATCACTGATTTCAACTGGTTGGTTTCCATTTTGATAGAAGTATCAGAAGTATGCCATTTAAGAACTTAATTGAGCAAGGTTCAACATGTTCGGTGTCCTTTTAAAGACATTTAACTTAAGTAAAAGCATTACCCAACATTACCATTAATTTCTTGATTGCAGATGCTGCATGAACCTTACAAATAAAAAGGTTTATTTACTATATGTCTGTCCTTCCCTCTTTGTGCCAGAAGACCCATATCCAGGTAAAGCATATAACATTTACTGGCATAAAATAGATCCTCCTCTTCCTCCTCCATACATAATATGCATACAGACATTGTTTATGTTTGAACACTTCTTTTTCTAAACATAAATCTGCTTTTCTATGTGTTGAGGTATCCTCCGTTAGGAGAATGAGCGCGCTCAGGGAAACGTAGTGAGAGTGGTGTTGAATAACACATGACCAGCATACAGATACACTGAATAGTAAAATGTAGGTTTTACTTCCAGTAAATGGGTAAACAAAGTCCAACAAACAGTCCAAATCATACATTGTTAAAGCAGTTAGCATCAGTCCAGGGATAATCCAAAAACCAAGTCAAGTATCATAAACAAAGTTCAGTAAATGGAGTTTGCTAACAGTTGCAAGACTCACAACAATCCAAGCAGAACAACAATCAGGCATACAGCAAAACAGGAAATGTAAGGAGAAAGAAACCAGGTTTCTGGCTCCATCTTATGGCTGCTGGAGGAACCTCAGCCAATCACAATTACACATTTTCTTAAAGATACAGTATTAAATTACTATCCTAGTTTATATATTTCCAACCCAACTGTTAGGTGACTATCATTCCTAACACTATGTATGAAATACATAGCAGTTACAATTTTTATTTAATGCATTACAAACATGTCTGAGAAATAAAGAACAACACATATGGATAGTATATGATTACACAATCAGAACTTCTGATGCCTTGATTTAGCAGCAATAGTTTCAAAATATTTTTAAAATGTTTGTTTTAATGTAGTTGTCTTGTGATGACCCGGAGTATGGCACAAAAGCAACCAAGTCAAAAAAGAAAGTAAAGTCCCTTTAATTCCTCCAACTTGGCCCCCAATGTCCAGTTATCATTGGCTGGAGAAAAAACTCTCCCAAGAAAAGTTTTTAAAGGGAAGAAATTCTGTCCGAACCCAAAGTACATCTAAATTATAAAACTAACACTAAAAACTAACACAAACCATGTTGCAGCAATTAATGAGACAGGGCAGGATAAGGAATTGCAGACTTCAAAAGATAATGAAACACACACAGTTGGGAGGACTCCAGAACCCAAATAAGACTTGACAAACCAAAATAATTCACGCTTTGCTCCCAGCAAGGTGCAAACGCCCCTTTTAATTCCTGTTTCCCAGCTGCAGCTAATGAAGGGAATCAGGGCCCTTTTCTCTCCCGTAACCCACGTAGCTCACATTGCTCCCTTATCCATTCCTCCCTGCATGTCCTAGGATGAAGAGGGGGTGGGCCTGGGTCTTCCTCTGAATGCCCAGCTGGACTGTGCCCTTCCCCAGTTTCTTTCACAGCCACTGGAGCCACACTCCCACTCCTTGTCAGCTCCTCAATCTCCCCCTCAGAATCAGATTCCAACAGGGGCATAACACATCTGATTCCAATCACATTTAAAGCATATTCATATTATTATCCATTTATGTATTTTCCATTATATATCAAAGTGCCTCTCGTAGTAAATTAGAACATCTCATATCATCAGCATCATTAGCAGGCAACATACACATTGAATAAATCATTATTATCATTATTTTCTCCTCGCCTTTAATACAACACAAGAGGGTATATTTAATCCTCCCAGTCCATCACTTTAACCAGTGGACAAACCAGTTCCAAATCTGAACACTTGTTTGTTCACCATCCATTTTCTAATAATTGTTTCTGATCAAAGTAGTTTAGTCTATCATGGGCAAGAGATCAGGGTAGCAACAGCGATAGTGCTTAGACTTATATATCACTTTATAGTGCTTCACAGCTAAAAACCAAGATCTCTGGAATTCTAGTCTCATCTTGTACGAAAGGGCCAGTCACTGTTTCTCAACCCAACCCACCTCACGGGGTTGCTGTTGTGGGGAAAATAAGAATAGAATAGAATAGAATAGAATAGAATAGAATAGAATAGAATAGAATAGAATAGAATAGAATAGAATAGAATAGAACAGAACAGAACAGAACAGAATAGAATTCTTTATTGGCCAAGTGTGATTGGACACACAAGGAATTTGACTTGGTGCAAATGCTCTCAGTGTACATAAAAGAAAATATATATTCATCAAGAGTCAAGAATCATAAGGTACAACACTTAATAATAATACATAGGGTACAAGAAGAAATAAGAAGAAAAGAGTATTATGTACGCTCATGGCCTTGAGTTGTTTATAAAAATAATGAAGATAGGATAAAAATAAATCAATAAAAATAAATCAATATGAAGTGGTAGGAAACGATAAAGGCTCCCACAGTTTGAAATCTGCCAGTACATTCTGGTCAGAGTGGGAGGTGGAATGACAAGTTTCTTGGAAATGAATTCAGCACAACTGTAGTATTTTGTATTTACATCCTGATCTAGTTAAACAGATAAAGTGCTATATCAAAACTTGAAGAGTTCAAAAAAAGTCAACCACTTTCTGAAATCCCAGTTTTCACAAAAATGCATGAGCATTCAATAAACTTGCAAGATGTAAAAGTCAGTAAAAGCAACTTCCTTTCTCCCTGGAGTTTTTTTTTTCTTTTTCCCAAAGGCAGAGTTGTATAAAGTTCACAAATACAAGACTGGATTTGAATTGTTAGTGTGCCTTCAAGTTAGTGTTGATTCTTAGTGACTGCCTGGGCTAGTTCCTGCAGGGTTCTTTGGCAAGATTTTTTTGGAAGTGGTTTGCCATATTGTCTTCCAGCAGAGGTGGTATTCAGCAGGTTCTGATGAGTTCTGGAGAACCGGTAGCAGAAATTTTGAGTAGTTTGGAGAACCGGCAAATACCACCTCCACCTGGCCCCATCTCCATCTATTCTCTGCCCCTTGAATCCCAGCTGATCAGCTGGGTCTCCTTTTGTTGTCCTGCACAGTAGAACAGAGCTGGAAAGCAGGTTAGTGGGGTGGGGAGGGAATGGAGATTTTACAGTACCCTTCCCCTGCCACACCCACCAAACCCAACTCACAGAACCAGTAGTAAAACAAATTTAATCCCACCACTGCTTCTAGGACAGAGAAATTGTGACTGACCTGATTGGTTTATGTCTAAGATAGGACTAGAACACAATCTCCTGATTTCTGAACTGGTGCCTTAACCATTTCACCCAAACTGGTCTTGCTTTCAATGCTAATTCATTAATAATTACATTTAAAACAAATGTGTAGATAGGCTTATGTTCTAGATAGGAACAATGAGAAAGTACTATCTTGGTCACTACCTTAAAAGACTCTGTCAAATCCAGGAAAATTCGCCCAGTGCAAGCAAGGTCTTCATTGTTCATAGTTGTACCTTATGTTTAATATATTGTTTGTAATACATCCTTCAATTAAATGAAAAAAAATATGACCACATATAAAATGACCTATGAAAACAGAACATTCAGACAATAATATGATATTTCATGCAAAGTAACATAGAAGTAGGAGATTATCTAGTATAATTGGAGACAGTGAACAGTTTAGCTTATATATTCTCACTGTGTATTACTGTGTTTTACACAATGAAGCTACATTATAAGCAGTAGCAGACTGAGATGGAATTCAATTGATAGCCTGGGAAGATTAGCAAAATATGCATAATAAATATATTGTATACAGCTTTTTCCCACCACAGGTTGGAATGCTTAATACATTGATTCAATAAAATAAATCAGTAAATTCCTATATAATTCAAGGGCACAACAAAAATTATGACCACCTGAGTCGCTAGAGATGGTACATCATTATAAAAAGGTTTAATAAATCTGTACAACAAATAGAAGACTTTAAATCAAACCTGAGCAAACGTTCTGAGATTATAAAGCAGCTCCAACTTGGTAAAATATTAACTTGGTTGTTGACTCCGATTCAGACACCAGCATTTTGGATGTTAATTTTTCAATTTTATTTCACCATTCAGTGTTCAGGATTCACTATGTGAGAAACATTCTATCTTGATCATAGCCACATCCAACAAAATCTGTGGAGAGCTATTGTAAATTAGAAAGTAATATAGTAAAGATTGGGTTGAATACAATTTATCAAATATTTTAGTGAATCCAGCACTTACGGAGAATAATTAACTTTTAATCATAGATTAAAGATATCACTATCCACTATGCATTTGGGATCTAAAGTACTGTTTTAGAGGAATATAATTAGACTGTCTAAATAAGTATTAATATAGTAACTTAGCTTCAGAAATAAAATTGTATCTTTTCATGACCAGTTGTAATGGAGCAGAAATGGTAGAATTAAGAAAACAAATAAAAGCAGAAAACTCAGGATAACCATGCCCTGCCTTTAAAAAAAAAACAAAACTTGGGTGCTTACTGTCAGTATGAAAGACAATTCTATATACCTAAATTGGTCCTTATCAGTGGTGGGATTCAATTTTTTTTTTACTACCGGTTCTGTAGGCATGGCTTGGGGGGCATGGCTTGGTGGGTGTGGCAGGAGAAGGATACTGTAAAATCTCCATTTCCAGTAACCTGCTTTCCAGCTCCATTCTCCTGTGCAGGGCAACAAAAGAAGACCCAGCCAATCAGCTGGGACTTGGAAGGCAGAGAATAGATGGTGGCAGGGCCAGTCAGAGGTGGTATTTGCTGGTTCTCCGAACTACTCAAAATTTCCGCTACCGGTTCTCCAGAACTGGTCAGAACCTGCCGAGTACCACCCCTAGTCCTTATCCCATATGTTTTGATTATTTGATTTGGGGATTTTAGTATGATAATTTTTGGTCTCTTAATGCTGATTGGAGTTTTTTAAAATAAAATCACAGCATCATATTCATCAAGTCGGATTGGAAAACAACCATACTTGTCATCTTAGGAATCAGGATCAAAAATGTGCAAGGATCTGATTAATTAATTAAAGTTAAGGGTTTTTAATGTGAGCCTTTTCCTAGCACATATAAAGTTTTCATCCTTTTTCTCTGTCATCATGCCAAATGTATAAATCCAGACTTTGGTTCAAGGCTAATTGAAACTTCAATTCTTTTAGATAAAAAAATCATAGAAACACGTCCAAATAATTAGACCTGTACTGGATTTGATGAGCAAAAGCTGCCAACAACCTTTTTTTTTTTGGGGGGGGGGCACTTACGAGGATACTGTATGCATGTCTATGCATGCTCCATTTTCTTCCACCAACTTATACAGATAAAACAGAACACTGCAGTCAACTGCATAGAATGAATGTAGTCAAAAGAATCCAGCAAAAATAATAAAGATGCATTCTCCCCACCCATTGCCAAGTCTTAAAAGATTCTAGATAAGAAGCATTCACCAAGTAATAGTATTTTGTATTGTTTTGTATTGTTTTTGTATTGTTTCAATTTTGAATGAATTGAAATTCAAAGCAAACTTTCCTGTTAAGGGAAATTATATTAAGCACTTTGAATTTAATTATCTTTGACAATGTATGTGAAAGTTAAGGTTTTATACATGTCGGTCTTTCTATCTCACAACAGATTATCCAAATGTAAACTGATCAAAACTCTTCCTCATCTAAATTCTGGATATGCTCCAATTTGTCAAAGTCTTTCATCAGTGGCAAACAAAATATGGTAGAACATTTTCCAACCAACACACGACTATTTAAATAGAAGCCATAGTATAATTCTTTGCATGTATATAGTTACGTGCATCTAGCATGAAGGTAATATTTTATATGCACAAAATATATAAGATTATATATTTTTCAATGGGCAAGATGACAAAAGGTGATGAGTGGCAGGGAGAAAGTAAAATTGATTAATTCATTCTTTGCATCTGTCTTGACATGAAAGGAAAAACAGTCCAACCTGTCAAAAAGGGTATGTAAAAGAAAGATTACGAATAAAAGTAAAATAGGGGAAAAAATGTAAGGGAATACCTGTCCACTCTAGACAAGTCCAAATCACCAGGACCAGTTGGATTACATCGCAGGGTTCTGAAGGAGCTGCTGGAAATGATCTCAGAACCACTATAGCAGAAGTGGTATTCAGCAGGTTTTGGCCAGTTCTTGAAAACTGTTAGCGGAAATTTTGAGTAGTTTGGAGAACCAGCAAATACCACCTCTGACTGGAGATTTTACAGTATCCTTCCCCTGCCATGGCCATCAAACCAGGCCCATAGAACCAGTAGTAAAAAATGTGGAATTCTACCACTGCACTGTAGCATATCTTTCAAAGATCCTGGAGCAACCACTACAGGACTGGGAAAGAACTGATGTGTTTCCTATCTTCAAAAAAAGAGGGAAAAAATGGATCCAGAGACCTACAGACCAATCAACCTGATATCAATATCAGGAAATATCCTGGAAAAGATAAACAGGCAACAGATCTGGAAAACCTAGAAACAAGCAAAGTTATAATTAGAAGCCAACATGGGTTTGTCAAAAAACAGATCATGCCAAACAAATCTTATTGCATTTTTAGTCAAAGTGACTAAATCAGTAGACTAGCAAAAGACTAGCTGTGAACATAGCTGTGAACTAGCTGTGAACAAAAAGACTAGCTGTGAACATAATATGCTTGAACTTCAGTAATGCACTTCACAAAGTAGACCACAATCTATTATTTGCTAAGATAATATGGGTTATATAGCATCACCTCCAGATGGATCATAACTATCTGACCAATTGCTTTCAATGTATAGTCCTCAATAGGATTAAATCGACATGGAGGGAAGCACTCAGTGGTCCTATCTTAAGCCCAGAACTCTTCAACATCTTCATACATCAACTCATCAAATTTACAGAGCACTTGAATCTGATGGGAACAGGTAATACTTTAAAAGGTGGGCTATAAAATCCACAAAGATCTTGACACACTTAAAACACTGGGCCCTATCCAACAAGTGCAATTCAGTGGTGGGAAAAGTAAGGTTTTATACTTAGGAAAGAAAAATCAAATACCCAGCTATAGAATTGGTGGTATCTGACTCAACAGTAGTAACTGCGAGAAGAATATAAGAATCCTAGCAGACAGCAACTTAACTATGAGCCAGCAGTGTGCTGCAGCTGGAACCTAGGCTGCATTAACAGAGGGATAGATTCAAGATCATGTGAAGTGTTTGTGCCACTTTATAATGTCTTGGTAAGACCACATTTGTAATATTGCATCCAGTTTTGGTTGACGTTGTAAGAGGAAAACATGAATAAAATCCATTGTGTATTGTGTAGCTGTGACTCAAACCTCAAACTGTGAGTTAATACTTTTCTACTGCAAAAGGGAGAGTTGAAACATTGAACAATCTCACGTTGTGCTCTGGGAAAATCTGGGAAAATGTGTACGTGTTAGAAAGCATCCAACTTCCTGATGTCCCATATTAGGTGATGAATTGTATACTGAAATTCAATAGGTGAAATGCAAGCCATCATAGGATGGAGCGGTAGGTAAGGGTATAAAATAGAATGCAAACTTTGCTCTGAGTTCCTCCCATCTGCCAGGGTAGGAAACCGTTTCTGCAGAAATGCTACAATAAAGCTGTTTTCCTTGGATTAATATCGAATCTTTGGTGGTTTTTCAAGCCCCCACCCCACAATTTGGCAAGCCGAGCCAGGAGCCTCAATGGTGGCCTTCTGGAAGCTGGGGACTAGGTGAGTAGTGGCCACAACCTCCCATTGAGAGGTGCCTCCTCCCCAAATTCTGGTCAGCTCCAGAGGCAACTGGTAATCCAGACAATCCTCGGAAACAGCGTTTTGCCGGCTGATAGTCTGGGACTATCGAAAAGAGAATAGAGGAAAGCCTGAGTTGGGGACGCCCACACATCCACTACCTCGGAGGTCTGGAGTGATCAGGTAAAACTTGTTTCTTTCATTTGAAAAGATTAGAGGAGGGAATCCTTAAACTCTCAGGAGAGAATCCAGCACTTGCTGGAGAATCGGACTGGTTAATCGAGTAAGGAAGTGATGGGAAAGGGACAGAGTAAGGGATTGGGGGATCCAGGAAGAGATTATCAGGAGTTAGAAACTGAATCAGATGGCAGGAAACCAATACCCACAGATTCGCCTTTGGGACAGCTGCTCCAACAGTGGTTCTCCCCGAATCTGAAACACTTTACGAAGGAGCTGGAGAAGAAACATAGGATTTACCTTAGTAGAAACCGGTGGCCAAAATACCCTCTAATTGATCCTAAATTCCCATACCACTGGGCTGCGGACGGGGAGACCAGTATTTATTGGATAAATCAAGTAAAAGAATACACAATTGGACATAAGATGAATTCACAATTACCATACATTGAGGTGTGGTTTCATGTAAATTTTGAGGGTCCTGACCCACCGGCGGGACAATATTGCGCAAAGCAGAATGAAGAGGGATTGGATGAATACTTGTATAAGACACATCTGTTGCCCCCTCCAATTCCGCAGGCTCTGATAGTGCCTAACGTGCCAGTACACCAAGCAGCAATGATTCCTCTGCTGCCATCACCCCTTCCCTCTCAGCAGCCGCCCCCGTATAGACCGCTGCTGAGAGAGCTGCGTCAACTTGAACAAAACTTAAAAAACTTGCCTTTTCCGGAACAACCTCAGGCATCTGCCTTTCCCCTCCTTGAAGTCCCGAACGAAGTAAATGCCCAGGGAAACGTGGTTTCAATGTATGCGGTGTTTCCAATTAAGGCAAGTGAACTACGGGACTTAAAGAAGACCTGTTAAGCCTGTGTTCCCCAACCAGGGTTAAGGAGACAAGCTAAACAGAATGTGCAGCGTTAGTCAGATAGGCACACAGATAAATGAGTGAGATAATTTTGTATGTTTGTTAACATACAGTAAAAATAACAGACACGCTTGTGCTATCAAAATATAATTTATTCCATTTAGAGTTTATAGCATAGTCAAAATAACAGTCCATTAGTCATGTATCATTTTAGTCAGTCCATTCAAGGATATTCAATTGGCAAAGTCCGTGTTGAATATCCAATGTCAGTTCACTTACAATAAAACAGTCTTTTCTCTCTCCCGTTCCAGTAGGGAAAAACGCAGTCTTCATCCAGTAATTAGGGATCATCAAGCCAGAGAGAGCAAGCTGACGTTCCTTGCTTTTTTTATGGTGCTTTCACAACCACTCCCTTAATTACATTCCTATAGTTAAAGTTGCAGACACTTTAACTAACAAACCATGATAACATATTTATTATTTTACCTAAACCAGTTAGGGTAAACAATGTTATCCCTAACAAGACCCTTCCAAGACTTCACGAAAATGCCAATAATGTGTCAGAACAATTAGAGTTGTTTTTGGGACCAAATGATTACACGTATCCAAAATTGATGTATGTTTTGGGACATCTATTCACCCCAGAAGAAAGGGATTTGATGAGACAAGGGGCTATAGAGGTCTGGCACAGATCACAACTGGGGAATGATAATGCGGTTGCTGGAGATGTGAAATTCCCATTGGCCACTCCTGATTGGGAGATACAAAATGAGGAGCATAGACAGAATATGTGGGACCTTAAAACAATGATATTAAATGGTATCAAAATTACTGTGCCACAGGGGAGGAATTTAACCAAAGCCTTTGAAGTAACACAAGGCAAACATGAATGCCCTGGTGACTATTGTACAAAGTTGAGGGAAAAGTCTGGAAAAATATTCTGGAGTAGACCCAAGCACACCTGCGTTTGAATCCATGCTGAAAATGCAGTTTGTGACTGGAGCCTGGCCAGATATTCAGAAGAAAATTCAAAAATTAGATAATTGGGGCGCAGTTGGAATGACAGATCTCCTGAAAACCGCTCAACAAGTATTTGTTAACAGGGATACTGTGAAAACCAGACAGAAATCTCAAATGATGTTGGCTACAATGCAGGCTGCAGCTAAGAATGAGGTGAAGAAAAGTGTGGATTGTGTAAGGGGGGCAATGGGAGGCCAGGGTGAGAGAAGGCAAGGCAGAATGCAAGGAAGTTTCAGAGGAAGAGGAAGAGGTTTCAGAGGGATGGGAATAAGACAGCGTGGAATGGATAGAAGCTGCTTTAGGTGTGGGAGTATCCTACCAACCAACTTTGCACGCGAGTGTCCTACCAACCAAAGGACTGTTCCGGCTCCTTTAATAGGACCTGTGGAGAGCCATTGGTAAACATTTCACTGGGTCCTGACCATCAGGAGTGGCTGTTTCTGATAGACACTGGCGCAAGCCGGACTTCTGTGTGTGACCCAATAGAGGGTGCACATAGATCAAGGAAAATGATAAAAGTAGTGTGGGTGAGTGGAAAATCACAGGATGTGAGGGTGTTTGAACAAATCAGACTGGAAATGAATGAAGTGGTGACTGAGGCTGAAGTGTTGTATATTCCTGATTCTGGAGTGAATTTGCTAGGAAGAGATCTGTTACCTGCATTTGGTATCCAGCTGTGGGATACCGGGAAGGGAGTAAGCATGTGGAAGATGACTGTGGAAGATGAGAGGGCAATTTTGGATGAGGTTTGGGCAGGAGATGAGAAGGTAGGGTGAATGAACATTCAGCCAATCAAGATTCAAGTGCAGCCTGGGGTGACAAAGCTTTGGACATCACAATATCCAATGAGTAGAAGGGGGAGAGAGGGGTTGAAGCCTGTGATTGATAAATTGTTGAATTGATAAATTGTGGGTATGTTGGAGCCTACTATATCATCTTTTAATTCTCCAATACTTGCTGTGTTGAAGAAGAATGGGAAACATAGATTGGTTTTGGACTTGAGGAGGATCAATAGCATAGTGGTTCCCAGATTCCCGGTGGTTCCTAACCCCTATACTATCTTGGGATGAATCCCTCCTAAAGACAAATGGTTTACTGTAGTAGATCTGAAGGATGCTTTCTGGGCATGCCCCCTTGAGGAAAGAAGTAGAGACCTGTTTGCATTTGAATGGAATGATCCTGAGAGTGGAAGGAAACAGCAATTAAGGTGGACAGTACTCCCCCAGGGATATACTGAGAGCCCTTTGTTGTTTGGACAGGCTTTAGAAGAGAAGTTAGTGTCTTTTGAGAAAGGGAAAGGGATCATGTGGATTCAGTATGTGGATGATTTTTTGCTGACTGAGGAGAAAGAAAAAGAGGTCAGAGCAGCATCTGTGGCTTTGTTAAATTGGCTGAAGGAGCAAGAATTGACAGTTTCAAGGGAAAAGATCCAATTTGTGGAAAGGAAGGTGAAATATTTGGGGCATTATATTCAGCAGGGGGTGAGGTCCCTGGATCCTGAGAGGGTGAAAGGGATCATGAGCTTGGCTCCTCCCAGAAATAAGACGGAAGTCAGGAAAGCCCTTGGATTGCTGGGGTATTGCAGAGCCTGGGTGGACCAATACACTGTGTTAGCCCAATTCCTGCACAGGAAATTGGTAGGGAAAGGAGAGAGTATAGAATGGTTAGAGGGAGATGATGAGAAGTGGAAGGATTTAAAGAAGGCACTGTCATCTGCACTGGTTTCGGCTTTGCCCAATTTGAAGCTCCCATTTCATCTATATGTGTCAGCAGCCCAGGGAACGGCACTAGGAGTGTTGGCGCAGAAAAGGGGGGGCAGTATCAGCCCATCGCCTTTCTGAGCAAGACTCTGGAGACGGTAGTAAGGGGATGGCCAATCTGTATGCAGGCTGTGGCTGCTACAGCTATGTTGGTAGTAGAGAGCAAGAAATTAACCTTTGGAGGGGCCCTGGTGGTGCATTCTCCTCATCAGGTTACTTCTGTGCTAAGTCAGTTGGCAACAACCTGGATGACAGAAGGACGGATTCTCAAATATGAGACCATTTTGAGAACCAGTCCTGATGTAGTGATTGGAACAGATAGGAATCTGAACCCAGCCGAATTTTTAGAAGGAGGAAGGCAGGAATGGGAGGCTGAAGACCATGATTGTTTGTTGCAAGTACATTTGATGACAAAGGTGAGGGAGGATCTGGAAGAGACTCCTTTGAAAGATGGGGAGAGATGGTTTGTGGATGGATCAAGTAGGGTTGAAGAAGGAAAAAGGAAGTCAGGATTTGCAGTTATGACAGGAGAAGGGGAGGTCATAGAAAAAGGCTCCCTTCCTTCTTCATGGTCTGCACAAAAGTGCAAGTTGTTTGCTTTGAAGAGAGCTTTGGAATTGGCTGAAGAAATTGATGTGACAATTTGGACTGATTCCAAATGGGGTGTGGTCCATACCTTTAGTAAGATCTGGCAGGAGAGGGGCTTTATCAAGTCTGATGGGAAACAAGTTGAACAATGACAGCTTCTGGAACAGGTTCTGGAGGCCCTGCAACTGCCAAATCAAGTGTCAATAGTACATGTGAATGCTCATCAGAAACAGGATACCCCAGAAGTAGTTGGAAAGAGGTGGGCAGACAAATGGGCAAAAGAAGCGGCAGGGGAGATGGAGTTGGTAATGGTATCAATTCCCTTGTTGGAAGTAGAAGAGGATGAGAATTGGAAGCCAGAAGGGAAAGAGAAAGATGAGTTGGAAGGAGGAGGGTGCACACTAACAGAGGATGGGTGGAAAACATCAGAAGAGGTGAAAATCGTCCCAGGGATGTAATGAGGGGAATTCTAGAAAAAGTACACAAAGGGGGACACTGGGGAACGGAAGCATTGGTGATGGCTGTAAAGCCACATTTCTGGAGCCCCAAAATGTGGACATTAGCTCAAAGCATTTGCTGGAAGTGCTTGATCTGCCTTAAGGTAAACAAGAAGGCAGCAAGGAAGAAAGAAATGGGGGGAAGGCCTTTGGTTAGTTGGCCGTTTCAAAGGACTCAGATCAATTTCACAGAGCTCCCAGAAAAGGGGAAATGGAAGTACTTATTGGTGGTTAAAGATCAATTAACAGGATGGGTAGAGGCATATCCCACCAGAAGGGCAACAGTCCCCACGGTGACCAAGATCCTGTTAGAACAAATTATCCCCAGATATGGCATGATGGAAGCAATTGATTCGGATAGAGGAACACACTTTACACAAAAAGTTTTGCAGTCAGTGATGTCTGCGATTGGGGTGAAATGGGATTTGCAAACTCCTTGGCATCCCGAGTCCAGTGGCCAGATGGAGAGAGCTAATGGCGAGTTGAAGAAACATCTGACCAAGCTCCAATTGGAAAATGGATTGCCTTGGACAAAGAATCTGCCCCTGGCACTCCTTAGAATTAGAACATGCCCAAGGAAAGACACAGGGGTCTCCCCTTTTGAAATGTTAATGGGGCGACCCTACCTGGCCAGACTGGGAAATCCTATACCTGGATTTGTTCCTGAGAAAATATTTGCAGGCACTGTCCAGGTCTTTGTTTTCTCTTTATAAACAGGGTTTGTTGGCGCAATGACCACCACTTGTGGGAAGCCAACACCCTTATGAAGTTGGAGATTGGATTCTAGTAAAGACGTGGAGAAGCTGCAACCTAGCTGGGAAGGCCCGTACCAGGTGCTGTTGACAACTGAATCTGCAGTTCGCACTCGAGAAGGAGGCTAGATGCATTACAGCAGAGTCAAGAAGGCACCAGATCCAAATTCTATGTGGAGTGCAGTTCCAGTGGATGGTCAGCCGCTGAAACTCACCTTAAAAAGATGAAGAAGATTGGACCCTGGACTGAGCTAACCACCTTGATGATAGTACTGATGATTGCATCAGGAGGACAGACTCCATATATTGGACCAGCTGGAGACTTGGGGACAGATTTATGGGAAGACAATACATACATGAAGGATTTGAAGGAGTTATCACAAGCATTGAACATAACTAACTGCTGGATGTGCATGCACATGCCAGGGAAGACAGGGGAGGGTTTAACATTACATGCAATCCCACTAAGTCAACAGGATTTGAGACCAAAGGGAAATAAATTTGAACAGGCTCCTATGAAAAGAGACATATCCGGGAAGGCATTTGTCCATTTGAGAGAAAAAGCATATGCGTGTTTCAAGAGAAATGTATCCAAAGGAGTGGATTTGGGTGATTGGGAAAAATGCAACAAAACCTTTGATATGCCTTTATCTTGTAGTAACCACAGTTATTCTAACACTCATCATCAATTGAGTTATTTTAATCACGACCAATACCAGATGTGTATGTATTTTGAAGATATAATCAATTGGACTCGGACTTTGAATCAATCATACACCATGGAAAATTTTAGGTGGGTGTTGTGTGGGAAACATGTGTACAGAGAAATGCCACCACGTTGGAGTGGGATTTGTACCATGGGATACGTGATACCAGTAATATTTAAATTGAATACCTTACCCCAGGGACGGATTCAGAACAAAAGAGAAATCAGTTCAGGACTAACGCTGGGGGGAAGGTTGAAAACACAGATAGCATGGGGAATGCTGGCACCATTGGGAGTAGCCATGAATTATAGAGATTTACATATTCTGAATAACTTTACAGTAGTCATGTTTAATGATACTATCAAAACGATCAAAATGCTCAACATGGAACTTTCTGAAGTTAGAAAAGTGGCTTTGCAAAATAGATATGCATTAGACATTGTATTAGCTGCAAAAGGGTGTGTGTGTGTTTTGATTCATTCACATTGCTGTGTATATATCCATGATTTCCAACCCAGTATTACAAAAACAGTGCAAATGATGGAGGAACACATTCGTTCTAATCCATTATTACAAAGAGGTGATTCCTCATTTCCAGATCTGTGGGGGGCATTACGGTCTTGGCTTCCCAGCACTGCTTGGTTAAGATCTACAATTATGGGAATTATATTAATTATTATATGCTGTGTGATGTTGTGTTGTTGCGTTCAGTGTTTCCCTGGTGTAATAGCAATGTGTGTAAGATTAGGGAAAACTGTAGGTTCAAGATCCAGGAAGCAGGAGGAAGAACCTCTGATGATGTTTCAGAAGGAAATGGCTCTGAAAGAGGCTGGGGATCTGTTGTGTGCATTTGAGTCAAGATTGTTAGCAGAAAAGGGGGGAATTGTAAGAGGAAAACATGAATAAAATCCATTGTGTATTGTGTAGCTGTGACTCAAACCTCAAACTGTGAGTTGATACTTTTCAAACTGCAAAAGGGAGAGTTGAAACATTGAACAATCTCACGTTGTGCTCTGGGAAAATCTGGGAAAATGTGTACGTGTTAGAAAGCATCCAACTTCCTGATGTCCCATATTAGGTGATGAATTGTATACTGAAATTCAATAAGTAGATTGTAAACCAAACCATCATAGGATGGAGCGGTAGGTTAGGGTATAAAATAGAATGCAAGCTTTGCTCTGAGTTCCTCCCATCTGCCAGGGTAGGAACCCGTTTCTGCAGAAATGCTACAATAAAGCTGTTTTCCTTGGATTAATATCGAATCTTTGGTGGTTTTTCAAGCCCCCACCCCACACATGATACCAAAAAGATACTGGCTCAAGAAAGAATGCGGAGAAGAACAGCGATTAGGGGACTGGTTGCAGGAACTGGGTATGTCTAGTCTAATGAAGAGAGAAACTTGGGGTGACATGATAGCAGTATTCCGGCATTTTAAGGGCTGCCACAAAGAAGAGAATTTATTTATTTATTTTCCAAAGCACCAGAAAGCAAGGCAAGAAACAATGGATGGAAACTGGAAAAAGAGAAAATCAACACGGAACTAAAGAGAAATTTCTTGACAGTGAGAACAATTAATCAGTCTGAATTGGCATAGACTCTTCTGGTTGAGCAACAGATTGAACTAGATTTATTTTATTTTATTTTACTTTTTGATGGTTGCCATCTCATCAAGTGACTCTTGGTAGAACAAAATTAAATGAATTTAACTTTCATGATCTTAACTGAGATGCCAAAAGGAATGACTGACTCCCAATCAAAGTCCTGAGCTATTGCAACAAGAAGCACTCAGGGGGTTAAATATATATATAACAGCAACTTTCCAATTAGATGCAGGCTAAAATGAATCCCTGGGCAGAGCTTGATAATTTTAATTATATGTACTAGATTCAAAGGCTATAAGTGGCTCCTGGATTGTTTCCTGCTTTCCTTGGTGTTATCATAGCCATGGGATTCTAAAAATGTTGCTAGTTTTCCATTCTGCTAATTTATTTGTAATTAAATTACTTGCTTCAAGCTGGTTGCCTCCTCTGATGCAGAATGCACAAAGCGAGATAAATATGCAGACTGATCACTACTGAAATTTTATATTACCGGGGAAAAGTCTTCAATGCCCTCATTAGATTAATATTAATTGAGAACTAGTATAGAACAATGGTTAGGGTTCTGAGACACAAACTAGAAACTTCTGTCTCATATTTCAGTTTGCAATGAACATTCTATAAAAGCCCTAAGCAAGTCACTAAGGTTCAACTACCCAGGTGTAAAAGAAGATAATCATGCATAATTGCTTGCATAGTTGTTGAAGCACAATGTGGGATCATTTTGAACAAATTTTGGAATAACTTCCACTATGTAAAAGTATTTAGAGAAAAATGAGGAGTCCTTCAAATATGCCTTTGATGTGAATATTTCTACACTCATTCTGTAAATTGGCATTAATGGATGAATTATTGTATAGTGATCTGGATTTGGTATTACCAAAGAAAACTTTTTCTCTTATAACAGAATACAGTGTGGATGGAGTTCTTAACATTCAGTGCAGACAATATTAAATTTATATTTTAAATTTAGATGACAAATTCAGACTGTATAGATTACCATTTTCCAATCATATAGTTTCTATTTTACAAACCTATGCTACTCTTTGTATTCAAAACATCATGTTCAAAGTGATCTGCTTTGTGAATTGCTGTGTCATGAACTGAATCTTCTACCATGTTCACAATACACTGTTCCATTACTGGCTTACTATATCATGATTATGTTTTAATTCTATTGTCCTAGACAATACAGCAAAAGCCTTATAATTCTATTTCCCATTTTTAATCTCTGGAGGTCAGCCAGGCAGAAAGACAATGTACTTTCCCACACATAACAATCTGGCATAGACTTTTGCATGAAATAGAAAAAAAAAAAGAACTTATGATTTATGATTTTGATGATTAGAGATGGAATAGATTATTAAAAAAGAGAGAGAATTATGTTGTAATCATAGAGTAAGAGGTACATTTATAATTGTACTTATAGCTGCTGTAAAGTTGCTTCTGTCAACTTGTGCCGGTTTCCAAGTCACCATACAAAAGAGTGGTCAGAAAACCCCTGAAGGAGCATACAGCAAATGAACATTTCAAGCTTCTCTCACAGAGATTGTAATAGAGGCAACCGGGTATTCTGGGTGCAAAAATCCTTTATTGGAGATTGTGATTGATGACATCTAGCCCATGAATGTATTCCTCTGGACAATCTGAATTATGAAACATCCAGAGAGGTGGGAGGAAACAGGGTCATAGGTGATTGTAAATTATGTACCTCAGAGTCGGCTTCATACAGATCATGCCGGTATGTCACTCCTAATAAATTCTTTGAAGTTTGGCTCAAGGCTCATGATTTAATTAGGGCGATCGCTGGAATTCTGGCAGCTTCTTTATATCTGTTTTCTTTCTTTTCTATTTTTCTTTTTATGTTTTCCTTTCTTGCACTTTCTTTTTGACTGCTTTCTTTTTTTCTTACTTTATATTAGTGTGTATTAGTTTTCATTTTCCTTTTTTTTAAAAAAAAAAAAAAACATAGATATCTATACAGTATCCTTTTGAAAACATGCTATTGTAATGATCCATAATCTCTCAAAATAACCCAAAACCCAAAACATATATTAAAGTCTGGTAAGGCCTTCAACTGTTTTATTTGGCACAGTTTAAAGTCCCAAAAGTAACTAATGAGGCAAACAGAAAACCAAAACAAAAGGCATTGATGAGAGTTCCAATGCAATCCAAGATAACTAATCATAAACTCTAGGAAAATAATTGAGGAGAGTCCATGAGAAGAACACCAGCACAGATAAACCTCTTTCAAAGTGAACACTAACATTGACTCCTGCAATCTCCTCTTGAGTAGACCTCGCTTTTCCCTGATCCTCTCCTCCCTGCGTGACCTAGAATGGATAGGGGATGGGCCTGGATCCTCCTCTGACTGCTCAGCCATCCTCTGCCCTTCCCCAGCCTCCTCCACCACTTCTGGAGCCACACTCCCACTCCCTGTTGGCTGTTCCTCCTCTTCCTCAGAGTCAGTCTCCACCAGGGGCATGACACTACTGTGGATTCATCTGTGGACACAAAGATAGCTCCAGACCCCCAGTCTGGCAGTGTATAGTCTAGCACAATAGCGGCATTGGAAGTCCATTGTTGTGAAATCTGTGGATGTTATCCTGTAACACCACTCATGATGTTTCTGGCAGTATCTGTCTTCAAAACTGGTGAGGGCTTCATATCACAGAGCTTGCCAGAAGGTTTTGACAGCAGCTGAAGCTCCTGAATGTCACAGTGGTACAGGGTTAATTTCATAACACTGTTTACAGTGCTTGTATGGTTGATCTCTAGGTCTCTTCCCAGTCTCCATATGCTATGGAGCAACTGACAAGGCATACAGTAGTCATTCAGTCTAAGGACATGTCCTGTTAGGAATATGAGTCACCAAACAGGTATTTGGGTTAGAAATATATAAACTAGGATAAATATTTTAGTACTATATCTTTAAGGGAATGCAAGAGCATGCAATTGGGTGTGGTTTCTCAAACAGCCATAAGATGGAGCCAGAAACCTGGGTTGTTTAGTCTTAGTCTCAGAAGAGAGTGTGTCTGAGTGAGTATCTCTGGTTCCTTCTGTTGGAAAGTATTGCCGTTCCTCCATTTCTTCTAATTGACTGATATTACTGGATTTAATGTAAGTCTGTTACTGAATGGTGTTTTTGACACTGGACTTTGAAATTTGGATTATCCCTGGATTGAAAAACTGACTGATTTACCTGTGAATGATTTTGGACTGCTTATTTTGGACTTTGCTTAAACCTTTTTGGAAGTAAAAACCTACATTTACTGTACAGTATATCTGTGTGCTCTGTGTGTATTATTCAAACACTACTCTCAAATACATCTCCCTGTATGAGCTCATTCTCCTAATGGGGAATTACCTCAACATGTCCCACTCATTACATCTGGACTTTGATAAGGAGAGACTCAATGCAGGTGATCTATGCCTCATCCAAGACTTCCTGGTTGGAAACACATTCTTGCCAAAGAACACTGAGATGGAGCAGGGGGCACACGTGTGAAACATCTCCATTTGTTTGATGGCTTCAGTAGAAAATCCAGGACGCATACCCACATAAGAGAAAAGAGATAAACACAATCCTATTGATTTTCAGTTTTCTGCAGATATGGATATTGATTAAGCACTCTAGTATGCTGGCACTCTACTGCCTGCCTGGCTTTTCTGAACATGGAGCCAATATGGTAAAAATGGGGACTTGAAGAAAATCTTGAAGGCAGGATCTATAAACATTTGTGTTTTCATTCAGTCTTCCATATAAAACACAAATAATCCAGATTTTGCAAGGTATTTTTGGTGGAAAGAAAAACTATATATATAAACCAGGGGTGTCAAACTCACAGTGTCACATTGTCATCATGTAATATATCGCAACTATTTTTTCCCTTCACTAAACTGGGGGTGGCAATGGCCAGCGTGTGATGTGTCCGGCCCATAGGCCATGAGTTTGACACCGCTGATGTAAACTGTAGAATACATATAGGCCAGGAACAGCAAAGAAAAAAAAATCAATGGGAAACAGCAGACCAGAAAATGGAAATCAACATTTGATCTAGTGATTCATTTATAGGGGAATTAAATATAATCATGGAGTTTTACTGTATTTTCCATACTAACACTAGCTTTGTGTAGAAATTAAAAGATACAAGATTATTAAAATAATCTTCATTTAGTCCTTCATATTAGAATCTCAAAGTTTTTCTTTGAGTGCATATATTGAAGGGATCAAGATTAGGTTCTTTATAAAAAAACAAAATCCTATAAAACCATTAAAAGCCATCTATAAAATTATCTCGATGGGTGTACAATAAGTGTCTGAATTTCTTTCACTTAAGAAACATATAGTATGAGTTTGCAATCACTCAGTTTTTAGTGATGTCTATATTGAAAACAAGGGATATCTTCTAGGGTTGGAAGAAACGTAGCTACAATCCATCTGTACTTGTGGCATACCATTACCTCACCACAATCTCGCCTGCGTAAATCAACCTAGTTTTGATGACTTCAATGGATGTATGCCCACTGCAACAAACAGAAGACCTTACCTAATTTGTTTCCTTGGCAAAACATATTTACTGTGCTATTTAAATAGAATGAATGGTTTTGTTTTTATACAGTGAAAATAAATTCAAAATTTATGGCATGAGTTATGACATAATGAGTCATAAAATTATGGCAAGCACAAGCAAAGCAAAAAGGATTGGACCATCTGTTCTGCAGGATGATTTGACTACAATCCATATTGCTATCCTCAACAGGGAACTTTTGTTTGAACCCCAGATTCACACAGTCAAACCTAACGAAAAGTAAAAGGTGAGTATAATATCAAACAGTTGTCAAGATATTTTCTGATACATTTGAAAAGCTAAAAGTAATGTAAGCTTTCAATCAAAAACATAAAGAAATGCATTTTGCCTTTATTTCTGTTTACCCTTATTGATTACAATCCAGGTTAAGGGCCATTAAAAAAAAATCTGGTCAAATTAATTCTTCATCTGTTTCATCTTCCAGTGCCTATAAAATGTAAAAACATTGGATGCATTACCAAAGTAGCAGTCCTTTAACTATCCCATTCAGGTAAACTCATGGCAGAGCCTTTCTGGAGCATCAGAATTTCAGAATGGACATAGACAAAACCTTTCCTTTCAATATAGGTATTTGTGCAGCTTTCTTGCACATGTATGGTTGAAGGATATTCAGGGTTGTTTGTTTACTTTTTTGATTTTAAAGCACAGACAAGCTCTTTGTGTTGTGTCTGTCGCGGCAAGGAGACCAGGACTCAGTGACTTGATTCAGCTCTTTTATTGGTCCTGAGAACGGCTCAGGTTCCGCTCGACCAATCGGATCCCTGCACACTTTGACCAATCACAGCGTGGCATTTACAAGAATGTAAATGACTGTACAGAACACCCCTCCCCTCTGGGTTTGGTCCTACGTGACGTAGTCCCGTAAGTAGGCGGGGCTCCGTATTTGCCTACTGGACCTGCGCAGGTTAGTTGTTGTTTGGCTCCCGGCCGGTTCGGTCGGGTTCTCTGTTGCTCTCGGCCTCGTCGATGGAACCGCCTGGAAGGTGTCGCCGGGCCTCTTGTCGCAGCTCCCTCCCAGTCTACCCGGGCTGTCGACCAATCGGATCCCTGCACGCTTTGACCAATCACAGCGCAGCGTTTACAAGAATGTAAATGACCGTACAGAACACTTTGCATGACAGGTATTATATGAATAACATTAATACATATAAATATCTCAATGAAGGAAGGTTTATTCTCTCTCTCTCTCTCACACACACACACACATACACACACACACCACACCAGAGGTGGTATTCAACCAGTTTTGACAGGTTCTGGAGAGCTGAGAGTGGACATTTTGAGTAATTTGGGGAAGCAGCAAATACCCTGTTCTCTGCCTCCCAAATCCCAGCTGATCGGCTGGGTCTCTTTTGGTTGCCCTGCACAGGAGAATGGAGCTGGAAAGAAAGTTAGTGGCATGGGGAGGGAATGGGATTTTGCAGTATCCTTCCTCTGCTACACCCTCCAAGCTATACTCACCAAGCACCCCCACAGAACCAGTAGTAAAAAAAAAAAAAGAATTCCACCATTCACACACACACACATATAGTCTCTGCCTTAACCTGTTATATGTTAATGTTTTATTCAAAAATTTAATAACATTATTTGAAAAAAGGAGACATAAAGGTTCCTAGTTACCAGTCATTTTGGGAACTGATTGCAGATTAGCCCTATTACAGAAATCTAAATTGCATGAAGCAATACAGGTGTGTTTATAATTAATTATAATATAATTTAGTCACATTGGCAAACAAGCATCAATATAATTTGTTTTTTTTAAATTATAAATTTTGCATTAGAAATATATAACATTATAACATATATAACATTTACATTAACCAGATTACAAAACAAAACTACTTCTATACCGCTTAGATAATTTTATCATCCTTCACTTTCTGATTTTAGTAAATGTTTCATTTTCCTTAAATAATAAGGATCCACTATTATTATATTATTGTGATATTCATTGACTTTTGTTAAGTACTTGGACATGGGTTGGAGTAAATGGAGACAGTCTTTGAATGTGAACTTTCAGCTCTTTATTGCATAGTGACTTCTCAAAACAACAACAGTGAACTCTGCCTTATATAGGCAACCCTTGTGAGAATTGTCCAATAGCGAGCTGTGAACGCCAGCTCTTTTAACCAATAATAATCCTCTGTTAAGGGCCAATTGGATTCCTAAGAACTAACCAATCCGATCTGGCCGCCTAACAGCCAATCAGAAGTGCAGGGCCAGAACCCTGCACTTTACCTCAAGCTCATACTTTTATTAACTTTGGTACATACACAACACCCCTTCCCCCTGGCTTCTTAATTACGGTGTAGTTATATAGTCCTTCAAATAGGACGGTTGTCTTTTGAGTCTTTCGGATTTTTGTTGGACTGGTTGATTGCAATCCTATTGATGTAGATTGTTGTTTGGCAGTGGATCTGCTTCTTGCTCAGGTGCAATTTCTTGCGGTGCAAACAATTCTCCTTCCTGCTCCATTTCCTGAGTCTCACTTAATTCGTCGCTCCCTTCGAGCAGGTTTCCTGGAACGTCATCTTCTTCTGTACCTCCCCCCCCTCGGTTTGGTCATGGGGGAGTTGTTGACTGGCCGTTGTGAGTCGTGACCGTAATTGGTCGATATGCCGTTTCCACAGTCTATTGTCACAGCATTTCACTACGTAGGATTTGGGGCCGGTCACTCGTACTACCATTGCCTCTATCCATAACGGATCGCCCGATAAGTTTCATGCGTAAACGTGGTCTCCTACCTGGAAGGTGCGATAGCGGCCACTGGATCCTATTGGCTTTTCCGGTTCGTAAGCAGGGTACAACCGGTCGAGGTGGGAGTGGAGTCTTCGTCCCATCAGTAGTTCGGCAGGAGTTCTGCCGGTGACGCTATGTGGAGTTATGTGTTGCAAAAAGAGAATTTGGTTGACCTTGTCATCGATATTGTCATAGTTCATTTTTTGCAAAGTCTTTTTAACAAATTGGACCATGCGTTCCGCTCGGCCATTGGTCGCAGGGTACTCAGGCGAGGTGAGCGCATGGCGGATGCCGCAGTCAGCGAGGTACTGCTCGAACATTAGTGCCGTAAACTGTGGCCCGTTATTGGATACCAGAACATCAGGCAATCCGTGGGTTGCAAAGAGTCTATTTAGGATCTTGATCACCGCCTCGGAGGTCATAGCCATCATAAGATGAATTTCTAACCAATTGGAGTATGCGTCGACTGTCAGCAGGAAGGTATATCCTTTGGTTGGCCCCGCGAAATCCAGGTGGATTCTGGACCAGGGTCCACGTGGCGTCTCCCATTCAGTAGGCATGGCTTTTGGTGGGGTGTTGCTGGCTTGTTGGCAATTGGTACACGCTTTGACCCACTGCTCGATTTGCCGGTCCATACTCGGCCACCATGCGTAGCTTCGTGCAAGCGCTTTCATCCGCACGATGCCAGGGTGGCCCTCGTGCAGAATTTGTAGCAGCGTCTTCCGGAGTTGTTCTGGGACAACGACTCTATCGCCCCAGATGACACAGCCTTTTTGGGAAAAAAGTTCAGTCTGTCTTGCTTTAAATGGTGCGAAGTCATCTGGGACTTGGTCCAATGGCCATCCGCGTTCTACCCAGCCTAGGACTCGAGCTAGGGTGTGGTCTCATTTGGTTTCTCTCGCGATGTCTCGGGCGGTCATAGGCGGCGAGTTGAGTGTTTCGATCTGCAACATGGTTGCCGTTGGTGCCGGATCGTCGAGAGTCTCTGGAAGCGGTGCTCGGCTTAATGCGTCGGCGTGGGGAATGGCTTTCCCCGGGCGATATTGCAGGAGATAATTATAAGCAGCTAGGAATTCTGACCATCGGGTCATTCTAGGGGATAATATGTAGGGGGTTGGCTTGTCCCGGCTATTATCCCTAGCAATGGTTTGTGGTCCGTTATAATGGTAAATGTCCTTCTACACACATATTCATGAAATTTCTTTACAGCTGAAACGATTGCAAGAGCTTCTTTATCAATTTGTCCATAGTTTCGCTCTGCTTGTGAAAGAGTCTTCGAAAAGTATGCAACAGGGGCTTCGTTCCCATTAGGCAGTACATGACTCAAAATGGAGCCCACCACGAAGGGCGAGGCATCGCAGGTTGTAACTAATGGTAAAGTCTCGTTATACTGCATAAGTACAGAGTCAGATGTGAGCAATTTTTTAACATTCCGGAACACTTGTTCTTCCCGGTAACCCCATACCCACAATGCTTTTTTATCTAATAACCGGTGTAACAGTTCAGCAACAGTCGCCTTGTGCGGTAAAAATATATTATAGAAATTAATGAGGCCTAAGAATACCTGGAGATCGGCCTTGTTACGTGGCCTGGGAGCATTTTTTATCGCCTTTAATTAACTTTCGGTAGGATGAATGCCCTGGCTATCAATCTGATACCCTAGAAACTCAACACTGTCAGTATATAAGTGACATTTATTTTTTTTCATCTTAAGTCCTGCCTCTTGGAATTTTTTAAAAATACATTTCAAATGATCCTGCAAGATTTTTTGGGTAGGGGCTGCAATTAATACATCATCAAAATACGGAACCACGCCCTTGATTCCCTGTAACAACCTTTCCATGAGGCTTTGGAATATCCCCGGGGCTACACTAACCCCAAATTGCAATCAACTACATTTAAAAGCACCTCTGTGCTTTACAATTGTTTGGGCTTGGGCCGTCTTTTCATCCACTGGTAGTTGTTGATAAGCTTGAGCTAAATCTAATTTAGCGAAAACCTTTCCGCCCCCCAAGGAATGGAGGAGGTGCTGCACCACCAGAACTGGATACGCATTCTGCTGTAGGGCGTGGTTTAAAGTGGCCCGGTAGTCCCCACAAATTCGGATTGACCCATCTGGCTTAATGGGTGTTACAATAGGGGTTTCCCATGGAGAGTGATCGATGGGCTTCAACACCCCTTGAGCAATTAGCTTGTCGAGTTGTTCGTCGATCTTAGCTTTAAGAGCAAATGGAACTCGACGGGGCTTCAAACGAATAGGGGCTACTTTTGGATCTAGACTAAATGAGATTGGGGTCCCTTTATACTCGCCTAAACGGTCCGCGAAGACGTCGCTGAACTCAGAAATAAGGTCTTCCTCCCACTCACAACCACCGACTCGGTTCACACTGGCCACTTCGAAGCCGAGTGGTTAGAGGTAAGTACGCTGTATGCTTCTTGAAGGAGACTCGGATTCGGCAGGACCCGACCACAGGGATTCGATTTCCTTGGTAGTCCTTGAGGATGAGGCGTTGAAATTGGAGGTCTTGGCGTTGGATTGTGGGGATAAGTTGCTTGAGTGTCTTCCACGACACCATCGAGAGGGACGATCCCGAGTCAACCTCCATGTGGCAAGGCTGGTTCTCGATGGTTACCGTGACTCGAATTTTCTTAGTGTCCAAAACTGAGGCGTGACCTATAGTGATAGTATGGTGAGCCTCTTCTTTTTGCAAAGCTCGATTTAAGTACTTGGACATGGGTTGGAGTAAATGGAGACAGTCTTTGAATGTGAACTTTCAGCTCTTTATTGCATAGTGACTTCTCGAAACAACAACAGTGAACTCTGCCTTATATAGGCAACCCTTGTGAGAATTGTCCAATAGCGAGCTGTGAACGCCAGCTCTTTTAACCAATAATAATCCTCTGTTAAGGGCCAATCGGATTCCTAAGAACTAACCAATCCGATCTGGCCGCCTAACAGCCAATCAGAAGTGCAGGGCCAGAACCCTGCACTTTACCTCAAGCTCATACTTTTATTAACTATGGTACATACACAACAACTTTAATTTGGATATGACTTCCAAAGAGGCTTGAGTTTCCTGAAGCAGATTATTTTTTTGTAGAGAGTTTTCAATTTATGTCATTCAGCAAGCATTGAAAGTTATGGCAGCACTAAAAAAAATGGATTTATAATCAATCCTCAGTATCACAGTGTCTCCACAGTGATAAAAATCTAGACACAGATTGTGATTGCAATGTTTCACAACATCAAAATTCTAGACCTAGAAATTCTCAAAATTCTAGACCTAGAAAAACTGGAACTATGCCACCTTCAGTCCGATCTAAATATAGTATATAAAATCATACATTGCAATGTCCTACCAGTCAATGAATACTTCAGCTTCAACCATAACAACACAAAAGCAAACAATAGGTACAAACTCAAGGCCAATCGTACCAAACTTGATTGCAGGAAATATGACTTCAGCAACAGAGTGGTTGATGTCTGGAATACTCTACCTGACTCTGTGGTTTCTTCCCCAAACCCCAAAAGCTTAAACCTTAGACTTTCTACTATTGACCTCACCCCTTTCCTAAGAGGTCTGTAGGAGGCGTGCATAAGCGCACCAATGTCCCTGTCCTATTGTTTCTTTTCTTTTCTTTTCTTTTTTTTATTTTTCTTATGTGTATCCATGTATTCATAACTATGTTTTTATTTATAACTATTATCTTGTAAGCAATTGACAAATAATAAATAAAGAAATAAAGAAACATTAGCTTCATCATGGAATTGCCATTTGTAACTTTCCCTCCTGGTTTCCCACAATGAAAATCAATGGGGAAGCTTCCAGCAACAATTAGGACCAAAATTGCTGTTGCTAAGTGATGCAGTTGTAAAATGTCATGTCACATAACCAGTGGTGGGATTCAATTTTTTTTTACTACCGGTTCTGTGGGCATGGCTAGGTAGGCATGGCATGGCTTGGTGGGCATGGCAGGAGAAGAATACTGCAAAATCGCCATTCCCACCCCACTCCAGGGGACGGTTAATGCAAATCCCATTCTCTCCCACCCTACTAACCTGCCTTCCAGCTCCGTTCTCCTGTGCAGCACAACAAAAGAAAACCCAGCCAATCATCTGGGACTTGGAAGGGAGAGAATAGATGGGGGTGGAGCCAATCAGAGGTGATATTTGCCAGTTCTCTGAACAATTCAAACTTTCTGCTGCTGGTTCTCCAGAACTGGTCAGAACCTGCTGAATACCACCTCTGCAGATAACCCAATCACTTTGTCTTGGCATGCCAAGGAACTCATACACCACAATATTTCCCACTCATCCTCTATAGCGTGTGTCTTCCCGCAGCACTCCCCCATCCTCCCATAGCCCCTGTTGGCCCTCCCGAGACTGATCCTTTGTGATTCCTACCAACATGCCCACATTCCCAATTGTATCCTAAGCTCCTTACTTGGTACTCCAACCTATTCCCCCTTAATGACCCTCACACCCTGGGATTATGATGACAAGTTGGTCTGCCAGCATTATGACTGCTAAATTATATGACCATGTGACATTGCACTGTCAATTTGCAATGGCAATCTCAGTTCCAATTGCCATTGGAACTTGAAGTCTACCTATATTTAATGAAGCAACTCACATCTGAATAAACAGTTCCACCAAAAAGCATTTTAAGATATCCCAATGTGCTGAAAACAATAAAGGTCTTGTGAGATTGTGGCTAAGAAAAACCACCAGGATTCAAAGTTGATCCAAGGAAAAAGGCTTTATTGGAATAAAGTATCTGCAGATGGGTTCTCCCCTTTTTGGCAGTTGAGGAGAGAACGAAAAGCAAAGCTTAAAGGCTTTACTCTTATACCCAAAACTATCCCCCCTCCCCATTATGCAAATGGCTTGGTTTACAATCTACCTTCTAAAACACAGATTACAATTCATTACCTTATATGTGCATAGCACGCAGCGAACACCTCCCTAACACGGGGGTATACATCATCATATCATGCGCGAAGTGCATGATAGTTCAACAGTTCAATTGGTACCCCCCCCCACTTCAGAAACGTTCCAAGGGGTTTCAGTAGTTCCCAGCACTTCAAAGGCATTCCAAGATTGGTCGACATTTTAATTGGCGCCTTTTAACTGGTGCCTGGTACTTTCCTTACTTCAAAGGAAAACCTCCCTTTTTCATCTTGAGTTTTGAGTCACAAAATAGATACACTCCTCACAATCCTCCCTGTTCTTGTTTCATTTTTGACTCAAACTCAGTTAGTTACAAATCTACTGTCTTCCATCCTTCTTCAGGAGATTCCTCTAGGTGTCCCAATGGGTCATATTGTTGTCTTAACACCATCATTTGTACTGTGACAATTCGATCTTTCACAAACTTCATTAATTTATTTAAGATACATGGACCAAAGGTGATGATCAATAGTAACAAAATTAAAGGTTCTATTAAGATGGAGATTAGGGTGGTTATCCAAGGTGATGTATTAAAAAGAGATTCAAACCACCCTTGATGGTCATCCCTTTTTCTTTTCCTTTGATTCAGCCCTTCCCTCATTTTTTTCATGGAGTCCTGCACTATCCCGGAATGATCTGCATAAAAACAACATTCTTCTCTTAACGCCACGCATACCCCTCCTTCTTGAAGGAATAACAGATCCAGTCCCCTTCTATCCTGTAGGACTACTTCTGATTCAGAGGTTAGGGATTTTTGTAAATGTGAGATAGATGTTTCTATTCGTTCTAAGTCTTCATCGATAGCTTGTCTTAAATAATTATATTGGCTGTATTGAGTTGTTATAGAGGCTATTCCAGTCCTAGCCCCTGCTGCTCCCAACCCAACCAGCAAAGCTATGGTAAGAGTGGAGATTGGTTCCCTCTTAACTCTTAAACTTCCCCCTTGTTCATACAGTTGATACCTCTCTTTCACCGAATGAAGGTAAATTCTGGGTAATATTTGGATCAAAATACAAAACCCCGCTTGGTTTATTATTTCTCCATATGCACAGGCAGTAAGCCCCGTATTACATGTCCATCATCCCCCTATTGGAGGAATATTGTACTGTTTTTCCTGGATGGTCGAGTTAGTACTATTACAGTATTGTTGGTATTTCTTGGGGATTTTTCCTATACACACACCTTGGCCTGTTATGGATTGGAGTGTTTGACTACCTTTCTTCCACCTGCAACCCTGATCCGACTCTGAGACATTGTACTCTGCCATCATCCCCACCCATTCATAATAAGGGGGCTATATAACAAAACCAACATGAGCTAGTCAAATTGGGATTGGAAGCATTCATTATTCCAAAACTGGCATTTACTAAGACCCAGAGAGGGTTTGCAACTCTCCTGAATTCCTCTGGGATGGCTGAGGTTCTATCAGTGGATTGTATTGTTCCCTCCATCCCTCTGGGGGAATTTTCCCTTAGCACATGATTTGGTCCTATTGCTGCAGGGGTTTCCAAAGTTGATTGTATCATTTTTATGGTGAATAAGTTTCCCTCATCCTGCCATCCTAATCTTCCTTTATCATATAGTCACACTCCCCAGGTGGCTCCTTGCCTCCATCTATCATATTTTTTCCCAACCTCAGTGAAAATGACTCTTACTGGATTACATTCTCCCTCGATCCTACCATCCTTTCTTTTCATTTTACATGGAAGTCTCTGAGTCACTCTAGTCACCTTAATCCGATCACCCTTGAGCGGAGGGTCCTACCAAAGGTGTCCCGTAGACACACAACTCCAATCTGCACAATAAAACTGATCAGCCCCTCCACAAGTCCTTTTGTAGCTTTTTTCAGTTTTATATCCAGGGCAGATGTAAAAATGATGTTTCTTTACGAACGTGTCATCGGTGGTGGACAAGAGGACCCTTCCCAAATCAAATTGCAGTTCTGGAAACCAAGTACTGGGAGGCCTCCTCTCACTAGTCCAATTGACTATGTCTGAATGGGAATTGAGTATAACCCAAGTAACATTCTGGGGTTGGTGTAAATTCTTGCTTCCCCAGGAAGTTCCTAGTCCTTGAATAAAGACAATTAGCTCAGTCCAGAGTTCACACTTCTTCATCTTTTCAAAGTGAGCTTCAGCAGCTGACCGTCCACTGGAACTGCCCTCCAAGGTTTTTCAGGTTCCGGTGCCCTTTTGACTCTGCTGTAATGCGTCCAGCCTCCTTCTTGAGTGCGAACTGCAGATTCAGTTGTCAACAGCACCTGGTACGGGCTTTCCCAGCTGGGCTGCAGCTTCTCGCTCTTCCAAGTCTTTATCAGGATCCAGTCTCCAATTTTATGAGGATGTTGGCTGCCAGCTTAAAGGTGGTCGTTGCACCAACGATCCCTGTTTGTGAAGAGAAAACAAGAACCTGGATAGTGTCTGCAAATATTTTCTCAAGAACAAATCTTTAAATTCAGGAATTGGATTCCCTATTTTTGCCAAATAGGGTCACACCATTAACATTTCAAAAGGGGAGACCCCTGTATCTTTTCTTGGGCATGTTCTGATTCTGAGTAGTGCCAAGGATAAGTTCACAAGCAAGTATTTCCAACAGATGTTCTGGGTTAATGTCCACATCTTTGGACTCCAAAAGTGTGGCTTCACAGCTGTCACCAGTGCTTCTGTCCCCCAATGCCCTCCCTCATGTACCTTTTCCAGAATTCCTCTCATTGTATTCACAGAAACCACCTTCACCCCCTCCAAGGTTCTCCACCCATCCTCAGTTAATGTACACCCTTCTTTTTCCAAATCATCTTTCTCTTTTCCCTCAGGTTTCCATTCCTCATCCTCTTCCACTTCTAGCAAGGGAATTGATACCATCACCAGCTCTATCTCCCCTGCAGCTTCTTTTGCCCACTTGTCTGCCCATCTGTTCCCAGCTACCTCTGGGGTGCTTCCTTTCTGATGAGCATTCACATGTACTATTGCCACTTGGTTTGGTAGTTGCAGGGCCTCCAAGGCCTGTTCCACAAGCTGTAACTGTTCAACTTGTTTTCTATCAGCCTTGATGAATCCCCTCTCCTGCCAGATCTTACTAAAGGTATGGACTACACCCAAGGCATATTTGGAATCAGTCCAGATTGTCATATCAATTCCTTCAGTCAACTTCAAGGCCCTCTTCAAAGCAAACAACTCCCTGACTTCCTTTTCCCTTCCTCAACCCTGCTTGATCCATCCACAAACCATTTCTCCTCTTCCTTCAGAGGAGTCTCTTCCAGATCCTCCCTCACCTTTGTCATCAAATCTACTTGTAATAAACAATCATGGTCCTCAGCTTCCCACTCCTGTCTTTCCTTCCAAAAATTCTGCTGGATTCAAATTCCTATCTGTCCCAATCACTACATCAGGGCTAGTTCTCAAAATGGTCTCATATTTGAGAATCCGCCCTTCTGTCATCCAAGTTGTTGCCAACTGACTTAGCACAGAAGTAACCTGGTGGGGTGAATGCACAACAAGCACCCTGCCAAAGGTTAACTTCCTGCTTTCTACTACCAACATAGCTGTAGCAGCCACAGCCTGCACACACACCGGCCATCCTCTCACCACCAGCTCCAGAGTTTTGCTCAGAAAAGCAACGGGCTGGTATTGCCCCCCCCCATCTTCTGCGCCAACACTCCTAGTGCCGTTCCCTGAGCTGCTGACACATACAAATGAAATGGGAGCTTCAAATTGGGCAAAGCCAAAACTGGTGCAGATGACAGTTCCTTCTTCAAAACTTCCCATCTCTCATCATCTCCCTCTAACCATTCTATACTCTCTCCTTTTCCTATCAGCTTCCTGTGCAAGAATCGAGCTAACACAGTGTATTGATCCACCCAAACTCTGCAATACCCCAACAATCCAAGCGCTTTCCTGACTTCTGTCTTATTTCTGGGGGGAGCCAGGCTCATGATCCCTTTCACCCTTTCAGGATCCAAGGACCTCACCCCCTGCTGAATATAATGCCCTAAATATTTCACCTTCTTTTCCACAAACTGGATCTTTTCCTTTGAAACTGTTAATCCTTGTTCCTTCAGCCAATTTAGCAAAGCCACAGAGGCTGCTCTAACCTCTTTTTCTTTCTCTCCAGTCAACAACAGATCATCCACATATTGAATCAATATCTCAAAAGCCACTAACTTTTCAAAGCCTGTCCAAACAACAAAGGAAACTGCTGTTTTCTTCCACTCTCAGGATCATCCCATTCAAATGCAAACAGGTCTCTAGTTCCCTCCTCAAGGGGCATTCCCAGAAAGCATCCTTCAGATCTATCACAGTAAACCATTTGTCTTTGGGAGGGATTCGTCCCAAAATAGTGTAGGGATCAGGAACTACGGGGAATCTGGGAACCACTACGCTATTAATTTTTCTCAAATCCACGACCAGACGATGGTTTCCATCTTTCTTTAATACAGCTAATATTGGGGAAATGAAGGGTGACATAGTAGGTTCTAACATGCCCTGTTTCAACAATCTGTCAATCATTGGTTTCAGCCCTTCTCTCCCCCTTCTACTCATTGAGTATTGTGGAGTCCAAAGCTTTGTCACCCCAGGCTGCACTTGGATCTTAATTGGCTGAATGCTCATTTGCCCTGCCTTCTCTCCTCCTGCCCAGACCTCATCTGAGATTGCTTTCTCATCTTCCACAGTCATTTTACACATCCTTACTCCCTTCCCAGTATCCCATAACTGGATACCAAATGCAGGCAACAAATCTCTTCCCAATAGATTTAATCCAGAATCAGGAATATACAATACTTTCGCTTCTGTCACCACTTCATTCATCTCCAGTCTGATTTGTTCAAACACACTCACATACTGTGATTTTCCACTCACCCCAACCACCTTTATCTTTTTCTTGGATCTTTGTGTACCTTCTATCAGATCACACACAGAAGTCCGGCTTGTGCCAGTATCTATCAGGAACAACCATTCCTGATGGTTAGGACCCACTATAATGTTTACCAATGGCTCCCCGCAGGTCCTCTTAAAGGAGCCAGAACAACCCTAATCATCATACAATGCATAGCTCCTTTCCTCCCGGTTGGTAGGACGCTCACGCGCAAAGTGACCTTCCTTCCCACACCTGAAGCAACTCCTATCCATTCCAGGTTGTCTCATTCCCATGCCTTCCCCTCTGAAACCTCTTCCTCTACCCCAAAAACTTCCTTGATTGTATACCCCAAAATTCTCACTCCTTTCTCCAGTTGGACCCTTCCCAAAATTCCCACCTTCTTCACCTCAGTCTTCGCTGCAGCTTGTATAGCTACAACCATCATTTGTGACTTCTGTTCGGTTTTTACAGTGTCTCTGTTCACAAAAGCTTGTTGGGCTGCTTTCAGGAGATCAACAATTCCCACAGCTCAGCAGGTTTTATGGGGACAGCCACAAAGACTGTCACCGGGTTGCCTGCAGTATTGATCCCATTGGGCATTTCCCTAAAAGGAAATGCATCCACTTCAGGTTTTCCTCTGAATGGAAAATCCTGAACACTTCTCTTTAATCCTTCCACTTCTTTTCTCAGCCGCGGATAAAAGGGTGGCTGAGGAGGGGGTTGTGCCACCAGCAATGGTGGTGGTGCCATAGGAACATTGGTGGGTGCATTATTCAAATTAGGATTTGCGGGCGGCGGACTCTGCAGCCAATTGTCCGTCTCACTCTCATTGTCTTTTTTTTTTTTGAAAGAGATTTTATTAATTTTCTACAAACAAACAAGACAAACAAAACATTAAAACATCAACTCGCATATGTACATCCAGTGTGTCAGTTGGTTCATCATTTTGTGCATTCATTTTGTAGTCTCAATTACAATTATGTTACATAACAACTCATATATATCCTAATATCACTAAAAAACTTATATATCCTAATATCACTAAAAAAAAAGAAATTTTTGACAATACTTTTAATCATTCATGCTTTATGAGATAACAATACTTTAACCGGTTTATTCTGTAACAAATCATATAATCATACCAAATCAATCCTAAAAAACCCTTTATAAATATAATGTCAAATAACAAAGTACTAACAAAATAGCAAAATAAAAATATTCCTTACTGTCTAGCATTCTAAATATTTTATTATCATATTTTATCATCTAGCCATTGATAAAAAAGATCCCAAATTTTGTAAAATTGTTTATCCTCTTGGTCTCTAATTTCAAATGTCAATCTACTCATCTCAGCATATTCCAATATTTTCTTGATAATTTCTTCCTGTAATGGTATTTTCTCATTCTTCCAATTTTTAGCAAATACAATCCTAGCCGCTGTTAATACATTTAAAATCAGGTATTTCAAATCTTTACTATATATATATATCAGGTAAAATTCCCAATAAGAAGATCTCTGGTTTCAAGTCTATGTGTTTCTTTGTCACTTTTTCCAACCACATGTGAATTTTAGTCCAATATTTTCTAGCGTCCTCACAAGTCCACCACATATGGTAATACGAGCCGGGTATCTGATGACATTTCCAGCATTTTTCAGATTTGTTCTTCAACATTCTTGCTATTCTTGTCGGGGGAAGGTGCCACCTGTAAAACATCTTATACAAGTTTTCTTTATATGCTGTTGACATTGTCATTTTATAATTTTGAGACCACAATTTCTGCCATTTCTCTAGATCAATCCCATATCCAAAATTCTTCCCCCAAACAATCATAGTTTCTTTGACTTGTTCTTCCTCTAATTTCATTCCCAGTAAATAACCATATAATTTTTTAATCACCTTCTCATCAGTACCCATCAAGATTTTATCTAAATCAAAACTTCCAGTTTGCGTGGCTTCGGGGCAGCAGGAATTCGCGACAGCTCGTGATTCCTGCTGTGCTAGCCGTCGAGGTACCCCCGATCCAGATGGGTCAGGGGGATATGGCTGCCCTGTAGGGACAGCTGAAGAGAGAGGGGAGTCGGATAGGGAGGTGGGGGTGTCGCAGACCCCCCCCTTCTCCGGGAAAACCCCTTTTTCCCAAGGCGGTGGAGCGGCGGTCAGCAATGGCCGCCATGAAGAAGCCAGCAACCAGGTAAGAACTGTGCTGGAGGAAGTGTGAAGAGTGAAAGTTCTGTCTGAGCCGGGTCAAGTAACACCTTTTAAACTGCCTGGAATTGAGCTGCTTGAATTGCTGGAGGATACATTGTATCCCTAAGAAGAGCGAAAAGCGGCGGAGAAGCTGTTAAAGGGAACTCTTTTTTTTTTTTACTCTCCCACCCCACGGAAAAAGCAGAAATATTTGGATATATTAGACATTGAAAGTGGATTGCTTTGAAAGCTGAAGCTAAGAGACAAAGGGATTTTTGGACATTGAAAAATTTAAGAAATTGGAAAATCTCTGCTGGAGGTATGGATTTTTGATTATTTAAAATTGTCATTGCAAGTGGGAAGGGAGAAAAAAAATTGGAGCAGAAGCTGAAAAAGGAGGAGATTGTCTAGAACGTCTTTGTGGATCCCAAAAGAAGATATATGGTAATTGGACCTCTTTGATTAAAAATTAATCCAGAAAGAGAAAGAGAAGAAGGAAGAAAAGTATTAACTTTTGGAATTTTTTTTTTAATTGCTTTTGATTATCTTTGATTAAAAATACTTGTGGTTGTTTTGGAAAAAGTTTCCCTTTTTATAATGGCATTGTTTGTGGATGAACTAGAGATTGAATATCAAAAATATAAAAAAGAAGATACTTTGGGCGCTTTGTTTCAATTCTTAGAAATGGCGTTATGTTCTGTTGAAAAGTTGATTACGCAGCAGAAGGACTGGGACAAGGAAGAAGAGGAAGAAGAAGCCATCTTTGATGAACAATGGGTCCCTTCCGGAGAGGAGTAGAAAAAGGATAAGAAAAAGGGGATTTTAAGAATTATAAGAACAACCAAAAGAGAGAAAAATGAGCGAAAAGGTGGAGGCAAGGTTAGAAAGCAAAGGAAAAGGAGTAAGAAAAGCGATGGGAAAAAGCAAAGGGGTAGAAAGGGCAAGGAGAAGAATAAGCAAGAGAGAAAGGGGGGGAGGAGAAGCCTTAATGGGGGGAAGCAAGACCTAAAGAAAAAAAGTTTATTTAGAGACAATGGGTGAATTTAATTTAGATTAAAAGAGGGATTCTGGAGGGTATATAAGATTGTGTTTTTATATGTGTATTTAGAATATAAAATTTATTATGTAATTTTAGAATCTTTTAAACAGAATCCCAAGAAAGATTGTAATATGTAGTATTTCTAAATTAGGGTAATGAGTTATAGATGTTACTCCAATTGGTGTACAGGAGAAGTATAGTAAAAGAAAAAAAAAGATGAATGGATAATTGGAAATAAAACAGACAAAGAATGTTGTTGAAAATGGTAATAAGATATGGAAGGATATATATGCTTTTTTTTTTTTTTTGGATTTTGTATATTGATAAAAGGCAATAAAATTTTAATTAATAAATAATTTGGATGGAAAAGAGAAGTAGGGACAAGATATGAAGTTAATATTATATGAAATATTGATATTATAATCTGGAAATGTTATGCCTTATTGGTCTTTTATTATTATTTTTCCTTAGAAAAGAATTTATAAGCTGTTATGCCTTGATTCTTTGTGCATTGTTCTTATAAAACTGATAAAAATGGTTTATATATATATATATATAAAAGAAAATGATAATAAGATATGGAAGGAGATATGGGTTGAATATGATGTTTGAATTTGTGTCTGTGTAAAGAGTTTTAACCCGGGAACAGACAACCTTCAGAAAAGATCTTTTAGTTTTGTTTATGTTGTGTGTTTGTATGTTTGTGTATTGTGTTTATGGTAAAACTAACAAAATTTGTTTTTTATAAAAAAAAAAAAAGGAAAAAAGAATCAATAAAACCTTGGAGGAATGTTAGACGAGAATAATTTAAACAAGCCAGAAAGAAAAGAATATGATGACTATAAAATGGATAAATATGGAAGAGAAATGAAATTGAATAGGAGTAAAGAGAAATAATGAGAAATTTGCTGGAAGATATTTGTGTGTCCATATGGAGATGGGATAAATTGGAATTATGCTGTATAAAAATAATGTTTTGTTTGACTTGTAAGGATTTACAATGTTAAGAGGTTTTATGTGTTTATGTATTTAATGGTTAATGATGTGTTGTTTTATCTTTAAAATTAATAAAAATTTGTTTCAAAAAAAAAAAAAAGATTTTATCTAAATCAGTCTGCTTATCATAGAATCCCTCCGTTTTAGAATCTTCATCATACCTTGAATGTATTTGCGCATATGAAAACCAATTCATCCTTATACCTTGTTCCTCTAAGTTTTGGATCGATTTAAGTTCACCCTTTTCATCCAATAGTTCCCCATATCTAACTGTTTGTTCATTCTTATAAATTATAGGATAGGAAAATGCTTCAATAGTCGATAACCAAACTGGAATTTTCAAATAACATTGTCTTTTTATCGTCTCCTCATTGTCTCTCATTGTCTTTTTGTTGTGACATGTATTGACCCTCAATTGGAGGGACGGGACCTTCAAATTTCACATGAAACCGTACATCTATGTATGCAATTTGAGTGGTTGTTTTGTGTTGGAGAATATAGTCTCACAATTTGGTCATCCAATAGGTACTGGTTTCCCCCTCAGGACTCCAGTGATATGGGAATTTAGGATCAATCAAAGAGTATTTTGGCCATCGGTCTCGACAAAGATAAATCATGTTTTTCTTTTCGAGATGTCTGGTGAATTCCTTTAAATTCGGGGAGAACCACTGCTGGAGTAGCTGTCCCAAAGGCGAATCTACCAGAATTGATTTTCTACCATTGTCAGATTTTCCCTGTCCCAGACAGGCTTCCTCCAGACTCCCAGAGCCTCACTCTGCCCCTTTCCCATCTTCTACTCTTTCAGACTCCCAGAGCCTTGACTCACCAGTCCAGTCCTCCAGCAGATGCTGGATTCCCCCCAGGGAGTTTAAGGACCCCTCTCTTTCAGACTCCTAAGTCCAGTCCTCCAGCAGACGTTGGATTCTCCCAGAGAGTTTAAGGACCTCTTTCTTTTGGGCTGCAAATGAAAGGAAACAAAGTTTACCTGATCTGATCACTCCTGGACTCTCTGAAGTCAAAGGATGTGTGGGCTCAGATCGATCTCACACACTCTCAGCTGGCACTTTGTCTCTGTTCTTTTTCCAAGGATCGTCTGGATTTCCGAGTCACCTCGGGAGTCTGACCAAATTTGGGGAGAGGTGCCTCTCAATGGGAGGTTGTGGCCACTCTCTTACCTGGTCCCCGTTTTCCAGTCGGCTGCCGTCGAAGATCCCGGACTAGCCCCCAAATTGTGAGATTGGCTAAGAAAAACCACCAGGATTCAAAGTTGATCCAAGGAAAAAGGCTTTATTGGAACAAAGCATCTGCAGATGGGTTCTCCCCTTTTTGGCAGTTGAGGAGAAAATGAAAAGCAAAGCTTAAAGGCTTTACTCTTATACCCAAAACTATCCCCCCTCCCCATTATGCAAATGGCTTGGTTTACAATCTACCTTCTAGAACACAGGTTACAATTCATTACCTTATATGTGCATAGCACGCAGCGAACACCTCCCTAACACGGGGGTATACATCATCATATCATGCGCGAAGTGCATGATAGTTCAACAGTTCAATTGGTACCCCCCCCCCAACTTCAGAAAAGTTCCAAGGGGTTTCAGTAGTTCCCAGCACTTCAAAGGCATTCCAAGATTGGTCGACATTTTAATTGGTGCCTTTTAACTGGTGCCTGGTACTTTCCTTACTTCAAAGGAAAACCTTCCTTTTTCATCTTGAGTTTTGAGTCACAAAATAGATACACTCCTCACAGTCTTAAGAAACTAAATAGAGAAATTGGTAACAGCTTTAATCCATTTCCGCCCCCCTCAAGCAATATCGTTATCACTTTCAAGATAAACCTATTTGCTCATATGCATTCTGCATTGCAACTGAAACTGGATAAGCTGTACAAATTTGTGGATAGGGAAAAAAAAACTGTTTTGAAATGCTGATCATATTTTATTTTGTGATTTCCAACACAATACATGGCCTTTTAAAACTAGGATTGCTAGTACTTTCTCCTCATTCACTATGTGAAGATCTGATCCAGTACTTTTTTGTGTCACTTTTGCCTTTCTGAAGATGAAAGTCACAGTTGGGCAAGTTAAAAATTAGTAAATCTGTTCCCTATTTCCAAATTATTTCCTACATTTCACAGAAATTACATTCCAAGGAAAGATAATATGAGATAATTTATCTTGGTTTTTTTCAGTTGATCAAAACACAAAGGGCAGTCTAAAGATTTCAGAGTAATGGAGCTATATAACTGAGATAGATAGATAGATAGATAGATAGATAGATAGATAGATAGATAGATAGATAGATAGATAGATAATAGAGATAGAGATAGAAATATATATTCTCTAGGGAGGGAGAGGGATACACACACACACACACACACACACACACACACACACACACACACACACACACACACACACATATATATATATATATATATATATATATATATATATATATATATATATATATATATATATATGTTTTCTGAGGTTCTCGCGGGTATTTGTATGTGGATCTTTGGTTATTCGGGTTTTCTCCCGCGTAAGATTGGAAGTATCTAGGCAACGTTTCGATGAAGTCTCATTCATCATCTTCAGGCTACGGACAAAATCAGCAAGATCCTCCAAAAACACAACATTAAGACAGCATTCTGCACAAACAGAAAGATATCCACCATCCTAAGAAACCCTAAGGACAGAATCGAGTTAGAAAATCAAGGAGTATACGAAATCCCTTGCACTGCCTGCCCCACCACATACATTGGACAGACTAACAGAAGAATAGGTGCACGCATTGAAGAACATAAGAACTCAATCAAAAAGGAAGAACCGACCTCTTCCCTGGTCCAACACCTCAAAGCCACAGGACATGAGATTGACTTTAAAAATACCAGAACTATCGCCAAAACCGAACACTTAAGCAGCAGAATCATCAGAGAAGCCATAGAGATAGAAAAACGCCCACACAGCATGAATAAACGAGATGATGCCTCCCGCCTACCAGCCATTTGGAAACCCGCCCTCATGAACAGACGCATACCTAACATGAAGAATGACAACAGACCCACACCCCTGAGAGCCACACAAGATGCCACCACCACACTTCCACGTAGAAAGCAGACTCACACCCACACAGAAGATGAAACACGACCACGGACCAGAAGCCGCACTGCAGCTGCATCACTACCCACCTCAAACCCCTCTGAGCCATACATGAAGCGAACAGACCCCCACCATGAAGATGCAGCACGACCACGAACTCGAAGCCAAATAGCAAGATCACAGCTCACCAGCTCAAACCCTCCAGCAACTAAAACTAACCTGAGCACAATCAAGCCCCCACCTGAACAGAACACGCCTCCAGCCAATCAGAACACAGCCAACCCCCCAACCAATCAGAACACAGCCAAACCCCCAACCAATGAGAACACCCCCCCATCCAATCAGAACACAGCCAAGCCCCCAGCCAATCAAGTCACACCCCCAGGAGCAGTTAAAAGGAAGAAGCAGCTGCAAGCTCACATCACTCTGAGAAGCACAGAGCTGAAGACCAAGCCTGAAGATGATGAATGAGACTTCATCGAAACGTTGCCTAGATACTTCCAATCTTACGCGGGAGAAAACCCGAATAACCAAAGATCCATATATATATATATATATATATATATATATTCAGAAGAAAAAAGGGGATTGCTCTTCGGGAAAAGTTTTTTATTTATGTTCAGAATTTTCAGACTTGGTGTCTCAAGTCCGTCTTCAGTGAACAAGTAGTTGGAAATGTGTTGGGGAAGAAACTTTGGTCGTTATTTATGTCGTTGATGTCAGCGTTCTGTAGGTTGGCAGCGCGGGCATCGATCGCGTGCTTTGGCTTGTCAGTTGTTTTGGGTGCGAGAGGTTGTTTTTTGATGTGTGATTCATCCAATTTTCGCGTAGTCCTTGGTAGTTAGGGTCGATGTCTTTGTGGCGATTGATGCAGTTGGGACCGGTGTGCCATGCTTCGATAAATTCACGAGCATAACGTGTTTTGCCTGTGCCAATTACCTTGGCTGCATCCCAGTTAAAACTATGATTGTGCTCTATGCTGTGTATTGCTATTTGTGATAGGGGGTCTCTTCTTTTAACTGCTGGTGTGTGTTCATGGATTCTTTCGTGGAGTTGTTTTCCAGTTTGGCCAATATATTTTTGGGGGCATGTTTTGCATGGTATTTCATATATAACGTTTTTCATTGAGGTGATTGGTAGTTTGTCTTTACCTGATATGAGTGTTTTTCTTAATGAAGTTGTTGGTTTGTGTGCAATATTGATGTTGAATGGTTGTAAATGTCATGCTATGATTTCTGAAACGCCATGTATATATGGAAGTGAGTACCATTTAGGTGGGTCTTGTGGGTTTTTGTTGTTTGTGTCTGTTTGTTTATGTGATTTATGTGGTTTGTGGCGTAGGCAGTCCTTGATAAAGCTTTTTGGGTATCCGTTGGTTGTGAAGAGATTGTAGAGGAAGTTTAATTCTTCTTTTCTTGTTTTTTTATCTTGGCAATAAGTGTAAGCACGTTTGAAGAGTGTGGAGATGCAGCTTCTTTTGTGTGTAGTAGGGTGATTGCTTCGGTAGTGAAGTATGATGTCTGCATTTGTTTTCTTTCTGTATACGCTTGTTTGTAATTTACCTGTTTCAAGAAGTTTCAAGTTGATGTCTAGAAATGATAATTGGGCATTATTCATCTCTTCTCGTGTGAATTGTATGTCTGGGTGTATTGAATTGATTGCTTTATGTAATTGTTCTAAATCAGTGCGTTTGACAATGACAAATGTGTCATCAATATATCGAAGCCATAGTTTTGGTTTGAAATTTGCAAAAACAGATTTTTCTAGATCTTGTAACACTATTTCAGCGATGAAACCTGAAATAGGTGAGCCCATTGGTGTGCCTTTCTTCTGGAGGTAGAATTTTTTGTTGAATTGGCAGTAGTTGGTTAGGCAAAGTGTAATTAGCTCCATCACTTTATTAGTGGGAATATTGATGGGTTTTTCTTCTAGTTGGTGTTGAATTATATTTTTGGCATGTTCAAGAGGGATCGATGGGAAAAGTGATATAACGTCGAAGGATACCATGCATTCATCAGGTTCTAATTGTATTTCTTTGATACGATCAAGAAAAGTATATGCATTTGTGATGCTGTATTCTGAGTCTGCAATCAGATGTTTAAGATGTTGGAGAAGCCATTTGGCTAAGTTGTATGTGGGGGTTCCGATGAGTGAAATTACCATGCGAAGTGGAATGTTTGGTTTATGTATTTTTGGGAGACCGTATGCTCTGGCAATGGAAGGGCTGGGTATTAGGATGAATTTGCTGTCTTCATTTGAAAGGAATTTTTCTTTTGTGAGTCGTTTGATTGTTGAAATTATTGTATTATTTTGTTTCTTTGTGGGATCATTTGGTAGTTCTGTGTATGTTGTGCTGTCTTCTAATAATGTAGTTGCTTTGGTGATGTAGTCGTCTCTATTCATGATGACAGTGGTGCCTCCTTTATCTGCAGGAAGGATGACAATAGATTTATCTCGTTGTAAGGATTTTAATCCAAGATTTTCATCTTTTGTTAAAATGTGATCTGGGTTCTTTGATCTTAGTAAACCAGTAACTGTGTTTCTGATTGTTGTTCGAGTATTATCAGTTAGTTCTGGTCTAGAGAGAATTGTTTCAAGGTCAGCCATGAAATCAATGAAGTGTGCGTCTTTGGTGTTGAATTTTAGTCCGTAGGAGAGTAAATTGAGTTCTGTTGGGGTTAATTGTCTTGTTGATAGATAGACACATCAAAAAACAACCTCTCGCACCCAAAACAACTGACAAGCCAAAGCACGCGATCGATGCCCGCGCTGCCAATCTACAGAACGCTGACATCAACGACATAAATAACGACCAAAGTTTCTTCCCCAACACATTTCCAACTACTTGTTCACTGAAGACGGACTTGAGACACCAAGTCTGAAAATTCTGAACATAAATAAAAAACTTTTCCCGAAGAGCAATCCCCTTTTTTCTTCTGAACTTCTATCTCGGGATGCAAACCTTTACGATTTTACGATATATATATATATATATATATATATATATATATATATATATATATATTTTAAACAGACGAACACGATACAGAAGCCTGATGATGGCAGATGAGATTCTGCTGAAACATTGCTACAACTTTAAAAGCACCACCACTAACAAAGCTGAATGCCATATATATATATTCAGCTTTGTTTGGGTATTTTCCCACGTCATTATAGTTTCGGCAGAATCTCATCTGCCATCATCAGGTTTCTGTATTGTGTATAAAAGTCTGACTCACAGACGAACACAATACTGAAGCCTGATGATGGCAGATGAGATTCTGCCAAAACATTGCTACAACTTTAAAAGCACAACTATAATGACGTGGGAAAATACCTGAACAAAGCTGAATACCATACATATAAGTACCCGCGAAAACTTAAAAAAACATATATATAAACATGTACATGTACATGTATATGTATATATATATATACATATACATATACATATATATCCCTCTCCCTCCCTTCTTCTCTCTCTCTCTTTTTTTCTCTTTCTTCCTCCGTCCCCTCCTCTCTCTCTCTCAAACACATTCCTTGACAGAATTCCTAAGCACCTTGATAATTAGGAAGGTAAAAGAGATTCAATTTTTCATATTTAGCAAAAATTCTACCAAGACAACAGATTCATTTACTTACTCATCTTTACCGTTTCCATATAATGTTTTTGTCAGGATTCCAGCAATCACCCTGCTGCCTGTCTATATTCTTTGATAAATTGCATTTAAAATGATACATTTTCAATTCTATATTCTTTTTGGCATATGTAGTTTGTTTAACAGTTGGTGCAAATCATGTGTTTTCTCAGCCCATTCCATGGCATTGTCTGCCTACACAGTCATGTCTCCAATCAACACATCTCTAATGTAAACACATTTTTATATGTTTAGGAATAAACAATTAAGAAGATATTACATACTGCATTTCCTAAATGGCTCCCACAGATCCTAGGAACAACATCAAAGTATAATGCACAATTAAGACACTGAAGAATCTTAAGACTGACAGGCCACTCATGGAGGACCTGAGATTGACAAGGACCACACATTAGAGTGAAAGGGGGAATTGTTCATTTTTTTTCATCTCTGCAACCAACATGTTCAATTCCATATTTCATATTTAAATGATAAATCCATAATTCATTTCACCACAGATTCTATGTAAATAAAACAAAAATAAAGTAAAATTTCATTTATACATTTCTCAAAGACCTGCTGAAGAATATCTTCCTTCTGTAGACTCAGCACATTATAAAGCCACAATGCCCATTTTTATTCATTGTCACCATACATACATGTCCTTTCAATATGAATTCTACTACACAACTTGTCAGCTTCACAAATAAACTTGCCGCTTCACAAATAAACCTCCAATAGTATTGTTTTCATTATTTTTTACTTTTTCCTCTGTAGAACAGAAGAAAAAACATTCTGATGATCAGCAACATTAAAAAGTCACACAGTTATCCACAAGTAAACCATTTCAATATGTTAATAGTTCTCTTGTTACATCATCCGCACATGCAACTTACTATGATTATATCACAGAATTTATTATATAGCCCTGGTGGTGCAGTGGTTAGAATGCGGGATTGCGGCAATTCTACTGACTGCCAACTGTCAGCAGTTCAACAGTTCAAATCTCACTCAAGATTGACTCACCCTGCCATTCTTCCAGAGGAAGCAGATTGCCGTCCCCTTTTCTTCTGGATTATCCATCCTCTTGTAGCCTAACTTTATTTTATTTTCTTAGCAAACCAATTTGTTCTATTCTTTATCAATGCCATTTTCCATCCTAGCTTATCCATGTACAGGGGTGGGATTCTGCCAATTCGCACCTATTCGCTAGAACCAGTTGTTAATATTCTAAGTAGTTCGGAGAACCGATTGTTAGAAGAAATTACTGGCCTAATCCTGTAAGGAAGGCAGGAAGGAAATGTTCTGGTGTTGCTTACAGAAACTGCCTCTCCATTAACCCTTATTACATTCTTGGCGGGATTAGACTTCCTGTCTCAGGAACTTCTCTGGCGTTTTTTTCCCCTCCTTTGCTGGTACTTTGCTTGTGTCGAGTGACCATTCAAAGTTACAATGGCACTGAAAAAAGTGACTTATGGCTATTTTTCACACTTACAACTGTTGCAGCATCCCCACAGTCATGAGAGGCCAGGCGAGGAGATGCATGCCTCAATGTGAGTGATATTGAGTTGGCCACGCCCATCCAATAGCACGACCACCAAGCCATGTCCACCCAGTCACATGACCACCAAGCCACACCCATCACCTAAGCCACACCCACAGAACCGGTTGTTAAAACATTGGAATCCCACCCCTGCATAGCATGTTATCTCTGAGCTTCTTGCTTCTCCATGACTCTAGTTCACATTTCTACTAGTGCCCAGATTGTCTCCCAAGCTTGTATTCTTCTCCAAGTCAGGCATTATTGATCTGGGTGGCATATTGGTCTTGTCTCTCTAACTCTTAAAAAGTTTGGATGCCTAAATTTTTTTATCCTATTCTTTATTTCTTTTCTTTTTCTTCCTTTTTCTGACCAGAATAATTGGTTAACAGAATTCCCATTGGGTGGGATACAGAGGTGGTATTCAGCAGGTTCTGACCAGTTCTGGAGAATCGGTAGTGGAAATTTTGAGTAGCTGAGAGAACCGGCCAATACCAGCTCTGACTGACCCCACCCCCATCTCTTCTCTGCCTCCTGAATCCCAGCTGATCAGCTGGGTCTTCTTTTGTTGCCCTGCACAGGAGAATGGAGCTGGAAAGCAGGTTAGTGAAGTGGGAAATGGAGATTTACAGTATCCTCCTACCGTGCCCACCAAGCCACACCCCCAGAACCAGTAGTAAAAAAAAAAATGTGCGATATAACCATTTTTAGCTTCTGATCACTATTTCATTGTTTTTGTTATTTTATATGTGTGCGTTTTTCTCTTCTACTTTTGTTTATCGTTGTTGGTACATTAACAAAGTCAGATTGTTTAAGAGGAGGCATAAATTCTTTAAACAAACATTCTGATTTGAGAAATGGGCCAAGGTTTCCTTTCTGTCAGTTGTAAATTTTAGGCTGTACTCCATCAGAAACTGCATCGCATCTTCATTTTCTTAACATTCCAAAATATGTCATTTTACCTGTTTTATCTGTAAAATAAAATCATAGTTTTAATGCTTTCTGACACCTATTTTAATTACATTTTATGTTATTTGACTTGAGGATTATTGTCAGAGGAAAAATGCAATAAATACAAATAAATATAAAAATTATGATAACATGAAAGTATTCACAGAGCAGTTTAAACTGGAAAACTTTAAAAAGTCTTTCATCATATATACTTCAGCTTTTAAACAACTGTTTCGTCATTGGCTGCTGACAAAATTTTACAGGATTACTTTTGTAGATAAGTTTCAGTCTTTTCAAAGTTATATATTTCAAGGTAATGAAGCTAAAATAGACTTTGTTTACACTCAATAACTTCTTTAAGATACAAGGGATGATTCTCATTATTTTCCACCTTAAGCATTTTTTTCCTGTCAGTACTAACAAAGAATTGATAATGCAGTAATCTTAATAATTAATGCCTTGTTGACTTGATGAGAGTTTCAAATGTTGTCTTGCATACAACAATGCTGGAAAACTTTTGAATAAAAAAGGAACACTTAATGCTATTTATTCTACTTGAGACAATGCAAATTCACAGGCAGACTAATAAAATGCCTAAGTAACTCTTGAGAGTATTTCCACATGCAAAGGTTACAAAATATAACTTTCAACAATTAAACCTAATATGTGATTGAATTAGAGCTTTCTTCATTCCTAAATTGGAAGTTTGTCTTAGAATCACTAGTTGAACTTTTTGTTAAGTTGCCCTGTAATTCAATGGCATACTTCCAATTAAGGACTGAGAGAAATAACAAAACAGAAGGTTTCTTGTTCAGCTCTTAACTTTCTCTGAGGAACTACATGATTATTCCCAAATAAGAGTACAAGTCACCTGCTTACTGAAGGGACTTTTCCCAGTGGCCAAATTTTCCCTTGCTTGTGTCTGTTACCTGCTTCTTCTTTTTGTCTTGTTTGATTGATGCCTTGCCTTGACCTTTCTTTAAAGCTTATCAATACTAGGTATATCCTTCAACTAATTTATTTATTTATTTATTTGATTTGTCAATTGTTTACAAGATAATAAGCATAAGTGTATACATAGTTATGAATACATGAAATGGGTACATATAAGAAAAAAAAAAAGAAACAATAGGACAGGGACGGTAGGCACATTGGTGTGCTTATGCAGGTCCCCTACAGACCTCTTAGGAAAGGGGTGAGGTCAATAGTAGACAGTCTAAGGTTAAAGTTTTTTCGGGTTTGGGGAAGAAACCAGAGTCAGGTAGAGTATTCCAGACATTGACCACTCTGTTGCTGAAGTCTTATTTCCTGCAATCAAGTTTGGTGCTGTTAACCTTGAGTTTGTATCTATTGTGTGCTCTTGTGTTGTTATAGTTGAAGCTGAAGTATTCATTGACTGATAGGACATTGCAATGTATGATTTTATATACTATATTTAGATCGGACCGAAGGCGGCGTAGTTCTAGGTTTTCTAGGTCTAGAATTTCAAGTCTGGTGGCATAAGATATTCTGCAACGAGAACTCTTCTTGTGAAATATTTCTGGACTTTCTCAATTGTGCTAATATCAGATACATAATGTGGGTTCCAGACTGATGAGCTGTATTCAAGTATTGGTCTAGCAAATGTTTTGTGTGCTCTAGTTAGTAGTGTGATATTACCAGAGAAAAAGCTACGTAGGATTAGGTAAACAACTCTTGATGCCTTTTTGGCTATGTAGTTGCAGTGGGCTCTAGCACTTAGATCATTAGAGGTGAGTATTCCAAGGTCCTTTACAAAGCTTGGATCATCAACAAGATCTTGACTATTCAGCTTGTATTTTATTTTCTGACTTTTTTTGCCAATATGTAAGACAGAGCATTTATTTGTTGAGATTTGAAGTTGCCATTTGTTTGACCATTCTGATACATAGTAAAGATCTTTTTGAAGGGTACCAGTATTGTCTGTGGTATTGAACAGCTTTACATTATCAGCAAAAAGAACGCAGTTGCTCTTAATATGATCACAGAGTTATATGATCACAGAGGTATGACTTGGCTTTAATCCTACTTTGTCTGACAACTTTATAATTTGTAGTCTTGAAGTGCACCATTTAAAAAGACAAGAAGATCTTTCAACCATACATTTCTGTGAATCTTTGGGAATATTTTTTGCTTGAATTGGAGTTTTGCACAGATTGAACAAGTGAAATCAGAGTCTAAGTTTCAATAAGCCTAGAAAATTATTTATTCAATTTGGATTGGCAATCTTTTATAAAGGGGGCTATGTTTAAGATGTGGTGGATACTGTAATGGTAATATCTGCATTTTAGAATTCAAATGAGAACCAACGTTTTCTCTCTATTAAACAAATTGCATCAAAACAGAAAGCATTTCTTAGATCGATTAGTCCTAGTTGCAGACGCATTCAGCAACTTAGACAGGGCTATCCTCATGCCACTTCAACCTAGGCTGCCAAAATTCATTTTTAGCTTTATTGATTTGGAATGTTTAATAAATCTATTGATTTCCTGATATTGGCCAATCAGTACCAGAGGAAGCTTTATATTCATTTTGAGAATTTTCCTCCCAACCCTTCCATATTAAAGATAACTTATGATAGTTTAATAAAATTGAGATGAGTCAATATTGTTTTTGTAAGCTTCCCTTTCAACCGACACACCTATGGTTTAGCCACCAAAAGTGAAGAAGTGAAAGTTATAAGGTAGATGGACAGGGAAGTAATTACAGAATACTAAAGAGATTCTTGTCTAACCTTTATTTCAATTTAATTAGAGAACTTGATTTTGTTTGAATAAACTCAGAGACTGTAAAAGAAACTTGTTGCATCAATTTTTGGATTCTATTGACATTTCTTTCAGGCATACATGGGAGCATTAATAAGCATTATGAAATTACTTTATATGAAAAATAAATAAATAAAATTAAAGTGGAATTGATGCAATCTTATGAAATATTCCCTTAAGATACATGGCCTTTCGTATAACTAGATTAAAAACTCATATTTCTATCCATGACAGTTGGAAGAAAGGAAGAAATATTTGAGTTGTTATGAAATAGAAATGCAAATATTGAAAAAAAAATCTCTTTCCTTTTTGGTGGAGAGAAGAAGCAGCAGCAAGAGCCTACGCTGAAGCCTGAAAATTGTGCAGATGGCTTCCTTTGTTCTATAATTCTTACAATTCTTTGGGATAATTTCCCCAAGAAAATTAGTTTTATTCTCGAGAAAGGGAAAATAACCGATGCAACAGGTGTGTGAAAATAAAAATGCTTCTGTGAAAATAAAGATTGCTGAAAGAGTCATGAGAATTGAATTGCAGAGTAGATTTGCATAAAAAATATTCTTGTTTAATAGAAGAATGAAAAAGTGTAGTTCTTATGAGTTGACTTAAAGAAAGGTAACACCAACTTATTGCTGAGCCCACTATGTTATTACTCCGATTCTTCGTGATTAAAAGCTATTATGTTAACCAACATGCCAGAGATGGTATGTAGCAGGTCCTGACCAGTTCTGGAGAACCAGTAGCAGAAATTTTGAGAACTGGCAAATGCCACCTCTGATTGGCCACCCCCCCATCTATTCCCTGCCTCCCAAATCCCAGCTGATTGGCTGGGTCTTCTTTTATTGCCCTGCACAGGAGAACAGAGCCAGAAAGCAGGTTAGTGGTGTGGGGAGGGAATGGTGATTTTGCAGTAACCTTCCCACAGGAGTGGGGAGGAAAGGGGGATTTTACAGTATCCTTTCCCACGCCCACCAAGCCATACTCACCAAGCCACATCATGCCCACCAAGCCACACCCACAGAACCAGTCGTAAAAAATTTGAACCCCACCACTGTGAACATGCCTTAAACAAATTAGTGCCTTTAGTTGCATTGAAGGCTGACTTTGGTCCACCTGTTTGGTCCAATAGTTAAGGCACCAGGCTAGAAGCCAGGAGATGTTTGAATTCTAGTCATGCTTTAGGCATGAAAGTCACCTGGTGACTTTGGGCTGGTCATTTTGTCTCAGCCAGATTCACCTCACAAGGTTGTTGTTGTAGGAGGGAAAAAAGGAGGAGTACTGTGTTTGCTACTTTAAGTTATATATAAAAATAATAAAGAAAGGAAAAAAGTAAATAAAATTCTCTGGATTCACCAGGTTTGATATAAAAGCAATTAACACTAAATTACGATTAGAAGTTGCCTCCACACCTTATTATTCTCTTCCTGCTGTTTTATTCTGAAAATTAAAATATTTTATCTAGAATTTTTTAAAAAACCTGGAAAACAACTCCTTAAGGATGATTTAATTGATTTCCCTGCATTTTTGAAAAGGTTCCTCAATACAATCCATGTGATCCTTTCAATACCAGAGGTGGTATTCAAAAGGTTCTGACCAGTTCTGGAGAACCAGTAGTGGAAATTTTGAGTAGTTTGGAACACCAATAAATACCATCTCTGACTGGAGATTTTACATCCTTCCCCTGCCACACCGACCAAGCCACGCCCACAGAATCGGTAGTAAAAAAAAAAAAAATTGAATCCCACCACTGTTCAATATCACTATTCTATGATTCTGTAAAGGCAATGGGATTTACTTTACGGCGCTGAAGGAAGTCTAGAAGGTCAAGATTTTATAAGAAAAGCTAATGATCCCCCTTCATGTACCTTCTTGAACTTAATAGCTCATGTAGAGCATAAAAAGAGTTAATTCAAGACTTTTCCAGTGAGGCTAACTCATCAGGTCTAAAGATTTGTCTTCTTTTCAAATATGTGTTATACTTGCTCAAAGGCACATGGTATGTAGAAAGCAGCTAAAAAGATGCTTGATTTGCATAATTAGCAATTAGTTGGCATAATTAGGCTATTCATATTTGAAGAAGTGGGATATCACAATGCTTGGGGGGTAGCAGCTATGTTTATTGCTTCGAGGTAAACTGGAAAAATTATTGGAAAGCATGGCACCTGCTCTCATTTCAAGCCACTCCTTGAGATGAAATAGTTGATGAAGCAGCTGTGAGAAAGAGAATGTGTGCAGGTCAGGCCACATTTGAATTGATTCTATTCCAGCATAAACAGGGACCAAGAGTAGAAAGACCCCAATGAGGATTCAAAATACTGAAACTGAGGAGACACAAATTTGAGTCTCCTGAAAAGTGACCATATTTATTCATATAGTTTGAAAATGTTTTCTTGTGAATTGCTAGACAGACCAATACAAAAAACTGTGATGACACATTGCCATATTCTTCTCAAGAGGAAACTAAATGGTAGAATTGCTGTGTTAGCTGGAAAAACAATGTAGATTAAGACTAATCTCTTCTCCAGCATTAGCACTCTTTCTCTCCCCCTCCCTCTCCTCCATCCCCACCTTCTCTCTCTCTCTCTCTACACATACACACATATATTCACAAACTGTATATTCCAGCTCTGGATGCTAACAAAAAGGTTTACCAGAAGGTGCCATTCCTAATTATTAACAGCTTATTATGATGATGTGTAGCACAGTCAGACAGATTAGGTCTGGAATTTTGGTCTACCTATCAAGTTCTTTCCAAGGACCTGGGATAGGTAGATGTGGATGTTTGTTGGTGTTACAGATATTGTTGCAAGATGGAAGCTGTTTCAAGCAAAGCTGCCTTTTGCAATTGACTGATGGAAAATTTGTCAATGCCGATGGTGTTCACGTGGTGCTCCAGTTGTTTTGGATTGCACCCAAGGCCCTTATTGGTACAACCTTTGCTTGCTTTTGCCATAGGTTGTTTATTTTTATTTATAGATCTTTGTATTTTGTTCTCTTCTCCAGCTCTTTCTCTTCTCTTCTGTTGTCTCCAGGTACTGCCTTGCCCACTAAGAAGATTTTTTGGCAGTTTTAATTGACAATTGTTAACTGTTATGTGGCAGGTACCCATCTGTTTGAATGTTACTGTACCAGAGCAATTTAGCTTTTTCATGCTCTATGACTTCTATGATTATGGTCCTACCAGTTCTTGCTTGCAGATCAATTATATCTTAAAATCTTGCAGATTTTTCAATGCATCATTGTTACTCCTTTATCATACCATTGCTTATAGTCAGTCCGTGTGATCCTTTTACAGCAGCTTCCCAGGCAGTCCATTGTTTCTCAATTTCTTTGCATAAGTGGCACTTACCGTCTGTTGCTGTTTTCTGGTTTCTGGCTTTGTGGCTACATTTGTTCTTGCGCAGCCAGAATTTGTCCCTTCATCGCTTTCTTCAACTTTCCTGCTCTTAGCCATTGCCAGATCTTGTTATTATCTTATTTCCCTGCAGGGATAGTCAGGAAGCCTTCCTGGTATCCTAACTTCAGTGCATCTTCTTCATTATCTGTGAGATATTCTCCCAAAGTCCTTTCCCCCCCCCCCTTCAGCCATCTGATGTACTTGCAACATTCCACCCATATTACTTGGTAGGTAGAGTTTGTGAATGTTGCTTCAAGGAGGAGTGTCATATTCATTTCATTATTTTTCTGGTCTTCCCATCAATGTGCTTGATGTTGTCAGCTTGAAGGATACCCAGGTATTTGTAGTCATCATCTTCATCCAGATTCTTGATGTTATTTTTGTAAGGCATTTTGATTTCTTCAGTTTTCACTATTGACATATGGCTTCCGGTAATTTAAGTCTCACAGGAAAGAAACTCTTTATCTGATTCATCTGATGAAACTTGTCTAGTATGGTTGAACTTTTGCATAGCTCTCATCTTCCTCAGAGTCCACAAGACTCACAACTATGTTAAAGGTGTGTTCACTGAGGATTGTTGTTGATATTGTTGTTGTTACTGTATGGTATTACATTAGCCAGGAAATCACAATGCTATTGCAGAGGAGTAGTTTGGCTTGCCAAGGTACCAGCTCTGCTCACACACTTCCCAAGGTGCCTCATAGGAGGATGAACTGGCTTCACACCAGAAAGAAGCATGTGCAGCTCTTCCTGCAGCATCACCTAAGGCCCTTTCCTGGATCTGCCTCGCAAACAGGTGACACAGCCTCGAAGGTTCAGAAATGGCAGGAATCTGATTGCACAGAGTGCCAGTTCATCTCCCTATCAAAGTGGTACCCATTTATCTAGTTGTATACAACATGTTTTCAAACTGTTGGGTTGACAGAAGCTGAGGTGGGTGACAGAAGCTCACCCAACCATATAGTGCTAAGACTTGAATCACTAGAGCAGAGACCATCTCTAGTGTCATTAAGCCATAGGTCCACTGTGCCCCTAACCCTAACCCTAACCCAAAGCTGAGGATAGGGATGGCCCTGATTCTGTGATGACCCAGAGTATCTCAGAAATATAACAAAAAACAAAACATAAATAAAAGTCCTTTAATACCTTCAACTTGGCTTCACTGTTTAATTGTTCACAGTGGAGGAGTTCAATTTCAAAGGAAAGAAACATAGTTCACATCCAAAGAGCCAATAACGAAGCAAAAAACAAAAACAAACTGCACCGAATAAAGTTCCTTGACAGACCAGGATAGATAATTGCCAACTGCAGGAAGATAACCAGGAACAGTCCGTTAGAAGAACACCAACCAAAATAAACCTTCTTTAGAAATAAAACACTAATTTGTCTCCAGCGTCTGTTAGCACGCTGGTCCAAACTCTAATGCAAATCTCACACCTGTAACCCATGAAGAGGATCATGGCCTCTCCTCCCGAGTAGAACATGTTTTACCCTGATCCTCTCCTCCCTGCTTGCCCTAGGATGGAGAGGGGATGGGCCTGGGTCCTCCTCTGACCGCTCAGCCAGCCTCTGCCCTTCCCCAGCTTCCTCCACCACCTCTGGAGGCACTCTTCCACTCCCTGTTGGCTGTCCCTCCTCCTCCTCCGAGTCAGTCTCCACCAGGGGCATGACAGATTCTTCATAATAAGAAGAGATTTGGAAGAACAAATAGATGCTGATATTTAGAAGTTACACAATATTGAGAAACATGCTCAAAAGAGTAGGACAAGAGTTTTAGTTAATTTGGAGGGAAGGAGAAGCATTGCAAATAGGAATTGACAAATTCACAGTTAGAATAGAATAGAATAGAATAGAATAGAATAGAATAGAATAGAATAGAATAGAATAGAATAGAATAGAACAACGGAGTTAGAAGGACCTTGGAGGTCTTCTCATCCACCCTGCTTAGGCAGGAAACCCTGCACCACTTCAGATAAATGGTTATCCAACATCTTTTTAAAAACTTCCAGTGTTGAAGCATTCACAACTTCTGGAGGAAAGTTGTTCCACTGATTAATTGTTCTGTCAAAAATTTCTCCTTAGTTCTAGGTTGCTTCTCTCCTTGGTTAGTTTCCATCCATTCTTCTTGTCCTGCCTTTGGATGCTTTGGAGAATAGATTGACTCTCTCTTCTTTTTTGGCAACCCCTGAGATATTGGAACACTGCTATCATGTCTTCCCTACTTCTTCTTTTCATTAAACTAGACATACCCAATTCCAGCAACTGTTCTTTATATGTATTAGCCTCCAGTCCCCTAATCATCTTTGTTGCTCTTCTCTGCACTCTTTCTAGAGTCCCAACATCTTTTTTTACATTGTAATTTAAGTCCTCAAGTCCCAATAATGAAGAAAAAATGAAACATGACTATATTGTTTTCAAAATAAAACCGTTACCTATTTCCAGTTGCCAAATTCAACAAATACAATTCCAACTCTTCCTGCCTTGTAAGTGGTAAAAGATTTGCAGTAAAAAAAAAAAAAGCATTGCAACTTTAATTCAGGGCCCCAAGCATCAAGAACACATGGTATTCAAATCCAGATGTTAAAAGAACTGAGCAGCCAAATCCTGTATGGATCAATTTCATAGGCATTTTCTAAATAAAACCCACATCTCTGCTAAACATAAAGCTACAAATGCTTGGGGAACTCCACTGCTAAGCCAGCCACAGAGTCAAACAATATATGCAGGAAAGATGCCATGCAGCAGTAAGATTGATAAACAAGCAATAATCCAATTTGATCCTTATGGGCCAGCTTCACAAACAAGGCCTCGCTATCTGCAGATCAGTGTCTCTGACAGCTACCAGAAATTCTTGACTGCCAACAGCTCCACATCTGACTCACAATCTTGGCTGATGTCACACATCAAATCTAGGAGCCACTAAAGCTCTGGTGACTAAGTCCCAGGGGTCAATATAGGGAGCCAGAATGGGGCGTCAGTTCTATCCACTGGACAACTTTCCTGCATTATGCATCTGATATTAATACAGTTGAGAAAGTCCAGAAATATTTCACAAGAAGAGTTCTCCACTCCTCTACTCATTGCAGAATACCTTATGCCACCAGACTTGAAATTCTAGACCTAGAAAACCGAGAACTACGCTGCCTTCTGTCCGATCTAAGTATAGTATATAAAATCATACCTTGCAATATCCTACCTGTCAATGAATACTTCAGCTTCAACCATAACAATACCACACAATAGATACAAACTCAAGGTAAACTGCACCAAACTTGTTTCAGAAAATACGACTTCAGCAACGGAGTGGTCAATGTCTGGAATATCCTACCTGATTCTGTGGTTTCTTCCCCAAACCCCAAAAACTTTAACCTTAGACTGTCTACTATTGACCTCACCCCTTTTCTAGGAGGTCTGTAGGGGGCGTGCCTACCTCTTTTTATTTCCTTATATATATCCATTTCATGTATTCATAACTATGTTTATACTTATACCTGTTAACTTATAATTATTTGACAAATAAAATAAACAAATAAGTATCTTTCCCACCCAAATACTACCCAACATCCATGATTCTTACCTGCTTATCTTCAGATGTGGGGGCACATCATAATTTACTTCACAACCAGGTAAAATAAGGACTGAGGTTTTTCTGTCCAGCACCTAATTGCCGTCATCCATCCAATAACTCAACCTCATTCCTGTGCCATTTTATTTTTTTTAATATTTTTATTGTTTTTATAAATAACTCAAGGCAGAAAAAATACTCCTTCCTCCTCTTATTTTCCCACAATTACAGCCCTTATTTGCATATGTGGTGTCCTAACTTTTGAAGTGCCTCTTTTTGATAAGACCTTGCAAGAGTCACAATGAATTGATACAATTCCCATCCAGAATGGGAGAACTCCCCACAGCTAATTCATCCTGGCTAACTCACCATAGTTAACTTTGGTGAGATAATTTCCTATGTGCAGCTCAGCGGTGGAGCTCTCGTCTCACAATCAGAAGGCTGTGAGTTCAATCCCAGATAGAGGCTAGACTCTCCTGCTTAAGCAGTGGGTTGGACTAGATGATCTCCAAGGTCCCTTCCAGCTCTGTTATATTCTATGTTAAAACTCGCTGCAGGATAATTCAACAATTCAATTTAATTATTTTAAAATAATTAAAAATTATTTTAATTTTTTTCAGTCACATTTCATTTTGTCCCTCCTTTGGCATCCTTACTTTAATGATTCTGTTCCTTTCTTCAATATTAGTGTAACTGATTTCTTCAATATTAGTGTAACTGTTGTCCCACAGTGAGTTGTCGCGTGGCAACTTGGTCATGCCGAATTGTCCCGTAGTGAATTGGTTATAGCGACTTGGCCACAGTGACTTCACTGTGGCAAATTGTCGTAGACCCTTCCCAGACATTCCTGCTTAATGAATATTTCACAACAAAATGAATATTTTACACAAACCTCAGACCTTCTTTAAAAAGTTACCAAGTAGTTCCTAAATCTAAAAAGGGATCAAAGATTGATTCAAGGTTAAGTTTTCATACCATCAAGACTGAATAAAATATTGGGTATAAATTGACTGTTTAAACAGCATCTGGTGTTGATACTGAATTTAAAATGTTGCTGTTTTTACATATTGTGTGAATATAGTGCTTTAAGCAGGTGATTTACTGCCAATATATGGTTAACCAATATAAAATGGAAACACAAACTCGTATGTGTTTTCTGTTTTACTATAGCAATTACAAACTTGTTTACATGTTCCTGGCAGATAATTAAGAATGCTTTTTACCAACAAAGCTGCTCTTTTGATAGTACTATAGATTCCAAGAACAACTAATCAATTCTTGTTAATTGGGCAAATGTGATCAAATCAATCAGGCTTTTAAAAAATGCCCTCAATGCATATACATTAAATACAAATGTTCATTTAAAGTTGGCATTTTGCCCATATCTCATTTTCTATGCTAAAGAGGCATCTTGCAAGTATAAAAAACCTTTTAGAATGTTCCATTTGTAAAGAATCATGAAAGCTAATTTTTGAACATGATGATACATGTGCTGCAAAGACCTGTGGATACTTGGAGGCTTTGATCTTTGCACATTTGGAAATGAACTAACTGTATTTGCTCCTCTGGATGATGAATGTGCTGATTGGAATGTTGTTCCAAGTACTGCAAAGGGAATTTCTGATCAGGAAATATATTGCATTAACTTGAAAAACAATACTATAAAAATGTAAAGGGCATTTTTGTATTCATTTCTGTTTTTTAAAAAAACTCATTAAATAAACTGGGTTAGGACTCAAAGAAAAGAAAACCCTTGACTTACAACAGTTTTTAAGTAGTTGTTCAAAGTTACAATGGTACTGAAAAAAGTGAATTATGACTGTTTTCACTTACAGCTGCAAGAGTGGCAAATGTGTGTAGCTCGGATATAGGATAAGAGTGAAGGTTTGTTGTTCTAGCTTGTGGGTTAGTTTTTGAATGTTTCGTTGCCAGGCTAGGTTAACATCTTCACTTCAACAACCCACAGCCACACTCCACCAGGAATTATTCAGAATCAAAGAAAAGATACAGAAGGATGAAAGAAACAGTGTAGTCTACAAAATCAACTGTAAGGATTGCAACCAATTCTACATGGGACAAGCATCACATTAATTAAAAAAAACTAGATCCACAAACATCGGTTGGCAGTCAAACTGCATGATCCCAAATCCTTAATCTCTGCCCACACTGACACCAAATAGCATTGGTTCAATTGGAGCAACACAAAAGTTATTGCCCATGTTACTACTCAACATGCTCATGAGTTCATTGAAGCCTCCACAAGCAATTCCATCAACAGACACATCAACCTACAACCAGCCTATGAACCACTTAGAATCCAAATCAACCACATAGCCAACTGGAGACAACACCGAATCTCAGCCAACCCATGCAAGCCTCACCAACCAGCACTTCATTTTGCTATGGCTCTCACCTGATGTAATCTCACACTTATTGACTGTTGCAGCACCCCCATAGTCATGTGAACAAAACTCAGATGCAAGGCAACTGACTCATATTTATGATGGGGTCATGTGATAAACTTTTTCAACCTTTTGACAAGTCAACGGGGAAGCCAGATTCACCTAATAACCATGTTACTAACTTAACAACTGCAATGATTCACTTAACGATTGTGTCAAGAAAAATGGTAAAATGGGGCAAAACTCGCTTAATAAATCTCACTTATATTGCTCTGTTTCAGTGATCTGTATTTTAATCGGGCCCCATGAAAATTGATCAAGCTGTATTGATTTTCTATTGATCTTGTTAGGAGAGTAGTTCAGTCTCCTGCATTGGTTGTTTTCCAGTGACATCAAGGAAGTGAACTAGTTCTATAGATAGAACTAGGTTGACAAGGCTGAGGTTGATTGTTGGGTGGACGATGTTGAAATCATGATTGAATTTGGTGAGATGGATCCAGAGGATGGATTAGATCAGGGGTGTCAAACTCACATCATCACAGCAGCGTCACATGACGTATTTATTGGGACTTTTTCTCCCTTTGCTAAACCGGGCATGGTGTGGCTAGCACGTGACGCATCCAGCCTGCAGGCTGGGAAATTTGACAGCCCTGGGTTAGATGATGCAAATGGATCAGTGAATCTCAAGTAAAGGATGAATTTCAGGAGTTAAGAAAGTGTTGTTCTATGGCAGTCATAATGATGTTAGCATATTGAGGAAAACATATGCCAATATTGGCATATTGTAGCTCTGTCACAGTTTTATAGGTATATGCAATTGTCAAAGGTCAACTATTGTGACTTCAGTGATGAAGCCTTAGAAGAAGCAAAGCTCATGTTTTTAAATAATAATTACATAGTGCTTCAACATCCATGGTGGTAAAACGTTAAGGGAGATTGTATATGAATTTCAACCTTATTAGGAAGTATGTGGTGTCTCATGTGTAGCTCAGAGTACCAATGAAGGAAGATATTTGTAGCTCAGGGTTGAAATGAGGGGTCCTTGGTGCTCTCTGAGTTTGCTTGTTTCCTTGCAGACATTTCATTAGCCTAACTAGGGAACATCATCAGTGTTAGTAAGGAATGTTGTTTGCTATCAATTTATATTCTTGCCTGTCTGTATGTTTGGGGGAGCTTGTAGGAAATTTTTGCTTGGGCTGTTTACTGATGGCTCTTTGGCAGTTTCTTGATTGGATATTAATTACTTGATCATTGGTCTCCAAAGTTAACTTTGGAGTTAATCTATGCTGTACTGAGTCCTGATTACTGGTGGAGAGGTGCTGAAGTCTTTTTGTTCTCTTTTGGGCTGGTTGATTGTCTCTTTTGCATAGTCGCTTGATGTTGTTAATGTCTATGTGTCTATTGATGGCTGATTTGTCAAGAGTGCCAGGCTTGTAGAAATTCCCCGGCATTTTTGGATTTGGCCTGGTCTAGTGTTGTCACATTTTCCCAATTGAAACTATGGTTAAATCTGTTGGTATGTTGTGAAATTAAATAATTTTCATCATGCATTCTGACTGCCGCTCGGAGTTCATGGATGCCTTCTGCCAGTCTTCTGCCTGCTTGTACTACATACTGTTGCTGCAGTTCTTACATATTGTATATTGTAGCGGGCTTCTGTTTTTTTTTCTTCTGGGATTGCAAGAAAACATCCAAGCTCAGAGAGCACCAAGGACCCCTAGTAGCTCAGAGCACTGGGAGGAAATGGTTGAGCATAGAAGCAAAAGAATTGACAAAGAATCCATGAAATCTGATATGCCAGTTGTGATACTTTCAATGCTTAAGGTACCGGAACAGCATGATTACATGGTTTGTGTACTTTGAGAAGTAAATAGAAGATGCCCCACTGGGAATTCTGTGATGTTTCTATGTAAATACAGTTCTGCATATCTTTAGGAATGTATTTCATCAGATTGAGTAATTCAGACAATTATATAAGTGTATAAGCCATTTTTTCATCAGATCATATAAACTTTCCATGAACCCGATGAACTCTCCCATCACTAAATTAGATAGCTTATGAAAAATGGAAATGAAGAACTCATGAAATAAAATCATAAAATTACAGTCATAATTAAAATCAAAAGTAGAATTGAAAAGTAGTGTATTTTTTTTTTTTTAAAAAAAGATAATAATGTAATAATAAATAGACAGGTATAGTTTAGAGCAGAGGTGGTATTCAGTTCTGGAGAACTAGTAGCAGAAATTTTGAGTAGTTCGGAGAACCGGCAAATACCACCTCTGATTGGAGATTTTACAGTATCCTTCCTCTGCCATGCTCACCAAGAAACACCCACAGAACCGATAGTAAATAAATTGAATCCCACCACTGGTTTAGAGGCCATTTATTCTTTTCCCATGACATTGGAACGAACTGTTTTTACCAAGGAAAAATGGAACACAAAATAAGTACATAAACATGCTTAAGAAAACCAATTGTTTGCTGAATTATTCAACACGTGTGATTATTTTATATAATCATCATTTTTAAAAAGTCATTATTTTTTTAAAAAAACTATTCATATAAAAAAATAAACCATGACTATGGAAGCATTCACATTAACTGACAATTAATTTAAAAGAAAGTAGGAATCAGTTCTTATCCTATTTGATTCTGAATTGTACTTTAGTGATCATTTTAGCATGTGGCAGCAGCTAGTAAGCATATCTGGATTCAGAAGCTAAGCAGAGTTAAGTCTAATTACTTTTTTGATGGGATACCCTGAACAATACCAAGGCTGAAGACTAACAAACCCTTGACATTATATTTATATCACTGAATGTTAGCAACATTTATAGCTATAATAGCAGTAGAATCTTGGAACAGGTTGTTTGAGAGTGTTGTCAAGGCCCCTTCTTTACACAACTCTAACTTCTAAAATCTACTAAGTCTATTCTATTCCATAAAATCTATTCATTACTCAAGACAGCATAGATAAATAGTGAATCTCTATTGCCTATCAGTTTGCCCTCTTCACAAGAAAGTGAAGTTGTGTATGTTAGGGATAACATTGTTTACCCTAACTGGTTTAGGTAAAATAATAAAGTTGTAATCATAGTTTATAAGTTAAAGTGTCTGCAACTTTAAATATAGGAATGTAATTAAGGGAGTGGTTGTGAAAGCACTTTAAAAGAAGCAAGACGACAGCTTGCTCTCTCTCTGGCTTTGATGATCCCTAATTACTGCATGGACTCAAGACTGCGTTACTCGAACGGGAGGGATAAACAAAGGACTGATTTGTAAGTGAACTGACATAGGATATTCTGCACGGACTTTGCTAACTGAATATCCTTGAATGGACTGACTAAATGATACATGACTAATGGACTGTTATTTTGACTATGCTATGAACTCATAATGGAATAAACTATATTTTTGATAGCACAAGCGTATCTGTTATTTTTACTGTATGTTTACAAACATATAAGCTTATCTCACTCATTTATCTGTGTGCCTATCTGACTAACGCTGCATAATTCTGTTTAGCTTGTCTCCTTAACCCTGGCTGGGGAACCCAGGCTTAACAGTGTTTATATTCTTGGTTTTTAAATATGGTGCCCCTTTTAATTTTTCTATTGCTTAATGACATCTTGCTTTGTGTTTCTTAGTAATACTGTAGGGTAAAGTTGGTTATTTATATCATAGTCGTATCACAGACTAGAAGAGCATAGCTTCTCCACAAGCGATAACATTTCTGACTAGAATTTTTTGTGAATATTCAGTTCAAGTCTAGATAGAAAACTTGATAAAAACATTAAAATACATTTTAGTATGCATGGAAAATGGTATTCATTTAAAAAAAAAAATCAATGTATTCCAGTCTCTTGAACCTATAGTAAATGCAGTCAACCTTATGCTGGTCAGCTTAAAAAAGCATCAATAAAGAATGTCTTCATCATTTATGTCAAAGGTCCATCTTGTAGCTTAGCAAACTAAATTTCTCAAATGTGGAGATTAACTGGCAATTTCTCAAATATCCTATATACTATGACTTATGTACATCCAAAATAGTATTCCTATTTATAGCCAGAAGTTCATTTAGCATTTCTAAATCTCAGTTCTCTTACATCTTCTTAAGTAAGGAAAACTTCATATTAAAAAAAACCTGAGGTTGTACCATTTTGATCCTATATTGTATGACCTCAATTCTGCTGCTTTTAATCATGGTATTTGAAAGACAGGAATATATTGACATTCTGAAAGATTTTAACCGTGTGCCATTTTTTTAAAAAAAAATCAGCACAGTATCTTTGCATCCTGCTGTTCAGATTATATTAAAATGCTAATTTGCCAGGAACTAATGCCAACATAATCACCTATTGTCCTGGAAATTCTCCACACCCACCAGTTTTGTATCCTTGTTGTAATTAGTATTCATGTATAGCATTTTTAAAATAGATGATGTTCTTTAATTTAATTTTGGAGCTGAGCAAAGGTTTTAAAAAGTGCAAATTTCAATAAATTTGGAACATTAGAAAATTTAGTGAAGAAGATGCTGACATGATATGAATAGCAAAGTACTAAATAAAAAGTATTTGGTACATTTCCAGAAAGACATTACTGTACTAGAGTTGTTCCACATAATAGAGAACAGACATGGTGTCCTATCTGCATATCCTCCATCTCTTTGAACATTGTGACATATGCTTATAGTAGGAGGCAAAGTATGAGATACTTGGTTATTAAACTTTCCAAATGGCTACATGATGATCTCTTTTCAATTAGTTTTCAATCTAGTTCTACCTGGAGCTGGACTTAGGTCAGGATTAGATAATGATAGTTTCGAATATGACATTAAACCTTCTGAGAGATTCTAGAACTTACTACAAAACTCTGCTTAAATTATAAATATTGGATATTCACCATGTAAGAATCCACTGATGTGGCTTTAATAGTATTGGTTTCTGTGAAGGCATTTCTATGTTCATGTGAGAGTTGTCCTCCTACAAACATATGTTGCAGCATTTGAGTGCTACAGATAAACCAACCAATCTGAGTGACTTTGATGGAGGGTGGAACATAATCAGAATATTCACAAAGGAAGGATTTTAATTTAAATCATGCTAGGCAGGCTGAAAGAATCTTCATTGGCACAATAGTGCAGAACAATATTCCCAGGTTAACCTATATCAGTCAAGATTATGGAAATTCAGTTACGTTTTTAAATCTTTCATATTCCTATACCTGCTAAATATTCCTGTATATGTGTACCAAGAGGATAGGTTGTTTGTCATCTCTTTTAATAGTATCCATGAATAGAATGTTTTGCTCTGTGTCCTCTTTTGAAAAGTTGAGCAGATAATAACCTCCCCAGCACTTCCCTTTGTGGAGTTATAGACCCTGGATAGTACCGTATATGCATTATTAAACATATGAAACCAATTATAGGAATGTGCTCATTGTTGCTGTTCTGGATATTGTTGTGCCTCCTGGTATAATGCAGACCTATTCATGTATGTAGATGCATTTGTATTCCTGAATATTTTGATATCTCTTCTTGGTACATAAAGTTGCAGATATTTTGCGCCTAGCAAAACGTCTGGTGGGAACCTAATAGTATTATGTATGTCACATATGCAGGATGTATGTAGGAGAGAAGAGATATAACAGCTCCAGTAGTTTAACTTTGAGATTAATGTTTTCTGTGATTGAAATGTAGCTTTACCCCATCATGATTTAATAAGGGTAGATCCTTTTGGTTCGTTCTTCTTTTTGATGAAGCCATATGTTTAAGACTGCCTAGTAATAGAGATGCTTTCAAATTAAACAATGGCAGCTTCCATCTAGATTCAATCTCTGTACATAATGCCAATTGTGCCCTTATGTATATGCTATATGAGACTCAGTTTGTACCTACTTAATTTTAGACAGATTATGAGTAATCCTTTCTGCCTAAGAAATACCTTGCTTTTTAGCATTAAAATAAGAAGTGTACTTCTGAGATACATTCTACGTTTTTAATTTTCCTTCTTGCATCTGCTCTTAAACAAGTCAGCTACCCAATTGCATTCATGCAAACTGATATTGTTTGTATAAAATATATATTTCAGTCCATCACCAAATTATAGATTATAATTAAAGCAAGACATAATTAGGTCAACACTTCAGTATAAAGTCATCAGCTATATAATCAATAACTGAAAACTGTATTTCCACTTCCCTGACTTTGGAAAGGAAAGGAACATCAAAAGAAGTACCACCATAATCATAAGAATTTAAATGTTGGTTATCACTTTTAAAGCCCTTCATGGCATGGCTATTTGAGGAACCGTGTCACCCCAATAGCATCAACCCACCCTACCCATGCTGGCACAAGGGGCATGTTGCAGACTTTATTGGAATTTTGGCTGATGTGGTCCAGCAAAAGAAACATTTCTGCCTTTTGGAAGATTGTGTCCATCAAGATGAGACCTGCATTCACCCTTTTGTCTTTCCTAAAAGGCTCAGAAACATGGCTCTACCAACTGCCATCTCCATGTGGCATTCTGGAGATGGCTAATGGTTTAGATCAGGGGTCGCCAACCTTTTGGACCTCAGGAACCACCAAACTCATAATTTTAAATCCCATGGATCACTAATATGAATTTTGACTGATGGTGGCTTGCTGATGTTGGTAGGAAAGTTGGTCCCATATTCCAGAGCTGCAGTAGTTACAGGACTGGCCCTTTGGTCATCCTGGTGCAGTTCCTCCAGTCCATGGTAGGCCGGTGCACCTGGGTGGAAGAGCAGCTACTCCAGGATGACCAAAGGGCCAGTCCTGTGACTACTGCAGCTCTGGAATATGGAACTGACTTTCCCACCAACGTCAGCAAGCCACCCTGGGGCAGATTTCCCTCCCTGCCATTGGTCTTACCTTCCAGTTCCAGCTCACATGGCTCTACTCAAGATAAAGTTTGTGCTTGGCCAAAGGATAGGGGCCAGCAGGTGGGCAGGCCATGTGGGAGGCACAGCCTTGTGTTCCCGCACAGCCTGGATTAATAGCTTTGGGCAGAGTGCTTGGGGAGGACATTTCTCTACCAAAATTTTCTCACGGCCCACCATTGGTCCCTGGCCCATCAGTTGATGACCACTGGTTTAGATAACACCCCATCTCTTTCCTATGTGCACTGTGCTTCCTTCCTCCCCATCTTCATCAATTTAAATTTAGCTGAATTTTAAATTTAATATCTCTATTTGTTCTTTTAATGTTTTTCTATGGCATTTTACTGAATGATCCAAGCCTCTTAGAGTCACCTTTGGCAAGATAAGCAGCATATAAATGACATAAAGACATACATGCTGTTTTGGAGCACCCATTAATATGAAAGGCTAAAGTTTTGTGTCTACATTATTTGTATTTCAAGTTCTTTTAAATGAACTATTTCTCAGGTTGCTTATCATGTAGGTCAACCCAAGCTATATTTGCAATGCTTGAACTTGGTATAGATATGTATAATTTTAATTTCCAGAAATTTTGTAGGTAAATATAATATGTAGATATTTGTGCCTATGATGTATGTGACAGTTAGGTATAGTGGTTAAGACATCTGGCTAAAAACTGGAAGACCATGAGCTCTAGTGCCATGTTGGGCACAAAGCATGCTGAGTGAATTTGTGCTAGTCCCTCTCTTTCAACCAATATATCAAAAAAATTAATGTTAATAAGTTGTATGGTGGTCCCAACCATCTGTTGTGGTTAGCTGGCAGCAGGTGCAGACGGCTGAAGAGAGTGAGGTCTCAGATGAGGAGCCAGGACCATTAGGGAGTGGACTGCTGCCTTCAGAGATTGTGGGAACTGGCAGCAATGATGAGGAGATTCCCAAGGAGCCTGTGCAAGTGTACGTGAGTGCAGGATTGTTCACAGGAAAAAGCAGCTGCAACAGCACAGGTGACTTGGAAGTAAGGCTGCAAGGTAATGGACACTTTCAGGAAGATAAAAGCCAGCTGTGAAGTGAACGTTCTTTGCAGAAAGCAAAAACATTTTGAAACTCAGCCTCGTGGACATTACAGTATCTTAATTTGGTATTTGAGGACTCTTGTGTTGTGAAATATTTCTTATCTGTGATTCTTGGCATTCTCGTACAGTTTTGGCAAAGTTTGTGCTTATCAAAGTTAATTAGATTGCAGCAATCAATTTTTAATTACCCAATCTCTGGTTAATTAGTTAACTAGGGATTCGTAAGACTCATTCAAAGGTTTCTGTTCCCTTTGGTCATTGTTTGTTTGCTTGGACAAGGGTTTGGGTCAGAACACCCTCCTATCTTTTCATAAGGGCGCAGACGTGGTTTTGCCAATCAGCTTGGGGAGCCCAGTGGGGGAACAGCACAATGGAAGTGGTTGATTGAGTAATAACAGATCCCACCTACTCCCATTCCATCCTGACCCTTTTCAGGTGTCTTTGGTTTTAATGTTTGCTCTTAACTGGGTTTTTTTTAAACCTAGATTCTGTTCCTTTAAATTGGTAGCAGCAAACAGTAATGCTAGGAAACAAATTAAGACAAGGAAAAATGTGTAACTGGTGAACTGACCTTGTCATAGTTTGTCAGTTGCATGCCCAGTTATGAATCTAATTATAAACTCAGACAAAATGTCTTTGTCCTTTAGAGATTTTGGTGTATCTTCAAACGTTTATCACAAAAAGCATTTTCAGACTATAAGATGAGCAATATTGTTTTGGCTCCCATGCATTATAGTATCATATGTCTTGGTACATTTTTCTCTGATAGTTATGACATGTCCTTTGCTTACCCTGATAGACGGAAATCAAACCAACAAAAATGCTTCTTACTTTAAGGTTTGCATACTATTAAGTCTGAGGTGGTAAAATGTTGTTGTTTAGATACATATTTTAATGTATAATTAATATCCTATCTTTTATGAACAAATTCTGAATACATTTTGGGTGAAAGTTATTAGATCAAGCTGGTGAATTGATAGTTTTTTTCTTCTTAGTACTAACTTATCATAACAATCTGGAAAGCCACGAAGCCATGATAATTGTATTTTGGTTTATGCAGATACTTTTCCTGGAAATATGTACATATTTGGGCATTAAATGAGTTAAGGTGAAGATGAAAGTTGCACCAAATTCCTCAGAAAAATCTAAGCTGAATACCCGTGAGGTCTTCTTTTGTCATTTGCTTTTGCATCTCTCTTAGTTCCAGTTGAAGATTCCAATTTATAATCCAAAATTAATTTTATAGGCTAAATTATGATTTCAACTTGATGGAATGTTGTCCAGCGTATCATTTCCACTTTGGCTAGACAAGACTAGAAACCTCCCTAATTTTTTTCCTTGATATTTACATTACTTCAATTATGTTACACATAGAGAAAGACAGAGACAGACAGGTAGACAGAATCTATTTCAGTTTATTGTTGAATTCATATCTTCACTATCCTATTTGAGGTCAAGATAATATAGGTACACAATATTATATGTATATAAACCCCACTTTATCTGCAAAAGAATAATGGGCAAAAGAAAAATTACTAAATAGCCAATGAAATACAGCCTTTGTAGTATTTTTATTATTATTATTTATGCATTGTCTTATTTATTTTCCATATGTTTTGGCCATTTGGTTATATTTGGATATCTTAACAGCTATTGTCTTTATATCAACAGTTTATGCAACAGTTTTCTACTGGGAGAAAAAGAAGACGGTCTCTTATATGCCTGGAGTTCTTTATGATGCTTCTTTCTGTTTCCGGTTTTTGAAATCCCTCAAAATAATCTATGAAAGTTGTTGTGTCTTTAGATACATCATGGCATTATATCCTACATTTTCAGGAAAGAGAAGAGAAGTCCCCAAACAATTAATTGTTTGCACCCAGCAAGACACTGGTGCCAAATTATAGCAATTTTGGTTCTTAAATTCCTAAAATGTAGGATGAAGTCACAATTTTTAGAAAAGATTATTTTTTTTTGAAACAAATTTTTATTAATTTTAAAGATAAAACAACACATCATTAACCATTAAATACATAAACACATAAAACCTCTTAACATTGTAAATCCTTACAAGTCAAACAAAACATTATTTTTATACAGCATAATTCCAATTTATCCCATCTCCATATGGACACACAAACATCTTCCAGCAAATTTCTCATTATTTCTCTTTACTCCTATTCAATTTCATTTCTCTTCCATATTTATCCATTTTATAGTCATCATATTCTTTTCTTTCTGGCTTGTATAAATTATTCTCGTCTAACATTCCTCCAAGGTTTTATTGATTCTTTCCTTTTTTTTTTTTTTATAAAAAACAAATTTTGTTAGTTTTACCATAAGCACAATACACAAACATACAAACACAAAACATAAACAAAACTAAAAGATCTTTTCTGAAGGTTGTCTGTTCCCGGGTTAAAACTCTTCACACAGACACAAATTCAAACATCATATTCAACCCATATCTCCTTCCAAATCTTATTATCATTTTCTTTTTTATATATATATATATAAACCATTTTTATCAGTTTTATAAAAACAATGCACAAAAAATCAAGGCATAGCAGATTATAAATTCTTTTCTAAGAAAAAATAATAATAATAGACCAATAAGGCATAACATTTCCAGATTATAATATCAATATTTCATATAATATTAACTTCATATCTTGTCCCTACTTCTCTTTTCCATCCAAATTATTTATTAATTAAAATTTTATTGCCTTTTATCAATATACAAAATCCAAAAAAAAAAAGCATATATATCCTTCCATATCTTATTACCATTTTCAACAACATTCTTTGTCTGTTCTATTTCCAATTATCCATTCATCTTTTTTTTCTTTTACTATACTTCTCCTGTACACCAATTGCAGTAACATCTATAACTCATTACCCTAACTTAGAAATACTACATATAGCAATCTTTCTTGGGATTCTGTTTAAAAAAATTCTAAAATTACATAATAAATTTTATATTCTAAATATACATATAAAAACACACTCTTATATACCCTCCAGAATCCCTCTTTTAATCTAAATTAAATTCACCCATTGTCTCTAAATAAACTTTTTTTCCTTAGGTCTTGCTTCCCCCCATTAAGGCTTCTCCTCCCCCCCTTTCTCTCTTGCTTATTCTTCTCCTTGCCCTTTCTACCCCTTTGCTTTTTCCCTTCGCTTTTCTTGCTCCTTTTCCTTTGCTTTCTAACCTTGCCTCCATCTTTTCGCTCATTTTTCTCTCTTTTGGTTGTTTTTATAATTCTTAAAATCCCCTTTTTCTTATCCTTTTTCTCCTCCTCTCCAGAAGGGACCCATTGTTCATCAAAAATGGCTTCTTCTTCCTCTTCTTCCTTGTCCCAGTCCTTCTGCTGCGTAATCAACTTTTCAAAGGAACATAACGCCATTTCTAAGAATTGAAACAAAGCGCCCAAAGTATCTTCTTTTTTATATTTTTGATATTCAATCTCTAGTTCATCCACAGACGATGCCATTATGAAAAGGGAAACTTTTTCCAACACAACCACAAGTATTTTTAATCAAAGACAATCAAAAGCAATTAAAAAAAGAAAAAAAGTTCCAAAAGTTAATACTTTTCTTCCTTCTTCTCTTTCTCTTTCTGAATTAATTTTTAATCAAAGAGGTCCAATTACCATATATCTTCTTTTGGGATCCACAAAGACGTTCTAGTCAATCTCCTCCTTTTTCAACTTCTTTTTTTTTCTCCCTTCCCACTTGCAATGAGAATTTTAAATAATCAAAAATCCATACCTCCAGCAGAGATTTTCCAATTTCTCACATTTTTCAATGTCCAAAAATCCCTTTGTCTCTTATCTTAGCTTTCAAAGCAATCCACTTTCATTGTCTAATATATCCAAATACTTCTGCTTTTTCCGTGGGGTGGGAGAGTAAAAAAAAAAAAAAAATCCCTTTAACAGCTTCTCCGCCGCTTTTCGCTCTTCTTAGGGATACAATGTATCCTCCAGCAATTCAAGCAGCTCAATTCCAGGCAATTTAAAAGGTGTTACGTGACCCGGCTCAGACAGAACTTTCACTCTTCACACTTCCTCCAGCACAGTTCTTACCCGGTTGCTGGCTTCTTCATGGCGGCCATTGCTGACCGCCGCTCCACCGCCTTGGGAAAAAGGGGTTTTCCCGGAGAAGGGGGGGTCTGCGATGCCCCCACCTCCCTATCCGACTCCCCTCTCTCTTCAGCTGTCCCTACAGGGCAGCCATATCCCCCTGACCCATCTGGATCGGGGGTACCTCGATGGCTAGCACAGCAGGAATCGCGAGCTGTCGCGAATTCCTGCTGCCCCGAAGCCACGCAAACCGGAAGTCAATTTTTAGAAAAGATTATTATTCTTCACAAATTAAAATGGAATAGTCTGCATTAATGCTAACCCTGAAAATAATTGTGCTGAGCAGTTGATTTATATATATATATATATCTTTATATATATACATATAAAATATATTTTATATAAATATATCTTATATATTTATATATATATCTCCCTGAATTATATAATTCAGGGAGATAAAACTATTTTGATCACAACAAAATTACAAAGAATATGACACAGTTCTAAAGATGAAAGAAAAATCTTTATTATCATCAATTATACTTACCTCAAAATATACATTTCATCCTCCCAGAAACTGATATGAAGACTAGCAAAACAAGTAAAAACATAGATGCTTTTTACATATAGCATTATTTTTAAAATTCAGGAGCAAGTGTTTGAAAACCTACCTTCCTTTGACGGGACAGATGTCAGTTACTTTAATTGCTTTTGTTTGTCTTGAAGGATGGGGGAGGGTGGCTAGTTATATTTCACTAGGTCTGTTTTCCCGCCCCCACTGGTAAGGTAATTTAAAAAAATCCAACTAAATTTGTTTTGCTTACTTTACATTATTTGTATCCAGAAACTATTTTGAAGCATCCTACTTGCTGTGCAGCATTAAAACTGGAAAAAGCAGTTCTAAGAGATTTATCACACAGGTGGTTTATTCATTTTCCATGATTTAGTGAATTGGAATATTTGCATATTTATTTTCCCCATATCTATGCTGCATGTGTGCCATAATCATTGACATTCACTGGTTTTCTCAGCCACTTCTAAACTGACCAGATAAATGTGCTTCGAGTCAACTTGTGATTCCTTCACCAAGTGTTTTGACCCAAACTCTTTTCTAATAAGACAAACAATAACCAAAGGGAACAGAAACCTTTTAATGAGTCTTAGGAAACCCCGGCTAAAAGGCTGCTGCAAACTAATTAACTTTGATAAGTACAAACCTTGCCAAAACTGTGCAAAACTGCCAAGAATCACAGATAAGAAATATTTCACAACACAAGAGTCTTCAAATACCAAATTAAGATACTGTAATGTCCATGAGACTGAGTTTCAAAACATTTTTGCTTTCTGCAAAGTATGTTTGCTTCACAGCTGGCTTTTATCTTCCTGAAAGAGTGTTCATTACCTTGCAGCCTTACTTCCAAGTCACCAATGCTGTTGCAGCTGCTTTTTCCTGTGAGCAATCCTGCACTCACGCACACTTGCACAGGTTCCTCGGGAACCTCCTCATCGCTACTGCCAGCCCCCACAATCTCTGAAGGCGGCAGTCCACTCCCTAATGGTCCTGGCCCCTCATCTGAGTCCTTGGTCTCCTCAGCTGTCCGCACCTGCTGCTGGCTAATCACAACACTAAGTGACTCAGTTATGAATTAACAAAAATTTCTTCATTCCCCCCATCGCAAGAATAGATAACTGAACAGCATCTTTACCATTATTAGCATTCATGTATGTCTCTAAATTTGTATGGGAGTTTGAAAAAATAATCTTTCTTAGAACTGTTATCTTAAATATGCACAAGGACACACACCTACAGTAATGCATATAGATATATGCGGTTGGCAGCAATTGTGAATACTTAGGTCACAAGTGATTATGTTAGTGATTCCAGTGTTAATATAATAATTCATACATAGTATGATTAAAAGGAATATCTTTACCCGAAGTCAAGGCCCAGGGGAAGAGTCTTTTTAAAGCTTTTTTATTAATAGTGGACAATTAGTGTCCTAGGAGGGTAAAATGCTTTTATTGGGTTTTGAATATTATTTTAATTTAGTGTTAATTTAGTCTGGACATAGTGAAGCAACAGAGCCTAAGTTTCTCCTGCCAGTATTACAGAGATGTTCATAGTAGCCTCATCATGTTCATAGGATAATTCTACCACCTCCCTGTTGGTCTCATATACTAACATTGCTGCAATATATAATGTTGTGGGGTTTTGCTTAGTAGTGCTAAAATTTATCAGACGATGCCATAAACCAGTCTTAATGTGTATCTAGTTTTTGTCATTCTAAAGTGTTCTGTACTATGATAGATTTAACCTGCCATATTTAACCTTTATGCTCCCCTACACCCAGGGGTGGGATTCAATTTTTTTAACAACTGGTTCTGTGGGTATGGCTTGGTTGGTGGGCGTGGCTTGGTGATTATGGGTGTGGCCAACTCAATATCACTTACATCGAGGCATGCATCTCCTCGTCTGGCCTCTCATGACTGTGAGGATGCTGCAGCAGTTATAAGTGTGAAAAATGGTCATAAGTCACTGTAACTTTGAATGGTCACTTCACACAAGCAAAGTACCAGCAAAGGAGGGGAAAAAAACTCCAGAGATGTTCCAGAGACAGGAAGTCTAGTCCTGCCAAAAATGTAAAAAAGGTTAACGGAGAGGCAGTTTCTGTAAGCAACACCAGAATGTTTCCTTCCTGCCTTTCTTACAGGATTAGGCCAGTAATTTCTTCTAACAACTAATTCTCCGAACTGCTTAAAATGTTAACAACCGGTTCTAGCGAATAGGTGCGAACTGGTAGAATCCCACCCCAGCCTACACCCCATTTTAGGTTCTATTTAGACTTTTGATTTTTTGTATATAATTTGGTTTTATATCTTTTATATTTATATTTGTTGTCACCTTTTGATGTGTTTTCTGTTTTAATTGATTTATCACTCCTTCCTTATGATGGAATTTGAGCATAATAAAGATTTTATTTGATATTTTAATTCTAGAATATTTTTACTTGAGATTATTTGCCCTGTGGAAAGGGAACTTCACGAAGACAGTAGTGTCACAAAAACAGGAAAAGCCCAAGGGGAACATCGGGTCAGCCAGAAAACAAACTTACATAGGAAAAGGAATCAAATAAAAAGTATTAAAGAATCCTTATAGACAAAAGCTAGACAAATAGGAAAAGGAAACAAAAGATAATTTAGAAAACCCTTACACAGGACATACCAAATAAGCAAAACAAATAGACAAAAGACACAAAATACAAATTACAAAAGGAACAGACAGGAGATTGCCATAGAACAAATATGAAAAACTATCTCAAAGTTAAAAGAGATTGCAGAAAACCAATAATTCAATCTGGGCACCCCGTGGAGTTTGCCCTCCGGCAGAAATAAAGACAAACTCAAACAGAATTTGAAACATTAGGCACAAATACAAACACTCTCACAAATTCAACTTACAAAGGGAGAAAAGAGTATAAAAAAACCAGGGACTTACCATAGGAAGCTAGCTAGCCCAGGAACGCAGACTTTTCACTGTTCTCCATCTTCCTGAAAAATAAAAAGATCCAGCTTTCAAGCAGTTGTCTGTATCCTTGCGCCGGAGCTCTCCAAGTGGGAAAATTGAATCCCCGAAAGAAAGGTATTTTGACACCTTTCAACAGCCCCATGAAAGATATAGAAAAAAATGTTTCTAGAATACATCCCATTACTTGATAAATATTGTGGGTACTGTGGGGTGTGTTTTGTGCTCAATGGCTGTTGTGGTTTGTCAACTGCCAGCAGAGATGGCGGTTGAGTCAGATGAGTCAGAGGAGATGGAGGTGGTGCCTGGGTTACCATCGGAGCCTGTAAAGGGCTCTTAGGACAGGAGATCTCAAAGCCAGATGCAGAATAGGGGCCTTCTACTCACGTTCAAATTGAGAGACAGCTGTTTTCAGGGCCTGAGATGAGTGAGGGGGAGGAACAGCTGGGCCCTGTCCCAGATGTGTGTATGTGCAGAAAAGTGCAGAGAGGAGACCAATGCAGGACTGAGGGCCAGCTATTCAGAGAAAGAAGGAGACATTAACAAGCCCCTCCCCAGCTGAGATATAAGGTAGAGGGTTGTGGGTGGTGTGGATGTCAGACACATCAGTTCATGACCCAGAAGAGTTCCCTCCATCAGATTCCTTGTCAGGATTTTCTTGCCACTAACCAGGTTGTCAGGACTCTTTGTGTTGCAACTGAAGTGCTAATTGAGGCTTCTAGAAATTTTACTAGGACGAGGGGTTCTCTGTAATAAATCTGTTCTGTCCTTCATTAACATACTCGAGATCCCCGCGCTTTGATTGGCCAAAGCGCGGGGCTCTCCGATTGGTCAGGCGAGCCGCACCGATTGGCTCGCTAAGAATCTCCCGCGATTTGTCCATTCAGACCGCGGGAGATTCAAAGCGGTGCCATTGGCCGCGGCCACCGCGGCGAAAGGAATAAAAGCCGCGGGCTTTTTTCCTTTCGCCAGTTCGGTTCCAACTTGCCAATAAAGAGCTTTTGCACGAAGTCACCGACTCCTGGCATCATTTCGCGGACACAACTCTGGTGACGAAGGTGGGATCCAGACCCTGAACCGAACCACGTGTCCGACGGAAGCCAGACGAACCACCGAGATGGCGAAGATCGCACCACCCGCACCCTTCAACCCCACCACCGAGGACTGGGAATCGTTCGCCGACCGATTCCGCATGTACCTCGAGTGCACCGGCATGAAGGACACCTCCAGCCCAATGAAACGTGCCGTCTTCTTGACCCACTGCGGGACCGAGGTCTTCCAGATGGCCAAAGCGCTGGCCAAACCCGCCGATGCCACCGCGATGGACTGGGACGTCCTCGAACCCATACTGCGGCGGCACTACGCTCCAGAGATACCCATCCTGATCCGGCGCAACGAGTTTTACCGGTGGGACCAGAGGTCGGGTGAGAGCTTCAGCGACTTCGTCACCGAGCTGCGGCGTTTAGGGGGGCTCTGCGAATTCGATAACCTAAACAACGCCCTGCGAGACTGAATCGTGCTCAGTTTGTGGGACCCTGTCCTCCAGAGCCGGCTGATGGCCAAGGGCAACATCAGCCTAGCAGACACCCTCACCGCAGCCGCAGCCGCCGAAGCAACCCGAACTTCCGCCAACCGCATGCGCAGACCGAACGCTGGGGACCGCGGCGGAAACAACAACCCGGCGAGGTCGACCGAGCCCAAACCCGAAACGACCACCCACCAGGGCGATTTCCACTCGGCATCAGACACTTCCGATGATGAGCAGGATATCCATCGACTACAGGCAGGGCGCGACCCACGGAACCGGCGAGGTCGTAAGTCGAGGACCAACTGTGCCGGCTGCGGTGGCGACCACCCCAGGTCAGAATGCCGGTTCTTCGAATCGATCTGCCGGCATTGCGACAAGAAGGGACACATCGCCCGTGTCTGCCGTCTGAAGAAAAATTGCAGCCCGGCACGATGGGACCAGAGTGACTGGAGGAGAGAAAGCACACCACCCCGGACCAGAGATCGCCCCTCGGACAGCCGATGGGACCGGAAGGGGCGATCCTCGCGAGGCGGCGACAACCAGCGGAGAGAGGAGACCCACCAGACGGTCACCATCGGCCACACCATCACCAACGACGCCTGGAAGGTCCACGTCGAGGTATGCATCGAGGGCCAGCCATGCAAAATGGAGGTGGACTCCGGGTCCTACCTCTCCATGATTGCATGGCATGAGATAAAGCGGTTGGTGCCTACCCTCCAAAGGAGGAACGTAGACAGCCAGAGACTCATAGTAAAGGACTACCAGGGAAACCGCATCCCGGTAGTCGGCACCAAAAGCTTTAACATCACTTATAAGGGGTGCACCGAACGACTCCCCCTAACGATCGTCGACCGCGACTGCCCAAGCCTACTGGGACTGCAATGGTTCGCCCCGCTCGACATCGCCCTCACGGGAGTCGACCACGTCACCGACGACAGCTGGGAACAGCAACTAGCCCGGGAGTTCCAAGAGGTCTTCGACGGAAACCTAGGCAAGTACCGAGGGCCCCTTATATTGTTCGACCTAGACCCTAACATCCCCCCCAAACGCCTGAAACCAAGGCGGGTGCCATTCGCACTGAAACCCAAGATAGACGAGCAAATTGACAAGCTCGTCAAACAAGGGGTCCTGCAGCCCATAGACCACGCCCAGTGGGAGACCCCCATAGTCACCCCGATCAAGCCCGATGGGTCGGTGAGGATCTGTGGGGACTATAAGGCCACCCTAAATGGCGCGCTGCAACAAAGCGCCTACCCCGTCCCAGTAGTACAACACCTACTGCACTCACTGGGAGGGGGCAAGGTTTTCGCCAAGCTCGACCTCGCCCAGGCATACCAACAGTTGCTGGTCGACGAGCAAACGGCAAAAGCGCAGACCATTGTCACCCACCGGGGAGCATTCAAATGCAACCGACTCCAATTCAGAGTCAGCGTGGCACCGGGCATATTCCAAAGCCTAATGGAGAGTTTATTGCAAGGTATCAAGGGGGTGGTACCTTACTTCGACGACGTCCTAGTGTCGGCAGCCAACCAAGCCGAACTAGAAGGTCGACTAAGGGAGGTCCTAACTAAATTTAAAGAGACCGGACTAAAAGTAAAGAGGGAAAAATGCCAGTTTTGCACGGAACGAGTGGAATTCCTGGGCTACCTCCTAGACCGGCACGGCATTCACCCCACAAGCAAAAAAATCAAGGCCATCAAAGAAGCCCCCACCCCCAAGTCAAAGACTGAGCTACAGGCATTCTTGGGGTTACTGAACTTTTACAATGTCTTCCTACCCCAAAAGGCAACGGCGGCAGAGCCCTTGCATAGGCTCCTGGACAAGGCGGCGACCTGGACTTGGGGGAAACGGGAGCAAGCCGCCTTCCAAAGAACGAAGGACTTCCTCACCTCCGACGCCATCCTCATACAATTCAACGAGACCCTTCCTCTGGCCGTCACATGCGACGCATCACCCTTCGGCGTCGGCGCTGTCCTCAGCCATACCCTTCCCGACAGAAAAGAAGCGCCCATCACGTTCTTTTCAAGGACCCTCACCAAACTGGAGCGGAACTATAGCCAACTGGACAAAGAGGCTCTGGCTATAGTTGCCGCCATAAAACGATTCCACGAGTACCTCTACGGCCGGACTTTCACCATCATAACGGACCACAAGCCGCTGCTGGGAATCCTTGCAGGAAACCGGGCCACCCGAACATTCTGTCTCCCCGAATGACAAGGTGGTCCGAGTTCCTGGCAGCCTACAACTACGAACTCATACACAGACCGGGTAAGACGATCTCCCATGCAGACGCCTTAAGCCGCTTGCCGCTATCGGAACCCAACACATAACCCCAAATACCACAACCAATAAAAGCCCAGCCGAACTACTAATGGGCAGAAAGCTAAGGTCCCCACTCGACAGGTTACATCCCACATATAACCCGGAGAGGCCCCAGACTCAAGCACCAAACACCGAACCTTCGCACCCGGGGACCCCATATACGCAAAGAACCTGACGGGAGACCCTCTATGGATCCCAGCCATCATCACAGAAGCAACAGGCCCACACTCGTACCGGCTACAAACAGCAGATGGACGAGCGTGGAAACGCCACATCGACCAACTTAGGTCGAGAACTGCAAACCAACAAACCGCCGACACACAAACAAGCAAAACCAACCCCCACAACGCAAGCCAAGGGGGGAGGGAATACCCAGGGGACCGAATCCAAAGAAAAATAAACCAGCAGTACTCACCGGAAAGCAGCCATCACGACCCCTCACCAGGAAGGAACAGCCAAGCCAGCTCGACCGACTCGGAAAGACCGAGGGGGAGCGGCAAAACCCGTAGCTCAACCAACCTGGAAGGCCCAGGAGGGAGCTACGGAGAAGGGACCGGCCCGATCGACCAGCCGGTTCCCACGACGGCAGCAGGAGCAGCAGAGATCCTGACCGAACCGGCCGGGATCCCGCCTATGACTGAGTTGCGCAGGTCAAGTAGGACCAGACGGAGCCCCGCCTACCTACGTGACTACGCAACGTAAGGACTGAACCAAGAGGGGAGGGGTGTTCTGTCCTTCATTAACATACTCGAGATCCCCGCGCTTTGATTGGCCAAAGCGTGGGGCTCTCCGATTGGTCAGGCGAGCCGCGCCGATTGGCTCGCTAAGAATCTCCCGCGATTGGTCCATTCAGACCGCGGGAGATTCAAAGCGGTGCCATTGGCCGCGGCCGCCGCGGCGAAAGGAATAAAAGCCGCGGGCTTTTTTCCTTTTGCCAGTTCGGTTCCAACTTGCCAATAAAGAGCTTTTGCACGAAGTCACCGACTCCTGGCATCATTTCGCGGACACAATTAAATCTATCTTGCCTTTAATGATAGATTTGATTCCATCACAGAGGATGCTAGCTATCCAGTATAGGCTACATTCTTAGCTTGAAACCCAAGAGTCATCTATTCAAAGTACTTCATTTTTACTTGAATGGCATGTCAACAGTATACATACTTCAAATATCTGAATGTCTCCCCTGCTATTTCATACAGATGGTGAAAAGAAAGGAGGCAAGAATTAATTTCTGAGGGTCCTGCGGTTCAAACTGCATAGGATTGAACAAAAATGTGTCATTCCTTGAGGCAAAAATGAAAGCATCATAACACTGTATTTCCATTCCCTATTTTCTAAACAATATCCCATGGCAAAATGGCATTGTAGATAACCAATAGATTCAAGAAAATAAAGTTTAAATGCATTCCTCATGATTTTCTTGGAGTGAAGGTCATAAATCAGGGCCACTATGCAGACTTGAAGCTAGACAAAAATAGATTTGGATAAATATTTTTTTTTTCAAAGCATACTTGCATCTAGAAAGTGATTGGTAGGGTCTTGGTCAGGCATCTTCACACGTCCCTTAAGACAATAAGTATCTTGCTTTACAAAAAGCAAAATGCAGCATTCTCTAGATTTATCTAGTTACATCTTCCAACTTCTTGACCATTTTCAGGATAGTAATAACTGAAAATGATTCTATAAATTCTAATTGAACTAATCCCTATAATTAACAGAATCTGCAAAAATTGGATCATCTAATGTGTTAAAGCCTCCAGTTGGATTTTAGTGTATTTCTTTCTGGTTCTCATTCTTTTTCTCACCCTTCTTCAACATGCTTCTACATGAGCATAAAATGCAGATATTCCATGTTGATCAACTTCACCAATTGAGGAAAGGGTGAGATACAATACAATAATAATTGCATTAAAATATCATTTTATTTCCATTTTAATATATGTGACCTGCTTGGAATCCATGACAACAGACAGTAGATAATTTTAATAAATAATAGGTAATTATAGAATTGGCTATGTAGATTTTATTGGTAGTCTATTATTTCATGTAAAGGAGTTCATTTTTCAAGACAATAACCTACAATAAAATAATAGACACTGGCTGAAAACATTAAAAATAGTAATAGTATAATGTCCTACAATACTACTGAAGAATATTTTATCAGGACTAAAATACAGCAAAGGTTTTGACTATTTAATGAAGTTTAGTCTTGCAGAAATTGTTATCTTACAATTGGGTGTTGAAAGCTACTATTTATATGGTATTGCAAATTGCCTTGTGTACATACTTTGCCCCAAAATAAATTGCTCGTCCTGCTCCTCCTGGGATTTTAAAAAGATATACTGTGGTTTTCTATGGGACTATATTCTTTGGTTCACCAAAATAGACTAAACTGTTACACAGATGAACCCGCTTTTGCTCTGATTCTACAGTTACTTCTGTGCATCAGTCGTATTCTTTCCTGGACTTCAAACAATCACCTACACCTTAGCCACTTCATTAATGGATTACTGTAATGTACTTGACATGGGGCTAATCCAGAATGCAGTGTAGTCAGTAATAAGCATGTCTAATTGTGTCCATGTGACCCCATGATCCACAAGCTGCATTAATTCCATGTGCAATTCAAGGTGAATGATTATGACCTATATATCTTACATGGCATAGTGATGGTTGTATGAGGAACTATCTATATTTGGTTGTCAGTGAGATTTGATATTGTGGCACGCTTAATTTAGCTAGCTTTCAGCCGGATGACACTGAAGAAAGAATTAAAGACCTGAAGGTTCTTCCAAGCTTTTAAGCAGGATGAATGTCGAACTCTGGTTAGATCAGGCTTTTTTTAGTGTACATGTTTGTCTTCATGATTTCTGCATGTCCACTCACTGTTTATTTTTGTCCTTTTTCTCCCTCCCTCCAACTTTTGAATTGTAAACCACCATTTACTCTTACATTGTAAATAAATTGTAAATTGTATTTATGTACTCATAAATAACCTCTAATCCAGATATAGATATAGTCAACATTAAAAAAGTGGCTTCAGATCTGAAAAATGAATCTAAATATCATGGAAACTCAAGTTTAAAAATCAGATCCATGAAAGAATTTATTTCCTTGATCCAAATGAGTAAAATGTGATAGTTTCAATTAACTTCATTAAAATTGAACTTTCTGCATGCTTAGCTAAGAGTTGCTAATAATTCCCTAAATTCAGTGTTTGGAATACTAGGAAGTTTTTTATTAAGACAGGTGTCTTCTTTGTTTTTTGAAAAAGATTTTATTAATTTTCTGCAAACAAACAAGACAAACAAAACATCAACTCTTATATGTACACCCAGTGTGTCAGTTGGTTCATCATTTTTGTGCATTCATTCTGTAGTCTCAATTACAATTATGTTACATAACAACTCATATTGTCAATCCAAACTTATATATCCTAATATCACTAAAAAAAGAAGTTTTTGACTATATTTTTAATCATTCATGCTTTATGAGCTAACAATACTTTAAACCAGTTTATTCTATAACAAATCATACAATCATATCAAATCAATCCTAAAAAACCCTTTATAAATATAATGTCAAATAACAAAATAATTGCAAAATAGCAAAATAAAGATATTCCTTACTATCTAGCATTCTAAATATTCTATTATCGTATTTTATCATCTAGCCATTGATAAAAAAGATCCCAAATTAAGACAGGTGTCTTCTTGAAGAGTCTGGGAAAGTCAAGTCAAACAATTACCTTTTGTTAATGTTCCTTTTTGTTTCTTAAACTACTTCTTAGATTCTTCTATGCATCAATTTATTATACTTGTCATATGGGTGCACTTTAGTATTCTCTCCATTCATATTTCCATCAGCACGTTGCCATCTAATAATTAAATATGCCATTAGCTTTCTCTGCTTTCTTGCCTACTTTATGTTGTGCCTGGGTTTGTATTGTTTTGTTCACAATTTCTTCACAGTCCTTTTGTCCTCTCAATTTCATTTCAAGTATTTATGATGATGAATTATGCAGAAAACAGATTATGAAACTTGGTGCAAACAATAGAAGTGAATGATAAAGCTACATATGTTCTTGTTTAAGTTTATATCTTCCTTTTCTTTGGACAAGGAGATACTTTATTTTCAGCCCAGTGCCTGCAGTTCATCATCATTATTATAACTATTGCCCTCTGAATCACTAAGGCTGCACAGGAGATCTTTGGCAAATATAGTGTTATCTCTAAAAGTGAAATGATTTAGGAGTGCTATAAGGATATAAGAAGAAGACTTGCAGCTGAATATAAACTACTGGTTGTCCGTCTCTGTTTTAATAGCTCGGTATGATTATATAACATTTCCTCCTGCAATTCTATTTCCAAGTAAATAAATAGTCAAGTAAAATGGATTGGAATGAGAGTAAAAATTACCCAGTGAGCTTCTGTAGTTCAGAGTAGACTTCTTAGTCTTGTCCCAGAGCCTAACCATTATTTCCTCTTAATTTTTATTTCAATTCCAGAATCTCCCAGAATAACATTGCTTTAGTCCTTATTATTGCGGCTTACTCTATTTGCATCTTCTTTCATACAACTCTGCACTATTAAAGGAATGCTTACAAATCAAAAGGCGAAAAGCCAGATGTGATACTTGGCATAAAAGATGCCTAGCCCTTGACGAGGTCTTTAGAATTTGTGAAGAAATCCTGTAATATCTTTTGCTCAAGTGACAGAAAAGTCACATCATGAGCAACACATTGGGAATAAATAACAGGTAGAACTCAACACCCTGCATTTTTTAAATAAAAAGTCTTATTTAGATCAAACACGGTTCTATCATATTTCATCACAACTATTAAAAACCATTCTTTTATGTTTATATTCCATTTCATTTTCAAACACATGAAAAAACCAATTCTAGCATTCTGACATCCAGACATCACACTAAGATTCATCCAAATAAAAATCAAAAAGTATTTGGAATCTCAGAACAATGAAATAATACTATAAAGAGACTATACACATTCTTCGTTGGTATGCTTTATGCTTTAGCAGCAAACACAAACACATAAGTCATTTCTGAGATTGCATTACTGTGCCTTGAGGGAAGATTGGTCTTACTAACATTTTCTGAAGATGTGGAGCAGATGCACAGCAGATGCTGTAAGCAAGTGTAATGATTCAGCCACTTTGTCCCCTGGTATCTAAAACATTTTGCTTCATCCCATTGTTTCAAAAGGACACTTTGCTCAAACCTCTACTTTATATATGGAAGGGCATCCTTTGAGATGCACAGCCCTATCATCTAATGAGCCACATGAAAAATTACTGTACTCTGATGCTAAACGATCGGCAAACTTTAAGTTAGGGATTCTTTCTATAAACCCATAGAAAGATAAATTACACTTCATCAAGTTTCTGCTCTAGTAATCATGGAACATCTTCTGATAAATGAATATCTATATAAATATTTTAGCAGGATAATTTCACCTTCTCTGCACTCTTTTCTAATTAAATTACTTAAATGCAATGAAGTAATATCCTGTTGTTTGAACAAGCAGGTAGTGTTCCTCAAATTAAACTACAGGCTGTAAGTTGATAGTATTATGCATGTTGACTACCTTGAGCATTTATAAATTTATTTATTTATTATTTTAGCATCTAACATATCATACATGGACTAGCAATATATATCAACACTTTATTTAGATTAGTAGAACATGATCAAATATAAATGTTAAATAGCTATGTTTAAATACAAACATCTAGGCCAGTGGTTCCCAAATTTTTTTCAGTCCATTACCCCCTTGGTGCTACAAACTCATCCTCAATGCCCCCCACCCACGGGCAGGATTCAAACTTCTGTGGGTGTGGCCTAATTTGAGGATGTGATTTGCTGGTCATGTGACTGGGTGGGCGTGGTTTGGTGACTGGCAAACCAAATACAAGTCATCATGATTTAATGGCCAGTTGCTTAGTTAGTGTTCTAATTTATGACTGGCCTCCCCAGAACTACTTGACCTGTTTTTGGAGTTTTGACAGCCATGCGCACACATATACACACATATATACCCTTCCAACCCTGCTGGAGCAGGTCACTGGACTAGAATCAGCAGAGAATCTCTGATTAGGTTCTAGTAGTGAATAAAATCTAATCAGAGATGCTTTGCCGATTCTTGTTGATTTGTTTTATTTGTATTTCTTTATGTTATATCAATTGCATTGACATATGTGTCCCTTCTTGTGCACAACTCAGAAGCTTTTGTGATTCTTTGCAGCAAAAAATACTGACCTCTGGCTTTGCTCTACTTTTCAAACGTTCTGGCACTGCTGTGTTCTAGGTGCCGGTCCTGCAGGTCCACCCCATTGAGCCCGCTGCACTGGAGGGACCTGCCCAAGCAAGCCTGAGTGGAGCGGTGCACCAAATCAATGGGGTGAGCCTGGGAGAGGGAAAGAGAGAGAGAGAAAAGAAAGAGAGAGAGAAGGAAGAAAAGAAAGAGAAAAAGGGAAATAAAGAAAAAGGGACAAAGAAAGGAGGGGATGGAGGGATGGAGGGGGGAGAGAGGGAGAGAGAGAGACCTGATGCATCAGATTGAAATGAGGCCTAGTTTAAAGGCCCTTTTCCACACTGAAACTTCTTTGCCACCACATTGAAACATCTTTGGCTTCTATTAATTAAAAGTTTTGTGGACGAAACATGGCCAAGACTATCAGGAAGCTCTCACATTTTGTTGAGGCTTTAAACAGGATCCTTTGGACCAGACCTCCACCCTAAAAAATTACTTTTCCCCAATATATTACAGTGCCAATTCTGAAGAAAGCAAAACCAAAATGTACTGGTAAATTACAAGGAGAACACACACACACACACACACACACACACACACTCCCTTCTAACCCTACTGGAGCAGTTGATTGGACTAGAATAGATATCTCATTATCTTTTACCTCCCTCCCTCCTTCCCTCCCTCTTTATTTCTTTTTCTTTCTGTCCTTTCTTTCCATCCCCCCTCTTTCTTTGTTCTTTTTTCTTTCTTTCCCTTTTCTCTTTCTCTTCTTCCTTCTCTCTTTCTCTCTCTCTCTCTTTCCTCTCTCTTTCCCTTTCTCAGGCTCACCCCATTGACTTCGTGCACCGCTCCATTCAGAATTACTTGGGCAAGTGCCTCCGGTGCAGGGGGCTCAATGGGGTGGACCTGCAGGGCCTCACCCCCAAACGTGGTGGGATGTTTGAAAAGGAGAGCAAAGCCACTCTGGCTTTGCTCTCCTTTCCCAACATTGCATTTGGGGCAAGGACCCGCAGGATCACCTGCCGTCAGCGGCGGGATGTTTGAAAAGGATAGAAAAGCCACTCTGGCTTTGCTCTCCTTTCCCAATGCTGCATTTGGGATAAGGCCCTGCAGGATCACCCTATTGAGCTCCTTGCACCAGAATGTACAAGTCAATAGGGTGATTCTGTGGGCCCTCACCTTGAACGGGGCAGCGCTGGGATTTTTTCTCACCCCTGAATTGTGCCCTGCCGCTCACCTCCAGCACCCTAAGGCACCCCCCAGGGGGCAGTACTACCCACTTTGGGAACCACTGTCTAGGCCATCTAATCATTGAAGTGTAGCATCACTTATATTTTAAAAAAATAGATATTTGGACTAGTATATGCAATCACCTTACAGCTAGTCAGTTTGATGTGAGAGCTTGATGAGAGGATACTATATAAAATAATAAAGGTGGGATGTATGTGTCTGTATCCTTTGTGTGTGTCTGTGTGTATTTCCAGATACACATAGTATATCAGTTACATATATTATTGAATGATCCCTCATGTGTGACCTGGATTTGTAACTTATTTTTCAGCTTATATGAAATAATTGAACTTTTAAAATAACAGGCTATCTTCTTCTCATATCAGAATCAAAGTATCAGTTACTGATGTATAGCCAATAAATTTAAAACAATAATAATGTTGCAGGATGTAAGCTGTTCTGAGTAAAGCTGTTTTTTTGCAACTGGCTGTTGGTGATTTTGAAGTGGTGCTCCAGCTGTTTTGCAATTCCAACCAAGGAATCTATTACTACTGGTACTACTTTTGCTTTATTTTGCCAGTGATTCTATTTCTTTTTGCAAGTCTTTGTATTTTGTTATCTTTTCCAGTTCTTTCTCTTCTATTCTGCTGTCTCCTGGTACTACCATGTCCACCATCCACTGTTTTGTCATTTTTATCAACATTTGTTAAGTCTAAGGTGTTACACAGTAGATGCTTATTTGTTTGAATTCTAGAGTCCCAGAGTGCTTTAAGTTGTTTTTCTCTCCATTTTCTATTACTTTCTCTACTTTACGATCCCACCAGTTCTTGTTTGCCATCAAACTTTCACATCTGCCTATGTGGGAAGGATTCAATAGGTGGATAAAAATGTCAAATCCAGTCTAAGCATCTGTCTAACTGTGTGACAAACTATAATAACAACAAGAAGAAAATCGAAGGAAAAATTGAAGTATCAAATATGCCACCTATTATTTTATGTTCTATGACAATCAATAAAAAGCTAGTTAGCAACTTCCATGCATCAAATCAGTTGGACTTACTTACATTGCAAGCTATGAAATCTAATGGGACATGAATTGAGAAATAATATTAAGGCTAATATGAATATTGTGAAACTAGATACTTTCTTTCATTCCCTGCCCCAATTCAATTTCATCCTATCTCATATAAAAGTAAACGTCTAGAGGGAAAATAAAGTAGTTCTGTTATGATAACTAGTAACTTCAGAAATTGTTCTAGCACTTTTCTTTTCTGTCGCTTCAGTATGTACTGTGAACTGTGACAGAGTCATCCAGCTGGTTGAGGTGATAAAAATAAGTTGCAATTTCAGAAATAATGTTACAAATATATATCATGTTCTGACAGATAAATTGAAGCTATTTGAAGTAATGGTCTACTGTGTTTCTCATATAATAAGGCCAGGTCTTTTTTTTTTTTTTTTTGAGCCCCGAAAAAATGGCTAGTCCGTCTTTTCAAGGGTGACTTAATTCCCCCCCCCCTTGCATCTTCAGGCGGGCAGCGACAGCTTGGATGTTGACCTCGGCATTGGTGGGGCACTTCGCATCGGGGTTAATGCAGGCAGCACCATATCCTGGTGTGCAACAAAAGTACTTCTTAACGGCAAGCCCCCCCCAACATTCCCCCCCATTTCGCATGTTTTAATATAGGCCTTAATTTGGGGGGAGGGGCTTAATTTCATTTCATGCCTATAAAACATGCTGGGACTTTCTATTGGAGAAGGCCGTATTGTTGGAGAAGCAGTATCAACTTTCCAAGGTGGAAAAAGCTGATCTATCTATTTCAGCCTGGCTGTTTCAATGAAGCTTGTGATATTTAAAACAAACAAATAAACAAAACCAGCTCACCATGTTAGCATGACTAAGGAAGCTGAAGGTATTTGGGTCAACAGTATAGCAACTAGCTGAAAGACCACCTGTCCTGGAAGATACATGGTAAAATTATTGCTTTGAAAAAGTGGATGCTTTAATCCTTAGTTACACTGTGACTTCTGATACTGTCAGAGTTTCCATTCAAAAGGAACCATTCACATCCTAATACAATTTTTACACATACCAAGCAATTGCCCACATCTAAATAACACCATATGTAGGTAATAAGAATGTTTCTCTCCTCACAAATGTAGGTCACTGATTACTAAATATAGGGAAAACATAAAAGAATTAGCATCTATAGTTCAGATAATCAGTCTAGAGAGGTAGTTGTGGCTGAGAATCTTATTAAAATACTCAAGCCCACAGATTACAATACCTTCAAATATATTTACTAGTTGGGGCTCTGTTTCACAAGAGGTGGCCCAAGGGCTGGAAACAATTATTATTACTACTTATTACTAATTATTGTCAGTATTTAATTAAAGGAGATATCATGTGTATATTGATTTTTCTTCTTTTCAATGCACTTTTTAATAAACAATGTCTTGATTATTTTGTATTTTTGTTTAATTTGTTTTTGGAGTTTTGTATTTTAACTTCCCTTTGAATAAAATAAAAAACAGATAAATACATATACATACGTATGTGTGTGTGTGTGTGTGTGTGTGTGTGTGTATGTGAAAATAATGAGTTTTCCTCATGATTTATGGCTGTTAGTCAGTGTTCATGGATACTTTCTGCTAATCTTTGGTCTGTTTGTCCTTATGTACTAGCTGTTGCAATCCTTCAATTTTATGCAGTAGTGTCTGAACTGCTACAACTCTGAACAGCAGAAAAAGTAAACAACTATACAATATCTTCCAGCAACATGAATATCCATGCAACTCCATTAAAAAAACATTTGACTACTCAACCCAGCATAGCACAACTAACACAAGCTGTAAAAAGGATATCATTGCCATACATTAAAAACACCACAGCAACCAGACTTAGTTGGTGAACTTTCAGCTCTTTATTACATAGTGACTTAAGAGAGTGAACAACAACAACTCTGCCTTATGTAGGTGACCTTAATATGAAATAACCAATAGGGAGCTGTAAGACGCTAGCTCCAGAACCAATAAGAGTCCTTCGTTAAGGGCCAATCGGATTCTCTGAACCCAACCAATCCAATCGAGCCGCTTAACACCCAATCAGAAGTGCAGGGCCAGAACCCTGCACTTTACCCCAAGCTTGCTTTTATTTAAACTATTTACATACATAACACCCCTTCCCCCTGGCTCCTCAATTATGGTGTGGTTATATAGTCCTTCAAATAGGACGGTTGTCTTTTGGGTCTATTAGATTTTCTTTGGACTGGCTGTGTGCAGTCCTGTTGAGGTAAAATGTTGTTTGGTAGTGGCTCAGCAACCACAGCAACCATCAACAGGCCGTTACAACCACATGGCATCAATGTAGCACACAAACCAACTAAAGCACTCCAAAAGATACTAAGTAAACTAAAAGACCCCACAACCCCAGAAGTATAAAACAGAGTCACCTACAACATATAGTGTAAAAACTACAACTGCTTGGGACAAACAGGCAGAAGACTATTGGAATGCATCCATTGGTAGCAGCAAGTAGTCAGAAGACATGATGAAAACTCTTTAATTTTGCAATACTCAGCTAGATTTAACCATAGTTTTAATTGGGGAACCATGACCATCCTAGACCAAGCTAGCATAAACAACATTCATATACCATTCAAAAAAGAGAATCAACAAGTCAAAGGAGAACAAACAGTCCAAAACACCTCCCCACCAGCAATCAACACCCAGATAAACAGAGATTAACACCAAGGTTCAACATCAGGCCAACAATCAAAAAGTAAATATCAAGCATATTATTATTCAAGGAACTGCCAAACAAGCTAACAGTAAACAGCCCAACCAAAGAACCCATAAGACCACTCTCACCAACACTGACAGGGCAAACGACTAGAATATAAATTGGGAGCAAAACCCCTTACCATCCCTGATGATGCTACCCAATTTGGCTAATGAAATGTCTACAAGAAAACAACCAAGCTCAAAGAGCACCAAAGAACCCTCATAGATAGATAAAGAGATAAAGAGTTAGAGCTAGAGATAAATATGAAACTACTGTATGTGAAGAAAATTTAAAAAATAAGTGCAAGAAATAATACAGATAAAGAGAGAGAATATGGTAATGTAGTAATATAATAGCAACAAACAAACCTAATCTTTTTTTCCTCACACATTACATGGTTCTTTTCTTTCCATTATCAACAATTTTAATCAACAAATCCAAAAACTATCATTTCATTATTTTCTGCAAAATATAAAAAGTCTCCAGTCTTTTAAAAATGAACATATTGTTTTATCCCTGATCAAACAGATCAATTTTGCAATTTTTGGCAGTTCCAATAAATTCACAATTATTTCAGTATGTCTTCATCATTGTGCATATAATCATTTTTCTGTAGTTACCATATATAAACCAGATTCCACAGTCTTTTCAAATTGGCTATCAGTACCCTATACTTTCTAATGTAGCCATATGTCTTATTGAATTATTTTTAATTCTTTTGGATACTTAATCCTTCATCTTATATATATATATAAAAAGCCAAACTTCCAAGAAGATAGAAACTGTTAGCAATAGAAAAAAATCTTCAAAAGAACATTTAAAAAAAAAAATGAAAAAAATGCAGATACACTGAAAAGGGAGAATATACATGTAAAATTGAAACTAGCTTATGAATATTAGGGAAAGAAATGATTCTTGGCAAGGTTTTAATATTGAATGAAATAACACAGAAACCCATTTGAAAATAATCTGGTTTTTATGATTCTGCTGGCAGGTGTAAAAAAGAAAACTGAATATCTGCCATTTTTCAAGCAATCAATAAATATTAATTCTTCAAGTTATATTTTCATTTCCTCCATGTTTGTTTGTTTTTAACTTTATTTCTTTCTGTTTCATCACACAGCTTTTACAAAGTATAATAAATTTCAGACAAAAATTAAATGCAACTTAGAAAACCATATTAGTTTTTCACCAAGCTTGAATGGCAGTTTGAATTTTATCTCTACTGGGTATCTTAGCAACAAGACAACTAGCCTTCCACAAATCATGGCTTTATTCTAGAAGATATGATAGTCCAGAAAACTGAGACAGCTCCCGACACACTGAAGTCAGGTCATTCCTTGTTTTTCATTGATATCTAATAATATATCAGGCATTTTTTAAAAAGACTTTCTTACCTTTTGGCAGCTGTAAATTCTGTTATTTTTAGAAACATTGTCCCCTAAGGAAAAATAACCTTAGCTAAAAACTTAGAAACTTTCCTTAAGATAACTTAGTTTTGTTTTGATTCAATCACATCCTGGATTAAGCAAGTATTCATTTTCAAACTGTCCTTGAAGAAATTATCCCATGTTATAAAGCTGAAACAAGAAAAGCAGAAGAATCTAAAGAACCCAATTTAACAGAAACTGCATTGATCACCCTGTAGTGTATGTTTGGAAAACATAAAGATATAGGGAGTGTGTCCTTTTTTTGGTGACGAAATCTTTTTGCAAGGTCTGTTAAATAGAAGATATTTTGTTGGATCATCATTCTATTCCTGTTTGGAAGTTTGTTTTTCAAAATCAAGTTGTGTTAAGACGTGTGGACTTCAACTTCCAGAATTCCTGAGCTAATATGACTGGAGGAGGAAGTCTTAAAGGTGTCAAGTTTGAAGACCTGGCTTTTGGTATGTTGGGGTGAAGGGCAGGAGGGACAGTCTCCTTGGAGACTGGCAATCTATCAATACAAACTTGGCAATCTAACAATAATTAACAAGGAAGCATGAAGTAACAATGGGCATCCATAGGTTTAGCATGCAAAATTTGTATCTCCCTTTGTGGATTGAATAAAGGAATATAGATATATGTTGTCCTAGAGCTTCATTGGGTAAAGAACAAAAATGCAAAACATGGCTATAATTTCCTAATCCAATTTTCAATATATTGAAGAGTTAGTCACTTGTCTCAGTCTTCAAAGAAAGAATAGTAGTGGGAAGATAATTATGTGCTTACAGTTTAGTGACACCATTAGATTATTTTATTTTATTTAAAAGTCTTCTAGAGATTTTTCTTTCCCCCAAGACATTTACTCAGTGTTCATGACTAAAGTGCTTTTCAAATATTACATGCTACATAGCTTAGAATTTATGTAACAAAGATCTTATTGAGAAGGAAAATAAACAAGAGACTTTTTAAAAATTTGTCCTGTTATTTTCCAGTCCAGTAGCATAATCCTGTTTTGAGACTGAATGTCGGTTTTAAAGGAAGAAGTAAAAGAAGCAGTTGACTGTTTCTCTGTTTCTCTGAACACAATTTGATCTGATTGAAGTGTAATAAGAATGAATCCACTATTTTCTGTTCAGGATGAGATTTTTCTATGAATGATAAATAATACATTTTTATGAAAAGAAGCATGATGCTGAATTTTTCTCTTCTTCTTCCCATCCCCAGAATTTCTAAAGTAAGAAGATAATTTGAAATTGATTTTTGAGCTTGTAACTATGTTGGTGAGGTGCCTTCAGAGGTGGTCTGTACTTACGTTCACAACCAGTTCGCTGATTGTGAGCTCGTATACACCCCTTTGGGACTGAAACGGAGCTTCAAATATGCAGCTAATCAACTCAGGCAGCTTCAGTGAACACAGCAGGGCCTGGATCTCAGCTGGACAATGTGGGTCGGAGGAACAAGCCAAAAAGTTAGTTATGTATGGAAAGGAAAGCATAAGGGCGACCAGGCAGCAGCCCACATTGAGTGCCTTACAGTGCACATTGTATGAAGACCAAAAGGGCCAATTAAGGAACAGATCATTATGGATAAAATATATGTGATTGCTAAGAATAATTTAAAAAATCATTAGAAATTAGCACATGCTCACCATCTTTATTTAAACCCTAGAGGAATGGGTATCCTAAGTTAACGCCCTCTTGAATGTATTTCTCTCCAAATCAGAAATTATAGACAGCCAAGAATAGAATAGAATAGAATAGAATAGAATAGAATAGAATAGAATAGAATAGAATACTTTATTGGCCAAATGTGATTGGACAGAGAAGGAATTTGTCTTGGTATAAATACTCTCAGTATACATAAAGAAAAGGTACATTCATTAAGAATCAAGAATCATAATGGACAACATTTAATGATAGTCATAGGGTACAATAAACAATCAAATCATAGTAGAAAATAGTTGATATAGATTGTAAGGATACAAGCAACAAAGTTACATTCATACAGTCACAAGTGGAAGGAGATGGATGATAGGAATGATGAGAAGATTAATCGTAATAGTAACGCAGACTTAGTAAATAGTTGGACAGTGTTGAGGGAATTATTTGCTTAGCAGAGTGATGGCTTTTGGGAAAAAAACTGTTCTTGTGTCTAGTTGTTCTGGTGTGCAACGCCTTATAGCATCATTTTGAGGGAAGGAGTTGAAACAGTTTATGTCCAGGATGTGAGGGGTCTATAAATATTTTCACAGTCCTCTTTTTGACACAAGCAATATACAGATCCTCGATTGAAGGCAGGTTGGTAGTAATTTTTCTGCATCCTAATTATGCTCTGAAGTCTGTGTCTGTCCTGTTGGGTTGCAGAACCAAACAGACAGTTTTGAGGTGAGATGACAGACTCAATGATTGCTCTGTAGAACTGTATCAGCAGCTTCTTGGGCAGTTTGAGCTTTCTGAGTTGGTGCAGAAAGAACATTCTTTGTTGTGCTTTTTTGATGATGTTTTTGACGTTAGGTGTCCAGTTTAGGTCATGTGATATAGTAGAACCTAGAAATTTGAAGGTCTCTACTATTGATACTATGTTGTCTAGTATTGTAAGAGGTGGTAGAATAGGAGGTTTTCTTCTAAAGTCTACCACCATTTCTACGGTTTCTAGTGTGTTTAGTTCCAGATTGTTCTGGTTACACCATGAGGCAAAATGTATAACCTCCTGTCTGTATGCAGATTCATTGTTGTCTCGAATGAGACCAATCACTGTTGTGTCATCAGTAGACTTCAGTATTTTAATGGATGGATTGTTTGAGATGCAGTCATTGGTATATAGGGAGAAGTGAAGTGGAGATAGCACACAGCTTTGGAGGGGGGCTGTGCTGATTGTACAAATGTTGGATGTGATACTACAGGCTATCAGAAGAGTATTTAGTAGAGGAATAAATGCGGATAAGCTGCAGCTCATTCACTTTGTCATGATTAATGATCCAATATGCAGAGTTCCATGAATTTGATTCATACTCTTTCATTATTTTATCTCTGTTAGTTATATGAAACTTCCTTTGTATTATCAGCAAAAAAGATGGTCTTATGATTTTGTATCTGATGCTTCCTCTTCTTCTACTCATAGGAATGAAATCAGTTTGTCTTTGGAGAAGAAAAGAGCAGTGAGAACTGACACCTTGCTGAAAAAGCAAAGACTTTAATAAAAACTTTGAGAGCTTTATTCACTGGTTGGGAATTCATTTGTACCCATTCATGTTTGTGTACACGTAAGAATAAGTATATGGTGTGCTCGCCCTATCATAAGTGCATGATAGGTTGAGCACACCATAGTTTCATTAAATCAGAAATGCCATTACTTTCAAAACCAAATTAAATATCCTTTTTATTTACCAATGTTCTTCTGTCATATATCTTTTTAGAGAGACTTTTCACAAAGTTCTTAACTGCCTGAGTGTGATCCTGGCTCACAGATTTCTTAAAAATGGAGGGTCACTGAATGTCTAGAACCAAACCTGTTGCTATTGCTTCAACAAAAAAGGCTCAATAGTTGTGGTTACAAGTGTTACAACCATTTAAGAATCAGGCATTTATAAATGCAATAAATTTATACAAGAGAAATGAATTGAATAAAATGAGAAAATAGGTCTTTTTATGTTATTCTATCAAGGATGAAAATTCAAGAAAAAGTACCGTGATAATTAACTCAGAAATAAACACTCTTGAGTTGAAACCAAACCACCTGAACAAATGGGTTAATTGAGCACATATTTAAAAGCAAGATCCATGATGAGTGCATACAGAATAAATAAAAAAGAAAGTGAATGCTATTCCAAAGCATTCAGGTTTAAATATTTATGATTTTATTTATTCTTTTCAACTCTGAATACATAATTAAAGATTTTGTACAAGAAAAATAGGAGACAAAAGAGTGGTACTGTGTAGAGAATATTTCCTGGTATTTATTGGGGGCCAGTTGATAAAATGGTTCTACCAACTACACCCACTCAGGACAAAAGCCAGATTTTCATAGAATCATAGGATTCTTTGAATTATGAATGTGCTGTAAAATTACATAAATTGATATTAAATTATCTGTGGAATTTTCCTTCATACCAAAGGGATACACAGAATTGGAACATTTCTTGACCATTCTTTCTTATGCTTTTTCCTGTACAATTCCATGATTGTCATGTGTCAAGGCTCCAACTAACGAATCCAAGCAAATCAGAACTCTGAGGTTTGGCTCTTTCTCAAAGGTTTCTTTATTGAGTACATCATATCAACATAGCTTCAATGGAAAACCAACTCTAAATCTTTTCCACAGTTTGAGTATAATTAAACTAAGAAATAACCCCATCCCCCATTGTTATAGGTCACATTGTCCAATTGGGTTAATTGGCAGGTTCTCCAGGCCCTCCTTTTCCAACCTTATTAGTTGTCAGTAGAGATTACCTTGGTTCTCATTAAAAAGCTCACTGTTGTGTCTAGTGAAGTACTCCAACCTCTATCTGCCTCCCTTCTCTTTTTATGTGGCAACTGAGGAACAGAAAAATGGCTGCTGCCAGATTTGATTCAAAATTGATATCATGTTTGTTATTACAAACTTGAATATGACATGATATGATATCACCAGCTGGAATATTAAGAAAGCTTCAGGTTATATTCACAAAAGGTTTGATAATGTTTGGTTGAAATGATTTCTACTTACCTTAAAATTATATTTTCAGTTCCAGCAATAAATTAATCTTTAACATAAATGAGGAAAAGGAACCTTCATATTAATAAAGGAAAATAATCTGTATTTGAAAAAGGGGTTCCGGATCACAAAGTAGGAAGCGTCACATCATTCATATGGATAAGGCTGGGCTTATGGAAGAAATTTTAAAAAATCCTTTGTTTAATTTTGATATCCTATTTTAGGACTTATACTTTGTTCTACCTTCCTTTTCAACATATAGCAAAATTCCACTCTCAGTTTCAATAGTTATGCCCAATGGATGGTCAAACGTGCAATAAAAAAAATAAAATAATAATCTTTCCAAAGGATGTTTTAGAACAGATACTTGACAAATAAAATGTGTCCACACACTGTAATTCATACCTCATGTGGAATTCAGATTAGATTATAGATTAATAGAGTTGGAAGAGACCTTGTAGGTCATCTAGTCCAATCCCCTGCCCAAGCAGGAGACCCTATCCCATTATTGACAGATGATAGTCCAGTCTCTTCTTGAAAGGTTCCAGTGATGAAGCTCCCACAACTTCTGAAGGCTGTTGATTGCACTCACTGTCAGAAAATTTCTCCTTGTTTCCAGGTTGAATCTCTCCTTGTTCAGTTTCCATTCATTATTCCTTGTTTGTCATATATTCTGTCATATAGGTCCTAGATCTTACTTTCAGAAATAATATGTTCAGCTTTGATAGTTTATTTGTGGAAACTATCCTTCTCATTTTTCATTCAAATATTTCAGTTGTTAAGAAAGGAGCTTTAATTTTCAGAAGCTCAGTTCCATCATAATAATTACATATACAGTATTGCCTTCCCAATTAATGAAGACAAAAAGAGGGGGAGGAGAGCTAGTAAGAAACAAGTGCATGAAATAAAGAAATACAAAAATAGCAACATGATGAAAAGAAAATGTTTTTTTAGAGATAATGGTTGATGAATTAAAAAGGGGATTCTGCAGGGTGACAAGGGGTAACAAGAATATATTTGCAATTAAAAAAATACTTAGAAAATAGGGTAATATTGATTATTAAAGGAGGGATAGATACTGATAATTATTATTAGATGAATATAGATTTTTATTTTTATTCTTAAAAGAAAAGTTAAGGTTTATTGAAGAAATTCTAATAATTGAAATGAATGTGAAGATGATTAAAATGAGGTCAATATCAGTGATTAGAAATTGAATAATCATTTTTTTCCCTTTTACTTTTTTGAAATTAGAAATAAAATTAAGGGGGGAAAAATATGTTGCCGAATCCAAATGAAAAGATGTAATAATTATTATTGTAACTACTATAAAATAATGGTTTAGTGGGAATTAGGTGAGGGAATAAAGGTATATTTTAACCACTGAGGTGTCACACTCAAAGCAGTAAAGGAAGAAAACCTATACTTGTTTCTTTTTCTTTTGTGTTAAAACTTGTATTAATCTAGAATCTATAGAAAGAATGTGTGATGGAAAGAAAACATGACAGATTAAAGAACTACTTAAATTAATAAACTAATACAAAAACTTTAACCTAAGACTGTCTACTATTGACCTCACCTCTTTCCTAAGAGGTCTGTAGGAGGCATTCATAAGCTCACCAACATGCCTACCGTCCCTGTCCTATTGTTTCTTTTATTTTTCTTATATGTACCCATTTCATGTATTCATAACTATGTATATACTTATACCTATTATCTTGTAAGCAATTGACAAATCAAAATAAATAAAAAAATAAATTAAAAGGAAGGAGAGACATTGGTAACTTTTTATTATTATTATTTGGCAAACATATATTGTTATTTCTATTTTTAAAATAAATATTAAAGGATTATATTTGAAATAATTGAAATGAAAAGAAAAGATGTTTTGATTGAGATTAATCTAAGATACTAGGATTAATTTGCTTGTTTCTCTCCTTTTTGAAAGTTTGGAATGGAAAAAGTAATAATAGAATTAAGTATGCATATATGAATGTATATCTATTGTCATATTTGCATGTAAAAGTGATGACCTGGAAATATGTTGTCCACTAAAAAGAGCTTTTTGTTTCTGTATGAAAAATTGAATAAAATTTGTTTTAAAAAAGATGAAGACAACTTTTGCTTCCTGGAATTTTACCATTACATTATCTCAGAACTGGCATATTATCCTTTATATTAGATTAATTACCTTGGGAAATATGGAACTGTTTGCATATATTGCTATATTACCTAGGAAAGAAGCATGGTATTAATATAAACCAGTTCTAGTTTAATGATCATGGTGAATTAAAACTATGGGGAATTCCATACTCAAAAACAGCCAGGCAATTTTGTAAAATAATTTGATGAATATGGGAAATATATGTGTTAAAACAAATCATGGGATTAGATTCTTTCGTTTTTGACATTGTTATTTGAGGAACTGCAATGTAAATATTAGCCAAATGATGCAGACCATCAATATCTGCAGCTAAAATATCTTTTGATTTCCAAATAATGGCTGGCAGCTCAATGCTTGAGAAACATCTCTGTTGGTAAAGTATGTAACACTTTTTTTTTTTTTTTTACAAAATAATACTTTATATTAATTATGTATAAATGATTGTTTATATTACTATACTGGATTTTTAAGTGATCCAAAAGGAGGGCAAAATAAAGTCAATTATGTAGGGAAAGTGGATTTGTAGACACATATAGTTTTGAAACTGAAAGAAGAAACACCAATAATGTATCTATGCTGATGACACTAGCTTGAGAGTAAAATATGGAAAGACAAGGAGTACAACTGATATAATTTAATTAAATAATATTCTGAAATTAAATATAAAGAAGACCAAACTAATGACTGCAAGTAGAATGATCAGCCTTAGAATTAATGATATGGTAGATATGGCCTTTTGCCTTTCAGGATCAAACAACAACAGTAAAGGAACAAGCAGTCAAGAAATATGCCACAGACTAAGCACTGGAAATTCAGCAGCTATGTTGTCTCTATGTCTACAAATATCAGAACTCTGCAAGTCAGGGTATCTCCTGTAACACTTTATGGAAGTGAAAGTTGGACTTCTAAGAAGCAAAGACAGGTAGGATGGTTTACATGACTGTTCTGTCCTGAATTTGAATACTCGAAATCCCCGCGCCTTGATTGGCTAAGGCGCGGGGATTTCTGATTGGCCAGGCGAGCCGCGCTGATTGGCCCGATTGAAGTCTCCCGCGATTGGCTCGCTCCAAGAGCGGGAGACTTGAATCGCTGCCATTGGCCGCGGCCGCCGCAGCGAAAAGGATAAAAGCCACGGGCTTTTTCCTTTTCGCCGGTTCGGTTCACAACAGTTTAATAAAGAGCTTGAATGATAGTCACGGACTCTGAGCTTTCTTTTGCGGACACGACACTGGCGACGAGGGTGGGATCCCGACCCTGAACCGAACCCCGTGTCCAACAAGAGCCAGTTCCAGTGAAAGAGATGGCGAAGATCGCACCGCCCGCCCCCTTCAACCCCGCCAACGAAGACTGGGAATCGTACTCAGACCGGTTCCGAATGTACTTGGAATGCGCCGGAATGAAGGACGCCCCGGGCCCGCTAAAACGCGCCGTCTTCCTTACTCACTGCGGACCAGAGGTCTTCCAGATGGCCAAAGCATTGGCCAAGCCGGCAGACGCAACCGCCATGGACTGGGACGTCCTCGAGCCTATACTGCGGCGCCATTACGCCGCCGAGGTCCCCATCCTAATACGGCGAAACAAGTTTTACCGCCGAAATCAGAAACCAGACGAGAAATTGAGTGACTTCGTCGCCGAGCTGCGGCACCTAGGAGGACTCTGCGAGTTTGAAGGTCTAAACAGCCTCATAAGAGACCGATTCGTGCTCGGCCTATGGGACCCTATACTCCAGAGCCGGCTTATGGCCAAGGGCGACATCAGCCTAGCAGACGCCCTCACCGCAGCCGCAGCCGCAGAGGCAACCCGCTCGTCTGCTGACAGCATGTGAAGATCCGACGCAAAGGGCGGAAACAACAACCCGGCAAGGTCGGCCGACCCTAGAAGTGAATCAACCGCACACTACGGAGAATTCCAGTCAGCCTCCAGCACGTCGGAAGACGAGGAGGACATACATCGCGTGCAGACGGGACGCGGCGACCAGCGGAATCGAAGAGGTCGTAGGTCGAGGACCAACTGTGCCGGGTGCGGCGGCGACCACCCCAGGTCAGAATGCCGATTTTTTGACTCTATCTGTAGGCATTGTGAACGACGGGGTCACATCGCTCGAGTTTGCCACCAAAAGAAGACCCGCAGCCCGCCCAGATGGGAACAACACGACCGGAAGAAGGAAAGCCCCCCGCCCAAGACCAGAGAGCGCCAACCGGACGGTCGGTGGGACCGTACGCAGCGATCTTCAAGAGGCGGCGACGGTCGGCGAAAAGAAGAAACACATCAGACGGTGACCATCGGCCATGCTATCTCCGACGGCGCCAGAAAGGTACACGTTGAAGTCCATATTGAGGGCCAGGCATGCAAGATGGAAGTGGACTCCGGGTCCTACCTCTCCATGATTGCATGGCGCGAGATTAAGCGGCTCGTACCCACACTTCATAAGAGGAACATTCTTACCCAGAAAATCATCATAAAAGACTACCAAGGGAACCGCGTCCCGGTAGTGGGCACCAAGAGCTTCAATGTAACCTACAAGGGCCGCACCGAACAACTGCCACTCACCATCGTCGATCGCGACCGCCCAAGCCTACTGGGCTTACAATAGTTCGCCCGCTTGACATCGCGCTGACAGGAGTCAACCACGTCGCCGACGATGGTTGGGAACAGCGGCTAGCCCAGGAGTTCCAGGAAGTTTTCGATGGAAGCTTGGGCAAGTACCAGGGGCCCCTTATCTCATTTGACCTAGACCCGAAGGTTCCCCCCAAGCGGCTTAAACCTAGGAGGGTACCATTCGCCCTGAAGCCTAAAATTGACGAGCAGATCAACAAGCTCGTCGAACAGGGGGTGTTGCAGCCGATAGACCATGCCCGATGGGAAACCCCTATAGTGATCCCAGTAAAACCAGACGGGTCCGTGAGAATTTGCGGGGACTATAAGGCCACCCTAAATGGCGCATTACAACAAAGCGCCTACCCAGTCCCAATCGTGCAACATCTGCTGCACTCACTGGGAGGGGGCAAGGTCTTTGCCAAGCTCGATCTCGCCCAGGCATATCAGCAGCTACCAGTAGATGAGAAAACGGCGGAAGCCCAGACCATCGTGACCCATCGGGGGGCCTTCAAGTGTAACAGACTCCAATTCGGAGTCAGCGTGGCACCAGGCATCTTTCAAAGCCTGATGGAACGTTTGCTACAGGGCATCGAGGGGGTGGTGCCCTATTTTGATGACGTATTAGTAGTGGCGCCAAACGAAGCCGAATTAGAAAACCGACTCAGACAGGTCTTAACAAAATTTAAAGTGACAGGACTTAAAGTTAAACGAGAAAAATGCCAACTATGCACAAAGCATGTGGAATTTTTGGGCTACCTTCTAGACCGGCATGGCATTCACCCTACAATTAAAAAAGTGAAAGCCATCAAAGAAGCCCCTACCCCAAAGTCTAAAACGGAACTACAAGCGTTCTTAGGGTTGCTGAATTTTTATAATGTTTTCCTACCCCAAAAGGCTACGGCGGCGGAGCCTTTGCATAGACTCCTGGATAAGGCGGCAACCTGGACTTGGGGGAGACGAGAGCAAACCGCCTTTCAAAAAACCAAAGACCTCCTCACATCCGACGCCGTTCTGATTCAATTCAGCGAAACCTTGCCCTTAGCTGTCACTTGCGACGCATCACCTTTCGGCGTCGGCGCTGTCCTCAGCCATACCCTCCCCAACAAAGGGGAAGCACCCATCGCTTTTTTCTCCAGGACTCTGACTAAACCAGAGCGGAACTATAGCCAGCTGGACAAAGAAGCCTTGGCTATAGTTGCCGCCGTTAAGCGTTTCCACGAATACCTATATGGCCGCCCGTTCACCATTGTGACAGACCATAAGCCATTGCTGGGAATCCTCGCCGGAAACCGAGCCACCCCGAACATTTTATCACCCCGGATGACACGGTGGTCCGAGTTCCTGGCAGCCTACAGCTACGAACTGTTACACAAGCCAGGTAAGAAAATTTCGAACGCGGACGCTTTAAGCCGTTTCCCCTTACCAGACTCTGATCCTGACCCAGCACCAACAACAAACACCCTTAGCATTGAGAACCTACCCATTACCGCATCGGACATTGCCAGAGAGACTGTTAAGGATAAGCGTCTGGCGCGAATCCTACATTGGCTAGAAAAAGGCTGGCCTGAAAGGGACAACGACGAATCCATTAAAACGTTCAGAAACCGCCAGACTGAACTTTCACTTCTTAAGGGATGTATCTTGTGGGGTGACAGGGTAGTCATCCCGGACAGATTGCAAGGGAGGGTCTTAGAGATGCTGCATGAGGGTCATCCTGGCATCGTCAGGACTAAAGCCCTGGCCAGGAGTTACGCTTGGTGGCCGGGGATGGACAAACAGATTGAGCAATGGGTCGCCAAATGCCATCGATGCCAGGAGACCAGACCCAGCCCACCCGCAGCACCCATCCGGGACTGGGAAATACCAAGGGGGCCCTGGTCCAGAATCCATTTAGACTTTGCGGGTCCAACAAATGGGCATACTTTTTTGATCACAGTCGACGCTTACTCCAATTGGTTGGAAGTAAGCGATATGAAATCCACTACCACGGAGGCTGTCATCAAAGAACTGTGTAAACTGTTTTCCACGCACGGCCTCCCAGACGTCGTCGTCTCAGATAACGGGCCCCAGTTTACTTCCCTCGAGTTTGAAAGGTTTTTGGCGGAGAGGGGCATCCGCCACGCATTAACGGCACCGGCGCATCCGGCGGCAAACGGTAGAGCGGAACGGATGGTCCAGTTTACTAAAAAAACCCTCCGGAAAATGGACCACGGGGAGATCAACGACAAAATCAACAAACTCCTCTTCATACAACACATCACCCCTAACACCACTACCAACAAGAGCCCAGCCGAACTGTTAATGGGCAGGAAGCTGAGGTCCCCACTCGACAGGTTGCACCCGACTTACAACCCGGAGCGGCCCAGCTCCAAATACCGGACATTTGCCCCCGGTGACTTAGTTTACGCCAAAAATCTGACGGGGGACCCCCTATGGATCCCAGCCGTCATCACTCAAATCACCGGTCCACGGTCGTACCGGCTCCAAACCACCGACGGGAGAGCCTGGAAACGACACATCGACCAGCTCCGGTCACGTACGGCAACAGACCTCAACCCCCAAGACTCGAACCAAGGGGGGAGGGAACACCCGAATAAAATAGCGCAAGAAAAAATCCAAAAATACTCACCGGAACGCAGCCATCGCGAGTCCCCTCCGGAGAAGAACCACCTGGCCAGCTCAACCGACTCGGAGAAACCAAGCGGGAGCGGCGAAACCCGCAGCTCAACCGACCCGGTAGGCCCAGGCGGGAGCCACGGAGAACGAACTGGCCCGATCATCCAGCCGGTTCACACAGAGGGAGGAGCAGCCAAAAAGATGACCGCTCCGGCCGAGGTACAGCTTGAAACTGAGTTGCGCAGGTCAACTAGGACTAGACGGAGCCCCGCCTACCTGCGTGACTACGCTACATGATGGACCATACCAAGAGGGGAGGGGTGTTCTGTCCTGAATTTGAATACTCGAAATCCCTGCGCCTTGATTGGCTAAGGCGCGGGGATTTCTGATTGGCCAGGCGAGCCGCGCTGATTGGCCCGATTGAAGTCTCCCGCGATTGGCTCGCTCCAAGAGCGGGAGACTTGAATCGCTGCCATTGGCCGCGGCCGCCGCAGCGAAAAGGATAAAAGCCACGGGCTTTTTCCTTTTCGCCGGTTTGGTTCACAACAGTTTAATAAAGAGCTTGAATGATAGTCACGGACTCTGAGCTTTCTTTTGCGGACACGACAATGACTATATCCTCTGAAGTGTTAAAATTAAATATCCTTTATTCTGTGCTATCATAGAAATTCTCATTAATTAATCCTGCTCAGTTGGAACCTTTAAACTTTAGATCCAGTATAACAGGAAAGATTGGCTAAGGTTGCTCTAAAGCAATATATTTGTACCATTGTATTCTTCTTCTTATAGCAATAGCATTCTAGTGGTACATAAATTGAGGAAGGTTTGCTGACAGTCTGTGCATTGTTGCCAGGTTGATCGTATAGCCAATAAACAGTGGCTAACTCTGGAACCCTCACTGGAAGGAGCATTTGAAAATATAGAAGAATAAAAATTTTATGTATGAATTAATCAGGACAGTTCTTTCCTATATAGAAAGGGGACAATGTAAATATTTGGATTATCCCAAGGTTGAAGAGAGTTTTATATGGTGTTATATTGTTTTAAATTTAAAAGTCTATGAAGAGAAAGAGAAACCAATTGTTTTAACTGGGCTTTGAGAATTCAATTTCCATGTGCCATGCTGCTTTTTTTTTCAATGTCTTGCTTTTTCACTCTATCTGCTGCAAAAAGCCCCTTTGATTTCTGCCAAAGATCTTCATCAAGCTTATCCTGCTTGCTGGATTTTCTCTGGATTTTCAGCATGATTGACAAGATATCTTGACATTTACTTTCTTTTTTTTTATCTAGTTGATTTCCAGTTCTGTTTTTCTCTATTGTGCTACCCTTGATAGTCTTATTTTCCTTCTAAATTTCTGAGGCATCTTGTGGCAAATAGAACATTACTTTGATTGCTTCTTTAGAAGCATCTTTTTTCCCCATGAAAATAAATAAATTTTGTGTCTCAGGAAACTGGAAAAAAAGAAATGTTTTACAAGTTCTACCTACAGACCTAATACTAGTGGACCATAATCAAATCTAAATGCAATTCAACCCTATAAAGTCCTTTATGGTATTGGGCTAGTTTCCTTGGTTCGCATCTATCACAGAAAGACATTGAGCTATTTAATGCTAAATTCAGGGATTTTCTGGAAAAACATTTAAACTGAATAATGGGAGCAGAGAAGTAATTGATACAGAACATTTCTGTCCCCACCGATTTAAAACTAATAGAGTTATCATGTTTCTAACATAGTGTTTGTATGGTTAAAATATTAAGGTTGCTTAATATTAATAATATTAAGAAAAATCAGGCTTTTGACAAAAATGTTATGTAGACATCAAACACAGAGTCAGTCAAAAAGGACTCAAATGATGAGGAATAAACAGGGTGAGCTAGAAATCCAAGTACATGAGGACAGATGTGATATTGTTGCTATTACAGAAACTTGGCACGATGAAACCCATAAATGAAATATATAGCTACATGGATTTTAATTGTTTAAAAGAAACAGACTTAATAAAAGAGGAGATTAAGTTGCACTACATATAAGAATTAACCATATCTCTGCAGAAATGCAGCAAAACAATAATGAAAAACATCTTGAATGTATTCAGGTCAATATCAGGGGAGGAGAAAATGACATAGGTGCATACTACATGCCACCCAATCAAACAGAGGAAATAGATGAACTTTCTGATAGTCAGTTAACTAAGATATGTAGGAAGCACACCACAACAGCAATTGGAAATTTTAACACAAACTCTACACTTAGTATAATATCAAACAGATTCCTAACATAACTAGCAGACAACTTTGTCTCCCAAAAGGTAGAGATGGAAAGTAGAGGGTCAGCCATACTGATCTTAATTCTCACTAACAGAGATGAAATGATTGGGAAGGGGACTGACCATGCAATATTGGAATTCCAACATTATGGAAGCCCAAGCAATATAGCAAAGTCAAACTAGAGTCTTGGCATTTAAGAGAAGTGATTTCCATAAACTAAGAGAGACCTTATGAAATAACAGAATAACACAGTTGGAAGGGATCTTGGACATCTTCTACTCCAACACCTTACTCAAGCAATAGAGCCTATATCGTTTTAGACAAATGGCTGTCCAGTGATATCTGCAGGACAGAAGGAGCATTCCTTCTCTTTCAGAGTTCTCTCCCTCTGAAACAGCATATTTTCCAAAATTCAGCAATCCTAACCCTGTCGGTCTTCCTTACAGACCATAAAGATCTGGCTTTGTGGCGTTTGACCAGAGTACTGGGTGGTGCTGTCTGCAATGATTAGAAAGTGAATGTTTGTAAGTTGGCTTCAGTGATAGTATGCTATGTTTCCAATTTTTATTGTGTTTTCTCTTGTTTATTTATTTATTTATTCTATGTTAGCCCATCAGGTTCACAGTTAGGTGCCCGTTAAAATCAGATGAATAACATAAAGCAGCTCATTGCCTTTTCCTTATTATTATTATTTTTTTTGGTAAAAGTTTTATCGATTTTAACAACAGACAAAAAACATATAAAACATAAAACACGACATAAAAAAAATAAAAAATAAAAAAATTATAACATTCTTCATAAATTTACAGTGGTTTACCACTCCCTTTTGTGCATCCATTTCATAGTCATCAGAATAATTATATTACATAATAACTCACATTATCAATCATCAATAAAATATCCCAATATCATTACTGAACAATCATTTGACTATAATTTTACGAATTCATATTTAAGCGAGATAACTATAATTAAGTTAAATTATTTTATGACAAATCATGAAATCATACCAAATCTATCTTAATAAAATATTCTTAAAAATTATCAAAACCAAGAAAAATTATATATTCATTATTTCCTAAATTTCTAAATATTCTATTATCATATTGTATTATCTAACCATTATTAAAAAAGATCCCAAACTTCATAAAATTGTTTATCTTCTTGTTCTCTAATTTCAAATGTCAATCTACTCATTTCAGCACATTCCAATATTTTCTTAATAATTTCTTCCTCTAATGGTATTTTCTCACTCTTCCAATGTTTAGCAAATACAATCCTAGCCGCTGTTAATACATTTACAATCAGATAATTTAAATTTTTATTATATTTATCAGGTACGATTCCCAATAAAAAAAATCTCTGGTTTCAAATCTATGTGTTTCTTTATCATTTTTTCGAGCCATATGCGAATTCTAGTCTAATATTTCCTGGCCTACTCACAAGTCCACCACATATGGTAATATGATCCGGGTATCTGATGACATTTCCAACACTTTTCAGATTTATTCTTGAACATTCTTGCTATTCTTGTCGGGGGAAAATGACACCTGTAAAACATCTTATACAAATTTTCTTTATATGCTGTTGACATTGTCATTTTATAATTTTGTGACCACAATTTTTGCCCTTTTTCTAAATCAATCCCATATCCAAAATTCTTCCCCCAAGCAATCATAGTTTATTTAACTTGTTCTTCCTCTAATTTAATTTCCAACAAATAACTATATAGTTTTTTAATCACTTTTTCATCAGTACCTGTCAAAATCCTATCTAAGTCAGTCAATTTATCATAAAATCCTTCTGTCTTAGAATCTTTAAGATACCTTGCATGTATTTGTGCATATGAAAACCAATTCATCTTTATACTTTGTTCTTCTAAATTTTGCATCATTTTAAGTTCACCCTTTTCATCCAATATTTTCCCATATCTAACTGTTTGTTCCTTCTTATAAGTTATAGGATACGAAAAAGCTTCAATAGTTGATAACCAAACTGGAATTTTCAAATAACATTGTTTCTTAATTTTCTCCCAATTCAACCATAACGATTCCCATATATAATGCCTTCTAAAATAACCCTGTGATTTAGTTCCCTTATACCATAGAAAAGCATGCCAACCCAATAATAAATCATGACCTTCTAATGTCAACAATCTAGTCTTTCTTAACGTTATCCATTCTTTAACCCACATTAAGTTTGCAGCTTGATAATACAACTCCCAATTAGGAAGGCCAAATCCTCCTCTAATTCTAGCATCCAGTAAAAGTTTTAATTTTATTCTCGCTTTCTTGCCTTGCCATATATACTTCAACACAATTTTATTTAGTTCTTCGAAGAAATCCTTGCTTAACCTAATTGGTATTGTTTGAAACAAATATAAAATTCTGGGTAAAATATTCATCTTGATTGTTGAAATTCTACCTATCAATGACAATTGTAGGTTTTCCCATTTTTTCAGGTCCGATGCTATCTGTTGTTTAAGCTTAATATAGTTATTCTCTTTCAGTGTAGTACATCTTCCCGAAATATTTAACTTTGTTCGTAACTTGAATTTTCAATAAATCTGCCAGCTCTTCTCTTTGTCTTAATAACATGTTCTTTGTCAGAATCTTTGTCTTTTCTTTATTTATTTTTAAACCAGCCATCTCACCATACGTCTCTATCTTTTCCAATAGTTTTAGAGCTGTCTCTAAAGGGTCTTCCAAAATAAAGCCCAAATCATCCGCAAAGGCTTGCAATTTGAATTCCTCCTTTTTGACTTTCATTCCTTTTATGTTTATATCCTCTCTAATATTTCTATTTAAAACTTCCAAGGTCAATATTAAAAAAGGTACAAGGCAAGGATGCCCATTATCTCCTTTGTTATTTGTATTGACCTTGGAAGCCTTTTCCTTATTATTGTTTTCATTATTGACTAATCCGGTACCCATGTTCTTCATCATTTTCTCTTCAACTTCAGTAACAGCTGCCCTCCTCAGTTCCTAATTATGTGCTACCATTGTTATGACTTCTAAGGCTTTCCTATTGTGATGAAAATTAGCTATTATATATGACACATTTGGTTTAAATAAACCATAACTATCTTAGATTAGCATAGTGCACAGCTAAGGTGATGATTTACACATTAATTATGAACTTATGTATGGCGCTACTACTATTGCTTTAATGTCACAGTGTGAATTAGCTAACAGTCATTACCAAACACGTATTCTGCCTGTATGGAACAATTATATATGATACTATTAGCAGCATCAATTAAGACAGATAAAGTAATAGTTTAATTGAACACTTGAGAAGTTTAATGGGTTTTGCTTTCCCTTGAAATGGATTGCACTCTATATTCATGGACTTTAAACTAGGCAAAGGATCAATATTTTCTTCTCCTTAGAAAACCTTGTGCCCTGGAGGATAACCAATATCTAATTTAGGAGTCTTTGTTGAGACTTTGTTCAGTTAATCAGGGAACAATACATCATGGCATAAAAAAGTACTTTTTTTGAAGGGGCAATTTTCTTATCATTGCTTTTGGGGAAGAATGTGGAATTAAATTTACATTTTCTTCCAAGGTACCACTTGTATAAGTCAATGACTGCCTATTAAAGTAAGAATCTTCATGTATATGAGACCCAGCTTGTGCAAAATTGTTTTGGGATTATCTATGCCTATATGCCCTTCACAGTCTGCAGATGCTATTTTCAAATAATCACTAAGGTGAATGCTATTATTATTATTATTGTTGTTGTTGTTGTTGTTGTTGTTGTTGTTGTTGTTGTTGTAGTAATAGTACACAAAAATGACAGTATACACAGCAGACAAGATAACCATGCTGGGTTTATATCACAAATCACTAGTTGAACACTCCCTAAGTGTCAGGACTGTGTGACGTATCGGCGGATTATGCGAGCAGATCGCAGTAAGGTGGCCTTCTGCAGCTGACCAATGGTGATCTTGTCAGCGTGAATTGTTTTTAAGTGCTTGCCTAGGTCTTGATCAGTATGTTATCAATGGTTTCATTCGCTTCTTTGCAAAGGGTGTATTTGGGGTCATCAGCAGATTTTTCTATTCTGGCTTTGATTACATTTGTTCTGATTATTATTATTGTTATTATTATTGAAAGCTAGTAGATCATAAATGGGCAGGAAATGAACATCAGCATGAACACTAAATGGAATATTAATTTTCCCTATAGAGAGCATTACAAAGGCTTAATTAAAACCCAAGCACACCTAAAAAGTATAGCAACAGGTTTATAGAAGTATATTCTAAAGGTTTGCAGAAAAAAGGGAGGGAGCTCAAAAATGTCTCAATATGCTCAGTTTTTTGTTTTTTTGTTTTTTGAAAAAAGTTTTATTGATTTTAACAACAAACAAAGACACATAAAATATAAAGACATAAAACATAAAAGCATCATCCTCCTTCATGAATTTACAGACAGCGTATAGCTTGGTTTACCACTCCTTTTTGTGCATCCATTTCATAGTCTCCATTGTAGTTGTATTGCATAATAGCTCATATTATCAAACAACAATTATATAGCCTGATATCATTATGAAACAATCATTTTACTACAATTTTATTAATTCATACTTTAACAAGATAACTATAGTTTACTTAATTTATTTTATAGCAAATCATAAAGTCATACCAAGTCTATCTTAATAAAATTTTATAAAGATACTATCAAAAAAAAAAAGTTTATATTCATTATTTCCTTAATTTTTAAATATTCTATTATTATGTTTTATTATCTAACCATTGATAAAAAAAGGTCCCAAACTGCATAGAATTGTTTATCTTCTTGTTCTCTAATTTCAAATGTCAATCTACTCATTTCAGCACATTCCAATATTTTCTTAATAATTTCTTCCTCTCATGGTATTTTCTAACTTTTCCAATTTTTAGCAAATACAATCCTAGCCACTGTTAATACATTTACAATCAAATACTTCAAATTTTTATTATATGTATCAGGTAAGATTCCCAATAAACAAATCTCTGGTTTCAAGTCTATATGTTTCTTTGTCGTTTTTTCCAACCATATGCGAATTCTAGTCCAATATTTTCTAGCGTCCTCACAAGTCCACCACATATGGTAATATGAGCCAGGTATCTGATGACATTTCCAACACTTTTCAGATTTATTCTTGAACATTCTTGTTATTCTTGTCAAGGGAAAGTGCCACCTGTAAAACATCTTATACAAATTTTCTTTATATGCTGTTGACATTGTAATTTTATAATTTTGAGACTACAATTTTTGCCCTTTCTCTAAATCAATCCCATATCCAAAATTCTTCCCCCAAGCAATCATTGTTTCTTTAACTTGTTCTTCCTCTAATTTAATTTCCAGCAAATAACTATATAATTTTTTAGTCACTTTTTCATCAGTCCCTGTCAAAACCAATTCATCTTTATACCTTGTTCTTCTAGATTTTGCATTGTTTTAAGTCCACCCTTTTCATCCAATATTTCCCCATATCTAACTGTTTATTCCTTCTTATATGTTATAGGATAAGAAAAAGCTTCAATAGTTGATAACCAAACTGGAATTTTCAAATAACATTGTTTCTTAATTTTCTCCCAATTCAACCATAAAGACTCCCGTATATAATGTCTTCTAAAATAACCCTGCAATTTAGTTCCCTTATACCACAGAAAAGCATGCCAACCCAATAATAAATCATGTCCTTCTAATGTCAACAATCTAGACTTTCTTAATGTTATCCATTCTTTGACCCACTTTAAATTTGCAGCTTGGTAATATAACTCCCAATTAGGAAGGCCAAATCCTCCTCTAGTTCTAGCGTCCTGTAAAAGTTTTAATTTTATTCTCGCTTTCTTACCTTGCCATATATACTTCAACACAATTTTATTTAATTCTTCAAAATAATCTTTGCCAAGGCTAATTGGTATTGTTTGGAACAAATATAAAATTCTGGGTAAAATATTCATCTTGATTGTTGAAATTCTACCTATCAATGACAATTGTAGATTTTCCCATTTCTTCAAATCAGATGCTATCTGCTGTTTAAGCTTAATATAGTTATTCTCTTTCAATGTAGTGCATCTTGATGTCAAATGTATCCCCAAATATTTAACCTTGTTCGTAACTTGGATTTTCAATAAGTCTGCCAGTTCTTCTCTTTGCCTTAATAACATGTTCTTTGTCAGGATCTTTGTTTTATCTTTATTTATTTTCAGACCAGCCATCTCACCATACGTCTCTATCTTTTCTAATAGTTTTAAAGCTGTCTCTAGAGGATCTTCCAGAATGAAAACCAGATCGTCTGCCAAGGCTTGCAATTTAAATTCCTCCTTTTTGATTTTCATTCCTTTTATATTTTGGTCCTCTCTAATATTTCTATTCAACACTTCCAAAGTCAGTACAAATAGCAAAGGTGATAATGGGCATCCTTGTCTTGTGCCTTTTCTTATATTAATAGAGTCTGTAAATTCTCCCTCTATCATTACTTTTGCCATTTGCATATAGTATATGGCTTCTATTGCTTGGATAAATTTTCTGGCAGAGCCCATCTGTTCCAGTAATAATAACATAAATCTCCAATTCACATTATCAAATGCCTTTTGGACATCTAGGAATATCAGAGCCATTTGTTTTTCAGGATGCGCCTCATAATATTCCAAAGTGTCCAGAATTAGCCTCATATTATCTTTAATTTGTCTCTTTGGTAAGAATCCTTTCTGATCAGGATGAATAAAATTATTTAAGTATTTTTTTAGCCTTTATGCCAAAATTGAGGCAAAGATTTTATAGTCTGCATTCAATAAGGAAATTGGTCTGTAGTTCTTAATTTGTAATGGATCAGCCCCTTCTTTTGGAATAAGTGTGATATAAGCTTTTACTTCTTTGATTCATTGTAAGAAAAGAGAAGTGGTCTTGTACATTAAAGAAACTATTCCAGCCAAACTGATTTATACTGATGAAGATGGAAGAGTTTTAATGGTTGAAATAGTGGATAATAACACAAAAACACTCCTGGTTGCAATTTATGCCCCGAATGATAAACAAGAAGAATTTTATAAAAAGTTACATATGAAAACAATCGAACTGGACTATATTAATATAGTTATGATGGGAGATCTCAATGGAATTGTAGATAATAAATTGGACTACACAGCGACAGCATCAAGACAAAATAGAAAGACTCTCCCTAAATCCTTTTTCAAAATGATAGATGAATTAAATTTAAAAGATATATGGAGAGAAAGAAATGCTAAAACTCAACAGTATATTTTTTATTCAAATAGACATTTATCATGGTCTAGAATAGATATGATTTGGATCTCAACAGAATTAATATCTAATATTCAAGAAACAAATATTGAAACAAGTACATGGGCAGACCATAATCCAATGACAATTAAATGGAAAGGACAAAAAAGAAGATCTAGATGGACATTAAATAATACTATTTTAAAGGAAAAAGACTTCACACAATGGATGGAAAAAGAATTGACCTTCTTCTTTTGTGAAAATAAAAAAGAAGATACTTCAATACAAAATGTGTGGGATACAATGAAGGCATATGCGAGAGGATTAATAATAGACTATACAAAGAAAAAGAACACTAGGAAGAAGCAAACTATTAAAGCTCTAGAAGATGACTACAAAAAACTGGAAAAAGAATTACAGAAAATGCCACAGAAGACAATATGCTCAGTTTTTAAGCATCTGTACATGCAGGATGAAGGAAGAAGAATATGTAGGAAGTATTGTAAGGTTATTGTAAGTAACCTTACTAATGTAAGGTTACTGTGGAGTCCAAATAGAGTCAGAGATGCTGAAAGGAACCTGCTGTACATAAATAAATATATTTATAGCAAATAAAATAGGCAAACAGGAACATCATCAGGTTAATCAATACAGCAGGAACATCATGAGGTAAATCACAGAGAGCACAAACAGCACACAGCCGAAAAAGGCAGGAAACAAGGAAACTCACAAACTTTACTCTTATAGCAATCGATTACAGCTCAGATTGCTTCATGGAGTAGCCAGTTCTCTTTAAGCAATTAGCTATAACTGCGTGTTCTTATTCATTGTCCAATTCTTCACTGGTTCAGCTATTAAATTTTAAATATCTTAATAAATGCACACATACATCTCCTCAATGCAGCTCTTAGCTCTAAAAAGAAAAAAAGAAAATAGACAAAACAATGAGGACATGTTACTGCTAATTTGTATATGTTTATTTGCATATTGTATTTTCCAAAATTAATTGGTGCTCAGAGAAGTTAACACAACATGGTAATTGCAGTCATTTATTTATTGCAAGGCAATGAATACTAGCACTCTTAAAGTTAATTTCTATCAAAAATGTGAAACAACATACAGGACTTGTGGGAAAGAAGAAAAGGATGAATTTACTACTTTGGTATCGGAGCAACTTTGTATTTAACTCCCAAGTTCATATTAGCTGCAGAATTCAGTTTATATATATGGGATCCGATAGGGAAGTCCATCTTGAATTTTAATGTCAAAAATTCAATTTCACATTTGTAACCAATATAGATTTCAAATTTAGCTAGCCTCAATTATTTCAACTTTTTCCAGTGTAAAAATATGCACAAATATAAAATATATTAGATATAAGGAACAAATGCTTCCAAGCTATGAATTAGGGAAAGAGAAAGATGAGAAGGATAACAACAACAACAACAACAACAACAACAATAACAACAATAATACATCCATACAACATGGGTATATACAGTATATTATGTCTAAGTATTATATATACACTTAGACATAATACAATGCTGTGAGGATTAGTTGTTCAGCAAAGAGATGCAATGAGTATCTAGTTTTTTGGCATGCAATGTCCTAAAGCAACATCTCAAAAAGAGGAGCTGAAAAAGTTTACGTCCAGGATTTGGTCTGTAGATACTGTTTTTCAACCCTGCTTCTAACCAGTGCAATTTTTTTTTCTGCAGTCCAAATTATCTGTTGGAGTCTGTCCTGTTTAGTCCTGTACCAAATCAGACAGTTATAGTAATGTTTTATACAGTTTCAATAACATCAATGAACTATCCTAACATTTAATAGGCATTTCTGTAGTTATTTGCTTAACATGCAATAACTTTCCATTCATAACACATTTACTAGATAATTGCAGGGAAGCCTCACTTTGATAAATATGATGTAGGCTTAACAGATTCTAACAGATAGCAATTTGGTAAGGTTCTTAAATCAAATGGCTTTCTATAATTAATATTTCCTTTAAATATCCTATTACTTTAGATGTATTTCATAGTATTTCATGTATTTTTCTTCAGGCCCTGCCAAATGTGATGGGTTGCTTATATAGTGGAAACTCTTATTTTTATAATGAAAATCATGTTATCAAGCCCTGTAGGCTTGAAAATAGCATATTTTTAATTTTTATTTTTAAGTATGCATGCATAGCCCAACATTGTGCTTAGTGTTGACATTCATTCACCTTTCTGCCCATATAGAAGTTTGAGGTGGCTTAAATTGAAATCCACTTTTGATAAATGCATCCATGCAGGTTGTTTTTCAGTGTTATGGAATAGTTCATGTCACGCCCAAAATCATTAATGGTGTAAGAAGAATTTTACTTTAATAATCAATAATAATCACAGGAAATTCTTTATCACAAATTAACTTTATTATCCTATGTCTCAGCTATCCCTTAACCATTAACATAAATCCACGATCCACTGAGACTAGAAACAATGAAAAATTCATTGTGATAACAGATTGCTAAATTGCACCTCTGCTAAGCTATCAACTGAAAATAGCAAAATTAAGTACCAAAATCAAGTATTTCAATCACATTGAGCTGCTGATTCAGTTCTACAGAGAAATTATTGAATCTATCATTTGCACCTCTATAACTGTCTGGTTTGGTTCTGCAACCCAACAGGACAGACACTGACTTCAAAGAATAATTAGGACTGCAGAAAAAACAATTACTACCCACCTGCCTTCAATCAAAGACCTGTATACTGCACTAGTCAAAAAGAGGGCTGTGAAAATACTTATAGATGCCTCACATCCCGGATATAAACTGTTTCAACTCCTTCCCTCAAAATGACGCTATAAAGCATTGCACACCAGAACAACTATACACAAGGGCAGGTTTTTTCCCAAAAGCCATCACTCTGCTAAGCAAATAATTCCCTCAACACTGTCCAACTATTTACTAAGTCTGCGTTACTATTACAATTAATCTTCTCATCATTCCTATCATCCATCTCCTTCCTCTTGTGACTGTATGAGTGTAACTTTGTTGCTTGTATCGTTGCAATCTATATCAACTATTTTCTACTATGATTTGATTGTTTATTTGTACCCTATGACTATCATTAAGTGTTGTACCTTATGATTCTTGATGAATGTTTTTTTTTTCTTTTATGTACACTTAGAGCATATTCACCAAGACAAATTCCTTGTCCGTCTTATCACACCTGGCCAAGAAAGTATTCTATTCTATTCTATTCTATTCTATTCTATTCTATTCTATTCTATTCTATTCTATTCTATTCTATTCTTCCCCACCTCCAAAAATAGGCTGCCTAGGCACCAGCTACACAACAAAAGGCAGTGGTCAGGAAGGACAATTAAAACTGACTTTTTGACAGAGTCATACACTAGACCTAGCATTTACACAAACCTCCACTCCCAATCACACCAAAGTCCAGTCCCTATAAAATAAATTTTCAGTACCCCATTTTCTCTGTAGCTGCTCCCAAAAGCAAATATCTTTGCTCTGCGGAATGAATGAATAGCCTCCTTTCCACCAGCAGTGTCCCTTGCTCTTATTTGCTTGCAATATCCCAGCTTGGAAAAGGGACCTGGACATTCTTTTAACAAATGGCATGTGGTGATTCCTCTTGAGTCCTTTGTTTTCACACCTATAGACAAGACCTTGCCAGGATGAGGATCTACTATCTGCATACTATATTCAATACCCTGTAAATGATTTGGGAGAGCCATCTTCATCTTTTTTCTTTAACATATAACATCTGGACTGAGTTGCCACTTACTTCTCTGGATGCACCCCTTCCCTCCTGGGAATTCACCTCCCTACTACAACTAAATTTCAAAGGTGGTATTCAGCAGGTTCTGACCAGTTCTGAAGAACCAGTAGCGGAAATTTTGAGTAGTTTGGAGAACCAGCAAATATCACTTCTGACTGGCTCCACCCCCATCTATTCTCTGTCTCCCAGCTGATTGTCTGGATCTTCTTTTGTTGCCCTGCATAGGAGAATGGAGCTGCAAAACAGGTTAGTGGGTAGGGAGGGACTGCGATTTTGCAGTAACCTTCCCCTGCCACACCTACCAAGGCACACCATGCCCACCAAGCCACATCCAAAGAACCGATAGTAAAAAAAAAATGAATCCCACCACTGCTACATTTCATCACAGTTCACTTCCATATACAGACTGTTATGGATTAAACCATTGCAGCGTTACAACCCTAAACAGCTTTGTCTTACAACAGGCTTGTAATCCTACAATTCTCATTGGCCTGTGAATAGCGAGTCGTGATTGGTTAGGTTTGGCCAGTCTGATTGGCTGTTAACAGAAACCCCTGATTGGACGCTTGTGAAAGTGATAGACTCAGTTCATTGGTTGTTTGACGGCAGCAAGCTCTATAAAAGAGCTACTGCTGCCCAGGTCTTTTGCTCTGTTCTTTCTTGTTAAATAAAGAGTTGAAGTCACTGTCCGATGTCTCATCTCCGTTCTTTGTGCCCATGCCCAGGACTTAACACTGACGATGAGGATGGGATGCGGAGATGATAGAGCTGACTAGAACATATCGGACAAAGACAGAGCACGTGGTGAAAGAGCGCACGCAACAGACGGCAAGATGACTAGCGGCACCATACCACCCACTCCATTCGACCCAGCAACTGAAGACTGGGACTCGTATATAGACCGCTTCCAGGTGTTCCTGGAGACCAACAATTTAAAAGATGCTACATCTGGCAAGAAACGAGTGGTGTTCCTGACTCATTGCGGCCCCGCTGTTTTCAAAATGGCTAAAACATTAGCAAAACCGGCAGAAGTGAAGACCATGGATTGGGACACCCTCGCTCCAATCCTCAGGGCCCATTATGCACCCACAGTACCTACACTGATATGAAGACACGAATTTTACCAGAGGGACCAATGAAAGGACGAGAGCGTTGGTAATTTCGTAGCTGAACTCCGGAACTTAGGAGGCCTTTGTGGTTTTGCAAACGTAGAGGAAGCCCTAAGAGAGCGAATAGTTCTGGGATTAAATGCACCACACGTGCAGAGTAAGCTGATGGCGAAAGGCGACATCAGCCTTACAGATGTCATCACCGATGCTATTGCAGCAGAAGCAAGCAGGAAGTCAGCCGCTCAAATACGCCAAACGAACGCACCGCTTCGCCAACTCGCCGATGAGGTCCCATTCGCCACTGAGAAGTACACTACCACTACCCACCATGAAGACCTCAAGTCATCCTCAGACAGTGATGAAGAGGAGGTCAACCGGCTCCGCTCGGAACGAGAGCAAAGGAACCAGCGACATCCGTGCCAATGTGTGGGTTGCGGGGCAAACCACCCGCAATCGGACTGCAAATTCCTCGACGCACTCTGCCATAACTATGGGAAAAAAGGCCACATCGCAAAGGTCTGCAGAAGCAGACGAGAGTCCAGTCCCAGCCGAAAGGAGAACAACCTCCGTTGGGATATAGGCAAACCTCCTGAGAACTGGGACTGTCTGAACCACCAATGGAACAACCACTACTACTACAGAAACCAAGCACCTGCCTTTTCAATGAGATGAGAAGAGGCCCACCAAACCATTATCATCGGCCACGCTTCATTGCTCGATGCAAGGAAGATACGCGTGAAGGTTACTATTGAGAATCAACCAAGTGTGATGGAAGTCGATTCGGGATCGTCCCTGTCGATGGTATCCTGGAAAACCCTCAAACAACTGATCCCTGCCATTTCCCGCCAGGACCTCAGCATGCAGCGAATCATCCTGAAAGACTATCAGGTAAACAGAATCCCAGTTGTTGGTTCCAGCAACGTCCAAGTATCATTCAAGGACCACACAGAAACGCTTCCCCTAACTGTCATCGATTGTGATCGACCCAGCTTGTTAGGGTTACAGTGGTTCGCCCCACTCGGAATTGAACTAGCTGGCATACACCATACCAGAAATGATGACTGGGAAGAGACTCTCATCCAGGAATTCCAGGACGTGTTCATAGGAACATTAGGCAAGTACAAGGGGACCCCTATATCGTTTAATCTCAGCCCTGATGTAGCTCCCATCCAGCTTAAGCCCCGTCGAGTACCTTTTGCCTTAAAACCTAAAATCGACGAGCAGCTAGATAAACTGATAGCCCAGGGCATATTGGAACCGATTGACCACGCCCATTGGGAAACCCCGATAGTAACGCCCATGAAGCCAGATGGTTCGTTAAGAATTTGCGGAGACTATTGGGCCACCCTAAATCATGCTCTTCAACAGAGCGCTTATCCAGTACCGGTGGTTCAACACCTTCTTCATTCCCTGGGTGGCGGAAAAATATTTGCGAAATTGGACTTAGCTCAGGCGTACCAGCAACTCCCTGTGGATGCAGCAACTGCAGAAGCCCAGACAATAGTTACACATAGAGGCGCTTTTAAGTGCAATAGACTCCAATTCGGAGTAAGCATGGCACCGGGCATTTTCCAAAGTTTAATGGAGAGACAATTACAAGGCATAAAATGCGTCATGCCTTATTTTGACAACGTCCTAATAGCTGCCCCCACGAAAGAATTATTCGTACAATGGCTCAGAAAAGTTCTGCAGAAATTCAAAGACCGGGTCTTAAGGTAAAACGAGACAAGTGTCAACTTTGTACGGAGAGAGTAGAGTTCCTGGGATACCTTCTCGACAGACAGGGAATCCACCCCACTAAAAAAAAACTAACCGCAATCAAAAAAGCCCCGAGACCTAGGAATAAGACAGACCTTCAAGCCTTCCTGGGACTCATTAACTTTTATCACATTTTCTTGCCCCAGAAGGCAACCGTAGATGAATCCCTACATAGACTTCTCGATAAAAAGGGTTTGGGGACGGTGTGAAGAGAAAGCATTCAAAGAGATAAAAGACCTTTTAACCTCCGATGCCGTATTAATGCAGTACAACGAGACTCTCCCTTTGATGATTACCTGTGATGCTTCACCATTTGGAGTAGGAGCCATCTTAAGCCATGTTCTCCCAAATGGAAATGAGGCACCCATTGCATTCTTTTCGAGAACTTTGTCTAAAACCGAAAGGAACTATAGTCAACTTGATAAAGAGGCCCTCGCTATTCTATCCGCAATTAAATGCTTCCATGAATATGTATATGGGAGACCCTTTACCATAATTACAGACCACAAGCCACTACTGGGGATTTTGGCAGGAAACAAACAAACTCCCCATATATTATCACCAAGAATGACACGTTGGTCAGAATTTTTAGCTGCCTACGATTACCGATTGCAACATCGCCTGGGGAAAACCATTCCCCACACTGACGCTTTGAGCCGCTCTCCACTACCAGACATTATAGAGGACCCTGCTCCAACCGTAACCGTACTACAAATCGAAACCCTCAAATCGCCGCCATTAACCGCTCGAGACATAGCCTTAGAGACAAAAAAGGACCCTATTTTGGCACGAGTCCTCAGTTGGGTAGAACGAGGTTGGCCGGTCAGTGAAACCGATGACACGTTCAAGCTATTTAAAAATCGTCAAACAGAACTGTTTTCCCAGAAGGGTTGCATAGTATGGGGAGACAGAGTCATAGTATGGAGAAGTTACAATATAGGGTATTGAAAATGCTGCACGAGGGACATCCAGGCATCGTGCAGATGAAGGCATTGGCCAGGAGTTACTCATGGTGGCCTGGTTTAAATAGACTAAGAGAAACATGGGTAGCAAAATGCAGTAAATGCCAGGAGACTCACCCCGCTCCTCCAAAGACTCCCCCAACTCAGTGGGAAATGCCTCGAGGTCCATGGTCCCGTATCCACATCAATTTTGCGGGACCCACAAGAGGACACACTTTCCTCTTAATGATGGATGCCTATTCAAACTGGCTTGAAGTCCAAAAAATGGAAAGCACCACCACAGATGCAGTCACTAAAAAACTAAATAAACTATTCGCTACCCATGGACTTCCTGATGTCCTCGTCTCAGATAATGGCCCCCAATTCACTGCTCTGCCATTCGACCAATACCTGGCAGATTGGGGCATCTGCCATGCTTTAACATCGCCAGCTCACCTTGCAGCCAATGGTAGGGCTGAGCGAATGGTTCAATTTGTAAAACAGACCCTGCATAAAATGGACCATGGTGACATTGACGATAAAATAAACCGAATGCTTTTTATCCAACATATAACCCCAAACAGCACCACGAACAAAACCCCAGCAGAACTCCTGATGAGCCGGAAACTTCACTCGCATCTTGATCGCCTCCACCCAAACTACACACCAGAACAACCCCCAGATCAAGCAGCAAGTGTCGGGCATTCCAGGAAGGTGACCTCGTGTTTGCGAAAAACTTCTCGGGTGACCCATTGTGGGTCCCCGCTACCATAACACAACTTACGGGACCCCGATCCTATCGTCTACAAATGGCAGACGGTAAGATGTGGAAACGCCACATAGACCAACTCCATTCCAGATTAGCGCTGGAACCCAGCTGGGGGAGGGAAGGAACATGGAGGAGGATGAAGAAGAAATTGAAACCCAACAGCCCAGGGGATACTCACCATCCGAGGGAGAACCGAACCAGGGAGCGGCCTCGGCACATGACAACACTGCGACGGAGGCGGATCCAGGGAACCCAGAAGACAGCGCTGATGAGGGCAACCTGGAACCACAGTCTTCGCTATCCAGCCCAGCGGACAACCCACCGGAGCCAGAACCAGAACCAGAACAGAATCCGGTAGAACAGTGCAGGTCGAGCAGACAGGTGAAGCGGTCTGCCTATTTGCGAGAATACATCACCCCACCCCTCAGATGGAACCAAGGGGGGAGGGGTGTTATGGATTAAACCATCACAGCGATACAACCCTAAACAGCTTCCTCTTACAACAGGCTTGTAATCCTGCAATTCTCATTGGCCTGTGAATAGCAAGTCGTGATTGGTCAGGTTTGGCCAGCCTGATTGGCTGTTAATGGCAACCCCTGATTGGATGATTGTGAAAGCAATAGACTCAGTTCATTGGTTGTTTGACAGCAGCAAGCTCTATAAAAGAGCTACTGCTGCCCAGTTCTGGTGCGCCGTTCTTTCTTGTTAAATAAAGAGTTGAAGTCACAGTCCGATGTCTCATCTCCGTTCTTGTGCCCATACCCAGGACTTAACACAGACCAAATCACTTCCCTAAAATTTTCTAGTTCCCTCCCCAATTTGTATACAGTACTAATCCTGCTTAACTTCTCAGATTAGTGAAAAGAAAAGATAATTAGAAACTGAGTGGTTCTTGGAGTGCTCACATACTTAATAATTATGTTTCTGAGCTAAATTGAGCATTACTTACAGAAGGCTAAAATTAATCTAAGCTCTACATTGTATTATATTTAGTTGAGGGTTCCCCTCACACTATCTTTAACTATCCATTATCTTCAGTTGTTATATTTTCTTTATTTTCCCCCAAAATACCTGAAGGCAACAAAATACCTGAAGGCACTTCCTAATAAACATAGTAATCAGATAAAAGGCTCAGATAGATAAATAATTCTGAAAGAATAAGAAATATGCTCTTTTAACTGCTTTAATTTATGAAAGATGCTTGACAATTCCTGATTAGGCTATATACTGCATAATTTCTTCTCCATTTCCCTTTAATTACAGGAAATTTAACTGGAATGTTTGATTTTATTCCTGTTACTTTCAGAATTGTTACATAATTTATATTTAGTATTCATAGTACACTTTTTAATTAAGAACATGAGATGGTTCTTTTTAAAATGCTGCTATCTTCTGTTATTTCCAAACATTTTAAATGTTTTATTAATGCTACAATGTATTTGTCTGTTTCACGTGTTGTTATGTTTGCTTAATTGGGCATTATATTGTATATGGTACTGAATTTATTTATTTTTTTAACTTTATCAATATAGATTCTATTTTGGGATGGGTGATATCTTAATAATTTAAAAAGCCACAGGGATTAGCTAAGATCAGTTCTACTGCTTATATAATCACTTCTGAAAATCATATATTTTCTTGTAATTTGAATATTTCATTTTGCCTACCTTGCATATCACATAAGGTTCTTGATACCACATATTGAGAAATGCTATGAAAAAGTAGATGTAGTTTCAGAAAAGAATGACAAGGATTAGCAGAGAATTGGACAGTAATTTTGTGAAGAATGATTGCTGAAACAAGCGCTTAGTAAGATAAACTGAGACGATATGACTACTTTCAAATACCTGAAAACAATTCACAGAAGATAGCCAGCTTCAGTTCTATATAATTCCAGAGAACATGGGACAGGCAGATGTTGTTGTTGAATAATATAGAAGGGTTTGGTTTTTTTTTCAACATGTAAGCTGTTCTAAAGTAAAGTTGCCTTTTGCAATTGACTGATGGTGATTTTGGCACTGCCAGTGGTGTTCAAGTGGTGTTCCAGATGCTTTGGGATTGTACCCAATGTCCCTATGACTATTAGTATAATCTTTGCTTTTTTATCACAGTCATTCTACTTCTATTTACAGCTCATCATAGTTTGTGATTTTCTATAGCTCTTTCTCTCCTATTTTGCTGTCTCTGGGTACAGCAACTTCCACTAGCCAAACTTTTACTTCTTTCTTATCAATAATTGTTAAGCCTGGCCTGTAACTTATCTGTTTGAATTCTAAAGTCACAGAACACTTTAGCTTCCACACTTTCTATTACTTTGTCTTTTTTTGTGGTCCCATAAGTTCTTGCTTGCAGGCAAGTGGCATTTCTAATGCACAATTGTTGCTGTTTTGTCATGCCATGGTTTGTAATCTCCTTGCAACAGCTAACTTGTAGGTCCACTGTTTCTTCAATGTCCTTGCAGAAGTGGCATTTGCTCTCTGTTGTTGCCTTTTCAATTTTGGTTTTGCATGTATTACTGTTGATTTAATGAGATTAAGAAAATGGATTGTAAGTGAGTGTCAGAGAAGATTTCAATGGTAATACTGCAATTGACTCAATTTGTTTACCAAAAGATTTGATGGCCTTTTCTTCAGTAGATGTGTTCATGCAGAAGCTAGACAACCATCTGTCTGGACTGGCATAATTCATGAATATAAATTAGTATAATATGCTGGTGGCACTTTTCTCTTTATATCTAAACATTATACTTAAGTTCCAGCTTTTGTAAGTCTGATTAATCACTTTGGCCAAACTACAGGATAGTCTTTTAACTGGTCTAATTTATTATTGAAGCCTAACAAGAATAACTTATTATTCATATATTAAATGATTATTATTTTCCAAATGTACTGAGTTTGTCAATTATTTTATTGTTAATATCTTTTATATAATATCATGTAATCTTATTATATTTTAATGATGATATTATTATACTTAGTCCAAATTATATTTCTCAAATAATAATAGTAAATATAAATAAGATAGATGGGGATATTTCTCTAGACATTGATAGATGGGAATTGTTAGGGATAACATTGTTTACCCTAACTGGTTTAGGTAAAATAATAAATATGTAATCATGATTTATAAGTTAAAGTGTCTGCAACTTTAAATATAGGAATGTAATTAAGGGAATGGTTGTGAAAGCAACATAAAAGAAGCAAGGAACGTCAACTTGCTCTCTCTGGCTTGATGATCCCTAATTACTGGATGAAGACTGCGTTTTTCCCCTACTGGAACAGGAGAGAGATAGGACTGATTTGTAAGTGAACTGACATGGGATATTCTACACGGACTTTGCTAATTGAATATCCTTGAATGGACTGACTAAAATGATACATGACTAATGGACTGTTATTTTGACTATGCTATAATTTCTAAATGGAATAAACTATATTTTTGATAGCACAAGCTTATCTGTTATTTTTACTGTATGGAAACAAACATACAAACATATCTCACTCATTTATCTGTGTGCCTATCTGACTAATGCTGCACATTCTGTTTAGGTTGTCTCCTTAACCCTGGTTGGGGAACACAGGCTTAACACTGGTTATGAGCCCAGACTTAACACTGGTTATGGGCCCAGAGGCTGCAAAATCAGTTTAACTAGGATAAAACAGATTTATGTACAAAGTCAGAGTTTGTGTTGTTATACATTACAGTAAACAGACAGCTGTGTTTTATTAATTATAGTTTTATATCCATATAAGAAAACATGGCACGTCAATCTACAAAGTTTGTCCCTTATATCCAAGCTGGATGGAACAAACTATGTATCATGGTCTATGAAATGTAGTCTACTTCTACGAAGAGAAGGTCTGTGGAACATAATTGAAAATCCACCAAATGTAGAGGAATGGGATCCAGAGATTGAGGAAGATAGACTAAAGATAAAATATTTTATGCAGAAAAATGAACAAACTATTTGCATAATAGGACTAACACTGTCTGACCAGCAACTTGTTCATATCCGTGGAGAACAAACGGCTGTTGGGTGTTGGCAGAAGCTGAAGAGGATTTATGTCCAAGATAATGTTGGTGCTCACATAAATCTAACACGGAAGCTTTTCAGGACGTATCTCCAAACGAATGGTGATATGCTGAGTCATTTGAATTCTATAAAAAGCATTTTTCAAGAACTGCAGGAGAAAGAGCTTATTTTCTCTGAACTACACCAAGTCTACATAATTCTATCATCACTAAATGAAAGTTATGATAACTATGTCACTTCCCTTGAAATATTGCCTAAGGAAAGTTTAACTTTAACTGATATAACTGGCAGATTGATTGAAGAGGCAAGAAGAAGACTTGAAAGAGATCAGTTAAGGAGGGAGCAATCTCAAAAAGAAAATAATGAATCTCCTACTGCATACGCAATTAAAAAGTGTTTTAATTGTGGAGGAAGAGGACATTTGGCAAGATTTTGTAAAAAAGCAAAATGCCAGAACGCTGGCCAGAATACTAAAAGTCATCAAAAGATAAATAAAAATTTAGAGTTAGCCAGGCATACTAACGGAGCTGTAAAAAATAATTTATGGGTGGTTGACAGTGGAGCATCCCACTGTATAACAAATGATAACAAAAAATTTATTAAAATGTCCAAGAGTACACAGCAGATATTGTTAGCCAATGGCTAAACTGAAAGCTAAAGGTCAAGGTATAGCATATTGTTCTTTCATAAAAAAGAATGTAAAAATGTTATATGTACCACAACTTAAGTTTAATTTAATTTCAGTTAGAATTTTGGTTAAACTAGGATATGTAATTACCTTTAAAGGAGATAACTGCATAATTGAAAAAGAAGATAAGAAAATTACTGCATCTTTAAGAGGTGAATTATATGTTTTAAATGATAATGGTTTAGAGGTGGCTAACACGGTTTATGATAATAAGAAACCTCATGATGAATGTATTCACTTGTTACACCGACGGCTAGGGCATTTAAATTTTAAAATGCTTAAGAAAACTGTTGAATTATCTAAGGGAATAAGTTTGAAACCTTGCAATAAGTATTTGCAATGCTTTGCCTGTAATCAAAGCAAAAGCAGGGTCATACCGGCTAATAGAGTTGATGGATTTACTACCAAAGAGCCTTTAGAAGTAGTATTTGCTGATTTAATAGGTCCGAAAAAACCAAGTATAGGAGGTGCTCGATACATACTAAGCATAATGGACCACTATTCTAGATATGGGTTTTGCTATTTAATGAAGAGCAAAACTGAAACGTATCTAAATATCTTTAATTGGATAAAATTTGCTGAAAGGAAAACTAAAAAGAAATTAGTAACTCTTATAACAGATAATGGTGTGGAATTTACAAATAATACATTCCAGAATAGACTTAGAATGTTAGGTATTCAACATAAAAAGTCTGCACCATATAGGCCACAACATAATGCCTTTATTGAGAGACGAGGCCAAACACTACAATCAATGGCACGTACTATGTTGTCTGATTCAGGATTACCTGACAATTTATGGGGAGAAGCAATAATATGTGGTAATCATATATTAAATAATGTTGTTAATTCAACAACAGGTGAATTACCATTCACACTGTGGCATGGTACAAAACCTGATTTAAGTTACATGCACACATTTGGAGCACCAGCATGGGTGCATATCCCTTCACAACTCAGACGCAAAGGACAGCATAGAGCTAAAAGATTATTTTTTGTAGGATATAAATTTAATCATAGATCTTATAGATTCTGGGAACCAGGTACATCTAGAGTTTACACCAGTGCTCGTGCTAAATTCCTGGAATATGTAGGATGGAATAGATTAGAGCAAGATTTAAATAATGAAGTAATTATTGAACCCTACAAAAGGCAGAAAGATCAGAATTGTTGTAAGAAGAGTCCAATTAAAGAAGAAGTCCATGAAGAACAAATAGGACCAGAACAAGAGGAAACAGTTGATCAGGAAGAGTTAGATAATCAAGAAGAGTTAGTAAATGAAAGTCCACCTGTAAGTCCTGTAATACCTAGACGTACTACACGTGTAACTAGACCACCTGATAGGTATCAAGCAAGTATAGTTTGCCAAGTAACTAAAGTTCCAACTAGTATAGATGAACTTAGGATGTATCCTGCTAAGGATCAGGAGAATTGGCAAAAGGCAATGGAAAAAGAACTAAATTCATTAAAGGTAATGAAAGTATATGAAGATGCTAAATTACCTCCAGGAGAAAAATCCATTGGGTGCAAATGGATATTTAAAGTAAAAACTGGAAATGATGGGACTGTTACCCATAAGGCTAGGTTAGTAGCTCAAGGATTTAATCAAACTGCATCTGATTATCATGAAGTTTTTGCACCAAACCTTAAAGCAACATCTTTGAAAGCAGCATTAGTGTGGGAAGCTAAGAAAAACTATGTCATTAACCATTTAGATGTAGAAACTGCTTATCTGCATGCACCATTGCAGCACACTATATATTTGAAAAAGCCAGTTATTATAAAAGACAATAAAGTAAATAATAATGATTGCTGGAAACTCAAAAAGAGTCTTTATGGGTTGAAACAATCTGGCTTTGAGTGGAACCAATATATTGTGAAAGAATTAAACAATATAGGTTTTAAATCTGGTTTAGCAGATCCATGTGTGTTTAAAAGAGAAAATAATGGAACAGTGTCATTATTGTTATTATTTACAGATGATATTGCTTTGATAACTAAGACTAATAATGAAGCTAATGAGATTATATCATTATTAGCTAAAAAGATAAAATTAAAGCATTTAGGTGAAATTAAAAAGTATCTAGGATTGACAATTAACAAAACAAAAAATGGATTTAAGATATCTCAAGAAGATAAAATTTGCCAATTAATTAAAACGTATAAAATGGAACTTTGTAAACCGGCAAAGACTCCAATGAATCAGGAAGTTTGCCAAACTGATGATCAAAGTCCCAAATTTGATAAGTCCATATATCAATCTTTGATTGGTAGCTTATCATATATAAGCAATTGGTCAAGGCCAGATATAGCTTATAGTGTTAATCAGCTGGCATGTTTTAATTCAGATCCACATCAATGTCATTGGAAATCATTAAAGAGAATTTTAAGATATCTTTAAGGAACAATGAACCATGCATTGTATATAGAACCAAAGGGTGATTTGAGTCTTAGTGCCTATGCAGATGCAAGTTTTGCAACTAACATAAACACTAGAAAATCAACATCTGGGATGGCTATATTATTTGGTAAGACACTGATAGGGTGGAGGTCAATCAGACAACAGCATATTAGCTTGTCCATGATGGAAGCAGAATTTTCATGTCTGTCATTACTATGCACTGACTTAATTTTGTACAAACAGTTATTATTAGACATGGGTATAACTGTTAAAGATTCCATTATTGTGTACGAGGACAATCATGCAGCCATAAAGTTAGCAACTAATATAGCTGTAAAAACTAGATCAAATTATAGATCAAAGCATACTGATTTAAGATACTTAAATGTTAGAGAATCTGTAAAGAATTGGCTATTATTATTAACCTAAAAGGAGAGAATGTTAGGGATAACATTGTTTACCCTAACTGGTTTAGGTCAAATTATAAATATGTAATCATGGTTTATAAGTTAAAGTGTCTGCAACTTTAAATATAGGAATGTAATTAAGGGAGTGGTTGTGAAAGCAACATAAAAGAAGCAAGGAACGTCAGCTTGCTCTCTCTGGCTTGATGATCCCTAATTACTGAATGAAGACTGTGTTTTTCCACTACTGGAACGGGAGAGAGATAGGACTGATTTGTAAGTGAACTGACATAGGATATTCTACACGGACTTTGCTAATTGAATATCCTTGAATGGACTGACTAAAACGATACATGACTGATGGACTGTTATTTTGACTATGATATAATCTCTAAATGGAATAAACTATATTTTTGATAGCACAAGCGTATCTGTAATTTTTACTGTATGTTAACAAACATACAAACATATCTCACTCATTTATCTGTGTGCCTATCTGACTAACGCTGCACATTCTGTTTAGCTTCTCTCCTTAACCCTGGTTGGGGAACACAGGCTTAACAGATATCATTAAACCTTACAGGGATAAACTCTCTTAAAATAAATACAATGTCCAGGATCCTTTTACTTGGCATATAATTCTTACCACATATCCAGAATGTATTTTCAAAAACTGAATATATAGTTTTGTAAATATCTGTAGAGTTCCTCAATTTTGAAGATATTTCAAAAGGTGATATTGTTAATTAACATGGAAATTTCAGTTTTCTGAACCTCGTTTATTTATAATCTCTTGACTAGAACAAATGGGCTTTTGTTTATTTTTGTGTAAATTTTCCACCCTGGGCCCTTTTGGAGTATTTCTATTTAATGACTTTAGTCAATATAGCATGAGATTTGCTATATTTTCTCTGACAATCATGTTGATTGAAAAACTGTGGTATATCATTACATTTTTATCTAAAGTCTCATGCTAAAGTTCAGATCTTAAAGCTGATTAAATAAATTGATTTATAAAAAATGTGGTTGTGGTATATTTACTTAGGAGATGATATTCTTTGCAATTGTGTAGTAGTTTGCAATTTGCCCCTTGTTAAAGCATCAGCAAAACATCAAAAGTGATTAGCTTAGCAATAAAGAAAGAAGGAAGAAATGACTTGGATATTGGATATAAGCAGAACAACTCAAAAATCTTTTAGGATAAGCATACTTTAGCCAATTCCTTTGCTGAACAAATCCCTTTTTCTTCAGATCATGACAATTTCCAAATAATAGTGATAGAGATAATATAGACGTCATTATAGTTGTGCTTTTAAAGTTGCAGCAACGTTTTGGCAGAATCTCAACTGCCATCATCAGGCTTCTGTATTGTGTGTTTTGGCAATTAGTGTTTTGGCCATGGAGTTTATCTGTGCTGGGTGGTGGTGGTCTTGGGCATTGAAGTAATGGTTGGTGTGTGTTTTCTCCTGGTATATGGTGTGTCCTAGTGTGCCATCTTTTTTTTTTGTAGATTAGTACATCTAGGAATGGTAATTGTTTGTTTGTTTCCATTTCCACTAATTGCCAGAACCAAACACCTGGCAGACAAGGCACACATAAAGACTGAACTATGCACCCTGAGTACTGACAGCCAACGACTTCCACAAAAGCAAAATCACTGGCTTGATCAACCAAAACACACTGAGACATAATGGAGACCTAGAAGATGAACAGACCTATGGAACAGCTGTCCTGCCCTACATAAGAGGTACCACAGACAAAATCAGTAAGATACTACACAGTAATATACTACTACATAGGGTTAGGGTTAGGGTTAGGGTTAGGGTTAGGGTTAGGGTTAGGGTTAGGGTTAGGGTTAGGGTAGTACATTGTTTTGACAGCCTTCAAAACAGACAGAAAAATAGCAGCCATCCTAAGAAACCCCAAAGACAAAATTGACCTGGAAAACCAAGGCATATACGAAGTCCCCTGTGCATCATGCCCGGCCACATACATTGGACAGACCAATAGAATAATAAGTACCCACCTGGATGAACACAAAAATGCAGTCAAAAAGCTGGAACACACTTCCTCACTAGTCCAACATATGAAAAGCAACAGGTCATAGCATTGACTTCAATGGCACCAAAAACCCTAGCCACTATAGAAAACCCCAGCCACAGAATTATCAGAGAAGCCATAGAGATTGAAAAAAAGACCTGAAAACATGAATAGAAGAGATGAGTCCACCAGACTGTCAATTATCCGGAAGCCTGCACTCTCAAACAAAAAAATCTCTACACCACGGTCTTCCGGTTTCGCGTGGCTTCGGGGCAGCAGGAATTCGCGACAGCTCGCGATTCCTGCTGTGCTAGCCGTCGAGGTACCCCCGATCCAGATGGGTCAGGGGGATATGGCTGCCCTGTAGGGACAGCTGAAGAGAGAGGGGAGTTGGATAGGGAGGTGGGGGTGTCGCAGACCCCCCCTTCTCCGGGAAAACCCCTTTTTCCCAAGGCGGTGGAGCGGCGGTCAGCAATGGCCGCCACGAAGAAGCCAGCAACTGGGTAAGAACTGTGCTGGAGGAAGTGTGAAGAGTGAAAGTTCTGTCTGAGCCGGGTCAAGTAACATCTTTTAAATTGCCTGGAATTGAGCTGCTTGAATTGCTGGAGGATACATTGTATCTCTAAGAAGAGCGAAAAGCGGCGGAGAAGCTGTTAAAGGGAACTTTTTTTTTTTTTTTTTACTCTCCCACCCCACGGAAATAGCAGAAATATTTGGATATATTAGACATTGAAAGTGGATTGCTTTGAAAGTTGAAGCTAAGAGACAAAGGGATTTTTGGACATTGAAAAATTTAAGAAATTGGAAAATCTTTGCTGGAGGTATGGATTTCTGATTATTTAAAATTGTCATTGCAAGTGGGAAGGGAGAAAAAAAATTGGAGCAGAAGCTGAAAAAGGAGGAGATTGTCTAGAACGTCTTTGTGGATCCCAAAGGAAGATATATGGTAATTGGACCTCTTTGATTAAAAATTAATCCAGAAAGAGAAAGAGAAGAAGGAAGAAAAGTATTAACTTTTGGAACTTTTTTTTTTTTAATTGCTTTTGATTGTCTTTGATTAAAAATACTTGTGGTTGTTTTGGAAAAAGTTTCCCTTTTCATAATGGCATCGTTTGTGGATGAACTAGAGATTGAATATCAAAAATATAAAAAAGAAGATACTTTGGGCGCTTTGTTTCAATTCTTAGAAATGGCGTTATGTTCTGTTGAAAAGTTGATTACGCAGCAGAAGGACTGGGACAAGGAAGAAGAGGAAGAAGAAGCCATCTTTGATGAACAATGGGTCCCTTCCGGAGAGGAGGAGAAAAAGGATAAGAAAAAGGGGATTTTAAGAATTATAAAAACAACCAAAAGAGAGAAAAATGAGCGAAAAGATGGAGGCAAGGTTAGAAAGCAAAGGAAAAGGAGCAAGAAAAGCGAAGAGAAAAAGCAAAGGGGTAGAAAGGGCAAGGAGAAGAATAAGCAAGAGAGAAAGGGGGGGAGGAGAAGCCTTAATGGGGGGAAGCAAGACCTAAAGAAAAAAAGTTTATTTAGAGACAATGGGTGAATTTAATTTAGATTAAAAGAGGGATCCTGGAGGGTATATAAGAGTGTGTTTTTATATGTGTATTTAGAATATAAAATTTATTATGTAATCTTAGAATCTTTTAAACAGAATCCCAAGAAAAATTGCTATATGTAGTATTTCTAAGTTAGGGTAATGAGTTATAGATGTTACTCCAATTGGTGTACAGGAGAAGTATAGTAAAAGAAAAAAAAGATGAATGGATAATTGGAAATAGAACAGACAAAGAATGTTGTTGAAAATGGTAATAAGATATGGAAGGATATATATGCTTTTTTTTTGGATTTTGTATATTGATAAAAGGCAATAAAATTTTAATTAATAAATAATTTGGATGGAAAGGAGAAGTAGGGACAAGATATGAAGTTAATATTATATGAAATATTGATATTATAATCTGGAAATGTTATGCCTTATTGGTCTTTTATTATTATTTTTTCCTAGAAAAGAATTTATAAGCTGCTATGCCTTGATTCTTTGTGCATCGTTTTTATAAAACTGATAAAAATGGTTTTTATATATATATATAAAAAAGAAAATGATAATAAGATATGGAAGGATATATGGGTTGAATATGATATTTGAATTTGTGTCTGTGTGAAGAGTTTTAACCCGGGAACAGACAACCTTCAGAAAAGATCTTTTAGTTTTGTTTATGTTTTGTGTTTGTATGTTTGTGTATTGTGTTTTTGGTAAAACTAACAAAATTTGTTTTTTATAAAAAAAAGGAAAAAAGAATCAATAAAACCTTGGAGGAATGTTAGATGAGAATAATTTAAACAAGCCAGAAAGAAATGAATATGATGACTATAAAATGGATAAATATGGAAGAGAAATGAAATTGAATAGGAGTAAAGAGAAATAATGAGAAATTTGTTGAAAGATATTTGTGTGTCCATATGGAGATGGGATAAATTGGAATTACGCTGTATAAAAATAATGTTTTGTTTGACTTGTAAGGATTTACAATGTTAAGAGGTTTTATGTGTTTATGTATTTAATGGTTAATGATGTGTTGTTTTATCTTTAAAATTAATAAAAATTTGTTTCAAAAAAAAAAAAAAATCTCTACACCACAAGCCAGACAAACACCTGGGCACAACAGACTCCCCCTGATACTTCCAGCTCAAACACACTCCAAGCAGGCACCCAGATGAAACTTAGCTTCCTAAAAAATGATAGCTGTCTGTTTACTCGGAGCCAAGGTGCACTAAAAGCCTCCAATACAGGAAACACAATGTTGCCAGCCAATCAAGACAAAAAAAGCTACAAAACAGACAGAAGATATTAGAAACAGCAATCAGGATGAAGAAAAAACCATTCTGGCACAGCAGTAGGCTAGCCCCAATTTTAAAACAGAAACGGCTGTGAAAGTCTGACTCACAGACGAACACAATACTGAAGCCTGATGATGGCAGATGAGATTCTGCTGAAACGTTGCTATAACTTTAAAAACACAACTATAATGATGTGGGGAAATACCCGAACAAAGCTGAATACCGTATGTATGTATGTATGTATGTATGTATGTATGTATGTATGTATGTATGTATATAATGCAAGTAGCAAAAAAGCAGCCTGGAACTTCAATGATCATTTGAAAAGATGTGTTAGGAATCTGGACTAACAGTCATACCAAGTAATTGGAAAGTGTGGGAGATTTAAAGTTTTATCATCACTTTCTGTGAGTAATTATTCTTTTACACATTTCTGATTAGTCTTTTTGCAGACACGCTGGCTGTCTTGGTAAATAAACCCTATTTATGTCCTTAACACATTTGGCACAGCTGTATAACAGTGTTTATACATTGATAAATAGTTTATTGCACTTAATGACTGGGTTCTGCACTACTTAGTAAATTACTGTTTAATTTTTGATGGAAAACAATTTTGAAATGAGCATTCCTTTTGGTTGTATATTGCATGTGTAGTATATGTATTTTTAAGAAGCAGCTTTTATATAATCTATGAAACTAATTAACAAAGCAGCTTGGGTTTTAATGATAGGCTATTAAAAGCATGTGTAGCTCTAAAATAAAAGCTCTTTTGAAAGTGTCAAAAAAATGACAAGTTTGGAAGAACTTTGTCCTTTATCTTAACAATCACCTCCCTCTCCTTATCAGTGCCACCATTTTTAATTCCCACGTTTTTCCTACTGTTTAAACTTGCCTTCAAGTTATTGCTACTTGTGCCATCTGCTGGTAATGGCATAGCATTACTTTTGAGGCACAGCTAAAGGATATCATGTAGCTTCATATTCTGGCTTTGGCCTGTTCAGGTTATTCTAATAAAATCAGTTACAGAAACCCATTGTAGAAGCTTCAGTTTTTAATGTTGTAGCACAAACACAATTGCTGTCTCTGTTATTGCATTGGCATGAGTGAATCACAGATCCTTCATGCCCAGAAGCAGCTAAGGCTTGGGAAGGAATAGCATGGTTATTCAAGGACTTTTTAAAGCTGTTTGAATGCAGATGTGAAGACAGTACTTCCACTATGGTTATTGATAGTGTGCCATGGCTTTGTATCAGTGGTGGTATTCCAATTTTTTATTACCGGTTCTGAGGACATGGTGTGGCTTGGTGGGCATGGCAGGAGAAGGATATTGTAAAATCTCCATTTCCACCCCACCCCACTAACCTGCTTTCCAGTTCTGTTCTCCTGTGCAGGGCAACAAAATAAGCCAATCAGCTGGGAGTCGGGAGGCAGAGAATAGATAGGGATGGGGCCAGTCAAAGGTGGTATTTGCTGGCTCTCCAAACTACTCAAAATTTCCATCAGTGGTTCTCCAGAACCTGTCAGAACTGGCTGAATACCACCTCTGTTTTGCATCATCTAACATTTCAAAGCAAAAATCTTCAAAACAACTGAACTGAAACTGTGGAGAACATGAATGCCTTGAATCTTTAAGTGCTATGGGGCAGTTGGTTTACATCAATGCATTTCATGTAGCACCCCTTCAGAGACCTTGTAATGGTGAAAGTGACCATCTCCTTGACATGTTATTTATATGCAGAACAACACGCTTCCTCCCCAGTATTAATTCTCCCAAGTTCCAATTTCATTTCTCAACATGCGGATCCACCTAGCCAAACATCTGACATCGGAATAGACTTTAGGATGCCAAATTAGATAGACAGTTTGTTTACAGCTGTTTGATACATACTTAAGGAAACATTGCAAGTTGCATATTCTTTACTAAGCAAAATGCCATCTGCACCACCCCAAAGTTGTCCAATGTGAAGTGTGACAAGTTTTGAGTTTTATTTTTTTTTAAAGTGTCAATTTTCTTGATCACCTATTTATCTTGATTGCATGCACTAGAATACGCATTAGAACACATTCTTATAATGAACCTCAAAAGCTTCAACGTGGAGTTTAAACTGTTAAAATTCCTAAATGCAACTAACCTGTTCCAGTACTGTTATCCAGCCAAGTAAATCGGATATCATTTCAAATATCATGTATATTTTATTTTATAAAAGTTAAAAATAATTGTGCCTTTATTTAAAAAAAAAACTATAAATGAAACTGCAGCATATGTTTTTTTTTTTCCTTCCAGCTACAGTATTGCTTATTTTCTTTAATATGTAAGATCTTTCTCATAGAGTGGTACCCTTCTCTCCCTTTTCCTAGGAGAAACTTACATGCAAATTCTTCCTTGGACATGAAAAATATTTGACAAAGTTTAAGACACGTGGACTTCAACTGGGAGTTGAAAAGAGAATTCTGGGAGTTGAAGTCCATGTGTCTTAAACTGGACACGGTTGAGAAACACTACTATAGCAAATCCAAATGAAAAGATGCCACTGTTTATACTGTTATTATGAGTAGATTAGATAGTTTCATTTTGGTCAATTACCAGCTTAAAAGAAGTTATAACAAAATTCAGCCATAGAAATGAAACGACTTTAAGTATAAGCGACATTAGGCAGCAGGGCACTCTGTAACACTGGGACTAGAAACTAAAAACCAATACTTAAGATTAAATCAGAAGACACAATTGTGAAATTCATTATAAGTCAATTCTATACACTCAGTCCAGTAAATTAACAATATAAAATAAATTATACTGTCAAATCTAATAATCTAATATATTCATGATAATTTAAGAGTTGTTGTTTATATATACATGACCAAGGATGGATGAAGTAAACATGAAGATTACTAAAATACAAAAGGAATCTGTTACTTTTGCATATTCACAGCTGCTGCTTTGCTGCACCAGCTTACATCCCTCTTAGGAGACAGGCTCTGCCTATAATAAAGACAGTGAAATCTTGGCCAGAAGATGCTTCCCAACAACTTGAGGATTGTTTTGAGAATACAAACTGGGACATCTTTTACCATCCTGACCTGCACAGATACTATCATTGTGGATAAACGTATTAGGATCTATCCCAATCAGAAATTCTGGATGACCAAGGAAGTCTAGCGCCTCTTGCATGACAGGACCAAGGCCTTTGATGGGGCAAGATATGCTGTTTCCAGAGCTAATCTGAAGAAAGGTATTCAGAAGGCCAAGACTGATTATAAGAGGAAGATTGAGGATAATTTTTATAGCAATAACATGAGGCAGGTGTGGTGAGGGATTCAACAAATTACAAACCATCAACCAACCAATGTCATCCCTGTTGAGGGGGATGCTTCATTGGCAGAGGAACTGAATCATTTCTTTGCTCGCTTTGAAGTGGAGACATGAGAGACAGCTAAAATACAGCCCCCGCCCGTTGTAGCCCCCACCTCATTGTGGAGGAACAGGAGGTGAGGAGCATTTTGAGGACTGTGGACCCTAGAAAGGCTGCCAGTCCTGATGGTATCTCTGGCCGAGTTCTTAAAGACTGTGCTGATCAGTTGGCTGGAGTCTTTACCAGGATCTTCAATCGGTATTTATCCCAGTCCACTATTCCATCTTGTTTAAAGGCTTCCACCATTGTTCCGCTGCCAAAGAAGTTCCATATCAATGACCTCAACGATTACAGACCAGTGGCACTCTCTCCTATCATCATGAAGTGTTTTGAGAAATTGGCCTGCCGGCACATCATTTCTGGTCTTCCACATACATTTAATAAACATCAGTTTGCATACAGAAAAAATAGATCTACAGAGGACGCTATAGCCATCACTCTTCACACTGCTCTGACTCATCTAAAACAACAGGAGGGCTATGTGAGGATGGTTTTTATGGATTTTAGTTTTGCGTTTAACACAATTCTTCCACACAGACTAGTGTCTAAACTTCTGGACCTTGGGCTTTCTACATTCAATCTGCCTTTGGATTATGGATTTTCTGTCTGGCCACTCACAGAGGGTCAGATTAGGTAATCATACCTCTTTGGACCTTATTCTTAACACCGGTACACCACAGGGTTGCGTGTTGAGTACCTTACCCTATACTCTTTATGTGCATGACTGCATTCCCACTCACGTTAGTAATACTATTGCTAAATTTGCAGATGATACAACAGTGGTGGGACTCATCTCTGTGGGGGGATGAGTCTGCCTACCGAGATGGGGTGGACTGGTTGCTTTTGTGGTGTGGAGACAACAACTTGGTCCTCAACACCAATAAGACCAAGGAGCTTATAGTGGATTATAGAAGGAACAGATCAGACATCCAGCTCTTGCTTATCAATGGAGACCAAGTGGAGCAAGTGGCCAGTTTTAAGTTTCTGGGTGTTACCCTAAAAGAGGACCTGACCTGGGGTGCCCACATTGCAGCCTTGGTCAAAAGGGCCCAGCAGAGATTATACTACTTGGAGCTTCTCAGAAAAAAACAACTGAATGAGAAACTGCTGGTGACCTTCTACCGCTGCACCATAGAGAACATTTTAACATACTGCACCTCTGTATGGTTTGCCAATTGCACAGTGGAAGATAGGAAAGCACTCCAGAGGGTTATTGTCAATGCCCAGAAGATCATTGGTTGCTCTCTCCCATCTTTGGAAGAGTTCATATCTCCCACTGCCTTAAGAATGTTCAAAACATTCTCAAAGATCCATCTCATCCTTGGCACCCTTTTATGAACTATTACTATCTGGCAGACAGTACAGAATAATAAAAACAAGGACACATAGGCTGAAAAACAGCTTCTATCCCAGGGCAGTAGCTCTGTTGAATTCTGCTATATAGTACAGTGTTGGTGCGGTGTTGGGGGTTTCTGGTTCAATGTGTGAAGGGTGGAGGATGTGTGTTTGTGTTTATTTTCATGGTCATGATGTGCACTGAAGATGGTGTTTGATTTCATTGTATGAGGTGCAATGACAATAAAGTAAAGTAAGCTATATGCTATAATATACATAACATCTATAATATACATAACATGGTTTTTTTCCCTACTTTGTGTGTGAAAAGACTTTGCTACAATACATTACACATGCAAAGAAATTAGCATAGGACTCTCCAAATTTTCAAAATAAAGAAGAAAAAGAAACAAAACTGTCAAAATTTGTTATAAAGGGAACAAGTCCAAACATATGATCTTGCAGTTTTTCTTTGCTAATGCTTTTCTGAAAAAAAAAAAAAATTCAGATGTTCAGAGGACATATAACAACAGTCCACCTCAGTAGATTAGACTTTGGTTCCAGTCAGTGATGGGATTCAAATTTTTTTTACTACCGGTTCTGTGGGCATGGCTTGGTGGTCATGGCAGGTGAAGAATACTGTAAAATCTCCAGTCAGAGGTGGTATTGCCGGTTCTCCAAACTACTTAAAATTTGCCGGTTCTCCAAACTACTTAAAATTTCTGCTACCGGTTCTCCAGAAGTGGTCAGAACCTGCTGAATACCACCTCCGGTTCCACTGCTATATTGCTATCATCAACTGGTATTCTTCCTGCCTAAATTATCAACATTTCTTACTAGGTTCTAGTAATATAGCTAAGAACATACACCTGTGGTTCATCCAAAGTCACAGTTAGAAATCTATGTATACTGTTTTAAACCATGCGCTAATAGGACAATGCGATATTACTTTAATAAGTAATATTAACGATTTAATAAATGTAACTTGTATCTAAAAAACACACACAAATACATATTCTATGTAAACACACACTCTAAGACATCCTGAATTCTTTGCTCTTTCTGATGTCAGAAAACACCATAAATAATTTCTCTCTTGTGAATAGTAATAAACTCTAATAATAAAATGCTTTATACCACTTGTTATTGATTTACTTGAACAAGCAATTAAGCAGTCCTATAAAACTGTTCAACAGAAAACAGTTTTTAAATCTTAAAATTAACAATATGGAAAAAGTATTTGGGAAGAGGGTGGAGCCTTCTCGCTGACAGACCGTAGATTGCGACTCTCTGTGGCTATGGTCTGTGCTCTTTTGTTGGAGAGCCCCAATTATTACAATTAGGGGCTGAAGCTGCCTTGGAGGGGCAGTGGAGTAAGGGGAAGCTGCAAGCCAGGTTGAGGGGAGCCGCATCTCCCCCCCCCGGGGCTTGGTCTTTTTCCCCCCTGAAGACGACTGCAGCGGTGGTTTAAAATGGCCACCCCGAAGAGGAGGACTCAGCTGGATTAAGATTTGTGCAGGAGGGAAGAAAGAGGTGGATAACATCTGAACCGGGATAACTGGGCAATACAACTAAACAAAAGTACCCCGGGATTAAGGTAATATGGAATTTTTAAGAAAAGAAAACTGAGCAGCGAAATTACAAAGGGACAGGAAAAGGAAAAAGAAAATATTTTTGACAACTAAGCGGGGCTTCGAACTGGGAAAGGAAGAAACCAGAACTAAAGATTTAACTAAATTGGACTAAAATATTTTGGCAATAAACAGGCATAAAATAAAGCTGGACTTAAGATTGTCAAAAATTAATAATAATAACGTTTACAAATTGGAGACTGGACTGTGTTGGAATATTGAGGTTCAAAAAACCCTAAATAAAAAAATAAGGGAAAAAGGTGAAGACTTTGTATAATGGAGAGTGCCACCTTTTGACAAAAACTCGAGCTCAAACAAAAGAGAAAGCATCCTTTTTCTGAATGAACTTGGGTGGATATAACATTAAAGAAATATTGAAACAAAGTAAGAATCTTAGAAAGTGAAAGCAGAACCAGAATAAAGAAAAAAGCAAGGAAAGACTGACTGTGGGATTGATTGATGTTTTTGGTATAGACACTCAGCTGGAATAACTGAAAACTTTAGAAAATTGAAAGAAGAAAGGAAAGTAAAAGTGTTTTTTTAATGGACTTTAACGATCATAAAATACAAGAGTGTGTAATGATGATATCTCTTTGGGAATTAAAAATGGAACTTAAAAATATGAGAGAATTACTACAGGAAAGAGGCAAATCACTTTGTTCTGTGTTAGAAAAGAATGGAAATGGTGATTGAAGAACAAGAAGAAAGAGCTTCAGAGGAGGAGGAGTCGATTCAAGGAGAAGACATCTTAAATAGACAATTAACACAAAGTACATTACAAAGAAGTGGGGAAAGAAGGAAGGCTAAAAAGTTGAGACTTAAGAAGGCAATCAAAAGGGGGAATACCTGTGAAGTCGGGAAAGGCAGAAAGGCCCAGCAGAAAAGGAGAAAGGAAGATATTAAGAAAGAGACGGATATAAATTGGAATGAGAAAAGATATGAGGAAAAGAGGGGGGAAGAAGCAGTAAGAAACAAGTGCATGAAATAAAGAAATATGGAAATAGTAAAATGTTGAAAAGAAATTGTTTTTTCAGCGATAATGGTTGATGAATTAAAAAGAGGATTCTGCAGGGTGACAAGGGGTAATAAGAATATTTCTGCAATTAAAAATATTTAGAAAATAGGGTAATATAGATAGTGATAACTCTTATTAAAAATTAAGGGGGGGAAATATGCTGCGGAATCCAAATGAAAAGATGGAATGATTATTATTGTAACTTCTTAAAAATAATGGTTTATTGGGAATCAAGATGAGGAAATAAAGGTATATTTTAACCACTGAGGTGTCACACTCAAAGCAGTAAAAGGGGGGAAACCTATATTTGTTTTTTTTTTTTCTTTAGTGTTAAAACTTGTATTAATTTAGAACTTATAAAAAGAATGTGTAATGGAAAGGGAATATGACAGACTAAAGAACCAACTTAATTAATAAGTCAATATAGACTATTAAAGGCAAGGAGAGACATTGGTAACCTCTTATTATTATTATTATTATTATTATTAGGCAAACACATATTGTTTATCTTTATTTTTAAGATAAATATTAGAGGATTATATTTGAAGTAATTGAAATGAAGCAAAAATATATTTTGATTGAGATTAATGAAAGAAGCTAGAATTAATGTGTTTGTTTCTCTCCTTACTGAAAATTTGGAATGGATAAGGTAATAATCGAATTAAGTATGCATATATGAATGTATAATTGCTGTCATATTTGTATGCAAAGGTGATGACCCGGAAATATGTTGTCCACAAAAAAGAGACTTTTGTTTTTATGTGAAAAACTGAATAAAATTTGTTAAAAAAATATATGGAAAAAGTCTTTGTCCTTCCTTCCTTCCTTCCTTCCTTCCTTCCTTCCTTCCTTCCTTCCTTCCTTCCTTCCTTCCCTCCCTCCCTCCTTCCTTCCTTCCTTCATTCCACACAGAGTTTTAGTATTTTGCTCCAAAACATTCACATTATACTTGGAAATGCTAAGTTATTCTAGATTTAAAAATTTCATTTTTAAAATAACTTTAAAATAATTTTATATAGAAAAGTAATATACATTTTCCATAGAACATTGTTGATTTCCAAATGCATTGAAGAAAAATATGTACTTCACCAGCTCAAAGACAGGTCCATAAAATTAAACTGAATATAGCAGAGTTATGAATAGTAAAGGCGACCGTAACTAGTTATGATTTCTCATTATACAAATGTACCACGAAGAGTCGTATTTCTGCAGATTATTATATCCAATAACTATTGATTGCCGGGTCACAAATTAAAATCAGCCATATCTACAACTCCATTTAAATTATAATACCCCTAGTATTTCAGGAAAGAATCTCATCATGAAGACCCTAATTTCAGATTGCCTTATACTTAAGGTTGTTGATTAAAATATATTTCACAATCACTAGTGCTCAAAAGCATATTGTAACCAGAATGTTTTATAAATTTATGAAAAAGCAGGATGAGGACTGAACAAGCATTTCCATAATCTTTGGGCCATCCCTGAGAAAATCAACTTCTATCCCTCATTCTCTGTATATGGGAAACTAAGTGTTGTGAATGCATAAGGTTTAATAAAGAGAACTTGAGCTTGGAGTAAAGTGCAGGGTTCTGGCCCTGCACTTCTGATTGGCTGTTAACGGCAGGATCGGATTGGCCCGTTCCGGGGAATCCGATTGGCCATTAACAGAGAGTTCCTATTGGTTCAGGGAGCTAGTGCTCCTCGATTGTTATTGGTTAATAGTTATTGGGGTTGCCTATATAAGGAGGTTTATAACTGCCATTGAGTTGAGAAGTCACTATGTAAATAAAGAGTTGAAGTTCACCATTCCAGAGGCTTGTCTCCATTCTTTCTCGCCCATGCTCCAAACTTAACACTGGAGACGAAGGTGGGATATGGAGACGTCTGAACCGACGGAACTAAGAAGAAACACTGAGCACGTGGCTGATGACGCTACACAATGGAACCATGTCCGGCGTCGTCACACCACCCGCTCCGTTCGATCCAGTGCAGGAAGACTGGGAGTCCTACATGGATCGCTTCCAAATGTTCTTAGAAACTAACAACTTAAAGGACGCCACAGCCGGGAAGAAACGGGCGGTGTTCCTAATGCATTGCGGTCCAACCGTATTTAAGATGGCTAAAACACTAGCAAAACCTAGAGAAGTGAAGGCGATGGATTGGGACGACCTCGAACCTCTACTAAGAGATCACTATGCACCGACTGTGCCTACGCTCGTGAGATGGCACGAGTTCTATCAGAGAAACCAGCGAAAAGGAGAAAGTGTCGCTGACTTCATAGCAGACCTCCGAAATCTGGGAGGCCTCTGCGGATTCGCCAATTTGGAAGAGGCACTGAGAGATCAAATAGTTCTAGGATTAGATGCACCAGGCGTGCAGAGCAAGCTGATGGCAAAAAGCGACATCAGCCTTGCCAATGCCATCGCCGATGCTACTGCAGCAGAAGCAACCAGGAAGTCGGTTGCACAATTACGCTGCAACCGCGCTCTGGTACACCAACCGACAAGCAAAATTTTATCCAAGTCAGAGGGGCAGCTTTCAATGACACACCATGAGTTCCTCTCTTCGTCGTCAGACAGCGATGAAGAAGAGGACCATCGACTGCGGTCCAACCGGGACCACCACCCGAAGTCCCTATGCCCTTGCACTGGCTGTGGAGCCAACCATGCCAGGTCCGAATGCAAATTCCGTGATGCTCTCTGCCATGAGTGCGGGAAGAGAGGCCACATCGGATGGCTCTGCCAAAGTTTACAAGGACCCAGCCAGGCCTCAAAAGGGGCTAACTATCGCCAATCGACAGGAAACCATCCTGTAAGGTGAGAACCAGTAAGCCACTCCTACAGAAACCGAGCTTTGCAGTGAGAAGAGGCTCACCATACTATCACTATTGGTCACGCCTCTGCCTTGGATGCCAAGAAGATCCAAATCACAGTAGCCATCGAGAACCAGCCTTGCCACATGAAAGTCGACTCAGGATAGTCCCTCTTGATGGTGTCCTGGAAGACCCTCAAGCAGCTCATCCCCACGATTCAGCACCAAGACTCCGTTTCCAAAAACTTATTCTTAAGGACTATCAAGGGAATCGAATCCCCATCGTTGGTTCCTGCCGGGTCTGGGTCTCCTTCAAGAAGCACACAGCATACTTACCGCTAACTGTGATCGACAAAGACCGGCCTAGTCTGCTAGGTCTCCAATGGTTCACGCGACTTGGCATTGAAGTGGCAGGCATAAACTGAATCAGCGGAAGTGACTGGGAGGAGGACCTCATCCATGAGTTCAAGGACGTCTTCGCGGAAAGTTTAGGTGAGTACAAGGGGACCCCAATTTCATTCAGCTTTGATCCAAAGATAGCTCCCATCCGCCTTAAGCCCCATCGAGTTCCGTTTGTCTTAAAGCTGAAAATCGATGAACAACTCGAAAAACTAATAACTCAGGGGGTGCTAGAACCCACCGATCACTCCCCCTGGGAAACCCCAATCGTAACACCCATTTAGCCAGACGGGTTGATCCTAATTTGTGGGGACTACCGGGCCACCCTGAAACATGCCCTACAGCAGAATGCATATCCAGTGCCGGTGGTACAGCATCTCCTCCACTCCCTGGGGGGTGGAAAAGTCTTCACTAAATTAGACTTAGCTCAGGCATATCAGCAACTACCTGTTGATGAAAAGACGGCACAGGCACAAACGATTGTGACACATCCAGGTACCTTCAAATGTACCTGGCTCCAATTTGGAGTCAGTGTAGCCCCGGCGATTTTTCAGAGCCTGATGGAGAGGCTACTACAAGGGATTAAAGGCGTGGTCCCCTATTTTGACGATGTATTAATTGCTGCACCTACAAAAAAAATCTTACGGGATCGTTTAAAATTAGTCCTACAAAAATTTCAAGACGCCGGTCTTAAGGTAAAAAAGAATAAGTGTAAATTGTGTACAGATAGTGTTGAGTTTTTAGGGTACCTAATTGACAGTCAGGGTATTCACCCTACCGACAGTAAACTAAGAGCAATAAAAAACGCTTCCAGGCCTTGAAACAAGGCTGATCTCTAGGCGTTCCTAGGCCTCATCAACTTTTATAATGTATTTCTACCGCATAAAGCAACGGTCGCTGAACTGTTACACTGGTTGTTAGACAAGAAAGCAAACTGGTTATGGGGTCATAGAGAAGAACAGGCATTCCATAATGTGAAAAAACTTCTGACTTCTGACTCTGTACTCATGCAATACAATGAGACTTTGCCGTTAAATATCACATGTGATGCTTCGCCTTTCGGAGTGGGCGCCATTCTGAGCCATGTAATGCCTAATGGTAACGAAGTCCCTGTTGCATATTTTTCAAAGACACTTTCAAAAACTGAGCGAAATTATGGCCAAATCAATAAAGAAGCCCTCACAATTGTATCGGCCATTAAAAGATTCCATGAGTACGTGTATGGCCGGGCTTCTACTATCGTGACTGACCACAAACTGTTATTGGGGATAATAGCTGGAGATAAGCCAACTCCCTACCTATTATCCCCCAGGATGACTCGCTGGTCAGAATTCTTGGCTGCTTATAATTATCGGCTGCAATACCACCCAGGGAAAGCCATTCCCCATGCCGACGCATTGAGCCGAGCACCGCTTCCAGAGACCTTCGACGATCCTGCACCAATGGTAACCACATTGCAAATTGAAACACTCAACTCGCCGCCATTGATTGCCCGAGATATCGCGAGAGAAACCAAACGTGACCCCACCTGAGCATGAGTTCTGGGCTGGGTAGAATGTGGATGGCCATTGGACCAATTATCAGAAGACTTCACACCATTCAAGACTCCACAAATGGAGTTGTTCTCCCAAAAGGGCTGTGTCATCTGGGGCGATAGAGTCGTTATCCCAGAACGACTCCAAAAAGCGCTGCTGAGAACCTTGCATGATGGCCACACCGGTATCGTGCGAATGAAAGCCCTCGCACGAAACTACGCATAGTGGCCGGGCATCGACAAGCAAATCAAAAATTGGGTTAAAGCTTGTCATAAATGCCAGGAAGTGAGCAACGCCCCACCTAAAGCCATCCCGACCGAATGGGAGACACCACGGGGACCCTGGTCCCGTATTCACTTGGACTTTTCAGGGGCGACCAAAGGCCACACCTTTCTGCTAACCGTCGACGCCTACTCAAATTGGCTCGAGATTCATCGCATGACGAACACAACTACTGGAGCGGTTATCAAAAACTTGGAAAGACTATTTGCAACCCACGGATTACCAGATGTCCTGGAATCCGACAACGGGCCCCAATTTACAGCGCTGTCATTGGAGCAGTTCCTGGCTGACCGTGGCATCCGACATGCACTCACCTCGCCTGTGCACCCTGTGACCAATAGCAAAGCAGAGCACATGGTCCAATTCGTTAAGAAAACCTTGCAGAAGGTAGACTACGATAACATTGACGACAAGATCAATCGAATCCTTTTTCTGCAACACATCACACCTCATAGTGTTACCAACAAAACTCCCGCCGAACTGCTAATCGGACGAAAACTCCGCTCCCACCTCGACCGGTTACACCCAGCTTATGAACCGGAAAAACCATTAGGATCCAGCGGTCGCTGTCATGCCTTCCAGGTAGGCAATTTGGTATATGCTAAAAACCTATCGGGCGATCCGCTGTGGGTGGAGGCGACAGTAGTTCGTGTAACCGGCCCACCGATCCTACCTTGTACAATGCCTTGATGATAGACTATGGAAACACCATATCGATCAATTACGATCGCGGCTCCCGTCGGGCATTCCTGAACTCCCTTATGACCAAACTGAGGGGGGGGGAGATATGGAAGAAGATGAATCTCAAGTAGAAGAAAACCCGTTCGAAGGGAACGATGGCGTAATAGAAACATAGGAAGTGGAACCAGAGAGGGAAACAGATGCACCTCAGGGAATTACCGAGAATAATGGCAATGACGAAGAAATGAACTCTGAACCAGAGGCAACCCCGTTGCCAAACAACGATCTACCTCAGCGTGATTGCAGCCAAATGACATAGCGAAAATCAAAAGGACTAATAAAGCAACCGTCCTACCTAAAGGATTATGTAACTGCGCCCTGCAAACAGAAGCCAGGAGGAAGGGGTATTGTGAATGCATAAGGTTTAATAAAGAGAACTTGAGCTTGGAGTAAAGTGCAGGGTTCTGGCCCTGCACTTTTGATTGGCTGTTAATGGCAGGATCGGATTGGCCCGTTCCGGGGAATCCGATTGGCCATTAACAGAGAGTTCCTATTGGTTAAGGGAGCTAGCGCTCCTTGATTGTTATTGGTTAATAGTTATTGGGGTTGTCTATATAAGGAGGGTTATAACTGCCATTGAGTTGAGAAGTTACTATGTAAATAAAGAGTTGAAGTTCACCGTTCCAGAGGCTTGTCTCCATTCTTTCTCGCCCATGCTCCAAACTTAACACTAAATATCTTGTGTGAGGTATCAGTCACCTTAAACAAAGCTACCACATGAGAATCTGTAAATGTAGTAACAATAGATTACAAATTCTTTGTTCTCTGATAAGGACAGGATAGGACTGAACATGAAATACACAAATGTATAGAGCCACATTCACTTTTTGTCACTCCGGGCACAGTGTAAACTTTTTTGTGTGTTGTTCTTTTAAAAATTATTTTGGTGCAAAATGATACAAAAACGAGTATATTAAGTCCTGAGAATATTTTGTAGCCTTTTAATGTCTCCAAACCCTCTAAAAATTGAACTATTTTTATCCCAGGTACACACAGAGTGACTTATTCAGTATGCCATCAGGCATGGCTCTTGCAGTTCTTAGAAAGCATTCATTCAGAGAGAAAGAGACAGAAAATAACAGTTAAATTTGATGCTGATGTTTTTATCTCATGGCAATGGTAATACATAGACTATGCAATCCAACAAGCTCCAAAATCTGCCCTTCAAATTTTCTTTTGCAGCAAAGGGACACAGTTTGTTCCTGCTGCATTCCAAGTATGTTTAGCCCAAGTCCAAACACAATTATTATTTGATGCACAGATAGAGCCATATAAATAATTCCCCCCTCCTGCCAGAAAGGGGACAGACCCAGTTTCTCAAGAACTTATTTCAAGTATTATGTTGCCTCTCAAATGCAATTCTGTGTTGTGAAGCAGGCATTAGTAAAATTGAATCCAGTGCCTGGAAACATATTTTCACATATAGGCAGATCTAACCCTTAGGGTCTCTCTGTGACAAATGTGATTCCTCCTGGGCTTTGGTGAGAGCTATAAAAATGCAAGTTTGGGTTTTTCCTTAACCCAACTGTCTCAGGAACACTAATATTAAAATACACTTGTCTCTCCTCAAAGTCTTATTTCTGTCTCATAGTCCTTACAGACCTGCCAGATACTTAAACAAAATTTGTTTCTATACAAAGGAGAGCCTTAGCCTTATACTGCTCAACATACTTCCATCAGTGGTTTTAGAAAGGAAATGCAAAGGGATTCCATTTAAATCTAGACTCTGTCTATATGGTCTATACTAGGGTGAGGAAACCATAGAAACTTCCAAAAATGTTTTACTATGCTGTCATTTTTATGCCAACACTTATCACAAACTGCTAATTCTGCATCTAGTTAAACATCCTGGTTACTCTGATCAGTTCTAGTTAAATCTTTTATTCTCAGATTCAAATAAGTCTAAGTTTAAGTGTGACTAAATTCTATCATGTAGTATACTGTATAACAAGTGAAGCAGTTTAACTGACTAATATTGCTTAGCTAATCGATATCAATTTTATGTGGTCATTTACTTCCAACTCTTCCTAGTAAAGTACAAGATAAACACACTCCAACTTCAACTTGTTGCTTTTACACATTAATACAGCATATAACCTCCTTTTCTTTCTTTTTCTCTTCCTCCTTGTGTCTGACACTCCTTTTCACCTGTTCCCTTTCCCTCCCTTAATTTCCTATTTTCTTTTCTTCTTTGTACTTTATATAATAAAAATGATGAAAGTTAAAAAAAATATCAATTTTATGTATCCAAGTGTTTATGGACTGATCATTTAGCAAATTAAAATTCTGATACATGTGCAAAATAAATTATGTCATCCCAAAAATTGTCTAGCACCAACATCACAAATTTTTGAAACAAAGCAAATATATATTTTAGAACATTTTAAGAACTGTAATATATTTTTGAATGCTTGAAAATCTTTTTTCTTTTCTTTTCTTTTCTTTTTGCTATTTGATTATAAACAACTTTGGACTCTAATTAGAATTAAGGCCATGACAGAAAGAAATGGATGAATAAATAATCATATGTAAAAAAATGATGTAAATTATGTACCATAATTTCAAGTGGAATCCAACTCCCTCTTACTTCTTTTTTTTTTAAAAAAAAATTCTAATGTAGGCCCTCAAGGCATCAATAATATACAGAATGATCAGTATTAGGAATGTGGGAATTTTTAAAGTTGTATCAATATGTATGGATAGCACCCGGGAGTGAGGGAAAATTCTGTTCCAGGACAGTGCATGTAACTGAATCTACCCTAACAGAATTATTTTCTTACTTACCAGCTAATAAGGCCAGGAAACGCTATGCACAACTTTATCAATTCTAGATCTTGGTCATTCTTTTTTTTCCCCCATCCCACACATTCCAGTGCCTCTTCCCTGAAACAATTCTATCTACCAGAACCTACAAATGTGTCTTTTCAACTGCCTACCCTGTAGAGTTATCACACATACAGAGAGACACATAGAGAGACAAATAAAATTCAACTGGCCCTGAACATATTGGTATTCAAGAGCATATTGGTATTTTAAAGAGGTTGGATCCAGGATATAAGGTGAGTTTGTCCTGGAAGATTAAGTATATGTGAGCTGTAGCAGTGCAATTGTTAGAATGCAGTATTGTAGTTTACTTCTGCTGACTGCCAATTGACAGTAGTTTGGCAGTTTGAATCTCACCAGCTCAAGGTTGACTCAGCCAACCAGCTCCAAGGTTGGTAAAATGAGAACTTATATTGTTGGAGGCAATATGCTAACTCTGTAAACTGCTTAGAGAGTGCTGTAAAGTACTGTTAAGCAGTATATAAGTTATATTGCTATAACATGACTGTGGTTTGTTTTTGTTGCAGATGATGATGATTCTTGAATTGTCATTAGGATATTGTGATATGTGGTACATGGCCTAGAATTATATTTTTGAAAGTTCGGTGCCATATACATTTTTAAATACATAAATCCAACCTATAGTGCATCTCCTATAATAAGTCTAGATTTTAAGCCTCATGCTAATTAATGTAAAATATTTCCTCTGAGCTTCTCATGCATATTAATGCATATTAAACATACCGTAGAAAGTAATGAAAAATATGATAGAATTATCTCTTCAATACACAGCTGAAGGTAAAGGTAGGAAAATATTCCATTATCATTTCTGCTATTTGATATTGCCTAGACCACTTCATTAATAAAAAGTAGAGAGCAAATTGGGACAATGTGTTTCTAGGTAGCCATTAATAAAAGAGAAAATATCCAAAATGTAAAGGCTGACAGAACTGGGTGAATCTGTTTCACGTAAGCCTTTATGTACTATTTTGTCAACTTTCTACTTTTCAGATTTCCCAAGGACTTGCAGCGGATTTTTACTTCAGCACATACAAAAAAACTGTTTAGATTCATAAACTTGTTTAAACTAATTTACTTTAACTTCACAGTCTTCTATTCACTCATATTTCCCAAGGATAATGTAATTAATGATATAAACAGATGTAATCTGTTTTGTAGAGAGTGTGATTCAGAGAGTTATTTGTAGGGCTTTTAGGATTTTTACTGCTATGAGTATATTATCAGATAAAAGTCGACAAAACTACCAGTAAAAATAATGTCTTCAGACTGGATTGCCCACTTAGAGCACATCACCAAGATGTTTTTCTGTAGGCATAGAAAAATCTGATGGAATAATCTAAATTACAGATTCAGGATTATATCAAAATACAGTTCTGAAAAAGCAACACAGTAGTGGAAATGTAACTAAAACAGAGTTATGAGTACAGTTGAGCAAAATGCTTGATAATTCCTTATAATTCTCAGTGTTTGGAAAACAATTTCCTGGCCAGATGATTTCTCATTGTGTTCAGTGTTTATTTTCTGCTAAATGTTGTACATACACGTCAGTTTATGGTTCAAGGTGTAAATCATATTCAGTCTTTCAAAATGATTACCTAGTCACATTAACATACAAATGCATGGTGATTATCTCTGCTCTTCAAAATTCTTTGCATTTTCAGGAATGAAGAGAAATAGAAGAAATAAATAAATCTCTAGCAAAGCACAGACAAAAGAAACAGAAAATGATCCTAATTTTTGAATTGTAAAAATTAGGGAATAGTCAAAATAAAGCTTCTATTTTTTTTTAATGTCAAATCTTGTGGTGTTAAAGAATCAGCTCACCATATCACGGTACTTTGCCCATCACTTCATATGGCTGATATTACATTAAGAACTATAAGTTTGTAATGGAATTAACTGCATTGAAAGATCATGCTGGTATTTCAGTATGTCAGTTTTTATTAAAATCTTTCTTTGAAGTGAAGCTATGAATTAAATCAGCACCAATCAGCAGGGTCATCTACCACTTTGTTTTGCTCAATAATAGAGGTTTCTGGATAGGAACAATACATGTGCTTTAAAAACAAGGTGATTGGTGTAAATACTGTACGTCGTAACTGTAGCATTTGCAGATATCACTGCATGTATCTCTTCATAATGGTGTCATTACAAGTTGATGCAGAAACTGATGAAGTACATTGTATTATACTATAGTTTATCACACAGTCAGCCAGATCCTTAGACTGGATTGGGAATTTTTATACAACTATCAAATCTTTCTGTATGAACCGGGATAAGAAGATGTTATTCTTTGATAGTGTTAAAAATATCATATGACTGCTGTTCCAAGTAAACCTGCCTTTTGCAACTAACTGTTCATGATTTTATTAAAACTGAATTATTATTTAAGATTTAATTTTCAATTTTATTCAGAATCTGAGACTGGTAAAAACTTAACACTTCAAGTCCTAACCAAGGATGATGATTCTTCTTCTTCTTCTTCTTCTTCTTCTTCTTCTTCTTCTTCTTCTTCTTCTTCTTCTTCTTCTTCTTCTTCTTTCTTCTTCTTCTTCTTCTTCTTCTTCTTCTTCTTCTTCTTCTTCTTCTTCTTCTTCTTCTTCTTCTTCTTCTTCTTCTTCTTCTTCTTCTTCTTCTTCTTCTTCTTCTTCTTCTTCTTCTTCATTGTCCTTGGTTAAGACTTGAACTATTAAGTTTTTACCAGTCTCAGACTCTCAATGAAATTGAAAATTAAATCTACAACAACAACAATAATCAAGATTTAATCTACAATTCAATTCACAGTCTGGAACTGGTAAAAACTTAACAGTTCAAGTTCTAATCAAGGACTTAAGAGCTGTTAAGTACAGCTCCAAGTAAGGTGGTCTTTTGAAAAGTCACAACATCAGGTGTGATAAGTTAAAACTTTCCATATGGATTCCTGTTACTATTGGTACAACCACTGATTTCTTCCTTCACAATTGCTCAACTTCAGTTTGCAGATTGCAGTATATACCAGTTGTTTCTCTTCAATTAGTTTATCACTTGGTATTGCAATATCAATGAACCAGACCTTTTCCTTTTCCATAATAGTGATGTCAATGAACCAGACCTTTATCAATGAACCAGACCTTTTCCTTTTCCATAATAGTGATGTCAGGCATGTAATGAACCAGATGTCTGACTGTTTGGATTCAAAAGTGCCACAAGATCTTGTCCTGTTCATTTTCCCAGAACTTTTCAAATTTAGAGTTTCCAGTTATTTTTGCTGCATTTGAGACCAACTTTTGGTAAAGCTTCCAATGTATGATTTTGGCAATTTGATCATGACATTGTAGATAATCAGTTTGTGACTTTTTGCTTCAGCCACTAATAAAGTGATCTGCTCTTTCATCATTTTTGTTGTATAAACGCCATTTGTGGTTATTTCTGAGATGTTGAATTTTTGCTTTCATGGAAGTGGTCTGCAGGGTTTGTTCTTGGGCAGCCAAAATGGAGCCTTCAGGTTTTTTTTAAGCACCCCAACCTCAACCATCTCCATGTTAGCTTTGTATCTACCTTTCCTTCAATGTTCTTCAGGTATTGACTTTGCATATTTTTCTTTTTCCTTTAGAAACGTGATGCTCAGTTGTTTCCTTTTGATAGTCTGCTTTCAATCTCACTGTTTTCAAGAGGCTTCCCTTGTTCACCTCTTTTAGCAGAGGTTCTTTTGCTTTCTTTGTTTAGTTGTTTAAGCCATGTTTTCAGGCTAATTCTGATTGTTATTGTTGTTGTTTTCTTGCCTCAAATTCTCCAAATTACTTAAAACCAATAGAATTATCTTTATTTTTTTTAAATTCCAGGCGGATTTTCCACTTTTTTCTTTCTTTCTTAATTCCTTTATTCTTTCCAATTTTCAAGTCCAATTCTTCAGTAGTAACATAAGCTACTGCATGCATTTGTTTGAGCTAATGTGTCTGTTGGAATAGTCTGAATAGCTTCATTCACATTCTTCAATAATTTAGCCAAACTTCTCTTACTAACTTGATTCAGTTTTGGCAATCAATCTGTTCTGTACGGACATTAACATACTTGGAAGCCCCGCGCTGTGATTGGCCCGTAACAAATCTCCCACGATTGATGGAAACTAATTGCGGTGCACGGTGATCCCATTGGCCAAGCTGTCCGCGCTGATTGGCCCGTAACAAATCTCCCACGATTGATGGAAACTAATTGCGGGAGATTCAAAGCAGTGCCATTGGCCATGGCCGCCGCGGCTAGAGAATAAAAGCCGCGGCTGTTCCCTTTAAACCCCGAGCCAATCTAGTAACCTAATAAAGAGCTGAAACTAAGTCACTGGCTCCGAATCTCCTTTCCCGCGACGGACATGACACTGGCGATGAGGGTGGGATCCCGAGACTAACCCCATCAAGCACGTGTCCTGAGGAAATGAGACAAACAAGATGGCCAGCAACGCCCGCACCCTTCAACCTCGCTACCGAGGACTGGGAATCATACACAGACCGATTCCTAATGTTCCTTGAAAGTAGCAACTTGAAGGATGCAACCAGGAAGAAGAAAAGAGCCGTCTTCCTAACACACTGCAGGCCTGCAGTGTTCAAGATGGCTAAAGCCCTCGCAAAACCCAGGGACATGAAGGAGATGGACTGGGCCGACCTCGAGCCATTGCTCCGAAACCACTATGCCCCCGCCGTGCCCACCCTCATCAGGCGGCATGATTTTTACTGGCGGGACCAGAGATTGGGTGAGAGCATCAGCGACTTTGTGGCTGATCTGCGGAGCCTAGGGGGCATGTGCGGGTTCTTGGACATGGACAAGGCTTTGCGGGACTGTGTCATGCTCGGACTCAGAGACCCAGTCCTACAAAGCCGGCTAATGGCAAAAGGCGATATCTCCCTCGCCGACGCCCTCGCTGAAGCCACCGCAGCCGAGGCAACCTGGAAATCGGTGAATCGAATGTGGAGACCGGACACCGGGGAACGCACAGCAACCACCGAGATGGACCGGGCGACCGAGGCTCACCCAGAAGCAAGCCACCGAGAGACCACCGCCCACTAGGGTGACTTCCACTCCACCTCCGACACTACGGATAAGGAAGAAGAAATACATTGGCTCCAGTCAGGATGAGATCGGTGCGATCGGCAAAGTCATAAATCGGGGACCACTTGTGCCGGGTGCGGAGGCGACCACCCTTGATCGGAGTGCCGGTTTTTCAACACGATTTGCCAGCACTGCAATAAGAAAGGTCACATCACCCACGAATGGACATATATTCCTTATCACAGTAGAAGCTTACTCCAACTGGTTGGAGGTAAGCAACATGAAAACCACCACCACGGAAGCCGTGACCAAGGAACTCAGCAAGCTGTTCACAACCACGGCCTCCCAGATGTCATCGTGTCAGACTAGCGGAACAGGGCATACGACACGCACTGACAGCACCGGCACATCCGGTGGCGAACAGGAGGGCAGAACGGATGGTTCAATTCACAAAAAAAAACCATCCAAAAAATTGAACACAGGGAAATCCAAGTAAAAATAAACAAAATGCTCTTTATACAACACATAACCCCGAACATGACTACCAACAAAATCCCGGCAGAACTATTAATGGGGAGGAAATTAAGGCCCCCACTCGACAGACTGCACCCCACATACAACCCAGAAAAACCCACAAATTCCTCAAGCAAAAACCGAACATTCTCCCCAGGTGACGCAGTTTATGCAAAGAACCTTACTGGAGACCCACTCTGGGTACCGGCAACCCAACTGACAGGTCCCCACTCATACCACCTCCAAACAACCAACGGACGAACATGGAAACGCCACATCGATCAAATAAGATCGAGGACAACCACGGGAAACACAACCGACATGCAAACGGACACAGACAGGCCCCACAACACATACCAAGAGGGGAGGAAATATCCCGGGAATCAGGAAACAATAGAAAGAAACCAGCCATACTCACCGGAAAGCAGCCAGCTCAAAGCCTCACCAGGGAGAAGCAGCCAGGCCAGCTCAACCAGTCCAGAAAGACCAGGTGGGAGCGGCAACAACCACAGCTCAACCAGCCCGAGTAGACCAGGAGGGAGCTGTGACGAAAGGCCCGGCGAGCCTTTACAGGTGGTTCCATCAACGAGGCAGAGAGCAACACAGAACCCGACCGAACCGGCCGGGAGCCAAGCAGCAACTAACCTGCACAGGTCAAGTAGGCAAGTACAAAGCCCCGCCTACTTACGGGACTACGTTACGTACGACCATACCAAGAGGGGAGGGGTGTTCTGTACTGACATTAACATACTTGGAAGCGCCGCGCTGTGATTGGCCAAAGCGCACGGCGATCCCATTGGCCAAGCCAGCCGCGCTGATTGGCCCGTAATGAATTTCCCACGATTGGTGGAAACTAATCGTGGGAGATTCAAAGCGGTGCCATTGGCCGCGGCCGCCGCAGCTAGAGAATAAAAGCCGCGGCTGTTCCCTTTAAACCCCGAGCCGATCTAGTAACCTAATAAAGAGCTGAAACTAAGTCACTAGCTCCGAGTCTCTTTTCCCGCAATGGACACGACAAAATCCTTTCCATGTTTTTTTTATTTGAGTCTTAATTTTCTCAGTTAATTTGGGTCTAGCTGTTGGTTTTTCAAGATCTAATCCAGCTCTTGCTTTTAGTTCCTCACCCGCTCCTCTGATTTCCTTCCTTTTCTCCGCCACTTGTTGCTCCACTTCTAAATTATCTCTATTATCAGTTACACTTGAGCCTTGTTCTTGAACCACTTTACTTGTAATAACTTGTAATTCTGCATGAGTGAAGAGCTGGTGCTTCAAAATAACACACCTCTAGTCCACAAGTATTTGTTCACTGATTTCCATATCTAGGTGATTCTCCATCCAAATCTTAAACATGTGCTTTTGAAATCCACATTTTGTTGGCTCAGATCAATAATAAGTTCCATAATTGAGTTATTATTATTACTATTATTATTTTAAAATTTGCTGGTTATTTGTTGGTTGTCCAGTGCTAATGGACTCTGCAATGTTTTGCATTGAAAGCTTTGTGGAATTTCTAAGAATCTAGGTTGTGGTATTCCTGTACCAATTATATTTTTAAAGTCTTTTGGAAATGACCCTAATATTTACTTAGTATATTAAAATTCAGCACAGCTTCCTATTTCTGGATTAAGAAAAGCAGAGCTAATACAAGAACGGTATTGTAGTGCTCTCTTTTTCCATCTCTTTTTCTCATTAGAATGATAACTGCTCTAAAGAGCAACAAATGGCTACTTTTATCCAGCAGAAAGCAGGATACCTAAATGAAAGCTTACTAGTGTTCAAAAGTCTGATTTTCAAAGAACTTTGATAATATTAAAAGAAGGCATACTTAAAATGGATTTTATATTTGGTTTATAAATTATTTTTTTCACAATTTTGTTCCACTTGACATAAATATTTCTAAATTGTACGTCTATGCTTAATTATCCCTTGCCACTCTATGATAGGGGTTATATTTAAAAAAAATCCATTCAACAATTATATTCTTTTATTCTGAACAGCATTCTTTCTGCAAGCAATTTGAATGAGTAAATTATGTAGAACCTGGCTTTTAACAACAATTATTCCTCCAGAGAAGGTCATTTTCTATAACCTGACATGTTCCACATTCTGAAGGTTCAATTCCCTCTGAAATATTGTACAATTTGCTTAATTGATTTTTAATTAGTGCACACATAAAATTACAGGTATCAAGTCAAGTGTAGTGTCTCCGCTGGGCCAGGAACTATGTGCCCATCAAAGAGAAAAGTCTCAGAATAATAGCTTTTTGTCTTTTCAGAACTGAAATGCATGAGAGGAAAAAAAGCTATATTCTTTATTCTGAAATTCAGCTTACAGTCTTCTTTTTGAGATAGACTTCACTGAAACAGGTAATCCAATTTTGGAGCTTTCTTTTATCTTCCCATGCTTTCTGTAATATATTCCTTAATTAAGCAGGCTAGAGAACATGAATTCTTGAATGCTTTATGAGACAATTTATTAAGTCCTTGTAAAGATATCAAAACAAGATATGGTTTTGCCTGCCTCCTATTTTTATCCAGTCCACTTCATTCATTTTTCTTCCATCCTTATCTTACCTTCCTTTCCTATTCTTTCCTCCTCCCATCCTTTTCTTTCCTTCATCTGATCTGATTCCTCTCCCTGCCTTTCTTCTCTTCTGACTGTCCTTGGAGAAGGAAGCAGAATTATATTGCCTGTTTCTGTTTTTGAGTGTGACAGAAAATGATCCTTATAAAGAGATAGAAAAAATGATTTTCTAATTATATCCTGATTTAAATGGAGGGATCATACATGTGTAAATTTGGTACATGAATCCAATCTGTAGTTTGGTTTTCTTTTGGGTAAATGCAATGTTTCTTATTTTTTGCCATCTATACCTCATTCCTACACTGTTAAGCAACTTTGAAAGAAATAAGGAATAATAAGGATACATTTCAGACTCTTCAAAACAACTTTTTCTAAAGCCAGTTTAAATGCAGCTGTGATGTTTTCACTGTATTCACATTTATTTGAAGATTGTCTGGAATCTACTTTAGTTCAAAATGCAAGACCGCAAGCAAAAGCAGGAATGGGGATTTCTCATTACATCCATATGTCATCATTTGTATGTGAATTGCATTGGCTACAAGTTAGCCTTCAGGTGTAATCAGTGCTTAACTTGAACAATTCTGTGTATTTCAATCTACTCTTGTGCCCTTTAATATTAAACGGCTGCTGCTTTCCAAACACCTCATCCTAACATGTTAATAATTCTGTATTCAGGTTCCTTCATTTAATGATGTTGTACCCAATGGGGGCATAGGCCACTCTTCAAGGACACAGCAATGATAGGTTACTGTTTCTGCAGCAGTATTTGCTATCTTGAAATGGCATTTTCCTATTTATAAATGCATCCAAGTAACAGGGATTCTTTGAAATTGCCAGTAATTTTGCAAACACTCAGTTATGACATCATGTGATTAACAAAGATTCATTTTGATCTGCTGAAACTGTATCTTCATATAGAAGATTTTTTTTATCCAAAAGATGGTTTGATATTCCTCTTAATGTCCAGCAACTTTTTTTTTTGTTTTTGCTCTCCCTATTTCATCATAGAGCCAAACTATCAGTAAAGAAGTGCCCTGAAAAATGAACCCTGAAAAAAATTACACTGATAGTTGTGCAACTATTTGCAGAGAGGGACCTTCAGATTTTTTTTTACTGGGGGAGGGGGTAATGGGATTACTCAGTAAGATTATATTTATGTCTCCCTACAATGATTATTGTTATAATTATGGTTAGTCATACAATCAGCCAGATGCTTAGGCTGCAAGACTTGCCATGATCATGGTGGTGGTGGTGGTGGTGATATTATTTCTGGCAGAAGTTCAATTTAAGGATTGTGAAAGTATGCTCATAGTGACAACTTGTTTTAATAATGTGGATTGGAATGCATCCTATGAGCTTTCATAATTGTGTTGGCAACAATTCCTGATAGTGATATATAGATCTGAAGATGCATCATCTGGAAGATTCAGTGGGTTGAAATTTAACAGCTATTGTAGGAATCATTTAACAATTATTACATTGGCATTTCATAGAGAGCCTTGGTGGCGCAGTGGTTAGAGTGCTGTACTGCAAGCTACTCCTTCTGCAATTTGGCAGATTGAATCCTACCAGGCTCAAGGTTGACTCAGCCTTCCATCCTTCTGAGGTGAATAAAATGAGGACCCAATTGTCGTGAGCAATAGGCTGACTCTGTAAACCACTTTGAGAGGGCTATAAAGCACAATAAAGCAATATATAAGTCTAAGTGCTATTGCTGTTTCCATCCAACAAAGCAGATTATACTAGCATTCATGTGGTTCATGTAATTATGTTACTGCTCAGATAAGAAACATGAACTTGCTCCAGCTTTAGTAAATGTAGTAATAATAATAATAATAATAATAATAATAATAATAATAATAATAATAATAATAATAATAAAAAATAAGAAGTATTTGCAGTCTACCATTATTATGCCAGAGGATTTCTGCGCCATTCTGAGAGACCAAATGAAGATATAGTATCAGTACCTTATTCACTTATTGCCACCAGCAACCAACAACCAGCAACCATCATTTAGGTAGATGTTAGAAATGAATTGAAGACTGAAAAGGTTTCTACTGAATGGAATATTAAGGGAAGAGACCACCAAATAATGTGCAGATTGGCACACTGCCTATGGCAGCAGTTAGGTCTTGGGTTATACAATTGTGGTGCATCATTTCACTTCTTTTCTGGCTTAAGAAAGAGAAATGATATCTACTGGTAACATGGAAGGGTGAGATTACCTCCCATGTTTACATTTTGTAATGGAATTTCCATTTAGACTAGAGTGGGAGTTAAGAGCAGCCAGAGTAAGAACATAAAACTTAGAACATGGAATAACAGAGTTGGAAGGGATCCAAATTCCTGTACGAGCAGGAAAGTCTACACCAGATAAGTGGCTGTCCAGTCTCTTCTTAAAAGGCCCCATCGATGGGGCACCCACAATTTCTAAAGGCAAGGCATTACACTGAGTAAGTGTTCTCACCATTAGGAAATTGCTCCTTAGTTCTAGGTTGTCCCAAAGGTGCTTTTTCAAGACGTAACAGGACTTTCTTGTTTTCTTTGAAGATGTTTTGCTTCTTATCCAATAAGCTCCTTCAGCTCTGATTGGAAGAAGCTTCTTGGATGAGAAGTGAAACATCTTCAAAGAAAAAAAAAGAGTCTCTTGAAAAAACACCTTTGGGACAGCCATGACCTGGATGACTGAAAATCTCTATAGAGATTTGCCTGGTTTAGTCCCTGGTTGCTTCTCTCCTTGATTACTTTCCATCTATTGTTCTTGTCTTGTCTTCTCGTACTTTGGAAAATAGTTTTCCCTTTGCCCTGTCATCTGTGTGACAGGCCTTTTGCTTCACAATCTTTACACTCAGAGGTGGTATTCAGCAGATTCTGACCAGTTCTAGAGAACCGGTAGCGGAAATTTTGAGTAGTTCAGAGAATCGGCAAATCCCATCTCTGACTGGAGATTTTACATTATCCTTCCCCTATCATGCCCACCAAGCCATGGCCACAGAACCAGCAGTAAAAGAATTTGAATCCCACCACTGTTTACACTGCCCTAAGTGGCACAGGACAGACTTCCCTAAGAATTCTTGAAGCTTTATCTTGCCATTCCCAAAGGAATGCAGTTGGTCGGGCAAGATTCTTGTAACCTGGTTGACTTAGCAAGAAAACTACAGTTGAAATGCTTCATGGGTGGTGATAATTGCTTTTCCCTGACATATTCTTTTTAAAATTATGCCACTTTGCTTGAATTAAATAAAACCTTTAAAAATTGGCATCTTTTTTTCAGGTTCATTCAAAAGCCTGACAAAAGGCCATGGCTGCCAGAATTTGTGACAAGGAATACTATGGTAATACAAAGGACATCTTCCTTTGTTTTCTTTTTTTAAAGCGCCATTGCTACATTTTTTCTGGGATTTTAGGAAACCGTCTCTTTTATTCTTTTTGATCTGATATAATTCAGAATTTAAAATCCATCAGATGTGAGAGTATTATACAGGTTTTTGGCTATCTTCATACTGTTGCCTATTCAAAATCAATAGTAAACAGCCCAACCAAAAACTTATATGATTACCCTATCAACAATGACAGAACTAGAATATAAACTGAGGGCAAACTCCACTCCTTACTAGCACTAATGATGTTACCCAGTTTGAGTAATGAAATATCTGCATGAAAAGAAGCATGCTCCAAGAGCACCAAGGGCCCCTGATCATCTTCATCCAGGCTCTTGAATTATCTCCAGAAAACATATTGATTCCTATACTCCTTTTTATCCCTTTTTGGTGAGGCACACTTGTCCAATCCAAACTCCATCACAATATCTTCACCACTTATATGGTCTTTTAATTTATTGAAAATATTCATAAGTAAAAGATAAACATGAAATTATATGGAGTAAAATTAAGGGGAAAAAAGAGATAATAGATAAAGGAATAAATAAAAAGCTGTACAGGTAGAAAAGAAAAGAGAAAAGAAAAGAAACAACTTCTGATCTTCTTTATAGCAGTTACCAAAAAAAACCCATTATGTCTCCCCCCCCCCCCACTTTAAAGTTAATACATGCTTCTCTTCAGGAGATCCATAAATTGCCAATTCATTTTTTTTCTCCATTTTTAGCAAAAAGTCCATAAAATGTTTTCAGTCTTTTATAAAAGTACTTGTCTTTTCTTTTCTGAAGTTTACAGTTATTGTTTGAATTTCTTATGAAGGTACAATGAGTGGACACTTCTATTGAGTTGCTTAGTCCTTGAAAAATATAAAATATGTAAACATAATAGCAAGAGTACTATATAATTTAAAGAAGGGCATAACTGCTGGACACACTTCCTCACCATTGTTTCTATATGATTGTCAGTCCACTGCTGAGCAACTCAAAAAGACCTTGGATATTCTATGAAGTTGGTTTTTTTATGCTGTGCACAAGATATTAAATGCCAACAATCTGAGGTTCATAGAGAAAACAATTTGAAATAATGTGATTAAATTTGTCAATCTGCTCAGCTCCAACTGGTTCACAGATCTGCTGTGGGATATTACCCTTATGTCCAGTTACTGGCACCACACCTGTTCTTCAATGTTATTTTGACTATGGAGGAGAGAGAGAGAGGGTCAACAATGCAAAACACCTAATAAATAGATGCTGCATATGAGTCTCTCTTCCTCTTGAATGACTGTTCGAACAGCAACAAACCTTGGCCCAAAACAATTACAAACAAATCTAACTGGGTGGACCATGAAGACTGTAAAAGCACTAAAGAGCATTTCTTGTTCTATATAGCGATTAGCGGCAATTTTTGCTATGGCTGCTGGCTTTGAAATTTCTGTCAGGAGAAACCATCAGTCACTCCCTTTCTATGGTAGCTATACATATAGTAGCATAAGAGAGCCATTTTCCAGATGATTAGTAAGGGGAAGTTTATATGGAGATGTTTATGTTGCACACGTCATTTTTTGGCTTCATGATGGGAGGAACCTTAAAGATAAGTTAAATTTTTGACTTTCTACTATAGTGATACACAAGGTAGGGCACTGATCCACATACATTTATATCTTCTTTCATCCTCAGTTTAAAATTATTACTCTAGGCCTCTTTATTTGCACTGATGCTGTAGGAAGAATTTTAGACATAGGATGAGTAAAAAGAAAAGAATCCAAATTTCCATTATAAGACTAAATTCAACCCATAGCATTAAAATAAAACATTTAGTTTCAAATGAAAATCTATGTTTCAGATCAGCCTTAAAGAAATAATATATGGGATGGGTGAATCCAATTATTTAACATCATTACTTACATTTCCCCTAGTTTAGAATATATAGAGCAGCCAACTTTATTCCTGCTTATTAACTCTACAGCTTTCTTTTAGAGAATTTTTCAGTTTATCCCTTGTAGAATCTATTACTATTGATATCTATGCTTTTTTTCTTTTCAGCTTATTCTGTTCTCATTATATATTATTCTATCAATTTTTATCACCTTTTCATAGACTTTTAATCTTCTTCTCAAACGCCCTTGTATTCATTTTTTCCAGTTCTTAAATACATTTTGGTAGGATTACCTTTTCCAACCAATTACATGCATTTATGTTTCCATGACTATTCTTTGACAGCACTATGCATACCTATACTATTAATTTTAGATGAATTAAGTTGCTTCTTTAACAATTATACTTATATCTTTAACTTTTGCAAGTTTGAATTTAAGAGTTCTTTTAGATGATAATATTATTCATAGAACATCCATACGTGAGAAAAGTTTCATAGTTTGGGTCAGAGGTGGTATTCAGCAGATTCTGACCAGTTCTGGAGAACCAGTAGTGGAAATTTTGAGTAGTTCAGAGAACCGGCAAATTCCACCTCTGACTGGAGATTTTACAGTATCCTTCCCCTGCCACACCCACCAAGCCATGCCCACAGAACTAGTAGTAAAAAATTTGAATTCCACCACTGGTTTGGGTATTATCTATCATGAGAGTATCTGCAGGGGTGGTCCAAAAAGAACAGATGGACACTCCTGTGAATTTTTTTTTAATGTGAATTAACTTCACAGAGAGAGCAAGTGGGGCGAGTCTTTAAGCATACAGTTCTTAACAGATTTAACAGATTTAACAGATAATCAGAGTTGGAAGGGACCTGTAGGTCATCTAGTCCAACTCTCTGCCCAAGCAGGAGACCCTACACCATTTCTGACAAATGGCAGTCCAACCTCTTCTTGAAAGTCTCAACTGATGGTGCTCCCACAACTTTCGAGGGCAAGCTGTTCCATTGGTTGATTGTTCTCACCGTCAGAAAGTTTCTCCTTATTTCCAGGTTAAATCTCTCCTTGTTCAATTTCCATCCATTATTGCTTGTGTGGCCTACAGGAGCTTTAGAAAATAGCTTGATCCCCTCCTCCTCCCTGTGGCAGCCCCTCAAATATTGGAAGACCGCTATCATGTCTTCCCTGGTCCTTCTCTTCACTAGACTAGCCAAGCCCAGTTCCTGCAACCGTTCATTGTATGTCTTAGCTCCAGTCACCTAATAATCCTGGTTGCTTTTCTCTGTACTTTTTTTTAGAGTCTCAACATCTTTTTTATAATGTGGTGAACAAAACTGGATGCAGTACTCTAGGTGTGGTCTTACTAAGGCTTTATAGAGTAGTATTAGTACTTCCCTTGATCTTGATTGTATCCCTCTGTTAATACAATTTAGGATTGCATTGGCTTTTTTGGCGGAGGCTGCACACTGTTGGCTCATATTTAGCTGGTTGTCCACTAAGACTCCAAGATCCCTCTCACAGTGACTGCTATTGAGCCTTGTTTCACCCAGTCTATATGTGTACTTTTGGTTTTTCTTGCCAAAGTTTAGGACTTTACTTTTCTCTACATTGAATTTCATTTTGTTAGATATGGTCCAGTGTTCTAGTCTGTCAAGATCCATCTGGATCTTGAGCCTATCTTCTTGGGTGTGAGCTATTCCTGCCAGCTTAGTATCATCTGCAAATTTGGTAAGTTCCCCTTCTATTACCTCATTTAAGTTGTTAATGAAGATATTGAAGAGTAGTGGGCCTAAGATGGAATCTTGTGGCACCACACTGCTTACTTTCCTCCATGTAGCTTAGACTCAGTAAGGACTACTCATTGATTACGGTTTGCCAGCCTGTTGCGAATCCATCTCGTGGTGTTGCTATTTATTCCACCTTTTTCTAGCTTATTAAGAAGTAGGTTGTAGTCTACTTTGACGAATGCCTTGCTGAAATCTAAATATATTATGTCCACAGTATTTTGCTGGTCTACTAATTTAGTCACTGTGCTGAAGAATGAAATAAGATTGGTTTGCCATGATCAACAAACCCGTGCTGACTGCTCGTTACTATTTTACTTGTTTCTAGATGTTGGTAGATCTGTTTTTTTATTATTATTATCTTTTCCAGTATCTTCACGGGTATTGATGTTAGGCTGATTGGTTTATAATTTCCTGGGTCTGTTTTTTTTTCCTTTTTTGAAGATGGGAACTGTTAAGTGTGGAGCATGGGTGCGAATAATGGAGATGAGCCGGTGAAAAACAGTGAACTTCAACTCTTTATTTACATGGTGTGACAGCTCAAACTAGATGGCTGCTATAGCCTTCCTTATATAGGCAACTAATTAACTATTCAACCAATAGCAACCTGGAAGCGCTAGCTCCGTTAACCAATGAGAACGGCTTGCTAATGGCCAATCAGATTCTCCTGAATGGACCAATCTGATCTCGCCATTTAACAGCCAATCAGAAGTGCAGGGCCAGAACCCAGCACTTGACTTCAAGCTCTAGATAACTTTATTAAGCATTTATTCATTCACAACACCCCTTCCCCCTGGGTTCCATTTACAGGGTGCGGTCACGTAGTCTTTGAGGTAGGACAGTTGTTTTGTTAGTCTTTTTGATTTTCTCTGTGCACCCTGCATTTGGCTGCACTCTTGTTGAGATAGGGCATTGTTTGGCAAAGGGATTGCCTCTGATTCAGAGTTCGCGTTTTCGTTGTCACCAACATCTTTGGTATCACCCTGAGGTGCACTCACTCCCATCCCTGATTCCTGTTCTCGCGTTTCTGTTCCACTATCGTTTCCTTCAAAAAGGTTTTCTGCTAATTGAAATTCATCTTCTTCTGTATCTCCCCCCCCCCTCGGTTTGGTCATTAGGGAGTTTGGAAATGCCTGACTGCAGCCTTGATCGTAGTTGATCGATATGGCGCTTCCAAAGTCTATCGTCAGGGCATTGTACAAGGTATGATATCGGGCCGGTTACACAGACCACAGTCGCTTCTACCCACAGCGGATCACCCGATAAGTTTTTAGCGAACACCAAATCACCTACCTGGAAGGTACGGCATTGGCCGCTGGATCCGAGCGGTTTCTCTGGTTTGTAGGCTGGGTGTAACTGGTTGAGGTGGGAGTGGAGCTTTCATCCCATTAGCAGCTCAGCAGAAGTTTTGTTGGTGATGCTGTGAGGTGTGATGTGCTGTAGGAAAAGGATTCGGTTAATTTTCTCATCGATGTTGTCGTAGTCTATCTTTTGTAGTGTTCTCTTGACAAATTGTACCATGCGCTCAGCCCTACGTTGGCTGCAGGGTGCGCAGGCAAAGTAAGTGCATGTCGGATACCACGGTCAGCCAGGTACTGTTCAAAAGACAGCGCGGTAAATTGGGGCCCATTGTCGGATACCAGAACGTCTGGTAATCCGTGAGTTGCAAACAGTCTTTCCAGTCTTTTGATGACCACTTCGGTGGTCATGTTCCTCATTCGGTGAATCTCAAGCCAATTCGAGTAGGCATCGATGGTTAGCAAGAATGTGTGGCCTTTGGTCGACCCAGCAAAATCCAGATGAATGCGGGACCAGGATCCCCGCGGCGTCTCCCACTCGGTTGCGGTTGCCTTTGGTGGAGCATTGCTTACTTCTTGGCATCTCTGGCAAGTTTTAACCCACCATTCGATTTGTCTGTCTATACCTGTCCACCACGCATAGCTATGTGCGAGGCTCTTCATGCACACGATGCCAGGGTGGCCATCGTGCAAGTTCTTAGCAGTGCCTGTTGGAGTCGTTTGGGTTAACGACTCTATTGCCCCAGATGATACAGTCCTTTTGCGAGAACAACTCTGTTTGACGACTTTTGAATGGTGCAAAGTCGTCTGGTACTTGGTCCAATGGCCATCCGTGTTCCACCCATGTGAGGACTCGTGCTAAGATAGGGTCGCGTTTTGTTTCTCTTGCGATGTCACGGGAAGTTAATGGAGGCGTATGGAGTGTCTCGATCTGCAATGTTGTCATCATTGGTGCAGGATCATTGATAGTTTCAGGGAGCGGTGCACGGCTCAACGCGTCGGCATGGGGAATGGCTTTACCGGGACGATATTGTAGCTGATAATTGTAGGCAGCCAAGAATTCTGACCAGCAGGTCATCCTGGGAGATAATATATAGAGAGTTGGCTTATCCCCAGCTATTATTCCCAGCAAAGTTTTGTGGTCAGTCACTATAGTAAAAGCCCGGCCGTATATGTACTCATGAAATCTTTTGACAGCTGACACAATTGCAAGGGCTTCTTTATCAATCTGGCTATAATTTCACTCAGTTTTCGAGAGCGTCTCTGAAAAATATGCAACAGGGGCTTCGCTACCGTAAGGCAATACGTGGCTCAAAATGGTGCCTACTCCGAAAGGCGATGCATCACACGTGATATTTAACGGTAAGGTTTCATTGTACTGCATTAGCACAACGTCAGAAGTCAGTAGTTTTTTTACATTACGGAACGCCTGCTCTTCTCTATGACCCCATACCCAGATTGCTTTTTTATCTAGTAGATGATGTAAAGGTTCAGCGACAGTTGCCTTGTGTGGCAAGAATACGTTATAAAAATTGATGAGCCCTAGAAACGCCTGAAGGTCGGCCTTATTCTGGGGTCTGGGAGTGTTTTTTATTGCTCTCAATTTGCTATCTGTAGGGTGAATACCCTGACTGTCAATTAAGTACCCTAAAAATTTGACACGATCTGTACACAGCTTACACTTATTTTTCTTCATCTTAAGGCCTGCGTCTTGGAATTTTTTGAGAACCAGTCTTAGACGATCCCGTAAAATTTTTGGAGTAGGGGCAACAATTAACACATCGTCAAAGTAGGGGACAATGCTTTTAATCCCTTGTAAGAGTCTTTCCATTAGGCTCTGAAAGATCCCTGGGGCTACACTCAATCTAAACTGGAGCCGCGTACATTTAAAGGCACCTCGGTGTGTTACAATAGTCTGTGCCTATGCTGTTTTGTCGACAACCGTAAGTTGCTGATAAGCCTGAGTTAAGTCTAGTTTAGCGAAGACTTTTCCGCCCCCAGGGAATGGAGGAGGTGCTGCACCACCAGCACCGGATATGGGTTTTGCTGCAGGGCGTGGTTCAGGGTGGCTCGGTAGTCCCCACAAATTCTAATTGAACCATCCAGCTTAATTGGTGTCATGATTGGGGTCTCCCAGGGAGAGTGATCAGTTGGCTTTAGCACTCCCTGGGCTATTAACTTATCAAGCTTTCGTCGATTTTCGGCTTTAGTGCGAATGGAACTCGACGAGGCTTAAGGCGGATGGGAGCTATTTTTGGATTAAGGCTAAAGGATATCGGGGTCCCCTTGTACTCACCTAGCTTTTCCGTGAAGACGTCGTTGAATTAATGGACGAGGTCCTCCTCCCAGTCACTGCCACCGATTCGGTTAATGCCTGCCACTTCAATGCCAAGTGGTGCGAACCATTGGAGGCCTAACAGGCTAGGCCGGTCCTTGTCGATCACAGTCAGGGGTAAGTACGCTGTGCGGTTTTTGAATGAAACCCGGACTCGACTGGATCCCATGATTGGAATCCGGTTCCCCTAATAGTCTTTAAGTATGAGTCTCTGGAAATGAAGGTCTTGGCGCCAGATAGTAGGGATGAGTTGCTTGAGGGTCTTCCAGGAAACCATCGAGAGGGACGATCCTGAGTCAACTTCCATTTGGCATGGCTGATTTTTGATGGCCACTTTAATTCGGATTTTCTTGGCATCCAAGGAAGAGGCATGATCGATAGTGATAGTTTGGTGAGCCCCTTCTCGTCTCGTTAGGTGATTCATGGGTCGGTTTCTGTAGGAGTGGCTTGCTGGTTCTCGCCTTACAGGACGGTTTCCTGTCGATTGGCAATAGTTGGCCCCCTTCGAGGTCTGGCTGGGTCCTAGGAGTCTTCTGCAGACCCGTCTGATATGGCCTCGTTTCCCGCACTCATGGCAGAGCGCGTCGCAGAATTTGCAATCGGACCGGTAATGGTTGGCCCCTCAGCCAGCGCATGGTGGCTGGAACTTCGGGTAATGGTCCCGATCGGACCGCAGTCGATGGACCTCTTCTTTGTTGCTGTCTGATGACGAAGAGAGATCCTCATGGTGGGCCATCGGAAGCTGTCCTTCTGACTTAGGTGAAATGTCTCAGGCTGGTTGGTGTGTCAGAGTGCGGTTTTGGCATAGTTGGGCAGCCGACTTCTTGGTTGCTTCCGCTGCCGTAGCCTCAGCGATGGCATCGGCAAGGATAATGTTGCCCTTTGCCATTATTTTGCTCTGCACATTTAGCGCATCTAATCCCAGAACTACTCGGTCTCTCAAAGCCTCTTCCAGGTCGGCGAAATCGCAGAGGCCTCCCAAGTTTCGGAGGTCCGCAATGAAATTGGCAATGCTCTCTCCTTTCTGCTGGTTTCTTTGGTAGAACTCGTGCCGTCTTACGAGCGTTGGTACGGTCGGTGCATAGTGGGCCCTTAGTAGAGGTTCGAGGACGTCCCAGTCCATAGCCTTCATTTCAGCCGGTTTTGCTAGTGCCTTGGCCATCTTGAATACGGTCGGCCCGCAATGCGTTAGGAATACCGCCCGTTTCTTCCCGGTTGTGGCATCCTTCAGATTATTGGTTTCCAAGAACATTTGGAAACGATCCATGTAAGACTCCCAGTCTTCTTGCGCTGGGTTGAACGGAGTGGGTGGTACTACGCCGCCGGACATGGTTCTGCCATTGTGCATTTCAGCCACGTGCTCCGTTGTCTTCTTCGTTGTTTAGTCAGCTCTGACGTCTCCACATCCCACCTTCATCACTAGTGTTAAGTGTGGAGCATGGGTGCAAATAATGGAGACGAGCCGGTGAAAAACAGTGAACTTCAACTCTTTATTTACATGATGTGACAGCTCAAACTGGATGGCTGCTATAGCCTTCCTTATGTAGGCAACTAATTAACTATTCACCCAATAGCAACCTGGGAGCGCTAGCTCCGTTAACCAATGAGAACGGCTTGCTAATGGCCAATCAGATTCTCCTGAACAGACCAAACTGATCTTGCCATTTAACAGCCAATCAGAAGTGCAGGGCCAGAACCCAGCACTTGACTTCAAGCTCTAGATAATTTTATTAAGCATTTATTCATTCACAACAGGAACCACATCAGCTCTTTTCCAGTCCTCTGGTAGTTCCCTGGTGCTCCAGGATTTTTGAAAGATATGGTGCAAGGGTTCTGAGATGACCTCTGCCAGCTCCTTTAAAATTCTGGGATGTAATCCATCAGGCCCCAGTGATTTGTTTTCATCAAGATCATATAACTGTATGTTCTCTTACTATTGGTGTTCTCTTACTATTTTTTTGCTTATTTTAACTTTTATTTCCGGTCTGTCTTTTACAGTTATGTTTTTGGTGGGTTGAGCTATAGTTTCTTTCTGTGTGAAGATGGATGCAAAGAATGAGTTAAGCAGTTCTGCTTTCTCTATGTTGCTTGTTATTTTCTTGCCATCTTCTCTATTTAGTGGACCAACTATTTCCTTGATTTTTTTCTTGTTTTTTATATGTTGGAAGACACTTTTTTTATTATCTTTGACTTTTGTTGCAAGTCTTCTTCATTCTGAGCCTTTGCTATCCTGACTTCATCTTTACAGATTCTGGCTATCTGCTGATATTCTGCCTTAGTTGCATGTCCTTCTTTCCATTTTTTGTTCTTGGCCTTTTTTTCTTTCAATTTGCCAGAGGGATCTTTGTGTGGCCCTGCTGGTTTGTTTTTGGATTTCTTGTTTTCTTTCTCATCATGATTCCCATTTTTCATTTTTTTTATCCCCAGATGCCATTAACTTCCACCTTTCCTGTCAAATATATTATCTTTCAGCCATGGAAGTCATATTTTTATTAGCCATAATGCTGACATTATTCATACCAATGACCAGTACAATCCTATGAAATTATGAACAATGCTGAATTTATTGTACAAGAGTTCTTATTAATATACTTGTTCATTATTTGTTATAATATAATGGTACAATGAAATACATTCATTTCCTAGTTTATCTAATGCCACCAAATTAAGGGAAATTTTATCATAAAAACATCAATTAATAATCATATTTATGTATTTATCATTAGGGAATTTTAAAAATTATTATTTATTTATGCTATTTTTCAAGAGAGATTTGAAGGTACCATTATATGCATACTCTAAAGTCCTGATTATCTTTTAGCACTAGATTTGGGTCCAATTATACTTGGCTTCTCAAATCAAAGTTGGGTACAAAGGTACTACCTGCTGAACAAACTGTATTTGGTTTGGACCATATCACCATGACATAGATAAATATGAAGGTTAGTATCAGCTCCAGATTGAATAATGAATAAATGTTAGGTTTTGTGTTATTGCCATAACCTTTCATTTAGCTTTTAGGTTTTCATGCCAAATTTTAAAAAATGCACATTTACTGATATCTTATCTGCCTGGGATTGATTGATTCAGTGATAGATTGGTTGATTATGGGCCATCATGTCAGTGTTGGCTCTTTGTGACCACATTGGTAGGTCCTTTTGAGGACTTAGACTTATGGCTAGATGTTTATTTTATTGCCTTTTAAAATGTAACATTATTTTAAAAGAAAAATATATGAAATAGTTGGTTCATTAAATCAACACAAGTGGGAAACCCCTTCTGAGGATTTCTCAGAGATAAACAGTAAAAGCTGTGATCAGATTAATTTGGTTATCGACCAGCATATCTTGGTAATTAGACTTCCTCAAAACTGAACTTTTCCAAAGCAGTGTCAAACAAACTCTTAAGATCCTTCAAAACTCTGCATGGTATTGTCAAATGATAGTTGTGATAGTTATCAAAGCCCACAAATATTCCATTTGGCCAGACTTATCCCATGTTCTCTTCTTATCTGGAGGTAGTGTTAAAGAAATAAATATATCTGGAAATATGGAACAGAATTTCTACTCCTTGATCAAGCATCCTTGAAGCAGCAGGTTTCTCACTCGATAAGTCGACTTTATTCTTTTTATAAAAGTACTTTGTTGAATTTTCAAAGGTACCCCCCATCTCATAAGACAAGTCAATAGAAATAATGTATTTTTCGTTAATATGGATAAGGAACAATCAAGGTTGAATCGTTTAAATGTCAAGTAGAAGCTGAAAGCTAAAACATTATTTTTGACTGCTGCATTCGTAAGTCTCTTTAGAGCAATCTTATTTACACTGCCAATGGCAGCTGTCATTTAGTCAATTAGGTATTCTGATATTAATAGGAAAACTTACAAACTTTGGGTTCATTAACTTTGATGCCAAGGAAAAGGTTAAAACTGTAGTAAGCCTTTGTCATCAATATAATGCAAAGAACATCTTGTTGAAAATACATTAAGATTACACAGATTACAAAGCATTTTTCCTTATGCTTTATACCCTTTGTGTGTTATAAAGCTGCAACTCAAGTGTTTTATTTTGTTTTTCTCTGCATTTTTACTGACAAATGGAAAGGAATATACTAAAGTGGTCCCAAAAACCAGTAGGTCTATGAAAGGGATGTGGTTTGATTTTTCCTTTTCCCCTCATTAAATCAAGCTTAAACAGTTATATTTCATATATTTTTTTCTTAATGAATATGCTCTGAAGACTGAAGGGTTTCACAACAAAATGGCTACTTATTTATTTCATATCTAATCCAAAGCAAGGGGGGGGGGAAGTATTATGTGTTTCTTATTTCTTCATTTCTTTTTCTCTTTTTTCATCTTTACAATGTTAGAACAATATTTCACCATCCTCAATATTTGGAAAGCAGCAGGAAAATATGATGACAAAACAGAAAGGGATTGGACACATTTCATTTATTTGATATTATTTTAGAGGTAAAGAGATATGAGCCAAACGAGTCAAAAAGAGGGCTGTGAAAATATTTACAGACCCCTCACACCCCGGACATAAGCTGTTTCAACTCCTTCTCTCAAAGTGATGCTACAGAGCATAGCACCCCAGAACAACTAGACACAAGAACATTTTTTCCCCCGAAAGCCATCACTCTGCTGAACAAATAATTCCTTCAACATTGTTCAACCATTTACAAAGTCTTCACTACTATTACTGTTAATCTTCTCATCATTCCTTATCACCCATCCCCTCCCGCTTGTGACTGTATGACTGTAACTTTGTCACTTGTATCCTTACAATTTATATTGACTGTTTTCTAGTATGATTTGATTGCTTATTGTACCCTATGACTATCATTAAGTGTTGTACCTGATGATTCTTGACTCTTGACAAATATACCTTTTCTTTTATGTATACTAAGAGCATTTGCACCAAGACAAATTCCTTGTGTGTCCAATCACACTTGGCCAATAATGAATTCTATTCTATTCTCAGTACATAAAAAGTGTGCTGGGCTCGGAGTTTTCATTTTGGAACGTAAAATATCAGTATCATAATCCAGCACATATTTGCAGTTGATTTTTTTTTTGAAACAAATTTTTATTAATTTTAAAGATAAAACAACACATCATTAACCAGTAAATACATAAACACATAAAACCTCTTAATATTGTAAGTCCTTACAAGTCAAACAAAACAATATTTTTATACAGCATAATTCCAATTTATCCCATCCCCATATGGACACACAAATATCTTTCATCAAATTTCTCATTATTTCTCTTTACTCCTATTCAATTTCATTTCTCTTCCATATTTATCCATTTTATAGTCATCATATTCTTTTCTTTCTGGCTTGTTTAAATTATTCTCATCTAACATTCCTCCAAGGTTTTATTAATTCTTTTTTCCTTTTTTTTTTTAATAAAAAACAAATTTTGTTAGTTTTATCATAAGCATAATACACAAACATACAAACACAAAACATAAAACATAGACAAAACTAAAAGATATTTTCTGAAGGTTGTCTGTTCCCGGGTTAAAACTCTTTACACAGACACAAATTCAAACATCATATTCAACCTAAATCTCCTTCCATATCTTATTATCATTTTTTTTTTTATATATGTATATAAAAACCATTTTTATCAGTTTTCTAAAAACAATGCACACAAAATCAAGGCATAACAGCTTATAAATTCTTTTCTAAAAAAAAATAATAATGATAGACCAATAAAACATAACATTTCAAGATTATAATATTAATATTTCATATAATATTAACTTCATATCTTGTCCCTACTTCTCTTTTCCATCCAAATTATTTATCAATTAAAATTTTATTGCCTTTTATCAATATACAAAATCAAAAGAAAAGCATATATATCCTTCCATTATTGCCATTTTCAACAACATTCTTTGTCTGTTCTATTTCCAAACATCCATTCATCTTTTTTCTTTTACTATACTTCTCCTGTACAACAATTGGAGTTACATCTATAACTCATTACCTAACTTAAAAATACTACATATAAATCTTTCTTGGGATTCTGTTTAAAAGATTCTAAAATTACATAATAAATTTTTTATTCTAAATATACATATAAAAACACACTCTTATATACCCTCCAGAATCCCTCTTTTAATCTAAATTAAATTCACCCATTGTCTCTAAATAAACTTTTTTTTTTTAAATCTTGCTTCCCCCCATTAAGGCTTCTCCTCCCCCCTTTTCTCTCTTGCTTATTCTTCTCCTTGCCCTTTCTACCCCTTTGCTTTTTCTCTTCGCTTTTCTTGCTCCTTTTCCTTTGCTTTCTAACCTTGCCTCCATCTTTTCGCTCATTTTTCTCTCTTTTGGTTGTTTTTATAATTCTTAAAATCCCCTTTTTCTTATCCTTTTTCTCCTCCTCTCCGGAAGGGACCAGTTGATTTTTAAATGGTAGGTTTGGTTGGTTCTGATATTCAGCACCTTGTTCCTGGGCTCCTTCAATCAGATAGACAGGTAAATGGCAAAGTTATACTAAAACTAAGATGAATGACTCGATTGAGAAATATTGGACAATTGGAGATGCTACTTCTGGCCTTCAAGAACTATAATATGAGGCAATTCATTGCTGTTTATTAGAAATAAAACTACTATGGGTTTTATGTCATAAAAATGGTTTGTTTCCAAATAATATTAGGACATAATTTCTGATTCATAACTAGACGGGTTTGCACATTATGCTGTGCCAAAATCAAATAAAAACTTCTTTGTCTAATGTGAACTCTGAATCTATCTGATTGATCATTCAATGAAACAATTCTTTCGATGGCTTTACATATGCATTTTAGATGAATTTCCACAGCTGAAACAATAACAGAATTATGGATACCACAATTCTGTATAAATCTTAGGGCGAGATTGGGGGGGAGGTATCAGTGGTAGGATTCACATTTTTTTACTACCAGTTCTGTGGGCATGGCTTGGTGGGTGTGGCATGACTTGGTGGGCATGGCTTGGTGGACATAGCTTGGTGGGTGTGGCTTGATGGGCATGGCAGGGGAAGGATACTACAAAATCCCCATTTCCTCCTTATCTCACGAACCTGCTTTCCAGCTCTGTTCTCCTGTACAAGTCAACCAAAGAAGACCCAGCCAATCAGCTGGGACTTGGGAGGTGGAGAATTGATGGGGTTGATGGGGCCAGTCAAAGGCTGGATTTGCCAGTTCTCCAAACTACTCAAAATTCCCGCTACCAGTTCTCCAGAACTGATCCAAACCTGCTGAATTCCACCTCTGGGAGGTGTGCTTTCATTAACATCAGTGGGGGAAAAAAATCAATGGTTCTATATGGATGCAAATAACGTACTGTACATTTCATGGCATTTCTTCTCTATGTTTATTATCACCAGACAGAGAAAAATAAAGGCATGCCCTTAACTCCGATGTGTCTTTCAAAGCTGTCATTAGAATTGTTGTGTCCGCGAAATGATGCCAGGAGTCGGTGACTTCAATTCATGCTCTTTATTGAAAGTTAGAACCGAACTGGCGTAAAGGAAAAAGCCCGCGGCTTTTATTCCTTTAGCCGCGGCGGCCGCGGCCAATGCCACCGCTTTGAATCTCCCGCGATCCGAATGGACCAATCGCGGGAGATTCTCAGCGAGCCAATTGGCGCGGCTCGCCTGACCAATCGGAGAGCCCCGCGCTTTGGCCAATCAAAGCACGGGGATCTCAAGAATGCTAATTAAGGACAGAACACCCCTCCCCTCTTGGTTCAGTCTTACGTCGCGTAGTCACGTAGGTAGGCGGGGCTCCGTCTGAGCCTACTGGACCTGCGCAGCTCAGTCGTAGGTTGGATCCCGGCCAGTTCGGTCGGGATCTCTGCTGCTCCTGCTGCCGTCGTGGGAACCGCCTGGTCGGTCGGGCCGGTCCGCTCTCCGTAGCTCCCTCCTGGGCCTCTCGGGTTGGTTGAGCTGCGGGTTTCGCTGCTCCCGCTCGGTCTTTCCGGGTCGGTCGAGCTGGCCTGGTTGTCTCTTCCTGGCGAGGGGTCGTGATGGCTGCTTTCCGGTAAGTACGGCTGGTTTATTTTTCTTTGGTTTTGGTCCCCGGGGTATTCCCTCCCCCCTTGTTTTGTGTTGTGGGGGTTGGTTTCGCCTGTTTGTGCGTCGGTGGTCTCTTGGTTGGTAGTCCTCGACCTTAGTTGGTCGATGTGGCGTTTCCACGCTCGTCCGTCTGCTGTTTGTAGCCGGTACGAGTGTGGGCCTGTTATTTGTGTGATGACGGCTGGTATCCATAGGGTCTCCCGTCAGGTTTCTCGCGTATACAGGGTTGCCAGGTGCGAAGGTTCGGTGTTTGCTGTTTGAGTCTGGGGGCTTCTCCGGGTTATACGTGGGGTGTAACCTGTCGAGTGGGGACCTTAGTTTCCTGCCCATTAATAGTTCGGCTGGGCTCTTATTCATTGTGGTATTTGGGGTTATGTGTTGGGTGAAGAGTAGTTTGTTTATTTTCTCCTGGATCTCCCCGTGGTCTATTTTCCGGATGGTCTTCTTAGTGAATTGGACCATCCGTTCCGCCCTACCGTTTGCCGCCGGGTGCACCGGTGCTGTCAGCGCGTGGCGGATGGCCCTTTCCGCTAGGAATTTTTTGAATTCCAGCGAGGTGAATTGGGGCCCGTTGTCGGAAACGACGACGTCTGGGAGGCCGTGTGTTGCAAAGAGTTTGCAGAGTTCCTTGATCACGGCCTCCGTGGTTGTCGTCTTCATGTTGCTTACCTCCAGCCAGTTGGAGTAAGCGTCAATTGTTATGAGGAAGGTGTGTCCTTTTGTGGGCCCGGCGAAGTCTATGTGAATCCTAGACCAAGGTCCCCTTGGGGTTTCCCACTCTAGGACGGGTGCTGTGGGTGGGCTTGGCCTAGTTTCCTGGCATTGTTGGCACCTTGCTACCCAGGCCTCTATTTGTTTGTCCATCCCTGGCCACCAAGCGTAACTTCTGGCCAGGGCTTTAGTCCTAACGATGCCAGGGTGCCCCTCATGTAGCAGTTCCAGAACCTTCCCTTGCAGCTTTTCTGGAATGACCACCCTATCCACCCATAGTATGCACCCTTTTAATAACGATAGTTCCATTTGGCGGTTTTGGAATGTTTTGACGGACTCGTCGTTGTCCCTTTCCAGCCACCCTTTCTCTACCCAATGCAACACCCGCGCTAAACGTTTGTCTTTATTAGTCTCTCGGGCAATGTCTGACACGGTTATGGGCAGGTTGGGTAGAGTCTCTATGCTGAGGGTGGTCGTCGTGGGTGCTGGGTCGGTGTCAGGTTCCGGTAGCGGCGAGCGGCTTAAGGCGTCTGCATGGGAGATCGTCTTACCCGGTCTGTGTATGAGTCCATAGTTGTAGGCTGCCAGGAACTCGGACCACCTTGTCATTCGGGGAGACAGAATGTTCGGGGTGGCCCGGTTTCCTGCAAGGATTCCCAGCAGCGGTTTGTGGTCGGTTATGATGGTGAAAGTCCGGCCGTAGAGATACTCGTGGAATCGTTTTACGGCGGCAACGATAGCCAGAGCCTCTTTGCCCAGCTGGCTATAGTTCCGCTCCGGTTTGGTGAGGGTCCTTGAAAAGAACGCGATGGGCCCTTCTTTTCCGTCGGGGAGGATATGGCTGAGGACAGCGCCGACGCCGAAGGGTGATGCGTCGCATGTGACGGCCAGAGGTAGGGTCTCGTTATACTGTATAAGGACGGCGTCTGAAGTGAGGAGGTCCTTTGTTCTTTGGAAAGCGGCTTGCTCGCGTTTCCCCCAAGTCCAGGTCGCTGCCTTGTCCAGGAGCCTATGCAAGGGCTCCGCCGCCATCGCCTTTTGGGGCAGGAAAACATTGTAAAAGTTAAGTAGCCCCAGGAATGCCTGTAGTTCCATCTTCGACTTGGGTGTGGGGGCTTCTTTGATGGCCTTGATTTTTTGGTTTGTGGGGTGAATGCCGTGACGGTCTAGGAGGTATCCCAGGAATTCTACCCGTTCCGTGCACAGCTGGCATTTTTCCCTCTTGACTTTTAGTCCGGTCTCTTTAAATTTGGTTAGGACCTCCCTTAGGTGACCCTCTAGTTCGGCTTGGTTGGCTGCCGACACTAGAACGTCGTCGAAGTAAGGTACCACCCCCTTTGATGCCTTGCAGTAGTCTTTCCATTAGGCTTTGGAATATTCCCGGTGCCACGCTGACTCCGAATTGGAGTCAGTTGCATTTAAATGCCCCCCGGTGGGTGACTATGGTTTGCGCTTCTGCCGTTTGCTCGTCGACTGGCAACTGTTGGTATGCCTGGGCGAGGTCGAGCTTGGCAAAAACCTTGCCCCCTCCCAGTGAGTGCAGTATGTGTTGCACTACTGGGACGGGGAAGGCGCTTTGTTGTAGCGCGCCATTTAGGGTGGCCTTATAGTCCCCACAGATCCTCACCGACCCATCGGGCTTGATCGGGGTGACTATGGGGGTCTCCCACCGGGCGTGGTCTATGGGCTGTAGGACCCCTTGCTTGACGAGCTTGTCAATTTGCTCGTCTATCTTGGGTTTAAGTGCGAATGGCACCCGCCTTGGTTTCAGGCGTTTTGGGGGGACGTTTGGGTCTAGGTTGAAAGATATAAGGGGCCCTCGGTACTTGCCTAGGTTTCCGTCGGAGACCTCTTGGAATTCCCGGGCCAGTTGCTGCTCCCAGCTATCGTCGGTGACGTCGTCGACTCCCGTGACTGCGATGCCGAGCGGGGCGAACCATTGCAGTCCCAGTAGGCAGTCGCGGTCGACGATTGTCAGGGGAAGTCTTTCGGTGTGCCCTTTGTATGTGATGTTGAAGTGTTTGGTTCCGACTACCGGGATGCGGTTTCCCTGGTAGTCCTTTACAATGAGTCTCTGGATGTCTAGGCTACTCCTTTGGAGGGTAGGCACCAGGCGCTTTATTTCATGCCATGCTATCATGGAGAGGTAGGACCCGGAGTCCACCTCCATTTTGCATGGCTGGCCTTCGATGCCTACCTCCACATGGACCTTCCGAGCATCATTGGTGATGGTGTGGCCGATGGTGACCGTCTGATGGGTCTCCTCTCTTCGCCGGTTATCGCCGCCTTGCAGGGATCGTCCGTTCCGGTCCCATCTGTTGTCCAAGGGGCGATCTCTGGTCCGGGGTGGTGTGCTCTCTCTCCTCCGTTTGCTCTGGTCCCATCGTGCCGGGCTGCGATTCTTCTTTAGGCGGCAGACACGGGCGATGTGTTCCTTCTTGTCGCAATGCTGGCAGATCGATTTGAAAAACCGGCATTCCGACCTGGGGTGGTCGCCGCCGCAACCGGCACAGTTGGTTCTCGACTTACGACCCCGCCGGTTCCGTGGGTCGCAGCCTGTCTGGAGGCAATGGACGTCCTCCTCGTCATCTGAAGTGCCCGATGCCGAGTGGAAGTCGCCCTGGTGGGTGGTTGTCTCGGGTTGGGCCTCGGTCGACCTCGCCGGGTTGTTGTTTCCACTGCGGTCCCCAGTGTTCGGTCTGCGCATGCGGTCGGCGGAAGTTCGGATTGCTTCGGCGGCTGCGGCTGTGGTGAGGGTGTCTGCTAGGCTGATGTTGCCCTTGGCCATCAGCCGGCTCTGGAGGACGGGGTCCCACAAACCGAGCACGATTCGGTCTCGCAGGGCATCGTTCAGGTTGTCGAATTCGCAAAGCCCCCCTAGGCGCTGTAGCTCAGCGACGAAGTCACTGAAGCTCTCACCCGACCATTGGTCCCGACGGTAGAATTCATTGCGTCGGATCAGGATGGGTACCTCTGGAGCGTAGTGCCGCCGAAGTATTGGATTGAGGACGTCCCAGTCCATCACAGTTGCATCGGCGGGTTTGGCAAGCGCCTTGGCCATCTTGAAGACCTCGGTCCCGCAGTGGGTCAGGAGGACGGCGCGCTTCATGGGCCCGGTGGCGTCCTTCAGGTCGCTGCACTCGAGGAACATGCGGAATCGGTCGGAGTACGGTTCCCAGTCCTCAGTGGCGGGGTTGAAGGGTGCGGGGGGTGCGATTTTCGCCATCGTGGTGGTTCGTCTGGCTTCTGTCGGACACGTGGTTTGGTTCAGGGTCTGGATCCCACCCTCGTCGCCAATGTTGTGTCCGTGAAATGATGCCAGGAGTCGGTGACTTCAATTCATGCTCTTTATTGAAAGTTGGAACCGAACTGGCGTAAAGGAAAAAGCCCGCGGCTTTTATTCCTTTAGCCGCGGCGGCCGTGGCCAATGGCACCGCTTTGAATCTCCCGCGATCCGAATGGACCAATCACGGGAGATTCTCAGCGAGCCAATCGGCGCGGCTCGCCTGACCAATCAGAGAGCCCCGCGCTTTGGCCAATCAAAGTGCGTGGATCTCAAGAATGCTAATTAAGGACAGAACAAGAATACTCACATTTCACCAAGCTCCAGATGAAGAGAAGCTTTTGGTTCACTTTAAATTGATTCATTAGTTTCTCTTCTTTCTGATAACCTAATTCTAGAAATCTAAAAATCTACAAAGCCCTGCAGAGTTACTGATAACCTAATTCTAGAAATCTAAAAATCTACAAAGCCCTGCAGAGTTACTGATAACCTAATTCTAGAAATCTAAAAATCTACAAAGCCCTGCAGAGTTACTGATAACCTAATTCTAGAAATCTAAAAATCTACAAAGCCCTGCAGAGTTACTGATAACCTAATTCTAAAAATCTAGAAATCTACAAAGCCCTGCAGAGTTACTGATAACCTAATTCTAGAAATCTAAAAATCTACAAAGCCCTGCAGAGTTACTGATAACTAATTCTAGAAATCTAGAAATCTACAAAGCCCTGCAGAGTTACTGATAACCTAATTCTAGAAATCTAGAAATCTACGAAGCCTGAGTTACTGATAACCTAATTCTAGAAATCTACAAAGCCCTGCAGAATTCAGAAATGGACTCGTGATAATTCTATTAAAGAGCAAGAAAGGAAGCATAAGCTGATCTATTCTGAACTCTATCCTGTTTCCTGCCTCAGATACGCCATAATAAAAATACCTGAAGAATTCTACGAAAATACATTTGACAAAAAACACATATATTTCTTACAGTAATATTGATTATATACTGAAAAAAGCAATATAATAGGAAAATTCTGAGGATAAGTGCAAGAATTATAATGAGTCTGATTTTTAAAAAGGATACTCAACACTGTACAGAAAAAATAAATTCATTCTCACAGGTAGCTTTCACAAAGAAAAAGAATTATCTGTGACAAGACTGGCCTGAAAACTCTCTAGGATCCACAAAAGTGCCCCTCAAATATGCCTGCAAGTTGACAATGTAGTAATTATACATTTTATTTTATTAAAAGTTTTAAACAGAAGATTTAAAAGTAATGCAAGCTAATAAAAAGTAAGAAGAAAGAGAAGAAAGAAATTAAAGAAAAGCTAAAAGTGCAAGAAAGGGGGTATGAAAATAAAAAAAAAATAGAAACTAAGTTACTTCCTAGCTTCTTAAGAACAGTTACAAGTACAATTATAAATATATCTCTCCTTTTTTTGAAGTTACAGTTTGTCCCCTTTAGCTGTTTTAAGCTTTCTTATGTTTTACTCATTTAGATAGCAGGACTGAATGTAACATAACCTGGATATGTCTGGATTTTAGAGTGGGGCCTTCAGTGTACAAAACTTATTCTCAGTAACTGAGACGTGTTTACTATCACACGCATCACATTGGTACTGTGCCAACTGTTTTTCACCTAAAGCTGTAATAGGTGCACCTGATTGTATAAAGTTATTGGTTGACCTTTCTTCCTAAACTACATAAAACCCCTCCCTGCCTCCCTCAAGAAAAAAATATTATTAAATTTTTAGACCACAAGATTTAGGTTACACTAAGGCAGGGGTGTCAAATTTGCAGCTCGAGGATCGGATGCATTATGCCCAGGTTTAGTGAAGGGGAAAAAGTTGCACTACATCACATGACGATGCTGTTTGACACCCCTGCATTAAGGGGTTCTTTTAACTCTGAAAGAATTGATAGGAACATTGCATCAATTTAAAAAAGGGGTGAATAAGATAGAGAAATACCAAGAGAAGCTTATGAAATTATTTAGATTGCCTTAAAATGGAATAGACCTAATTCATAATGTGAATTAATTCATTCATTCAAAGTGAATTAATTATCCATCTATTTATTCTTCAGCTATTTACATTTGCTTTGAAGATTTCCTTAGGATTTTTACCTTAAGAGGGGTTTGTGGCTAAATATGCCCTTCTTTAATAACAGGAACCTTTCATAGTATGTTTCTTTCATTCTTCCAGCTTTTCCAATTTTTCCAGCATTTTGAGTTACTAAACATTTTCTGATGATATTTTTATTTAATGTATAAGTTTTTCATAACAAGGAAAATGCCAGATATTTTTTCCACCTCCTCCTCTTCCTCCTATCTATTCCTTTCTCGTCTACCTAAATAGTATTTGTAATTGGCTCCGTTGAACTTTCTACCGGCAAAATCCATTTATCTCAAACTTGTTAGGGATAACATTGTTTACCCTAACTGGTTTAGGTAAAATAATAAATATGTTATCATGGTTTATTAGTTAAAGTGTCTGCAACTTTAACTGTAGGAATGTAATTAAGGGAGTGGTTGTAAAAGCACCATAAAAGAAGCAAGGCATGGCAGCTTGCTCTCTCTGGCTTGATGATCCCTAATTACTGGATAGACTGAAGACTGTGTTTTTTCCCCGACTGGAATGGGAGAGAGAAAGGGCTGTTGATTTATCAACTGTGAGAGGACTGATTTATTGTAAGTGAACTGACATTGGATATTCTACACGGACTTTGCGAATTGAATATCCTTGAATGGACTGGCTAAAAACGATACATGACTAATGGACTGTTATTTTGACTATGCTATAAAACTCTAAATGGAATAAACTATATTTTGATAACACAAGCGTATCTGTTATTTTTACTGTATGTTAACTAACATAAAAACTTATCTCACACATTTATCTGTATGCCTATCTGACTAACGCTGCACATTCTGTTTAGCTTGTCTCCTTAACCCTAGTTGGGGAACCCAGGCTTAACAAAACTGAATAATTCCAAATAGTTTTGCCAATATAAGTTGACTTGCTTATTAAACATGAATGATATATCTTACTGAAATTTGTTGATCTAGAATTTAAATATGTAAGTTAATAAAATTTCCTGGCTTTGCAGGATATTGTGTGTGCTTTTAAATCAATCTGTTATGTATGCAATAAGATTAATAAAGTGTGAGCTTGGAGTAAGTGCAGGGTTCTGGCCCTGCACTTCTGATTGGCTGTTAAGCAGCCAGACCGGATTGGCCCGTTCCGGGGAATCTGATTGGCCCTCAACAGAGAGCTCTTATTAATTATAAGAGCTAGCATTCCTAGCTCGTTATTGGTTAAACGTTACAAGATTTGCCTATATAAGGCAGGTTTTACTGCTGTTAAATTGAGAAAGTCACGATGTAAATAAAGAGCTGGAGTTCACCGTTCAGAGGTTTGTCTCCATTCTTTCTCACCCATGCTCAAAACTTAACACTGGCGACGAAGGTGGATATGGAGATATCTGAACCAACGAAACTTCGAAGAACACCGAGCACATAACAGACGACGCCAACAACGGAACCATGTCCGGCGGCATCGTACCACCCACTCCATTCGATCCAACACAAGAGGACTGGGAGTCCTACATGGATCGCTTCCAAATGTTCCTAGAGATGAACAACTTAAAGGACGCCACACCAGGAAAGAAACGGGCGGTGTTCTTAACGCATTGCAGTCCAACCGTATTTAAGATGGCTAAAGCACTAGCCAAACCCCGAGAAGTGAAGGCCATGGATTGGGACGACCTCGAACCTATCCTGCGAGACCACTATGCTCCGACCATGCCTACGCTCATGAGATGCCACGAGTTTTATCAAAGAAGCCAGCGAAAGGAGAAAGCGTGGCCGACTTCATAGCAGACCTCCGAAATTTGGGAGGCCTCTGCGGATTCACCGATCTAGAAGAAGCACTAAGAGATTGCATAGTTCTGGGATTAGATGCGCCAGGCGTCCAAAGCAAGCTGATGGCGAAAGGCAACATCAGCCTTGCCGACGCCATCGCCAATGCTACCGCAGTGGAAGCAAGCAAGAAGTCGGCTGCACAACTACACCAAAACTACACTCCGGTACCACCACCGGCCAGCGAAATCTCACCTAGTTCAGAAGGGCAGCTCGCAACAACGCACCATGAGGACCTCTCTTCATCGTCAGACAGCGACGAAGAAGGGGTCCATCGACTGAGGTCTGACCGGGACCCTCACCCGAAGCCCTTACGCCCTTGCGCTGGCTGTGGAGCCAACCATGCCAGGTCCGAATGTAAATTCCGCGACGCACTCTGCCATGAGTGCGGGAAACGAGGCCACATCGGATGGGTCTGCCGCAGCTTGTCAACACCCAGCCAGGCCTCAAAAGGGGCTATCGCCAATCGACAGGAAACCGTCCTGTAAGGTGAGAGCCAGTAAACCACTCCTACAGAAATCGAGCCTTGCAGAGAGAAGAGGCTCACCATACTATCACTATAGGTCACACCTCAGTTTTGGACACTAAGAAAATCCGAGTCACGGTAGCCATCGAGAACCAGCTTTGCCACATGGAGGTCGACTTGGGATTGTCCCTCTCGATGGTGTCTTGGAAGACACTCAAGCAACTCATCCCCACAATTCAATGCCAAGATCTCCATTTCCAACGCCTCATCCTCAAGGACTACCAGGGAAATCGAATCCCCGTCATTGGGTCCTGCCAAGTCCGAGTCTCCTTCAAGAAGCACCCAGCGTACTTACCTTTAACGGTCATCGATAGATATAGGCCTAGCCTACTGGGCCTCCAATGGTTCGCGCCACTCGGCATTGAAGTGGCCGGCGTAAACCGAGTTGGTGGCTGTGACTGGGAGGAAGACCTTATCTCTGAGTTCAGGGACGTCTTCGCGGACAGCTTAGGTGAGTACAAGGGGACCCCGATCTCATTCAGCCTATATCCAAAAGTAGCTCCCATTCGCTTGAAGCCCCGTCGAGTTCCGTTTGCCTTAAAATCGAAAATCGATGAACAACTCAACAAACTGATAGCTCAGGGGGTGTTGGAGCCCATCGATCACTCCCCATGGGAAACCCCTATTGTTACACCCATTAAGCCAGATGGGTCAATCCGAATTTGTGGGGACTACCGGGCCACCTTGAACCACGCCCTGCAGCAGAATGCGTATCCAGTTCCGGTGGTGCAGCACCTCCTCCATTCCCTGGGGGGCAGAAAAGTTTTCGCTAAATTGGATTTAGCTTAGGCATATAAGCAATTACCAGTAGATGAAAAAATGGCACAGGCCCAAACTATTGTGACGCACCGAGGTGCCTTTAAATGTACCCGGCTGCAATTCGGAGTTAGTGTAGCCCCAGGGATCTTTCAGAGCCTTATGGAAAGGTTATTGCAAGGAATTAAGGGCGTGGTCCCCTATTTTGACGATGTATTAATTGCAGCCCCTACCAAAAAAATCTTACAGGACGAATTAAAATTAGTCCTAAAAAAATTCCAAGAAGCCAGTCTTAAGGTTAAAAAAAACAAATGTAAATTTTGTACTGACAGTGTTGAGTTTTTAGGGTACCTGATTGATAGCCAGGGCATTCACCCTACCGAAAGTAAATTAAAAGCGATCAAAAACGCTCCCAGGCCACGAAACAAGGCTGATCTCCAGGCGTTCCTAGGCCTCATCAATTTTTTTTCTGTATTTTTACCGTACAAAGCAACTGTCACTGAACCGTTACACCAATTGTTAGATAAAAAAGCAATTTGGTTATGGGGTTACCGTGAAGAACAGGCGTTCCGAAATGTTAAAAAACTGCTCACTTCTGACTCTGTACTCATGCAGTATAACGAGACTTTGCCGTTAGTTATAACCTGTGATGCATCGCTTTTCGGGGTGGGCGCCATTTTGAGCCACGTACTGCCTAATGGGAACGAAGCCCCTGTTGCATATTTTTCAAAGACTCTTTCAAAAACGGAGCGGAACTATGGACAAATTGATAAATAAGCCCTCGCAATAGTCTCAGCTGTGAAAAGATTTCACGAATACGTGTATGGCAGGGTTTTTACTATTGTAACTGACCACAAACCGTTGCTAGGGAAAATAGCCAGAGATAAGCCGACTCCCTACATATTTTCCCCTAGGATGACCCGATGGTCAGAATTCTTAGCTGCTTATAACTATCGGCTGCAATACCGCCCGGGGAAAGCCATTCCCCACGCCGACGCATTGAGCCGAGCACCGCTTCCAGAGACTCTTGATGATCCGGCACCAACGGTAACCACGTTGCAAATCGAGGCACTCAACTCGCTGCCACTGACCACTTGTGACATCGCGAGAGAAACCAAATGCGACCACACCCTAGCACGAGTCCTAGGCTGGGTAGAACGCGGATGACCATTGGACCAAGTATCAGATGACTTCACACCATTCAAGTCTTGACAGAACGAGCTCTTCTCCCAGAAAGGCTGTGTCATCTGGGGCGATAGAGTCGTTATCCCAGAACGGCTCCGAAAAGCTTCTGCTGAGAAGTTTGCATGATGGCCACCCCGGCATCGTGCGAATGAAAGCCCTTGCATGAAGCTACGCATGGTGGCCGGGCATTGACAAGCAAATCGAACATTGGGTTAAAGCTTGTCCCAAATGCCAAGAAGTCAGCAATGCCCCACCGAAAGCCATGCCTACTGAATGGGAGACACCACGTGGACCTTGGTCCCAAATTCACCTGGACTTCGCGGGGCCAACCAAGGGCCACACCTTCCTGCTTACCGTCGATGCCTACTCAAATTGGCTCAAAATTCATCGCATGACGACAACGACCTCCGAGGCGGTTATTAAGATTTTAAACAGCCTCTTTGCAACCCACGGATTACCAGACGTCCTGGTATCCGATAACAGCCCACAATTTACTGCACTAGCATTCGAGCAGTACCTCGCTGACCGCGGCATCCGCCATGCGCTCACCTTGCCTCTGCACCCTGCAACCAATGGCCGAGCAGAACGCATCGTCCAATTTGTGAAGAAAACCTTGAAAAAGGTAGACTACGACAACATTGACGACAAGGTCAATCAAATCCTCTTCTTGCAACACATCACCCCACCTCGCGTCACCAACAAAACTCCCGCTGAACTGCTAATGGGACGAAAGCTCCGCTCCCACCTCGACTGGTTGCACCCGGCTTATGAACTGGAGAAACCACAAAAAACCTATCGGGTGACCTGTTGTGGATGGAAGTGACAGTAGTACATGTAACCAGATCCTACCTTGTGCAATGCCTTGACGATAAACTTTGGAAATGGCATATCGACCAATTACGGTCGCGGTTTGCAGTGGCCAGTCCGCAACTCCCCTATGACCGAACTGAGGGGGGGGAGGTACAGAAGAAGATGACGTCCTAGAAAACCCGTTCGAAGGAAACGATGATTTAATAGAAACTCAGGAAGCGGAGCCGGAGGGAGAAACGTTTGCACCTAAGGGAATTGCAGAAAATGTGGGCAACGATGTAGAAGTGAACTCTGAACCAGAGGCAGCCCCACTGCCAAACAACGATCTTCCTCAGCAGGATTGCAACCAGCTGATACAACAAAAATCAAAGAGACTAAAAAGACAACCGTCCTATTTAAGGGACTATGTAACTGCGCCCTGAAATAAGAAGCCAGGGGGAAGGGGGTGTTGTGTATGCAATAAGATTAATAAAGTGTGAGCTTGGAGTAAGTGCAGGGTTCTGGCCCTGCACTTCTGATTGACTGTTAAGCAGCCGGACTGGATTGGCCCGTTCCGGGGAATCCGATTTGTCGTGTCCGCGAAAAAAGGTTCTGAGTCGGTGACTTTCGTTAACAGCTCTTTATTTCCAATAGTTGAACCGAACCGGCAAAAGGCAAAAAGCCTCCGGCTTTTATACCTTTTGCCGCGGCGGCCGCGGCCAATGGCAGCGATTCAAGTCTCCCGCTCTTGGTTTGAACCAATCGCGGGAGACTTCAATCGGGCCAATCGGCGCGGCTCGCCTGGCCAATCAGAAATCCCCGCGCCTTAGCCAATCAAGGCACAGGGATTTCGAGTAGTCCATTTTAATACATAACACCCCTCCCCTCTTGGTACGGTCCTTCACGTAGTGTAGTCACGCAGGTAGGCGGGGCTCCGTCGGGTCCTAGTTGACCTGCGCAACTCACTTCCTTGTTGTAACTCGGCCGGAGCGGTCATCTTTTTGGCTGCTCCTGGCTCTGTGAGAACCGGCTGGATGATCGGGCCGGTTCTCTCGCCGTGGCTCCCGCCTGGGCCTACCGGGTCGGTTGAGTCACGGATTTCGCCGCTCCCGCTTGGCTTCTCCGAGTCGGTAGAGTTGGCCGGACGGCTCTTCTCCGGATGGGACTCGCGAGGGCTGCGTTCCGGTGAGTTTTTAAATTTAATTTTCTCCTGCGTTTGTCTTACCGGGTATTCCCTCCCCCCTTGGTTCGTGTCTTGGGGGTTGAGGTCAGTCATTGCTCGTGACCGGAGCTGGTCGATATGTCGTTTCCAGGCTCGCCCATCGATGGTTTGGAGCCGGTACGACCGTGGGCCAGTGATTTGGGTTATGACGGCTGGGATCCATAGGGGGTCCCCCGTCATGTTTTTGGCGTAGACCAAGTCACCTGGTTCAAAAGTCCGGTACCTGGAGCTTGAGTCTGGGGGTCGCTCCGGGTTATAGGTTGGGTGCAGACGATCGAGTGGGGACCGCAGCTTTCTGCCCATCAGGAGCTCTGCAGGGCTTTTGTTGGTTGTGGTATTGGGTGTGATGTGCTGTATGAAAAGTAGTTTGTTGATTTTTTCGTTGATCTCCCCGTGGTCCATTTTCCGGAGGGTCTTTTTTGTAAACTGGACCATCCGTTCCGCCCTACCGTTCGCCGCCGGATGCGCCGGTGCTGTCAATGCGTGGCGGATACCTCTCTCGGCCAGGAACCGTTCGAGTTCGATGGAGGTGAATTGGGGCCCGTTGTCTGAGACAATGACGTCTGGGAGGCCATGTGTGGAGAACAGTTTACACAGCTCTTTAATGACAGCCTCTGTGGTGGTGGATTTCATGTCAGCCACCTCTAACCAATTTGAGTATGCATCGACTGTGATTAGAAAAGTGTGTCCATTTGTGGGGCCAGCAAAGTCTAAGTGGATTCTGGACCAGGGTCCCCGTGGTATTTCCCAGTCCCGGATAGGTGCTGTGGGTGGGCTGGATCTGGTTTCCTGGCACCGGTGGCATTTGGCGACCCATGCTTCAATTTGTTTGTCCATCCCTGGCCACCAAGCGTAACTCCTAGCCAGGGCTTTTGTCCTGACGATGCCAGGATGACCCTCGTGTAACATCTCTAGGACCCTGTTTTGCAATTTGCCTGGAATTACCACCCGATCACCCCACAGGATGCAACCTCTTAACAGTGAAAGTTCAGTCTGGCGCTGCCGGAATGTTTTAAAAGTCTCGTCAATGTCTCCTTCCGGCCAGCCTTTTTCTAACCAATGTAAGATTTGCGCCAAATGTCTGTCCCTAATGGTTTCTCTGGCAATATCAGATGCGGTTATGGGCAAACTCTCGATACTCAGGGTGTTTGTTGTTGGTGCGGGGTCAGGGTCAGAGTCCGGCAAGGGCGAGCGGCTTAAAGCGTCCGCGTGCGAAATTTTCTTACCTGGCTTGTGTAACAGTTCGTAGCTGTAGGCTGCCAGGAATTCAGACCATCTTGTCATGCGGGGCGACAAGATGTTTGGTGTAGCACGGTTTCCAGCGAGGATGCCCAGCAGTGGTTTATGATCAGTGACTATTTTGAATGGGCGGCCGTACAGGTACTCGTGGAAACGCATAACGGCGGCAACTATAGCCAAAGCTTCTTTGTCCAGCTGGCTATAGTTCCGTTCCGGTTTAGTCAGAGTTCTGGAAAAAAATGCGATAGGTGCTTCTCTCTGGTCTGGGAGGGTATGGCTGAGGACAGCGCCGACGCCGAAAGGTGATGCGTCGCAAGTGACAGCTAAGGGCAAAGTCTCACTGAATTGCATCAGGACGGCGTCGGAGGTGAGGAGGTCTTTGGTTTTCTGAAAGGCGGCTTGTTCTCGTCTCCCCCAAGTCCATGCTGCCTTTTTGTCTAGGAGTCTATGTAAAGGTTCCGCCGCCGTTGCCTTCTGAGGTAGGAAGACATTATAAAAATTTAGTAAGCCTAGGAATGCTTGTAGTTCTGTTTTGGACTTCGGGGTGGGGGCTTCCTTGATGGCTTTAACTTTTTTAGTTGTAGGGTGGATGCCCTGCCGGTCTAGGAGGTAACCCAAAAACTCTATTTGCTGTGTACAAAGTTGGCATTTTTCGCGTTTGACTTTAAGTCCTGTTTCTTTAAATTTTGTTAAGACTTGTCTTAATCGGTTTTCTAATTCGGCTTCGTTTGGCGCCGCTATTAATACGTCATCGAAATAGGGCACCACCCCCTTGATGCCCTGTAGTAAACGTTCCACTATGCCTGGTGCCACGCTGACTCCAAATTGGAGTCTGTTACACTTGAAGGCCCCCCGGTGTGTCACAATTGTTTGGGCTTCTGCCGTTTCCTCGTCCACAGGCAGTTGCTGGTATGCCTGGGCGAGGTCGAGCTTGGCAAAAAATTTTCCCCCTCCCAGTGAGTGCAGTAAATGTTGCACTATTGGAACTGGGTAGGCGCTTTGCTGTAGCGCGCTGTTTAGGGTGGCCTTATAGTCCCCGCAGATTCTCACGGACCCGTCTGGCTTTACTGGGGTCACTATAGGGGTCTCCCATCTGGCGTGGTCTATCGGTTTTAATACCCCTTGTTTGACGAGTTTGTTGATCTGCTCGTCAATTTTTGGCTTTAAAGCAAAGGGCACCCTTCTAGGTTTAAGCCGCTTGGGAGGAACCCTTGGGTCTAAATCAAACGAGATAGGGGGCCCCTTGTACTTGCCCAAGCCTCCATCGAAGACCTCCTGGAACTCCTGGACTAGCCGCTGTTCCCAGGCTTCAATGGAGACTTGGTTGACACCTGTCAGCGCGATGTTAAGCGGGGCGAACCATTGCAGACCCAGCAGGCTCGGGCGGTCACGATCGACTATTGTGAGCGGCAGTTGTTCGGTGTGGCCTTTGTAGGTTATGTTAAAGTTCTTGGTGCCCACTACCGGAACGCGATTACCTTGGTAGTCTTTTATGATGATTTTCTGGGCAAGCACGTTTTTTCTTTGTAGAGTAGGCACTAGTTTTTTTATTTCGCGCCATGCAAGCATGGAAAGGTAGGACCCGGAGTCCACTTCCATTTTGCATGGCCGGCCTTCGATGTGGACTTCTACGTGTACCTTTCTGGCGCCGTCGGAGATGGCGTGGCCGATGGTCACCGTCTGGTGGGTTTCTTCTTTCCGCCGACCGTCGCCGCTTCTTTGAGGTCGTTGCTTCTGGTCCCATCTACCTGCTGGCTGGCGCTCTCTGGCTCTGGGTGGGGAGCTCTCTCTTCTTCTGTCCTGCTGTTCCCATTTTGGCGGGCTGCGGGTCTTCTTTTGGCGGCAAACTCGAGCGATGTGGCCCCTTCGGTCACAATGCCTGCAGATAGCATCAAAGAAATGGCATTCAGACCTGGGGTGGTCGCCGCCGCACCCGGCGCAGTTGGTCCTCGACCTACGACTGTTTTGGCTTCGTTGGTTTCCGCGTCCCGTCTGCACGCGATGTATGTCCTCCTCATCATCTGACGTGCTGGAGGTTGACTGGTAGTCGCCGTAGTGTGCGGTTGCTTCGTTTCTTGCGTCGGCCGACCTCGCGGGGTTGTTGTTTCCGCCCTTCGCGTCGGATCTTCGCATGGTGTCTGCTGACGTGCGGGTTGCTTCTGCGGCTGCGGCTGCGGTGAGGGCATCGGCTAGGCTGATGTCGCCTTTGGCCATAAGTCGGCTCTGGAGTGTCGGATCCCACAATCCGAGTACGAAACGGTCTCTTATGAGACTATTCAATCCTTCAAACTCACAGAGTCCACCTAGGCGCCTTAATTCAGCGACGAAGTTGCTCAGTTTTTCGTCTGGTCTCTGGTTTCTTCGGTAAAATTCATTTCGTCGTATTAGGATGGGGACCTCGGGGGCGTAATGGCACCTCAGTATGGGTTCGAGGACGTCCCAATCCATGGCAGTCACGTCTGCCGGTTTGGCCAATGCCTTGGCCATCTGGAAAACCTCTGGTCCACAATGCGTAAGGAAGATGGCGCGTTTTAGCGGGCCCGGGGCGTCCTTCATGCCGGCACATTCCAGGTACATACGGAATCTATCCGAGTACGATTCCCAGTCCTCGGCGGCGGGGTTGAAGGGGGCGGGCGGTGCTATCTTCGCCATTTTGCTGTCGCTAGTTCTTAGATGGACACGGGGTTCGGTTCAGGGGCGAGATCCCATCCTCGTCGCCAGTGTCGTGTCCGCGAAAAAAGGTTCTGAGTCGGTGACTTTCGTTAACAGCTCTTTATTTCCAATAGTTGAACCGAACCGGCAAAAGGCAAAAAGCCTCCGGCTTTTATACCTTTTGCCGCGGCGGCCGCGGCCAATGGCAGCAATTCAAGTCTCCCGCTCTTGGTTTGAACCAATCGCGGGAGACTTCAATCGGGCCAATCGGCGCGGCTCGCCTGGCCAATCAGAAATCCCCGCGCCTTAGCCAATCAAGGCGCAGGGATTTCGAGTAGTCCATTTTAATACATAACACGATTGGACCTTAACAGAGAGTTCTTATTGGTTATAAGAGCTAGCGTTCCTAGCTCGTTATTGGTTAAACGTTATAAGGTTTGCCTATATAAGGCAGGTTTTACTGCTGTTAAATTGAGAAAGTCACGATGTAAATAAAGAGCTGAAGTTCACCGTTCAGAGGTTTGTCTCCATTCTTTCTTGCCCATGCTCAAAACTTAACACAATCCTGTACTTCTTTGGATTAAAAATAGTGCCAGGAGTAATGAGCTAATTTTACCTAAACATTTTTTCAATAGATGTGCAAGTTGGGGAAAAAATAATCTATCTTGCTTTTAATAGGATTCACATTTTATCCAGCATATTTGTATGTTCCATCTGTTTTTATATCAACTTACCTTAAAAAAAAAACCTGTATACAATATTTCATAGTTATTTACATGCACACAAAGATGTGTATATATTATTTCCTGCAATTTTCCCTGTATGCTCACTTTTTGCAAACACTCTCCTGATACATGGTTTGAAAATACTATTTCCTAAACAGCAGATTTTTTTGTACATATTATTCCTTTTTGTATGCATCTTAGTATGCATTATTTTACTGCAAGAACTGAATTAAGTATATTTAAACAATTAAAAGAGAATTTGTCTTTTGCTTTGTATATTACTGTGATTCACAAAGCATGGCTTAGCTGAGTTAATTTTAAATGTGACCCAAATAAATTCATCCACCTTCTTTGGAGATTCCTCTTTTATCATAAAGAAATATAACAAATATCAAGAGAAGACTGGGGAAACGGGGACAGGATGAAAAAAAATTATTTCAATAATATTTGTGAAAGTTCTCGACACAAGATTTTATAAATAACAAGGAAAAAGTGAATGGCACATTCAGTCAATAATATTTATGAAAATTAATTTCATACTTTTAAAATCATGTAGAGTTCCAACGCCCAAGACATTTAATTAGTAGAAAATAAATTCTTACGGTATATATCAAATAGTCTCTGGCACCATACAGAATTTTGGACTGGCAAAAAAACCCCAAACAAGCACAGGAGTGTGGATGTAATAGCAATTCCTTAAAACAGCCATCTATTCTCAATGTCACAGAGAAGCCATTTACAAACACCAATTGTTACCAAAACTGTGATTTTAAGGAATTACAGAAGGATGCTAAATTCCGAAGTCCTGCACAGCAATATAGTCTAAAAGTTATAGAACCATCAGGCATACTCCTGCGAGTAAATATAAGGAGTATAAAATGATTAAATGAAGACTGAGGTTAAGGAAGGCAGAATTATTTCTAAGAATCAAACAAGAAAGCTACATTTTACAAAATAAAGCTCTGGTTACCAAGCTTTAAAAAGGAAAACTTCTAGTTTCATAACTCATTGTAAAAGTGCTTTAGATTTTATTTTTCCAGGATGAAGTATCTCTGCTACTTTTTTCATCACTGCTGCTTGCCAGCTAGTCTGACTTCTTAATATAAACTGTTCTCATACTGTCCAACATAAGTGTTCGGAAACTTGGGAGGCAACAGGATGCTAAAAAAAAACCTAGATATTTAAACAGTTCCCTTGGCTACATTGTCACTAAGGTACAACTATTAAAATTTCATCAAAATATTCTTCTCCTTTAGAAAAACAAATATAAATTCAATGAGAATGATCACAATATTGAAGAATAAATCTTTGACACAGGACTATTAAAAACTGAGTGTGCTGATTCACTGCATTCTCTGATTCTCAGCTTTCTTATTCCCTTTAGGGTAGCAGAATCAAAGCGCCAGCAGCAAATCTTTCATTATGTTCAGTATGCATTATGGGGCACCCACTGTGAAACCATATGTCAGGTTTTTGACTAACACATCACACTTTTAGTTTAAACTCACCAGGAGGTCTCTGCTAGTATCTGGCTCTCTGCTAACTGTGATAAGACATCTCTAATAGGAATAATATTGATAAAGGAAATCTTTGGGAAATTTGGCTTAGTTTTATCTGAACTATTTCACTATTTAAGTTTTCCTAAGCTTAATTAGATCTTATGCGTTACTTATTCACTTACTTTTCCAAAGGGCTTGCTGTTCTAGAATAGCTTTCTTGTTACTTCTAGGTTACCAACAGAGGTGGTATTCAGCAGGTTTTGACTAGTTTTGGAGAACTGGTAGCGGAAATTTGGAGTAGTTCGGAGAACCGGCAAATGCCACCTCTGACTGGAGATTTTGCAGTATCCTTCTCCTGCCATGCCCACATAATTGGTAGTGAAAAATTTGAATCCCACCACTGTTTACCAAGTCTAGAATCAGATGGGACTGAGCCTGTACATTAGTTATGTTCATTTGTGATTGATTTGTCTGCATTTACCCAGGCTGCTTGTTCTGTTCTGTTAGTTTTTCTGTTTTTCTATTTTCTGTTAATATTTGAGCGATCCAGAATAATGAATTTGAGATGGGAGGCCGTATAAATTCCATGAATGATTATGCCAGGCTTGTCCCAGCTTGAGCATTTAGGGGAAACAAGACCCTCAATTTGTAGCAAAAGGTATACTTTTACTAAAACCGGTAATAACATAAGCAAAGCTAGATCTGAATATTCGTACTCAAAACTTGCCTTTCATCACTTTTTTGGGCTTTCCCCCCTTGGCCAGTTCACCAGTGTCCAATAATATCTGCATTTGGTATTTTGGAAACTGCTGTTTGGTGCCTCTTTGGTGTAGTTTTGCATTCTCACACTCATATCATCAGTGGTGGTATTCTACTCGTTCAGCCCGGTTCTGCCGATGAGCAGCGGGGACCGTACTGGTTTTCTCCACCACGCTGCTGTTGGGGCCACATGCCCACTGGGGTCCCATACTCACTTTTATTCCCTGCTTTTGAAGCGCAGCTGATAAATACCACCTGTGCCACGCAGCAGCTGCTGAAGTGACAGGGAGAGTGCAGGCTTGCAGGACGTCAGTTGAAATACCTCTGCACCTCTGCACCAAGTGTGCATTGGTGTGCCCACCAAGACACACACACCAAACTGGTGGTAAAAATCTTTGAATCCCACCACTGACTTGGATGTGTTGGTCTATTTCAGATTGCCACCTCCTGTCATTCTGTCATCCCTACCCCACATTCCCTTTCTTCCCCTTTCTGCATTTTATGGCGGTATGCCAGCAAAGCAGGCTGAAACATTTACAATGGCAGATCTGACAGAATGAATAAATGAATGATTGAGTGAATGAATGAATGAATGAATGAATGAGTGAATGAGTGAATGAATGAAACACTGTCAATCAAGACTGTACTTTGCATATTTATGCCTTTGTAGACTAAGTGGCTGATGAGACAGTAACTTCTTAATCATTGTACCAACTGTAAATATGCAAACCATGAAGAAATCCCTTTAAAATATATTATTTATAATATATATTTATGTCTTGCTTATCTCTCTCACTTTTTGGTTTTTAGTTACTGTAAATAAATTCAAGATTTAGTAAAATAAACATGCACAATATTAATCCACAAGCAGAGGAGCAGTATTGTAGAAAGTTGTCAATCCCATTGAAACCCTTCTGGCATCTCAGATTATGCACTTTTATTAAACACTTTGGATTGAATGTGAAAGATGTGCTTCTTTACTTAAATGTTTTTAGCTTCCAGATTAGGGACATTTTCCTTTGCAACAATGCATTTAAAATGATAGCATACTTTCTGGCAGATGCCTTCTCTGTCATTGTTAGCAAAGACAAAACATATAAAAGTATCAAGACTGCAGCTGTGGAGGTAGTTAATAGTATTAAGTATCTTGGGGTGCAGATAACTAACAATCTGTCTTGGTCTCTTCATACGTTATGTTTAGTGAAGCGTGGAAACTAGCATTTGCAATTTCCTGCGTTGGATGAGGAGAGCACCTCCTTCTCCTTTCTTCTTCTGGCCACTTTTTATAAAGGCACTATTGAGAGTGTTTTAACAAACTGCAACCACTGTTTGGTTTGGTGGCAGCAGTGCCGCAGATAGAAAGTCCATGCAGAGAGTGGTAAGGACAACCGAGAAGATTATAGGAAGCTTAAAAGTACTATATGTGCTTAGAACCAGAGGTGGTATTTAGCAAGTTCTGACCAGTTCTGGAGAACCGGTAGTGGAAATTTTGAGTAGTTCGGAGAACCAGCAAATACCACCTCTGATTGGAGATTTTACAGTATCTTTCCTCTGTCACACCCACCAAGCCATGTCCACAGAACCGGTAGTAAAAAATTTTGAACCCCACCACTGGTTCTGACCAGTTCTGCAGAACTAGTAGCGGAAATTTTGAGTAGTTTGGAGAACCGGCAAAGACTGGCCCGCCCCTATTTATTCTCTGACTGGCAAGTCCCAGCTGATTGGCCAGGTCTCCTTTTGTTGCCCTGTACAGGAGAACGGAGCTGAAAAGCAGGTTAGTGGGTGGCGAGGGAATGAAGATTTTGCAGTATCCTTCCCCTACCCATCCATGCCTACTAAGCCACACCCATCAAGCCACAACCACAGAACCGGTAGCCCACCACTGGTGAGAACTCAGAATATTGTTATAGGCCCCACACACCCACTTCACAATGTTGTTTCTGTTGCTCCCCTTTGGAAGGAGGTTTCGAAGTATCTATGTATACATTTGAATTAGACTTGTGATGTTTCTCTGTGTCATATATGTGGGTATATGTGGGTATAGGCATAATGGTTATCCTTTGAGATCTGAATGCAACAAAATTACATTTTAATGTATGCTGATTAGTGTAAATTTAAAGTGACAATAAAGATTCTATTCTATTCTATTCTATTCTATTCTATTCTATTCTATTCTATTCTATTCTATTCTATTCTATTCTATTCTATTCTATTCTATTCTATTCTAAAGATGCTTGGCTTTTCAAACATGCTAGTATTAGACTCTGCTCTGAATGGCGCCTTAATGTTCTAACCTGTGGGATCCAATGCTGCTGAGTTTGATTATTGAAAACCTCAAGGCTAATGTCTATGGAGATTCTTAGTGATCCAGGTCACAGTTGTTCCAAAGGTGTTTTTTCAGAAGGCAATTGGACTTCGTTTTTCCTTGACATTTTGCCTTTGAACAACTAGGAGGAAAAATAAAATCCTTGCCTTTTGAAAAAAACAAAACAAAACACCTTTGGGACATGGCTAACATTGTAATTTTTTCTCCTTCTTTAATCAGCAACCAGTATTTCAAACACCTTGAACACTGCTGCTGTTCCTATGATTTTATTATTTTTTAAAAAATCTTCATTTACATGCTGTATATCAAAAAAAAAAAAAAAAAACCTAAGCAGGCAATAAAGACAAGCAATAAAATATAAAGACAAGCATGACTTTTGTGCTTTTCTATTTATATTACTATTGTTTTGTTCATATTCTAATCCAGTTGTTAATCAACCTCTTAGCTTATCACATATTTATTTACGCTAAATTCTACTACATTAAATGTGTTTCATAATCAAAGAGATACATAAGAGCTTCCTGAAGAAAATGAAATTGTTTACAAGGTTATTAGGTCATGGATATAATACACATATATAACAGCACTGCTATATTCTAGTTCCTAATTATTATAATCCCCAGAAACATTAGGTAGAAACGATGAACTGGTTTTATAAAACACAAATACTATGTGTTCAGGTTTATGTTAACATTCCTAAAAATGAATAGTAAAGCAAATAATAATATAGTCCTTCGCTTAATGGGACTCCAATACAACTTTTCACTAATTTTCAATTTTGCTAATATTCTATAGCTGCATACTTACTTTCAGAAAAATAAGTAGAAAAGTAATGTAAAATATTTTGGGAAAAGAACAAGATCTCAAGATAAGTTGTGTATGTGTATATACATACTTGTTTCCATACATATTTAATAAAATACCCAATCTCCAATCCATGTGCAGCATTTGATTTATAATCTGCAAATGATTCAGTCCTTTGGAATGAAAATGTAGCCCAATTTGGATTATAAATAAGCCAGTTAGAAAGCCTTTGGAAAAAGAGATGAAACTAAAATAGGCTTAGCTGGTTTCTCACCAGCCTTTGACCTAAATACACTCTCTGGCAAACATAGCTTTAACAAAATGAAGCACAGCGAACTACTGTTCTGAAATATATTCTCCCCTTCTTACCATCACCCAAGCATTTAATTCAGTTCTTGTGGGTAGATGTCTAGTCCTGCAACTTTCATTCCACCTGTGTACCAAATTAAATCATAAAGAAAGCTATTAAGTACTTGGACATGGGTCGGAGTAAATGGAGACAGCCTCTGAATGTGAACTTTCAGCTCTTTATTGCATAGTGACTTCTCAAAAACAACAACAGTGAACTCTGCCTTATATAGGCAACCCTTGTGAGAATTGTCCAATAGCGAGCTGTGAACGCCAGCTCTTTTAACCAATAATAATCCTCTGTTAAGGGCCAATCGGATTCGTAAGAACTAACCAATCCGATCTGGCCGCCTAACAGCCAATCAGAAGTGCAGGGCCAGAACCCTGCACTTTACCTCAAGCTCATACTTTTATTAACTATGGTACATACACAACACCCCTTCCCCCTGACTTCTTAATTACAGTGTAGTTATATAGTCCTTCAAATAGGACGGTTGTCTTTTGAGTCTTTCGGATTTTCGTTGGACTGGTTGATTGCAATCCTGTTGAGGTAGATTGTTGTTTGGCCGTGGATCTGCTTCTTGCTCAGGTGCAATTTCTTGCGGTGCAAACAATTCTCCTTCCTGCTCCATTTCCTGAGTCTCACTTAATTCGTCGCTCCCTTTGAGCAGGTTTCCTGGAACGTCATCTTCTTCTGTACCTCCCCCCCCTCGGTTTGGTCATGGGGGAGTTGTTGACTGGCCGTTGTGAGTCGTGACCGTAATTGGTCGATATGCCATTTCCACAGTCTATTGTCACAGCATTTCACTACGTAGGATTTTGGGCCGGTCACTTGTACTACCGTTGCCTCTATCCATAACGGATTGCCCGATAAGTTTCATGCGTAAACGCGGTCTCCTACCTGGAAGGTGCGATAGCGGCCACTGGATCCTGTTGGCTTTTCCAGTTCGTAAGCAGGGTGCAACCGCTCAAGGTGGGAGCGGAGTCTTTGTCCCATCAGTAGTTCGGTGGGAGTTCTGCCGGTGATGCTATGTGGAGTTATGTGTTGCAAAAAGAGAATTTGGTTGACCTTGTCATCGATATTGTCATAGTCCATTTTTTGCAAAGTCTTTTTAACAAATTGGACCATGCATTCCGCTCGGCCATTGGTCGCGGGGTGCCCAGGCGAGGTGAGCGCATGGCGGATGCCGCGGTCAGCGAGGTATTGCTCAAACGTAAGTGCCATAAACTGTGGCCCGTTATCGGACACCAGGACGTCAGGCAATCCATGGGTTGCAAAGAGTCTATTTAGGATCTTGATCACTGCCTCAGAAGTTGTGGCCGTCATACGATGAATTTCTAACCAATTGGAGTATGCGTCGACTGTCAGCAGGAAGGTATATCCTTTGGTTGGCCCCGCGAAATCCAGGTGGATTCTGGACCAGGGTCCACGTGGCGTCTCCCATTCAGTAGGCATGGCTTTTGGTGGGGCGTTGCTGGCTTGTTGGCAATTGGTACACACTTTAACCCACTGCTCGATTTGCCGGTCCATGCCCGGCCACCATGCGTAGCTTTGTGCAAGTGCTTTCATCCGCACGATGCCGGGGTGGCCCTCGTGCAGAATTTGTAGCAGCGTCTTCCGGAGTCGTTCTGGGACAATGACTCTATCGCCCCAGATGACACAGCCTTTTTGGGAAAAAAGTTCAGTCTGTCTTGCTTTAAACGGCGCGAAGTCATCTGGGACTTGGTCCAATGGCCATCCGCGTTCTACCCAGCCTAGGACTCGAGCTAGGGTGTGGTCTCGTTTGGTTTCTCTCACGATGTCTCGGGCGGTCATAGGCGGTGAGTTGAGTGTTTCGATCTGCAACGTGGTTGCCGTTGGTGCCGGATCGTCGAGAGTCTCTGGAAGCAGTGCTCGGCTTAATGCATCGGCGTGGGGAATGGCTTTCCCTGGGCGATATTGCAGGCGATAATTATAAGCAGCTTGGAATTCTGACCATCGGGTCATTCTAGGGGATAATATGTAGGGGGTTGGCTTGTCCCCAGCTATTATCCCTAGCAATGGTTTGTGGTCCGTTATAATGGTAAATGTCCTTCCATACACATATTCATGAAATTTCTTTACAGCTGAAACGATTGCGAGAGCTTCTTTATCAATTTGTCCATAGTTCCGCTCTGCTTGTAAAAGAGTCTTCGAAAAGTTTGCAACAGGGGCTTCGTTCCCATTAGGCAGTACATGACTCAAAATGGCACCCACCCCGAAGGGCGAGGCATCACAGGTTATAACTAATGGTAAAGTCTTGTTATACTGCATAAGCACAGAGTCAGATGTGAGCAATTTTTTAACATTCCGGAACGCTTGTTCTTCCCGGTAACCCCATACCCACAATGCTTTTTTATCTAATAACCAGTGTAACGGTTCAGCAACAGTCGCCTTGTGCGGTAAAAATACATTATAGAAATTAATGAGGCCTAAGAATGCCTGGAGATCGGCCTTGTTTCGTGGCCTGGGAGCATTTTTTATCGCCTTTAATTTGCTTTCGGTAGGATGAATGCCCTGGCTATCAATCCGATACCCTAGAAACTCAACACTGTCAGTATATAAGTGACATTTATTTTTTTTCACCTTAAGTCCTGCCTCTTGGAATTTTTTAAGAACACATTTCAAACGATCCTGCAAGATTTTTTTGGTAGGGGCTGCAATTAATACGTCATCAAAATACGGAACCACGCCCTTGATTCCTGTAACAACCTTTCCATGAGGCTTTGGAATATCCCCGGGGCTACACTAACTGCAAATTGCAATCGAGTTCATTTAAAAGCACCTCTGTGCATTACAATTGTTTGGGCTTGGGCCGTCTTTTCATCCACTGGTAGTTGTTGATAAGCTTGAGCAAAATCTAATTTAGCGAAAACCTTTCCGCCCCCCAAGGAATGGAGGAGGTGCTGCACCACTGGAACTGAATACGCATTCTGCTGTAGGGCGTGGTTTAAAGTGGCCCGGTAGTCCCCACAAATTCGGATTGACCCGTCTGGCTTAATGGGCGTTACAATCGGGGTTTCCCATGGAGAGTGATCGATGGGCTTCAACACCCCTTGAGCAATTAGCTTGTCGAGTTGTTCGTCGATCTTAGCTTTAAGAGCGAATGGAACTTGACGGGGCTTCAAGCGAATAGGGGCTACTTTTGGATCTAGACTAAATGAGATTGGGGTCCCTTTATACTCGCCTAAACGGTCCGCGAAGACGTCGCTGAATTCAGAAATAAGGTCTTCCTCCCACTCACAACCACCGACTCGGTTCACGCCGGCCACTTCGATGCCGAGTGGCGCGAACCATTGGAGGCCTAATAGATTAGGCCTATATCTATCGATGATCGTTAGAGGTAAGTACACTGTATGCTTTTTGAAGGAGACTCGGACTCGGCAGGACCCGACCACGGGGATTCGATTTCCTTGGTAGTCGTTGAGGATGAGGCATTGAAATTGGAGGTCTTGGCATTGGATTGTGGGGATAAGTTGCTTGAGTGTCTTCCAAGACACCATCGAGAGGGACGATCCCGAGTCAACCTCCGTGTGGCAAGGCTGGTTCTCGATGGTTACCGTGACTCGAATTTTCTTAGTGTCCAAAACTGAGGCGTGACCTATAGCGATAGTATGGTGAGCCTCTTCTTTTTGCAAAGCTTGATTTCTGTAGGAGTGGTTTACTGGCTCTCTCCGTACAGGACGGTTTCCTGTCGATTGGCGATAGTTGGCCCCTTTTGAGGCCTGGCTGGGTCCTGGTAAGCTGCAGCAGACCCGGGTGATGTGGCCTCATTTCCCGCACTCATGGCAGAGTGCGTCGCGGAATTTGCATTCGGCCCTGGCATGGTTTGCTCCACAGCCAGCGCAAGGGTGTAAGGGCTTAGGGCGAGAGTCCCGGTTGGACCGCAGTTGATGGACCCCTTCTTTGTCACTATCTGATGATGAAGAGAGGTCCTCGTGGTGCGTCGTTAGTAGCTGCCCTTCTGAGTTGGGTGAGATTTCGCCAGTCGGTTGTGTTGCTGGAGTGCGGCTTCGCCGTAATTGTGCCGCCGACTTTTTGGTCGCCTCCGCAGCCGTGGCTTCGGCGATGGCATCAGCAAGGCTGATGTCGCCTTTTGCCATCAGCTTGCTTTGCACGCCTAGTGCATCTAATCCCAGAATTACTCGATTTCTTAGTGCTTCTTCTAAATCGGTGAACTCACAGAGGCCCCCTAAATTCCAGAGGTCCAGCACGAAATCGGCCACGCTCTCTCCTTTTTGCTGGTTTCTCTGATAAAAATCGTGGCGTCTCATGAGTGTAGGCACGGTTGGCACGTAATGGTCTCTGAGGATGGGTTCGAGGTCGTCCCAGCTCATGGCTTTCACTTCTCGAGGTTTGGCGAGTGCTTTTGCCATTTTAAATACAGCTTGGCCACAGTGCGTCAGGAACAGTGCCCGCTTCTTTGCTGGTGTGGCGTCCTTCAAATTATTCGTCTCGAGAAACATTTGGAAGCGATCCATGTAGGATTGCCAATCCTCTTGGTTTGGATCGAACGGAGCGGGTGGTACGATGCCGCCGGACATGGTTCCGTTGTTGGCGTCGTCTTATCACGTGCTCAGTATAGCTTCCTAGCTTCTTAGTTTCAGACGTCTCCACATCCCACCCTCATCGCCAGTATTAAGTACTTGGACATGGGTCGGAGTAAATGGAGACAGCCTCTGAATGTGAACTTTCAGCTCTTTATTGCATAGTGACTTCTCAAAAACAACAACAGTGAACTCTGCCTTATATAGGCAACCCTTGTGAGAATTGTCCAATAGCGAGCTGTGAACGCCAGCTCTTTTAACCAATAATAATCCTCTGTTAAGGGCCAATCGGATTCCTAAGAACTAACCAATCCGATCTGGTCGCCTAACAGCCAATCAGAAGTGCAGGGCCAGAACCCTGCACTTTACCTCAAGCTCATACTTTTATTAACTATGGTACATACACAACAAAAGCTAACTGGGAAATATAACTAAGAAGCTCAGCTTCATTGTGTTTTAAATATTTTTTTTTACTAAAACAAGTTCCACATTTCCAAGGCAAGATTAAAGCTTCTCTATGGAAGACAACAAAACAGTGACATGTGCCTCTCTCTTTTAAAGATTAGTCATCTTAGGATCTATGCTAATTTTTCAAAACAGTTTACAAACATCTAATGCAAGCTGAAAAGTTCTGAATACATTCTTGATTAGGTATAGTACATCCCACAAAGACTTAAACTGGTTCAGACAATTAACTCTCAGCCATAAATTTAGCACAGAAAATACGGCATTGGTACTAGAAAAATATCAGGCTCATTTAAGTTAAAACCCAAGGTTATGTAATGTTACCAGACTTCTGCAGTAGCAGGGGAAGGTGAAAACAGTGCAAATTACTTTCTCGTCATATCAATCAGTCTAGCTGCTCCCAAGCAGGATCATGGACATGCTGTGTTGACTTATTATTGATGCAGAAGAATTTTATTATACATCCCTGCATGTCTTTTTTAATAAAGTTGTTCCCTATGATTTTTCCTCCTTTGAGGATGGGAAGAAAAGTCTGTTTCATGAGGGTTCAGGGGAAAAAATGTTTACAATTAACCCGAGACTGCAGATTACATTCTGAGAAGGTGTGCTGAGAAAGTTCCTTAACCTGTTGGTAAACCCCAGATACCCCCAAAAGGAAGGGAAAATATAATTTGGCATTGAACATTTATTTTCCATTTGAAGTTGAACATGGAAGATAAGCTCTTTAGAATATGTGGGAAAGGATAACAGTATAACATAGTGGTTAAAGTGAGAGAATAGATCTGCAATGACTCAGTTATTGTCCACCTGCTGCTGGAGAAACTCCTTGAATGTCTGGAGCTGAATTTTAGGATGGGGTAAAGAATGAAGAAAAGATGACATAGCCTATGAATGAAGCGTGAAAAATATATTCAGAAGAATGCTTGGATTTGTTTGGTAAGAGGTAAGATAGAGAAAAATGTAGGCTTTCAAGATTCTATTATTCTACTTTGCTAGAATTCCAGCTGTGCCTCTTCTGGACCTGATCTACCTCAAAAGTAGATAAAAGCTGAAACTAGGGGTCTTTGGGCCTGCCCCCTTTGGGTTGTTGATCCTGTGAAGATAAAGCAGAAGGAAATTCTTAAAAGAGAGGAAAGAAAAAGAAAACACAACTTAGAAAGCTTTTTTAAATATTTGATGATAGTTTCATTCTACTCCAAACATAAGATTTGTTGTTTAGCTTTTGTTTTAAATTTAGTGTTTAATTTAATTTTAAATTAAACCACATATAGAATAGAGGAAACTCAGGATTTTGGTACATGCTTGTTCCATATTTCAAAATTACATTGTGTATGCCTCCAGCATTTCTCTGTATATATTTATACACAATTCACACAATTCTAGAAAGAAAAGATTACAAGCAAAATTGTTGCAGCCTTCAGCTGATGGCAGATCCTTTGAAAAATAGAACTCCTGCAGTTTCTCCTTTGGAAGAACATGAGAGGTGACATGGGAAGCCTGAAGCAAAGAGAATTGGATGAAGCGGGTGAGAGAATGTGGGAAATAATAGCTTAGATGGATCGAGGAGAAATTATGACCAATTCAAAAGTGGCACATGTGGCATATCTGTGCCAATCTTCTTGGTAATCTCTTCAAAGAAGCAAATGTCTTTCTGTCTTTCATTCTTCTGCTGTCATTAGTCTTTATTCCTGTCTTGCTTTAAATGGAATTATTTAATTTCTTTCTTAAGCAAAATGATAAAATATGACTTGAGTTTTTCTATCTCAGACATAGGCATAGTCCACAAATCTCCATTAAAGCAAATTGTGTAATGTAGGAATAGGTCTTCGAGAAATAATTTCATGGAAAAGCTATGTAGAAATTTATCTAAAAATGAAGTCAAATTAATGACATTTTTTTTTAAAAAAAATCATTGGATATTAATTGAATTTCTTTGTCAAAATCTGGCCCAACAGATTCTAGAAATATATAAAATCATTTTGCCAGTAATCCATTTCTAAGACCATCTCTGCACTAATTCTTGATAATTTGCCTATACTCAACATATTAATTTTACCAAATACTTCTGATTTATGTGACTTCTGTGACATCATGATTTTAACTTATTTGACAACATTTCATTGAAAAAAAACTTGTTACCTTGAGGAAGAAACATACAATGACACATTTTTTTTAATATAAATATCCTCAAATACCATTATTGTAAAAAAAAGTTCATCAAACTAGAAAATATAATTAGTTGTATTTGATTTTCATGCTGTACTCTGGGCGAGATCCAGTACTTTGTTTTAAGATACATCATATGTCATTTTCATAGCGTGATAATACGTGACAGCTAAAAACCAAAGTCAATTAAGTCTCATTGAACTGCTGTTCAAAATTATGACCATTAGTTTTAAATCACATTTTTGGTTTCCATTCTATAACAACACTGGTTGGCAATAGTGTGTTTGGGGAAGATTAATCCTTGGTTTTCTCCAGATGGAACATACACTTAACAACTTTATCTGAGTCCCATGGCAATAACTAATCACATGAGAGAAAAGCCACTTCCTATTGCATACTGAGAGATAGGATTGCAATAATTATTCCTCTCTGGTTGGGATCCATTAAAATGTCCAACCCTGGAAAGCAAAGTGAATCTGAATATGCACCTTTATCTATCAGTCCCTTTATTTGTGTCTAATATGTTTTGTTATCCACATCCTTCTTGTTTTCCTGGGTCTTTCAGATCATCCTTTTGTATTCTCATTCATCCTCTTCGTCAAGCTCCCCCTTGAAGCTAGGCTTAATAATAGATATGGAGAAAAATTAGTGGAACAACTTTGTAGGAACCCAATTATAACCCAATTATAGGAACCCAGCTGATATTTCAGAATATTGGTTACGGTAATCATTAGGAAAACTATGGTCAGGCTTTGAACTTTGTCCAGGATCCATATTATTTCCTGCAAAATTTGGAAAATAGCTGCATTTATACAGTCTGCATTCTGAGCTCCAAATTAAATCTCATACCTCTGGTTCAGGTAATGTCTTTTCTCAGCAAGCAGGATTTTCTTCTTGCTTCATGGAGTTTGGGAAACAAAAATCTTGTTGAGCCTACCTTCAAAGGCTCTCTCTTTTCCCTGAGGGAATGTCAATATTCAGACTGGCACCAGACATAATAGGCAGCTATCATTAGGGATGTTGCATAGAAAGTCTATTTTTATTGTTACACAGATACATAATTCATTCTATAGTAGAAATATGGCAACAAAAATTAATAGCAACTTCCACCAACCATATTTGCTAGGTAACTCAACATCAGATTTCAAATACCGAAGATTTATATTGAATCTCTGCTAGATATAAACTGAAGCTTCCTTTATAATTATTTAGGAATCTTTATTTCTTCCATTTTAAAAGTTTGCATGGATTTTTGAATCGTGGAACTTTCCTTTAATATGAAAATTAGTTGTGATTCAATTGGAGTAATCATTGATAGATCATAAATTTGATTTTGAATCATTAATTTGATTAAGAAAATTGAATCAGATTGATTTTTTAATCATTAATTTGATTAAGAAAATTGAATCAGATTGATTTTGACAGTCAATTTGATTTGGAAATTTGATCGACTCAGATATGATTCAGACTACTGAATGAAATGTTTGCACAATCCTAAAAATGGCCTTCCTGTTAAAGAAGCTTTGGGTGTCATTGTGCTTTCAAATGAGATTCAAACATTTTTAAAATCAAGCTACACTCTGCCAGCCATTCCGAAGTAATATAGCTGTATAGATTGCTGGCTCTGCTTTCTGCAGAAGCCCTGCTATTTTTATTTTAAATGAAGACAAAAAAAGCATGAAACTTCAATAACTGGCAGTTTCATTACAGCTGCATCTTATGAGCCACTCTTGGGGACACTGAAAAGGTGAAAACTGTAATGTAACAGGAAACTGGCAAAAGTCAAGCCTTTCTGGCTAGTCCAAAATGGTTTGCTTGCTTTTTACCTCCTTTAATTTTTCCCTGATGAAAAGCTGTATTGCAGAGTAATAACTATGCCACAAAATAAATACCTCATAATTGACTGTATGCATAATGGCTTTGGTGGTGGTGGGAAATCCAATGGATTAAGCTTCATCAATTCACAGCTACTGATTTCTCTGCCAACAAACATGGATTTTTTTAAAAAAAAATTACTTTTTTGTTTTGCTTGATTTTCACTTTCAAAAATATTCTCTATAATGTAAATATTTTCCATTGTATAATATTTTTGCAGCATTTAGCTATTTTTAAATAAGGCACATTTTGCAGTTATTGAGCATTATTATATAGGATATTGCTAGAGAGACAGAGAGACAAGAGTAGGAGGGAGAGAGAGGGGAGAGAGAGAAAGGTCTGTTTCCATGGTCTGAGTTCTCATGCATACAAAAACAACTTTACAATATTTTGGCCATTTTGAATAGGTTTTTTTTACTATGGAGATCAGCTGAATTAACTATTGCTCTGACACTGTCAGCACAATCAATTATAAAGTAAGCAACAATAAGCAGAGAAAATATACTCAATCCATAAGCTTTATATCTTAGTCCTTGTAGCTAGACAGTTCATAGGCAACCTTTAAAAAAAACTAAATAAAGTGGGGAACAGTCATAATATATTGGTCTCCTTCGTAAAATAATGTAGAAAATATTTGATATATAAACAAGTGTTTTTGTTATCATTATTCTAGGATAGTATCTTGATTGTTGGGATTATTTTGTGATTAATTTACTTTGCATTTGAATACATTATTTTATGTTTTCATGAATGTAATTATTGCAATTATTAAGCAATCTCAAAAAATAACAACTAAAATGTTACACCAACAATCATAATTAATTCAAAATTGGCTCTATGAAAATTGAAAACTATCTCCATTTTACCCTTTGCTTAATTTGGAGCCCTCTTTCAGCCCCACTATCATTCTGATAGTAATGTAGTTGCGGAGATGGGTACCATCTCATTTTCCTCTTCACAAAACACACTATAGGAGTTTTCATTTTGTTAGATTTTGCAGCAGAAATTCAAATCCAGAAAGCACACACAGATGACTGATTCAGAAGGATTCATTCACTTCTTTATATACATAATAACACTTGAAGTAAAGTTTTACAATACCAATAGTAGATTCTTCTAACATGGTAAAACAAAACACAAGCAGCAGCTTAAGGCTCAGAGTGGATAGCTTAATACAGAGCCACGCCCAGGCTACTTCTAGTTCCAGTTTTCAATTCAGCTCCCATTGGCTGATCTGTTACCATGTCTTTGCCAGTTCGTGAATATTCTGACACATTTGCAATAAAATCTTCACTTTACAAATACTATGGACGAAGGCTGAACATCCAAGGGTATCTTGCAATCAAGACAATTAAAGGCCTGGCAACTAAAACATATGGAGAACGGTTCTTGAGTATGACTAATCTTGAGAAAAGAAGGACTAAGAATGAGATGATAGGAGTATTCCAGTACTTGAGGGGCCGACAGAAAGAAGAGGGGTCAACTTATTCTCTAAAGCACCTGAGAGCAGGACAAGAAACAATGGATGGAAACTAATCAAGGGGACAAGCAACCTGGACAAGCAAGCCGAAACTTCCTAACACTGAAAATAATGAACCAGTGGAACAGCTTAACATCCAAAGTTGTGGGTGCTTCATTACTGGAGGTTTTAAAGAAAAGACTGGACAGCCATTTCTCTAAAATAGTATAGGTCTCCTGCTTAAGCAAAGGGCTGGACTAGAAGACGGCCTAGCTCTATTCTAAATTGAGCTCCCCTTTAGCAATCAAAAGGGAACTAGTTTTTTAAGCATTTTTCTACAAGGACCTTATGCGGTGAGCAATAGACATTTTCTGCAGCCTATTGAACATCAATACTACTCCAATAATTTTAGAGGGAAAAAAAACCAGGATAAACAAATATCTGAAATCCCTTTTGTTTTCATATAAAAAGAAGTCAGCATATGCTAGCCAGCGGAGCATCATTGTTAATGTTCCCACAACACCAGTGCACTTAAACATATTAATAAGCTTGGGAACTATAATTCCCACAAAGGAACATTAAGAAAACTTCGTGGTTAGCTTGTGTAACAATTCAAACAAGACAAAATTTAAAACAAAAACAAAAAACACTGTCAGCAAATGTGAAATACTCCACCAAATTTTATGGCCTTTAAACTGAAGGGAAAATAATTTTCATAGAATCGGTGTGTGTGTGTGTGTGTGTGTGTGTGTGTGTGATCCTCCTTTCTTTATATTATCTCATTGTTTATAGCCAATAGAGGATTGTTTATTTCAGGAGATAATAAAATTTGCAGCATGGTTTGAAGAATTCTTTGGCAAAAGTAAAAAAAAAAAAAGGGCAAACTAAACAAATTTGCCTATGTTTGCAAGTATATTTTAGTTGAGTGGTGTTCAAAAATTATATGATGGTGGGAATTGATGCTTCCCACTACTGTCCATGGTGATTACTTTTCAAATATATTTTTAATATATTTTTCACCCTTTTCTATGTTCAACAGTGTGGTGCCATCAGAATGAATAGAGAAATGCCATTTATCTGTTTCAAGCATAGAATTAATCACCAGAATATGCATAATTAGAAGTAACCTCACCCTACCATAATGACATTGTCCTTGAAATCAATGGAGGTGAAAGCTGTACGTTATGGCACATTTCTATACAAGCTTTAGGTGGAACCCTGATTAGGATTTTATCTCAACATTATAATAAGAAAGTTATGTTAATTTTAGTAAGTATTTCAAACAGTGTATGATCTTACATTAAACATTCATTGAAAACAATGAAATACCAAGTCCTTTGTCTCAGCATTTTCTTTCCTTGATTCAGGTACTTTTAACAAATACTTTACTTGTAAACTGTCCAGAGTTTGTAGATGAGATGGATGGTATCAAAATTTGATAAGTAAATAAATAATCTGACCAGTTAACTATTTCTGTGATTTTAGTAAGAATAAGATTTGTAATGCATTTTTCATTTCAGCATGTATAAATTCTTCCAAATTATTTTCAATCTCTCAACTGAAATCATTGTAAGCAACTTATAGTTGGTTAAAAGGCTTTTTTTAGCTCTTATGCACCTTTCTTCTCCTAAAACAGAGTTGCGTACAATGATTTTGGTTGAGAGATTAAAAATAATTTGAAGGAATTTATACGTGAGGATCAATCTAGATTTTTACCTTAAACTGAGTTAAAGGACAATATTAGAAGTATGTTGGACATTAGAGAAATATAACAAAAATAAGTACATTGATTTTTTTTTTAGATACAGATAAGGCTTTTGATATTTTAAACTCTCCTCCTATTCAAAGTTTTGGAAAATATGAACTTTAAAGAAAGTAGTATGGGAAAGATTGATTTATGCATCACAGAAAGCATAGAAAAATAGTTAAAACTTTCTGGGATACAAAAAGGAACAAGAATGCTTGGTGTCATTCATGTTATTCTATTTCCCATTATTCAGTCACAACTGCAGAAGCTTCTTCGATGAGAAGTAAAACATTTTCAAGGGAAAGCAAACCCCAAGAAATCCAGCTGCCTTTTAAAGAAGCATCTTTGGAAGAACCTTGGCCTGGATGGCATCATTTTTAGAAGATTTTTTCCCCCAAATATAAAGGATAAAGCAATCTATTAAATCTCCTCAGACACCTCTCTTGTTTATTTTAGTTTTAGAAATATTGAATAGAGATATAAAATAAGATGAAAAATTGTGAGAATAAAGATTAATATTGGGGGAAAAGTAAAATATATGGGTATTAGCATGACAAATATGAGTTGTATGTCATTCAAAGTGATTATCCTGTTTGGTTTGGATGAAAGAGCTGATGTAGTTGAGAAATAGAAGACTCTAGAGTTAGAAAGACATGACCTGAGATTTGAATTGAATGGATATTTGTGGTATGATAAAGTAAAGGTTAATGAAAACTTTAGAAATTTTCTTGAATGGAGGACTTAAAACAATTTTATCAATAAAAATTGCTTTTTCTCTCAGCTTATTAAATTTCTGCCTTTTTCCTCTTTTTGCCTTAAATATATTTTTTTAATTTTAATTTCTTAAAGTATGTTCAACTCCTGCCATAAGGAAATCCATGTCAAAACAAAACTGTTCATAATCAATGGTAGCTCCAAATATATCAATCAATTCACAAAAACAAGATAGGACAAAAAGGCAAAGGGTATTTCTAGCTAAATGAATTCCATGCTGTGCATTAGAAACAAAATAGTAACATAATTTACATTAATTTCAAAGGTCCATAAATTGGGATCCTGAAATAAAATACTTGCCTGTCTTTGCTTTTTTTTTTTTTTTTTTCTCAATCCCTAAACATGACAATCATCTTTGAATCCTTCAGAAATGAGAAGATCCTTAGGGAGAAAGACTGCTGACAGGAATAAAGCTACCACAGAAATATCTAAAAGGAAACAAGAAAGGAAATGGGGTGGGGGTGGGGGGCTGGGAGGACAAAATAAATAAATAAATAAATGAATCCCCTTTCCTACTTGCTATCATATTATCTTGCTGAAGTGACTTCTTCACTCCAGGAAGTGTCCCAAAGCATTAAAAGTTTTTCATTCCATGTTTCTCTCCCCACCCTTCTTTTCACACTCTCATACTTTCAAAATGTGCTGAAAATGTTGTCTTTACTAACATTAAACTGATGCCTAAATGTATTCATCAGCAAAATGCATACCACCCAATGCTAATAGTGCCCTCAGGTTCTGGTAACATCTGACTCACAATAGGAATTTATCTAGCTTCCAATATGCAAATAATTTTTGACCGGGCAAGCTTCCTTGCCATTAAGATGGTCTGCTGCTTGTAATTAAATCAACATTTTGATGAGGTCATGGACCTATTTTATTTTTGCACTCTCGGAACTTCTTATGCTCGGTGCTACAAACTGCAATTGCTCTGCATGTTGATTGGGTGGAAAAAAAACAAAAAAACCTGGACCACTTTTTTTAGTCCTATGCATTGAGCGACATCGCTGCCTCACTACTACACTCCTGACCTCTCCTCAGTCCCAAGAAAACTGGTAAATTGATCTTTGACAAACTGCCATCTACAAATTTAATTTTCTCTATTCAAAGTAGTCAAAGTAGCTAGCTGACGATGAAAAGTAGAAAATGTCTGTTTTTTTTTTAATAAGAATGATGATGGTGGTAATAATAATTGGATAAATTCAAATTGCACATTGAACATGTTTGATTTAGTCAATGAATGGATGACATGATGGTTAAATTATGTAATGTTCAACTGCCCTTCTATGATGTAATTTTTAGGGTATGCTTCTGTTAGTCCAATCTGGATCAGAAATATCATATCCACAGAAATAATTTCTAATCCTTTTCTTTTTCCTGTCGACATTTAGCAGCGTAATTTAAAAGTATGCAGTACAGAACTTAAATGTTAAATTCTATTAAAATCAAGTTTTTAAACTGTGCTTTGGTTTCTTAATATGATGCTAAACTTTCCCCAAACAATACCGTAGTGAAATGATATGAACTTGTAAAGCTTAACTATTGCAAGATAAATTGGATATAGATATGCTGTGATTCTTTAATGCTTAAAAACAGAAGTATAACAAGAGAGTAATTTGTGGGCATTTGGGAAAGCTATAATTCAAGAGACTTCTCATGTAGTTGAAGCAGGAACTGCCAGTACTTCAAAGGATATTGTAATGTGTAAAATATGCCTGACTGTCTAAGTTCCTTTCGGGAATTTAAATAAGCTTGCATCATAAAATGTTTGTTTCTGCTGGTAAATTCTTCCTCCAGTTCTATAGCTTTACAGCTTTAGTAAAATTAAATATATTTTAAATGTAATTGTTTTCATGCAACCTCTTTTCAGATCTGAGTTTAAATGAGGTAGCTCTAACGACCGGCTCTTTTTTAGAGAGGATTTAATTTAGTGTCATTTTACCTTGAGAAATTGGCAAGACGCTGTAATAGGTATGAAGCAGTAAATGTAATAGATTTGACGATAAAAATGATTTTAATGTATTTTAAATTCATGTGATGGCTAGAAATCTCAACCTTTCTGAATTATTTGTACTGAAACAAATAGAACAGCAAAGGTAAAAATATATACCGTATATACTCGAGTATAAGTCGACCCGAATATAAGCCGAGGCACCTAATTTAACCACAAAAACTGGGAAAACTTATTGACTCGAGTATAAGCCGAGGGTGGGAAATGCAGCAGCTACTGGTAAATTTCAAAAATAAAAATAGATACCAATAAAAACTTTCACTAGGACAGTTGAGAATAAGTTTGATGTTCACAATTTCCTCTTTGAGAGAGACCAGTAAATAGGGAACAAGAAGATGAAGAAAAAGAAGTGTGTTTTTTCACACTTTTCACACTGCATTGAACAAAAATGGCATCATAGGAACAGGCTTATTCTCAATCCAAAGGTTTGTTTCTGATTTCTTCCCTGATTTAAGGGAAATTTGGGAAATGATCTCACTATCATGAAAGGTTTAATTGATTCACTAACCCAAAAGATGATGATGATAACAGTGGGAGGCAGGAGTCACTATCTCCCTTGCAAGAAAAAAGCAAGAGCCGTTCTTATGATCTCTCCCTCTCTCTCTCTCTCTCCCCGTAATACAGTCAAGCCCTTTCCAGCACGCGCGATCTGCCTTCACCACTTTGCACCTTGCAAATGCAAAATCCTGGGGTTTTTGCATTTGCAAGGTGCAAAGCGGCGGGGGCGGATCCCGCGTGCTGGAAAGGGCTTGACTGTATTACGGGGAGAGAGAGAGAGAGGGAGAGATCATAAGAATGGCTCTTGCTTTTTTCTTGCAAGGGAGAGAGTGACTACTGCCTCCCACTGTCATCAACATCTTCTTCTTTTGGGTTAGTGAATCAATTAATTTGGGAAATGATCTCACTATCAGAAAACAACGCGAGCCGCTACACCATCTCCTCCTCCCCCTCCTCCCGAGTGGACTGAAAGCAGCTGGAGCTGAGGAAATGAAGCTGAGTGGAGCCAAAGCAACCTCGGCTCACGTTGTTTTCTCAGCCTAGAAAAAGGGGAAGGGGGCTCATCTGGACCAAGGGTGAGTCTCCCCCTCAGTTTCCCCTGAAGGATCTTCCGTCAATTTTGCCTTCTCCCTACATCTTCCCTCTGTTAAAATCCCCCCCACACACACACACACTTATTTTCGGTCGGATAGATTTCATGTCTGAGCATTCTCACATGGCGGTGGGTCTTCCCCCCCCCCTAAAAACAGTTAAAAAAGAAAAAAACAATATATCCTCAAGCAAGAACTTTTCTGCTTCCGATTACCCCCATGCTTAAAAGTTGCAAAGGAAACACGGAAGCAGGGAAGTGGCTGCCCAGCTTCGGAGCTCCACACCATTTTTTTTTCAGAGGGGAATCTGACTCGAGTATAAGCCGAGGGGGTTTTTTTCAGCACAAAAAATGTGCTGAAAAACTCGGCTTATACTCGAGTATATACGGTACTTGAAGTAATAACAAAAATAATAATGTAGACATCAATAAAACATAAAAAACTAATTAAAACATTCTTCTTTAGCTAAAATGGAGAGTACATATAATCTTTAACATACGGATTTTCAAAATTGTTGTTTCTTTCTTCATTATTTTATACAATAAATAGATAGACAAATTTATCATTATAAAGAGCCAACATTGTGGTCAAACATTGGAATGGGAAATGCATTTGAACACAAAGAATATGAAATAAATTCAGTGTGTTCACAGTCATAGAACAGTAAAATCTTCATTTTAAAAAACTAATAGGGAACTGAAATGCATTAATATGTGACTCACATTTCTGTTTTAAAGTGGGCAGTCATATAAATATTTTAAATCAATAAATATAAATTAACATTTGCATTTTTCAGAATTCAGCCATGGGGTCTTCGAAAAAAATCTGTCCACAAAAAGTATATTATGGGAAGTTATTGAAAGAAAAAGTATGTGGTATACAAAACACATATAACAAAGATTTACATTTGAGGAAAAGTGCACAAAAAGTACATGCCAGTTTTCATGTAGAAGGTTGCTTAAGTGAAGTTGCCAAAAGATAAATAAAGTCGATGACTTAAATGAAATTGGGGAAATCAAGAGAAATTAATTTCCTTTGGAACAAGCAAGTGCTGTACTGTTTAGTGCATAGACGACAATATTTTCACAGCTGAATCTTTTTTTTTAAATCTCCGAGTGTGATAAGTGGGTAGTTGATAGAGGACAGTTTGAAGAGAATCACTCTTTGTGGGAGATGGGCAATACAAAAATGTGAGGGAGGAAGGAAGGAAGGAAGGAAGGAAGGAAGGAAGGAAGGAAGGAAGGAAGGAAGGAAGGAAGGAAGGAAGGAAGGAAGGAAGGAAGGAAGGAAGGAAGGAGATTTAATAGATTGCTTTATTATGCAGAAAATCTTCCAAAAATGATGCCATTAAAATTAGAAGTTTAATTGCCAATTTTGTTACACACAGTACCTGGAAGACCCTAAGAGATTTGTTGTAAAATTGAGTTTAGAATCTGAGGCAGTCCCTTCTACCTTTCCCCAGTGTTGCCCCATTATACCTCTACTTTGTCCTCATCCCAGTTGTCTCGACCATCAGGAGGCAGTATGTCTTGGGTTCAAATTAGTAGGTGCTCAATTTCATAAAGTATTCTGGGCAGGATACAACATAAAAACAGTAAGCACACAAAAACAGCAAAAGAATGATGTAAATCCAGAAAAAAGACAGTTGAATATGATTAGAACAGATAATCTTAATTCTTATTAGTAGCATATATTGTCTATGATCTTAGAAACAATTTGATTCCCTTTCTAGCAAATATGAGTTTTCAACCTTGCCATTCATATCAAAGTCTTGACTGAGATGGCAGAGAAAATTCTGATGCGGAAACAAGGGCTTCCCACTACTGATTTTTTTTCTTCCATTCATTTGTGCCCAATTCTTGAAGACCAACCACCTGCACTTTGCCATTGCCTTTGTTCTAGAGTTGAGAGAAAGTGACTGGCTTAAGGTCACTTAGCTGGCTTTGTACCTAAGGCAGGACTACAATTCTTAGTCTCTCAATTTCTAACTCGATGCCTTAATCACTACACCAAACTGGCTTTTTTTACTAACTTAGTATGCTTAGGTTTTTTAGTAAAAAATAATAGGGCTTATTAGTAACTGATTTTTTTTCTTTTTCTTAAACAACTATATTATTCAAACTAGACTCACAGCTTCCTTGAAAATCATATAACCAGCTACCCCAATTTTCAAAATATTATTCCTTCTACAATAGAGTGTTGCTTCTAATATACAATAGAAGGTTATCAACCAACTGGAGTGAAAAACAAACATAAAAAACCCTACTGTTTCAAGAAAATATATTTTTCAAGACAAATTTAACCTCTGAAATTACCAAGTAGCAAGAATAGAATAATCTCTAGATATGTGGCACACTAATAATCTAATCTAATCTTCAATCAATGTAATACAATTCATGGAAAAGCTCCATAGAAAGATTTTTCTCATGATGTCTTCAGTTGATGAAAATGTGTGAAGCAGGGGTGGGATTTTACCAGTTCGTACCTATTTGCTAGAACCAGTTGTTAACATTCTAAGCAGTTCAGAGAACCGGTTGTTAGAAGAAATTACTGGCCTAATTCTGTGAGGAGGGCAGGAAGGAAACGTTCTGGTGTTGCTTACAGAAACTGCCTCTTCATTAACCCTTATTACATTCTTGGCAGGACTAGACTTTCTGTCTCAGGAACTTCTCTGGAGTTTTTTTCCCCCTCCTTTGCTGGTACTTTGTTTGTGTGGAGTGACCATTCAAAGTTACAATGGCACTGAAAAAAGTGACTTATGACCATTTTTCACACTTACTGCAACAGTCATGAGAGGCCAGGCGAGGAGATGCGTGCCTCCATGTGAGTGATATTGAGTTGGCCACACCCAGCCAATGATATGACCACCAAGCCATGTCCAACCAGTCACATGCCCACCAAGCCACGCCCACCACCTAAGCCATGCCCACAGAACCGGTTGTTAAAAAATTGAATCCCACCCCTGCTATGGAGTCAGCAGATCATGAGACATTGTTACACAATGAAAGCAGTGATGGGATTCAGATATTTTTTACTACCAGTTCTGTGAGCATGGCTTGGTTGGCATGGCAGGAGAAAGACACTGTAAAATTTCCAGTCAAAGGTGGTATTTGCTGGTTCTTCAAACTACTGAAAATTTCTGCTACTGGTTCTCCAGAACTTGTTGGAACCTGCTGAATACCACCTCTTAATGAAAGGTAGAATAAACATCTTCATTCATATTCCTTGACCATCTAGTCTGCAAATAAATATAAAAACACACACCCATGATTATACAAAATTATTTTGTACCTCGAAAGATTGTTTATAATAATTTCTTTTTCACCAAATTTAGTATGAAATGTTCTGGAAAAAAAATAAGAAAGTTTCTCAGCCTGACACTAATAAAATATGCTGCTAGTGATATGCAACTTTAATAAGAAACAATTGTGGAAAGGTCTTCCTTTTTTCTAAGGAAGTATCTTTATATGTGTTAAAATGTGCAAATCCTGTTTAAGGATTATCTTGGCCTTGTTCCCTAATCACTGTGAAAATTTAATAAAAATAAGCATACATAAAATTAATATAGCTATTATTATGCTTCTTCAACAATCAGATTCCCATTATTTTTAGACATCATGAGAAATGCTTCTTTTATTCAGAGAGAAAAAGAAACCATTTCTAACTGAAAGTTTGTGTGCTTAAAATAAAATGGCAACCTACAACATCAACTTCACTTTGGCCTGAGGTTCATTCGGTCATAGTCAGAATTCTTGAAGGCTACTGAAAGCATTTTTTATGTTTAGCGACTGATCTTTCTATCATTTTTTTCTTCTTCAGTAAAACAAATGAAACACTCTAATTTTTAAATAGGGACCCTCCAGGGTGGCTGTTTTTGAGGACCAAGAAAAATGTCCTCCACTCTGAAATTTATGCAATATCCTAAAATAGTTGCTTGCTGCTGGCAACAGTAAAAAAGTTTCTATTAAAATGTTGTTTCCTAGTGTGCTGTTCATAGGAAATCTGGCTCTATGTCCAATTTACTTTCCATTTCTAAAATAAACTTCCAGAAAATGTGTTTTAATTAATGACTGGAAATGATTATTGACACCCAACTGCTAGGGAGAATTATTTTCAAAAACTCAATTGAAAAAAAAAATCAGGTAAAATTAGACATCATCTGTCATAGTTACTCCTCCCAATCCAGTTAAATTACTGTTCATTTTATTACACAGTTTGGGAAAATTGGTACCAATGGATGGACAATAGGAATAAGAAATGTACGGATTAGAAGAAGACATGATATGTATATGAATAACTAGAAATGCATGGAAATGTATTTATGTAACAAAGATACTGTTAAAGATTATTGAGATTTGTAAAAAGCTATTTTTAAATTTATTTGTATTATAATGTTTCAAAATTTCAATAAAAGTTAAGAAAATAAAAAATAAATTAATATTCATTTAAACTTCAGCATTAATGAAACTCTCTCTCTCTCTCTCTCTCTCTCTCTCTCTGTGTGTGTGTGTGTGTGTGTGTGAGCATTTGTACTTGGACCATCCTGAGATATCATGGAAGTCTGAGGAAATTTGTGAAGTTGATTCATTTACTCCACAATGAAGTTAGCAGGACAGATCCTTACAGTGGTGATATGTCAGCTTTGTTTGCCATTTCCAATGGAGTGATTTTGTGCTACCCCCAATCCATTTAGTCTATTCTTCATTTGCATATTATCACATGCTGTCCGATGCCTGAAGGAGGGAGTGTACATAATATACAATTGGAGACTCTCTCTTTGACTTTGAATAGACAGATGAAGTGACTCCTTACAATTGTTCAAGAAATCCTTGCTGATGAGTGTGCACTCCTGGTACAAAAACACAGTGATTTACAGTTTATACTGAACAAAGTCTCATCACAGCCGCTATGCTCTTTGATCTGATTATCAATCTGAGCAAGACTTATGTCCTTGGTCAGCCCATGCCAAATTCCAATTCCATAGAACCAAAAATCACCACTCATAACATCCAGATGTCAAATATAAACAGCTTAAAATTCTTGGGAAGCATCAACTTGAATGATGGGTCTTTGGAAAAAGAAATTGACTCCAGGATCAAATCAGCAAGGAGCAGCTGTGGACCAGATTGCTCAATCAGTGCAATGTCCATATCTTCACGAAACTGCAAGTCAACAGACTTTCAGATATGACTGTGAGTTCTGGACCAAGTATCGATGACACATCAAATATCTGGAGAAAATTTACATGGATGTTCTCTGCTCTATCCTTGGCATTTGTTGGCAAGACCGTGTCTGCAACTTAGAGGTCTTGAATGACATGAAATCCACAGCCTTGAGTCCCTCATTATCAGAGCTCAGATGTGATGGGTGAGGAATATCATCAGAATGGACAATTATTCTATGCCTTCCCAGTGGTTCTCTAGGAATACTGGAGATTGGAAAGAAGTCTTGTGGAGATAAATGCTAAAAAATATGTTATTGCACTATGAAATCTGTGAAATCCACTATGATACCCCTGTTCTAATACATTTGCAAAACAAAAACTCTTCTAGAGAACTGAAATGTAAAATATGTAGTGGAATTACTGGAGTGATGTTTAAATTGTATGGGGGAATGAAGGGAAGACAGAAAATAGGTGGTTATGCAGATGTAGCTTACATGTGAGACAGGTGACAAGTAGCTTATCAAGTATTAATTACAATGTGCCCCAAATCCATTGTGTTTATTGATGATCTGGCCAATTCATACATCAGCATTCACAAAAGTTGAATTTCTTCATTATTTCATAATTGCCTTGTTTCAGGGTGAAACTATGCCTTATTGCCAAAGGCTACTGATGACTCTGATGTTATGGATCCATCAGGGCAGAAAACAGCCACACTGGATGCTTTAATTTGTTTTGTTTTAAAGGATAACACTAATTATATTTGATACAATGATTGTATAGTAAGTGGCAGCTGTCACATGAATATGCTATTGATAACAACAGCCTCAGGTATTAAATGCTCTCTGTTTCTTTCACACCTGCTGCAAAGCACATCTGAAGGTATGATGAGAAGAATCTAACTCTTTCAGAAAATAGTTGGAGAGATGTGGTTGTTCTTATGAATTTTTGTCACTTTAAACATGTCAGGCATGAATTATGTTTGGCAAAAGATAGAGGCTTTTTTTGTTTTAATGTTATTGAGATGCAACGAATACAATTAATGCAAATAAAAGTCTTGATGGCACAGTGGTTAGAATGTAGTATTGCAGGTTACTTTTACTGACTGCCAGCTGCTAGCAATTTGCAGTTCGATTCTCATCAACTCAAGGTTAACTCAGCCTTCCATCATTCTGAGGTGGATAAAATGAGGGCCCAGATTGTTGAGGGCAATAAGCTGACTCTATAAAACACTTAGAGAGGGTTGTAAAAGACTGTGAAGTAGTATATAAGTCTGGGTGCTCTTGCTATCACTAATACATTATACTGCAATGGTATTTATGAAGTATTAACTAAAGATTATAAACAATATGATGACTTAACTAACTTAAAACTTTAAACATAAGAAAAAGTATCAGTATTAACTATGGTTTCTAAAATATTAATGTTAATAAACATAAGGTTTCTTAAATTGCTTACATAATTGCATTAAATTATTCTGCATAATGAAGATTCCTATGTTAAGTTTATTTAACACTAAGATCTCCATTCTCAAAAAAATAAATACCATATTTTTCAGACTATAAGATGCACTTTTCCTCCCCTGAAAATGTGGGTGGAAATCTTTCTGTGTTTTATAGAGTGAATATTGAGGTGGGGGAGGAGGGGTTGGTGCAGCGCTGATCAGCTGCCTATCACTGCTGCTGCTGCCCCTTCGCTGGCAAATGGGCCATGATGAGCGGGCTGCAGTGAATGGGCCATGGCAAATGGGCCACAGTGGCAAACAAGCCGTGGCAAATGGGCCACAGTGGCTGTGAACAATCTGGAGCATCTTATAGTCTGAAAAATATGGTAAGTGCTTGACTTGTAACTTCTTTGTTCTTTATATCTTGAACAATTGAATAACATAGAAAACCATAGAAGATTCTCTGGAAATGATGTGAACATCTGTAGGAAGTAAACATGTGTTGAAAGATAATAAGAAAAGGCTGTTAGCTATTGATCTAGAGAAATTTCAGCCCAATATCAATAATATTTAACATGATAGTACTTGGTACAAATATTAAATTTAAAAACATATATTTTAATTTTTCAATATTTTAGTTACAGTTATAAAACTTGCTTTCTCTGCCTTTGCTGGTTCCTCCTATATACTTCCGTGCAAAAAAAAAAAAAAAAAACCTGATATACATGCTTCTGTTACATAGTTCTGCAGATTATTGTAATCTAATTTTAGTTTTGATTAACCTTCCAGTACCACTACATTCATTTATTGTCGAAGGATTAAAAACTACTCTTCTTTTACAAAATATATGTTTATATTTATTTCCTACCTAATTTCCTAACAGAAAATATACTGATATCTGAGTACTTATCATTAATTGGATCCATGATGCATGTTGAGTACCAAAAATATGAGTATCAAACAATTTTTCCCATAGGGAATAATGTAGATAAATTTAATGAATTCCCAAAGTAAAATCAATCAAGTTTTATTCAGTTTTCCATATTTTAACATCTCTTTTTAGTGAACAGCATGATTACAGGTTTCACATATACGTACAAATATGACCATGGTTACATATTCAATTTTTATATCCAATTCCTTATCTTAACAGTGCTTTTATACATTTTCTATTTTATTGTATTATTCCAAATATTTATCTCATTATTTAATTCACTTATGATAATTTCATAATCATTATACTTTAGTACTTTTAACTGTCACATTTGTATATTTCATCTTAATCATTATACTTTAGTACTATTAACTGTCACATTTGTATATTTCATCTTAAATTCTAATTAAAATAGACACTTCTTCTATAAATTGGTTTCCTCCCTGAAATCTCAGTATAAGTGCACCTACTCTAAGTTATAAATTCATTTATTTTCACCCCTTTTAAATCTCATTAAAACATTTAACATTATTACCTAAAACATTAAACTTAATAATCCCTTTAAAACTACATAGCATATATAAATCAGATTCTGCATGATTTTTCTCCTTTTAAATTTCATTAAATTCCCAGCCCCACAAAACAGACATATTAATCTGTTGTAACTATGTATCATTGCAACTATGTATCATTGCAACTATGTATCATTCATGTGTTTGCAACATTGTATCATTCACGTGTAATCATTAACTTCTGTCTCTTCAGTGACCTTTGCAAGGCACGTACAAGGGACAAGGATCTAGACGGTTGTTAATAAGCTTATCCACACTGTAAATGATCTGTCCGGTATGCAACTTTGTAAACATACACATCCTGATGAGATTATTATATTTGACTTGAGCTTTTTGATTAAATCATTTTCTTGTAAAAAAGCACAATAAAAGAGCGTGTGCCAAGACATTCGGGGCGCGCTCATCAAGAGGAAACCTCGCTTCCTGTCGTTTCTCTTCCCTTCGCTCCCTATCATGAGCCGCCCATCAGATGCGGGATGGCAGATACCACATTCTGGTGACCCTGACGTGATTCCCTAAGGGGGATACGTTGCGATGCGCCCATATCTTATCAGCTCGATGGGAGCTGTGCATCGCCAGGCCTGAAGCGAATTGCACATCATCGGATCTGAAACATGGTCTCGACTTTCGTAAGTATGGGTGGAAACTTTTCTCAACAACAGACGCAGCATCTGAAGGAATTGAGGGAGTTAGTCGCTTCTTCTTCTAAATATTCTGCTAATTTAAAGGGCTCGCCTGTAAAAATGAAACCTATTGCTACATTATTGGCTTATGTGTGGCAACATTGTCCCAATTATTCAGAGGAAGGGTCCTTAAAAATTTCCACTTGGCAAAAAATTGGTGAACATCTCCATAGTCCTCCTCGTGCACCTATTGGCATTTTGGTCACTTGGAGGAAAATTATGCAGGCTTTAAAAGACCATTATAAAATAGAAACAGGGAGTGTGTTTGAATCTCCCCCACCAAGTTATGATAACTTTTCAATTTGCTCTAACTCAGGCAGAAGCTGCTGCCATTATTCAACAATGCCCCAAATGTAGTAAGCAAGGACATTCCATTCCCATAGGAGTAAATCCTAGAGGATTAAAAGCTTGTGAAATTTGGCAAATGGATGTAACTCAGTATCCACCTTTTGCCCCTTGGAAATATTTGCACGTTTCCATAGATACATATTCAGGGTTTATTCTGGCTACTCCTCAAAGGGGAGAAACTGTAAAACATGTCATCAATCATTCAATTCGTACCTTTGCCTCACTGGGACGTCCAAAAGAAATCAAAACTGACAATGGACCTGCCTATACAAGTTCTGCTTTCCAGGACTTCTGTAACAGATGGGATGTAACCCACAAGTTTGGGATTCCCTACAACAGCCAGGGGCAGGCTATTGTGGAACGAGTGAACTTATCTCTGAAACGTGCTCTTGATCGATATTCGTTGTGGGAAAAACCCCCGAACCTCCCAGCATTGCAAAATTCTCTTAACATTTGTCTTTACACTTTAAACTTTCTTAATCTGACTGGCATTCCTCCCACTTCTGCTGCTTCACGTCATTTTTCCTCCCCCTCACCCCCGCCTAACAGACCTCTGGTATATTATCACAGATTGCCAGATCCTGCCTGGCAGGGTCCCGCTGAGCTTCTCACTTGGGGACGAGGCTACGCTGCGATCTTACTGCCAGACAAAACCACTTGCTGGATCCCTGGTAGGGCGGTTAGACCCTATCATGGGGATTCCTATGCTACATCTGTATCTTAAAACTCTTCCTGATATTCTTGCCTATATCTTCTTTGCAATTTCTACCTTACTTCAACAAAACCTATGCTTCCTGTCAAAAGACTATTTGTGTTAAAACCATTTCATTAACAGAAGGCTATTATACTTGCTCCATGTGGGTACGTCATGAAAATGTTACCCGTAGTTTTCACTCTGTCACTTCTGTTTTATTTAAAGAACACTCTACCACTCGCTCTTTTGTTCCTTCTTTACTCTTCCTATGGAAAGGAACCTTAAAATCTTTTCCTCCATTCAATCTAAAACATAGGGGGACCTAGATTTCCTTCTATTGTATTATGGGTTTCCCCACCCCAACTAACATCCTTGATGAATTACCAAATTAATCTTTATTGTCATTATTGTAATTATTATCCTTTTTCTACTAATTGAATTCCCTCCTCATTTCGCAAATGTTCTACAACTAACTTGTCCATAGCCCTCTCTCCTGCTTGTGATGTTTTTATATACCCGAACTCTAATCCTGTCAACAAACGACGCTTCAAAAGAACTGTCCATGACGATCCGCAGAAGCCTCATAGAAGATATAATATTGCTTGGACTATAACTGACTTTCAAGGAGTTTGTTTAAGTTCTACAACCAATTTTTCTCACATAGAAGACTTCTACCCACCACTTCAATTCGATTTGGCAGACGCACCCACACAACCAGGGGAAATCCTGCAATCTACACCACTTCAGGAGGAACTTTAACATCACGCCTGAAAGGAATGTATTTTATCCCTGGCAATAATTTTGTTTGGACTTGTTCCACCGGTCTCATGGCATGTGTCCACAGGGATGAAATTGTTAAATCCAAATCATTTTGCATTCAAGTATGGCTTGTGTGTATAACTCTGATGATTTTATATCCCTACAGGTACCCATGGAATACCCCCTCTTGCAAAATCGTAGAGGCTTAGATCTGTTATTTTTTAAAACAAGGGGGATTGTGTGCTGCACTTAAAGAAGAATGTTGTCTTTATGCTGATAGCAGGGGGGGGTTGTTTTCTATTTCTCCATGGTTTACAACCTTTTTAACTGCATTGGCAGGATCATTAATACTCATTATATTGATATGTATTATAGGACCTTGTTGTTTTAATAGAATATTGCAATTTTTTAAAAAAATTAATTATCCTCCATAACTGCTGATGTTAATGTGCTATTGCAAGCTCATGTTATATCCTCAACACCGGACGAAAAAATGTCATTGCTGAGTTACCGCTCCTTGGACAACCCTGACGCTGACGGGTCGCACTCTTGCCCAGATGACGGGGACGGCGAACATTCCATAAAAATGGTTCCTGTCTTCTCGGATGAGGAAGAAGACTCGTCATAAATAATAAAAACAGAGATGTTGTAACTATGTATCATTGCAACTATGTATCATTGCAACTATGTATTATTCATGTGTTTGCAACATTGTATCATTCACATGTAATCATTAACTTCTGTCTCTTCAGTGACCTTTGTAAGGCACGTACAAGGGACAAGGAGCTAGATGGTTGTTAATAAGCTTATCCACACTGTAAATGATCTGTCCGGTATGCAGCTTTGTAAACATACACATCCTGATGAGATTATCATGTTTGACTTGAGCTTTTTGATTAAATCATTTTCTTGTAAAAAAGCACAATAAAAGAGCGTGTGCCAAGACATTCGGGGCGCGCTCATCAAGAGGAAACCTCGCTTCCTGTCGTTTCTCTTCCCTTCGCTCCCTATCATGAGCTGCCCATCAGATGCGGGATGGCAGATACCACATTAATCCACTCATTCAAACAGTAAAACAATCCTAAGACCTAAAGTTAATTCCATTTCAGCTCTCCTCCATCAGTTGAGATTTTCAAGAAGAGATTGGACTGCCATTTGTCAGAAACGGTGTAAGGTATCCCGCTCGAGCTGGGGGTTGGACTAAATGACCTACAAGGTCCCTTCCAACTCTGATTATCTGTATCTGTATCTCCTATATCATTTCATTTATTTCCATATATTTAATACACATATTCCATTAATTATTCCATTCATATTTAAATAAAAAAGCCAACATTCCAATCTTTAAAATATTTCAATATATCTAATATACTTATTCCATTATTTGTTACAATTATCTCTCTACATAAAGAGGAAGAGCATTAGATTCTATTATCCAAGAAATAACAATTCTGTTTTTCCACCTTGTCAGTCTATATGTCCCTATTTTGGAACTATAAATTTATTTATATTACCCCTTAATACCTTGCAGAATCCCTTTTCTATATAATAATCACCCATTATCTCTGTGTCCAATTAAGGATTTCCCCATTTTTTTACAATTCCCATATTTCTTTGTTTCCAAATCCTGTTTCTTGTCCCTTCTTTCCCCCTGTCTTTCCTCCTTTGTTCTTTCACTCCAGTTTTTATCCCTCTCTCTATTTATAGCTTCCTTTCACGCTTTGAATTTCTGCTGACTCTTTTTTCCTTTTTTTAATTTTTCAGATATTCCCCTTTTTATTTAATTTCTTAAATCTCCTGTATTTATTTCCAACTCTTTTCTTCTTTCTTCCAAGAGTTCTTGGTTCTTAATGATCACTAAAGACGGTCTCTTCTATGATTTGTTCCACTTCCTCTTCTGCTTTTTGTCTTTGTTGTTGATATTCTGCCGTCACATTTGCAATAAATTTTAAAGCAAAGCCCAGCGATTCACCTCGTTCTTGTAGTGTTTCTTTCATTTTTCTGCCATTTTACAACTTTCTGATTCGCAATTTAATCGAAATAGTATCTTTAAAGTTTATTTCCAACAGTCAACTTTTCTTCATCTCAAGTTTTTAAATCTCCGCGAATCCAGTGCCAAATTCATGTCAGAATCAGCTACTAATCCAAAGGCAGAATCTTCCTAATTCTTTCTTTGTTACAATGTTTCAATTTTTCAAAGTTCTTGCTTTATTGTATCAATTTCCATGCAATTTCAAGAAACAAGAGTTTTTTTTAAAAAAAGAAAAACAAACTGAGTTTAACTGAGATGGCACTCTTTATTATGCTGAGTCTTCAACCCCTCTTTTCTTTTTTCTTCTCTATTATTCAGAGCTTTTTAAACCCAAATTTTCCAACAAGAAAAAGATCAAATCCAGTTGATATTAAATTTCCTCTTTAACAGTCTATATTAGCTTTATTAGTGACAATATAAAATCAAAGTATACTTATCCAAGTTGATTATATAGTTCCTTCTCCAGCTTCTATCTTTTGCAGTTTTGAAGCCCCGATGCTATCAAAAGCAATTCACACCTTTTTTTTTAATCTTTCTCTTCGCTGCTTAGATCCTTTCTTAAAGATTCTTTGAAATGTTAATCCTGGGGGTATCTTCCATTTGATTATATCATCCCATTCCTCATGCTGTTCGCTTCTTTCTCTCTCTTCTGCACAATCTTATTCCAGTCTAATCTTCCCCTTCAGGGTGGCCATTTTAGACCACGGCTTCAGGCATCTTCGGAGGGAGCAATTGCCAAGCCAGGGAGGAGATTTGTGATTCCCCTCTACCCAGCTGATGGTCTCCCCTTCCTCCACCATCCCTACGAGGTAGCTTCTGCCCCAAATCCAAAGGATTGGGGCTCTCCGACGCTGAAGCACGCACCAAAGCCATGCACAATCGCGGTCAGTAGTCTGTCTTTGGGGAAGCTCAAAACAGGAAGCCCATTTTAAGTTCTTTATATAGAAAGATAGGGTTGTATATCATTATATGAAAAATAAATCTACACATTAATAAATATTTATATTAAATAAAATAAACACTTACCTGTACCAATCAGAAAAAAGTACAAAATACACAAAAGGCGACCATAGAAGCTAAGATAAGATTGTGAGGATATGTGCATAAAGCAAGTGCTATTATGTGTTTAATCTTTGTTTCAGCTGGAAAGGGTAGTGAGTCACAAGATAACTGACAAGTTCTAGCTTGTGCATTGTGTACCAAACAAATGACTAGTACTAGGACAAAATATTTTTTATAAAAATGTGTTGAGGACCAAATTTGATGAGTTTCAAAGCAGCTGAATACCTAGGTACCACAGTAGCACCCAAAGTTGCTAAACAATTCAATATAAATCAGATAAGAATACTTGAAGATCAAAATGGAATGCAAAAATAATACTTATCAGATTAAAATTTTGTTTCAGCAAACATCAGTTTCCTTTATGAAGGCTGATGAAAAGATAGCAGCCACAAAGCTGACTGATTCTTTCCTGATGATAATTCTAAGGCCTGGAAGAGTCTCTTTAAATTCCTATTCTCATTTTACCATTAAATATGAACAGGATGTTTGGAAGGCATTTCCTAAATCTCTCCTGGAGATCTTAAAGTCTGGGCAGGCTCATAGATACCTAATAAAGCTATAGCAATAGAGAACGGAACATACCATATAGTTACTTACATTTAATAATCTGCTTATAATATATTGGCATTGTTTGAATTTCCTTTTCAAAGACAGACACACACACACACACACCCCCTATTAAAAATCTTAGCTAAAGTTAAGCAGATCCTTTAGATCCTTGTAGATCAGGAGGACCTTTTTTTCCCCCAGGAATATTTAAGAAAAGCCCACATAGACATGGATTTAGGGAACACATCTCTTCAACATTTTTTAAAATACGATAGGAATTGGAATGCCGCTAAGAAATATATCACCATGGTGAGAGCTGATATCTTAAGAAACAGGCAATACCATTGATATTGCAACTTAACACAGTATTTGCAATTGCATTCTTGTTCATCAGTGAAATTTAAGCATCCATGTTTATGAATGAATTCCAGAAAAACTGCAGACCTGAGGAGTCAAGGTGATGGAATCTCATCCAGCTTGAATCCATATTTTTTAATGTAAGTTGTCTGGAGGCAGTCATGCAATCATCGGTCAATACATGAATATCCCTTGGTAAGTCTTGTGCTTGTTGCAGAGCTTGTTGCTCAGATGAACTTTCATACTGTAAATTTCTCAAGGGTGAAACAGGGAGTCAAGAGAACAATAAAAATGGCATAAAGTGAAGCACTGAAAATACTCAGATGGTCTAAAAAGGAGAAAAGAGCAAGGTTATCAATAAATCAGATGAAGAATTAAAGGGACGTGATAAATAGTTTCACATGCAATGCCATAGGATGCTTCTGTGTGGAAACTTGTCCAGGAAATATATATTTCTTTCACCTCCTTAGTTAAAGAAGTGTGCATCCAAGTAACTTCTGCAGAATACACCTAAGAATTCAAGCAGAATTTAAATGGAGACCCTCATTAAACAGAATCTAACTACAATATGTTATTGTTAACAACAGTACAGTAACAACTTAGAAAATGCTTCAGATTTACCAACTGATAAATGAAAGCAAAGTTTACCTTATGCGTCTGTACATATACACAAACACACAGTCAAATATGAATTAAATGTCATGTTTCCAGATTACCCCACTCCATTGCACTTGCTAGGAGCCCTAGAGTGCTTTTGACAGGCCTGAAGGCAATCTTGCCACTTTGCTGTTATTATCAAATGACTGGGGTTCTGAAGCATGAATTTTGGAGTCTCTTTAAGTGGCGTAGCTGTAAACAACAAGACTGTTTCTTGGGAATATTTCTTGCAATCTGTCCTCTAACTTGACAAGAGGAATTTTATTTTGTTGGATTGAAAGCTTCATCTTTACATTTCCCCTTTGGTTAACGGCAGGGGCAGTCCTTTGTTTTCAGACTGCATACATCCCAATGCAAAACTGGAAAATAACCAATTCCAAACCATTTCAACAGATGCTAACTGAAGTGATTCATTGGCCAGTGTCAAGATACTCTGTTTGTAATGTAAACTGACATATAAAATACCACTGAAGTGTTAAAAATGAAACAAGTTTATTCTGTTTTAAAACTAGCAAGTTAACTGATTCCTCTTTACTTATTATAAGATACAAAGAGCAGTGTATTCCCCCCCCCTACTTTCCCCGTCTTGTTGGCTCTCTTTAGACAGTTGCTGGTTGTTGTAATGGACAGCTAAAACCACATTTGCAACTTTGCAATACCTTCCAAATGATGCTAGCTGGTGTATTTGAATACTTTTATTTGTACTTCTGGAAGGGCATTCACTATATGAAAAATTTTCAGACCTGGGGAATTTTGGCATGTGACTACAAAACTATATTTCACTCCAACCATAAAAATTGACCAACCAGCAATTATTGAGAATTCTAGAGGTTGACTAGTTTTGGAACCATGTAAGAAATCTCTCTAAAAATAACTGCACTTGCATTCTAGTGAAACCAATAACAGATTTCACAGATTAAAAGAGTTGGAAAGGACCTTATAGGCCATCTAGTCCAACCCCCACCCAAGCAGGAGAGCCTACACCAGTGGTGAGGTTCAAATTGTTTTACCACCAGTTCAGTGGACATGGCTTGGTAGACATGCTTTGCTTAACACCAGCTTTCCCCACACCAGCTGAGACCTTTAGCGCTAATCAGCTGAGAGGATAAAGAAAGTTCAGGGGCAGGTGGAAAGCTGATCCTGCCTTTTCTCTTCTTTTTCCTCTCAGCTGATTGTTGGAGGATTTTTTTCCCTCCGCTCAGCTCATAGTTGGCCTTTCTACTACCGGTTTGGCTGAACCAGTCCAAACCGGTAGCTATTGTGGTTAGCTGGCAGCAGGTGCAGTCGGCTGAGAAGAGCGAGGACTCAGATGAGGAGCCAGGACCATTAGAGAGTGGACTCTGCCTTCAGAGATTGTGGGGGCTGGCAGCAGCGATGAGGAGCCTGTGCCAAGGGCATGTGCGCGCAGGGCTGCTCACAGGAAAGAGCAGCGGCAGCAGCACGGGAGAATCAGGAGTAAGGCTGAAAGTTAAAGGCCCCTCCTTCAAGAAGATAAAAGCCAGCTGTGAATCGGACGTTCTTTGCAGGAAGCAAAGACATTTTGAAACTCAGCCTCGTGGACATTACAGTATCATAAGTTGGTATTTGAAGACTCTTGTGTTGTGAAATATTTCTTATCTGTGATTCTTGGCAATCTCGTACAGTTTTGGCAAGGTTTGTGCTTATCAAAGTTATTTAGTTTGCAGCAGCCTTTTAATTGGGGATTTGTAAGAATCATTAAAAGGTTTCTGTTCTCTTTGGTTCGTGTTTGTTTTATTGGAAAAGGGTTTCAGTCAGAACAGTAGCATACCACCTCTGGCCTACACCATTTCTCACAGATGACAGTCCAGTCTCTTCTTAAAAGCTTCCAGTGATGAAGCTATAAGATATATGACTGACTAATAGTCCCAATAATTATTTTTAAAAACATCAGTCAGGGGATTTCCGGTTTGTAGCCCTTCAGAGCAGACAGGAATCCATGACTGTGCGTGGTTTCTGCCTGTGTTCACTGTCCGAGTGCCCCGAGCCATTTGGCTTTGGGGCTAAGCCACCTCCATAGAAGGTGGCAAAGACAGGGGAGATCTGGCAGGGTTGAGAGATATTGCACCTCTCTTCCCTAGCCAGCGAAACCCCCTTTTCCAAAGGCAGTTGAGCAGCGGTCAGCAATGGCCGCCACATAGAAGAGCTCAGCCAGAAAAAGAAAGTGCAGGAGGAGCTGTGAAGAATTGAAAGTGATTTTTTGCTGACCGGGACAAGCAACAGTGAAAGTACCCTGGACTTTGAAAACTGCTAAAGAAACATCATTTCCAGAATGTGTCAAGCGGCAAATGTGAATTAAAGGAAAAGCTTTTTTTTTCTTTTCACTCTCCTTCCAAACGTGACAGCGATACAACCTTAAGAGAAATAGGAAAACTCGCATTGGAGGTATGGATTTCTGAACATTTAAAGGAAAATTGCTGCTGTAAGTGAGAAGGGAGAGGGAAAAAAAATTGGATCAGAATTTGAAAAAGGAGGAGATTGCCTAGAATTTTAAAGAGCTTTAAATATTAATACGGCTTCTAAAAGATACATCTTAATTGGAACTTTTTGACTAAACAGCAACCCCAGAAAGAGAAATGGAAGAAAGAAAAAAATATTAAAAGAAATAGTCTATTTGGATTCTTTGGCTTTGGATTTTTGGGGAATTATTCTTGATTAAAAACACTTGGGTGGTTGTTTTGGAAAAAAATTTTCTCCTTATGATGGCATCGCTTGTGGATGAACTAAAAATTGAATATTAAAAATATAAAAAAGAAGAACAAGATGGGAAAGATACGTTGGGCACTCTTTTTCAATTTCTAGAAATGGCGGTATGCACTTATGAAAAATTGCGCAGCAGGACGACTGGGACAAAGAAGAAGAAGAAGCCATCTTTGATGAACAATGGGTTTTTTGGGAGGAGGAGGAGAAAGAGGAAAAGAAAAAGGGGATTTTAAGGCCTGAAAAAACAACCAAAAAAGAGAAAAATTAGGTGAAAGGTGGATACAAGGTTAGAAAACAACAGAAAGGGGGAAAGCAGAAGAAGAAAAGGGAGGAGGAGAGACAAAGGGGTAAAAAGGGCAAGGAAAAGAATAAGCAAGAGAAAAAGGAGGGGAAGAGAAGCCTTAATGGTGGGAAGCAAGATTTAAAGAAACAAAACTTATTTAGAGACAAAAGGGAAAATCTAATTGAAAAAAAGGGATTCTGTAAGGTACATAAGATTCAGTTTTTATATGTGTATTTAGAATAAAATGCTTAAGATATAAATGAGTATTAATATGTATGATTAGTTTCTTAATGGCATTGATTGTGGTTCATATGCTTTTCTCTTTTGGTTATTGTTGTATTTTTTTTTCTTTCTTATAAAATTCATTATGTAATTTTAGAATGTACTAAACAGAATCCCAATATAAGTTAAGTGTTATATTAAGTATTATTAAGCTAGGGGAAAGAGTTAAAGGCATCATACTCCAATCAGTGTACAGGAGAAGTTTCTCTAAAGAGAAAAGATAAATTGTACAGCTGGAAATAGAACAGACAAAGAATGATAAGTATTATGAATTGAACTCAGATGAGATAAATAAAATTAAGAAAGATAAAAGAGGGAAGAATCTATATAGAAAATTGAAAATGATAATAAGATATGGAATGATATATAAAGTGAATATGATTTTTGAATTTGTGTCTGTGCAAAGAGTTTTAACCCGGGATCAAGCAACTTTCAGAAAAGATGTTTTATGTTTTTATGTTCCATGTTTTGTTTGTCTGTGTATTGTTTTTGGAAAGCAATAAAATTTTAATTAGCAAGAAATACAATTTGGATAATAGAATGAAAAGAAGAAGTTGGGATAAGATACGAAGCTGAACAGATAACGTAAATATATATATTATAATTTGGAATTATTTTGTATGTTCTATTGGTTCTTTCAAAAAAGATTTTTTATGTTATGATGCCTTGTTTGTTTGTTTATTGTTTTGTAAAATTAATAAAATTTGTTTAAAAAAACAACAACAACCATCAGTCAATTGCTTGTTAATCCGTCACTGAGCCCTATAATAACTTTATGTTGTTCTTTTATTGCCAGGTACAGAATAGAGCTCAGGGGATGAGAGCTCGAATTAGATTTGAGATTTTTGAGATTTTTTTTTTAAATTACATCTTTATTGTTTTTGCAACGCAGTAAAAACATACAAAATACTCCTTCATCCTATTTTGTCAGAATAACAACCCAGTGAAATGAGTTGGGCTGACAGAGAGTGAGAATGATGACTTAATTCACATGAGTGTGATTATCAGGAATCCTGATAATCACATCCTACAGAAAGGACTGAATAGTGTGGTACCTAGAATATGTTTTGTAAAATTTAACCATTTTCCCTTGAAAGTAGCCATATGTGATCATTGTTAATGGGAAGAAAAGAGATCATATATTTGGCATTTGCAGTTCTCACAGCAGCTGTTTGAAAACTAATACAGTTCCTTCCCGTATGCACAGAAGTTCCAAGATAAATCATTTACTTCAGATATCCTATGGACACATAAACCATATGGAAGTTTCATTACATTCTTAGGGTCAGACAATCTGAAATTAAATGTGTATGCATGCTGAGTTCAACACTTTTATGTAACAGGGATTCCTGAAAATGTCTTGAGTCTTGAGTTTTGTCAAACCATGTCATCCACCACTTCCCCCCACCAAAAAAATCCTATGTAAGAACTTTAATAATAAAAATATCACAATGATGCCATAGCCTGAACTAATTTGCACAAGAGTATACAGAGTGTGGCCCCTATTTAACTGTCATCTAACCATTCTCTGGATAACTTTGATGAAGAGCAAGATACGAATACACCACACACACACACACACACGGAATGCTATTACCTTCCCACCAAAGTGGTCCTTATTTTTCAACTTGAATTTTTACATACTTTCAAATGGCTAGGTTGGCAGAATCTGGGACAAATAGTGGGAGCTCTTTCCATTACACGGTGCTAGGGATTTGAACTGACGAACTGCCGACCTTTCAGGCAACAACCTCAGCTTCTTGAAAGCTGAATTTGTGATTGTGCTCCTGCATATGTGCCCAGATCTGAGAGCGCTGTTCTTTGCTCCGGACAGCCAGTTTGTGTTGGTGTACCCTGGTCTGTATTCCATAATATGTTTTTCAGTTTGCCTTTATAGCATTATGTTAAAATCTGTCTAAAATTCTCTATAATAATCCTTAAACATGGGTAGATCTTTACATTTTCAATTATTCGCAAAGTACCATTTCAGGTCATTCCTTATTAGTCTGAGCAGTTAACTTTAATGATGATGCTACTTTTTTATTTATGGTCATTTCATTTATTTGATGAAAAACCAAAGTTGTTTAGTTTAGGATTGTTTATTCCCTGTAGACTGCTTGTGAGTAGCCTAAAAAATAATTTCCTTCACCTTTAATGTGGTGTTGTTATGTCCTTTTCCATATATTATTATTTGTATTAGTCATATCTTCACTAAGTGGAAATACAGCATCAAATTTATTATCACAGGCATTTTCTTTAAAGTACATTAAAAGACAAATTGACACATAGCTGATTCATTTGCAGAAACCAATATTTTATGCAATATTGCCCTCTAGGGGAGAACCTGATATTTTCCAGACCTGTCACTCCCTGTTTGTGTAGTTGTATTTGCCAAATTGCTCTTATTTTTAACACTTGTTTGGGGAAAGAATCCAATTGGTCTTTTATCTTTAGCCAATTTATTTCTAAAAATGTTTCTTCTAAAGCATTCATACTGCAGCAGAAATTCATATTGTAGTTTAGAGATAAGAAAACAACGCACAGGTATTGGGAAGAAGGAATACAAGTAAATTCCATTCTGTGTGTTCACGGGCATGCATTAAAATTAAGTGGAGAAACCAAAAGCTTGGAGCAGCACTTGGAAAAAAGATAAAAGTGCATAGTAACATCTATTTTTTATATATATAATTAGTATTCAGAGGTGTCTGGAGAAAGTAGTCAGGGAAGGATTAATGAGAAAAGCATTGGTGGTATATAGAAAAGGGATGGATCTAAGGGCACAACAAAAGCTTCAAATCCTGTTGCTGCCTCTATTTCTTTTTCATAATTAATGTTAATACCCTGATCTCCAATGATAGCACAAACCATAAATTATAACTCTAGCAAGAAAATTAGTACTGCTGTAAGCAGTGCACATGTTAAAAACAACTTCACTAGTAGAAATGAAAATATTTTTGAAGGTGAACAGGGTATCAATGGTGCATTTGTTTGCTTTTTGTTTTTAAAATATCCTTCATCAGAGTGAATTAAAAAAAAGAAAAGGCAAATCACAAGTTATGATCCATCACTGGCTCATTTCTGGAAAGCCTACAAATTTGTATTTCAGTTTAGCTCATATTTTTCAAATTACATAATGAGGAAAAGTGGAAGAACAACCACAGAATGATTTCGAAAATGGATGATATTGTCTTTAGCATAGTATATTTAATTACATAGAGACATATTCCAGAAGGCATATTGTGATGAAAGCTGTACGCATATCTCTAATGTGAAATGTCCATTAGTCATAGACTAGTTTTTCAAAGAAAAAAAATAATTTATATAAGGATTTAATCATTATGAGAATACCATCTCTTTTTAAATTATCACAGGTTTTCTTGTTCAGGTGAGTAGATTATATCAAAATAATGACAGTATAGCAATAGCAATATAGCAATAGCAGTAGCAGTATAGCAATAGCAATTAGACTTATATCTAGAATATATATAATTCAAGTATCTTTGAATTCATATCTAAGGTTCAGACAGATTTATATTTTGAGTCTGTCTTTTTTCTTTCTTTCAACGACACTTCCATGATTTTATTGTATAAAGTATTTCCTTTGAATGTAAGTTGTTGTTTTTTAACTGAAAGTCAGTATAGATTTAGGTCATTATGATCATTACAGCCTGGAGGCAAAAACTGAAATAAGTGGGTTATATGACAATTCCTAAAAGAATGTGGCCACTGAAGAATTTTAAATCTTGAATGGGTTGGCGTCACAACTGAATCACACAATAATCTTCTGGTTGTGTCTTGGGAAAAGGCAGAATTTGCAGGTGCTAACTGATAGCCCTTAAGAGATACACATACCAGCTGCAAGATGTTCTGTTGCTCACAGTGAAGCTTTTGTTTGTTTGTTCTTTAAAAAGTTGTCTGTATATGTGTGTCTTTGCATGTGCATGCATATATGTGCTACGTTTGAAAGCATAGTTGTAAGCATACAGTGCCATTTGAAGAAAACATTGCTCTGCAATAGATTTACAATATTTCTCTGTTTCAATCCAAGAAACCACTAAACTTTGATGAATAAGATTGTTTACACTACACAGTGTTCTTCTGTTTCACTACTTCTACACGGAACAACAACAAAAAACTCCATTATTAAAGTCTGTGTTGTGTGAGAGGTGGAGGCATGGAGGAAGAGGGAGCCTAGCTTAACTAATAAGGTGAAATAAGTACTATAAATACTTTTGCGTGGCTGAAGGGGCAATTATATTGAGGATATTTTTTTTCCTAAGTTTCAAATTAAATTCCCAAGTAAAGCCATCCTGGTAAGAGCCAAAATGGAATGAAATGATCAATAAAATACAGTGGAAACTTGAGATCTGAATCGCAGCGAAAGGCAAAAGAAAAGATAAATGCTTTTGTAGTTTCACCTTTGAAAAAAATGCTGTCTGTAGATATACTTTTATTCAGAAGTCGCCTGGGTTCTTGGAAGATCTTCCTCCATTAATATGTTAAAAGAGCTTCCCTCTGGGACTTCTATACATCTAATTAGGGCTTATTCTAAGTTCTTCAACATATTTGAATAATTTAAGCAGAAGGAAGAAGAAATAAAATTAATCACTTAATCACTTAAACCAAGAACTCTAGAGTAAAGCCATTTCATTTTGAACCATCAACAAGCAATAAAACTTCCCAGATTGTAATTCCATTTTGCTATTTGGGTTATAGAAAACTTGTGTTTGATGTGAAAGCTGGTTTGCCAAAAGTTTCCTTTGATTTCTGTTTATTACAAACTATGTGCCTTTAGGCAAGTTGTGACCACACTAGGCTTCAGTTCTTTAGACCATTTGTTCTCTTGCGTGAGTTTTTGCTCTTCAAAGAACACATCTAAAGTATTGCCATGTACTTTACCAGATGTTGAACAGTGCTTTACAGTGATATAAGCAATTGGTTTCTCGGTTTCTCTCTTCCTGTTCTTACAGAGCTCTTCTGACAGACATGTATAACTGCTGAATATTTAATAAATGACGTTCAGCTCTTTTATTTATTTTCCACACTCCTTAACACTATGATATCAGTAGGATATGAATGACAACCATTCATATCATCAATGACAACCATTCAGCCTTTAAGTTTAGTTCTCAGTAGTTTTTTTAAAGGTCAGAATTAATCTATTCTGTATTGTTTTGTGATTCGATGTACATGATCTCACTGAAATCAATGAATCCAAATAAGATTAGAATGAAAGTTTAGTTGTATTTATTATTATAGGCCATCTCATATACATGACTCTGTATATCTCTTTCCATGCAGTAGACTATATAAAGTAGTATACATCTGTATATAGATATATACCATCAAAACCCAACACAAGTTCATAAAATTTCATTTTCATGGGTCAAGAATAAAAGTGAAAGGATTTCACTTTCCAAAGTAAAACTTTTCAAAATTTCTCATATCAACTCATTTCCCACACATACAGTACATGGTTAGCCAAAAGAGAGTTAAGGAAGATTAGAGAAATCAAATAGCGTGTTAAAATGCATGCAACAAAATACATGTAAAAAAAATATAAGTCTTTGAGGTACAAGAAAGAATGAATTCTAGATTGTAATGAAATACATATTTTGGAGCCACTTTTCAGACTTATACAAGAGGAACTTTGTGGATGACTGATTCTCTTATCTCTACACATATGTTCATCCGTTTTCATCCATTTCTGAAATAACTGCCAAAACTATAATTCCTGTTTTTCCATCCACACGTTCTTTCTATGTAGGTTTGCTGTAAAAACAGAATTTTTACACCCTCTCACTATTTTGGTAATTTATTGTGTCTTCAGTAGCAGTACTGAAGCAAATCTTCAACATCTAGGCTAGAAACACTCTTACCATCAATGATTATTATAGTTACCGTTAGAATTGGGAGAAAAGTTTTCAGACGCTTTAATATTACATAACATGAAAGCCTTTTGTGGTTTATAGGTCTCGTTTTCTTTTAAAGAAAATGGGGGTGGTTTGTATTGACTTGTACATTCTCTCTTTACAAAAGAGAGTGTACCCAGGGAGGGAGGGAATCCTGAACATAAATATAAAAGACTTAATGGTTTTTTTTTTTTAAAAAAAAAAAAGCCACCAAACTATTTTGTAAAAGTAGTCTATATCCAGAGACAACATGAGCTAAATGGATTAAGCAGCCATTTGAAGTTTTGCCAAAGTAAGAGGCACAGGGAGAAGAGTTACATGAATGCAGCATCACTAAATATTGGTCTACCATCTCCTCTTCAATCCCCCAAAAGGAACTTTCTTGCAGAACATCCTTTTATTCTTTCTACGAAAAACTAAAGCGATTTTTTAAAAAAAGAAAGAAAAAGAAAAAAATATATAGTCTTCCTGTTCCAGGAGATCTTGCTGTTGCTTGGTCTGATATATCTTATTTTTAAAATTGCGATCAATAGCTATGTAATATATTTGGGACAGGATGTTAAATTAAGAAGGAGCCAGAATCAGGCCTTTTTCTTTTAAAATTACTTTTCCAAAAATTCTACAAATTTAGATCACTTTGATAGCAACGGCACCGCTTTATAGTGCTTTACAGCCCTCTCTTAGCAGTTTTATAGAGTCTGCATATTGCCCAGTGGCGAAGTATCCCAACATTCAAAAGGAAGAAGTAAATTGCTCATATGAGGTTAGAACCTTACCATATTTGGTGGAGAAAATCAGCCAGCTCCCACTTGCAAGCAGACAGATCAGTTATTCCTTTGTCTTTCCTCTTTCTAAATATAATGTAGGCTTGTGCCATTTTCCTTCTCTTTATGATAATCAGAAAGAACTGTCTGTCACTTTGCTGGTGGGAGAGAGATGAAAAGAAGCCCGTATGGCCAGTACAAAAATTGCACCCCACTTGCCATTCCATAGTGTCTCCAAGGGTTCTTTATCTCCAAAGAGAGAGAGTTATTGAAAAATATCTATTTACAAACTTCTTTTACAACAGCGTTGAAGATTATGGTCTATAATTTTCAATGAAGAGCTTTTATTCTGTACTAATCTGGTTAATTTATATTAAATTAATATAATTAATTAATAATTAATCTTGCATCTGTAGTCTTTAATGGGGTGAAATGGTGCATCATAGGGTAAAGCTTTTTCAATCAAAGAACCTCAGATATGGTAAACATTACAGAATACACCCCAAATCTGGGACCCACCACTCTAATGGATTTATATTTGGCAAAAATTTGTTAAATATTTTGTGACATAAATACTACTATAAAATTATTTTGTGATATAACATGGGAATGCTTTAAATATGCCCTGTGGAAAACTTATGATGTTTGACTGTGCTATGTCATCCAGCATGGGCTACTTTCAAAGCAGATATATCACTGAATATATTCTTTATTTATTTATTTTATTTATTTATTCATTTTGTCAATTGCTTACAAGATAATAGGTATAAGTAAAACCATAGTTATGAAAACATGGATACTTATAAGAAAAATAAAAAATAAAAGAAACAATAGGACAGGGATGGTAGGCACGTTGGTGCACGTATGCACACCCTCTATATACCTCTTAGGAAAGGGGTGAGGTCAATAGTAGACAGTCTAAGGTTGCATTTTAAAGAACTTTTCCAGTACATTAGAAGTCTGTTGAAGGCATTGAGGAATTGGTGAGGAAATATTTCTGAAACAATTATCCAATGGCTCATAGGTAATCTAATAAAAATATATAATTGTATTACACATTTCCTGAAATATTAATAATGGATGAAATTGTGAGCTGGAGCACATTAGAAAATATATAAGACAACATTATTTTTTATTTTAACAAAATAAGTATGTCCTCCACATCAGCTTTTACATCTTTTTATTAACACCTTTTTATTTCTTGACTCCAAGAAAAGTGCCTATGAAAAACTGTAAACTGTGACATTATCTTTATAAAACCCTTTAATATCCTGAATATACTTACTATATATATTAATAGTATGTTGATCTTCCACATACTTAAGGTCTACTTCTGAATCAGTAGTTATTGGAAAGAATACATTTGGATTTGAAAAACATCAGAAAGCTTTAGAAAGGTTAATGCTCTGAGTGAACTCTGTTTGGCAAAGCTTGTTGAAAACAACAAAAGCAGTTTCTCCATATAGAACAGGAAAATAAAAAAGAATTCAACTGCTCAATAACAATAGCTAAATGCTAGAAGGTTAACAAAGAGATAATGCATCCATTCAAAATCAATTCTGACCCAGTCTTACCCATAAGACAGTTTATACTCTGTTGTGTATGCATAAAGATTAATAAAGTGTGAGCTTGGAGTAAGTGCAGGGTTCTGGCCTTGCACATCTAATTGGCTGTTAAGCGGCTGGACCGGATTGGCCCGTTCTGGGGAATCCGATTGACACTTAACAGAGAGTTCTTATTGGTTCTAAGAGCTAGCGTTCCTAGCTTGTTCTTGGTTAAAAGTTACAGGGTTTGCCTTTATAAGGCGGGTTCAACTGCTGTTAAAGTGAGAAGTCATGATGTAAATAAAGAGCTGAAGTTCACTGTTCAGAGGCTTGTCTCCATTCTTTTTCACCCATGCTCAAAACATAACACTGGCGACGAGGATGGGATATGGAGAAAGCTGAACCAACAAAACTTTGAAAAACACTGAGCACGTGACAGACGACGCCAACAACGGAACCATGTCTGGCGGCATCGTACCACCTGCTCCGTTCGATCCAACACAGGAAGACTGGGAGTCTTACATGGATTGTTTCCAAATGTTCCTAGAGACGAGCAACTTAAAGGACACCACAGCCGGGAAGAAACGGGCAGTGTTCCTAACGCATTGCAGTCCAACCGTATTTAAGATGGCTAAAGCACTAGCCAAACCCCGAGAAGTAAAGGCCATGGATTGGGACGACCTTGAACCTATCTTACGGGACCACTATGCCCCGACCGTGCCTACGCTTGTGAGACGCCACGAGTTTTTTCAGAGAAGCCAGCAAAAGGGAGAAAGCATGGCCGACTTCATAGCAGACCTCCGAAATTTGGGAGGCCTCTGCAGATTCACCGATTTAGAAGAGGCACGAAGAGATTGCATAGTTCTGGGATTAGATGCACCAGGCGTCCAAAGCAAGCTGATGGCGAAAGGCAACATCAGCCTTGCTAATGCCATCGCCGATGCTACTGCAGCAGAAGCAACCAGGAAGTCGGCTGCACAACTATGCCGAAACCGCGCTCCGGTACCACCACCGACCAGCAAAATCTCACCTAGTTCAGAAGGGCAGCTTCCGACAACGCACCATGAGGACCTCTCTTCGTCATCAGACAGCGATGAAGAAGGGGTCCATTGACTGCGGTCCGACCGGAACCACCACCTGAAGCCCTTACACCCTTGCGCTGGCTGTGGAGTCAACCATGCCAGGTCCGAATGCAAATTTCGCGACATACTCTGCCATGAGTGCGGGAAACGAGGCCACATCAGACGGGTCTGCCGCAGCTTGCCAGGACCCAGCCAGGCCTCAAAAGGGGCTAACTATCGCCAATCGACAGGAAACCATCCTGTACGGCGAGAGCCAGTTAACCACTCCTACAGAAAGTGAGCTTTGCAGAGAGAAGAGGCTCGCCATACTATCACTATCAGTCACGCCTCAGCCTTGGACACTAAGAAAATCCGAGTCACAGTAGCCATCGAGAACCAGCCTTGCCACATGGAGGTCGACTCGGGATCGTCCCTCTCGATGGTGTCCTGGAAGACACTCAAGCAACTCATCCCCACAATTCAACGTCAAGATCTCCGTTTCCAACGCCTCATCCTCAAGGACTACCAAGGGAATCGAATCCCCATCGTCGGGTCCTGCCGAGTCCGAGTCTCCTTCAAGAAGCACACAGCGTACTTACCTTTTACAGTCATCGATAGAGATAGGCCTAGCCTACTAGGCCTCCAATGGTTCGCGCCACTCGGCATTGAAGTGGCCGGCGTAAACCGAGTCAGTGGCTGTGGCTGGGAGGAAGACCTTGTCTATGAGTTCAGGGATGTCTTCATGGACAGCTTAGGTGAGTACAAGGGGACCCCAATCTCATTCAGCTTAGATCAAAGGTAGCGCCCATTCGCCTAAAGCCCCGTCGAGTTCCGTTTGCCTTAAAAGCGAAAATCGACGAACAACTCGACAAACTGACAGCTCAGGGAGTGTTAGAGCCCATCGATCACGCCCCTTGGGAAACCCCTATTGTAACACCCATTAAGCCAGACGGGTCAATCCGAATTTGTGGGGATTACCGGGCCACTTTGAACCACGCCCTACAGCAGAACGTGTATCCAGTTCTGGTGGTGCAGCACCTCCTCCATTCCCTGGGGGGCGGAAAAGTTTTTGCTAAATTAGATTTAGCTCAGGCATATCAGCAATTACCAGTAGATGAAAAAACGGCACAGGCCCATATTTTTTAACAACCGGTTCTGTGGGCGTGGCTTAGTTGGTGGGCGTGGCTTGGTGGTCATGTTATTGACTGGGCATGGCCAACTCAACATCACTCACATTGAGGCACGCATCTCCTTGCCTGGCCTCTTGTGACTGTGGGGATGCTGCAACAGTCATAAGTTTGAAAAACGGTCATAAGTCACTTTTTTCAGTGCCATTGTAACTTTGAATGGTCACTCCACACAAATAAAGTGCCAACAAAGGAGGGGAAAAAAAACTCCAGAGAAGTTCCTGAGACTGGAAGTTTAGTCCTGCCAAGAATGTAATAAGGGTCACTGGAGAGGCATTTTCTGTTAGCAACACCTGTATGTTTCCTTCCTGCCTTCCTTACAGGATTAGGCCAGTAATTTCTTTTAACAACCGGTTCTCCGAACTGCTTAGAATGTTAACAACCGGTTCTAGCGAATAGGTGCGAACTGGTAGAATCCCACCCCTGACGTCGAGAGACTAGAAAAGAAGCTGAACAACTTGAATAGTATTCTTCAAACATCAGAAAATATAACACTGAAGAAAGTTATGTCTAATTTCCATCATTTCAGAATTCAATATGTAGTGTAATGGTATTCAGTTAGGTGAATAATGTTATCAATTTATTAGAAGGAAATGGCAAAACATCTCCATATTATTCCCAAGAAACTGCAGAGATATGTCTTACAATAGAATCATGGAAGACTCTTACCAAGGCTAGAGCCATCATCCATCTCAGAAAACCTCCAGTGATAGAGTAGCCACAATCATTTGCTCAAGTTATATTAAGGCTCTAGTCTTGGGCAGGGTGTTAAATTATAAGACCTCTCAGCTATTCCACTTCTTAATAATTCTCACTGCCAAGAAATTCATCCATATTTCCATGTTTGATCTCCCTGTAATGAACTTCTGCCCATTTCTCCTTTTTCTACCCTTAGATGCTATGGAGAATAAATTGCCATAAAAGAGGGGGTCAATCTATTTTCCAAAGCACCAGAATGCAAGACAAGAAACAGCGGGTGGAAACTCAATCAAGAACAAAGGAGAAATTTTCTAACAATGAGAACAATTAACCAGTAGACTTGCCTTTAGAAGTTGTGGATGCTCCATCACTAGAGGCTTTTGAGAAGAGACTGGACAACCATTTGTCTGGAATGGAGGGAGGTCTTTTGCTTGAGCAGTGGGCTGGAGTAGAACAGGGGTCTCCAACTTTGGCAACTTTAAAACTTGTGGAGTTTAACTGCCAGAATTCCTCAGCCAGCTTTTAAAGTTGCCAACGTTGTAGACCACTGGACTAGAAGACATCCAAGGTTCCTTCCAACTCTTCACTGTTCAAAAGCCAGATCTCAAACAATTTGGGTTTAGTTTGGTGACAAGTTGGCCTTAGTTTGGTATGATGCAACAACAACAGAGAAGTCCAATCAAGTAAATATATTTGGTTCTGTTTCCTTTGCTTTCAGAGAGTTACAAAAGAACGCATGTGATTTATCTTTTTTTAAAAAAAAAATCTAATGCCAATAGATTTCAACATGGCAAACAGCAACAAAAAATAAAATATAATAAAAATGATATATTATTAGACATAAATCTCAACATCAGCAAACCATAAAACTTCAGGAAAGGTCAATATATCAATGCTACAAAAATATTCAAGTATCAGTGTTAGTGATTGATATATATATATATATATATATATATATATATATATATATATATATATATATATATATATATAAAGAAAATTGTTGGAATGTTGGAATGCTAACTCATGAAAGGTCTTTTCCTCAACTATGCACAAAACAGAGAATCTGGGGATTCTCATTCTCATACTGTCAAAACAATAGTGACTTATAGATTCTTCTATTTCTTGTGCAATATGTCTCCAGGATTGGTTGGCCAAATCCTGCTGTAATAACACCTTTTTTTCTTGAGATTATATAGTAAGGAAAGAAGTGGCTGGAATTCTTATTGTTGGCTATGAAGGAAGAAAAAGCAAGAATCTACACTTCCAGCTCTGAACTATGTGGTGAAAACTTTCAGCACCCAAGAAGGAATCTATCCATCCAGACTTCTAATATATTGGACATTAGAATTTAGGTTTTTTTATATGTGTTCAAGGCAGGGGTGGTATACGACAGGGTTAACTACCGGTTCGGGATTTACAAGCTTCCTTTCACGCTGGAACCGCGTGCCTGTAAATCGTCATCAGCATGCTGTGTGCAGAGAAGCAGCCTTTGAAACAGCCCTCTTTTCCTTCTTTTTAAACTACAGCTGTGCCTCGTTCGGCAGCTGAAGTTGAAAAATCAGGAAATAAAGACCAGGTAAGAGCCCAGGTGGACGGGTGGGCAAAAAAATCAGCAGACATAGAACTGGTTCTATGTCTGCTACTCTTCAGAGCTACCGGTTCTACAGAGGTGGACAGAATTGGAAGAAACCCACCCCTGGTTCAAGGTGCGCATCTATTTTCAAAATAATTTTTGTATTGTTAATTTTTAATGAGCATTATTTAAACAAATGTTTTGGGTGTCAATTTATGTTTGGTGGCTTGCTAACAAGCTTTGACCTCTTCAGGTTGTTTAACAGCGAGTGCCATAAGCTGCCCTTGAATCTCATTCATTCTCAAATGAAGGGAAATATAGATGACCCAGGTTCCAGTATGAGTCAGTCACCGGGATCAGTGGTTTAATCTTCCTAGCTTTTGGACTCATGCTGGAACCAATCCTCTCTCTATCAGAATATGTGCTTTGGGCTACTCTATGCATTGTGCTTATGTGGTTGAGTGTGGCTTCCTATTGGTTGATTAGCATGTTGATCTTTGTGCTTTGTACTATTGGCTGTTGATTCTTTGTGCTGCCAAGTCCTCAGCTCCTAAGTACCTGTTAACTGGTGATAAATCCTGTTGACTGACAAGGGAGCCTATTTCCCAGACTTCAATCATTACCCTGGCTATCTTTGTCTCTGCTCAGTCAACAATATCTCCAACCTCCAAGCAATCTTTGCAAAGCATGATTTTTCCTTGTATGGTGGCCTCTAGCTGATATGCAAGTTCATAGTGGGATTCAAAAAAATTTACTACTGGTGCGATGGGCATGGCTTGGTGGACATGACGTGGCTTGGTGGCCGTGACTTGGTGAGCATGAGAGGGGAAGGATACTGTAAAATCTCCATTCCTTTCCCGCTCCTGGGGGAAGGTTACTGCAAAATCCCATTCCTTCCCCACCCCACTAACCTGCTTTCCAGCTCTGTTCTCCTGTGCAGGCCAACAAAAGAAGACCCAGCCGATCAGCTGGGACTCAAGAGGCAGAGAATAGATGGGGGCGGGGCCAGTCAGAGGTGCATTTGCCGCTTCTCTGAAGTAGTCAAAATTTCCACTACCAGTTATCCAGAACTGATCAGAACCTGCTGAATACCACCTCTGTATGCGATGCCCACTTGTTGATCTCAAAAGCTGCATTCTACTGTTCATTCTTTTTTTTTTTATTGTACCTCTTCTAATTTTAGTTGCAATAAAAGCAAATATTAATGGCATAGGAAACAATTGCTACATCACATGGGCTGTCTTGGATGAGTTAGTCAGATCCATATTAAAGATACCTTTTAAAGGCTCCTACTTCAATCTTTTACCAAAAAAAACCTGCTTTTTTCTGAAAGTTGCAAGTCCAAGATTGCATGTAAGAGAGGGAGCACCTTCAAGTTATATTAGCCTTAAATTGCTTAAGCCTTAAAAGATAACTATAGCGTATTGAATTGGTTCGGGAAATAACTGTGAATATGATGTAATTCTTTAATAACCTGAAGTTAAAAAGTCAGAATTATGTTCTTCCTCAATGGCAGCTTCTTGTTATTCAATGCATTAGAGAAAGTTTGGCCAGAAGATTTAGAGATATAGATCTGTTTATCCAAGCCATTTTTGTTCAGGAACAGTTACCAATGGTAATGCTAGTTCAAAGAAAATCCTCAGATTTTGTATATTCTGTAAAGTATTGATGCAATACTTTTTATTCATTTATAAGTTGCTTATGAGGTCCTAGAATTCTTAGTACAAATTACCAGGTCAGCTGTTTTATGTATGTTTTCTTCTTCTCAGTGTTGTATCCTTTCTGCTAAGAAACAAAGATTTGGGACAGACTAAAAGTATTGATTTTAGTATCTAAATTAAAATAAATTTCAAAAGACAAGCTTAGCCATTTGGCTGAAATCCCTCAATAGGAGCATCTGTGCTAGTGCATTCTATTGATGTCCTATTAAATTCAAAGGAATAGCATGGTTTGTGTCTAACAAAACTTGGCTGAAAAGCAGGAAGACTCTGCCAAATCTTGGGATCTTATTTTCCATACAAAATGGAAAATGTTAATCTATGCAAAGTTGTGCAAAATTCAGATTTCAGTGGGAAGTAGCAAGGGGAAACATATAGCTGGGAAACAGATAAGATTCAGGACAGTCAAAATTCAATTGGTCTGCAATATATTTTGGCTTGCTGAAAATAAAAGGAAAAAGGAATATATCAAGGATATTGCAATCAATTATTGTTATTAATGAAACTTAATAATAAATTTAAAGTTACAAATATATGTCATTTTACTCTCCTCTCACTTTTTAAAGTCCCTTTTTAAAGGACAGCAAAGAGTTGTGTCTGTAGGCCTATTTCAGTTTTTTTTGCAATTCCATGTCAAAACATTTATCAATGAAACAAAACATTAAGAATAAAACTAAGGAAATTACATAAACCTTTTCTCCAGTCTTGCCCTTTCTTATCCCTGAAATTTGTTTGTGTGACTAAAGATGAAAAAAAGGATAAGCATGGGAAACGCATGACTACAAATATATAAATTTATATATAAATTTATATAAAGCTTCTTTGAATCAAATTGTCACTTTGCCAGTGAGAATTTTTTAACTGAGTGCTCCTTTCCCAATTTCCTATTTCTGAAATGATTTTTTTTCCTAATAAGAACAAAAGATTCAAGGCATACTCTATGTAAAGTTCACAAATTACTCTTTAAGAAAGATATAGTAAATTCTATAGCTTATTTTCACCTCTAAGAGTGGACAGTGCTGTTTATTTTTGTTTTGTTCAGTTTCTCACTTCATTTTAATTAGAAACAAAAATCTGTACAAAAGCTTTCATGGGTATTTACTTATCTGATTTTTTTTTCCTAACAATTTTCCCGAATTTAATCTTTATATGTAATATATAACTTTAAACATTTGTATTTTTGTTAAAATCCATATATATTCTACATTGCAATCACGACATAAAATTCAGATAAGTGAAAACTGTGATGCAAGGTTGCAACTTGGTATAAAGTTTAGAAAGTTGTATATCAGAATTTTTAGGATTTATTTTATTTAATATTATTTTAGAACATGTCCAGAAAAGTAAGATACAAACATTAATTAAAAAACCCAAATAATTTAATCTCTCAAATTTAAGATACCAAATCTTCCAAATGTAAACATCTTTAGTCAAACAGCCATAGGTCTGTTTGGTTTTGTTGCTTGTTTTTGGTGTAATTGAAAATTTCTGCAAACATGTGGCAAGGTTTGTAAGCATAGTCATATAAATAGGCCTGAACTTGTGATTATTCTTACACTTTACCACATATGCTATTTTTGATGATTCTTTTTAATTATAAAGAATTTGCATATGCATTTAACTAACTATATTATGCTGTAAACATTTATTCTTAAACAATCTGAAAAAAAAAATGAATACATTTAGCCCCAGTGTGGATGCACACATCTAAAATGGCTGTTCTTCAATTTGAGCTGTGTTATATTTTTATACAACATAAAAACTGAGCATATATTCATGTGTTCATGTATAACACACCAACAGTCAGTTGATGAAAAATATGAATATTTCCTAAAGTATATTGAATGTGTCAACCATTTGAAATGCTCAGTGTTTTTTTTTTTTTTTTAGAAAAACCAAAGTATCTAAGGAGTTTTGGTTCAAAGTGTTTAGGCCCCATCAGTTCTAGGGAAGAGAGAAACAAATATTTGACCTACATTTCTAATGGCTCAGATATTATATTTCTGTATATTTGACTCATACCATGGACAGTATACAAATCTTATTATCTGTGTTAAGGTTACAGAGATTAGCAGACTTAACAGTATCAGAATGATGATGGTATATATTTTATACAGTTTGTCCCAAATTCAAGCATTAACATTTAACTATTTGGGATGGTGCAGAGACACTGGCCTCTTGCTTGGGGCTGAATTAAACTCAGAGGTGGTATTCAGCCAGTTCTGACAGGTTCTGGAGAACCGGTAGTAGAAATTTTGAGTAGTTCAGTGCAGGGGTGGGATTCAAATTTTTAAACAACCATTTCTGTGGGCGTGGCTTAGTTGGTGGGTATGGCTTGCTGATCATTTGACTGGATGGGTGTGGCCAACTCAACATCACTCACATCAAGGGGTGCTTCTCCTTGCCTGGCCTCTCATGACAGTGGGGATGACGCCACAGTCGTAAGTGTGAAAAATGGTCATAAGTCACTTTTTTCAGTGCCACTGTAACTTTGAATGGCCACCAGTTTTAGACCAAAACTCAAAAAGAGTATGTAAACTCATGTTTGAATGTCAATTTTTCTAGCTAGCCAAGAAGCCTTGCTGAATGTCACTCATCTTGGTTCCTTATCATTAAAAGCTTCTTTCTGGCAACTCTGCTTCATTATTCAATTATTTCTTGAAAGTGCTGATTATCCAGGGAAGTATTTCCTCCCAACAGCAGTGTAAAAAGCTTAAAACAACTTTTCCCCTTTAAGAAAGTACCAGCAAAGAAAAAAAAACTTCCTTTGGAGACAGTAAGTCTAGGATAACTGCTAAGAATGTGAGAAGGGTGGAAAAAAATAAAAGGAGATTTCTTCCAACAACAGGTTCTCCGAACTGCTTAGAAAGTTAACAACTGGTTCTAGCGAATGGGTGAAAACCAGTAGAATCCCACCCCTGATTCTGGCAACCAGTAAATACCACCTCTGGTTGGCCCCTCTCCCATCTATTTGCTGCCTCCTTAGCCCCAGCTGAACGACTGGGTCTTTTTTTGTTATTCTGCACAGGAGAACGGAGCTGGAAAGCAGGTTAGCGGGGTGGGGAGGGAAAAGTATACCAGTATATAATAAACTATATAATAATATATAATAAGTATATAATAAACTTAAGTATATAATAAACTTAAAGTTTATTGGTCCAGTGCCAGTCTATCCTACTACTATAGTAATAAGCTGATGACCATTTTTACTAATTGTAAAAATGTAGCAAAGGAAGCCATATCACTTTACAGTGCCAGCAAATGAGGACGTTCCTAGTAGCACTTTTTCTGATGAACGAGTTTTATCAAAAGGCAGAAACTTTTTGCCAGATCTATCTCACTTCATCAGAAAAGCTTCTGCCTATTTTCTTTTCAAATCTTAGTCAGTATAGCTAGATTCTTTCTGAAGGTAAGGAGAGCAGTTAGTGTCTTTTCCCTGCCACCAAGCATCACAGGCTGGTGTGAAAACAATCACCAATCATTCTCTCTAAAATGGGGACGAAAAAGGTTTAGTGATCTGTCAAGTTGCTTAACAGATAACAAACACGAAGGGAAAGGAAGGAGAGCAGGACAAAGCATGAGGGACTTCTCTCAATGCTCTTGCTAAAGCAACTGCTACCTTGTAGTAATATAGTAATAGTAATATAATAGTAATAGTAATAATAGTAGTAATAATAATGCTAATAATAATAATGCTAATAATAATAATGCTAATACTGCTGATACTACTGATACTACCAATACCACTAATACTAATACTACTAATAATAGAAATAATAATACTAATTATACTACTACTAATAGTAATGCTACTACTAATAATAATGCTACTAATAATAATGCTACTAATGCTAATAATAATAATGCTAATAATACTAATATTACTAATACTAATAGTAATATTACTAATACTAATGTTAATGCTAATGCTAATCGTAATCGTAATCGTAATCGTAATCGTAATCGTAATCGTAATCGTAATCGTAATCGTAATCGTAATCATAATCATAATCATAACAACAACCCAACGGAACTTGGGTGGATAAGGTCATAAGAGGAAGCTGGATGAGCAATGGTATGCTGCAAGGGCTGTGAAAAAATCATGGCTGTGAAAGTGAACAATAAACTTTCATTTCTCTTGTCCAGGGGGCATCTGTAGAAGCAGCTGGGGCTATCGAAACAGGAATGGAATAGGCAAAATTATACTGATCCTCCCATGGTGCATTGCACAAAAAAGAAAATCCTAAGAGAAGTGGACCTGGGAGCATCAACCAGTCAGGGCAACAGTGTAGCATTCAAAAATTAATGCAAGTAGTAAAAACAATAAAGGAAGAAGTTCTAAGAAACTCATTATCATCTGAAGCATTAAAAAAAACAAAAACTCACCCTGTAATACACCTAATAATGGCAGAATCAGAAACATATATAGCTGGCAGAATCCAACTTTTCTTGTCAATATAAATTGACCTTTTGCACAGCTCAAGATTCAGTCTTTCAAAAGGATATCAAACTGGTGTTGAAGTAACTTATTTAATGCTCTTTTTCAGGACCAGAAAAACCTACATGTAAAAGAAGCTCGACAAGGTATAGAAAGCTCCGGCGAGGCTTCCATACACAGGTACCTCTGTAAAAAGCCAGGTGTTGGCTTCTGTCTGCCACCCCAGCCAAAAGGACCTTGGAAGGACTGCATCAAAGGGGGAGGGGAAAAGACATCGATTTGGGGAACTAACAGGGACTGGAAGATGCCCAACGTTGACTATGTCAACAATAACTGATGATAAAGAAAGTAATGAGATGGATCTTATTAGGAGAAGTGAAAAATAATGGATATCAGAGTGATAACTTTAGGCTTAGCTATTAACTGGGATGAGACAAATATGATACATGAGCACATTGTATTTAAAAAAAAACAGTGACAAGTAATCCTTGATTTAGAACCACAGTTGAGCCCAACATTTCTGTCCTTAGGTGAGATATTTGTTAAGTGCATTTTGCCCCACCTTTATCACCACAATTGTTAAGTGAATCACTGCAATTGTTAAGTCTGTAACACCCATTGTTTAAGTGGATCTGGCTTCCCAGTTGATTTTGCATCTCAAAAGGTTGCAAAAGGCAAATCACCTGACCTTAGCAACGGTCATAAGGGCGAACCAGTGGCCCAAACATCTGGATTTTGATCACATGATGTTATAAAGGTCGTAAGTGTAAGAAATGGTCATGTCACTTATTTTTCCAGTGCCATCCATTGTAACTTTGAACGGTCCCTAAATGAATTGTTGTAAGCTGAGGACTTACTTGTGCTACATATATTCATTAGGGGAAACTAAGGAAGACCTCTATATGAACCCCTTACCTGCCTGGTATTGAAACCTGAAAGATTTATAATTTCTAGATGAAAGGAGCGGGAATCCTTTAAATTCTGCCCAAGAGCAATAGGATCTGGTCAATCTCAGTCAAGTAGAATCCTTCTGTTGTGTGCCAGTCGCACCCTCCTGCTTTGCAATTGTCTTTTTGGTGACAGAAAAATCACTCTTCAAACTTCTTTCTTTCTTTCTTTCTTTCTTTCTTTCTTTCTTTCTTTCTTTCTTTCTTTCTTTCTTTCTTTCTTTCTTCCTTCCTTCCTTCCTTCCTTCCTTCCTTCCTTCCTTCCTTCCTTCCTCTCTCTCTCTCTCTTTTAAAAAAAAAAAAAAAAGAGGGGGGGAGGAAAGCATCAGCTCCCCAAACCCCGCCAGTGGCCTTTTTCACTCCAGAATCGAACCCAGCCAGGTTCGAAGGGAGGTGGTGGATTTCACCCCCACCCCAACGCATAATGACCAGATCATGCAAATCCTGCCGGACTGGCTAATCAATCCATCAGTCACCTGGGCGGGCTTGTGAGCGGAATCTAGTCGATCTCTCTTGAATTCCCTTTCTGTCGGAATGCGTGTCTGCGCGTAAAGTCCAACACACTCGTCCGGAGAATAAGCATGACATCACAGCGGCTCCCAGCCCTTCAAAACCTTGAGGGTGGCTGAAGGAACGGGCTGCTTCCTCCTCCTCCTCTTCCAGAGCCGCCTCTCTCCATAATTCCTATGTAGACATGAGGCGGTTGGAGGGAGGAGGAGGAGGAGAGAGGAAGGAGGCAAAAAAGCATCCCTAGGCAAGGCGAAAGAAAACAGCCGCACCAGCAAGCAGCTGTTAGACGGGTGATTAATTCTCCCAGCCTTTTGCCTTTTCGCCTCTCTCGCTTCTTCTTGCTGTGCCGAGACTGCTCCCTGGTGTAATTCCGTGGTCCAAGCAAAAGAGAGAGAGAGAGAGAGAAAACTGCTTTGTTTTTTGTTTTTTTCCCACGGCGTGCTGGCTGGTGAAGAATGAATGAGCGAGAAGGGAGGCAAGGAAAGCGCCCGGACCGGCTTGAATCATTTCCAGATTGTGACTTGTTTTGAAAAGAAGAGGGCATCTCCATAAAATGTGACTGTCCTTGGAGGAGTTCGTCGGAGGAAAGGATGGAGCGGAGCGAAATCGCCTTCCAGGAAGACGATTTAAGACGCGGTGGGCAAAGGTGGCTCGGCGAGAAAGCGCGCGGAGTAAGCCAAGAGGCAAAAGAGAAAAAAAAAGAGAGAGAGAAAAAGCAAAACGGGCGAACTCTCCCACGTCACCTTTACTTCAAGTCCAGAGAAGACACCGCTTCCTCTTTAGACCGTTACTTTTAAACGACAATCTCTCTGGGTAAGTTTATTTTTGCAGTTTGCACGAGGACGTGGCTTAAAGACAAGTTGCCACACTGCTACTTGGCATAGGGTTGTTTGGACCCACAACGCCAGGGATAAGGCAAATCAAGCAGAAGGCTTTTTTTTTTTTTTTTTTTTTTGAAAGAAAAGAAATAAAAGAATAAACATTAAAAAAAAAAAAAGGAATATTGGGGACCTGGCATGGAGAAAATGGGGTGGAAGCTCTGATGCTCTGCATTTAATTTTCAAAGCTGGGATTTTCCCATCCAATTGACATAACTGCTCATAAATATATTTATTTTCCCTATATTATTAAATCCCTCTGAATTAAAGATGTCTATTTTTTTCTTCTTCTGTTGATTGCTTGTCTGGGTTGACTCTGAGCTTCAAAATGTAGACTTGCTTACATTAGCTGTAAACTAGAGAACAAAACAGAGACTGGGAGAAACCTTGAGAAAATTGAATAAAGTTGTATTTTCTGGTTGCCCTGTCACACTGTCAGCTGAATAATTCACATTCCCAACCAATTTTTTTTTTTAAAAAGCGGGTGTTTTATTTTTAAAATTATGTTTACCTGGAACAATAACTATTTAAATCTGCCTGCTTTGATAACTCAGCTGGTAGGAAAGCAACATAAGCATAATTGGTTGGGTTCCACAGGTTATGTAGTTAAATAATGATTGTATGAGATATTGAGAGAAACTGATGTTCCATGTTTGCAACTTAGCAAACATTTAGACTGTACGATAAAAAATGTTCAAGATTTTACAAAAAAGTATATTTTTCTCATTATAGAAGAAGCAGATATTGTAGCAGCCTAGTCTAGATTCAGATCAATGCTGCTTATTTTAGAAATTAAAATAAGTAAATAAATAAAATAAGATTGGCAGTGATGTTCCTAGAATGGAATTTTGCTATCTAGACATCAATCTTGCTATATGAAGACCTCTAGATACATTTCTTTGTATGCTAGCCTGTCATTCTTCTGGAGAAACCACACTGCACAAGTATAAAATCCAAACAATGTAATAGTTTTTAATCTCCCATTTCCTATTAGCACGGCAAGCTAATTTACATGTGGAATGTTAGTCAAATGTTAAGATTCAATGTTTCTCAAATAAGAGGACTTATTTGTAACTGACTGGCTACAAGGATAGCTTAGAAGGGTTCCCATCCGACCCAATATCTCTTTCTTAAGAAACAATGAATTCTTGATCCAGGACTTTGAGAGTTACTGTTTGTTTTTCTTAATCTATTTGGAGTACAATCTGTGACAGATTAATCTCCTAATCTGAAAAAGTTCAACTGTGTTGGACTATAGTCCCAAGTTTTATCAAAGTGAAAAGCAGTCTTTAGCTTTCCAATTCCTATGAATGGCTTTCAAATTGATAGGAATGTAGGGATTCTATGTAAGTGTTGTTTCTAGTTATATTCAACGTTTCTCCCCAAAGCTAAACTTGCAGCACGCTGTGCCACCAATTCTTAGATTTAGAGCCACTGTTAGATACCCAACACAAGTTTATGGTCATTAGAAAGCCAAACATTCATATTTTAGCACCATCTGACACAGAGTGAGAGCATCCCATAATGCTGTTGAATTGCTATCCCTATCTCATCTCTATGGCAGAGTTAAAGCCTGTGAGTTAGTCTTAAATATATATTATGGTGGCTGAGTCATGAACTACTAGTTTGTCATTAACTCCCATGACTCTTCATCAGAATTAAATCTTAACAAGTGCTCCTTAAAGCAAACAACTCATAACATCAGCAGTTTCCAGAAAGCACTTTCAGACTACCCAGATGCTATCATTATCTGCTGGATGGTTTGATAAAGTGGTCTTCATTTTCCTTAGTTTATGTTATGATGCAATGTTTGGAACATCTTCATAAGTTTTAAAAATGGATACAAGAATCTAACAATCTCTTGACCTATAACTCTTTTGTATGGTTTACCTGCAGGAGACTCCTCAGTCACTGTTGCAGTGGCGAAATGTCTACTACGACAAATGTTGACCAATTACAAGTCCCATAACTTTCCACTATGTGTCTCTTGGGAAGTTGTGTACAATAATGGTCATAGCAGAAAGATGTCCAGGTTAATGTTCTACTCAGTAATTAGATTTGTTTCATAAGGTTAGTGTTTATATTGTTTCACAGGGACTATATAGATTTGGATATGTGCAGATTAAATTATTACTAAGGCAGATGTTTTAAGTATATTTGCCTGTAAGACCCAGCAAACTTGCTATTATTTATTATTATTTATTTCACCACCCATCAATTTCATGAGATTTCTTGGTTTTTTTGCCCTCCTGGGAAATTCCACCTAGCATTTGAAAAGTTTTCCAAATAAAATAAAAATTTGTACAAGACAAATATTTCTGTCTCTGTAGAAATTTAACAGCAAATTATTTCTTGTAGGTTTTTGTCCTTCCTGTTTGCAAGGTTCCTGACTATTGTCTTTATTTGAGCAAGTGGACTCCTACTGTGTGTAAGAAGTATTTGATCCCCTGTGTGTAAGAAGTATTTGATCCCCTGTGTGTAAGAAGTATTTGAAGTAATTGGACATAATTATTAAGTTCAACCTTGGTGGGCTAATGTGTTGATCTTTTCAAAATTTAACCTAAATTTTATCAGTGTATTACACACCATAGTGAAAATTTAGACTTTGTGAAGAAAGTGGAATCTTCATTAACATAAATATATTTAACTGTCTGTAAATAAGGATTGGCTGAACTCTCTCTCTCTCTCTCTCTCTCTGTTTGTGTGTGTGTGTGTGTGTGTGTGTGTGTACACCAAGCTATTGTGGCTTGCTCACAAACTATAGTTAAACATATCTTTCTTGATACAATGCGCAACTGCAGTCATTGTCTTAATAGATTGAATCTCTCTGTAGGAAAATACACAAGTTTGGGTTGAGGGTCTTTTTTTGGCATTGCAAATACAAAGATTAGACAGTTTATATAACTGGATTTCATTTAGCTTGTCAATTTGTAGATATCATTATCTTTTCTTCCAATTGAAAATTTAGTTACATAGTGTGGCAATAAAGCGTAATTGTGTGTTTATAGATAATATAAACCAATGTTCCATTTAGGTTTTTGAAATACAACAGACAGTTAAACTTTTATATAGCTCAGGAAAACAGAGGCTGTCATTTCCTATTTCCAAATTCGATAGAGCCTCAACAAGCAAAATCAAATACTTAATGGCTGGCTGGGAGCCAGACCAGATGGAAATTGCTTCTGGAAAGAATGATATCTGGGCTGAATTTCATTAAAACATTATGTAAAAGCATGCTATTGTACCTGAGCTTAGCCTTGGAAGAGTTTATATTTCATATTGTATTGGCAAATCCACCATTCCTGTTAATGAGAAAGGTTGCATGGTTTTATTCAGTAGGAGAGAACAAAAATATTCTACTTTCACACAAAAAAGACATGCAGAACAGTATATGCCCATGAAAAAGAAAGGAAGAGTAAATTCCCTTAGTATCATTGTATACAAAAGTGGAACTTAACCCATAAAAAGAGACAATGAAAAATATGCATATGATCCCTACTCAAACAAAACAAGGGAAAAGTTTTAACAACTATTTGTACACAGCTGCAAGTATCTTGCTTTTACATTGCCTTACATTAAGCAAATATTAAGCCTTCATTTAGTTATTTTATTCCATCGGTTTCCCAGGATAACATGTTTAGGTCCACAGAGATGCTGCTACTTCAGTGGTTATGTTTTCTATAGTAAATATGGGCAATGAATGGGGAATCTTGAGTTCAAGTGTCAGTTTCTGTAATATACAGTTGGGTTGGGTAGGACATGCACTTTTTTATTCTTTAGTTTTCCTCAGATTCCCAAGAATAAGGCCTACAGGTAAGTGAAATGAGGAAAAGTCCTCACCAAAACTTTCTGTCCTTATTTTGCCTCGCAGAACTGTATGGAATTATATCCCTTGTATTGAAAATTATAAGGGAATTGGTTGGAAATACAATTATGGTATGGATTAAACATTTTTTTAAATCCATAATAAATAAGTTCTGTTTTTTCTGAACAGAGTAAAGTAAATTGACTAGGCTAAGTAGAAATACCTTAGAAAGCAAAGATTCATAACACATTAGGCTTTTATGCAACAAAGAACCAAGTAACTTGAACCAACTCAACTACCCACAAATAAGTTATTTATATTTTTGCTGTAGAATTTGGACTCTTTCCACATATTCATTTCCAGTAGTCTGGGAGCTTCTTTTTTAAGTGGTGATGCATTAATAACTTGCCTGCAAGTACAGTTCCTAAAGAGTGAGAAAGACCTATTCAATTATTGTATTTATGGAAGGCCGCTGTATTTTTATGCATCGCACTATGCACAAGCGAATTCTTTGAATATGAGGAAACTTTACATAGGAATCATTGTACTGAATTTGCTTAGCAAATCTCTAATTCCAACCTGCTGATCAATATTACTTTGTGCATAACTATAATTTAATTTGTGTGCATAAAATGCCATATAATTATATGACAGGTCATATATTCTTTAGAATGATCATTCTAGAAGTTATAGGCACTTACAGCCTAAACAGATGTGAGGCACCCAATATTGCTATTCTATTTAGAATAGCAAACCTGAACTTGGTCGTTTTAGACATTTATACGGTAGAACTTTAGCACTTCAGGGATGTCTGCTGATCATGGAAAGGAATGTGAGATGATACCACTGTTGATTCCTGGTGATAGAATCTTATGCATACAGACATATCTACTCATAAACCACTGAGTACAGATACTCTGTACAATTACTGATGAACTCGAAGTGCAGTTGCTAAAATCAGCTTACAACATGGTACTGGATCCCAGATGTTATTGACTCTCAACCTCTATTGATCTATCACAGTGGTTGGGATTTTTGGGAGCTGTACCCTATTCTCCTCTAAGGAAGCTAAGGTTGGAAATCAATACTTGCAAAGACACACCTTGGATATTAACTGTTTATTAGATAAAATGTGTCCATAAATTAAATTTCAATGAAAGACTGTGGTTATAGGTCCATCTGATGAAGATTCTTCACCTTGGTTACATCTGTAAAAAAAAAGTTACCTTTTAATGTCTAGCTACCTATAGAAAAATCTTGAATCCTTGAAAAATCAGAGTGACAGTTTCTTCTCCAGATACCATATTTTTCTCTAATCTTATTCTCATTGTTTTTAAGAAGTATTGATGTCCACAAATTTCTCCTGTCAAAGTAGATCTCAAAGCTTCTTGACTATTTTTATGGTGCCTTATTCGCCTGAAGTAGACTGGAACATGTTCTTAAACTGTTTAGCCTTAGGCTGGCCCTGTCTTTTATCTCTGATCGGAGCAGTGATTATGATAAACAAGGATGTTCACAACTTTGGTGCATAAACTCAGGATAAGATCCTTCCTATCTACCCAACTCAGAATGTCTAACTGCTAATGATACCTTGTGCATAAATGAATATATATCTGAATATGTAAATAATTTGAAATCCAAAATCAGATCCCTGAAATAGGCATCTTTCTCTCCCTAGTGATGGGAATGCCCATTCAAATACATCTGCTATGATGCAGCTAATATCTTTGGCAATGTACTGAAATACCAGTTCTCTATTTAGAAATAGCAGTTCACAGCAAAATGTTTGTGTAAACTTCTCTAATGGGAGAAGGAAAGAAGCACTGTCTCCTTCGATTATTTTTATACAGTTTTGTGGTCACAATATGGCTTGGCTAAAGATGTTTAGTCTAAAGCAAAGCAATATCAAATGTGTTGTTTTTCCACTTTAAGCAAATCCTAATAGAAAAGAGATAGAGAACAAAGCATCAGCTCTTAAATGCCATGAAATGTGTAAAGGAGAACATTTGACATCCTTTAATAGCACCCAAGAGTGGGCTGGAAAATGCAACAATCCAACACAGTGTTGATACACTGAGAATGACTTTTATTTTTCAAATAAGTTGAAAATGTAATAGGGTGGGGTGAACACAGTCAGTGGCAGAAGTAGTGTGCAGAAATTGAGTACCATATCTCACAAAGCTTAGAATGGCAACATGGGTGTGAGGCATTCTGATATACTTCACACAATATTTCTAGTCCTAGAGGAATAATTTATGGATATGTTTATCATTCAGCTGAGCCAATGTTCTATTGCAGGAATTGGTTTTTAACTCTGAAGAGGCAAATACATACTGTATTCTGTTTTGTTAATCACAACATGATGTAGCATATCAAGCCTAGAACTAGAGAAAAGCTTGTAGACTGGTCCCAATACAATTTAGAACATTGAAAGATTGAGTATTCCTCAACAGTTATCATTGATAGTTATTAAAAATAAGCTCCAAAGTCAAATCCCTCAAATTTACTCTTATTTACATAAAATCTATTCTCTATAATTTAGGCCCATGAGAATACGGCTGCTTTCTTTTTCACATGTCATCGTTCTTCAGGGTCCTATTTAATCCCTGATTAAATATTGTAATATTTCTCTTAGGAATTATTGATCTTCTCTCTTCCTTTCCTGAACCTGTTACATTTTGATAACTTTTTTTTATAGTTCTTCAACCAAACAAAATACTTTATATAGGGTACCATCCTAGTACACAATTAATTTTGGAGCTTGCAAATTGTGCTAATGTTGAAGAAAACGGAAACTATATTTGCCTTGAAATAACTACATTATATTCCTGATGCATATTCAACTTCATATAATAACCAGTATCTGAAAATTATTAGTTTCAATCTCAATTCCTTTTAATATGCACTGCCTGGCGCCAGCTCTGGTACAATGTGTCTGTTCATATGATTATTATTTTCCTAAATGTAGAAGTTTATATTAGATTGATTGTTTTTCATTTCATTTCATACTCAGACCAGTTTCCTGTTTGGAAATAAAAAAGTTATTGTTTTCCTGTAGGTAATCAATATGTTCCATATGAGGAAAGTATGAGTTTATATATCTCCTGCTATTCATATTATAGTTTTACCAAACTTTAAGCTCATCTTATGATGCATACAAATGAAACTAAGTTCAGCCTTTAATCATAAATCAAATTTGGGAAGGTGGAATGGTATGCTAGAATATGTCATATTGCTGCTTTAGGAAATGAGTAATGATTTGATGAAAACCAAATACCTTTATTTGTTATGCAGTATTTTGTATAAAATGTATAAATGTACATTTGAGCATATGGGTCATACATCTTATTTTCCCATTAAGTTAGGGGAGAGGCAGTTTTAAACATGAAAAGAAATAGCTTTGGATCACAGTGTTTTTGTAGAGTGATGTTTTTTTTTTTTACAGAGTGACAAGCCTGGGTTTGCAATAAGCTCTGAGTTTTACCAAAACAGTAATGAACAACTAATGTCCTTAGGGACAGAGATTTTAACAATTCCTCTTTTAGCAGCCTCCAAAGCCATTCTGACCTAAAACAAAGTATCTATGCCATTTTGACATGGCATTCATTCAAAAACTGAAATGTAAGCTAAAAACTGAAATGTAAGGTAAGAAAATCCAGTCCTTCCTTATTTGGCCTTTGTCCACATCCAGCCACTGTGACACACACACACAAGGGTGGGATTCTACCAGTTCGCACCTATTCGCTAGAACTGGTTGTTAACATTCTAAGCAGTTCAGAGAACCGGTTGTTAGAAGAAATTACTGGCCTAAACCTGTAAGGAAGGCAGGAAGGAAACATTTCTGGTGTTGCTTACAGAAACTGCCTCTCCGTTAACCCTTATTACATTCTTGGCAGGACTAGACTTCCTATCTCAGGAACTTCTCTGGAGTTTTCTTCCTTCCTTTGCTAGCACTTTGCTTGTGTGGAGTGACCATTTAAAGTTTAAATGGCACTGAAAAAAGTGGCTTATGACCATTTTTCACACTTACGACTGTTGCAGCATCCTCACAGTCATGAGAGGGCAGATGAGAAGATAGTGTGCCTCGATGTGAGTGATGTTGAGTTGACCACACCCAGCCACTAACAGGACCACCAAGCCACGTCCACCCAGTCACATGACCACCAAGCCACCCCCACCACCTAAGCCATGCTCTGGTTATATTTGCCCACCTCTCACAAGTGTGAAAAACAGTTAACCTATTTCTTAAGAGAGCAGAATTTCGTAAAGACATGAAGATGTGCTGATTTTATCTGATTTTATTTTATTTTCCGTTAGAGAAGAAATTAGTAACTGGAGTCACTGGAAGTTTGGCCTTCTGGAGAAGAGACAGAGAAGAAAAAAAGATAAAATGTGGCTGCAAGTGCTTATTTCTGTACCAATCCTACAAGATATGCATACCTACAAATGCCACATCTGATCTGCTATTACTCAATATTCAACTGCCAGCTCAACTATACTGTGTTTATACTCATGGATATTAATCTGCAAAACTAATGTAAAAGATGTAAAAACCAACCACACATGAATTTATATAGATGTTTCTTCCTTTAGAGTTTTAGATTTTTTTCCCAAAAATATTATTTACTTACCAAGGTTCAGAAACAGATTTTTCCCAAGGTTATTCCAAATCATTCCAATACAGACTCCCCAATTAGCTTTTAAAAGTTGAAATGCAACAAGGTGGAATTATTTCTGGAAATTCAGGAAACTTTACATAATAAAGATAAGTTTTTTTATAACAATAAGAAAACTAGTGTATTATGAAGCCATTATTAAGTCATAGTGCTTTCTGATTATTAGACTATTATAAACTTTTTAAAAAATGTATTTATGGACCCTTTACTTTTCCAGCCACAATAATGGTTAATATGTACAACATATGTACTATAAAATGTTCTAATGTACTTTAAAAGTGATAGGCAATAAGATTCACCATGGTATAAAGGTTTGCAATTTTTTTAAATTATTAAAGTTATATGAAATACTTTGAATCTGAAACATTTTGGTGCAAAACAACTTTTGAGCTATAAAAAAATGTTCCAACTATGTCACAAGCATGATTAATTTAAGACAAACCTCAAAGGAGCTAAAAGAAGGTCTTTTTGATTTCTGGGATAGTCAGGATAACCAGAACAATGTGCTTCGAAGTTCAAATTGTTCTGAACTCAGAAAGTGTTCAGATTTAAAATACCTTGCATTTCCCTAATAATTCCAAAGAGATGAATTAAAGACATTTTTAAGCCCAAGACCCCGAATCTCAGGAAACACTACTAATCTTAGCACATATCCCTGAGACATTTTAAATGTTGGTACAATGAATGTGTATAGATGTTGATAGTAGTTGCATGAATAACACTTTCCTTTTTATGTCTCATTTCTAAATTTCTAATGGGTATGCAGCATGCAGAATATAAAAAAGCCTATAGAACCATGATGGTAACTTAAGGCAAGCATGCCACGGGTAGCACGCAGAGCCATTTGTGCCGACATTCCAGCTGCAGGCAAACTTACCTCACTGCACATGTATGTGCCTCACAACTGATTTTCGGCAGGTTTGAGGCCTTTTTCGGCCTCCCAAAGGCTTGAGAAAGGCTTCTGCAGGCTGAAAACTAGCTCCATTTCGTTACTTCCTGATTTTCCGAAAATACCGGAAGTAATAAAATGGGGTAGTTTTCGGCCTGCAGAAGCCTTCATCAAGCCTCTGAGATGCCGAAAAAGGCCTCAAACCAGCCGAAAATCAGCTGTGAGGTGCAGTGCAGGTAAGGGGGCAGCGGGGGGGTAGGTGGGTAAGGGGATTGTGCGTGCATGTGTAGGGGGCATGGAGGAACGTGCCTTACCTTCTGGGTGCTGGTATGTGAGCACAAGTGTGCAAGCATGCACACAATTTTCGGCACAGGAGCCCAAAAAGTTTAACCACCACTGCTATAGAACATATGGTCATTCAGATTTTGGACACTATCTCACAGCAATCTTGATCACGGGTTGTGTTGGCTAAAATAATGATTGTTCAGCTGAATTCAGGTCCAAAAAGAAAGTATATGACCTCACAATAAGCACTATAGTCATATTCTATAGTATAATAATGTTAATTCTTCTCAATATGTTGTTCTCCATTGTATGAACAATACTTAATAAAAGAATGTTAACTTTAATTTGAAACAGAATTTTAAGGAAAAAGGGGCAATTTGAGTCAAAGTATTATTTATCAGATATACCATTCCCCCTATTTTACTTTGATTTTCCAAAGATGCCCAGTTACCAGCCATTGTCCATAAAAGCCATTGAGCATGTGTGCAAATGCATGCTGCTGTTTGAGGCTGTGCATTTGAATTTCCAGCTCCCTTTTATTTTTTTACAGAGAGCAACCTTGTTGTGAACTAATAAAATACTCAAAGTTTATCAAAAGCTTTAGAAAATAGCAGGGTTCTAGCCCTGCACTTCTGATTGGCCGATAATAGCGATATCGGATTGGTCCGTTCAGGAGAATCTGATTGGCTGTTAATGAGCCACTCTCATTGGTTAAGGGGGTTAACATGTTTCCTATTGGTTACTAGAGCAACAGTTTGCCTATAAAAGGGCTGCTTTTGCTCTAGGGTTTTGCTCTGTTCAGAATGTATAATAAAGAATTGAAGTTCACTGTTCACCGTCTTGTCTCCTTCCTTGCGCCCATGCGCAGAACTTAGCACTGGCGACGAGGATGGGATACGGAGACGTCAGAGCTGACTGAACACTACAGAGCACTAAACAGAGCACCTGGCTGAAGGTGCATCAACGGCGGAAACCATGACCGGTGGCACCATACCACCCGCTCCATTCGACCCGGCACAAGAAGACTGGGACTCATACATGGACCGGTTCCAGATGTTTCTGGAGACCAACAACTTGAAGGATGCCACTACTGGGAAAAAGAGAGCGGTATTCCTGACTCACTGTGGACCTGCCGTTTTCAAGATGGTCAAGGCACTGGCAAAACCGGCTGAGGTGAAATCCATGGACTGGGATGTCCTCGAGCCCCTCCTACGGGCCCACTATGCCCCTACTGTACCAACGCTTGTCCGAAGACATGAATTTTACCAGAGAGACCAGCAGAAAGGAGAAAGCATTTCAGATTTTATCGCAGATCTCCGGAACCTGGGAGGCCTCTGTGGGTTCGCTGACCTCGAAGAAGCTCTCAGAGACCGAATAGTTCTGGGATTAGATGCACTGCACGTGCAAAGCAAGCTGATGGCAAAAGGCAACATCAGCCTTGCAGATACCATCGCTGACGCTACTGCAGCAGAAGCAACCAGGAAGTCAGTCGCCCGAATGCGCCGCACCAACGCCCCACTTCGCCAACTCGCCGGCGAAACCTCATCTCGCCTTGAGGGACATACAATGGCAACCCACTACGAGGACCTCAAATCGTCATCAAAAAGTGATGAGGAAGAAGTCAATCGGCTCCGGTCTGAACGAGACCAACGCCACCAGCATAACCAGAGACTGCAATATCAATGCGCATGCTGTGGGGCAAACCACCCACGATCAGACTGAAAATTCCTCGACGCACTCTGCCATATTTGTGGGAAGAGAGGCCACATCGGAAAGGTCTGTCGAAGCAAGATAGGAGCCAGCCCATTTCAGATGGGGACCAACTATCACCAACCCACAGGACGTCGTCCTGTGAATCGGGAACATTCGAACCACCAATGGAACAACCACTCCTACAGAAATAAACCGCTAGCCCATTCAACAAAACGAGAAGAGGCACACCAAACTATCACGATTGGTCACGCATCATCATTAGATGCAAAGAAAATTCGAGTGAAGGTCGCCATCGAGAACCAGCCCTGCGTGATGGAAGTCGATTCAGGATCGTCCCTCTCGATGGTTTCCTAGAAGACCCTGAAACAATTGATCCCTGCCGTCCGGTGGCAAGACCTCAGAACCCAAAGAATCATTCTCAAGGACGATCAAGGAAACCGAATTCCGGTCGTTGGATCCAGCCTGGTCCGGGTTTCATTCAAAAATCGTACTGCATCCTTACCGTTGACCGTTGTCGATCCTGATCGGCCTAGTTTGTTAGGTCTTCAATGGTTCACTCCACTTGGAATTGAGGTAGCCAGCATTCACCAGACCAGCAGCGATGACTGGGAGGAGGCCCTCATCCAGGAATTCCAGGACATTTTTGCAGACAAACTAGGCGAGTACAAGGGGACCCCGATATCATTTAACCTTAACCCTGAAATGGCCCCTGTCCACCTTAAGCCTCGTCAAGTCCCTTTTGCCCTTAAACCAAAGATTGACGAGCAGCTTGATAAATTAATAGCCCAGGGCCTTTTAAAATCAACCGACCATGCTCCTTGGGAAACCCCAATTGTAACACCCATCAAGCCGGATGGATCGTTAAGGATCTATGGGGACTACCATGCCACCCTGAATCACACCCTTCAACAGAACGCGTACCTGGTGCCGGTGGTACAACACCTCCTCCATTCCCTGGGGGGCGGAAAAGTCTTCGCTAAATTAGATTTAGCACAGGTATACCAACAACTGCCTGTAGATTAAAAAACAGCAGAGGCACAAACGATTGTTACGGACTGAAGCGCTTTTAAGTGCAACTGACTCCAATTCGGAGTTAGCGTGGCCCCAGGGATCTTTCAGAGCTTGATGGAGAGGCTATTACAGGGAATAAAAGGCGTCGTACCATACTTTGATGACGTTTTAATTGCTGCTCCTAATAGAGAAATACTAAAGGAGCGTCTTAGACTGGTTCTCCAGAAATTTAAAGACTCTGGCCTTAAAGTTAAAAAAAATAAATGTCAACTGTGTACAGATAAAGTAGAGTTCCTGGGTACCTACTCGATAAACAAGGCATTCACCCCACTAATAGCAAACTAAAAGCAATAAAAAACACCCCAAGACCCAGAAATAAGACTGATCTCCAAGCTTTCCTGGGGCTTATTAATTTTTACAACATCTTCCTGCCCCACAAAGTGACTGTAGCCGAGCCCCTACATTGGCTCCTCGATAAAAAAGCAACCTGGGTTTGGGGGCACCGAGAGGAGCACACGTTCCAACAAGTGAAAAATCTATTAACTTCAGATGCTGTTTTAATGCAGTATAACGAGACTTTGCCTTTAACAATCACATGTGATGCGTCACCATTTGGAGTAGGAGCCATTTTGAGCCATGTGTTACCAAACGGTAGTGAAGCCCCTATTGCCTATTTTTTAAGAACTCTATCAAAGTCTGAATGTAACTCTAGTCAAATCGATAAAGAGGCTCTTGCTGTTGTATCTGCTGTTAAACGGTTTCATGAATATGTTTATGGATGAGTTTTTACTATTGTTACCGACCACAAACCTTTGCTGGGGATTATAGCGGGAGACAAAACAACCCCCTATATATTATCACCAAGAATGACTCGCTGGTCAGAGTTTTTGACTGTGTACAATTATAAGCTGCAGCACCGCCCAGGGAAAGCCATTCCCCACACTGACGCATTGAGCTGTGCACCACTTCCCGAAACCGTCGATGACCCAGCTCCAACTCTTACAATGCTCCAGATTGAAACACTGCATTCACCGCCGCTGACCGCTAGAGATATCGCGATCGAAACAAAATGTGATCCTATCTTAAAACGGGTTCTTAGCTGGGTCGAACGAGGATGGCCGATAGATCAAACCCCTGATGACTTCATTCCCTTCAAGAATCGACAAACGGAATTTTTTTCGCAAAAGGGCTGCATCCTGTGGGGGGATAGAGTCGTCGTCCCAGAGCGGTTACAACGAGTGGTACTAAAGACACTGCATGAGGGCCACCCCGGCATCGTGTGCATGAAAGTGCTCACACGAAGCTATGCGTGGTGGCCGGGCATCGACAAATCGAAGACTGGGTAAAGACTTGTTATAAGTGCCAGGAGGTTAGCAATGCCCCACCAAAAGCAACTCCGACAGAATGGGAAACACCTCGGGGACTGTGGTCCCGCATTCATAATTGACTTTGCGGGACCTACAAAGGGACATACGTTCCTATTAACAATGGATGCCTACTCAAACTGGCTTGAGATCCACGAAATGGAAAGTACTACAACCGAGTCTGTCATCCGGAAGTTGAACAGATTATTCACGACGCATGGACTGCCAGACTTTTGAACAATACTTTGCGGACCGCGGTATTCGCCATGCACTAACTTCGCCAGTGCATCCTGCGGCTAACGGAAGAGCCGAGTGCATGGTACAGTTTGTTAAAAAAAAACCCTCTACAAGATGGACTATGGGGACATTGAAGATAAGATAAATAGAATACTCCTTCTCCAACACATCACTCGGCACAGCATCACCAACAAGACTCCAGCGGAACTATTGATGGGACGCAAACTCCGCTCCCACCTCGACCGGCTTCACCCGTCTTACGAGCCAGAGAAACCCTGTGGATCTAGTGGAAAATGCCGCAAGTTCCAGATAGGCAACTTAGTTTTCACCAGAAACCTTTCTGGCGAACCGTTGTGGATCGAGGCCACTGTTATTCAAGCCACTGGACTCAGGTCATACCGGGTGAAAACCTGCGATGGAAAAATATGGAAACGCCATATTGATCAGCTTCGCTCGAGGCTACAACCTAGTTTCTGTGACTCCGGTAACTCCCAAACTGAGGGGGGAGGGGATGTCGAAGAAACCGAGTTCGAGATGGCGGAAAGCAGGAACGAAAGAAGTCAGCCATTGGGCGTGAAAATTGAAGAAGGATCAAGGGTGGAGGGTGGCCTTGCCACAGAGGAACAACCCAACAGAGGCAAGCCTGCAAGGGCCAGAGGACAACGACAAGAACACTAGCGGCACCGAGTCGTCCAACGAAGAACCACCAGCACCTGACTTGCCCAAAAACGCCCTGCCAAAACAGGCTTACGGACAAGAACCGGTGGGACAGTGTAAATCCAATAGACAGTCGAAGTAACCTTCCTACCTCAGAGATTACGTCACCGCATCTCCCAAATGGAACCCGGGGGGAAGGGGTGTTGTGAACTAATAAAATAAAGTTTATCAAAAGCTTTAGAAAATAGCAGGGTTCCAGCCCTGCACTTCTGATTGGCTGATAATAGCGATATTGGATTGGTCCGTTCAGGAGAATCTGATTGGCTGTTAACGAGCCACTCTCATTGGTTAAGGGGGTTAACACTCCACATTTCCTATTGGTTACTAGAGCAACAGCTTGCCTATAAAAGGGCTGCTTTTGCTCTGGGGTTCTGCTCTGTTCAGAATGTATAATAAAGAGTTGAAGTTCACTGTTCACCGTCTCGTCTCCGTTCCTTGCGCCCATGCGCAGAACTTAACAAACCTTAATGTTGCATTAATGCAAATCTCTTGGCTGCAAGAGGGAAGCAAATAATACCTTAGAAACTTGATTGTGTTGTTGGCAGCCATACAAAAACAGCAGTAAAAGTAATAATATATATGGGCTTCACCAATAGCATTTGATAGTGTCTCACAAAAACTTAGTTGGAAAATTCAATTAAATCAAATTGGCTCAGAGCAATGACTTGACACATGGTCCAGAATGGAGCCAAAACCCAGTTTCAAATCCCGATGATACATTTTAATGTATTGACTTGTAATGTCCTGGGGATTGTCTAGGTGCTTGGCCACAGTTTTGTTTAGTGATTCAGCTTATGTCTTTATTACTTATTAGGGGAAACATGGTTCAGAAGAGAAATATTTGATTTGCATATATTTTAAAAAATGAGCAGAGACATTAAAAGGAATCATCGGACACAGTATTTTTTTATAATAATTAAAGCAATAAAGGTTATTACACGTTACGCCAAATTTTGCTCGTCAGTTATTGCTATCTTGCAGTAAACCTCAAGTAACTCACTGGCATAGTTGTTCAATTACTTCAAAAGGTCCAAAAAGATTTCAGTGCAAGTTAAACTCTAAATGGCATTCTGGCATTTGGAAGTGTAATTTTATATATCATTTTATATATACAATGTGAGAAAGTTCTATAGAACACAACAAGATTATTATCCTATTTACGAGGCCAAATATCTTATCCAAAGGGTTATTTAGAAAGATGCAATCCACAAAGAGTCAATGCAATTAAACTCTTAACCCGATTCTGGTAATTGGGAGTATAATTTTATGCAGAATATCATTTTATGCATATAATAAGAAGAACCTCTGTGCGACATAAATTACATTATTATACTATTGGGCTGGGTTAAATATCCTATTATTTGTGAAGTGGATAGCCTTTTCAGTAGAGAAGGAAAGCAGGATTGTATTCTTGAGTCCAATTTTTCAGTTCATCCTCAGATACCAGAAAATGGATAACACAAACAAAAAAAGTTCTGCTTTTTTGTTTTCTTTCTTTCTTTCTTTCTTTCTTTCTTTCTTTCTTTCTTTCTTTCTTTCTTTCTTTCTTTCTTTCTTTCTTTCTTTCTTTCTTCCTTCCTTCCTTCCTTCCTTCCTTCCTTCCTTCTTTCCTTCTTTCCTTCCTTCCTTCCTTCCTTCCTTCCTTCCTTCCTTCCTTCCTTCCTTCCTTCCTTAGTTTCCTAGTATGATTTGATTGCTTATTGTACCCTATGACTATCATTAAGTGTTGTACCTTATGATTCTTTTTTTTTTTTTTTTTAGATTTCTTTCTTTATTTTGGATTAAAAGTATTACAATAAAATTAGCACGTCACCAGGGATATAAGATCACCGACTGGAGAAACAAACACACGTGTACAAATGCATGTATAGACACATATACGTAAAGGTGAATCAGGATGAAAAGTGATTTATTTTATTGACAGAGTGGGAAAAGTAACAAATTTTAACTGTTTTTAAATTAATGCAAACTTCCTTTCCTAGAACCATCTAGAGAAGGTCTTGAAGCCATAAAGTTTCTCCACCACAGCAACTTTAAGATGTCTGGACTTTAGCTCCCAGAATTCCCTATGCTGACTGGGGAATTCTGGGAGTTGGAGTCCACCCATCTTTTTTTTTTTTGAAAAAAAGTTTTTATTAATTTTCTACAAACAAACAAGACAAACAAAACATAAAAACATCAACTCTTATATGTACATCCAGTGTGTCAGTTGGTTCATCATTTTTGTGCATTCATTCTGTAGTCTCAAATTACAATTACATTACATAACAACTCATATTGTCAATCCAAAGACTCCTGACAAATGTGTCTTTTCTTTTATGTATACTGAGAGTATTTGCACCAAGACAAATTCCTTGTCACACTTGGCCAATAAAGAATTCTATTCTATTCTATTCTATTCTATTCTATTCTATTCTATTCTATTCTATTCTATTCTATTCTTTCTTTCTTTTTCTCCCTCTCCTCTCCTCTCCTTCATTCAATTGAATCAATTTATTAGCCACTTCATTCACTAATGGATCTTTAGGCAACATGAAAGAAGCAAACATTAGAGACAGAATGCAATAGCAGAAAGCAGGAAATATGTCAAAATTGGGGGGGGGGGGACGACGACAACATCTTAAAAATAATTAAGAACCAAATGTGTAAATGACATTCCCCAGATATTGCTGAAAAAGGCAGGTATTTAAAGCTGCTTTGAATTCCAGCACACATAAAAAAGAATCTTGATACATAAGTTAGTCCATATAAAGAGAGGTAATCTGGGGCCAAGCTACTTTCTAGAAAGAAGTTTTGTATTTTTATGTTTTGTGTGTTTATGTCTGTTTGAGAATTAATAAAACCTTGGAGGAATGTTGGATGAGAATAATGGTAAACAAGTCAGAGAGAAATGAAGATGATGACTATAAAATGGATAAATATAGGGAAAAAAGATAATAATGAAATCGAATAAGAGTAAAGAGAAATAATGAGAAATTTGCTAAAAGATATTTATATGTCCATATGGAAATGGGGTAAAATAGAATTATGTTGTATAAAATAATGTTTTATTTGACTTGTAAAAATTTATAATGGAAAGAGGTTTTATGTACTCAATGGTTAATGATGGTTTGTTTGTCTTTAAAAATTAATAAAAAAATTGTTTCAAAAAAAAATAATAAGTTAGTCCTCAACTTATGACCACAATGGGAATCAGAATTTCCATTGCTAAGCAAAGCAGTTAAGTGAGTCACACCCAATTATATGAGCTTTCCCATCGTTGTTAACTGAATCACTTTAGTTGTTAAATGAATCATGCAGTCTTTGAATATTGTAAGTTGAGGATTACCTTTATAGCCCTGGCTCTTAAGATACTACTTTACTTATATAATTGTTTCTTCAAAGCCTATTTTTCCATTAAAAATACCATGAATGCTCCAGTTATGTAAGTCAAAGCAGTATTAATCAAATATGTGACACAAGTGATGGGATTCTAATTATTTACTACTGGCTCTGTGGGCATGGCCAGGTCAAAAGTCTTTTACTCTTTCAGACCACCCCTCCCTGCATCCTGTTTTTGGCCTAATGGGCCTCGGAAGCCTCCTGGGAGCAAAAACGGGTCATGGAGGCGCTATGCAGCCCCTCCCCTGTGCCCAGTTTTCAGTCTACTGGGTGTCAGGGAAGTCTCCTGGGTGCTGAAGAAAGAACTATTTTGAAGCCTTCTGAGATAAGTACAACAGTGAGGGGGTGATAAGCTGTGCCCGCAATTTAGATTAGCTAAAAAACAAGAAATCCAACAATTTTCTGCTTTCTAGCTAATCTAAATCATGTGGCACAGCTAATCATCGAAAATACTGGCTTGGCCCAACCAGTAGCATTTTTTTACTACTGGTTCAGGTGAACCGGGCTGAATTGGCAACATTTCACCTCTGACGTGACTAAAGTAGGGCTTATTGCTGGTGGATTGGTACTATACCCATTCCATATTATTATTAAATTAAATAAAAATGGTAAAGAAGTTCCTGCGGATTTTAGTTGGCTAGTCATTGCCAACTATAGGGGACAACGATCATCTCCATTTCAAGGTCATTGGGCCAGTGACATCCAATGTATTTAACTATCATGTGTACAGCATGATGTCATGGAGCATTGTTACCTTCCCACCGAAGTAATACCTATTTATCTACCTGCATTTGCATGCTTTCAAACTGCTAGATTGGCAGAAGCTGGGATGAAAACGGAAGCTCACCCCATTGTGTGGTTCTCAGGTCTCAAACTTGGGCTGCTGGTTTTCCATCCGACAAACCCAGCATCTTAACCACCAAACCACCGCACCACCATTCTATTCAATGGATTATTATTTAAAAAAATGAATTATGCTAAATATCTGATTTAAAAATTACAATTCAATGAATGTTGACGGAACCAAAAGTAATATGTTTTTTTTTTTTTTAAAAAAAGGTCTAATCTTAGTGCTTTTGATGCCTTCAGGAATTAGATTGTAGTTTTTCTTTTTTATAGAACTTTTTTTAATGTTCAAGACAGCAGCAATAATTGTTGATTAAATATTTGTAGCATGTGATAAAAGATCCATGTGTTTGAAATGTGTTTGAATATTAGTAGCTCAGGTTGGTAGTGAGGCTGTTGGTTTGAGCTCCGAGATTGGCAATTTGGTTGCAAATGTTTTGTCACCATTTGAGGAGACATCGTTAGTGCATTTTGAATTGTGCTTATTGTCAGAACGCATGTTTTTAAATGCATTTTTATGAGATGCAAATTAGTCTGAATGCTGTTTCTGAATGATATTTCTGAGTCATGATCTGATTTCTCTCTGGCTAACAAGTATTGCTGGGTTACAGTTTAGTACCTTCTGTGTGATGTAGATCAAGATTAGAGTTGTTTATCTGCATGCTTTTGAGTCATGGTTTGGTTTCGGCTTGTTTGATAGTTTGAGTTAGCTGGCTGTTGTTATTGAGACATGGTCCAATTTCTTGTGAGCCAATGGATTATAATTTTGTTCCTGCATAGTGGTGCCTGTTTGTTTGTTTTTAAATGCTACCTTCGGGATCGTCGTTGATGCAGTTCTTTCGTTCTCAGTGATTGGTCGATTGTCTCGATGGCAATGTGTCTGTTTATTGACTTATTGGTGGAAAACCAGGCATGAAGGTCTCTTTCTCCTCTTGATTTCGCCTGTGGTCCCTGTTTCAAATGGTGATGAAACATTTGCAACCAAATTTCCAAGCTCAGATCTCAAACCAACAGCCTACAGCCCATGTGTATCTATGGATTTTATATTTTGATAATAAATTTGAAAGCCTTTGGAGAGACCCAGTGTAATTGCTTTATTAGAAGGAACAGGGAGGGGAACAGTAGGGAATGTGTTCATGAGATCACAGGTTAGGAAGACTCACAACTTCAGTATCCTTGAAAAATAGCTGTTGTGTAGTGATAGCAATCTACTTCTGCTTCCTTTTCCTTATCGCACATCAGCAATGGAGAAGGCAATATACTCAGCAGTGATTCTAGTGCAATGTAACACAATATACTATGCAACATGTGAAGAACAAAGCAGTCTAGTAGTAGGGCTACGCAATAAACTTCCAATATAATTTTTTAAATTTACTTAGATTGAGAAAATGTTTACACATTGCAAAAAAATTATGGTAATTTAATTATAATTGAACAAACTGTATGATCTGGGTCTGTAAAGTAGACAAATCCATAAAACATAGAACCATAGTGACTTGGTTTTCAGAGTATCCTAAGCATAATTAATAGATAGTGTTTAACTGTGAACACAACATGTGAACTAAGTAAACATCAGGGTCCACATTAGATTCAGAACCAACAAGGTCCACATTAGATTCAGAAAGTCCTGCATTTCCTAACCCAGTACTTTCTCATTCTGTTCCCTTTCCTTATCCTGACAATTGCTTTGATTTAGTACATGATATTTAAGATGAATGAAGCAGGCTTATCCAAATTAATTACTGATGTTGTGCAGCCTTAGAGAAGCCAGCCTTGAGTCTTTAAGTTATCATTGCTAAAATGGTCTCTATCTGAGTTGAGTTGTTTCAGATTAAAAAGAAAAAAAAAATCACTAAAGGAAATTATTCCATTTTTGAACCACTTACCTTTTGTTGTAAGAGGAAAACGTTTTAAGCTGTTATATTCTTCATTTTCAAGTTTAGTCCTGCATTAAAGAAATGCGCAGTTTGTTCATAGCATCTTTTATTACTTGCTTGCATCTCATGCATTGTTGTGTACACTAGGCAAGAAGGAAACAATATCTTGAAAAGAAAATTTTAGTTTTTGTAATACTTAATGAGAAATAAGTGAATAAGGGTCATTTTTTATTTGGCTTTTTAACAATGAACAAACTTTTAACATGGCTAGAAAGTTTATAAATAGAGTGTGAATCTCTTTTTCATCTTCCATGTAAAAATGACTCCTTCCTCAATTGATGTAAAGTTGTAATTAGACAGACCTGTTTAAGATTCTTTTCCTAGGGAATGTGAATTTTCTTGCTATGATGATTCAGGGGTAGTTTCATTGTGCCTCTTAGCAGTTTTAACTTTTCCTTTTAATTGATTAAGTTCTTTTTGACTCCTACTTAGCTTACAGATTTTGCCCATGACAATGTTTGTAACCTGGGCTCTTGGGATTTCTAATGGCCCACCCATGGTCACTGTAATGATATCCACTCAGCTTGCTGCTTCTGCTTGTTCGATCAATCTTTTCTTCTCTTTTTTAAAACTCTTTTTCAGCATTAGACACTTCTCCAGAAAGCTGTGACTTTGCATATTGTCTTCAAAGTAGGATAATGTAAATTTGTCCTTTGTCCTTCAAGTGAGAACTCTGGGTTATTGGCTTGGTGAGCCATCAGTTTGATTATTTGACTGTCTGTGACATTCTCAGGAATCTTCTTGATCACCAAAGTTCAAAACTTGAACACTCTTTCCATCCTGCTTCTTCAACTCCAGCTTTCACTTCTATCCAGTACCACATACTATGACTTACATAATTCTCATCACTGAAATTATAGACACATCATGACAATTCAATTCAGTATCCAAGGTCTTCATGACCATTCTACAAAGTGATAGTCGATGGTATATTTTTTGACTGCTTGTTCCTTTACTGTTGATGATTGATCCACAATAGTTAGAGACACTATCCACCAATTTGATATCTGCACTGTCAGTTCTAAGTCTTGCTATTCTTTCTATTGTCATTAATGTGCTTTTCTTTATATTTAATTTTTGTCCCATTTTTCACTGTTCTCCTTGACTTTTATTATAGGATCTTGCAGATCTTTTGCATTTTTTTGGCAAGTGTCATCACCATAGTACAAATTATTGACGTTTCTTCTTTCAGTTTTAAAAGCATGATTGCTCATTTTTTTCCAATCAAACTTTCCTTAATATATACTCAGCATAAAATTTGAATGAATAAGTGGAGAATATACAACCTTGTTCCGCTCTTTTGTCCACATGGAACTTATCTTTTTCACCATATTTTCTCCCATTTTAGCAAAGTTATTAACTAGTGGTGAAAGTGGAAAAAATGGATAGGGAGAAGTTCCTTGGCTATAGAGGTGAAACACTGAAGGACGCTGTTAATTTATTGACAGTTTCACTTTCAGTTGCAGGGAAATTTTGATGTTTTGCTGGGACCAAGCTTATCACTTTCTGGGTCTTTCTTTATAGTTTCTGCTAAAATGAGATTTTACACTTGGTTAGACTTGTGTCATGCAAACAAGAGGAAAAGGAATGCATTTTGAGGAAACTTGATGTATCATCTTGTGAGAGTAACAATTTTTTTTATTGGATGTGTATACATGGGAAGGGAACAAATAGAATTTCTTCAGAAATTGAGAAATTTCTTCAGAAAAGTAAGCTTTCCCCAACTGTATGTCTTCATAATTCAAAAGTTATGAAGTTTTCAAACCTATTTGCGGCATCTGCTATCTGCTGAAATGGTTTTAACACGAATAGTCTTTTGACAGGAAGCATAGGTTTTGTTGAAGTAAGGTAGAAATTGCAAAGAAGATATATCAGGAAGAAATATCAGGAAGAGTTTTAAGATACAGATGTAGCAGAGGAATTCCCATGATAGGGTCTAACCGCCCTACCAGGGATCCAGCAAGTGGTTTTATCTGGTAGTAAAATTGCAGCATAGCCTCGTCCCCAAGTGAAAAGCTCAGGGGGACCCTGCCAGGCGGGATCTGGCAATCTGTGATAATATACCAGAGGTCTGTTAGGCGGGGGTGAGAGGGAGGAAAAATGATGCGAAGCAGCAGAAGTGGGAGGAATGCCAGTCAGATTAAGAAAGTTTAAAGTGTAAAGACAAATGTTAAGAGAATTTTGCAATGCTGGGAGGTTCGGGGGGTTTCCCCGCAACGAATATCGATCAAGAGCACGTTTCAGAGATAAGTTCGCTCGTTCCACAATAGCCTGCCCCTGGCTGTTGTAGGGAATCCCAAACTTGTGGGTTACATCCCATCTGTTACAGAAGTCCTGGAAAGCAGAACTTGTATAAGCAGGTCCATTGTCAGTTTTGATTTCTTTTGGACGTCCCAGCGAGGCAAAGGTACGAATTGAATGATTGATGACATGTTTTACAGTTTCTCCCCTTTGAGGAGTAGCCAGAATAAACCCTGAATATGTATCTATGGAAACGTGCAAATATTTCCAAGGGGCAAAAGGTGGATACTGAGTTACATCCATTTGCCAAATTTCACAAGCTTTTAATCCTCTAGGATTTACTCCTATGGGAATGGAATGTCCTTGCTTACTACATGTGGGGCATTGTTGAATAATGGCAGCAGCTTCTGCCTGAGTTAGAGCAAATTGAAAAGTTATCATAACTTGGCGGGAGAGATTCAAACACACTCCCTGCTTCTATTTTATAATGGACCATTAAAGCCTCCATAATTTTCCTCCAAGTGACCAAAATGCCAATAGGTGCACGAGGAGGACTATGGAGATGTTCACCAATTTTTTGCCAAGTGGAAATTTTTAAGGACCCTTCCTCTGAATAATTAGGACAATGTTGCCACACATAAGCCAATAATGTAGCAATAGGTTTCATTTTTACAGGCGAGCCCTTTAAATTAGCAGAATATTTAGAAGAAGAAGCGACTAACTCCCTCAATTCCTTCAGATGCTGTGTCTGTTGTTGAGAAAAGTTTCCACCCATACTTACGAAAGTCGAGACCGTGTTTCAGATCCGATGATGTGCAATTCGCTTCAGGCCTGGCGATGCACAGCTCCCATCGAGTTGATAAGATATGGGCGCGTCGCAACGTATCCCCCTTAGGGAATCACGTCGGGGTCACCAGAATGCGGTATCTGCTATCCCGCATCAGATGGGCGGCTCATGATAGGGAGCGAAGGAGAGAGAAACGACAGGAAGCGAGGTTTCCTCTTGATGAGCGCGCCCCGAATGTCTTGGCACACTCTCTTTTATTGTGCTTTTTTACAAGAAAATGATTTAATCAAAGCTCAAGTCAAACATGATAATCTCATCAGGATGTGCATGTTTACAAAGCTGCATACCGGACAGATCATTTACAGTGTGGATAAGCTTATTAACAACCGTCTAGCTCCTTGTCCCTTGTACGTGCCTTGCAAAGGTCACTGAAGAGACAGAAGTTAATGATTACACGTGAATGATACAATGTTGCAAACACATGAATGATACATAGTTGCAATGATACATAGTTACAACACCTATTGTCATTATTTTCAGCTTTATATATGAGCTCCAGTTTATGATGTAAGGTTAGCCAAAATGAGTCTTTAAAATTTCATTTATTTTAATGAGAAACACATTCGTTTTATAGTTAATTCAGAGTCTGGGTTGTTTTGAAATACTTATGCACCTAGAAATCATTTTCATAATTTTGAAATTACATAATTAAATGTCCATCTGTCAAATTCACAACGGGGTTATCTACAGTATCCACAATTTAATTTCAAACCATATTTATTTCTCTTTCTTTCATAATTTAGTATGAAACTGCATGAAAGACAGGAAATGACAGCCAATTTACATTACGTTCTTTCCTTTTTTTACAGGCCAACAGTGAGAAATACTGTAAGTACGGGGGAAAAATTGCACCATCATTTATGAGCAGTAAAATTATATTCATTTAGTAGTAAACTCTAGAATGAGATATCTTACCTTTTGCTTTAGATTATTGTGATCTCTAGATTATTACATACCTACTTGTTTTTTAACCAGTACTTGTACATAAAAAGTTGATATCTATTATTATTTGGAAAGAAACAGGAATATATTGCCCTCTAGTGCTGAAAAAAATCTGTTTTGTTTTTTTAAAAAAAATCTGTTTAATTTAAAAATTCAGAATGTGTTTCCTAACAATATGCAAATAATTTTTTTGTTTTTGCTCCTGCTGCTGATCTTGCAAGGACAACTGATGGGTTGATTTGGGCAGCACATATCCCTAATGTGATTGTAAATCCAAAGTCTTGTATGTGATTTGATAAACTTCAGGAGTTAGGTTGCAGTTATTTGTCATTGTCACCATTGAACTGCATCCTTGTGTTTTTCTTATTTGATTCATCTATAACAGTATAAAGAAAGCACTGGAAACAGTAATGCTCTGTAAAGAACTTATAAGAAGTTTGGAATATTCAGGCTTGTGCTATCAATTGTAGACTAATTAAAATTTTACTACCAACAGTGGAAATATCTATTTCCAATTAAATTTTCTTTATTTCATCACAAAGTTGGAAATATATCTTAAATACGAATAGGATTGGATGCATAGTGCAAAGTTGCCTCAGAAATGATACTCAAAGCATGTTCATCTAAATGATGTGTCAAATGGAAGATAATCAGTAGTCCTGAACCCTCTAACCCTTCAAACATTTGTATTAAAAACTTCTAAATAAAGTAAGGATTAAAATGCATAGCCTAAATATCCCTTTACAAATCTATAGTTACAGAGTTGATTAGTTAAACATTATGAAAGTGACATACACAAATAATGCAATAATATAATAATTGGTTCTTTTTGGATCTTTTATTAAATGATCAAATTTATCCGTTTCAATGACAATACATCTGAAGTAATTTAAATTTATATTTTTATGTTGTAAAACTGTTAAAATTATTTCAATACATACACTATAGAACTGAAAAGTAGAGAATGGTAATTTATTACAAATCAGGATTAGTTAATAAAAGCACAACACCACAGGTACCAAGTCCAAGTTTCTGATATTTGATAATAATAAGTCAAGCATGATTTAGGTTAATCATCAAAATTAAAAAGAATACCATGGAGAAGTTTATTCCCACAACACTGAGCATAAATCATATAGGAGTGTTATATGAAAGTATTTTATAATGGTTAAAGTGCTAGATCCTAGGTCTGCTTTAGACATGAAAGTCAGTCACCTTCTCTTAGCCCAACCCACCTCACGTGATGATTTGTGTGGAGAAAACAGGAGGCGGGAGTATTAGATATGTTTGTTACCTTATATTGACCAAAATATAGAAAAAGAGAATAAAAATTTAATATTCATATATCTCTATTTGACTACAAATTACATAAATCTTACATGCTTATCACTGTGTTACTTTTTATTCCACTTCTCATTCCTTAAGATGCTTTTTCGCTTTAAAACTATTTCACAGAAACCTTGTAGAGTGTGGCAGTTTTGCAATGATTTATTTATGATCTGGCCAAAAATATAAATGTGAATGTTCATATTTAATTGCAGAAATTCATTTAGATCAGGAGTGTCAAATTCAAAGCCTGGGGGTCAGATCCGGACTGCAGAGTACTTAGATCTGGCCTATGGGGCCACTGTAGAAACAGTGAGGGACTAGCCCGTGGTGCCCCGCCAGTGAAAATGGGCTCCTGAGCTCCATTTCCAGCAGTGATAGCCTCCTGCAACCTTCTGCCAGTGAAAATGGAGCTTGGAAGGGCACATGACCCTCTTGAGTTCAGTTTTTGTTGGAGAGGGTTGCCGGAGGCCATCACAACTGTAAACTGAGCTCGGGAGCCCATATTCACTGGCAAAGCGCTTTGACCACCACAGGCGACCGCAACATGAATGACATTGAGTTGGCCATGCCCATTCTGGCCACACACACACATACACGAGGACAACCACAACCCTGATACAGCCCTCAATTAAATTGAGTTTGACACCCTAATTTAGATGGTTTGTAGCCTTTTTTTGCTTCCTATACTTCAATTATATCTAAGAAAAGATCTCATGGGCAGTTGCATTAGGTTTTTCTAGAAGTTGTGCTACTCATCCTATCATGAAGAGCTCTTTTGGAAGATCTAAAGCAGAAGCTGGGTCAGTCATCTCAAAGCCTTGGCCAAGCCTTGGTGGATATACTAGAGGACTAAAGACCCTGAAGCATCTGAGATGCTGCTCCTACGGTGACAGCCTGGGAACAGCTTGTGTGTTATTGGTGGATGCTTGAGGCCTTCACTCAGAGTGAAAGTCAGGTGGATACATTGGGTGAGTCTACCCTCCCTATGGCTGGCCAGGGAGAGGGGCCAGCTTTGGAGGAAGGACATGTGTATGGCAGGAAGATGGGAGCCCTGTTGAAACTGAGAGCTTGTGCAATAGTGCCATGGGTGGCAGAGCCATGAATGGATAAGGTCTTAATAACATGAATTCTGATACCTGAAAATATAAATTTATATAAAAAGTCAGCTGATGGAGCTTATTATTGTGTCTCATAAAATATGAGAATTATCATGAATTGCGCTTTTATGTAGCATGATAAATATAGGCCTAAAGTAAATAACGAGTGTTTTGGATAACAACTGTAAATGATAAGCATGTTCTTCACACATAAATTTTACTAGGAGGTTATCCCCTTGTCATCTTCTCTCTTGGAATCAATAAAAATGTTCATAGGTGGGATTTATTTTTCTTTTAATAGAAGTTACTAGCTTATTTAATTAACACTTTTTAATTGCTGTATGTAACCTACTCTCATTTCTCACTGTGTTGCAGATAATGCTAAGTGTCTCCTCCATTGATTATTGGCAACTGGTGCAGTCAAAGAACACCGCTTTCAATATAAATTGCCACCTCTTTAGACTTTCAGTATCTGGAATTTCATAGCCTTCACCTTTTCCCCAATACATGAATTGCAATGGTCACATGAATATTTGGAGAGTGGTATTAATACCATCTCGTGGTCTATTTATGATGGCACTTTAAAAGGATTGTTGGAATTTTGGGGTGAGATGAAACAGAAGAAACATACTCTTGCAACACAACAAAACAAAACGAAGATGAATCTGATCATGAAACTTCGTAGGAGTTTCCGAACACTCGTAATTCTCTTAACCACCTTCTGCTTAGTGAGCATAGTCATTTCTGCTTACTACTTGTATGCAGGTCACAAGCAAGAAATTGCCCTCATTGATACCACAGGAGAGATGGAATGTGAAGATCTTAAACTTTTGCCCTATAGAACTCTAGAACTTAAAACAGTGAAGCCAATCGATCCTACTAGGACTGATGCTATGGTGTTGCTTTTTGTTGAAAGTCAGTACTCTCAACTTGGTCAAGACATCATTGCCATCCTGGAGTCTAGTCGGTTTCAGTATCATATGTTGATTGCATCTGGGAAAGGAGATATCCCACCCCTGGCTGATAATGGCAAAGGCAAATACATCCTTATAGTATATGAAAATATTTTGAAATACACATCCATGGATTCATGGAACAGAGAACTCCTGGAAAAATACTGTGTGGAATACAGTGTTAGCATAATTGGTTTTCATAAAGCCAATGAGAATAGCTTGTCAAGTACTCAGCTCAAAGGATTCCCATTACATCTTTACAACAATATAGCTTTGCAGGATTGCTTAGTAAACCCCCAGTCACCTCTATTGCATATAACCAAAGCCCCAAGGGTTAAAAAAGGCCCACTACCTGGTGATGACTGGACTGTTTTCCAATATAACCATTCTACTTATCAACCAGTGCTTTTAACTGAATTTCAAGCTTCCAAATTATTCCCAACATCGCTTCCAAAGCTTAATCTTTATTCTACAGTGATTCAGGACCTGGGACTTCATGATGGAATTCAAAGAGTCCTATTTGGAAACAACTTGAACTTTTGGCTACACAAACTTATTTTTATAGATGCCATCTCCTTCTTGACGGGAAAAAGGCTTACATTATCCTTGGACAGATACATTCTTGTTGACATTGATGACATCTTCGTTGGAAAAGAAGGAACAAGAATGAATATTAAAGATGTGAAGGTAAGATGAGAATTTATGAGGTCTTCTCTCTGACAGATTTCTAACAGCTAAATCAACAGAGTCCTGGAATTCTTCTCAATTCTATATCTTCAGTTTTGCATACATCCTCCTTACAATTACTAAAAGAATGAAAGCTAGATGTTTAAAATATTATTTGAGTGCCTTTTTAAAAAAAAAAAAAAAATCCCACTTTTTAAACATTTCCTCTCTCCCAGCTAGGCTAAGAACGTTCTTTTAAGAGATCTTTGACTGAATTATTTTGATTAATATGAACTTATTCGCCATGTTTCATGATGTCTGAAAACTCAGATCTCAAAAGTATTGTGTGATTCATTCCTCTACACTGGCTCTCTACTGTTACTGTACTTCTTGCATTCTGAGTTAATTGTATTTATTTATACTCAGGCATCAGATTTATTTTTAACATTCTGGGTTCCCTAAGATAATTAAGACAGATTGATTGGATAAACAATGAATTATGTCTGCTGATCTTCATGTTTTAGCACTAAGCCACCGTGATTGGTGGGTGGGCTTATAGGTTAATTCTGAATTTCATAGGCCTCAATAGAGGAAAATTTGAAAGAATATTTAAGTAACTGACCTTGTAGCACTCAAGTCACTAGAATTTGCCTTGTGCTATGTTTTGATACTAAAATGAAAGAAAATTATTTTGGCTAGTATTCTTAGGGATCTCAGAAAAAAAATGGGAAAGACTTAAATATCTTTTGAAGATTAAATGTTTACAAGTTTCACAAGGAGTATGTGATTAAATCCATCTTTGGAATTGTCTAAATTTGAGCAAATATCTAGTGAATTATTATTAGGTTAACTACATAAACTATTTATCCAGCTCAGATTGAACATTTTTTGTGATTCCTTTGAAAATGCTTAGATTATTTTCTAAAATATCATAAAATAATCATTTTCCTATGTATGTAATTTATGTATGCAACCTGGTTTCTTCTTATTTATCATTTGATTTGATTTGTATGTTAGCCAAGGCAACACCTGGGAAACATACATTTCAAAGTCCAGTTGAAGCCTAATATTAATATTCATAAAATAAAAGGATTGAATGTTAAACAGTCCATTGTTAAATAAACAATGTATGCTTTATTATATGAGTCTCCAACCTTGGCAACTTTAACCTTTGCTGACTGGGAAATTCTGGGATGGGAGATGAAGTCCACCACACTGAAAGTTGCCAAGGTTGGAGATTCCTGCTTTATTAAGAATTCAGTGAAACTTCAGGTTGCAAACATTCCTGTTCATGACCAAATCGGGTAGCGAACAAAAACTCCACCCGAATTTTTCATCGGATCACGATTCAAACATCAGGTGGTGAACAAAATCGGCATGGGAAGATTCCCTTTCTGTGCTGATTTCCCCTTTGCTGTCAATTTTTTACTGCACACATGTGCAGTCAGTTGTGCTTCTGGGCACAACCAAATCAGGTCATGACTGGAGTCCGGGAACAGATTACAGTCGCGACCCAAGGCTCCACTGTGTATAAAACATGGCATTTTGGGTACTTTTATACAAGGATTATAAAATCAGTCTTCTAATTTTCTCATCTCAATTATCCATTTGGACAAACTTGATGCAAGGAATTAATAACAACAACAACAACAACAACAATAATAATAATAATCACCATCAAACTTCCAGATTTGCCTATCCCAGGTCCTTGGAAAGGACTCGATAAGTAGACAAATGCCAAACCCAGTCTGAACATCTGGCTGACTATGCGATTAATAATAATAATAATAATAATAATAATAATAATAATAATAACCATCAAACATCCAGATTTGCCTATCCCAGATCCTTGGTAAGGACTCGATAAGTAGACAAATGCCAAACCCAGTGTGAACATCTGGCTGACTGTGCGATGAATAATAATAATAATAATAATAATAATAATAATAATAATAATAATAATAATAATAATAATAATAATTCATATAGCACTTTCAGAGACATATTAGTGTAGTTATGATTTTAGCTAGTTTTAGTGATATTTTAGTTATATATTGCTATCAGATTGTAAACATACTGTAGTCAGACTTCCCTTAATCTCTCAGAGATATAAATTGTATGTTATGAGATGCATGAAGGCAAAGATACATGCCCCAGGAGAGTGTTGCAAGATCCAGTCTGGGTCCATCACTGGGACCAGAGGCTTAGTCTACAAAGCTTTCAGACTCATGCTGGTGTCCACCCTCTTCTGACCGAGGCTTCCTGAGACTGTAATTAAGCACACGCTTAGTCCAAACAATTCTTGTTTTATTTCAACACTGGGAATTATGTTCATTCCCAGTTCGTAATGAGTCCCAAACAGTCTCTCAAGATAAGCACCCACCTTTATGTCCTTTGAATGGCTGCCAACAACTAAACTGCCAAATTAACTGTAAAAAGCCAAGTGAAGTACAAAGTCCATACAGTGCTTCAAGGTTTAATCCAAACAGAGTGAATGATTTTGCTTCCTGCAAAGGTTTTTCTACCTTTGCACCTCCTTTATACTTTAGGGGAGGGGCAATCACTTCCAAGCCTTACTCCCAAGTTGCCCCTTTTGTCTTAGTTGTTCTTGCCTTCTGGCAGCTCTGCGCACATGCATACTGGGAACAGGCTCCCCTTGTTCTGTTCCTTGCTGCTGTCAGATTCTGGAGGCTCCGGAATCAGCATATAACTCCCAGATGGTCCTGGCCCCATCTTGGTATCGGATGCAGGACACTCATTCAAGTCCTCCCCAGACTCCCGGAATGGTCCCTGTTTTTCCCCACTGTCCGATTCTGCTGCTGTCTGCACAGACTGCTGGAAAATCACAACACACCCTATACCCTAGACTATTCCAGAACTCGTTCTGGAACCCATCCAGCACAGCGCATCCAATGTGTGTTCCCTTACACATACTGAGTTTCTTGAGAATGGGCTCTAGCACAAGTCCAAGAGTTCAGAAGACTAAACTCTCATCCTTGTGACCAACTCAGACAGCATCTGCAGCATTATGTTGTGCTTTTGGTGGGGAGGGGTTATCAATGTTTATATCCTATGTGGTATTATACTGAGCATCAGGAAATAGCCACTATGTGATTAGTCTCATCCCACTTGTTTTCTGCAGATAATTAAGTAATTCTACATAGTAATTCTACATAGGTAATCCTAGACTTAATGCTGGCATTTAGCAATAGCACTTAAACTTATATACTACCGTGTTTCTCATATAATAAGGCTGGGTCTTTTTTTTTTTTTTTTGATCCCCCAAAAAATGGCTAGGCCGTCTTTTCGGGGGTGACTTAATTTCCCCCCTTTGCATCTTTGGGCAGGTGGGTGGCGAGAGCTTGGATGTTGACCTCAGCGTTGGTGGGGGACTTCTTATTGGGGTCAACACAGGCAGCACCATATCCAGGTGTGCAACAAAAGTACTTCCTAACAGCAAGCCCCCCCATTCCCCTCCATTTTGCATGTTTTAATATAGGCCTTAATTTGGGGGGAAGGGCTAATTTCATTTCATGCCTATAAAACAGGACATGCTGGGACTTCCTATTGGGGGAGGCCGTATTGTTAGAGAAACAGGGTATTTCATAGTGCTGTACACTCTCTGGGTGGTTTATAATATCAGCATATTGCCCTAACAATTTGGATCACCATTTTACCAAAGTTGGAAGATGGAAGGCTGAATCCACCTGAAACCCATCAAGATCAAACTTCAGGCTGTGGACAGAGTTAGCCTGAAATACTGCATTCTAACCACTGGCCACCAGGGACAATTGCTTTAGCAACTGTTCAAAGTTACGACAGACCTTACCAAGGCTACCTACAACCTGTTTTAAAATTACTGACACTATGGTAGCCTTCAGTCACTGAGCCCTTACGAGCAACTGTAGGGATCCTGCAGGGACAATCTATCTATCTATCCAGCCCACCCCACTGGTTCCGGTAGCCAGTCATCAATTTGAGAGATTAGGATGGCTACAGCACACAAGAGTCAACTGGAGCTTATAGCTTTCTTCTTACCTAGCAACATAGGGGAAGTCAGGCCATCTGGAGATTGCCTCCAGCAATCCAGGAAATTCAGCTGGGTTCCCAAGAGGCAAGAAGTGGTACATGGAGAGCTTCGTGGAGTGGACAATGCCTTGAGAGGCCTGTGCTAGGACTCTCAGGCCATTCCTTAATCTGAGGGTCTCCAAACTCCACTTAATAAACTGCTTAACAATTACATGGAGGGAGAGAGCAGAGATGGGAGCTGTTAAGTAAGGCAATCACATGACTTCTGACTATCATGGGCAGAGTCCATTATGGTTATAATTTGAGGACTATCTGTATTTTCCTTTGGAGATTCTGCTAAATCACTTTCTAAACAGGAAGTAAATTAAATAGAATTATTGAAAACCAGGCAATCTATAACACCAAAGCCTCCTTCAGGAACTTGAAAACTTTTTATAAACTGATATTAGGCAAGTAATTAGATTGGGGAATTTGTGGTAGTCATTTCCATCATAACATTCTCTCTCTAGGCCTATTTTCTTAGCATCTTTTCTGTCTTAGAAAATGACAGGCAGAAATCTATCCTGTTTATAGATTTATATCAAACTAGAGATCTTCATACTATTTTAGCTATAATTTTTAACTATTGGTTGCTGTTTTGAATTTTGAGTAATACTATTTTTTAATATTTTTAACATACTTTAGTACATTTGTCTTAAACATGTTTAAATTAAATGGGAAACACACACACACATATAGTGTACATTAATACTGTACCATACATCTCATTTATTTTTCTATAACATTAAACTTGTAGTTTGACAGTAAATACATTTATTAGCAAGTCGTAGTAATATGTTATAAAAGTACGTAAGGACTATCTAAATGAGAACCAGAAGTTGCACCATGATGTAAGTGCACAGTCCCTATGCTGTTAAACCAAGGCCTTATTTGGGTTGGGAAGGGTACAACCGGAAGTGAAAAGCCCAATAAATCAAAACAGTGAACTTGCCTCTGGAGAAATGAGGTCAGCTATCCAACAAAGTAAGGTGAATCACTGAGTCTGACCTCCTTGTTCAATTTCAATATTAATGGCACCGTTGCAGTCCTTGCTGTGCTTTAACCATCCAAATCTCACCAATCAATTCACTTCTGTTCTTTTTTTGTAGACCTTAAGTTGCATTACCAAATCAACAATTGAAGTTGCTTTTGAAATGAACTGTTCAAAAATAAGGTTTTAGCCTTTTCTAGAAAGCATTTTAAGTCCCCACTTATAGCCAGATATTAAGTTAAGAACTTAAAGCATGTATGTTAAAATCTCCAACTGCCAGACTAATCAACTGAGCAACTCTATAGAAAGGAGCCAAAAGTCTCTCACATAATCCTTAAATATGTGTGCCATCAGGGCAACAATTATATTACTGCAGCAATTAAATTATATAAAGCTTAAAATATATTTGTTGTTATATATTGTGATCAGCTGTCTATAATTTGGAAAGTGATCAATCTAAGTTTCTAAAATGCATACTCCATATCCTCACTCAACTTCACATACGCTTAATCAGTTAGAGCTTGACTGATGTTTCTTGAGTCATTCTAAGAATTTGACCTGACAGATTTTGTTGGAATTGGATTAATTTTTATATTTAAAAAGAGAGTGGGATATTCCTGAATCTTCATTCTTTCTACTATTGGTTTCAGATTTTTTTTTCTAGTCCCACAAAAATATATGTATAGTAGACTAGGTTTAGTTTTGGGGGAAGAAAATAAGGGATTGTGTTTTTTCTCTGCCTACCAGCATCCATCGGTATTTATCTGGCTAGCATCCTGTCAGTGTATGAAAGGATTGAGGTCTGTTTGGAAACTGAAACATGGAAACTGAAACAGTATTTGCTGTGTGAGCAAGAAGGGGACACCAAGGAGCCTGGGCGTGGCTTAGCTCAAGTGTTCTGTACTAAAGCTGGTTGCTGCTGTGAAACTGAAACTCCTCTGCTTGTGTTTTACATTTGGAAGAGATTTCTTTTCAGGTGGGGAGGGGGAGTAGAACTCCTTAGCATCAAAGAGTGTTAATAATAATATACAAAATACTAATGCTCTGTTGATCATTTCGAAAAATCCTTGACATATTTCTAATGAGAAGTCCTCCCCTTAGTCTTCAAATCCTAGCCCTAGATCCTGCTTTCGGGAACCAGTTTGATACTATTTCTTGCCACTGTTTATCTTCCAGAAAGAAGATAACTCACTTGGAGTTACCCACAATTTTCAATGTATGTGAGAGCACTTTTTTACTCTGTATTCCTTTCCAACTAGTTAAAGGAACAGATGCAAATTATTTCAAATTCCTGGCTATGTAACATAGTGGCATGTAGCTAGAGCACTTTTTCCCTCCTGAAAGATAATCTGTCTCATGGGATAAACAAAATAAAGCTTTATTTCTTTTTTAAAAATGTTTAAACCTTTTTTTAAGGTTTAAATATTAAACATTATTTGTTTATGCATGTGGTCACCCATTTGCCAAGTAACTTTGGATGGATTGTCAAATTTAAACATTAAAGGGAAAAATACATCAATTATAAAAAGTCAAACATTAAAAGTTATAATGTCAGGATACATTATTAATAAAATTCACTAACATTTGGGTCCAGTGCTGAAGGAAAAAGCCAGTTCGTAAGAGCCTTTTTAAACACAGGTGGTCCTTGACTTACGACCATGATTAAGCTTAAAATGTATGTTGTGAAGTGAGAAACTTGTTTTATGACTTTTCTTGTGACATTTCTTAAGTGAATCACTGTGTCAGGATTCTGGCAGTTACCCCAATTAAATCATGAGTCTCGAGCCAAACTTCCAAAACTTCAAAAGGATTTATTGGGAGTTAATATGTCTGGCACTGCCTGAGTGTAGTTGATTCTGAGACACAAAATTCATTGTCACCCTTGACTCTGGTTTTCCTCACCTCCTGGGTATATCATAATTCATATTCTCCAATGGGACACATCCATAGCCAAGAATCATCAATCATGTTCTCCAGTTAGAATTTTCCACAGCAGAAACTTCAGTCACCTAGTTACTATCTTTGAAAACATTTATGGAATGCACTTTTGCTACCGCACTGCTCTTTCTTCCATTCATAGTGGATGAGTTACTTCTATCGGGCACTGGAGAAACGAATAACTTTTGGATGTCTTCTTTTCTCCAGTCCAGTGCCTGAGTTCCCATTCCCTTGCACAGAAGGGAATTCCATCATTGGACTGGAGAAAGCACCCCAAAGATCTGAGTTTCTTTCCAATCTTTCTACTATTAAGCAAGATAATGTAATGCTTGCCAGCCATAAAAGTTTTTTTTTTTTTTCAGACTTTCTACCCATCAGGAATATTATGATTTCTAGCTTTCTGACTAGACATGCAATGTTTCTGAAGGGTAGAAAGTCTAGCATGCACACCAGAGGGATCACCGTGCTGGGCCAGAGAAAGGAAGCTTTCGGTTTCAGGAGCTGAGCTTCTTTTTTCTCCAGCCTAGCATGATGATTCCCTTCTACTCATGGGAGAGAGAGGAAGACCTCTGGTGGACCAGTAAAACAAAACTCAGATCTTTGGGATCCAAACTTCTGTTCTCTGACCCAGCATAGGATTTCCCTTTTTTTGCACAGCTACTTCCAGCATGCAGCTTTCTGGCTCCCGTCTGCCTAAGAACCCCCAGGGTCACTTAGCAACCACAACTGAGAGGGCCAAGGATTACAGCCATTGAATGAAGCAGTAATGTACACACTTTGCTTAACAACAGCCACAACTGGGAGGGAGCAGTAATGTATACACCTCATATAACAACAAAAACAACTTACAACCAAAATTCTAGGCCCAATTCTAAGTCAAGGGCTTACCCAGTGGTGGGATTCTACCAATTTGGACCGGTTTGAGGATGTTAAGTTTTTATCTGGTTCGCTGAATCAGTATTTCAACTGACCAGCTGGCCCTGCCCACCCTACCCTGCTCCTCTCAGGAGCCTCCACACAATACAGGTAAATGCGGAGTCTGCATGGAGGCTCTGGGAGGGGGGGGAAATGGTCTTCTGGCAGTCCAGAAACGAGCCTGTTTCCAGTTTCTAGAGGGCCTCAAGAGCCCGGGGGATGCTGTTTTTGCCCTCCCAGAAGGCCAGGGGAAGCCTCTGTACCCTTGGGAGGGCAAAAAACAGCCATCCCAAAAATTCCAGTAGGCCACGCCCACCATGGCCACACGCACACAGCAACTGGACAGCAAACTGGTTGCTGGGATTTTTGAATCCCACCCCTGGGCTTACCTGTAGATATATAGGCAATATCATATGGTATAAGAATGTCCTTTTTGCTGTTGTATACACCATCCCCCATCCATCAAATTGTACATGCGTGCAGAAGAGGAGAAGGCTCATTGTACCCCATTACCCATCTCTATTCTACCAATATATACAAATAAAGGTTAAAGCTGGAAATCATAAAAAAGTAATTTCCTTTGGGACTCTCCCTACTAATTATTAGTATTATTTCCAGGGTCTGTGAAAAATTCTGTGCCTTTTGCTATAGAGATACAGATGGTGGAGATGCTATTATTAAGTCTTCTGCCCTTTTATCTCTTCACTGCTTATTATTATAACTGGTTATTATTTATTATTATTGACTGGTTATTATTTATAGCAACATTTATAAGGCTACACAACTCCACAGCATGACTCTGGGCGGCATACAGCATAAAAAGAAATAATAACCCTCTGTCATCTCCTAGACTACCAAGCAACATATCAAAACAACCAAAATTGATCACTCAATTGGCCCCAGTGCTTGGATGATTGCCATTTACTCATGTTTCTTTCTTTCTTTCTTTCTTTCTTTCTTTCTTTCTTTCTTTCTTTCTTTCTTTCTTTCTTTCTTTCTTTCTTTCTTTCTTTCTTTCTTTCTTTCTACTTTTGCTTGCCTTTTGCCCATTTCGCTAGTTAAGTGTTATCAATGTGTCCTGATGTTTAATAAATAACCATCGCCAAACTATATATATATTTTTAACTATTAAATAAGGTGCCATTTGTATTTGCACTGATCTGGACATAAGGATTGCTTGGGAGCATACTGGGTGCAGCTTAAACTGCAAATCATCCATAATAAATTTCCAACATGTGTAACCTGTAGAGAGGCTTGCTGAAGCTTTCAGTTCATGTTCAACATGCCCCACTGTCTCCTTAAAAAGCACATACATAGCTAAACAAATTCTCCCCCACCGCACTTGGCAAAATGTTCACTGCAGAAGCCTCTGGCGGTGGTTGTTTAATCCCTTCTTCTGGGTCAGGACTCCAGTCTCTTCTTTTTCGTCCTCCAACTGATTTATTGATTCCTCCTAGATGGGGAAAATTTTACAGCATCTCTCAAGTCTGCCTAAGAATACTGTTGAGGTAATTCCCCGTTAGAAAAATGAGTGCATATAGGGAGATTTAGTGAGAGAAGTGTTGAATAATACACACACAGCACACAGATACACTGCACAGTAAATGTAGGGTTTTACTTTCAATAAAGGTTTAAGTAAAGTTCAAACACAGTCCAATGTCATTCACAGGTAAAATCAGTCAGTTTTCAGTTCAGGGATAATCCAATAGCAAAGTCCAGTGTCAAAAAAAGTTCAGTATCAGACTTACATCAAATCCAAGAATAACAGTCAATAGAAGGAACGGCAATATTCTCCAACAGAAGGAAACAGAGACTCACTGAAACTTCTTCTGAGACTAAGACAAGGACTTAACAACCCAGGTTTCTGCTCCATCTTATGGCCATTTGAGAAAACACACCCAATTACACTTTTGCATTTTCTTAAAGATACAGTATTAAAATGTCTATCCTGGTTTATATATTTCCAACACAAATACCTGTTAGGTGATTTATATTCCTAACATTCTCCCCTTTTGGGTAGGACAATATATACAACCTTACATTCTAAGTCCATAATCCTCACAGCAAGCTTTATGCTTTATAGAGCCTTGGACCTTTGTAAAATGATCTGCTATATTCTTTTCTGACAATTTTCTGATTGGATTTCAGCTTAATCATCTTACTTTGAACACATTGTCTCACATTTAAATATCTTAAATCTGTGTGTTTCATTCTTGTTTTAACAGCAATATTTGAAGTCATCTGTATTGCTGATTGGTTGTCTTCATAAACAGCAATAGAATCTGTTACATCAATTCCCATGTCAATTAGAAGTTGCTTATACAAAACTAAATCTGTACATAATAAAGATAAGCATGAGAATTCAGCTTCCATTGTTGACAAACATAGATGTTTCTGTCTAATAGACCTCCATCCAATCAATGCCTTTCCCAATAATTCTACAGTACCCAATGTAGATTTTTGTGTATTTATGTCTGTAGCAAAACTTGCATCAGCATATGCAGTTAAACTCAGTTCATCTTTAGGCTCCAAATACAATGCATAATGTATTGTTTGTTTCAGATATCTTAACACACGTTTAGCAGCTTACCAGTGCCTTTCAGTCGGCTCAGCGTTAAATCTAGATAATTGATTAAAACTGTATGCAATATCTGGCCTTGACCAATTACTGTGATAAGATAAACTACCAATCAAGGACTGATAAATGTTCTTATCAAAAATAGGACTTTGAACATCACTATGGCTAAACTCCTGGCTCATTGGTGTCTTATCCAGTTTACAAAGTTCCATTTTAAATCTTTTTAGTAATTGGTTAATTTTATCTGCCTGTGAGATCTTGTATCCTCCCCTAGTTCTATCTATCTTTAAACCAAAATATTGTTTGATTTCTCCTAACTGTTTAATCTTAAATTTCTTCTCTAACAGTGAGATTATTTTAGTAGCTTTTTATTCAGTTTTGGTGATTAATGCTATGTCATCAGTAAATAATAGCAATAATGAAATTACACTGATATAGTTTCAGGCATGGGTGAAATGACTGGAGACAATTTTAGTTGGTGAACTTTCAGCTCTTTATTACATAGTGACTTAAGAGGGTGAACAACAACAACTCTGCCTTATATAGGTGACCTTAATGTAAAATAACCAATAGGGAGCTGTAAGACGCTAGCTCCAGAACCAATGAGTCCTTCGTTAAGGGCCAATCGGATTCTCTGAACCCAACCTATCCGATCGAGCCGCTTAACACCCAATCAGAAGTGCAGGGCCAGAACCCTGCACTTTACCCCAAGCTTGCTTTTATTTAAACTATTTACATACATAACACCCCTTCCCCCTGGCTCCTCAATTATGGTGTGGTGATATAGTCCTTCAAATAGGACGGTTGTTTATTGGGTCGATTAGATTTTCTTTGGACTGGCTCTGTGCAGTCCTGTTGAGGTAAAATGTTGTTTGGTAGTGGCTCAGCTTCTTGTTCTGGTGTGATTTCCCTTGGAGTGTACGATTCTTCCTCCTGCTCCATTTTCTGAGTTTCACTAGATTCATCGCTCTCTTGGAACAGGTTCCCTGGAATGTTGTCTTCTTCCATTCCTTCCCCCCCCCTCAGTTTGGTCGTAGGGGAGTTGCTGGCTGGCCGAAAGGAGTCGTGACCGTAATTGGTCAATATGTCATTTCCACAGTCTTTCATCAACACATTTTACAATATAAGATTTGGGCCCAGTCTCGCGTATTATCATTGCTTCAATCCAAAACGGGTCGCCCGATAAATTTCTTGCATAAACGGGGTCACCTACCTTGAAGGTATGGTAGCGTCCACTGGATCCTGCAGGCTTTTCTGGCTCGTAAGCAGGGTGCAATCGGTCAAGGCGGGAACGGAGTTTTCACCCCATGAGAAGTTCTGCGGGAGTTCTACCGGTTACGCTGTGCGGAGTGATGTGTTGTAGAAGTAGAATGCGGGTTATTTTTTTGTCAATATTATCATAGTCCACTTTTTGCAAAGTCTTTTTTACAAATTGGACCATGCGTTCCGCTCGGCCGTTGGTAGCAGGATGCGCCAGCGAGGTGAGCGCATGGTGGATGCCATTATCAGCAAGGTACTGTTCAAACATTAACGCGGTAAACTGTGGTCCGTTGTCGGACACCAGGACGTCCGGCAATCCATGAGTTGCAAAGAGTCTATTGAGGACTTTAATGACAGCTTCGGAGGTTGTATTGGTCATTCGATGAATTTCCAACCAATTAGAGTATGCATCGACAGTCAATAGTAATGTATGTCCTTTAATCGGCCCTGCGAAATCCAGGTGGATTCTGGACCAGGGCCCGCGTGGCGTTTCCCATTCAGTTGGTGCAGCTTTTGGCGGTGCGTTGCTGTTTTGTTGGCACTTGGTGCAGGCCTTGACCCATTGCTCGATGTGTCGGTCCATGCCTGGCCACCAAGCGTAGCTCCATGCGAGTGCTTTCATCCGCACAATCCCGGGATATCCTTCGTGCAAAATTTGTAACAGCGAGTTTTGGAGTCGTTCTGGAATGACGACTCTATCGCCCCAGATGACACAGCCTTTTTGCAAAAAAAGTTCAGTCTGTCTTGTTTTAAATGGCGCGAAGTCATCTGGGACCTGGTCCAATGGCCATCCACGTTCTACCCAGCCTAGGACTCGAGCTAGGGTGTGATCTCGTCTGGTCTCTCTCGTGATATCTCGAGCGGTCATAGGAGGCGAGTTGAGCGTTTCGATTTGTAACGCCGATACTGTTGGTGCCGGATCGTTGAGAGTCTCTGGTAGTGGTGCTCTGCTGAGTGCGTCGGCGTGGGGAATGGCTTTCCCCGGGTGATGTAACAATTGATAATTATAAGCAGCTAGGAACTCTGACCATCGAGTCATTCTTGGGGACAATATATAGGGGGTTGGTTTGTCCCCAGCGATTATCCCCAGTAAAGGTTTGTGGTCAGTTACAATGGTAAATGTCCTTCCATATACATACTCATGGAATTTTTTACGGCAAGAGCTTTCTTATCTATTTGTCCATAGTTACGTTCTGCCTGAGAAAGAGTCTTCGAAAAGTATGCAACAGGGGCCTCGTTTCCATTAGGTAGCACATGGCTCAAAATAGCGCCCACCCCAAACGGTGAGGCATCATAAGTTATAACCAAGGGTAATGTTTCATTATATTGCATAAGTACAGAATCAGATGTGAGTAAATCTTTTACATTTCTAAATGATTTTTCTTCTCGGTAACCCCAAAACCATAATGCTTTCTTATCTAATAACCGGTGTAATGGTTCAGCCACAGTCGCCTTATGCGGTAAAAACACATTGTAGAAATTGATAAGGCCTAAAAATGCTTGAAGATCAGTTTTGTTACAAGGTCTGGGAGCATTTCTAATCGCCCTTAATTTACTCTCAGTTGGGTGAATACCCTGACTATCAATGCGATAACCTAGAAATTCAACACTGTCTGTATACAGATGACATTTATCCTTTTTTACTTTCAATCCCGCTTCTTGGAATTTCCTAAGAACACATTTTAAATGATTCTGTAGAATTTTTTTACTAGGAGCTGCAATTAACACGTCATCCAAATACGGAACCACGCCCTTGATTCCCTGCAATAATCGTTCCATTAAACTTTGGAATATTCTCGGGGCTACACTTACCCCGAATTGCAATCGGGTACATTTAAAAGCACCTCTGTGCGTTACTATCGTTTGAGCATGGGCTGTTTTATCGTCCATGGGCAATTGTTGATAGGCTTGAGCTAAATCTAACTTAGCAAAAACCTTTCCGCCTCCCAGAGAATGAAGGAGGTGCTGTACCACCGGCACTGGATACGCGTTCTGCTGGAGGGCGTGGTTTAGAGTGGCCCGGTAGTCCCCACAGATTTGGATTGACCCATCTGGTTTAATGGGGGTTACAATAGGAGTTTCCCATGGAGAATGATCAATGGGTTGCAGTACCCCTTGTTTAATTAGTTTGTCAAGTTGTTCATCTATCTTGGCCTTAAGGGCGAACGGAACTCGACGGGGCTTTAGATGGATAGGGGCGACCTTAGGGTCGAAGCTAAACGAAATTGGGGTCCCCTTATACTCGCCCAGATGATCTGCGAAGACATCGCTGAATTCAGTAATAAGGTCCTCCTCCCACTCGCAATCACTGACTCGGTTCACGCCGGCTACTTCGATGCCGAGTGGCGCAAACCATTGGAGGCCCAACAAACTAGGCCTGTCCCTATCGATGATCGTTATAGGTAAGTATGCCGTATGCTTTTTAAATGAGACGCGGACTCGACAAGACCCAACCACAGGGATCCGATTCCCTTGGTAGTCTTTAAGGATGAGACGTTGCATTCGAAGGTCTTGGCGTTGGATGGTAGGAATGAGTTGCTTTAATGTCTTCCACGACACCATCGAGAGGGACGATCCGGAATTGACCTCCATGTGGCAAGGTTGGTTCTCTATGGCTACTGTGACTCGAATCTTCTTTGCGTCCATGGCTGAGGCGTGACCTATAGTGATAGTATGGTGGGCCTCTTCTTTCTGCAACGCTCAATATCTGTAGGAGTGGTTTGCTGGATCTCGCCTTACAGGACGGTTTCCTGCCGATTGGCGAGAGCTGGTTCCCCTTGAGGCCTGACTTGGTCCCAGTAAACTGCGACAGACTCGACTGATGTGGCCTCGTTTTCCGCACTCATGACAGATTGCATCACGGAATTTGCAATCTGCCCTGGGGTGGTTTGCCCCGCAACCAGCACAAGGGCGTGAGGGTTTAGAGCGAGGGACCCGGTCAAACCGCAGTCGATGGATCCCTTCTTCATCGCTGTCTGACAACGAAGAGAGGTCCTCGTGGTGCGTCGTAACAAGCTGCTCTTCTGGCTTGGATAAAAGGTCACCTGTCTGTGGGGTCGTTGGGTTTCGGCTTCGCCGTAGTTGCGCTGCGGACTTTTTGGTCGCCTCAGCAGCAGTGGCTTCAGCGATGGCGTCAGCAAGGTCGATGTCGCCTTTCGCCATCAGCTTGCTTTGCACTCCCAGTGCATCTAATCCCAGAATTAAGCGGTCTCTCAGTGCTTCATCTAAGTCTGCGAATCCGCAGAGGCCTCCCAAGTGTCGGAGGTCTGTCACAAAGTCAGCCACACTCTCTCCTTTTCGCTGGCTTCTTTGATAGAATTTGTGACATCTCACGAGTGTAGGTACGGTTGGCGCATAATGGTCTCTCAGGAGAGGTTCGAGGTCGTCCCAGCTCATTGCTTTAACTTCTCGAGGTTTCTCAAGTGCCTTTGCCATTTTAAAGACAGCCGGACCGCAGTACGTCAGGAACAGCGCCCGCTTCTTGGCTGGTGTGGTGTCCTTCAGGTTGTTTGTTTCAAGGAACATTTGGAAGTGATCCATGTAGGATTCCCAATCCTCTTGGTTCGGATCGAACGGAGCGGGTGGTACGATGCCGCTGGACATGGTTTCCGTTGGTGGCGTCGTCTTGGCACGTGCTCTGTTTTTCTTCCCGGTTCCTTAAGATCAGATGTCTCCAAATCCCATCCTCGTCGCCAGTGATATAGTTTCAGGCATGGGTGAAATGACTGGAGACAATCTTAGTTGGTGAACTTTCAGCTCTTTATTACATAGTGACTTAAGATGGTGAACAACAACAACTCTGCCTTATATAGGTGACCTTAATGTGAAATAACCAATAGGGAGCTGTAAGACGCTAGCTCCAGAACCAATAAGAGTCCTTCGTTAAGAGCCAATCTGATTCTCTGAACCCAACCAATCCGATCGAGCCGCTTAACACCCAATCAGAAGTGCAGGGCCAGAAACCTGCACTTTACCCCAAGCTTGTTTTTATTTAAACTATTTACATACATAACATACACCATTACTTTCTCTTTTGAACAAACATGGATTAGCCATGCCAGCTACAAAGCCTATCTTAGTTAATTCTTTAACTATACATTGGTTCCACTCATATCCTGATTGCTTCAAACCATAAAGACTCTTTTTCAATTTCCAGCAATCAGTTGTATTAGTATTATCATTTTTGAGACCTAAAGGTTTCTTTAAATATTTTGTGTGTTGCAACGGTGCATGCAGATATGCTGTCTCTACATCCAAATGATTTATAATGTATTTCTCCTTAGCTGCCCACACTAATGCTGCCCTTAATGTAGTAGTGTTCAGACTAGGTGCAAAAACCTCATCATAGTCATTTACTGTCTGATTAAACCCTTGTGTTACTAGCCTGGTTTTATGGGTAACAGTCCCATCTACACCTGTCTTAATCTTACCTCCAGTTTTTTTAAAGATTCCAATTCCTTATCCATTGCTTCCTGCCAAGCAGCCTGATTCTTAGCAGGATACAGTTTTAGTTCACTATAGTTACTAGGAACTGTATTCACTTGGCATACAACACTAGCCTGATATCTATCAGGTGGTCATGTTACTTGGGTTGAAAGTGTTTGGTAATACAGGGCTTACTGGTGGACTTTCCTGTGCCAGTTGCTCCTGTTCTCCTATTTCCTCCTGTGCCTGTTCTACTACTTCCTCCTGTTCTTCCTGTTTAATGGCTATTCTTGGTTTACTTAAATCATCTTTAGGGACTATTTGGGTGTCAATAATAATATCATTGCTGGATTCCTGTTCCAGTTAATTCCACCTAATGTGCTTGAGAAATTTTGCATTAGCACTACAATAAACATGAGCTGTGCCTTGATCCCAAAATCTAAACAATCTATGGTTGGCCTCGTAACCTACAACAAATAATTTCCTAGCTCTATGTTGCCCTTTCAGTCTTACTTGTGAGGGAATATGCATCCATGCTGGAGCTCCAAATGTGTGTAGGTAACTTAAATTTGGTTTTCGACTATGCCAATGAGTGAATGGCAATTCTCCAGTTGTTGTATTAACTACATTGTTGTATAATCAATCTATCTATCTATCTATCTATCTATCTATCTATCTATCTATCTATCTATCTATCTATCTATCTATCTATCATATCCTTTTAATAGGCCCAATGAAGGGAATTCCAGCTCTGCAAAATGCTGCAGGAAGAACTTTTTTTTTTCCTCTGCTAGTTCTTATTTACTTATGGGTTATCCTCCCATTTGCCTTAGTATAAGTCATTATCTCCTATTCCCTTTCCTGCTTAGGGTACCATCCTATTTTCCCCCGCTTAAAGTCCTAGTCCTCTCTTTTGTACTCTTTGCATGTATGCACCCTCAGTCATGGACCTTTTTATTTCTTTCTTAAGTCTTGAGTATTCATTCTTCCCCTTTTAATTTTTTGGGACAAACCCCTTTCCCCCAGTGGTGGGATTCAAATTTTTTTACTACCAGTTCTGTAGGGGTGGCTTGGTGTCCGTGGCAGGGGAAGGATACTGCAAAATCTCCATTCCCTCCCCACTTCTGGGAGAAAGGTTACTGCAAAATCCCATTCCCTCCCCACCACACTAACCTGCTTTCCAGCTCCATTCTCCTGTGCAGGGCAACAAAAGAAGACCCAGTCAATCAACTGGGATTCGGGAGGCAGAGGATAGATGGGGATGGGGATGGGGCCAGTCAGAGGTGGGATTTGCCGGTTCTCCAAATTACTCAAAATTTCCACTCCTGGTTCTCTAGAACTGGTCAGAACCTGCTGAATACCCACCTCTGACTTTATCTCTACCAACCATCAATTCTGGTTTTCCAAATATGTGCAGGTAGTCCTTGGCTTACAACAGGTCATTTCATGACCATTTGAAGTTACAACAGCACTGAAAAATATTGACTTTTCATGCTTATGACTGTAGCAGCATCCTCATAGTCACATGAATTATATTCGGATTCTTAACAACTGACTCACATTTATGACAGTTGCTGCATCCCAGGTTCATGTGGTCTCCTTTTACAAACTACTGACAAGCAAAGTCAACAGGGAAATCCAATTCTCTCAACAGCCATGTTATTAATTTAGGAACTGCTGCAAATGTGGTGAGAAAAGTCATAAAATGGGGTATAGCTTACATAACAAATTTCTCACCTAACAACGTGAATTTTGGGCTTAGTTGTGGTCATAAGTTGAGGACTTAAAATATGCATTTAAAAATATATGTTATCACTTTCCATTATTCTTAGCTGGTGTTTACCTTAGCACAGAATCCCATTTTTTCTGTATCTGACTTTTCCATTATAGCTTTGTGCAGTCAGATCTTTTGCTGCAAGTTAACCATCTTCTCCGAGCAACCTCTGGCCAGTGTGCACCAGATGGACATTTCCTGATTCTACTTGCAATCCAGGAATCCTACAGTAAAAGACATTGATTATTTTACCTACTCTTATAACAGATATACCAATCAGATGTACTTTTCAGTCCCTTGCATCATTGATAAAGAAGGGAGCAGGGGTTAAAAATTGATATTTAGTTTAAGCGGAGATGATAACTGCACATGTAACATTTTAAGATTAGTCATAGATATTTTACATGTAGCTTTTAGCAGAACTTTCAGGACTTACTTCCTTCCTTCCTTCCTTCCTTCCTTCCTTCCTTCCTTCCTTTCTCTCTCTCTCTCTTTCTTTCTTTCTTTCTTTCTTTTTTCTTCCTCCTCCTCCTCTCCTCCTCCTCCTTCTCCTTCTTCTTCCTCCTGCTCCTCCTTCTGCTCCTCAATCTTCTTCTTCTTCTTCTTCTTCTTCTTCTTCTTCTTCTTCTTCTTCTTCTTCTTCTTCTTCTTCTTCTTCTTCTTCTTCTTCTTCTTCTTCTTCTTCTTCTTCTTCTTCTTCTTCTTCTTCTTCTTCTTCTTGCTTTGAGACAAGATTGGTTTCTCTAAGAATTTGTTAATCAAATACTTTACGAGCTGTTGAACACTTACAAACCATTTGACTCCAGGCTGAGGTTCTTTCCCCCCCGCCTCCCCCCAGAGAACACAATACTTGAATAAAAGAGGCATTTACAATAAGACAACACTAGTGAGACTTAGGGAAAGATCTTTGAACACTTGGACACAATGGAAAATCAATATATATGACCTTCTCGATGCGTTAAAATGCCCTCTTCAGCAAAAGAAAAAGAAGTTCAACAGGAGAAAAGGGGAATGGATTTTTCGAAGGAATATTGTATGGTTATGGTTTATATATATTTCAAGATGTCTAATGATTTTGAGAAAATGGATTTGTGTTGTACAGGATCATTACTAACTACCTGATTGAAATGTTTAGGAACACCCATGATACAATTTTCAGAGTCCATTATTTTAGAAACCATTTGCGAAGATTATTTATTTAAATGTGCTTTCACAAAATCTCACCAACACGGGAGAAAAATAGTGCAAACAGTAATCTTTATCTTGATCTTGTTATTGTCTTTCAAGGGGATTATTTACAAGCTAGCAGTTAATCATATGGCTACAGACAATTATGTATATAAATATTTAAAAAGTTGTTGATAACTGTTAAGTCCTGAGCACGGGCGCAAGGAACGGAGATGAGACATCAAACGGTGACTTAAACTATTTATTGTGAAATAAGAACAGAGCAAATACTTGGGCAGAAGCAGCTCTTTTATAGAGCTGGCTGCTGTCAAAACAACCAATGGTTTGAGTTTACCAATCTAACAAGCATCCAATCAGAGAGGCCCGTTAACAGCCAATCGGACTGGCCAGAAACGACCAATTACGACTTGCTATTCACGGGCCAATGAGAAGTGCAGGATTACGAGCCTGCTGCAAAGTAAAGTTATTTAGGGTTGTTACTGATGCGATAGCTTAGTCCATAACACCCCTCCCCCCTAGGTTCCGTCTGAGGGGTGGGGTGACGTATTCTCGTAAATAGGCAGGTCGCTTCACCTGTCTGCTTGATCTGCGCTGTTCCACCGGTTTCTGTCCTGGCTCTGGTTCCAGTGGGCTGCTTGCTGAGCTGGGTGGCGAAGACAGTCCCACTGTTTCATTGAATGGCTCTGGGCTGTCCTCTCTGCTCTCGCTAATGCTGTCATCCGGGTTCCCTGGATCTGTTTCCATCTCAGTGCTTCTACACAGCGAGGCCACTCCCCGGCTCGGTTCTCCTTCTGGCAATGAGTAACCCATGGTTAGTTGTGTGCTGGGTTCCGATTGTTAGGTCATCTGCTATTTCTTTTTCGGCCCCCTCGATGTCCCTTGCCCCCCCAGTTTGAGATTCAGGGACTGAGATGGGACTAGGTGCTAGCCTGGAATGGAGTTGGTCTATGTGGCGCTTCCACATTTTACCATCTGCAGTTTGTAGATGATAGGATCGGGGTCCTGTAAGTTGCATTATGGTAACGGGGACCCACAATGGGTCGCCCAAGAAGTTTTTCGCAAGCACTGGGTCACCTTCCTGGAATGATTGACACTTGCTGCTGGATCCTGGGGGTTGTTCAGGCATGTAATTAGGGTGGAGGCGATCGAGATGCAAGTGAAGTTTCCGGCTCATCAGGAGTTCAGCTGGGGTTCTGTTTGTGGTGCTGCTTGGGGTTAGGTGTTGGAGGAAAGCATCCGGGTTATTTTGTCATCAATGTCACCGTGGTCCATTTTGTGTAAAGTCTTTTTTGCAAATAGAACCATTCGCTCAGCCCTACCATTGGCCGCAGGGTGTGCTGGTGATGTTAAGGCATGGCGGATGCTCCGGTCTGCTAGGTACTGTGAATTGGGGGCCATTATCGGAGACCAGGACATCCAGCAATCCGTGGGTAGCGAATAGCTTATTCAGTTTTTAGTGACCACCTCCGTGGTGGTGCTTTTCATCTTGTGGACCTCGAGCCAGTTAGAATAGGCATCCACTGTTAGGAGTGGGTCCCGCAAAATCAATGTGGATACTGTCAGGGATAACATTGTTTACCCTAACTGGTTTAGGTAAAATAATAAATATGTTATCATGGTTTGTTAAAGTGTCTGTAACTTTAACTGTAAGACTGTAATTAAGGGAGTGGTTGTAAAAGCACCATAAAAGAAGCAAGGCACGGCAGCTTGCTCTCTCTGGCTTGATAATCTCTAATTACTGCATGGATTGAAGACTGTGTTTTTCTCCTACTGGAATGGGAGAGAGAAAGGACTGATTTATTTGTAAGTGAACTGACATTGGATATTCTACAATATCCTAATTGAATATCCTTGAATGGACTGACTAAAATGATACATGACTAATGGACTGTTATTTTGACTATGCTAGAAAACTCTAAGTGGAATAAACTATATTCTTGATAACACAAGCGTATCTGTTATTTTTACCATATGTTAACTAACATACAACCTTATCTAACACATTTATCTGTATGCCTATCTGACTAATGCTGCACATTCTGTTTAGCTTGTCTCCTTAACCCTGGTTGGGGAACCCAGGCTTAACACTTACGGGACCAGGGACCTCAAGGCGTTTCCCACTGAGTTGGGGGAGTTTTTGGAGGAGTAGAGCGAGTCTCCTGGCATTTGCTGCACTTCGCTACCCAGGTCTCTATCTGTTTGTCTAACCCAGGCCACAATGCATAACTCCTGGCCAATGCCTTCATCTGCACGATGTCTGGACGTCCATCATGCAACATTTTTAAAACTTTATGTTGCAATTTCTCCAGGATTACAACTCTGTCTCCCCAGAAGAGGCAGCCCTTTTGGGAGAATAGTTCTGTCTGTCGATTTCTGAATGTTTCGTTGGGTGCGCTGTCCGGCTAACCCCGTTCCACCCAGCTGAGGACTCGTGCCAAAAAAGGGTCCTTTTTTGTTTCTGAGGCGATATCTTGAGTGGTCAGCGGCGGCAATTTAAGGGTTTTGATTTGCAATATGGCTAAGGTTGGAGCTGGGTCCTCTATGACGTCTGGTAGTGGAGAGCGGCTCAAAGCATCAGCATGGGGAATGGCTTTCCCTGGGCGGTGTTGCAATCGGTAATCGTAGGCGGCTAAAAATTCCGACCAATGTGTCATTCTTGGTGATAAGATATGGGGAGTTGGTTTGTTTCCCGCCAAAATACCAAGTAGAGGCTTGTGGTCTGTAATTATGGCAAAGGGTCTCCCATACACATATTCATGGAAACGTTTAATTGCGGATACAATAGCGAGAGCCTCTTCATCAAGTTGGCTATAGTTCCTTTCAGTTTTAGACAAAGTTCTCAAAAAGAATGCAATAAGTGCCTCATTCCCATTTGGCAGGACGTGGTTTAAAATGGCTCCCACTCTGAATAGTGAGGCATCACAGGTAACCGTTAAGGGTAAAGTCTCATTGTATTGTATCAATACAGCATCGGAAGTAAAGAGGTTTTTCACTTGTTGGAATGCCCGTTCTTCACGCTGTCCCCAGACCCAGGAAGCCTTTTTGTCAAGAAGTCTATGTAGGGGCTCGCCTTCTGGGGCAAGAAGATGTTATAAAAGTTAATAAGTCCCAGGAAGGCTTGGAGGTCTGTCTTATTCGGGGCATTTTTGATTGCGGTTAGTTTTTTTTCGTTGGGGTGGATTCCCTGTCTGTCGAGAAAGTATCCCAGGAACTCCACTCTCTCCATACAAAGTTGACACTTGTCCCTTTTTACTTTCAGGCCAGTGTCTTTAAATTTCTGAAGAACCTTTCTGAGTCATTGTCCTAATAATTCTTTAGTAGGGACAGCCATTAAGATGTCGTCAAAATAAGGCACGACACCTTTTATGCCTTGTAATAGTCTCTCCATCAAACTTTGGAAAATGCCAGGTGCCACGCTTACTCCGAATTGGAGTCTATTGAAGGTGCCTCTATGTGTAACTATTGTCTGGGCTTCTGCAGTCATCGCGTCTACAGGTAGATGTTGGTACGCCTGAGCTAAGTCCAATTTCGCAAATATTTTTCTGCCACCCAGAGAGTGAAGAAGGTGTTGAACTATCGGTACTGGGTAAGTGCTCTGTTGAAGAGCATGATTTAGGGTGGCCCAGTAATCCCCACAAATTCTTCACGAGCCATATGGCTTCATGGGCGTCACTATTGGAGTTTCCCAATGGGCATGGTCAATCGGTTCCAACACACCCTGGGCTATTAGTTTATCTAGCTGCTCATCGATCTTTGGCTTGAGGGCAAAAGGCATCCGACGAGGCTTAAGACATCGGGGCTGAGATTAAACGATATAGGGGTCCCCTTGTACTTGCCTAATGTTCCTGTGAACACGTCCTGGAATTCCTGGATGAGGGCTCTTCCCAGTCGTCGCTTCCCTTTGGTGTATGCCCGCTAGTTCAATCCTGAGTGGAGCGAATCACTGTAACCCTACAACTGGGCTGGTCACGATTGACGATAGTCAGGGGAAGCATCGCGGTGCGGTCCTTAAAGGATACTTGGACGTGGCTGGAACCGACAACTGGAATTCTGTTTCCCTGGTAGTCTTTTAGGATGATTCTTTGAGTACTGAGGTCCTGGCGACAGATGGCAGGGATCAGCTGTTTGAGGGTTTTCCAGGATACCATCGATAGGGATGACCCAGAATCTACTTCCATCACGCATGGTCGATTCTCAATAGTAACCCTTACGCGGATCTTTCTTGCATCTAGCGATGAAGTGTGGCCGATAATAATGGTTTGGTGAGCCTCTTCTCGTCTCGTTGAAGAGGCAGGTGCTCGATTTCTGTGGTAGTAGTGGTGGTTCCATTGGTGGTTCAGGCGGTCCTGATTCCAAGGTGATTTGCCTGTCTCCCAATGGAGGTTGTTCTCCCTTCGGCTTGGACTGGAGTCTCGCTTGCTTCTGCAGACCTTCGTGATGTGGCCTCTTTTCCTGCAGGAACGGCAGAGTGCATTGAGGAATTTGCAGTCTGATCGTGGGTGGTACTATAGTGTAGGTACTGCGGATGCATAATGGGCCCGGAGGATTGGTGCGAAGTTATCCCAATCCATGGTCTTCACTTCCGCCAGTTTGGCAAGTGCTTTAGCCATTTTGAAAACGGCGGGGCCGCAGTGAGTCAGGAACACCGCTCGTTTCTTGCCAGGTGTAGCATCTTTTAAATTGTTGGTCTCTAGGAACATCTGGAAATGATCTATATACGAGTCCCAGTCTTTGTTTGCTGGGTCAAATGGAGCAGGTGGTATGGCGCCGCTGGTCATTCTGCCGTTTGTTGCGTGCACTCTTCAGCCACGTGCTCTGTCTTGTTCGATGAGTACTTAGTCAGCTCTATCGTCTCTGAATCCCATCCTCGTCACCAGTGTTAAGTCCAGAGCATGGGCGCAAGGAATGGAGACGAGACATCAAACGGTGACTTCAACTCTTTATTGTGAAATAAGAACAGAGCAAATACTTGGGCAGCAGCAGCTTTTTTATAGAGCTGGCTGCTGTCAAAACAACCAATGGTTTGAATTTACCACTCTAACAAGCGTCCAATCAGAGAGGCCCGTTAACAGCCAATCGGACTGGCCAGAAATGACCAATCACGACTCACTATTTGTGGGCCAATGAGAAGTGCAGGATTATGAGCCTGTTGCAAAGTAAAGCTATTTAGGGTTATTACTGATGCGATGGCTTAGTCCATAACAATAACATTTTTTTTTTCTTTTAATGAACCTGTAATCCCTTGCATCCCTGTAGCCAAATTCTTGGAAAAACCAGTCCTATCTTAAAGCAGAGACAGAGAGGGAGGGTGGAAGAGATGGGGAGAGAGAGGCAGAGTGAGTGAGTGTATGTGAGAGAGAGAAAGAAACAAGGAAGGAAGGAAGGAAGGAAGGAAGGAAGGAAGGAAGGAAGGAAAGAAAGAAAGAAAGAAAGAAAGAAAGAAAGAAAGAAAGAAAGAAAGAAAGAAAGAAAGAAAGAAAGAAAGAAAACCACAAAGTCCTGAAGGTTATGCTAAAAGCTAAATGCAAAATATCTGAGTAATCTTAAAATATACAAGTATTATCTCCACTTACAGCAAATATCATTTTTTTCCCAATAAAAAAATAACATGGAGTCAGGGTGACTGAATGGAGCTGAGCGTTTACTGGCCCAATGCCCTTCCTAACACCTATGCAGAGCTCACAGCAGATACTTTCTGTTTGAACCCGGGAAGAAAAATATCTACTGCTACCTGGGATCAAGCTCACAGCCTCCTGATTGTGACACAAGAGCTCCACTTCTAGGCCACTCATTGCAATTTATTAGGCTGCAGAAAAGAAATCTAATCTGTGATTAGAGAAAGAAACAATGTAACATACTTCATGTTTTGGATATAGATTGAATTATTTGATTAAATAATTTTTGATTAAATTCATTTGATTGAATACATTATTTTAATAGATACATAGAGGTGATACTTTCCATATGGATTTCATGACCTTTGTATGTTCCAGGCATTGATTGCCTTTTCTTGCTTTTCTTTTTTTTTAATAAAGATTTTATTGGTTTTTAAAAACAAACATAAACATACAAAACATAAAAACATCAAGCCATCTTCCATATGTATACATACAGTGTGCCGGTTGGTTTACAAATTGTTTTGTGCTTCCATTTCGTAGACTTCAATTACAATTACATTGCATATAATCTCGTATTTTCAATTAAAAATTAAATACTTTAGTATCATTATTAATCAATCATTTGACTATACTTTATCCATTCATGTTTTACAAGATAACCATAATTTACTTAATTTATTTTATAACTGTTCATATTATCATCCCAAATCTATCCTAAAATCATTTTGTAGTTATAATAAAAAAGAAGTACATCTTTATATATTTATTATTTTCTAGAAATCTACATATTTCATTACTGTACTTTATTATCTAACCATTGATAGAAAAGATCTCAAATTTTATAAAATTGTTTATCCTCTTGTTCTCTAATTTCAAATGTCAATCTACTCATTTCAGCACATTCCAATATTTTCTTAATAATTTCCTCCTGTGATGATATCTTCTCATTTTTCCAGTTTTTAGCAAATACAATCCTAGCCACTGTTAATACATTTACAATCACCTTTTCTTGCTTTTCAAATGATATAAAATGCCATTAGACTTTGACACCTTTTGAATTTTTGAAGGACTTTTTTTTAACTTTCTCACCTGATCTTTGTTGTTAAAAAGTGCTTTGAACTCTGAAAGTATGCTGTCTTTCAGTACCAAAAAAAGTAAATACGATATAAGTCACAGAGCTCTCTTGATTCCATGGAATGAAGTAACATCAGGAAATTGTATCCTGCAGGTGCTTTAGGAAACATGTTAGGTATAATAAATTTAATTACATGATTTCCATTTGCTGAATTCTGTGATCTTTTCAACAGAACTTAATAGATTATTGATGTGCTATGTTGGATGACGGAAAGAAATAATATTCCATCTGTGGTAAAAACTTTTTAATAAAGTTATTTATTTGCAGAAATGGTACATAATCTACCTCCCATCCCCTCAAAAAAAAAAACACACAAAAAAAAAAAAAAACCCACCACCATTTGGGTACCTTAGTACAAAATACATCAGGGATACTGACTGAGTTTTTAAATGTAACAAAAGTACATTAAATTTTCAAATTGTCTCCAATAACATGATAGGGATTACAATGGAAGAAACAGTATTGCAAACTGTCTGAAAGCCTAGAAGCCTCTAAGACTAAAAGTTCTAAAATAAAAGTGATCTTTTTCAAAAGGCAGTAATTTATACTTCTAAGAAGCTGGGGTAAGTGGAGAGGTCTATTTTATACAAAATATCAAGGTTAGATTTTTTCCAGTTTCTTATACAGTACTTTTTTTATGAGAGAAAGAGAGAGATCTTCAACAGAATTCGGGTCTATTCCTCACTCCTGATCGGAAGAAATAGAAAGTCACTACCCACTTAATGGTCCTTTTACTAGTCCTCACCAATGAGTACAGAGGCAACAAGTTCTGCTGATGATATCAGGAAAGTAAAATCAGGAAAGAAGGCAATGCTTCTCCTTTTTCTGTCGTATACTGACATCAAGCTCACCGTGATTCCTGCTCATACTTCTATGTTTGTTCAGAGCACCACACCAATCCTGTTTTGAAAGTGGTAGCCATACTGTTTGTCCTCTAGCAATCACAAAGGTAAAGGCATGAATTTTGATGGTGGGCCAAATTACCAGTCAGAATATCAACCTTATGGAAGACCTTCCATGAAGATGTATTCTTACTGGATCAAAAAAGAAAGAAATAAAAATCTGGGATCTAAAAGAGGACCATTTATGTATGGCCCCTGATCTGGTTGAGAGGAGATGTTTTGCAGTAGGCCCAGTTGGAACTCTGTGATTTTTTTACTTCATCAGCATGAGAATTTTGCATAAAATGGGCGTGCAGTGCTTTTGACTGGAAAATGCTAGTTTCCTGTTAAGTCATTTTAATTGAGCTTCAATCTGCCCAAGAAGTAGTAGGCCTTAAGTTAGAAGTTCCACTGAAGAACCTGACCTTGGTAATAAATAATCAATCCATCTTAGAATAGGACAGATAATTTTACAATGATATGTAACAGTGTTTCTGTTCTGTACGGTCATTAACATACTTGTAAACGCCGCGTAGCGATTGGTCAAGCGCACGGCTATCTGATTGGTCGAGTGAGCCACACTGATTGGCCCGCCATGAATCCTCCGCGATTGGTGGAAACTAATCATGGGAGATTCAAAGTGGTGCCATTGGCCGCGGCCGCCACGGCCAAATAATAAAAGCTGCTGTGTAAAATATCCATTCTGATAGGTAGAATTTCAACAATTAAGATGAATATTTTACCCAGAATTTTATTTCTGTACCAAACAATACCAATTAGGCTTGGAAAAGACTATTTTGAAGATTTAAATAAAATCATGTTGAAGTTTATATGGCAAGGTAAAAAAGCGAGAATAAAGCTAAAGCTTTTGCAAGACGCTAGAATTAGAGGAGGTTTTGGCCTGCCTAATTGGGAATTGTATTATCAAGCTGCAAGTCTGATGTGGGTTAAAGAATGGATAACATTAAGAAAGCATAGATTGTTGACATTAGAAGGGCATGATTTGCTTTTGGGCTGGCATGCTTTTTTGTGGTATAAGGGAACTAAAACACAGGGTTATTTTAGAAGACATTATATACGGGAGTCTTTGTGGTTAAACTGGGAGAAGATAAAAAGACAATGTTATTTGAAAATTCCAGTTTGGTTATCGACTATTGAAGCATTTTCCTATCCTATAATTTATAAGAAGGAACAAACAGTTAGATATGGGGAACTATTGGATGAAAAGGGTGAACTTAAATCAATCCAAAACTTAGAGGAACAAGGTATAAGGATGAATTGGTTTTCATATGCGCAAATACATTCAAGGTATGATGAAGATTCTAAAACGGAGGGATTCTATGATAAACAGACTGATTTAGATAAGATCTTGATGGGTACTGATGAGAAGGTGATTAAAAATTATATGGTTATTTACTGGGAATTAAATTAGAGGAAGAACAAGTTAAAGAAACTATGATTGTTTGGGGGAAGAATTTTGGATATGGGATTGATTTAGAGAAATGGCAAAAATTGTGGTCTCAAAATTATAAAATGACAATGTCAACAGCATATAAAGAAAACTTGTATAAGATGTTTTACAGGTGGCACTTTCCCCCGACAAGAATAGCAAGAATGTTCAAGAATAAATCTGAAAAATGCTGGAAATGTCATCAGATACCTGGCTCATATTACCATATGTGGTGGACTTGTGAGGATGCTAGAAAATATTGGACTAAAATTCGCATGTGGTTGGAAAAAATGACAAAGAAACACATAGACTTGAAACCAGAGATCTTCTTAATGGGAATTTTACCTGATATATATAGTAAAGATTTGAAGTACCTGATTGTAAATGTATTAACAGCGGCTAGGATTGTATTTGCTAAAAATTGGAAGAATGAGAAAATACCATTACAGGAAGAAATTATTAAGAAAATATTGGAATGTGCTGAGATGAGTAGATTGACATTTGAAATTAGAGAGCAAGAGGATAAACAATTTTATGAAATTTAGGATCTTTTTTATCAATGGCTAGATGATAAAATATGATAATAGAATATTTAGAATGTTAGACAGTAAGGAATATCTTTATTTTATTTTTTTTCTTGCCTTTGTTATTTGACACTATATTTATAAAGTGTTTTTAGGATTGATTTGGTATGATTATATGATTTGTTATAGAATAAACTTTTTAAAGTATTGTTATCTCATAAAGCACGAATGATTAAAAGTATAGTCAAAAATTTCATTTTTTTAAGCAATATTAGGATATATAAGTTTGGATTGACAATATGAATTGTTATGTAACATAATTGTAATTGAGACTACAAAATGAATGCACAAAACTGATGAACCAACCGACACACTGGATATACATATGAGAGTTGATGTTTTAATGTTTTGTTTGTCTTGTTTGTTTGTAGAAAATAAATAAAATTCTTTTCAAAAAAAAAAAAAAGCTGCTGTTTTTCTTTTGGAGCCCAAGCCGATCTCGGAACCAAATAAAGAGCTGAAACTGAGTCACTGGCTCCGAGTCTCTTTTCCTGTGATGGACGCGACACTGGTGATGAGGATGGGATCTCAAGACTAATCCCCATCAAGCATGTGTCCAGAGGAAGCGAGACCGACAAGATGGCCAGCATCGCACCACCCGCACCTTTTAACCCCGCTACCGAGGATTGGGAATCGTACACAGACCGATTCCTAATGTTCCTTGAAAGTAGCAACTTAAAGGATGCAACCAGGCAGAAGAAAAGAGCCGTCTTTTTAACACACTGCGGGCCCGCAGTATTCAAGATGGCAAAAGCTCTCGCAAAACCCGAGGACATGAAGGCAATGGACTGGGCCGATCTTGAGCCATTGCTCCGAAATCACTATGCCCCCGCCCTGCCCACCCTCATCAGGCGGCACGATTTCTACCGGCGGGACCAGAGATCGGGTAAGAGCATCAGTGACTTTGTGGCTGATCTACAGAGCCTAGGGGGCATGTGCGGGTTCACGGACATGGACGAGGCTCTGCGAGGCGGTGTCATCCTTGGGCTCAGAGACCCAGTCCTGCAAAGCCGACTGATGGCAAAAGGCAACATCGCCCTTGCCAACGCCCTCACCGAGGCTACCGCAGCCGAAGCAACCGGGAAATCGGTGGCTCGAATGTGGAGACCGGGCACCGGAGACCGCACCGCGACCACCGAGATGGGCACGATGACCGAGGCACACTCTGAAGCAAGCCTCCGAGAGACCACCACCCACCATGGCGACTTCAACTCTGCCTCCGATACCACGGACGAGAAAAAAGACATCCATTGACTCCAGATGGGACGAGACCAGCACGACCAGCAGAGTCGTAAGTCAGGACCCCAATGTGCCAGGTGCAGAGGCGACCACCTTCGATCGGAGTGCCAGTTTTTTGATGCGATCTGCTGACACTGCGATAAAAGAGGCCACATCACCTGAGTCTGCCGACTTAAGAAAGCCTACAGCCCCCGACAGTGAGATCACAGCAACCGGAGACAAGACGGCACCCCCCCCCCCAGACCCAGAGACCGCCAAGCTGAAAATCGCTGGAACTGAGATGGATGGGGCCGACGGAATGGCAAGAATCAACAGAGAGAGGAAACCCACCAGACGGTTGTCATCGGTCACTCATCCAGTGCAGACACCCGAAAGGTATACGTGGAAGTGGGCATCGAGTGTGAACCATGCAAGATGGAGGTGGACTCTGGGTCCTACCTCTCCATGATTGCATGGCGGAAAATCAAGCATTTGGTGTCCGCGATCCAAGAAAGGGGACTGGAAACCCAGAAATTAATCCTTAAAGACTACTAGGGGAATTGCATCCTGGTAGTCAGAACAGGACATTTCGAAGTAACCTTCAAAGGGCGCACAGCAAGGCTTCCCCTGATGATCGTGGACCGAGACCGCCCCAGCCTTTTGGGACTACAGTGGTTCGCGCCACTCGGGATCGAAGTTACGGGCGTCGATCACGTCACAGATGCTGACTGGGAAGAGCAACTCGTAAGGGACTTCCAGGAAGTGTTCGACGGCACCCTAGGCAAGTACCAAGGGCCCCCTATTTCTTTCAACCTAGACCCCAGCGTTCCCCCGATATGCCTAAAACCACGGTGGGTACCTTTTGCACTCCGGCCCAAGATCGATGAGCAAATAGACAAGCTCATCAAACAAGGGGTCCCAGAGCCAATTGATCACATCCGGTGGGAGACCCACATAGTCACCCCAGTCAAGCCCGATGGGTCGGTGAGAATCTGTGGGGACTATAAGGCCACCCTAAAATGCGCCTTACAACAAAGCGCCTACCCTGTTCCAGTAGTGCAGCACCTCCTACACTCACTGGGGGGGTGCAAGGTTTTTGCGAAGCTCGACCTGGCGCAAGCCTATCAACAGCTGCTGGTCGACGCAGAAACCGCAGAGGCGCAGACCGTAGTAACCCACCCGGGAGCGTTTCGCTGTAAGAGACTCCAGTTTGGAGTCAGCGTGGCTCCGGGAATTTTCCAGAGCCTCATGGAGAGACTCTTGCAAGGAATTAAGGGGGTGGTGCCCTACTTCGATGACGTACTGGTGTCAGTAACCAACCAACAAGAACTAGAGGGTCATCTAAGGGAGGTACTAACCAAATTCAAGGAGGCCAGGCTAAAGGTGAAAAAAGAAAAATGCCAGCTGCACACAGAGTGGGTCAAGTTCCTAGGATACCTCCTAGACCGGCACGGCATCCACCCGACCGGAAAAAAAATCAGAGCCATTAAAGAAGCCCCCACGCCGAAGAATAAAATGGAACTACAGGCATTTCTAGGACTGCTTAATTTTTATAATGTGTTCCTGCCCCAAAAGGTGACTGCGGCGGAGCCTTTGCATAGGCTTTTGGACAAGGTGGCCACGTGGACTTGGGGGAAACACGAGGAAGCTGCCTTCAACAAAACCAAGGACCTGCTCACCTCGGATGCCGTCCTCATCCAATACAATGAGACCCTACCACTAGCCGTCACATGCGATGCATCACCTTTCGGCGTCTCTAAAAGCCCTGGCCAGGAGTTATGCCTGGTGGCCAAGGATGGACAAACAGATCGAGACTTGGGTGGCAGCATGCAAATGTTGCCAAGAAACCAGGCCGAGCCCTCCCGCTGCACCAATCCTGGAATGGGAAAACCCCAGGGGACCATGGTCCAGGATTCACATAGATTTGCCGGGTCCACTAAGTAGATGCTTACTCCAATTGGTTGGAGGTAAGCAACATGAAAACCACCACCATGGAGGCTGTGATCAAGGAACTCAGCAAGCTGTTCTCAACCCACGGCCTCCCAGATGTCATCGTGTCAGACAACGGGCCCCAATTTACCTTGCTGGAATTCAAAAAATTCCTAGCGGAACAGGGAATACAGCACGCACTGACAGTGCCAGTACATCCAGCGGCGAATGGGAGGGCGGAACGAATGGTTCAATTTACGAAAAAAACAATCCAAAAAATTGAACATGGGGAGATCCAAGAAAAAATAAACAAAATGCTTTTTATACAACACATAACCCCGAACACGACAACCAACAAAAGCCCGGCAGAACTATTAATGGGGAGGAAATTAAGATTCCCACTCGACAGGCTGCACCCCACATACAACCCAGAAAAAACCCAAACTCCTCAAGCAAACACCAAACATTTACACCAGGCGACGCAGTCTACGCAAAGAACCTTTGGGTGCCAGCAACCATAACCCAAGTGACAGGTTCCCGCTCGTACCGGCTGCAAACAACCAACGGACGAGCATGGAAACGACACATCGATCAATTAAGATCAAGAACAACCACGGGAAACACAACCGACACACAAACAGACACAGACAGACACCCAGAGAGAGAAGGGAACCCACATAACACAAACCAAGAGGGGAGGGAAGACCCCGGGAACCATCCACCAACAGAAAGAAACCAGCAATACTCACCGACAAGCAGCCAGCTCGAAGCCTCACCAGGGAGAAGCAGCCAGGCCAGCTCAACCAGCCCAGAAAGACCAGGTGGGAGCGGCAACAACTGCAGCTCAATCAGCCCGGGTAGACCGGGAGGCAGCTGCGACGAAAGGCCTGGCGAAACGTTCCAGGCAGTTCCATCGACGAGGCAGAGAGCAACACAGAACCCGACCGAACTGGCCGGGAGCCAAGCACCAACTAACCTGCGCAGGTCAAGTGGGCAAGTACGAAGCCCCACCTACTTACGGGACTACGTTACATAGGACCATACCAAGAGGGGAAGGGTGTTCTGTACGGTCATTAACATACTTGTAAATGCCGCGTAGCGATTGGTCAAACGCACGGCGATCTGATTGGTCGAGCGAACCGCACTGATTGGCCCGCCGCGAATCCCCCGCGATTGGTGGTAACTAATCGTGGGAGATTCAAAGAGGTGCCATTGGTTGCGGCCGCCGTGGCCAAAGAATAAAAACTGCTGTTTTTCCTTTGGATCCCGAGCCGATCTCGGGACCAAATAAAGAGCTGAAACTGAGTCACTGGCTCTGAGTCTCCTTTCCCGCGACAGACGCAACAGTTTCTCTGTTTGCTTTGATTTTTTTGTCATTGATTTATTTACTAATTTGTTATATTAAGACCTGCTGGAAATGAGTTGACTTAAGAAAAAGCACATATGGACACAACAATTAAATGTAGTTGATGTTTGGTCAATTGTCCTTTTAATCTTATTTTATTTGATGGCAGATGGCTTACATGCCCAATGAATAAAAAGGATACAGATGTGATAAAATAATTAGAAGTTTCTGCTGCTCTCTAAATATTGACTGATGAAAATGGGCACATTTTCAATTCCTATATCATGAGCAGGAAGCAAATGCCTTAATCAGCTGGTCATTGATCAAAATAAAATGAATTGATTGCTAGCCAGAACTTGCCTTCCCTGTTGTCATACACGATAGAAATCTGTACTTGTCTCTGTTTAAATCATTATGGTATTCAACAAGAAGAAAAAGAAATAAAATGGAAACCAGCTATTTCTTGCACAAGGCAATAACAGTATTAAGACTGGGCAGAAAGATTATCTAATCCAAGATTAATAATAATAGCTATTATTTTAAAAAGCACTTCATAGGATAATAAATGCTTCAGATCAAATGACAGATATAATACATTTTCACTAATAACAAGAGTATTTTTCCTCAACTTTGTCATCCAAATGCACAGAAAAGACAAAGTTATCAGGCCAAAAACATCACTTAGCATCATTAACATTATACAAAGAATTTATAACTAATCCATTTCAAGTCAAACATTATTAATTCACTAAGTGCATGCAGTATTACTAGAAGAGAAAAAGGTGAAATATGGCTATACAGGTGAAACTCAAAAAATTAGAATATCATGCAAAAGTTCATTTATTTCAGTAATGCAACTTAAAAGGTGAAATTAATATATGAGATAGACTCATTACATGCAAAGCAAGATAGTTCAAGCTGTGATTTGTCATAATTGTGATGATTATGGCTTACACCTCATGAAAACCCCAAATCCACAATCTCAGAAAACTGGAATATTGTGAAAAGGTTCAATATTCTAGGCTCAAAGTGTCCCACTCTAATCAGCTAATTAAGCCATGACACCTGCAAAGGGTTCTTGAGCCTTTAAATGGTCTCTCAGTCTGGTTCAGTAGAAATCACAATCATGGGAAAGATTGCTGCAGAAAACCATCACTGACACCCTCCATAAGGAGGAAAAGCCTCAAAAAGTAATTGCAAAAGAAGTTGGATGTTCCCAAAGTGCTGTATCAAAGCACATTAATAGAAAGTTATGTGGAAGGGAAAAGTGTGGAAGAAAATGGTGCACAAGCAGCAGGGATGATTGCAGCCTGGAGAGGATTGTCGGGAAAAGGCCATTCAAAAGTGTTGGGGACTTTCACAAGGAGTGGACTGAGGCTGGAGTCAGTGCATCAAGAGCCACCACACACAGATGGATCCTGGACATGGGCTTCAAATGTCGTATTCCTCTTGACAAGCCGCTCCTGAACAACAAACATCAGAAACATCTTACCTGGGCTAAAGAAAAACAGAACTGGTCTGTTGCTCAGTGGTCCAAAGTCCTCTTTTCTGATGAGAGCAACTTTTGCATCTCATTTGGAAACCAAGGACCCAGAGTCTGGAGGAAGAATGGAGAGGCACATACTGCAAGATGCTTGAAGTCCAGTGTGAAGTTTCCATAGTCTGTGTTGATTTGGGGAGCCATGTCATCTGCTGGTGTTGGTCCACTCTGTTTCATTAAGTCCAGGGTCAACGCAGTCATCTATCAGGAGATCTTGGAGCACTTCATGCTTCCTTCTGCAGATGAGCTTTATGGGGATGCTGACTTCATTTTCCAGCAGGAATTGGCACCTGCCCACACTGCTAAAAGCACCAAAACCTGGTTCAATGACCGTGGAATTACTGTGCTTGATTGGCCAGCAAACTCACCTGACCTGAACCCCATAGAGAATCTATGGGGCATTGCCAAGAGAAAGATGAGAGACATGAGATCGAACAACGCAGAAAAGCTGAAGGCCACTATTGAAGCATTCTGGTCTTCTATAACAGCTCAGCAGTCGCACAGGCTGATAGCTTCCATGCCACGCATCATTGAGGCAGTAATTGCAGCAAAAGGGGCCCAAACCAAGTACTGAGTACATATGCATGTTTATACTTTTCAGAGGTCCGATATTGTTCAATGTACAATCCTTGTTTTATTGATTGCATGTAATATTCTAATTTTCTGAGATTGTGGATTTGGGGTTTTCATGACCTGTAAGCCATGATCATCGCAATTATAACACATCACAGCTTGAACTATCTTGCTTTGCATGTAATGAGTCTATCTCATATATTAGTTTCACCTTTTAAGTTGCCTTACTGAAATAAACGAACTTTTGCAAGATATTCTAATTTTTCGAGTTTCACCTTTATAACTGGAACATTAAAAAAAGAAACTGAAGGCTTGATTTTAGCTTCTTGAGAACAAACTGTTGGAACTAATGCAATCAGGACCAGAATTGAAAAATTGTCAAATGATTCAAAGTGCAGATTGTGCATTGATGTGGAAGAAACAGCATATCATATATAGCAATAGCACTTAGACTTAATTAAATACCACTTCACAGTGCTTTACAACCCTCTCCAAGAGATTTACAGAGCCAGCATATTCCCCCCACTCCCAACAATCTGGGTCCTCTACCAAACTCGGAGGGATGGAGGACCTGAGCCTGGTGAGATTTGAATTGCCAAATTGTAGGCAGCTGGCAATCAGTAGAAGTAGCCTGAAGTACTGCATTCTAACCGCTGCACCACCACGGCTTTCTTACATTTGTCATGCAAGAAGATGGGACAAACGGATTTTAAACAATAATACAACATGATCACCAAAATCATTCACTGGAACATCTGTAAAAATGTCCATGTGCCAGTAATGAAAAAATGGAACATAACATTTAAAGTCATAGAAAATAAGCAGATTAAAATATTGTGGGATTTTCAATACAAACTGCAACTGGAGCATGGAGCAGACCTCAGAATTGTAAGTATCTTTTGAGGGATCTGTCATAACTTTGAACATTCTCAAGTCTGTACATATTTTTGATTTGACTACCTCCTTTCCAGTAATTTGGAGAGATCTAAACCTACAGGGTTTAGACTCCTTAGTTGTTGAATTTTACAAAGTCTTGACAAAATGTTTTCAATTTTCTGCCACAGAAGAATACACACACACATGCTTTCAGCCAATGTATTATTCATTAGTTCAATTCATTTATTTATGGCTCTATGCATACTGCTAGCAATACATTTGCTGGAAGATTGAAGTCTTGCTTTTTTATTGCAAGTCTTTTTTATATTATTATTCAATAGTTTGACACCTGTATCTATTTTAGCATGGCTTCACTTTCTATTTGTATGCTTTACATCTTATAAATGGGTTTAATGGGTTTGTTATCGACAAGTTCTTTTGTGTGGATGCAGTGCCAGTATCCCTGGTCACTTGTGGTGTAGTTTTGACTTATTGTGTCTTACACGATTAATATATTCTGGAATTGTAGCATAGAAAATGTTATGTTGAAAGCAAACATAAATATTATTCTCTGCTTGCATGGAAAAAATCATAATTTATTTATACTTATGACAAAGTTCTTTCTGTTGTGTATGTACCATAGTTAATAAAAGCATGAGCTTGAGGTAAAGTGCAGGGTTCTGGCCCTGCACTTCTGATTGGCTGTTAGGCGGCCAGATCGGATTGGTTAGTTCTTAGGAATACGATTGGCCCTTAACAGAGGATTATTATTGGTTAAAAGAGTTGGCGTTCACAGCTCGCTATTGGACAATTCTCACAAGGGTTGCCTATATAAGGCAGAGTTCACTGTTGTTGTTTCGAGAAGTCACTATGCAATAAAGAGCTGAAAGTTCACATTCAGAGGCTGTCTCCATTTACTCCGACCCATGTCCAAGTACTTAACACTGGCGACGAAGGTGGGATGTGGAGACATCTGAACCTAAGAAGCCAGGAAGTAATACCGAGCACGTGATAAGACGATGCCAATAACGGAACCATGTCCGGCGGCATCGTACCACCCGCTCTGTTCGATCCGAACCAAGAGGATTGGGAATCCTACATGGATCGCTCCCAAATGTTTCTCGAGATGAATAATTTGAAGAACGCCACACCAGCAAAGAAGCGGGCACTGTTCCTGACGCACTGCGGCCCAGCTGTATTTAAAATGGCTAAAGCACTCGCCAAACCTCGAGGAGTAAAGCCATGAGCTGGGATGACCTCGAACCCATCCTGAGAGACCATTACACGCCAACTGTGCCTACACTCGTGAGATGCCACGAGTTTTATCAGAGAAACCAGCAAAAAGGAGAGAGCGTGGCCGATTTTGTGGCGGACCTCCGGAATTTAGGGGGCCTCTGTGGGTTCACCGATTTAGAAGAAGCACTAAGAGATCGAGTAATTCTGGGATTAGATGCACTAGGCGTGCAAAGCAAGCTGATGGCGAAAGGCGACATCAGCCTTGCTGATGCCATCGCCAAACCACGGCTGTGGAGGTGACCAAAAAGTCGGCTGCACAATTACGGTGAAGCCGCACTCCGGCAACACAACCAACCGGCGAAATCTCACCCAACTCAGAAGGGCAGCTACTAATGAGGCACCACGAGGACCTCTCTTCGTCGTCAGACAGCGACGAAGAAGAGTTCCATCGACTGCGGTCCAACCGGGACCCTCGCCCTAAGCCCTTACGCCCTTGCGCTGGCTGTGGAGCAAACCATGCCAGGGCCGAATGCAAATTCCACGACGCAGTCTGCCATGAGTGCGGGAAACGAGGCCACATCAGCCGGGTCTGCCGCAGCTTACCAGGACCCAGCCAGTCCTCAAAAGGGGCCAACTATCGCCAATCGACAGGAAACCTTCCTGTACGGCGAGAGCCAGTAAACCACTCCTACAGAAATCGAGCTTTGTAAAAAGAAGAGGCTCACCATACTATCACTGTAGGTCACGCCTCAGTTTTGGACACTAAGAAAATTTGAGTCACGGTAGCCATCGAGAACCAACCTTGCCACATGGAGGTCGACTCGGGATCGTCCCTCTCGATGGTGTCTTGGAAGACACTCAAGCAACTTATCCCCACAATCCAACTCCAAGACCTCCAATTTCAACGCCTCATCCTCATGGACTACCAAGGAAATCGAATCCCCGTGGTCGGGTCCTGCCGAGTCCGAGTCTCCTTCAAAAAGCATACAGCGTACTTGCCTCTAACGATCATCGATAGAGTTAGGCCTAGTCTATTAGGCCTCCAATGGTTCGCGCCACTCGGCATCAAAGTGGCTGGCGTGAACCGAGTCGGTGGTTGTGAGTGGGAGGAAGACCTTATTTCTGAGTTCAGCGATGTCTTCGCGGACCGTTTAGGCGAGTATAAAGGGACCCCAATCTCATTTAGTCTAGATCCAAAACTAGCCCCTATTCCCTTGAAGCCCCGTCGAGTTTCATTCGCTCTTAAAGCTAAGATCGATGAACAACTCGACAAGCTAATTGCTCAAGGGGTGTTGAAGCCCATTGATCACTCTCCATGGGAAACCCCTATTGTAACACCCATTAAGCCAGACGGGTCAATCCAAATTTGTGGGGACTACCGGGCCACTTTAAACCACGCCCTACAACAGAATGCGTATCCAGTTCCGGTGGTGCAGCACTTCCTCCATTCCTTGGGGGGCGGAAAGGTTTTCGTTAAATTAGATTTAGCTCAAGCTTATCAACAACTACCAGTGGATGAAAAGACGGCCCAAGCCCAAACAATTGTAATGCACAGAGGTGCTTTTAAATGTACTCGATTGCAATTTGGGGTTAGTGTGGCCCCGGGGATATTCCAAAGCCTCATGGAAAGGTTGTTACAGGGAATCAAGGGCGTGGTTCCGTATTTTGATGACGTATTAATTGCAGCCCCTACCAAAAAAATCTTGCAGGATCATTTGAAATGTGTTCTTAAAAAATTCCAAGAGGCAGGACTTAAGGTGAAAAAAAATAAATGTCACTTATATACTGACAGTGTTGAGTTTCTAGGGTATCGGATTGATAGCCAGGGCATTCATCCTACCGAAAGTAAATTAAAGGCGATAAAACATGCTCCCAGGCCACGTAACAAAGCTGATCTCCAGGCATTCTTAGGCCTCATTAATTTCTATAATGTATTTTTACCGCACAAGGCGACTGTTGCTGAACCGTTACACCGGTTATTAGATAAAAATGCATTGTGGTTATGTGGGGTTACCGGGAAGAACAAGCATTCCGGAATGTTAAAAAATTGCTCACATCTGACTCTATACTTATGCAGTATAACGAGACTTTACCATTAGTTATAACCTGCGATGCCTCGCCCTTCGGGGTGGGCGCCATTTTGAGTCATGTACTGCCTAATGGGAACAAAGCCCCTGTTGCATACTTTTCGAAGACTCTTTCACAAGCAGAGTGGAACTATGGACAAATTGATAAAGAAGCTCTCGCAATCATTTCAGCTGTAAAGAAATTTCATGAATATGTGTATGGAAGGACATTTACCATTATAACTGACCACAAACTGTTGCTAGGGATAATAGCCGGGGACAAGCCAACCCCCAACATATTATCCCCTAGAATGACCTGATGGTCAGAATTCCTAGCTGCTTATAATTATCGCCTGCAATATTGCCCGGGGAAAGCCATTCCCCATGCTGATGCATTAAGCCGAGCACCGCTTCCAAAGACTCTCGATGATCCGGCACCAACGGCAACCACGTTGCAGATCGAAACACTCAACTCGCCACCTATGACTGCCCGAGACATCGCGAGAGAAACCAAATGAGACCACACCCTAGCTCGAGTCCTAGCCTAGGTAGAACGCGGATGGCCATTGGACCAAGTCCCAGATGACTTCGCGCCATTTAAAGCAAGACAAATTGAACTTTTTTCCCAAAAAGGCTGTGTCATCTGGGGCGATAGAGTCATTGTCCCAGAACGACTCCGGAAGACGCTGCTACAAATTCTGCACGAGGGCCACCCCGGCATCGTGCGGATGAAAGCACTTGCACGAAGCTACGCACGGTGGCCAGGCATGGACCGGCAAATCGAGCAGTGGGTCAAAGCGTGTACCAATTGCCAACAAGCCAGCAACGCCCCACCAAAAGCCATGCCTATTGAATTGGAGACGCCACGTGGACCCTGGTCCAGAATCCACCTGGATTTCGCGGGGCCAACCAAAGGATATACCTTCCTGCTGACAGTCGACGCATACTCCAATTGGTTAGAAATTCATCGTATAATGGCCACAACTTCCGAGGCAGTGATCAAGATCCTAAATAGACTCTTTGCAACCCATGGATTGCCTGACATCCTGGTGTCTGATAACGGGCCACAGTTTACGGCACTAATGTTCGAGCAGTACCTCGCTGACCACGGCATCCGCCATGCGCTCACCTCGCCTGCGCACCCTGCGACCAATGGACGAGCAGAACACATGGTCCAATTTGTTGAAAAGACTTTGCAAAAAATGGACTATGACAATATCGATGACAAGGTCAATCAAATTCTCTTTTTGCAACACATAACTCCACATAGCGTCACTGGCAGAACTCCTGCGGAACTACTGATGGGACAAAGACTCCGCTCCCACCTCGACCGTTGCACCCTGCTTACGAACTGGAAAAGCCAATAGGATCCAGTGGCCGCTATCGCACCTTCCAGGTAGGAGACCACGTTTACGCACGAAACTTATCGGGCGATCCGTTATGGATAGAGGCAACGGTAGTACGAGTGACCGGCCCCAAATCCTACGTAGTGAAATGCTGTGACAATAGACTGTGGAAATGGCATATCGACCAATTACGGTCAAGACTCACAACGGCCAGTCAACAACTCCCCCATGACCAAACCAAGGGGGGGAGAGGTACAGAAGAAGATGACGTTCCAGGGAACCTGCTCGAAGGGAGCGACGAATTAAATGAGACTCAGGAAATGGAGCAGGAAGTAGAATTGTTTGCACCGCAAGAAATTGCACCTGAGCAAGAAGCAGATCCACTGCCAAACAACAATCTACCTCAACAGGATTGCAATCAACCAGTCCAATGAAAATCCGAAAGACTCAAAAACAACCGTCCTATTTGAAGGACTATATAACTACACCATAATTAAGAACCAGGGGGAAGGGGTGTTGTGTATGTACCATTGTTAATAAAAGTATGAGCTTGAGGTAAAGTGCAGGGTTCTTGCCCTGCACTACTGATTGGCTGTTAGGCGGCCAGATCAGATTGGTTAGTTCTTAGGAATCCGATTGGCCCTTAACAGAGGATTATTATTGGTTAAAAGAGCTGGCGTTCACAGCTCGCTATTGGACAATTCTCACAAGGGTTGCCTATATAAGGCAGAGTTCACTGTTGTTGTTTCGAGAAGTCACTATGCAATAAAGAGCTGAAAGTTCACATTCAGAGGCTGTCTCCATTTACTCCGACCCATGTCCAAGTACTTAATACTTTCATTTCATATTTTATCAATGTTATCTCCATATTTTAATTGACATAACTAGGCCAAAATTATGTGTTATGACTCGCTAGTATCTTCTTACTATTTAGGATTGTTTGTTTTGCAATCCTTTATCTCTTGCTAATTTCTGTCCATCTTCTCTGCTGTTATCTTTCCAGTTGTTCTTATTCTTATTAGTGATAGGGGCTGGGGATGTTAGCCTGATTCATTTTACACTTGTTTTCATCTAATGCGAAAAAATATGTGAACCTTTTTCTCTGCACTGTATTTTTTAAGAAATTCATCCCTAAATGGTAGAGTGGCATAATATATGGTGCCATAAAGTTCACTGTTAAGTTCAGTCGGTGGGTCCCAAGAATAGACGAGGCTTGCGTAGTGACCAACAGCTCTTTATTAAGCGGATATATTCTGAGACAAAACCCTAGCGCGCAGCAGCTCTTCTTATAGAGCTGGCCACGACTAGGCAGCCAATGACAACTCTTTGAGTTTGCCGCACTTGGTTTCAGCCAATCGCGGCAAACCCTGTATGAGCCAATCAGGAACGTTCAAGCCATCCAATCACAATCTGCTTGTCTGGGCCAATAGGAACGCAGGGTTTCGAGCCAACTAATACGGAACACCCCTCCCCTCTTGGTTCCATCCAAGGGGCGGGGTAATATGGTCACGTAAGTAGGCAGGCCTTCGAACCTGCCTACCTGACTTGTGCAGTTCATAATGTCTCTGGTCGTCATTGGGTTCGGACAGGCTCTGCATCGCTCTCAAGCTTCTCGATGGAACCGCCTGGAAGGGTGAGCCGGGCCTATAGTTGTGACTCCCGCCTGGTGTATCCGGGTTGGTCGAGTTGTTTGCTCTGTCGCTCTTGCCTGGATTCTCTGGGCTGGTTGAGCTTGTCCGGCTGCTACTTCCAGGTGAAGCACCCATCTGCTTCGTTCCCTGTTTGTAGGTAAGTATTGCTGGTTTAATATTTGATTTTTATTTAATGTGTGTGGGGGGTGTTCTGCTTGCACAGATACCGGTTCTTTTTCTAAGTTCGAGGTCCCCCCCCCCTCTGATTTCTTGGTTAGAGTCTGTGAGGGGAAAAGTGGTCAGTCTAGATCGTAGCTGGTCAATGTGCCGTTTCCAGCTCCTTCCGTCAGTGGTCTGGAGCCGGTAGGAGTGGGGCCGGTGACTTGGGTGATCTTTCCTGGTAGCCATAGTGGGTCCCCAGTAAAGTTTTTAGCAAAAACAGTGTTGCCCACGTTGAAGGTTCGGTGTCTGCTTGTAGATCCAGGGGGTTTCTCTGGAGTGTAAGTAGGGTGAAAACGCTCTAGAGGTGACCGGAGTCTTCTGCCCATGAGCAATTCTGCTGGGCATTGGTTCATGCTGGTGTTGGGTGTGATGTGTTGTATTAGGAGCATTTTGTTGATTTTTTCGTGGATGTTGCCATGTTCAATTTTTTGGATAGTTTTCTTTCCTTTTAAAATATTTTAAAATAACTACAGAGTGTGAGTTGTTCACTATTATACCAACTCTATCTATGTTTGCTTCACATTATATGTCAAAATTCACAAGCACTATAAACACAAGCACATAGTATTATGAAGTGCAATTTCACTGTATTTGTTATTAGGAAAGGGAAGAAGGTTTCTCATTTGTTTTCATCATTATTTTTGCTATAGCTGGACACATGCTGCTAGTACGTTATGTAGAATTAAAAGCAACTCAGAGGTATTGTAAATAATTCTAGGGGGCCTTGGTAGATTGTATATCCATTAATGGCCTGCAGAAATTTTCATCTAAAAGCAGAGAAGCAGCTTTTATGTCCAAAGCAAGAGAAAGCATGTAAATCCTACAGCTAATAAAATTCACAATTTCTTTATATAGTGAGAAACAGAGGTGGTATTCAGCAGGTTCTAACCAGTTCTGGAAAACCGGTAGCAGAAATTTTGAGTAGTTCAGAGAACCAGTAAATACCACCTCTGACTGGCCCCGCCCCCATCTATTCTCTGCCTCCCAAGTCCCAGCTGATTGGCTAGGTCTTCTTTGGTTGCCCTGCACAGGAGAATGGAGCTGGAAAGCAGGTAACCTTCCCACAGGAGTGGAGAGGAAATGGGGATTTTACAGCATCCTTCCCCTGCCACGCCCACCAAGCCATGCCACAGAACCAGTAGTAAAAAAATTTGCATCCCACCACTGGTGAGAAAGAATATTTCGAATACATGCCTGTCTATGAATTTGTTCCAAAGGCAATTAATGTTGCCCATTGAAAATGTAGGTGTTGCAAAACATAGTATAAGTACTCCTCAACTTACTATAGTTCATTTAGAGACTGTTCAAAGTAATGACACTAAAAAAAAGTGACTTGTGACCATTTTTCATACTTAAAACCAATGCAGCATCCGCTTGGTCATATGATCAAAATTGCCATCAAAATATGTTTGGCAATTGGTTCTTCTTGTGACAATTGCACTGTCCCAGTATCATATAGTAACCTTCTGACGAGCAAAGTCAATGAGGAAGCCATTAACAATAATGTTACTAGCCTATCATCTGCAATGATTCACTTAACAACTATGGTAAGAAAAGTTGTAAAATGCAGCAAAACTCACTTAATAAATGCTTCACTTAGCAATAGAAATTTTGTGCTCAATTGTGGTCATAAGTCAAGGATCAACTATCGTAGTTGAGTGAACACTTGATGGGAAAAATGCTAAAAAGAGGAATGCTGGACTGTTGTTTTTTTATGATTCCTTAAGAAAAGAAATAATGTTTAATACATCCAAGATTTCAATATTAAAACTGTTTCAGAAGTAAAGTGTACCAAGGAAGTAAAGTTTAGCAAGATTTTTTTTTTTCCTTTTTAAAGGACAGTTTTCACATTATAGTAAGGGTTTTGGTGAAAAAGACGGTGCAAACTTACAAGTACAGAAAAGTATGCACAAATTTAATTTTATGCTATTTTCTTTTCAGAGTTAGAAAAGCAGTATTTAGTTTTACCTTCATTACAGGTTTTTGTAAATGATCAATTTTAATTGTATACATCCATTTTTGTTTGTGATCTTTCGTAGCATACTAAACTTTTTACAGTTGTTAATGTAGGTAGTTTTATGCTCAATTTCTTTGGAAACTGTCTAATGCACCTTTGACTAACGTCATTAATTGTTGCATAATTTTCCTAATACATGCTTCTAAAATACAAATTTGCTGGATATAAACTCTGCTCTGTAATAACACACATTTTATTATACACTCATAGCATCCTTGCAATAAATGGTTTTATTATGCAGATTTTGACCAGATAAAGACTGATACAAAGAATATCAATTCAACATTGCAGTAAGGTCCATTTTGGGAGTCATTAAATCTTCCTTCATAAAAAATGTGATAAATTTCTTTAGGTCCCTAACTACAAGAATTTTATAGAACGTAGCTCCAACCATATTATTATTATTATTAAGAAGGAGGTGCAAAGGTAGAGAAACAAAATCATTCACTCTGTTTGGATTAAACCTTGAAGCTCTGTATGGACTTTATACTTCGATTGGCTTTTTACAGTTAATTTGGCAGTTTAGTTGTTGGAAGGACATAAAGCTGGGTGCTTATCTTGAGAGACTGTTTGGGACTCATTACGGACTGGGAATGAACATAATTCCCAGTGTTGAAATAAAACAAGAATTGTTTGGACTAAACGTGTGCTTAATTACAGTCTCAGTCAGCCTTGGTCAGAAGAGGGTGGACACCAGCAAGAGTCTGAAAGCTTTGAAGACTAAATCTCTGGTTCCAGTGATGGACCCAGGCTGGATCTTGCAACACTCTCCTGGGGCATGTATCTTTGCCTTCATGCATCTCATAACATACAATTTATATCTCTGAGAGATTAAGGGAAGTCTGACTACAGTATGTTTACAATCTGATAGCAATATATAACTAAAATATCACTAAAACTAGCTAAAATCATAACTACACTAATATCTCTCTGAAAGTGCTATATGAATTATTATTATTATTATTATTATTATTATTATTATTATTATTATTATTATTATTATTATTATTATTATTACTCGCACAGTCAGCCAGATGTTCACACTGGGTTTGGCATTTGTCTACTTATCGAGTCCTGATCAAGGACCTGGGATAGGCAAATCTGGATGTTTGATAGTATTACTTCTTCTTCTTCTTCTTCTTCTTCTTCTTCTTCTTCTTCTTCTTCTTCTTCTTCTTCTTCTTCTTATTATTATTATTATTATTATTATTATTATTATTATTATTATTATTATTATTGTTGTTGTCTTTTTATATAGAATTAGCACTTAGACTTATATACCACTTCACAGAGCTTTACAGCCCTCTCTAAGCAGTTTACAGAGTCAGCCTATTGCCCCCAACAATCTCAGGTCCTCCTTTTACCAACCTCAGAAGGATGGGAGACTTAATCAACCTTAAGCCTGGTGAGTAAAACCCTGGCAGTCGGCAGAATTAGACTGCAATACTGTATTCTAACCACTGCACCACCACGGCATTCATTCAGAGGTGGTATTCAGCAGGTTCTGACTAGTTCTGAAGAGCCAGTAGCAGAAATTTTGAGGAGTTCGGAGTACCAGCAAATACCACCTCTGACTGGCCCAGCCCCCATCTATCCTCTGCCTCCTGAGTCCCAGCTGATTGGCTGGGTCTTCTTTTGTTGCCCTACACAGGAGAATGGATCTGGAAAGCAGGTTAGTGGCATGGGGAGGGAATGGGGATTTTGCAGTAACCTTCCCACAGGAGTGGAGAGGAAATGGGGATTTTACAGTATCCTTCTCCTGCCATGCCCACCAAGCTATGCCCACCAAGCCACACCCACAGAACCGGTAGTAAAAAAAAATGAATCCTACCACTGGGATTGTGCCTTTGTTGAACTCCAGGGATGCTATGGTTAAGCTTTTGGTCTCCAAAGCTCAACATTTTAAGCTTCTTCATTATTTGGATATACTATCTCTAGTAGATACCATGATTATATTGTTAGGTGTGGAGCATGGGTGCGAAGAATGGAGTCGAGCCGGTGAAACAGTGAACTTCAACTCTTTATTTACATGGTGTGACTGGATGGCTGCTATAGCCTTCCTTATATAGGCAACTTATTAACTATTCAACCAATGAAAACCTGGGAGCACTAGCTCCGTTGACCAATGAGAACGGCTCATTAACGGCCAATCAGACTCTCCTGAACGGACCATTCTGATCTTGCCATTTAACAGCCAATCAGAAGTGCAGGGCCAGGACTTCCGGTTTCGCGTGGCTTCGGGGCAGCAGGAATTCGCGACAGCTCGCGATTCCTGCTGTGCTAGCCGTCGAGGTACCCCCGATCCAGATGGGTCAGGGGGATATGGCTGCCCTGTAGGGACAGCTGAAGAGAGAGGGGAGTCGGATAGGGAGGTGGGGGTGTCGCAGACCCCCCCTTCTCCGGGAAAACCCCTTTTTCCCAAGGCGGTGGAGCGGCGGTCAGCAATGGCCGCCACGAAGAAGCCAGCAACCGGGTAAGAACTGTGCTGGAGGAAGTGTGAAGAGTGAAAGTTCTGTCTGAGCCGGGTCAAGTAACACCTTTTAAATTGCCTGGAATTGAGCTGCTTGAATTGCTGGAGGATACATTGTATCCCTAAGAAGAGCGAAAAGCGGCGGAGAAGCTGTTAAAGGGAACTTTTTTTTTTTTACTCTCCCATCCCACGGAAATAGCAGAAATATTTGGATATATTAGACATTGAAAGTGGATTGCTTTGAAAGTTGAAGCTAAGAGACAAAGGGATTTTTGGACATTGAAAAATTTAAGAAATTGGAAAATCTTTGCTGGAGGTATGGATTTCTGATTATTTAAAATTGTCATTGCAAGTGGGAAGGGAGAAAAAAAATTGGAGCAGAAGCTGAAAAAGGAGGAGATTGTCTAGAACGTCTTTGTGGATCCCAAAGGAAGATATATGGTAATTGGACCTCTTTGAATAAAAATTAATCCAGAAAGAGAAAGAGAAGAAGGAAGAAAAGTATTAACTTTTGGAATTTTTTTTTTAATTGCTTTTGATTGTCTTTGATTAAAAATACTTGTGGTTGTTTTGGAAAAAGTTTCCCTTTTTATAATGGCATCGTTTGTGGATGAACTAGAGATTGAATATCAAAAATATAAAAAAGAAGATACTTTGGACGCTTTGTTTCAATTCTTAGAAATGGCGTTATGTTCTGTTGAAAAGTTGATTACGCAGCAGAAGGACTGGGACAAGGAAGAAGAGGAAGAAGAAGCCATCTTTGATGAACAATGGGTCCCTTCCGGAGAGGAGGAGAAAAAGGATAAGAAAAAGGGGATTTTAAGAATTATAAAAACAACCAAAAGAGAGAAAAATGAGCGAAAAGATGGAGGCAAGGTTAGAAAGCAAAGGAAAAGGAGTAAGAAAAGCGAAGGGAAAAAGCAAAGGGGTAGAAAGGGCAAGGAGAAAAATAAGCAAGAGAGAAAGGGGGGGAGGAGAAGCCTTAATGGGGGAAAGCAAGACCTAAAGAAAAAAAGTTTATTTAGAGACAATGGGTGAATTTAATTTAGATTAAAAGAGGGATTCTGGAGGGTATATAAGAGTGTGTTTTTATATGTATATTTAGAATATAAAATTTATTATGTAATTTTAGAATCTTTTAAACAGAATCCCAAGAAAGATTGCTATATGTAGTATTTCTAAGTTAGGGTAATGAGTTATAGATGTTACTCCAATTGGTGTACAGGAGAAGTATAGTAAAAGAAAAAAAAGATGAATGGATAATTGGAAATAGAACAGACAAAGAATGTTGTTGAAAATGGTAATAAGATATGGAAGGATATATATGCTTTTTTTTTTTGGATTTTGTATATTGATAAAAGGCAATAAAATTTTAATTAATAAATAATTTGGATGGAAAGGAGAAGTAGGGACAAGATATGAAGTTAATATTATATAAAATATTGATATTATAATCTGGAAATGTTATGCCTTATTGATCTTTTATTATTATTTTTTCTTAGAAAAGAATTTATAAGCTGCTATGCCTTGATTCTTTGTGCATTGTTTTGATAAAACTGATAAAAATGGTTTTTATATATATATATAAAAAAGAAAATGATAATAAGATATGGAAGGAGATATGGGTTGAATATGATGTTTGAATTTGTGTCTGTGTGAAGAGTTTTAACCCGGGAACAGACAACCTTCAGAAAAGATCTTTTAGTTTTGTTTATGTTTTGTGTTTGTATGTTTGTGTATTGTGTTTATGGTAAAACTAACAAAATTTGTTTTTTATAAAAAAAAGGAAAAAAGAATCAATAAAACGTTGGAGGAATGTTAGATGAGAATAATTTAAACAAGCCAGAAAGAAAAGAATATGATGACTATAAAATGGATAAATATGGAAGAGAAATGAAATTGAATAGGAGTAAAGAGAAATAATGAGAAATTTGCTGAAAGATATTTGTGTGTCCATATGGAGATGGGATAAATTGGAATTATGCTGTATAAAAATAATGTTTTGTTTGACTTGTAAGGATTTACAATGTTAAGAGGTTTTATGTGTTTATGTATTTAATGGTTAATGATGTGTTGTTTTATCTTTAAAATTAATAAAAATTTGTTTCAAAAAAAAAAAAGAAGTGCAGGGCCAGAACCCTGCACTTGACTTCAAGCTCTAGTTAACTTTATTACACATTTATTCATTCACAACACCCCTTCTTCCCGGGTTCCGTTTACGGGGTACGGTCATATAGTCCTTGAGGTAGGATGGTTGTTTTGTTAGTCTTTTTGATTTTCGTTGTGCACCTGGTATTTGGCTGCACTCTTGTTGAGGTAGGGCATTGTTTGGCGAAAGGGGTGTCTCTGATTCTGAGTTCGCATTTTCGTTGTCACCAAGATCTTCAGTATCACCCTGAGGTGAACTCACTCCCATTCCTATTTCCTGTTCTCGTGTTTCCGTTCCGCTATCATTCCCTTCAAAAAGGTTTTCTGCTAATTTTCATCTTCCTCTGTATCTCCCCCCCCCTCAGTTTGGTTATTAGGGGACTCGGAGATCCCTGACTACAACCTTGATCGTAGTTGATCAATATGGCACTTCCATAGTCTATCATCACGGCATTGTACAAGGTATGATCTCGGGCCGGTTACACGGACCACAGTCGCTTCTACCCACAACGGATCGCCCAATAAATTTTTAGCGAGCACCAAGTCGCCTACCTGGAAGGTACGGCATCGGCCGCTGGATCCGAGTGGTTTCTCCGGTTCGTACGCTGGGTGTAACCAGTCAAGGTGGGAGCGGAGCTTTCGTCCCATTAGCAGCTCGGCGGGAGTTTTGTTGGTGACGCTGTGTGGAGTGATATGCTGTAAAAAGAGGATTTGGTTTATCTTTTCTTCGATGTTGTCATAGTCCACTTTCTGTAGTGTTTTCTTGATGAATTGTATCATGCGCTCGGCCCTTCTGTTGGCCGCAGGATGCACAGGTGAAGTCACTACATGTCGAATACCGCAGTCCGCCAGGTACTGTTCAAAGGACAGCGCGGTAAATTGGGGCCCGTTGTCGGATACGTCTGGTAATCCGTGGGTTGCAAACAGTCTTTCTAGTTTCTTAATGACCGCTTCGGTTGTTGTGTTCCTCATTTGGTGGATTTCGAGCCAGTTCGAGTAGGTGTCCACGGTTAACAAGAAGGTGTGGCCTTTGGTCGGCCCAGCAAAATCCAGATGGATACGGGACCAGGGTCCCCGCGGTGTTTCCCATTCGGTTGGGATTGCCTTTGGTGGGGCGTTGCTTACTTCCTGGCATCTATGACAAGCTTTGACCCAAGTCTCGATTTGCTTGTCGATGCCTGGCCACCATGCGTAGCTTCGTGCGAGGGCTTTCATGCGCACGATGCCAGGGTGGCCATCGTGCAAGGTTCTCAGTACTGCTTGTTGGAGTCGTTCTGGGATAACGACTCTATCTCCCCAGATGATGCAGCCCTTTTGAGAAAACAACTCTGTTTGTCGACTTTTGAATGGTGCGAAGTCATCTGATACTTGGTCCAATGGCCATCTGCATTCCACCCAAGTGAGGACTCATGCTAAGGCGGGGTCGCATTTTGTTTCTCTCACGATATCACGGGCGGTTAATGGCGGTATACGAAGTACCTCGATCTGCAACGTTGTCACTGTTGGCGCAGGGTCGTCAATAGTCTCTGGAAGCGGTGCTCGGCTCAATGCGTTGGCGTGGGGAATGGCTTTCCCGGGGCGATATTGCAGCTGATAATTATAAGCAGCCAAGAATTTTGACCAGCGAATCATTCTGGGAAATAATACATAGGGGGCTGGCTTATCCCCCGCTATTATTCCCAGCAAAGGTTTGTGGTCAGTCACTATAGTAAAAGCCCGGCCGTACACGTACTCATGAAATATTTTGACAGCAGACACAATTGCAAGGGCTTCTTTATCAATCTGGCTATAATTTCGCTCAGTTTTCGAAAGCGTCTTTGAAAAATAGGCAACAGGGGCTTCGCTACCGTTAGGCAATACATGGCTCAAAATGGCGCCCACTCTGAAAGGCGATGCATCACACGTGATAGTTAACGGCAAGGTCTCATTTTACTGCATTAGTACAGCATCAGAAGTCAGTAGTTTTTTCACATTATGAAACGCCTGCTCTTCTCTATGACCCCATACCCAAAGTGCTTTTTTGTCCAGTAAACGATGTAAAGGTTCAGCAACAGTCGCCTTGTGCGGCAGGAATACATTATAAAAATTGATAAGGCCTAGAAATGCTTGGAGGTCGGCCTTATTCCGGGGTCTGGGAGCGTTTCTTATTGCTCTCAATTTGCTATCAGTAGGGTGAATGCCCTGACTGTCAATTAGATACCCTAAAAATTCAACACGATCTGTACACAGCTTACACTTATTTTTCTTCACCTTAAAATCTGTGTCTTTGAATTTCTGGAGAACCAATCTTAAACGATCCCATAAAATTTTTGAAGTAGGGGCAGCAATTAACACATCATCAAACTAGGGGACAATGCCTTTAATCCCTTGTAATAGTCTTTCCATCAGGCTCTGAATGATCCCCGGGGCTACACTCACTCCGAATTGGAGCCATGTATATTTAAAGGCACCTCGGTGCGTCACGATTGTCTGTGCCTGTGCCATTTTTTCATCAACCGGCAGTTGCTGATATGCCTGAGCTAAGTCTAGTTTAGCGAAGACTTTTCCGCCCCCCAGGGAATGGAGGAGGTGTTGCACCACCGGCACCGGATATGCGTTTTGCTGCAGGGCGTGGTTCAGGGTGGCTCGGTAGTCCCCACAAATTCTAATCGAACCATCCGGCTTAATGGGTGTCCCCTCCCTGGGGGTCTCCCAGGGAGAGTGATTGGTTGGCTCTACTCCCTGGGCTATTAACTTATCAAGCTGTTCATCGATTTTCAGTTTTAGGGCAAATGGAACTCGACGAGGCTTAAGGCGGATGGGAGCTATTTTTGGATTAAGGTTAAATGATATCGGGGTCCCCTTGTACTCGCCTAGCTTTTCTGCGAAGATGTCCCTGAATTCATGGACGAGATCCTCCTCCCAGTCACTGCCGCCGATTCGGTTAATGCCTGCCACTTCAATGCCAAGTGGTGTGATCATTGGAGGCCTAACAGGCTAGGCCGGTCCTTGTCGATCACAGTCAGGGGTAAGTACGCTGTGCGGTTTTTGAATGAGACCCGGACTCAACTGGATCCTACGACTGGAATCCTATTCCCCTGAAAGTCTTTAAGTATGAGTCTTTGGGAACGGAGGTCTTGGTGCCGGATAGTAGGGATGAGTTGCTTGAGGGTCTTCCAGGAAACCATCGAGAGAAACGATCCTGAGTCGACTTCCATTTGGCAGGGCTGATTTTCGATGGCCACTTTAATTCATCCAAGGAAGAGGCGTGACCGATAGTGATAGTTTGGTGAGCCTCTTCTCACTTCGTTGGGCGATTTATGGTTCGGTTTCTGTAGGAGTGGTTTACTGGTTCTCACCTTACAGGACGGTTTCCTGTCGATTGGCGATAGTTAGCCCCCTTCGAGGTCTGGCTGGGTCCTAGGAGGCTTCTACAGACCCATCCGATATGCTTGAAGTCCAGTGTGTCCGATATGGCCTCGTTTCCCGCACTCATGGCAGAGCACATCGCGGAATTTGCATTTGGACTGGGAATGGTTGGCCCCACAGCCAGCGCATGGGTGTTGGGACTTCGGGTAATGGTCTGACGACGAAGAGAGGTCCTCGTGGTGGGCCGTCAAAAGCTGTCCTTCTGACTTAGGTGAAATGTCACCGGTCGGTTGGTGTACCGGAGTGCAGTTGCAGCGCGGTTGGGCAGCCGACTTCCAGGTTGCTTCTGCTGCAGTAGCATCAGTGATGGCATCGGCAAGGCTAATGTCGCCTTTCGCCATCAGCTTGCCCTGCACGTTTAGCGCATCTAATCCCAGAACTATTCGGTCTCTCAAAGCCTCTTCCAGGTTGGCGAACCCACAGAGGCCTCTCAAGTTTCGGAGGTCCGCAACAAAATCGGCAACACTCTCTCCTTTCCGCTGGTTTCTTTGGTAGAACTCGTGCTGCCTTACGAGCGTTGGTAAGGTCGGTGCATAGTGGGCCCTCAGTAGGAGTTCGAGGACGTCCTAGTCCATAGCCTTCACTTCAGCTGGTTTTGCTAGTGCCTTGGCCATCTTGAATATGGTCGGCCCGCAATGCGTTAGGAATACCGCCCGTTTCTTCCCGGTTGTGGCATCCTTCAAATTATTGGTTTCCAAGAACATTTGGAAATGATCCATGTAGGACTCCCAATCTTCTTGCGCTGGGTCGAATGGAGCAGGTGGTATGACGCCACCGGATATGGTTCCGCCATTGTGCGTTTCAGCCACGTGCTCGGTTATCTTTTTCGTTGTTCAGTCAGCTCAGATGTCTCCACATCCCACCTTCATCGCCAGTGTTAGGTGTGGAGCATGGGTGCGAAGAATGGAGACGAGCCGGTGAAACAGTGAACTTCAACTCTTTATTTACATGGTGTGACAGCTCAAACTGGATGGCTGCTATAGCCTTCCTTATATAGGCAACTTATTAACTATTCAACCAATGAAAACCTGGGAGCACTAGCTCCGTTGACCAATGAGAATGGCTCGTTAATGGCCAATCAGACTCTCCTGAACGGACCAATCTGATCTCGCCATTTAACAGCCAATCAGAAGTGCAGGGCCAGAACCCTACACTTGACTTCAAGCTCAAGAAAACTTTATTACACATTTATTCATTCACAACATATATAAAAGATTTAAAATCTGAAAAAAACATTGCAGAAGATCACAATCTCCAGTCATTAAGAAAGAAAGCAACATGGCTGCACCGATGAAATATGTTCCATTTTACTTAGCTAACAGCTTCTCTTATAATTGGTCATATCAGGCAGTGGTGGGATTCAAAAAAATTTTATACCAGTTGTGTGGGCATGGCTTAGTGGGCGTGATGGGGGAAGAATACTGCAAAATCCCCATTCCAACCCCACTAGTCTGCTTTTCAACTCCATTCTCCTTTGCAGGGAAACAAAGGAAGACCAAGCTGATCAGCTGGGATTTGGGAGGCAGAGAAGAGATAGAGGTGAGACCAGTCAGAGGCGGTATTTGCCGGTTTTCCAAACTTCTCAAAATTTCCACTTCTGGTTGCCCAGAACTGGTCAGAACCTGCTGAATACCACCTCTGATATCAGGTCATATCAAGGTCATGAAATAATTGTCAACAGAAAATAAGGGCAAAGCTACATTCCATACAATGGATCTCTTCATAACTGAGTCTGTCTGATTGCTTTAAGAAAAAGTTAAGCACATCCATTATTCTCCTTAACCTTGTAGATTTCAACACATTGTTGTGATTCCTACTGCAATTCATATGTGTTTACTTGAAAGGAAGTTCTGAAGTCTAAATTGGAGCTTATGTTCCAGTAAAGGCACTGGAAATAATTCCATATGTGTACTTGGAAAGAAGTTAATTTCTTGGGAGGTTTACCTAGGATTGTAATATGAAGAACACAATTAAACTATAATTACTGTAAACATCTTATTAAGATTTACGGTTTTATTTTATCAACTGAAAGAAGTAAATTATTTTAGTTGGCATACTTTCATATTATCCTTTTAGACAGTTGTCACTGTCTCTGAATTTAAAAATTGCTGTTTTTGTGACTTAAAACTACTTGACCCAACATTTTGGAAGACTGGCTGATGTGGGAATTTTTAGATAGTACTTAAGAGTTCCTGACAGTTATATTAGAGAGCATCACATATTATGCCAGTGTAAGGAAATAATTCTGAAAATGCATGCATCACTGAAAAAAAAAAATATGTAGAGGATAAAATGCACTTAGCCTAGTTATAGGAAAAGGAATATTCTACGGTTTATCATCTCCCTGAAGACTATTTGCAGGTTCCACCATTAATCTCTATACAATATTTAAAACGAAAACAAAACTTTTGCATCTAACAACTGGATCCATTTGCAGTATTTTGTGTCTCACACAAGACATAGAATATTTTAATGGATCATAAGTGGACAGTAAAAATAGGTTCTAGTACTAATAAAGTTAAACATTACTTTTTAAAAAGTGGTATTTTTGTTTCAGGCTAAACCGTTCTTTTATTTTTTTAAATAAACTCTGAACATATTGGTTATAGAAAATTGTGTTTTGTAAAGTTCAAGAAAAGTATTTTTAATGTCCATTTAAAATCATACAGGTTCACATAGGTAGCCTGTCAGAGTTGCCTTATATGCAGGTGGGCACAGTAAAATTTTAAATAATGATAATAATGATCATTCAGGCCTTTCTTTTAGACCAGGAGTCCCCAAACTTGGCAACTTTAAGACTTCTGGACTTCAAATATCAGAGAATTCTGGAAGTTGAAATCCACAAGTCTTAAAGTTGCCAAGTTTGGAAACGTCTGATTTAGACAAAGGTGTCTAAACATTGAATCATGGCAACTGGGCCAATCGTTATTAATCTGAGACATTGGCCTGGATGACCAAATCTTCATTGACATATTGTAATGCATTTTGGGGAGAAACCCTGAAGTTGATACAGAAAGAATTGATGTATTCTAATAACTCTCTGACCTTCTGGCTAACTAACTTTGCTGTTACTGATGAAATTGCTTGGATAAGCAACAAAACAGCTCAGTTTAACAAAGATTGGTCCAGTTGCCATGAGGCAATCTTTAGATACTTGTTAAGGGCTAAATATTTTTAGACTTAGGTATTTGAGAACAGATAACTGCTTGCATCAGTGAAAATGAGGCTAAGAATGGTGAATAAGCATTTTATTGTTCTTATATCTTCAGAATGCTGAATCTGGAGAGTTTTTTTTTTAATTCCTAATTTTAATTTGCTGTGTTTTTATCTACTGAAATTTTATATTATTGCTACTTCATATGATTGATGATTTGATAATATCTTTATGTTTTATACAGAAATATTTTAATAGTTGTCCCATGAATATTAACATTTACCTGATACATGGTATTTTACGGTGAAATTAAATGCTATATTAGGGTTTTTTTTATTGATGCCAAAATTAGAATGTATCTCTTGTTAAAATGTTTAAAACTATGAATTTAAAACTTTTTCTTTTTTTTAAAAAAAGAGATGGCATTTGAATTTGGATATATTTAACCATTATAATTTTGAGAATACTATGAGTAGTAACTTCGCTCAGTACATTTTCTTTGATTTATTTTTTAAACATTTATTTGGGTAATATTTATTTAAAAAATTAATTTGATTTAAGTTTAAAATTATAAAGATAAAAAATTAATAAAATAATAATAATAAGGAAAATATAAACAAGAAAAAAGAACAAAATGGTAGGGGGCAGGGGGTGGGATTCTACCAGTTTGCACCTATTCGCTAGAATCGTTTGTTAACATTCTAAGCAGTTCGGAGAACTGGTTGTTAGCAGAAATTACTGGCCTAATCCTGTAAGGAAGGCAGGAAGAAAACATTCTGGTGTTGCTTACAGAAACTGCCTCTCCATTAACCCTTATTACATTCTTGGCAGGACTAGACTTCCTGTCTCTGGAACATTTCTGGAGTTTTCTCCTCCTCCTTTGCTGGTACTTTGCTTGTGTTGTGTGACCATTCAAAGTTACAATGAAACTGAAAAAAGTGACTTATGACCATTTTTCACACTTACGACTGTTGCAGCATCCCCACAGCCATGAGAGGCCAGGCAAGGAGATGCGTGCCTCAATGTGAGTGATGTTGAGTTGACCACGCCCAGCCAGTCACATGACTACCAAGGCATGCCCACCAACTAAGCCACGCCCACAGAACTGGTTATTAAAAAATTTGAATCCCACCCCTAGTGTGTGTGTGTGTGTGTGTTTGTGAAACCAAAAATAGAAAAAATATCTTCCCCTTCATCAAGACAAATATAAACATTTTCAATAACTTAACACCTTTCTTAATATTTTAATTAAAATCACTCTTTATCCCTATCTCATCTTTTATGTATTCACAAATAAAACCATATTGTTTTATCTCAATCAGCAAAATCCATTAAGAAATACACAGGCACATTCCTGTGTGCATATAAACATGCATACATAAAGTTTAAACATGTAGGTAAATTTCATAATTCTTTCTTGAACTTTACACAGTACCATGTCATTTTCTCTAAAACTGCTCTTTCCATGTCTTGTATCTATAAACAAATATGTAGAACCTCATCATTAAAATTTAATTAAGAAAATTCAATTAAGAGCTACTAGAAACAACAAACTGAAAATATTACTCTTTAATCTTTCAAATAATGTCCCACAAATTAATTTATTCTCATCTTCTCTTCATCGCCTTTCAATTATAATATCATAGCTTATCACTGTCTCTAAAACTACTACAAAAATCTCTTCTTCCCATATTTTATCTATAAACAAATCTTGTTTTAAAATTCTGTCCTTTTTTGAATTAAGATCCTTGTATCCAAGTCAGTCTTCTGGTTTATTATTTGTTAAAAACTCAACCAATTCATTTGTAGATTTTGTACAAACACCTTAATCAATATCAAGTTTGCATCTTGTTAGTTTTAAATCCATATCCAAAACAGTCCATTTTTCAGCTCTTCTATCTCTTCTTTTAACACATTTTTATTGAATCAATCTAAAGAATACGTTCTGGGTACATTGTTGCCAAGTATCCTTAAATTCTTCCAAAATTAAAATATTTTTCTACATTTTGTATTATTAAGAATTTTTTCTTTTATTCTTTCTGGTTGCTTCTAAGTAACCAGCCTTCAAGGTCTCATCTTCTTACCATGTTTTTCTTTCATGCAGAACATTTCCTAGGTAGGAATGTCTTATATATTAATATATATCTTCATATATGTTAATAAGATATTTTTTTAAAAAAACAGAAAATACTCTTATAACTTTTTCAGTTCTTGTTTCCTTATTTTATATCAATTTTTATTTATTTAAAACATAAAAATATGAACTCCAAAAAAGAAAAATAAATAATATAAAAACAAAATAAAATGAGACAATACTACACAATACTATAAAAATGTGTACAAAAGAAAAAAACAAATCATACATATACATAAGTTATCTCCCTTAGTTGAATACTGGTACATATATTTTAAAGATAATAACTCCTTCCTACTTGTGAAACAGACACACAATTTATAAATTTCTGCAATGCTGTTTACCCAAGCCACTTAGCATGATATCTATCTACGATATGGAAACATAGTTAACATCTAAATTAAACTTCAAAACAATATCTACCTTTTGATGATAAGACTCTTCCTTAAGATGTTAATTGAGATATTTCCTAACAGTTGGGTTTTATTCCCCAAAGTCATAGGTCTCCGTTGTGAATATCTCTACAGTATTTGTTGTTCAAAAAAAGTCTCCTGTAGATTGTAACAGAACACCTTAACATTTGAGTTACAATTGGGTATAATAAATCCATTCTCTAATTTCCATCAATCTTCTTGAAAATATAATGAAAAAGTTATGAAAAGTCAAGTTCATCACTGGTCAATTCTATCAACTTTGAAAATCCATACCTCTCTCGGAGTCCTCTAACTAATTTGTATTTTCCAAGACAACCTCATTTTTCAGATCTGTGAGCAGGTTGTAAATCTGGTTATACTGTTGTTGCTTACATCTTGTTATCAACTTTGAGTTGATTTAAAACCAATGTTATTTTATCAAGCTTTTTTACCCAACCCTCTGATCGCTAGCACAGGTAGAATTGCTACCTTCTACCCCTTCTCTTGTACATCCACAATTGTCTGAGGGTCATCTTGAATCATTTCTAATAGCTCCTATTCAAATCCAGGAAGCATGTTGCGAAAGAGCCAGCTTTGGTAGTGAAACCAGCTCAGCAGGGTGAGGAAATCTCTGCTGGTCAGGACGCCATCTTTCAATTCTTGTTTCCTGTTAATCTGGTCCCTTACTCCATTTAAATATTTCCACAATCAACATTTTGCTGTTTATATCCAAAAGTTAAAAAGTTTTCTTTAAGTTTTACACTTAAAGTATCTCAATATACCTTTAGGGACTTATTTGTCTGATTTGTGGACAGTACATTTTAACCCCATAATTTCTAATAAACCTCAAAATTTCTGAATTTAAAAATCTGAAAAAAGTGTTGCAGAAGATTAAGAGATTTTACAGGGAGATGTATGTACTAGGTAAATCCCATAAATTACTTACAGGGTTTTAAAAGAATCAATGAAAGGGCTTTTATTATAATGATTAAACTTTTTTTTAATGTTGCATCTAGCAAAGGACCTCCAAGGTTTAAGATTTAAATCTTTTGAAAAGACTTAAAATCTGTAATACATATGCATGTATGTATGTATGTATGCATGCACATGTCAGAAAGAATTACATTACTTCAGTCATTAAATATATCTTATCAAATAATAGGCATTCTCATAATTTCTTTATTTTTTTTTTGTAAAATATAGTTATTATTTACTTTCTTAATATCAGAACTTGATTGTTGGGGTTTCTGGAATGAATTATATGACAATTCTTTCATTCAAAAGGGTACACTTATTTTCATTTTCTAAACATGTACATTTGTTGCCTACAACTCTGGAATAATTTTATTAGAATATAAATATTATTGGAGATATTCTGTTTTCTGGGAAATAATTAAATATTGTTATAACTGGTAAAGTAGCTGCATCAAGGAATTCCATCAGCTGCTTTTAGATAAACAAAATGACCATTGATGCACAGGTCAAATATAACTTGACATAGCTTGATAAATTCACAATTTTTCTTGGAGGTATTCACTTATCTGGTTTACAAACAATAGAGGATTTACTAGGATATATCTAAAAGTTAGTTGCTATATAGTATTTTTCCCTTAAAATATTGCATGATATTATTTTCCTGTAATATTATTTGATGGGAGGGATAAAGGAGCACCCAAAAAATGCATTTTTCTGAAGAATAGCAGTAAGAAAGAATTTTGCTTTGCTCTTGCTTGGAGCAAAAGTGACATTACAGTCATGAAAAGTATGATGGACAATATAGACTTTGATTGAACTGACAGGAACTTTCTTGCATAAAAGCATTAGAAATTTTCACTAGTATAATCAGAAAGGCTCATATTCCCAGTTAAGATAATATGAACCTTCTTTCTGAACTTTTAAAATGGATTTTCTGACTAGCAAAGCACGAATAGCTTAATCACATGGATTGTTTTGATGGTGATTCATACTGTGGACACAAAACAGCCATTCATAACCCTAAATTTATATCTATTACCACTTTAGATTATTCATTTTAATCAACTAAAATAGGTTTCATAGAATCAGAGTTAAAGGAGGCATTTAGGTCTTTGAGCCCAATTCCTTGCTTAGTGAAGGATTCCAAATCAAACGATAACTTTCTAATAATTGGTTTAATCCAGTGATTGGAGAATCTGTCACATTGGTTCCACATTGTTTAAAGGCAAGATATTAATTCAAAATTTTGAAATCACTGTCATTAGTTCTCAAACATGTGACAGATTATTAAAATTAGATTACACCAGAATAAGGATTTTTACTGTTTCTACTTCTGGGGAAAGCAAATTTATTGTTCTTTATTTGGTTTTGGTTTTTAATTAATTAATTAATATTATTTATGATATTCTGTGCTAGAGCATTTACCCAGTGATGGAAAACAATAGTATCAGAAAATAAAGTGTATAATTTTACCAAGCCTTAAAAAAACATTTGAAAATATTAAATGCTGACTAAAAAAATACCCCTTTGCTACTTAAGTGCCTTCCAGATATGTTGGACTACCCTATCAAGAATTCTAATTTAGGAAGTGTCATAGTTCTAACAGAGAATATCAGATTGGAAGAAATTACTCCGGTTTTCATTTAAAATCTACCATTCTTAATGTACCAGGTTTTCAGTAATACTTTCTGTTCCATATTAGCAGGCTTGAAGACCTGCATTCCTATTGGCCCAGAAAAGCCGGACCATGATTGGACGTTTTAAACACTCCCGATTGGCTCGTATAGGGTTTGCCACGCTTGGTTAAAACCAAGCGCGGCAAACTCAAAGAACTATCATTGGCTGCCTAGCTGTGGCCAGCTCTATAAAAAGAGCTGCCGCGCGCTAGAGTTTTTGTCTCAGAATTCTTCCTGTTAAATAAAGAGCTGTTGTTGACTACTCGTGCCTTGTTCTTATGGGACCCACCGACCATACTTAACACTTTCCAGGGAAAGAAAAGAGTTATTTATCTCCAGATATCAGTAAGAAATAGCCAATTAAGCCTCCATTGACAAGATTTCACAGAAAGTATTCAAGCCACAGACAAATCTGGCACCCATTGGTTATTCATCAATTTAGATAGAAGATCCTATGCAGAATAAGATATCACTGAATAACTGGAGTGAAACTCTGCTCGCTCCTTTATTTTCATAAAAAAGATAGGTGTTTTCATTCCAGCTGTCACTGAAGTGTTGCACAGAAAAAACATAGGAGTTGTAAATATCTAAATTAGATATATGTTTTTTTTTTAACGTTATGATGTTTATTTTGTTTGAACACTTTTCATACTACCTAAATTTAAACCTTTGTACTTTATTTAACCTATTGCAGCAGAAAATCCATTTTCATTTGGTAATAGATCAGCAAATAAAACAAAAAAAAACAACCCACAATTAATTAGGAAAAAGAGAAACAAATAAATAATTCACAATTAATTAGGGGGAAAAGGAAAAAAATAATTATTCCACAATATCTAGCAACATTTAAAATAAATACTATCAGTGTACTGTACAAACTCTAGAACACTGCTTAGCTATGGTCAAAGAAGTAAAATCAGATTGATCTGAAAATAACAAGATAAAACAGGTCAGTTTAGTTTAGTGAAGAATGGAGGTAACAATTCCTGGCAAGTATCTGCGTAGAGGGAACAGTACAAATCAATGTGGTCCATCATTTCAATTATTACTCCATCCCATATAGACCCAGTTTCTGTTCAAAGGCATATTTCAGTATTATCCTTCGGTGATAGCTGTTGGGAGGGTATTGAATCTAGCCAAGGATAAACCTCTTCTAAATTCCAGAACTGTTATGTAACTAAGGTATCTGGCTGGTTGGAGAAGGTATGCAGAGTGGCTTAAGAAGATTTTTTTTTTCTTCTAAATCTGCTCGCAACTCCAACTCAATGGCCTGTTGGGTGAGATCAGCTAGTACACGATCAAAGCCCATCAGAGTGACAGCTCTCCATGAACAGCATAGAGTTGTACTTTGGCATATAATGCCTGGCACCAGGAAAACCGAAAGCTTCTGGTTATAATGAAAGGGAGAAAGCTGGCTGGAAAAAAAAAGAAAAGAAAACTTAAGCCAATAGAAGAAAATGGATATTGTTCTATCTCGGAGGGTTGGCGCAAGAATGGAGACAAGACATCAGATAGTGACTCCAAACTCTTTATTAGTGACTTCAGGAACAGAGCTAAAAGGTACGGCAGCAGCAGCCCTTTTTATAGAGCTGGCTGCTGTCAAAGCGTCCAATGGTTTAAGTTTGCCGCGCTTGGGCAGCCCGTTAACTAGCCAATCAGATCAGCCTTGAATGACCAATCGCGACCAATCAAACTGTTAACTGTTAACCAATCAAACTGTTAACCAATCAAACTTGCAGGCTTATGAGCCTGCTGTGAAAAAAGCCAGTCAGGTTTGCAGGCTTACGAGCCTGCTAGTTCAGAACAGATATACAGGCAAAAGTTTCTATTTTAAGTAGGCCAGCTTCGTGGCAAAACAGTACATTCAGAATGCACTGAGGTACTTTAAAAAAAAATAGACTTAAATCCTTTCAAGAGAGAAGAATGACCTGTAGGGGCCTTGCAAAATTCCAAAAACAAGCTAGGCTCGGATCTTAGCCAAAACCCCTTTAATCGCTGCAAATATATGCTTAGCTCCTTTGGAAAAGGAGTAAGATTGTAAAGGATTTTGTGCATTCAGAGCAACATAATTGCAGGAGATTTAAGGTTGCCTGTAGCATGGAAAACAATCTGCAGATATTTAAAGGTCTTGACTTTCCCAATTAAATGATTGTTTAGCTGCCAGGCCTTAGAGCACTTAGTAAAAACCATGACCTTGGTTTTACAGTAATTAATTTCTAGCCATTCTTCTCGATGGTATTCAGCAAGCATATATAAAGCACCCATTTCAGGCCAATCTCTGAGAAAGTAGCATGGCATCATGCGGAGAGAGAGATGCCTCTTTCCAATTTTGACACATGAACAGATGGACTATTTCATTTGTCTGTAAGAGGACAATGATGATGATCATGATATCTGTTCAGTCAAATCCAACTTTTGGCAATTCTGTGGGCCAGGCCTCCTCACATCTTCCAATCTTGCACTATTTCTTTGAGTTTTTTAATGCTCTGTCTAGTGTCAGCTCTGATCGTGTCCAGCCATTGTGTTCTTTGATGGCCTGGTTTCCTTTTATCACTAATTCTTCCAAACATTCTTTTCTCCAGTGAATCTCACTCATGACATGCAAAATTAAATGAGACACTGTTTTGTGATGTTGCCTTTCAGTGTCATGTATGATGTTATATGTCCCAGTACTTGTTTGTTAGTCACTTTTGCTGTCCAAGGAATATAAGTAGGTACCTTCTCCAGCACCACAGCTCAGACAAGTCAATTTTCTTCCTGTCTTTTTTTTTTTTAAGGTAAAACTTTCACAACCATATGTCACAGTATATTCATAAACTGGAATAGAGCTTAGTAACAAGGTCAGCCAATGAGAACCAAATTTAGGGTTGAAACGTAAAGAGAGAATCTGGACATAGTTTATCTCTGTTCTGTGCTCAACTCTAAAGTGAAAGAGAAAGAGAAAGGTGTGCTTGCCTACTGAACTAAAATGAAACTGATGTCTGTTTCTGAGCTCCCGAGTTGCTGTTCTGCTCGGAACCTGTAACGTGTCTGCTTCTGTTTGAGTTTGCTCCATGCTGGAGAAATCTACAACTGGTATTGTAAAGTTTACTTCATATGTTTATAAAGAAGTTAAATGAGGCATCAGTCATCAGTGTTTATGTTGTGAATGTGTAAAGTTTTAATAAAGCGTGAGCTTGGAGTAAAGTGCAGGGTTCTGGCCCTGCACTTCTGATTGGTTGTTAAACGGCCAGATCGGATTGGCCCGCTCCGGGGAATCCGATTGGCCCTTAACAGAGAGTTCCTATTGGTTATGAGAGCTAGCACTCCTCATTGGTTATTGGTTAATAGTTACGGGGTTTGCCTATATAAGGCGGGTCAAAACTGCTATAGAAGCTAGAAGTCACTATGTAAATAAAGAGCTGAAGTTCACCGTTCAGAGGCTTGTCTCCATTCTTTCTCGCCCATGCTCCAAACTTAACAGTTTACTTTTGTGCTGCAATACTCTGAACACCATAAATAGCTACAGAGAACACAATAGAGTAGATTAAACTACATTTGGTTGTGAGCCTGATCTCTTTGCTTTTCCATATTCAGCTCATGTTCATCATTGATATGCAACCTGGTGCAATCCAACGTTTTATTTTTGTGCTAGGAATCCTATGAAAATGAATTTTCCCCACATTCAATAACTATTTTGATGTTTCCATTTTTTGCAGTGGTCATTAGCTTGGTCTTTTTGATGTTCAGGAAGAGACCAAAATTCTTACTTTCTTCTTTGATTGTCTTGATCAGGTGTTCCAGGCCTTCTTTATTTTCTGAGAGGAGACTTATATTCTCAGCATACCGAAGATTGTTGATGTTTCTTCTTCCAATATTTATTCTGATTTCTGATTCTTCAAGTCCTAGGTTCCTCCTGATCATTTTGGCATACAGATTGAATATGAAAGCGTAGAAAATGCAACCTTGTCACACTCGGTGTTTCCATATGGTATTTGCACAGGGGCTTCTTCTTCATACAGTAATTGCATCAATTTGACCAGATGTGCTTGTAACCCCAGGTTTTGTAGACCTCTCCACAGCTTCTCATGATCAACACATTCAAAGAATTTATTGTAGTCAAAGAAGCACATGTAAATGATCTTTTGATATTCACAAGATTTTTCCATGATCCAGTGCAGATTTTCAATATTGCCATAACCCCTTCTGAAGCCAGCTTGGACACCTGACAATTCTCTTTTGATGGTTAGTGCTAGTCATTGCATAATTTTAAGCAGAATCTTGCTGGTGTGAGCAATTGTGAAATAAATTGGAACAATGTTAGAGTCCGTCTTTTTTGGCAATAGAATGAACACTTCACGATTCCAATCCTGTGGCCACATGTTGGTTTCCCAAATTTTCTGGCACAGATTTTCTGATTGTGGGTAGTAGAGATTTCTGTAATTCTGCAGAGGGTGATGTCAACACTTAGAGTCTTTCTTACTTACAAGTTCGGTCACCATCCAGTTGATAACTTTCTCAAGAATGACTGTTCTATTTTTTTCAGGTCTCTGAGTCTCTAGTACAGGACTCAGTGATTCTGCAAGGATAGATCAGTGCCTGGAATCTTGTTGTTTGATACTTGATTTTTTTTGCCCATATGAACGCTTCTTCAAGGATGGCCAGTTCAATTTCTACTTCTCTTTTCTCATCGTCCTGAGATTGGGTCCCTTTGCAACCTGCATACTGCTGTTCTGTATATTCTCACCATCTGTTCTTGATGCCTTGTTGGTCACACAGTAATTTCCCTTGCTCATTTCTAATGTTGCCTTTACGAGCAATAAATGGGGCTCAGAGCTTTCTGACTTGCATAAATGCATTCATGTGTGACCCTTCGTGTAGTCTCCTTCAAGCTGTTTACATCATTCATTGAATTTCCTGCCATGGTTCATCTGGCATCTTCTCAGCAATGCCCAGTAATCCAAACCTGTTTTTCACCTCTATTGTAAATGTAGTAAGTATTTTGGTGACATCAAACTTCTTTAGAGTCCCTGCCTTTTGACTTTAATCTTTGCCACCAACAATTCATGAACTTAACGGAAATCAGCACTTGGATATGTCTTAACAGCAAGGACTGAATTTGTTCATCAAAGACTGCATAGGACACATTCAATCTGATTTCAGTGAAGTGCATTTGATGGGGTCAAATTGTGCAAGCAGCACTTATGCTGTTGATATATTCATGATCCTAAATCTGTTTTCTTGGCAAAATTGTACCAAGCAATCACCTGCATTGTTTCCCTCACCTAGTCTGAAATGATCAGTGATACCTGCCTCCGCTTGTTTGCCAACTTTTTAAATAACCATTTCAATATATTTATTGCTAAATATAATGGAAGGATCACAAACATTTCTCATAATAGGTCTATCATAACTGTGATCCAGAACTGTCCATATAATATAAGCATATTATTATACAAGCATAAGGAGAAAAAGCGTTCACTTAATCATAGCTATGCATATCACTGGCATTAATACAATTATTGAATATATTTTTCCAGATAAGAAACATGAGCTTTAGCTAAATTAAACTGGAATTTCACATGTAAACAAGCAGCTCCTGCTTTAACTGGGATATTGATCCACATGGACTTTTAGGTTAGGAGTAAAGCTTCTTTAATTACTTTGGTTGAGATTTGCTTTTAACCCTGTCTTGAGATTAATAGATCTAGAATTTAGAGTTATTCTCACTTAGCTCATATTTAGAGCTGTATCCATCCTAAGGCTGTATAAGTAATTATGGCCAACGGAGTCTATTTGGCACAGAAATAAAGGAAAAGGGGGAAAAAAGTTCCTTGAATTTCTCAAAGGATTTGATAACCTCTTCACTCTCCTTAGCTAGAGGTGTTTTGACCTTTAATTAAAAGGCAAATTTGTTGTCTTCCATTTGGAAACAGCAAATAATGATCTCATTAAAATGAGGTTAGTTCTCAGGCCTTAGAGCCATAAGAGCTGAAGTCTCATTAGTAGCTAACAATCCAGAACACAGCATATAAATAAAGCTAACATGGCAGAGCAAAATGCCTTGGTGCATTAAATTTGAGCAGAATCAAATGTTTACAGTTAGTGATGTCTGGGGCATGAAGTTTTAATGTACTTCATAAAGGAAAGCAAATTGCTTCCTATTAGCCATGAAATGTTCCTAGAGAACTAGCCTCCAAAGTTGTATTATACAAATAGTTGTAATTAACAAGAACATTGTGAAAAAATATCATGTTTGCTTAATAGATGCAGCAATTATGAAGAATAAAGACAAGGCAACTCAAATAATAACAACAATATTGTTGAAACTCTAACCCTGTCGAGTACAGACAGAATATAAAACTAAGTCTTATTCTATGGATGCCAAAGCATATACTTATATGAAGGAATAAATAGAATATTGGTTCAAATAAAAATTAATATAATGAGCTCGCCAATTTAGAAACTTTCTTAACAACACAAGTGCTTATTTGATTATATTGTAGAATATAAATAATTAAACTGGGCATTTTTTACTTGAAACATTTTGAATGCAGACATTTCTGATTAAGAGTTCGCTTATGATATTTAATTTATCAGAGTTGAACTACATCTGTGGTCAGAATTTTATATTTTGCAATAATTCCTTTCATTATGAACTTTCAAGGAAGTTCATAATACATTAAAAATAAGATCAATATTATTTCAACTTCTAAGATAAATTATAATATTCATTTTATTGAATTCACCCAAATTTCTTTCAAAACATGATCACTATTATTACTCTTGTTGTTGTGTTTTATTTTCATAATGCCCTTTCTCCCAAATGAGGCCAGTGCTATATACAAAAAAGAACTATTAAATCAATCTTCTAATTTTTGTCCTGGCTGGTAAAGGCAGCAAAGGCAGGAGGGCAGCACTAGTATCTTTCTGATCCACTTTGAACTGGTCACTTGACTTTACACCTTGCATTAACTGATAACAGATTTTACATAACTGAAAGGCAACATGTCACTATGTTGTGACATATTGTCTAATATTTAGCATAGTTATTATTCTGGTCTTTGGTTCTTGCTATTTTTTCATTATTAATGTGTATTACAAAATGAAAGAATTCTATTGCGAATCCTTCAGTTATGGTTATGATTCATTGTAAACAATAGATTTATCAGTAAGTTTGGAGTGGATCCTATATATAAATATGTGTAGGAGTTAGTAAGTTTATATTGTTTATATATAAAGTAATGGTCCAAAAGTATGCCCATCAGAGGTGGTATTCAACAGGTTCTGACCAGTGCTGGAAAAATGGTAGCAGACATTTTGAGTAGTTCGAAGAACCAGCAAATACCACCTCTGACTGGCCCTGCCTCCATCTATTCCCCGTCTCCTGATCAGCTGAGTTTTCTTTTGTTGTCCTGCACAGGAAAACAGAGCTGGAAAGCAGGTTAGTGAGGTTGGGAGGAAATGGGGATTTTGCAGTAACCTTCCTCTAGGAGTGGGGAGGGAATGGAGATTTTACAGTATCTTTCCCCTACCATGCCCACCAACCCACGCCCACCAAGCCATGCTCACCGAACCAGTAGTAAAAATTTTTGAATCCCACCACTGATGCCCATTATTTCGAATGGTCTAAATTCAGGTTGTTGTGTAAACATCCTGATGATTCCTTGTGTTCTTCATCAAATTCTCAGCTTATGTGGAGACCAATCTATTAGGAACTGCACAAATAAGGGCTTGTGGAACAATATATAAAGATGCCTTTCTATGAATCGATATTATATCCATCATATATGGGGAGAGGGCTACTTATCAGTGTACAGGTGATAAATTTTGTCAGTTTTCAAAATATCTAAAGATTCCTTTCTTCCCCTATATGTTTTTTTTCAGGCTTTACTGGAGACTCAAGTATTACTACGCACTCAGGTTGCAAATTTCACCTTCAACCTTGGATTTTCAGGAAAGTTTTACCATACAGGTAAGCAAGAACCACATAATAGCAGTTAAAAGCCTATGAAAAATATTAGATACATTTTAAATGGCATTGCAAATACTTAATATTAAAATTACAATGTTTTAAAGTTAAAATACAAGAAATTTCTGTTCTAAACAAACTCTATTTTAAAAATCAGTTACTACAAAACTATTCATAGATATTAATTCTGATGTATAATTATTCCATTCTACTGCTTTGAACCTCCTGAATATTAGTTTTGAAATAATATTTCTTTAGACAAGTAGAAGAAAAATATTTTAAAATTGCACATTTATCTCTACTTATTTTTAAATGTAAAAATGGGACAACTTTGGTACATATCAAAATCTACAGTTATCACATAAAAATTCACCATGACTCTATGTCTTATTAAATCAATATATGTTTATTAATGCATTTGAAATATATAATTCTTTTTAATGTGCATATTTCAGTTTTGAGCATTTCAACTTTCCAACACACTGCATGGAAACTGGAAATTTATTTCAAAAATGTGCTAAAATTTCATAGAAAAACAGTCTGGTCATTTTCTTAAACTGATAATGTTAACAGAAGGATTATAAAGAGTAAATAGGACCATCAGGTATTCATATTAAGATAAGGCAAAGCATAACACTGCCGTAAATGACTTTTTTCATTCTATTATATAGAATAAAATAGAAAATGTAGACATCTGAAAGTTCTCACTTTTTAAACAAGAGTCATATTTGCATAATACACGCAATACTGTATCATGAACTCCTGTGACTTCACATGGATACAGATTAGTCTTACCAAAATACTGTCAAATAAGCAAGGTGACATCTGGGAAAGATTTGTTCGACCCGAAGGAGAAAAGATGTGATTTAAAAGGAATTTAAATTAAATGAAAAGAGGATTACTTCACATTTTGAGTCCTAAGTAATTAATTGATTTTGCCCCCACTTGCTGATTCTGCAGATTAGTATTACCTGCTTGCAAGCACATTTTGTGTATTTCTTTGCTGTGCCTCCAGTTTCTTTTTAATGCCTGTTTAAACTTTATTCATTTGCTGTTCGTTTCTCAACTATATTTCTTCATTAAGGGGCAGCATTAAAAGTAAGCAAAGATTAAAGGCTTCACAGTAATCAGTGCTGTTTCCATAAATCCAGTCTGCTTCTCACCATCTCAACTTCATTATTGACCTACTTACTTTTTGAAAATTAATAGAAAAGATTAGTTAAGATTTGGCATTACTGTACAAATTCTTTGCATTTTCAGCATAGGTTGAAGAAAAAAGAAATTAGAATGCGTTACAGTAGACAGTTGAAGGAATTCATTGCTCAGTCCTATTGAACAATTACCTGTATGAAATGATCACCAACTGGTATTACTATTATTTAGATAGAAATGGAATATGTTGGAATATGCTTAAAATTGCCATGTAGCCAAAACCCAATTATGTGGTGGTAATATGGAACCATAACTGCTTTCATATCATGAGCTACCAAGAAAACCTAGTACAGTGGCATTTCTAACATTACTACATTGAGTATTATACCCTTTGGAAGTTCATAGTACCATGCTAAATTTTATTTGCACTCAATTGGTGGGAGCTGCACAATGCAGAAACATTTGAAAATATAAGGTAACTCTCCTTTCCTCCGTAATTAATTTATAGATTATTATTGGAACAGTCTTTACCTTGAATTATAGAAGCAAGCATGTGTGTATTGCCTGTTTGAAAGCCAACTAGAATTTATTTTTAGGAGAGCATATGTGAGACAATAAACTTGTATTAAAACACACACAAACACACACACACACACACACACACACACACCTCAGTGGCAAATAACAAAATAGAGATGCAAGCAGCAATAACACCTTATTGCTCCTTTTGCCCTCACTAAGAAATATGCATATCCTTGTTGAGGATAAGAAGAAGGGTGGCTACAAATCTTTAAAAAGAACCCTGATAGCATGAGAATTAATCAACAGAAAATGCTTTTGAGCATTGCCTTCAATTCCCCACTGTGTGATTAGCCTCTGTATGGTTGGCTATATATAATATAACTTCCTAGTTATATGGTACTTTTTCAGGAATAAGAGAGGGTTGAATTAGGTCTTAGTTTCTAAATTATTTTTCAGTAGCTTCATCTCTGTACTTCATTAATATCTTTAAGATGAAAATATAATGGATGCTTTCTACATTATTCCTTTGCTATCACATTGTCAGATTAAGGTAATGAAAGAAGGAAAGTGCTCAAAGGAAATATATTAGCTGCTGAAATGAACTTCAACTTTTAAAAATCTTTTCTACTGGCAACCAGCTAAAATGTCTGAAATCTCTTTTTTATCTTATATTATCACAGGAAAGCAGTTAAATGAAAGGCCTGTTTTTAATGTTTTCACAGGTACTTACATGTATGGCATTCTTTGTTCGGGTATTTTCCCACGTCATTGTAGTTGTTCTTTTAAAGTTGTAGCAACGTTTCAGCAGAATCTCATCTGCCATCATCAGGCTTCTGTATGAACACTATACAGATGATATTCTACCGAAACACGTTGCTACAACTTTAAAAGCACAACTACAATGATGTGGGAAAATACCCGAACAAAGCTGAATGATATAGATAGATAGATAGATAGATAGATAGATAGATAGATAGATAGATAGATAGATATAGATATAGATATAGATATAGATATAGATATAGATATAGATATAGATATAGATATAGATATAGATATAGATATAGATATAGATATAGATGTGTGTTTTCTTAAGTTTTCGCAGGTACTTACATGTCTGGCATTCAGCTTTGTTCGGGTATTTTCCCACGTCATAATAGGGGTGCTTTTAAAGTTGTAGCAACGTTTCAGCAGAATCTCATCTGCCATCATCAGGCTTCTGTATGGTGTTTGTCTATGAGTCAAACTTTTACAGTGGTTTCAGATTTAAATTTGGGGCAGCCTATTGCTGTGTCAGAATGGTTTTTTTTTCCTCCTGATTGGTTGAGAGTCTTGGTCTGTGTTTATTGGTCTTGGAGTTTGCTGTGTTCTGCTACTAATATCTTCTGTCTTTTTTTTGGGGGGGGGGGCTCTTTTTGTATCTTGATTGGCTGGCAACATTGTGTTACTTTATTGGAGGCCTTTAGTGCAGCTTGGCTTCGGGTAAATGGACGGCTATCATTAGTTAGGAAGCTGGGTTTCATCTGGGTGCCTGGTTGGGGTGTGTTTGAGCTGGAGGTATCAGGGGGGATCTGTTTGTGCCCAGGTGTTTGCCTGGCTTGTGGTGTGGAGATTTTTTTGTTTGTGAGTGCAGGCTTCCAAATGATTGACAGCCTGGTGGAATCATCTCTTCTGTTCATGCTTTCTGGTCTTTTTTCAATCTCTATGGCTTCTCTGATGATTCTGTGGCTGGGATTTTCTATGATGGCTAGGGTTTTGGTGCCATTGAAGTTGATGTTATGACCTGTGGCTTCCATGTGTTGGACAAGTGAGGAAGTGTGTTCCAGCTTTTTGACTGCATTTTTGTGTTCATCCAGGCGGGTGCTTATTCTTCTATTGGTCTGTCCAATGTATGTGGCCGGGCATGATGCACAGGGGACTTCATATATGCCTTGGTTTTCCAGGTCAATTTTGTCTTTGGGGTTCCTGAGGATGGCTGCTATTTTTCTATCTGTTTTGAAGGCAGTCTTGATGTGGTGTCTGTATAGAATCTTACTAATTTTGTCTGTAGTGCCTCTTATGTAGGGCAGGACAGCTGTTCCATAGGTCTGTTCATCTTCTGGGTCTCTATTATGTCTCAGTGTGTTTTTGTGGATCAAGTTGGTGATTTTGCTTTTGTGGAAGCCGTTGGCTGTCAATATTTTAGTCAGGGTGCATAGTTCAGTCTTAATGTGTGTCTTGTCTGCCAGGCGTTTGGTTCTAGTAATTAGTGTTTTAGCCACGGAGTTTATCTGTGCTGGGTGGTGGTGGGATTGGGCATTGAGATAGCGGTTGGTGTGTGTTTTCTTCTGGTATATGGTGTGTCCTAGTGTGCCATCTGTTTTCTTGTAGATTAGTACATCTAGGAATGGTAGTTGTTTGTTTGTTTCTGTTTCCATGGTGAACTTGATTTTGGGGTGTGCGCTGTTTAAGTGTGTTAGGAAATTGTTTAGGTTTTCTTGTCCATGGGGCCAAATCACGAATGTGTCATCGATATATCTTAACCATAGTTTGGGTTTGAGTATGGCATTAGCCAGGGCTCTGGATTCGAATTCTTCCATGAACAGGTTTGCAATGACAGGTGACAGTGGTGATCCCATGGGGGCTCCTTCAATTTGTTTGTATCTTTGTCCGTTGTATATGAAATATGTGTTGGTTAAGCAGTGTTCTGTTAGTTCCATGAGGTGTTTAGCTGGTTGGTATTTATTTTTGATGATTTCGAGGGTCTCTTTTATCGGGACTTGAGTGAATAGTGAAACCACGTCAAAACTTACAAGCAGATCTTCTTGCTCCATGTGTAGATCTTTGATCATTTCCAAGAAGTGATATGAGTTTTGTACATGAGAAGCCGCTGTTTCAGCATGGGGCTGTAGCTCTTTTGCTAGGTGTTTAGCCAGGTTTTGTAGTGGTGCTCCTCTGGAGCTGACTATGGGTCTGAGAGGAATGCCTTCTTTGTGTATTTTTGGGAGGCCGTATAGTTTGGGGCATCTGGAAGATTTCTCTCTGGTTATGATCGTGTGTTGGATCTCTTTGCTCATGTGGCTGGTTATAATTTTCTTCTTGGTTAATTTTTCCAGATATGAGGTTGGGTCTGTGTTTATGGGTTTGTATGTGGAGTCTTGGAGTAGGTCTGTCAATTTAGTTTCATAGTCTTTTCTGTCCATTACTACAGTGGCATTCCCTTTATCTGCTGGGAGGATGATTATGCTGCTGTCTCTTTTCAGGGTTTGTAGCGCTTTAATTTCATTTTGCTGTAAGTTGCTTTTGGGTGGTTTGCTTGTGCATAGAATGTTGGTAACTTGGTGTCTTATTTTATCAGCTTCATCTGTATTTAATTTAGTTAGGCTGGATTCTACTGCACATATGATGGATTCTGTGGGGATTTTTTGGGGTGCTATAGCATAATTGAATCCTTTGGTTAGGACTTCTGTTTCTGTTTTGGTGAGTTCTCTGTTGGAAACATTGTACACTAATTGTTTCAGGTGTTGTTGTGAGTTGTTGGGGGTTTTCTTGTCATGTTCTAATTTCATTAATTTTTTCAAGAGCTTTTCCTGTTTGTAAATGTTTGCAGATTCAGCTCTCCAAGTTGTAAGTTGTTTTATCTTGTCCCAAAGTAGAGGGTGGATTTTGCTGCTCAATTCCAGGTGTAGTGCTAGCAAATCTTTGTTTAACTGATCTAATTGGAATCTCTTACTGTGGAGCTCGTTCCTTAGTAGAGCCATTTCAGTTCTTTTCAGGATACGTTTAGTGGCTGCTGTGCTTTGATGAAATGTTAATTTGAAGCAGGTTGGTGTAGTATTGTTGTCTCTGCAGCTGCGTAGGAATTGGAGGTCACATAGTATTCCTGCTCTTTTAATTTCCAGTTTCTCGTAGGTTTTGATCTGGTTGTTGATTGCCAGCCAATCAAGATACAAAAAGAGCCCCCCCCCAAAAAAAAGACAGAAGATATTAGTAGCAGAACACAGCAAACTCCAAGACCAATAAACACAGACCAAGACTCTCAACCAATCAGGAGGAAGAAAAAACCATTCTGACACAGCAATAGGCTGCCCCAAATTTAAATCTGAAACCACTGTAAAAGTTTGACTCATAGACAAACACCATACAGAAGCCTGATGATGGCAGATGAGATTCTGCTGAAATGTTGCTACAACTTTAAAAGCATCCCTATTATGACGTGGGAAAATACCCGAACAAAGCTGAATGCCAGACATATATATATATATATATATATATATATATAAATTCTCAAAGCTCTGAGCCTCTGCCGAAAACCTCTGCACGTAATCAATCACTTTGTTCCTGACAAACATCCCACACACAGCTGTGTCCTTTTATAATCCCTGAGGCAACGTGCTAATTGGCTCGCCCTCCCTTCTAACTCAGTTTGTCTCCGTGAACCACCTAAATGGGCATGTCAATCTCCCTAAATCCTCATCTGGCCTGATGTTTCCACACAGCTTGACGTTTCAGCCTCCTTCTTGTTCTGGCATCTAGCCACGATCTGTCAGCTTCCTCGCTCGACTCCTCTGACTCATCTTGTGGCTCAACTGCAGGCATGAATGAGATCGAGGGTTCAGGTGAAGAATGTCTGTGTGACAACCTCTCATCCCCCTGGCTCACATCTGTGTCCTCTAACAATTCAGACTCCAAATTCTCAGCAGGTTCCAGCCTTTCATCCTCAGAGTCATCAGAATCAAAACTCACAGCAGGATCGATCCTTTCAATCACAACACTATCCCTCACCGCAGGGCCCTTCCCTTGAGTCTGACGATCAGGATGTGGTTTTGACGGAAATTGTGCGTGATATATGCGAATAAGATCCGAGGCATGCACCTTGGATACATCCTGCCAAGAGCGAATCTCTGTTTCATTGTCCAGTTTTCCCACAAAGTACTGGAATCGTCTCTTTAGCCATCATGAATCATAAATTCCGACCACTATAGTATCAGTAATAGGTTCAGTGCGGAGCCTGGATGGAGAACCGGTATCTTCTGGAGAATGGAGAGTACATGATGGAGTGTCAGGTACTAACAAGGAGCGATGAAAAACAGGGTGGATGCACATGGAGCGCGGTAAAGTAAGTCGATAAGCCACTGGATTAATAACTGCCTCGATAGGGAAGGGACCAATAAAGCGATGATCCAACTTCCTAATCAGATGATCGATGCGAAGATGTTTCGTTGACAATCACAACTTGTCTCCCACAGCCAATTGAGGCGTTGCCCGGTGCGAACGATGGGCGAAACACTTATAATCTGCTTTCGCTCGTTCCAATTGTCTGGAAATTAATTGATGCACTGCATATAACTCTGACAAAAATTCTCGTGCCTCCAAAACTGGAGAATCTGTGATTGACAGGGGAAAAAACCACGGATGATAACCCACATTGGCATAAAAAGGCGTCATGTGGGTGGAGGTGTGCTGAGAATTATTAAAGGCAAACTCTGCCAATGGAAGATAGGTCACCCAGTCATTTTGTCATTGATTTACAAAACATCTGAGGTATTGGGCGAGGATGCCAATTACCTTCTCAGTCCCACTATCGGTTTCTGGATGGTGTGCCGATGCTAAACATACTTGTACTCGTAGAGCATTCATTAGACTTTTCCAGAATTGAGCGGTGAACTGAACACCGCGATCTGAAACAACTCTGTCTGGTAAGCCATGTAAACGGAACACGTGTTGTATGAAAAGCCGAACAGTAACACGAGCCGAGGGTAATCTCCTACACGGGATGAAATGGGCCATCTTAGTGAGCATGTCAACCACCACGAGCACCATCATGTAACCCGACAAAAGGGGCAAGTGCGTTAGAAAGTCCATGGAGATTACTCCCCATGGTCTGCTTGGAGTCGGTAGTGGTTGAAGAAGTCCAGGAGGTGCACCCGATGCCGCTTTCGCTTTTCGACATTGTACGCAAGAAGCGACATAGGAAGACACATTGTGTCGAACCCGAGGCCACCAAAAAGTCTGGGTGACCAAGTGCAGGGTTTTGTGAAAACCAAAATTACCAGCAGCTGGAGTGTCATGACATTGTGTCATGATGAGGGCTCTAAGTGTCCTGTTGGGTACATACAACAAGTCTCGATGTCATAACAAGCCCTCTTCAAAGGTCCATGGGGAATCAGGTCCAACCTCCCCCCTTCTCTGCTGCGTCCATGGGTCTAATCATTGCGTCTCTCGTATACGAGCTCGCAAATCTACAGGATCTTGCAATACGGCAAAGGATTCTGTTGGTAACACAGTTCATAGAGGAAGAGCATCCTCAGGACCGATATACTCGGGCTTCCGAGACAATGCATCAGCTCTCCGATTCTGTCCACTTGGAACATAAGTAACAGAGAAATTGAACCTGGCAAAAAACAACGACCACCGAATCTGGCATTGGTTCAATTTCTTAGCTGTGGTCAAATGTTCCAAGTTTCGATGATCTGTACGAACCTCTATCTTGTGCTGAGCCCCCTCTAAATGATGTCTCCAGGTCTCAAAAGCAGCCTTAATGGCCAACAACTCCTTTTCCCAGTTGGTGTAGTTGCACTCTGAAGCTGTGAGCTTCCTAGAATAGTGTGCGCATGGGAAAAAGGGCGCGTCATCTTTCAAAGCTTGTAACAGTACCACTCCGAGAGTGACATTAGAGGCATCGGTCTCGACCACAAATGGACAATTCGGATCCAGATGCTCAATATCGGCACAGCTACAAACGCTTTCTTTAAAATATCAAAAGCCTGTTGTTGAGGGCCCCCACACACAAACCGGACCTTCTTATGGAGGAGCTGAGTTATGGGGTCCATTACTTTAGCAAAGTCTGGGATAAAAGTCCGATAGTAGTTGGCGAATCCCAACAGACGTTGTACGTCCTTGACTCAACGAGGGGCTTCCCAACTACACAATGCTTCAATCTTTTTAGGGTCCATAGCAATGCCCTCAGGAGAAATGATGTGCCCTAAAAACTCTATCGATGACTGAAAAAAGAAACACTTTTCCAGTTTCGCATAAAGTTTATGCTCCCTAAGATGCTGAAGCACTTGATGAACCTGCTGAAGGTGGTGATCTCTGGACCGAGAGTAAATTAAAATGTCGTCCAAATACACCACGACAAACCTATCCAGCATGTCCTGAAAAATATCGTTCATTAGGTGCTGGAATACAGCAGGAGCATTTGTCAGACCAAATGGCATGACGGTGTACTTGAAATGACCATAACGAGTGCCAAACGCCGTCTTCCATTCATCCCCTTTGCATATCCGAACCAGGTTGTAGGCCCCACGCAGATCTAATTTAGTGAAGATAGTAGCCTCCCACAACCACTCCATCAATTCCGGAATGAGCGGCAAGGGATAGCTATTCCTCACGGTGATAGAGTTCAGGCGTCTATAATCACAACATAGACGAAGTTCTCCCGACTTCTTCTTAATGAAAAGAACGGGCGCCGAAAGAGGGGATGAGGAGGGACATACAACTAAGTTTTTATCTAAAGTTTTAGCTAAGTTTTTATCTAAAAACTCTCGGAGTGCAACCAACTTGGGCTCTGACATAGAATATAACCTTCCCTTGGGCAATGGGGTGCCCGGTATCAGGTCCACAGGACAATCATAGGTACGATGTGGCGGTAATCGGTCTGCCTCCTGTTCGCTGAAAACATCGGAAAAATCCAACAACTCTGAAGGAATGGAGACAGCAGGAGCGACGATATCTTGTCCGGTGCAGACATGCCTCAGATGGTCCACACATTGTAGGCTTGGAAACGAAATGGCGTTCTGCGCCCAAGCCACCAACGGATCATGCAAACGTAGCCAGAATACTCCAAGCACCAAAGGGAGATGAAGGTTCGAGGTGACATAGAAACTGATCGCCTCCTCATGATCTCCAATGACCATACGCACCGGCTGAATTGCTAAACGAATGGGTCCCGACTTGAGTTCTCGCCCATCTACAGTTTCCACCTTAATGGGGGGATTTACAGGAATTAAAGGAATTTCAAAATGTTCAATAAAAGCAGAGTCCATAAAGCTGGTTGTAGCCCCTAAATCCACCAACGCAACAGCGGGAATTCCCTCCTTCTGGGACTGCAGAAATATTCGAGTGTCCAAAAGTAAACGCCGAGGAGGACCAGGATTTACTTCAGCAATTTGGGGTAGGGGTGTAGAACGTGCCCGATCTAGGGTTTCTCCTAGGTCGGGCCTACCTTGTTTCCCGACTGGCCAGGAGTGGTTTTCGGGCACAGGTCTGCGAGTCCCTCTCCGAGTGCAAGAATTTGCAAAATGTCCCGGACCCCCGCAGTAAAGACAGAAGCCTTCCTGGAACCTTCTTGAATGTTCTCGTGCCGTTAAGCGAGGGCGGAGTGTGCCTATTTCCATTGGCTCCTCAACCTGAACTGTGGGTTGGAAAACTCTTGGTGGCGGAATGCGTGCACGAGCAAACACAGGTGGTTCTACAATGGGCCGTTTGCTCCCACGTTGCTGTAAACGAGCTTCAATACATAAGCATTGAACTATCAATGCATCCAAAGTTGAAGCCCATTCTGCATGGACTAGCTCATCCTTGATGGCATCAGTCAATCCTTCATGGAATGCAGCCATATGAGCCGGTTCATTCCAGTTAGAGTCCATGCACAACAAACGGAATTCTGCCACATATTCCTGTAGTAAATGTTTTCCCTGCTTAATATCCATTAGCCATCTGTCCACAGTTTGTCCTTTAATGGGATCCTCAAACATTGCATTCATATGTTGGAGAAAACCCTGGAAATTGTTCAATAACGGGCTATCTTGAAATAACAAGGGAGTAGCCCAATTGGCAGCCTGCCCAGTTAATAAACTAATAATAAAGCCTACTTTAGCCCGGTTGGTTGGAAAGTCTTCAGGTCTCAGAGAAATAAACATTTGGCATTGGCCCATAAATGCTGGGAACCTGTCCATTTGCCCAGAAAATTTCTCTGGCATAGATACCGGGCTTTTCCTCACAGGAGGGGCAGGGGAAGCAGCAGTGGTGCTTGGAAAGCTGGAAACATAATTCAGCAATTGTGTTACCTGATTTTGCAGTGTTACGTTACTTTGCAAAAGCTGAGTTATTTGTTCTTGTTGTTGCTCTACCAGACGCTGCAGTTGATTAGAATCCATCTTGCTTCTAAGATGGTTTGTTGTGGGTCAAGAACAAAAATGTTATGGCTCCCCCTTCAAAGTTCCAACAAAACCAAACCAAAGGCAGCTGCCCCAAAACTCAAATCCAACAGAAAGGAGTCTTACAAGATTATATTCCACACGCCCTATTTATCACAACAGTTCTGGCACAAATTCTCAAAGCTCCGAGCCTCTGCCGAAAACCTCTGCACATAATCAATCACTTTGTTCCTGACAAACATCCCACACACAGCTGTGTCCTTTTATAATCCCTGAGGCAACGTGCTAATTGGCTCGCTCTCCCTTCTAACTCAGTTTCTCTCCGTGAACCACCTTTATGGGCGTGTCAATCTCCTTAAATCCTCATATGGCCTGATGATGTTTCAGCCTCCTTCTTGTTCTGGCATCTAGCCACGATCTGTCAGTTTCCTCGCTCGACTCCTCTGACTCATCTTGTGGCTCAACTGCAGGCATGAATGAGGTCGAGGGTTCAGTGAAGAATGTCTGTGTGTGACAACCTCTCATCCCCCTGGCTCACATCTGTGTCCTCTAACAATTCAGACTCCAAATTCTCAGCAGGTTCCAGCCTTTCATCCTCAGAGTCATCAGAATCAAAACTCACAGCAGGATCGATCCTTTAAGTCACAATATATATATATATATATGTGTGTGTGTGTGTTTTCTGAGGTTCTCGCAGGTACTTGTATGTGGATCTTCGGGTTTTCTCCCGCGTAAGATTGGAAGTATCTAGGCAACATTTCGATGAAGTCTCATTCATCATCTTCAGGCTTGGTCTTCAGCTCTGTGCTTCTCAGAGTGATGTGAGCTTGCAGCTGCTTCTTCCTTTTAACTGCTCCTGGGGGTGTGACTTGATTGGCTGGGGGCTTGGCTGTGCTCTGATTGGATGGGGGGGTGTTCTCATTGGTTGGGGGTTTGGCTGTGTTCTGATTGGTTGGGGGAGTTGGCTGTGTTCTGATTGGCTGGAGGCGTGTTCTGTTCAGGTGGGGGCTTGATTGTGCTCAGGTTAGTCTTAGTTGCTGGAAGGTTTGAGCTGGTGAGCTGTGATCTTGCTGTTTGGCTTCGAGTTTGTGGTCGTGCTGCATCTTCATGGTGGGGGTCAGTTCGATTCATGTATGGCTCAGAAGGGTTTGAGGTGGGTAGTGATGCAGCTGCAGTGCAGCTTCTGGTCCGTGGTCGTGTTTCATCTTCTGTGTGGGTATGAGTCTGCTTTCTACATGGAAGTGTGGTGGTGGCATCTTGTGTGGCTATCAGGGGTGTGGGTCTGGTGTCATTCTTCATGTTAGGTACGCGTCTGTTCATGAGGGCGGGTTTCCAAATGGCTGGTAGGCAGGAGGCATCATCTCATTTATTCATGCTGTGTGGGCGTTTTTCTATCTCTATGGCTTCTCTGATGATTCTGCTGCTGAAGTGTTCGGTTTTGGCAATAGTTCTGGAATTTTTAAAGTCAATCTCATGTCCTGTGGCTTTGAGGTGTTGGACCAGGGAAGAGGTCGGTTCTTCCTTTTTGATTGAGTTCTTATGTTCTTCAATGCGTGCACCTATTCTTCTGTTAGTCTGTCCAATGTATGTGGTGGGGCAGGCAGTGCAAGGGATTTCGTATACTCCTTGATTTTCTAACTCGATTCTGTCCTTAGGGTTTCTTAGGATGGTGGATATCTTTCTGTTTGTGCAGAATGCTGTCTTAATGTTGTGTTTTTGGAGGATCTTGCTGATTTTATCCGTAGTGCCTTTTATATATGGGAGGAGGGCTTTGCCATTCTCTTGTTCTTTGTCTTGGATTTTGGCTGGGGTTTCTTTTTGGATTAGGTGGGTGATCTTCTTTCTTTGGAATCCATTGGCTGTCAGCACGCCGGTGAGAGTGTGTAGTTCGGTCTCTAGGTGTTGTTCATCGGCTAAGCATTTTGTTCTGGAGATGAGTGTCTCAGCTACGGAATTGATCTGTGCTGGGTGGTGGTGTGAGAGTGCGTGTAGATAGCGGTTAGTATGTGTTTTCTTCTGGTAGATGGTGTGTCCTAGGGAGCCATTGGATTTTTTGTATACCAAGACATCTAGGAAGGGAAGTTGGTTGTTAGCTTCTGTTTCCATGGTGAATTGTATTTTGGGGTGTTGGCTGTTGAGGTGTGTGAGGAAGTTGTTCAGTTTTTCTTTCCCGTGTGGCCAGATTATGAAGGTGTCATCTACGTATCTGAGCCAGAGTTTGGGTTTGTGATCATATTTTTCTAGAGCTTGTGTTTCAAAGTGTTCCATGTAGAGGTTAGCGATGACAGGTGAGAGGGGTGATCCCATGGGTGCTCCTTCTATTTGTTTGTATTTTTGTCCGTTGTAGGTGAAGTATGTATTGGATAGGCAGTGGTTGGTCAGATCTAGGATGTGCTTGGGGGGGTTGTATTTGTTTTGGATGGCTGTCAAGGCTTCTTTTATTGGCACTTGGGTGAAGAGGGATATGACATCGAAGCTCACTAGTAGGTCACTGGGTTGTAAGTTTTGTTTCTTTATGATCTCGATGAACTGGAATGAGTTTCTTACGTGTGAGTTGATGGATTCTGCATAGGGCTGTAGTTGTTTGGCGAGAAATTTGGCTAGGTTTTGTAGAGGTGAGCCTATGGAGCTGACTATTGGTCTAAGTGGGGTTCCTTCTTTGTGTATCTTGGGGAGACCATAAAGTTTAGGGCATCTGGATGATTTCTCTCTGGGTATTCTTTGCTGGATTTCTTCACTGATGGGGGAGGCTTTTATTTTGGATCTGGTGGTTTTTTCTAGGTAGGTGGTGGGGTCTGTCTTTAGGGATTTGTATGTGGGGTCTTGGAGTAGGTTGGTTAACTTGGATTGGTAGTCAGATGTGTTCATAACCACTGTCGCGTTTCCCTTGTCTGCTGGTAGGATTATTATGCTGATGTCTTCTTTCAGGTTAAGTAGTGCAGTTTGTTCTTCTTTGGATAAGTTGCTTTTGGGTGGTTTGCTGGTGCAGAGGATGTTGGTGATTTCGAGTCTGATTCTATTAGCATCATCAGGGTTGGTTTTGGTCAGGCTGGTTTCAACTCCGCATATGATGGTTTCTGTGGGGATGTGTTTGGGAGCGACAGCAAAGTTGAATCCTTTAGAAAGGACCTTGGTTTCGGCTTCGGTGAGGATCTTGTCTGAGATGTTGTGCACTGTTTGTTTCATGTGTGGCTGTGAGGGGGGAGGAGTTGGTTTCTGGCGTTGTTGTAGTTTTCTGAGTTTGTTGGTGTTGTTGCCTATCCAATACATACTTCACCTACAACGGACAAAAATACAAACAAATAGAAGGAGCACCCATGGGATCACCCCTTTCACCTGTCATCGCTAACCTCTACATGGAACACTTTGAAACACAAGCTCTAGAAAAATATGATCACAAACCCAAACTCTGGCTCAGATACGTAGATGACACCTTCATAATCTGGCCACACGGGAAAGAAAAACTGAACAACTTCCTCACACACCTCAACAGCCAACACCCCAAAATACAATTCACCATGGAAACAGAAGCTAACAACCAACTTCCCTTCCTAGATGTCTTGGTATACAAAAAATCCAATGGCTCCCTAGGACACACCATCTACCAGAAGAAAACACATACTAACCGCTATCTACACGCACTCTCACACCACCACCCAGCATAGATCAATTCCGTAGCTGAGACACTCATCTCCAGAACAAAATGCTTAGCCGATGAACAACACCTAGAGACCGAACTACACACTCTCACCGGCGTGCTGACAGCCAATGGATTCCAAAGAAAGAAGATCACCCACCTAATCCAAAAAGAAACCCCAGCCAAAATCCAAGACAAAGAACAAGAGAATGGCAAAGCCCTCCTCCCATATACAAAAGGCACTACGGATAAAATCAGCAAGATCCTCCAAAAACACAACATTAAGACAGCATTCTGCACAAACAGAAAAATATCCACCATCCTAAGAAACCCTAAGGACAGAATCGAGTTAGAAAATCAAGGAGTATACGAAATCCCTTGCACTGCCTGCCCCACCACATACATTGGACAGACTAACAGAAGAATAGGTGCACGCATTGAAGAACATAAGAACTCAATCAAAAAGGAAGAACCGACCTCTTCCCTGGTCCAACACCTCAAAGCCACAGGACATGAGATTGACTTTAAAAATACCAGAACTATCGCCAAAACCGAACACTTCAGCAGCAGAATCATCAGAGAAGCCATAGAGATAGAAAAACGCCCACACAGCATGAATAAACGAGATGATGCCTCCCGCCTACCAGCCATTTGGAAACCCGCCCTCATGAACAGACGCGTACCTAACATGAAGAATGACACCAGACCCACACCCCTGATAGCCACACAAGATGCCACCACCACACTTCCACGTAGAAAGCAGACTCACACCCACACAGAAGATGAAACACGACCACGGACCAGAAGCTGCACTGCAGCTGCATCACTACCCACCTCAAACCCCTCTGAGCCATACATGAAGCGAACTGACCCCCACCATGAAGATGCAGCACGACCACGAACTCGAAGCCAAACAACAAGATCACAGCTCACCAGCTCAAACCTTCCAGCAACTAAAACTAACCTGAGCACAATCAAGCCCCCACCTGAACAGAACACGCCTCCAGCCAATCAGAACACAGCCAACCCCCCAACCAATCAGAACACAGCCAACCCCCCAACCAATGAGAACACCCCCCCATCCAATCAGAACACAGCCAAGCCCCCAGCCAATCAAGTCACACCCCCAGGAGCAGTTAAAAGGAAGAAGCAGCTGCAAGCTCACATCACTCTGAGAAGCACAGAGCTGAAGACCAAGCCTGAAGATGATGAATGAGACTTCATCGAAACGTTGCCTAGATACTTCCAATCTTACGCAGGAGAAAACCCGAATAACCAAATATATATATATATATATATATATATATATATATATATATATATATATATATATATATATATATATATATATATATATATATGTCTGGCATTCAGCTTTGTTCGGGCATTTTCTGGCATTCAGCTTTGTTCGGGTATTTTCCCACGTGGTGCTTTTAAAGTTGTAGCGACGTTTCAGCAGAATCTCATCTGCCATCATCAGCCTATTGCTGTGTCAGAATGGTTTTTTTCTTCCTCCTGATTGGTTGAGAGTCTTGGTCTGTGTTTATTGGTCTTGGAGTTTGCTGTGTTCTGCTACTAGTATCTTCTGTCTGTTTTTTTTTTGATGTCAATCATTTGGAAGCCTGCACTCACAAACAAAAAAATTTCCACACCACAAGCCAGGCAAACACCTGGGCACAAACAGATCCCCCCTGATACCTCCAGCTCAAACACACCCCAACCAGGCACCCAGATGAAACCCAGCTTCCTAACGAATGATAGCCATCCATTTACCCGAAGCCAAGCTGCACTAAAGGCCTCCAATAAAGTAACACAATGTTGCCAGCCAATCAAGATACAAAAAGAGCCCCCCCCCAAAAAAAAAACAGACGATACTAGTAGCAGAACACAGCAAACTCCAAGACCAATAAACACCGGCCAAGACTCTCAACCAATCAGGAGGAAGAAAAAACCATTCTGACACAGCAACAGACTGCCCCAAATTTAAATCTGAAACCACTGTAAAAGTCTCACTCACAGAGAAACACCATACAGAAGCCTGATGATGGCAGATGAGATTCTGCTGAAACGTCGCTACAACTTTAAAAGCACCACGTGGGAAAATACCCGAACAAAGCTGAATGCCAGACATGTAAGTACCCACGAATACTTAAGAAAACATATATATATATATATATATATCTCTTTGGTTATTCGGGTTTTCTCCCGCGTAAGATTGGAAGTGTCTAGGCAACATTTCGATGAAGTCTCATTCATCATCTTCAGGCTTGGTCTTCAGCTCTGTGCTTCTCAGAGTGATGTGAGCTTGCAGCTGCTTCTTCCTTTTAACTGCTCCTGGGGGTGTGACTTGATTGGGTGGGGGCTTGGCTGTGTTCTGATTGGGTGGGGGTGTGTTCTCATTGGTGGGGGGTTTGGCTGTGTTCTGATTGGTTGGGGGGTTGGCTGTGTTCTGATTGGCTGGATGCGTGCTCTGTTCAGGTGGGGGCTTGATTGTGCTCAGGTTAGTCTTAGTTGCTGGAGGGTTTGAGCTGGTGAGCTGTGATCTTGTTGTTTGGCTTCAAGTTCGTAGTCGTGCTGCATCTTCATGGTGGAGGTCAGTTCGCTTCATGTATGGCTCAGAGGGGTTTGAGGTGGGTAGTGATGCAGCTGCAGTGCGGCTTCTGGTCTGTGGTCGTGTTTCATCTTCTGTGTGGGTGTGAGTCTGCTTTCTACGTGGAAGTGTGGTGGTGGCATCTTGTGTGGCTATCAGGGGTGTGGGTCTGGTGTCATTCTTCATGTTAGGTACGCATCTGTTCATGAGGGCGGGTTTCCAAATGGCTGGTAGGCGGGAGGCATCATCTCGTTTATTCATGCTGTGTGGGCGTTTTTCTATCTCTATGGCTTCTCTGATGACTCTGCTGCTGAAGTGTTCCATTTTGGCGATAGTTCTGGTATTTTTAAAGTCAATCTCATGTCCTGTGGCTTTGAGGTGTTGGACCAGGGAAGAGGTCGGTTCTTCCTTTTTGATTGAGTTCTTATGTTCTTCAATGCGTGCACTTATTCTTCTGTTAGTCTGTCCAATGTATGTGGTGGGGCAGGCAGTGCAAGGGATTTCTTATACTCCTTGATTTTCTAACTCGATTCTGTCCTTAGGGTTTCTTAGGATGGTGGATATCTTTCTGTTTGTGCAGAATGCTGTCTTAATGTTGTGTTTTTGGAGGATCTTGCTAATTTGTCCGTAGTGCCTTTTATATATGGGAGGAGGGCTTTGCCATTCTCTTGTTCTTTGTCTTGGATTTTGGCTTGGGTTTCTTTTTGGATTAGGTGGATGATCTTCTTTCTTTGGAATCCATTGGCTGTCAGCACGCCGGTGAGAGTGTGTAGTTTGGTCTCTAGGTGTTGTTCATCGGCTAAGCATTTTGTTCTGGAGATGAGTGTCTCAGCTACGGAATTGATCTGTGCTGGGTGGTGGTGTGAGAGTGCGTGTAGATAGCGGTTTGTATGAATTGAACTTCACACAAAAAGATTTCTCCTAGACCAAATCAACAAAGATCTCCTCACACTTCACCTGAGACTCAGCAACAAGATTCACCCCTTACTTTGGGACAAATCCAAACAGCTCTCTGTCTGGAGAGCTGAAACACAGACCACCCTCAAGACAGACACACACACCAACAAACTCAGAAAACTACAACAACGCCAGAAACCAACTCCTCCCCCCTCACAGCCACACATGAAACAAACAGTGCACAACATCTCAGACAAGATCCTCACCGAAGCCGAAACCAAGGTCCTTTCTAAAGGATTCAACTTTGCTGTCGCTCCCAAACACATCCCCACAGAAACCATCATATGCGGAGTTGAAACCAGCCTGACCAAAACCAACCCTGATGATGCTAATAGAATCAGACTCGAAATCACCAACATCCTCTGCACTAGCAAACCACCAAAAGCAACTTATCCAAAGAAGAACAAACTGCACTACTTAACCTGAAAGAAGACACCAGCATAATAATCCTACCAGCAGACAAGGGAAACGCGACAGTGGTTATGAACACATCTGACTACCAATCCAAGTTAACCAACCTACTCCAAGACCCCACATACAAACCCCTAAAGACAGACCCCACCACCTACCTAGAAAAAACCACCAGATCCAAAATAAAAGCCTCCCCCATCAGTGAAGAAATCCAGCAAAGAATCATACCCAGAGAGAAATCATCCAGATGCCCTAAACTTTATGGTCTCCCCAAGATACACAAAGAAGGAACCCCACTTAGACCAATAGTCAGCTCCATAGGCTCACCTCTACAAAACCTAGCCAAATTTCTCGCCAAACAACTACAGCCCTATGCAGAATCCATCAACTCACATGTAAGAAACTCATTCCAGTTCATCGAGATCATAAAGAAACAAAACTTACAACCCAGTGACCTACTAGTGAGCTTCGATGTCATATCCCTCTTCACCCAAGTGCCAATAAAAGAAGCCTTGACAGCCATCCAAAACAAATACAACCCCCCCAAGCACATCCTAGATCTGACCAACCACTGCCTATCCAATACATACTTCACCTACAATGGACAAAAATACAAACAAATAGAAGGAGCACCCATGGGATCACCCCTCTCACCTGTCATCGCTAACCTCTACATGGAACACTTTGAAACACAAGCTCTAGAAAAATATGATCACAAACCCAAACTCTGGCTCAGATACGTAGATGACACCTTCATAATCTGGCCACACGGGAAAGAAAAACTGAACAACTTCCTCACACACCTCAACAGCCAACACCCCAAAATACAATTCACCATGGAAACAGAAGCTAACAACCAACTTCCCTTCTTAGATGTCTTGGTATACAAAAGATCCAATGGCTCCCTAGGACACACCATCTACCAGAAGAAAACACATACAAACCGCTATCTACACGCACTCTCACACCACCACCCAGCACAGATCAATTCCGTAGCCGAGACACTCATCTCCAGAACAAAATGCTTAGCCGATGAACAACACCTAGAGACCGAACTACACACTCTCACTGGCATGCTGACAGCCAATGGATTCCAAAGAAAGAAGATCACCCACCTAATCCAAAAAGAAACCCCAGCCAAAATCCAAGACAAAGAACAAGAGAATGGCAAAGCCCTCCTCCCATATATAAAAGGCACTACGGACAAAATTAGCAAGATCCTCCAAAAACACAACATTAAGACAGCATTCTGCACAAACAGAAAGATATCCACCATCCTAAGAAACCCTAAGGACAGAATCGAGTTAGATTATTTGTCCTTAGTTACGTTCTGCCTGGGAGAGAGTCTTCGAAAAGTATGCAACGGGAGCCTCATTTCCATTAGGTAGCACATGGCTCAAAATAGCGCCCACCCCAAACGGTGAGGCATCACAAGTTATAACCAAGGGTAATGTTTCATTATATTGCATAAGTACAGAATCAGATGTAAGTAAATCTTTTACATTTCTAAACGCTTTTTCTTCTCGGTAACCCCAAACCCATAATGCTTTCTTATCTAATAACCGGTGTAATGGTTCAGCCACAGTCGCCTTATGCGGTAAAAACACATTGTAGAAATTGATAAGGCCTAAAAATGCTTGAAGATCAGTTTTGTTACGAGGTCTGGGAGCATTTCTAATCGCCCTTAATTTACTCTCAGTTGGGTGAATACCCTGACTATCAATGCGATAACCTAGAAATTCAACACTGTCAGTATACAGATGACATTTATCCCTTTTTACTTTCAATCCCGCTTCTTGGAATTTTTTAAGAACACATTTTAAACGATTCTGCAGAATTTTTTTACTAGGGGCTGCAATCAATACGTCATCAAAATACGGAACCACGCCCTTGATTCCCTGTAACAATCGTTCCATTAAACTTTGGAATATTCCCAGGGCCACACTCACCCCGAACTGCAATCGGGTACATTTAAAAGCACCTCTGTGCGTTACTATCGTTTGAGCTTGGGCTGTTTTATCGTCCACGGGCAATTGTTGATAGGCTTGAGCTAAATCTAGCTTAGTGAAAACCTTTCCACCTCCCAGAGAATGAAGGAGGTGCTGCACCACCGGCACTGGATACGCGTTCTGTTGGAGGGCGTGGTTTAGAGTGGCCCGGTAGTCCCCACAGATTTGGATTGACCCATCTGGTTTAATGGGGGTTACAATAGGAGTTTCCCATGGGGAATGATCAATGGGTTGCAGTACCCCTTGTTTAATTAGTTTGTCAAGTTGTTCATCTATCTTGGCCTTAAGGGCGAACGGAACTCGATGGGGCTTTAAACGGATCAGGGCGACCTTAGGGTCGAGGCTGAACGAAATTGGGGTTCCCTTATACTCGCCCAGACGATCTGCGAAGACATCGCTGAATTCAGACATAAGATCCTCCTCCCACTCGCAATCTCCAACTTGGTTCACGCCGGCTATTTCGATGCCGAGTGGTGCGAACCATTGGAGGCCCAACAAACTAGGCCTGTCCCTATCGATGATCATTAGAGGTAAGTATGCCGTATGCTTTTTAAACGAGACGTGGACTCGACAAGACCCAACCACAGGGATCCGATTCCCTTGGTAATCTTTAAGGATAAGGCATTGCATTCGAAGGTCTTGGCATTGGATGGTAGGAATGAGCTGCTTTAATGTCTTCCATGACACCATCGAGAGGGACGATCCCGAATCGACCTCCATGTGGCAGGGTTGGTTCTCTATGGCTACTGTAACTCGAATCTTCTTAGCATCCAGGGCCGAGGCGTGACCTATAGTGATAGTATGGTGAGCCTCTTCTTTCTGCAATGCTCAATATCTGTAGGAGTGGTTTGCTGGGTCTCGCCTTACAGGACGGTTTCCTGCTGATTGGCGAAAGTTGGTTCCCTTTGAGGCCGGGCTTGGTCCTGGTAAACTGCGACAGACTCGACCGATGTGGCCTCATTTCCCGCACTCATGGCAGAATGCGTCGCGGAATTTGCAGTCTGCTCTGGGATGGTTTGCTCTGCAGCCAGCGCAAGGGCGTGAGGTTTTAGGACGAGGGTCCCGGTCGGAACGCAGTCGATGGACCCCTTCTTCGTCGCTGTCTGACGACGAAGAGAGGTCCTTGTAGTGCGTTGTTGCCAACTGCCCTTCTGAGCTGGGTGAGATGTCGCCTGTCGGTGGGTTTGTGGGGTTTCGGCTTCGCCGTAGCTGCACCACGGACTTTTTGGTCGCCTCAGCGGTCAACAACAAGCCCTTCGCCATCAGCTTGCTCTGCTCGTTTAGTGCATCTAATCCCAGAATTTGGCGGTCTCTCAATGCTTCATCTAAGTCTGCGAACCCGCAGAGGCCTCTCAAGTGCCGGAGGTCTGCCACGAAGTCAGCCACACTCTCTCCTTTTCGTTGGCTTCGTTGAGAGAACTCGTGGCGTCTCACGAGTGTGGGTACGGTTGGTGCGTAATGGTCTCTCAGGAGAGGTTCAAGGTCATCCCAGCTTATTGCTTTCACTTCTCGAGGCTTCGCTAGGGCCTTTGCCATTTTAAAGACAGCCGAGCCGCAGTACGTCAGGAACAGCGCCCACTTCTTGGCTGGTGTGGCATCCTTCAGTTTGTTCGTTTTGAGGAACATCTGAAAGCGATCCATGTAGGATTCCCAATCCTCTTGGGTTGGATCGTACGGAGCGGGTGGTACGATGCCGCCGGACATGGCTTCCGTTGGTGGCGCCATTTTTTACACGTGCTCTGTTTTTCTTCCAAGTTCCTTAAGATCAGATGTCTCCAAATCCCACCCTCGTCGCCAGTGTTATGGATTCAGGCATGGGTAGAATGAATGGAGACAGTCTTAGTTGGTGAACTTTCAACTCTTTATTGCATAGTGACTTCTAACTTGTATAACAACAACTCTGCTTTATATAGGCAATGCTAATATGAAATAACCAATAGGAGCTGTGAAACGCTAGCTCCAGTACCAATAAGAGTCCTTCGTTAAGGGCCAACCAGATTCTCAGAACCCGACCAATCCGATCTAGCCACTTAACACCCAATCAGAAGTGCAGGGCCAGAACCCTGCACTTTACCCCAAGCTTGCCTTTATTCAACTATTTACATACATAACAGTAGCAGTGTTGTCTGTGGTGTTGAATAGCTTTACATCATCAGCAAAGAGAATGCAGTTGCTCTTGATATGATCACAGAGGTCATTTATGTAGAATATGAAAAGAGTTGATCCAAGAAATATACTCAGACCTGCATACACACCATTTTGTTATCCACTTCCCTTAATTCTCCAGAACTCTCTGGGATGAAATAACGTAGATTCCATCCATTCTGAACTAAATTCTGAGGAAGGCAAAATAAAATTCAGTATGAACTTAAAAACAAGCAGAACAATTGTTTGTACACAATAAAGCTCTTACTTGCCCAAGTTAGAGTGCCATTTTTCCTACTGTCTCCTGTCCACTCTATTTCTTCATACCCAAAAATAAATTTATGAGGGGCTGAAGAATATATCACACATAATGTTACATAGAAGGGAGATATAATTGAAGAAATTGGCTGAAAGCAGGTACAAAAGAGATACAATTCAATGGTTTTAATATATGGAAGTTACATCTAAGCTATGTTCATAAAGACTTAATTCTAGATATTTTTCCAGGATTATCCCTGTAATATGAAAGATAATAAATAAGATAATAAATCTAAATAGATACAAGTTCAGGAAAAGTACTTTTTATCAAGTGAAAAGAAATTATAGTGACAGACCCAAATAAATGGCTATCTTTCATTTGAAGTGATTTTCTGAAGATAAATAAAATTAATCTCCTGTTCATTATTATTTATATTGTACCTCTTCTTTACTAATGCTCTAAGCCTACTTGAGAAACTCTTGCCTTGACATGAACTTGCAGCAGTGCTGGGATTTAAATTTTTTACTACTGGTTCTGTGGGCATGGCTTGGTGGGCATGGTTTGTGTTAAGCCTGGTTTCCCCAACCAGGGTTAGGGAGACAAGCTAAACAGAATGTGCAGCGTTAGTCAGATAGGCACACAGATAAATGAGTGAACTAAGCTTGTATGTTTATTAACATACAGTAAAAATAACAGATACGCTTGTGCTATCAAAAATATAGTTTATTCCATTATGAGTTCATAGCATAGTCAAAATAACAGTCCAATAGTCATGTATCATTTAGTCAGTCCATTCAAGGATATTCAGTTAGCAAAGTCCGTGCAGAATATCCTATGTCAGTTCACTTACAAATCAGTCCTTTGTTTCTCTCCCGTTTGAGCAATGCAGTCTTGATTCCAAGCAGTAATCAGGGATCATCAAAGCCAGAGAGAGAGAGAGCTGCAGTCTTGCTTCTTTTAAAGTGCTTTCACAACCACTCCCTTAATTACTTTCCCATAGTTAAAGTTGCAGACAACTTTAACATATAAACTATGATTACATATTTATTATTTTACCTAAACCAGTTAGGGTAAACAATGTTATCCCTAACATTCTCCCCTTTTAGGTTAAATAATAATATAACTATTTACATCTTTAAATCATATTTGTTACAATTCTCTTTAAACTTGCTTACTCCTTGAGCTTTTGTAAATTGGTCTGCAATGTTTTCTTCTGTCATGCAGTATTCCAATTTAATTAGCCCATTCTTTACAGATTCTCTAACATTTAAGTATCTTAAATCAGTATGCTTTGATCTAGTTTTTACAGCAATACTAGTAGCTAACTTTATAGCTGCTTGGTTATCCTCGTACACAATAATGGAATTTTTTACAGTTATACCCATGTCTAATAATAACTGTTTGTACAAAATCAAAGTGCATAGTAATGACAGACATGAAAATTCCGCTTCCATCGTGGACAAGCTAATATGCTGTTGTCTGATTGACCTCCACCCTATTAGTGTCTTACCAAATAATATAGCCATCCCAGATGTTGTTGTTTTTTTTTATATCAGTTGCAAAACTTGCATCTGCATAGGCACTAAGACTCAAATCACCCTTTGGTTCTATATACAATGCATGGTTCATTGTTCCTTTAAGATATCTTAAAATTCTCTTTAATGATTGCCAATGACATTGATGTGGATCTGAATTAAAACGTGCCAGCTGATTAACACTATAAGCTATATCAGGCCTAGACCAATTGCTCATATATGATAAGCTGCCAATCAAAGATTGATATATGGACTTATCAAATTTGGGACTTTGATCATCAGTTTGGCAAACTTCCTGATTTATTGGAGTCTTTACCGGTTTACAAAGTTCCATTTTTATATGTCTTAATTAATTGGCAAATTTTATCTTCTTGAGATATCTTAAAACCATTTTTTGTTTTGTTAATTGTCAATCCTAGATACTTTTTAATTTCACCTAAATGCTTTAATTTTATCTTTTTGGCTAATAATGATATAATCTCATTAGCTTCATAATTAGTCTTAGTTATCAAAGCAATATCATCTGTAAATAATAACAATAATGACACCATTCTATTATTTTCTCTTTTAAACACACATGGATCTGCTCAACCAGATTTAAAACCTATATTGTTTAACTCTTTCACAATATATTGGTTCCACTCAAACCCAGATTGTTTCAACCCGTAAAGACTCTTTTTGAGTTTCCAACAATCATTACTATTTACTTTATTGTCTTTTATACCTACTGGTTTTCTTAAATATATAGTGTGCTGCAATGGTGCATGCAGATAAGCAGTTTCTACATCTAAATGGTTTATGACATAGTTTTTCTTAGCTGCCCACACTAATGCTGCTCTTAAAGATGTTGCTTTAAGACTTGGTGCAAAAACTTCATCGTAATCAGATGCAGTTTGATTAAATCCTTGAGCTACTAACCTAGCCTTATGGGTAACAGTCCCATCATTTCCAGTTTTTACTTTAAATATCCATTTGCACCCAATGGATTTTTCTCCTGGAGGTAATTTAGCATCTTCATAAACTTTCATTACCTTTAATGAATTTAGTTCTTTTTCCATTGCCTTTTGCCAATTCTCCTGATCCTTAGCAGGATATATCCTAAGTTCATCAACACTAGTTGGAACTTTAGTTACTTGGCAAACTATACTTGCTTGATACCTATCAGGTGGTCTAGTTACACGTGTAGTACGTCTAGGTATTACAGGACTTACAGGTGGACTTTCATTTATTAACTCTTCTTGATTATCTAACTCTTCCTGATCAACTGTTTCCTCTTGTTCTGGTCCTATTTGTTCTTCATGGACTTCTTCTTTAATTGGACTCTTCTTACAACAATTCTGATCTTTCTGCCTTTTGTAGGGTTCAATAATTACTTCATTATTTAAATCTTGCTCTAATCTATTCCATCCTACATATTCCAGGAATTTAGCACTAGCACTGGTGTAAACTCTAGATGTACCTGGTTCCCAGAATCTATAAGATCTATGATTAGATGTATATCCTACAAAATATAATCTTTTAGCTCTATGCTGTCCTTTGTGTCTAAGTTGTGAAGGGATATGCACCCATGCTGGTGCTCCAAATGTGTGCATGTAACTTAAATCAGGTTTTGTACCATGCCACAGTGTGAATGGTAATTCACCTGTTGTTGAATTAACAACATTATTTAATATATGATTACCACACATTATTGCTTCACCCCATAAATTGTCAGGTAATCCTGAATCAGACATCATAGTTCGTGTCATTGATTGTAATGTTTGGCCTCTTCTCTCTGTAAAGGCATTATGTTGTGGCCTTTATGGTGTAGACATTTTATGTTGAATACCTAACATTCTTAGTCTGTTCTGGAATTTATTATTTGTAAATTCCGTACCATTATCTGTTATAAGAGTTACTAATTTCTTTTTAGTTTTCCTTTCTGCAAATTTTATCCAATTAAAGAGATTTTGATACGTTTCAGTTTTGCTCTTCATTAAATAGCAAAACCCATATCTAGAATAGTGGTCCATTATACTTAATATGTAACGAGCTCCTCCTACACTTGGTTTTTTCGGACCTATTAAATCTGCAAATACTACCTCTAAAGGTTCTTTGGTAGTAAATCCATCAACTCTATTAGCCGGTGTGACCCTGCTCTTACTTTGATTACAGGCATTACATTGCAAATACTTATTACAAGGTTTCAAACTTATTCCCTTAGATAATTCAACAGTTTTCTTAAGCATTTTAAAATTTAAATGCCCTAGCCTTCGATGTAACAAGTGAATATATTCATCATGAGGTTTCTTATTTTCATAAACTGTGTTAGCCACCTTTAAACCATTATCATTTAACACATATAATTCACCTCTTAAAGATGCAGTAATTTTCTTATCTTCTTTTTCAGTTATGCAGTTATCTCCTTTAAAAGTAACTACATATCCTAGTTTAATCAAAATTCTAACTGAAATTAAATTAAACTTAAGCTGTGGTACATATAACATTTTTACATTCTCTTTTATAAAAGAACAATATGCTATACCTTGACCTTTAGCTTTCAGTTTCCAGCCATTGGCTAACGATATCTGCTGTGTACTCTTGGACATTTTAATAAAATTTCTGTTATCATTTGTTATACAATGGGATGCTCCACTGTCAACCACCCATAAATTATTTTTTACATGGCTAACTCTAAATTTTTATTTATCTTTTGATGACTTTTAGTATTCTGGCCAATGTTCTGGTGCTTTGTCTTCTTACAAAATCTTGCCAAATGTCCTCTTCCTCCACAATTAAAGCACTTTTTAATTGCGTATGCAGTAGGAGATTCATTATCTTCTTTTTGAGGTTGCTGCCTCCTTAACTCATTTCTTTCAAGCCTTCTTCTGGCCTCTTCAATCAATCTGCCAGTTATATCAGTTAAAGTTAGGCTTTCCTTTGGCAAAATTTCAAGTGAAGTTACGTAGTTGTCATAACTTTCATCAAGGGAAGATAGAATTATGTAGACTTGGTGTTGTTCAGAGAAAATAAGCTCTTTCTCGTGCAATTCTTGAAAAATGCTTTGCATAGTTTTCAAATATCACCATTCGTCTGGAGATGCGTACTGAAAAGCTTCCATGTAAGATTTATGTGAGCACCAATGTTATCTCGAACATAAATCCTCTTCAGTTTCTGCCAACACCCAACAGCCGTTTTCTCTCCGTGGATATAAACAAGTTGCTGATCAGTTAAGGTTAACCCAATTGTGCAAATAGCTTGTTGATTTTTATGCATAAATTCTTCTATCTTTAGTCTATCTTCATCATCCTCTGCATCCCATTCTTCTACGTTTGGTGGATTTTCAATTATGTTCCACAAACCTTCTCTTTGTAGAAGCAGACTACATTTCATAGACAATGATACATAGTTTGTTCCATCCAACTTGGATATAAGGGACAAACTTTGTAGATTGACTTGTGCCATGTTTTCTTTATATGGATATAAAACTATAATTAATAAAACACAGCTGTCTGTTTACTGTAATGTATAACAACACAAACTCTCACTTTTACATAAATCTGTTTTATCCTAGTTAAACTGACTTTGCAGCGTTCTGGGCCCATAACCAGTGTTAAGCCTGGTTTCCCCAACCAGGGTTAGGGAGACAAGCTAAACAGAATGTGCAGCATTAGTCAGATAGGCACACAGATAAATGAGTGAGCTAAGCTTGTATGTTTATTAACATACAGTAAAAATAACAGATACGCTTGTGCTATCAAAAATATAGTTTATTCCATTATGAGTTCATAGCATAGTCAAAATAACAGTCCAATAGTCATGTATCATTTAGTCAGTCCATTCAGGGATATTCAGTTAGCAAAGTCCGTGCAGAATATCCTATGTCAGTTCACTTACAAATCAGTCCTTTGTTTCTCTCCCGTTCGAGCAATGCAGTCTTGATTCCAAGCAGTAATCAGGGATCATCAAAGCCAGAGAGAGAGCAAGCTGCAGTCTTGCTTCTTTTAAAGTGCTTTCACAACCACTCCCTTAATTACTTTCCCATAGTTAAAGTTGCAGACAACTTTAACATATAAACTATGATTACATATTTATTATTTTACCTAAACCAGTTAGGGTAAACAATGTTATCCCTAACAGTTTGGCTTTATGGGTATGGTAGGGGAAAGTTACTGTAAAATCCCCATTCCCTCCCCACCCCACTAACCTGCTTTCCAGCTCCATTCTCCTGTGCAGGGCAACAAAAGAAGACCCTGCTGATCAGCTGGTTCTTGGGAGGCAGAGAAGAGATGGGCCTGGGGCCAGTCAAGAGGTGGGATTTGCCAGTTCTCCATACTACTCAAAATTTCCACTACCGGTTCTCCAGAACTAGTCAGAAACTGCTGAATATGACTTCTGACTTGCAGGGTTCAGTACAGCCTGCAGATTACCATATTCCCTGATTTGACAATAACCTGGAAATTTATCTTCCAATCTTTCTTTTCCAAGAAGGCATTTGCCAGATATTTGCCCGTACTTTGGAGATAGGCATATCTATCATTTGTTCAATAACTACCGTTTGTTCATTACATCCATAACTTTAGTCACTAAACAAATAGTCAAGGACTATAAATCAAAGATTACCTATATAGTAAAAACTGACATTTCTGACTATGTGAAATAGCTCATGAGCTGCTTGAATTAAAGCTGATGAATACAATTCAAAAGAGACACAAATCTCAAAGCAACATAATATGGAAAAATGTACTTGATTGAAAAATGAACCTTCAGTGACTGAGAGGTTAATAGAGAGCAGCATCAGCATCTATTTCTCTCCTCCAAAAATGGTTGTCAAATACAAATAAGTTCTCATTCATGAATATATCATTCTGAGAATAATGTAATAGACTATCATAAGTAATAAAAGATCCTTTTTTTTTCAAATTCTTCAAGGGTTTCCACATTTAAATAATTCATTTCACTCTTAAATTAGTGAGCAAAGATATTTTAAAATTGTGTTCCATGTTTCTGCTAAAGATTTTGCTCATGCTGACACCAACTTTCAACTTTTTGATGTGATTATATTATATATATATTAGTCCATTCTAGTCCATTCTAATCTCCTATAGGAATATACTGATAAAATGTATATCATTTCATTTTTTTTCCTATTTGGAAATAGAAATTAGCCTGAATATCCATATGGAATGAAAAATGACGCTAAGGCTTATTTAAACATGCTTATGATTATTTATTCTACAGAGGCTTTTAAGGCTCACTAAAATAGCACAAATCCACAAGATACATTTGTGATTTCCGTTAAACAGTTGTTTAATGGAACAGTTTACTGGAACAGCTGTTATGCAAGACTTACTTTTAAGGTTTGAACTGTTGCTTTGTCATTTCAGCTTAAACCGCATGCCATTTTCCATACAAATGTATACCTTATTAACCTATTATAAATAAAACATGGGGCATTTTCTTTAATTAATATAAATGTGGCTTGTTTAGCCAAACAAGTTTTTAAGGTAAGATGATGAACATGTTTTGCTTTATCCATTTTATGGAAATTTTAGCAAGTTTTATTAGTATATGGAAACTTCTGTGCTTTATTGATTTCTTTCCTTATCCACAATTGGTTCCTGAAAACACATTGAATATAGCATTTCAAAAAGGAAAATAACATTGTGGATTTGCCAGAAGTTTATAGGTTAAAAAGATGGGATCCAGGAGTATTGTAACATGTTTTCATTCTATTTTACTTTGATACATTATAATATCACATTCAGAATAGGAATGATCGAACAACCAATCTCAATTATATTCCCAGCGGGGTGGAGGGAACAGTCTTTGGGGATTTATCATAGGTCATTGTTTATTCCTTCTTTTGCTCCTAAATAAATCACTGACAGGACTAAATCTGGAGGATACTACTTGAAAATATGGGGATTTGAATTCTGCTTGTGGTCATTTGAATTGAAATGCTTACTTTGGGGGATACGTCTGTGTTAAGTTTGAACATGGGCAAGAAAGAATGGAGACAAGTTTCTGAACGGTGAACTTCAGCTCTTTATTTACATCGTGACTTGCTTCTTCTAACAGCAGTAAAACCCGCCTTATATAGGCAAACCTTGTAACGTTTAACCAATAACAAGCTAGGAATGCTAGCTTTTATAACCAATAACAACTCTCTGTTAAGGGCCAATCGGATTCCCCGGAATGGGCCAATCCGGTCCGGCCGCTTAACAGCCAATCAAAAGTGGAGGGTCAGAACCCTGCACTTACTCCAAGCTCACACTTTATTAATCATATTGCATACACAACACCCCTTACCCCTGGCTTCTTAGTTCAGGGCGCAGTTACATAGTCCCTTAAATAGGACGGTTGTCTTTTTAGTCTCTTTGATTTTTGTTGTATCAGCTGGTTGCAATCCTGCTGAGGTAGATCATTGTCTGGCAGTGGGGCTGTCTCTGGTTCAGAGTTCACTTCTACGTCGTTGCCCACATTTTCCGCAATTCCCTGAGGTGCAAACATTTCTCCCTCCGGCTCCGCTTCCTGAGTTTATATTAAATTGTCGTTTCCTTCAAACGGGTTTCCTAGGACTTCATCTTCTTCCGTACCTCCCCCCCCTCAGTTTAGTTGTAGGGGAGTTGCGGACTGGCCGCTGCAAGCTGCGACCATAATTGGTCGATATGCCATTTCCAAAGTTTATTGTCAAGGCATTGCACAAGGTAGGATCTGGGGCCAGTTACACGTACTACTGTTGCTTCCACCCACAACGGGTCGCCCGATAGGTTTTTTGCATAAACCAGGTCTCCTACCTGGAAGGTGCGACAGCGGCCGCTGGATCCTAGTGGTTTCTCCGGTTCATAAGCAGGGTGCAACCGGTCAAGGTGGGAGCGGAGCTTTCGTCCCATTAGCAGTTCAGCGGGAGTTTTGTTGGTGATGCTGTGTGGGGTGATGTGTTGCAAGAAGAGGATTTGGTTGACCTTGTCATCAATGTTTTTGTAGTCTACCTTTTGCAAGGTTTTCTTCACAAATTGGACCATGTGTTCTGCTCGGCCATTGGTCGCAGGGTGCGCAGGCGAGGTGAGCGCATGGCGGATGCCGCGGTCAGCGAGGTACTGCTCGAACGCTAGTGCAGTAAATTGTGGGCCGTTATCGGATACCAGGATGTCTGGTAATCCGTGGGTTGCAAAGAGTCTGTTTAAAATCTTGATGACCGCCTCGGAGGTTGTAGTCGTCATGCGATGAATTTCGAGCCAATTGGAGTAGGCATCGACGGTAAGCAGGAAGGTGTGGCCCTTGGTTGGCCCCGCGAAGTCCAGGTGAATTTGGGACCAGGGCCCACGTGGTGTCTCCCATTCAGTAGGCATGGCTTTTGGTGGGGCATTGCTGACTTCTTGGCATTTCGATTTGCTTGTCAATGCCCGGCCACCATGCATAGCTTCGTGCAAGGTCTTTCATTCGCACGATGCTGGGGTGGCCATTGTGCAAAGTTCTCAGCAGCGCTTTTCGGAGCCGTTCTGGGATAACGACTCTATCACCCCAGATGACATAGCCTTTCTGGGAGAAGAGTTCGGTCTGTCAAGACTTGAATGGTGTGAAGTCATCTGATAACTAGTCCAATGGCCATCCGTGTTCTACCCAGCCTAGGACTCGTGCTAGGGTGTGGTTGCATTTGGTTTATCTCGCGATATCTCGGGCGGTCAGTGGTGGCGAGTTGAGTGCCTCGATTTGCAACGTGGCTGCCGTTGGTGCCGGATCATCGAGAGTCTCTGGAAGCGGTGCTCGGCTTAATGCGTCAGCTTGGGGAATGGCTTTCCCGGGCGGTATTGCAGCCGATAGTTATAAGCAGCTAAGAATTCTGACCATCGGGTCATCCTAGGGGATAATATGTAGGGAGTCAGCTTATCTCCGGTTATTATCCCCAACAAAGGCTTGTGGTCAGTCACAATAGTAAAAACCCTACCATACACGTATTTGTGAAATCTTTTCACAGCTGAGACAATTGCGAGGGCTTCTTTATCAATTTGTCCATAGTTCCGCTCCGTTTTTGAAAGAGTCTTTGAAAAATATGCAACAGGGGCTTCGTTCCCATTTGGCAGTACGTGGCTCAAAATGGCAGCCACCCCGAAAGGCGATGCATCACAGGTTATAACTAACGGCAAAGTCTCATTATACTGCATGAGTACAGAGTCAGAAGTGAGCAGTTTTTTAACATTTCGGAACGCCTGTTCTTCACGGTAACCCCATAACCAAATTGCTTTTTTATCTAACAATCGGTGTAACGGTTCAGCGACAGTTGCTTTGTGCGGTAATAATACATTATAAAAATTGATGAGGCCTAGGAATGCCTGGAGATTGGCCTTGTTTCGTGGCCTGGGAGCATTTTTGATCACTTTTAATTTACTTTCGGTAGGGTGAATGCCCTGGCTATCAATCAGGTACCCTAAAAACTCAACACTGTCAGTACACAATTTACATTTGTTTTTTTTTAACCTTAAGACCGGCCTCTTGGAATTTTTTTAGGACTAATTTTAACCGGTCCTGTAAGATTTTTTTTGCAGGGGCTGCAATTAATACATCATCAAAATAGGGGACCATGCCCTTAATCCCTTGCAGTAACCTTTTCATAAGGCTCTGAAAAATCCCCGGGGCTACACTTACTCTGAATTGCAGCCAGGTACATTTAAAGGCACCTCGGTGTGTCACAATAGTTTGGGCCTGTGCCGTTTTTTCATCTACTGGTAATTGCTGATATGCCTGAGCTAAATCCAATTTAGCGAAAGCTTTCCCACCCCCCCAGGGAATGTAGGAAGTGCTGCATCACTGGAACTGGATACGCGTTCTGCTGCAGGGCGTGATTCAAAGTAGCCCGGTAGTCCCCACAAATTCGGATTGACCCATCTGGCTTAATGGGTGTTACAATAGGGGTATCCCACGGGGCGTGATCGATGGGCTCCAACACCCCCTGAGCTATCAGTTTGTCAAGTTGTTCATCGATTTTAGATTTTAAGGCAAACAAAACTCGACGGGGCTTTAGGCGAATGGGAGCTATTTTTGGATCTAAGCTGAATGAGATCGGGGTCCCCTTGTACTCGCCTAAGCTGTCCACGAAGACGTCCCTGAACTCATAGATAAGGTCTTCCTCCCACTCACAACCACCGACTTGGTTCATGCCGGCCACTTCAATGTCGAGTGGCGCGAACCATTGGAGGCCCAGTAGGCTAGGCCTATCTCTATCAATGACCATTAAAGGTAAGTACGCTGTGTGCTTCTTGAAGGAGACTCGGACTCTGCAGGACCCGACGATGGGAATTCGATTCCCCTGGTAGTCCTTGAGGATGAGGCGTTGGAAACAGAGATCTTGGCATTGAATTGTGGGGATGAGTTGCTTGAGTGTCTTCCAAGACACCATCGAGAGGGATGATCCCGAGTCGACCTCCATGTGGCAAGGCTGGTTCTCGATGGCTACCATGACTCGGATTTTCTTAGTGTCCAAGGCTGAGGCATGACCAATAGTGATAGTATGGTGAGCCTCTTCTCTCTGCAAAGCTCGATTTCTGTAGGAGTGATTTACTGGCTCTCGCCTTACAGGACAGTTTTCTGTCGATTGGCAATAGTTAGCCCCTTTTGAGGCCTGGCTGAGTCCTGGCAAGCTGCAGCAGACCCGTCCGATGTGGCCTCGTTTCCCGCACTCATGGCAGAGTGCGTCGCGGAATTTGCATTCGAATCTGGCATGGTTGGCTCCACAGCCAGCGCAAGGGCGTAAGGGCTTCGGGCGAGGGTCCTGGTCAGACCGCAGTCGATGGACCCCTTCTTCGTCGCTCTCTGGCAACGAAGAGAGGTCCTCGTGGTGCGTTGTCGCGAGCTGCCCTTCTGAACTAGGTGGTACCGGAGTGCGTTTTTGGCGTAGTTGTGCAGCCGACTTCCTGGTTGCTTCTGCTGCAGTAGCATCGACAATGGCGTTGGCAAGGCTGATGTCGCCTTTCGCCATCAGCTTGCTTTGGACGCCTGGTGCATCTAATCCCAGAACTATGCGATCTCTTAGTTCTTCTTCTAAATTGGTGAATCTTCAGAGGCCTCCCAAATTTTGGAGGTCTGCTATGAAGTCGGCCACGCTTTCTCCCTTTTGCTGGCTTCTTTGATAAAACTCATGGCGTCTCACAAGCGTAGGCACGGTCGGGGCGTAGTGGTCTCGCAGGATAGGTTCGAGGTCGTCCCAATCCATGGCCTTCACTTCTCGGGGTTTGGCTAGTGCTTTAGCCATCTTAAATACGGTTGGACCGCAATGCGTTAGGAACACTGCACGTTTCTTCCTGGCTGTGGCGTCCTTTAAGTTGTTTGTCTCTAGGAACATTTGGAAGCGATCCATGTAGGACTCCCAGTCCTCTTGTGTTGGATCGAACGGAGCGGGTGGTACGATGCCGCCGGACGTGGTTCCATTGTTGGCATCATCTGTCACGTGCTCAGTGTTCTTCAAAGTTTCATTGGTTCAGATGTCTCCACATCCCATCCTCGTCGCCAGTGTTAAGTTTGAGCATGGGCGAGAAAGAATGGAGACAAGTTTCTGAACGGTGAACTTCAGCTCTTTATTTACATCGTGACTTGCTTCTTCTAACAGCAGTAAAACCCGCCTTATATAGGCAAACCTTGTAACGTTTAACCAATAAGAAGCTAGGAATGCTAGCTTTTATAACCAATAACAACTCTCTGTTAAGGGCCAATCGGATTCCCCGGAACAGGCCAATCCGGTCCGGCCGCTTAACAGCCAATCAGAAGTGCAGGGCCAGAACCCTGCACTTACTCCAAGCTCACACTTTATTAATCATATTGCATACACAACAGTCTGTGTTTAATTCTCATGACTTTTGTTGTTCAGAGTAACAAATTCACTAACCTGTAATTAATAGGCAATAATAAGAAATAAAAGTTGTTTTTATGACAGTGTTTCCAAAGCATCTCATTTATTACTATGATGGAAACAAGACAGGCTTAAATGGAGCTTTGCTTTACTCAGAAAAGGTTACAGCCTGAAACAGTATCTGTAACACCATCAAACATGCACATCTGACTGTGCTTAGTAATTGAAAAAAAAACTTCCAAATCCAGTCTGAACAACTAGTTAACTATGTGACAAACCATTATCAAATCCTCCAGGTGATTCATTATCACCCTTATTCAGTTATGTTGAAAAAAAACCCAAATCTTGACTACCAAGCAGCAAAAAATGCTAATAAAATCTCTCATTTGCTTTCGGTTGATGATATGAAGTTTTATGGAAAAATCAGAAATTGAAATCCAGTCATTGACAAACATTGTAATATTTTTTTTTACACAAATGCAGAATTTGACCTAGAAAAATGTGTTACAATAGCAATCAACCAATCAATAAATCCCAAACAGTAATGAAATTGAAATGCCAAATAACCAAATTTCAAAAGCCGTTGGGATGAAGCTTACAAGTATCTGAGTATTTTATAGTTGGATAACATATAACATAATGTATGAACAAAGTAAAAAAAGGTGATTAGTAAATAATATATTCAAACAGTGAGAAAATTGCTAAATACAAAATTGAACGATTGAAACACCATCAAAGCTATCAATATCTGGGCCATACCTATGGTACAGTACACTGTTAGAATTATTAACTGAACATAAGCTGAACTAGACAATTTGAACTGAAAACCCAAACTAACGTATAACTATTGATCTTATATTTCATTCCTGTAGTGCTGTGGATAGATTATACCTGCTCCTCAGAAATGGACCCTAATCCTAACCCTAACCCTAACCCTATCAATCAAGAAGAGTGTACTTTGACTGATTATGTAAAAGACAACCAAACATTGATGCAAGTTCAACATTGGAATTTGCTAAATATACGTTAAATAAAATGAATATCAAAATAATGTTTAAAAATTGGTAAGGAAAAGTATTGCATAATCAATTTCCATAAAAGATTCAGGGGAAGGTGGATAATGACTGAATCTGGATTGCAGCTAGAACATTAAAAAAAAAAAAAAAACCTTGATTCTGATAGCCCAAAAGCAAGCTATTGGAATTAATGACATCAAGCAGAATTGAAAATTCATCAAATCAATATTTTTTTATCATACTTCTTTACTTCAAATTTAAAAATAAACTTAAAGTTCAGGCTGTGCAAAGAGACAGAAGATACAGTAATTTCTTATACTCAATTCATGCAAGAGGATTGTACAAATTAATTTTACAAACAACGACATAACATGGTGACCAAAATGATTCACTGGATAAAAATTATCATGGACCATTGTGAGAATATTTTCAATTGAAAATATCATGAAAAAATATGACACTATTTAGTTGAAAAAGTAGTAAAAAACAAGCATGGTAAAATATTGTAGGATTTCTGAATGTAGACTGATAAAGTCTTGACTCATAAGGCACCAAATATAACTCTGGTTGAAAAAAAGAGTGTGTAAATAATTGATGAAGCCATACTAGGGATAGAGGACAAAGAATGGGAAGAAGTCACAAAGTATAAGGATTTGAAAATCAAAATTGAAATGTTATGGCACAAACTTGCAGTCCTAGTGATGGTCCTAGTGGTACATTGGGTGCCATAGCAAAAACATCTTAGATGACAGTTAGGAAATCTGCTCATTGACAAAAGGTCCACACTAAATTCTGCCAATACATTTATGAATCCTATGTTCTTGGGAAGAACTTAATGCATATGAAGCCCACAATCAGCTAAAGAACTGGTAGCTGTGCCTTCACATTGTTATGAACACATAATATTAAATAATAATAAAATTATAAATGATGATGATGACAATACAGATTTTGTTTCCTAAACACTTTTGGGTGTGTTTTATGGATTTCATGCTAATCATGAAAGTAACCTTTAATTTGACATATCACGTACTGTTTTATGGAAATCATCTGTTTTGGCAATGTATACCATTCATTGGTTATGTTGCACAAATGAAAGAAACATATGAAAACATGGAACTGTTGTTGAAGCACACCTGGTACACCATGTACAACTAGAATATCTGTGGAGATTTAAAAGTAATGTCTCTGCTGATAGAATGCATGTTGGATATACCATGTACTGTTGTTACATATATGAGTGAGACAGCCATGCAGGACAATCTCATTACATTGCAAAGAAATGGCCACTTGTTGATCTAACAAAGGTATTTTTGCTTTTGCTTCACATAAAACTTGGACTGATGAAAACTTTTGTAAAAGTAATAAACAAGGAAGGGAAACATTTTCAGTATTTGAGACAGATGTTCCCAAGAATATCTGATACCAAAATTTAGGAAGATGTTTTTGTTGATCCACAGATCAGATATACCAACAATGACAAGAAATTTGAAGATCTGTTAGCGGAGCCAGAGAAAATTTCCTGGAAAGCATTTAAGGATATAGTTGAGAATTTTCTTGGAAGAAAATTCAGAGCATCATATTCAGCTAACAAATTTCTTACAGCATATAAGACCATGAAGTGCAGTCTGGCAAATGACTAATGACTGATACTGGCAATGGATATGGATTTTTCCAAGTCATCCTACGTCACAGTTTAATCCATATAGACAATAAAAAGAGAATACACATAATAAGGCAAAGGTAGAATAAAAGTAATATAAAAATAACTGAGAGATGAAGCAGGTACTACTACTACTAATAAGAATAGCAGTCATTTTGTGACTTTAGATACTCAAAGTACTTCATGTATAATTTTAAATGTTACAATAATCTTTAAGATGTAAATATTATTATTTTAGCCTTTACACTGCACTTGATCTTAACAGAAAGATAATGGAAAATGAAATGGAGGAGCAGGTTAGACTGTGCAAAAATCTTTTCACACATATCCACCCAGCACAATTCAGATGGTAGGCAATGCACAAAGAAAGCTGTCTTGTCATCTGATTGCAGCCCTATCTCAAGAATGCATATAGATTCTAAGGATGCATATTTCTTCTTAGGCAGGACCTTATATTTAGTTTCAACATAATGATCAATGCAAAAAGAATGTTGCTTAGATTCTACAACAAAATCCAATATTTATATTTTATCCCAGAATTCCTGGTGTCTCAATGCATTAAATGCAGACATTCCAAACCCATTGAAGATATATGTGCTAAGAACATTAGTTCCTGCATGAAGACATTTTGGTAACAATTCTTTGATATTGCCTCTAAATTTTATATGAACTTTCATAAACATGCAGCAACATAAACAGGACTCAACAAAACGAGTGTATTTTATACTAGCCCTGATCTGAAAATAAATTGTACCGTCATGTCTTTTGCAATGTAACATTTGCCTTTCATTTCTTAGGAACCATTGAAGAAGATGAAGGAGATGACTTGTTGTTGAGATCTGTAGATGAATTCTGGTGGTTTCCTCACATGTGGAGCCACATGCAACCTCATCTGTTCCATAATGAGTCATCGCTAGTGGAGCAAATGATTCTCAACAAGGAATTTGCACTAGTGAGTATCTCTAAAATATAAGTAGGTGCAAAATTGGCTGTCCCTCAACATTTTACAGTAATTATTTTTGAACTAAAAAGAGGATAAGATTGTTACTGTAGGTAACTACTGGTCACTATAAATATATGTTTGGTAAGTTGTAACAAAGGCTGGTCACTTTGGTTTTCCAGATTCTAAGAATCAAATGGTGTTTCTAGGAGTATGTCATAGCAGAGGGCTGGTTATGAATCAGATATTTCCAGGGACTTATGCCTCTGATCTATCTCTGACCATATGATTTTCTTCTCATAATTCTTTATTTTGAAAACAAATTCAGATTGGACAATCCTTCAAGTAAAGAACTCTGTCCATAATCATAGATATAGCAGGGTTTGGTACTCCTGTAGCTTTCTATTTCAAATCACTTTCACAACAGACAGTGCTTTATTTTAATTCAAAATATAGTATATGGAATCTTAAATTATCTTTTTATATATTAAGGTAATTAATGTAGAATGGGTATATATAAATAATGTAAAATAGATAAAAAGTGGTCACACAGTTCAGTTTTGATTCCTTTTTTCATATGAACTTAAAATAATTTAGTGATTTTAAAATTTACCCATCAGTATCAAGTGATCTGATATATTTATAATAAATTTGTTTCAGCTTTTTTTTTACCAATATTAAGGTTAAAAACTAAGAAATTAAGAATTATCATACAGAAGCATCTATATCTAAAAACTCTAAGGATGATAAATATAGAATTAAAACATGGATAGGTTAAATGTGTAAATCTGTATTCTTTTTCCTTAAAAACCTATAGAATAATCCATACTAATCAAAACTACACAAGTATGCAACTTGAAATTATGGTAACAATATAATAGTTAGACATGAAAATTATTTGAGCATGATTGACTCCAGCTGGCAATCAGTTACTGAAGATTTTGCCTGCTGCCAAGCAAAACTTGGCAATATTATATTTCACAAAGAAGCTGGAGTTTATAGTATGTAGTAAGAGAATATAAAATTGATCTCTAGGGCTTGATAAGCTGACACTTTATTGTAGAATAATAGTAGTGCAGATGTATATGTAACATGAAAATGAAAAAAAAAAAAGAATATTCCTTGTGGTTTCAGTTTATCAACATTTCAGGGACACACATGTTCTAGGAAGGAGTTATTCTTATACAGTATACTCTTTCTAAGATAATTAAGGAAAGAGCACTATAGTAAGCCAAATGTTGAGCATTTTAGCTAGATAAGATTGATAGCTAGTATAGTGAGTTACAGGGTTGGAGAAAGGCCTGGCAACCTACTCCTCAAAAAGCTCATCAAGAAAATTATATGGGAAGGGTCTCAAACATATCAGATAGGGAACAACAATATGACAATCCCTGTTTTGAGGCAGGCAGCAGAGTAAGCAAATGTTTGTGTTGCACAGGTATACATTGGATAGACACATGGAATGTCAGAGGAATGAGTCAGGGTAAATTAAATATTGTCAAATGTGAGATGATCAGGTTGGAGATTGATCTCCTTGATGTCACTAAGCTACACCGGACAGACAATGGCTTTTTCCAATCTGAGAACTTCACTGTCAATTATTCAGGACATGATACCAGGAAAACAGAGTGGCATTTATGGTAAGCACTAGAGCAGTAAAATTGCTAGAGCAGTGGAAACCTTCTCAACTACCAGTGACCAAATCATGACCATCAGAATTCGTACCAAGTCCTTCAACATCACAATTATTCAAATCTGCTTGAAATAGGGGGCTTTTATGTCATGGTCCAAGAAACTCTGAAACAATTTCACCCAAAGAGACAATGTTTACATTCTGGGTGATTTCAATGCAAAAGTTGACAAACAAATGAAGACAGGCATCACTGGTCATTTTGGACTAGATGACAGGAATAATGCAGATGATTGTTTGGTACATTTTTTTCCAGGAAAACATATAAAGGATCATGAATAAAAGGTTCAAACAATACAAATGTCGCTTATCAACTTGGACGTCACCGTAATCAGATTGATTATGTCCTATGCAGTCATCAATGAACCAGTCCAGGCTTTGCTATTAAGACATATTCAAGTGCTGGTTGTGGTTCAGATCATGAATTGTTGATGGAAAAGATAAAAAATGCAGTGCCTCCAACAAAATTTGACATCAGTAAAATCCCCACTACATATATAATATAAATATCAACCAGAATAGAACTGGAAGGGATCTTGGAGGTCTTCTAATCCAACCCCCTGTTCAAGCAGGAGACCTTACAGGAGACTGTCCAATGTCTTCATAAAAATGACTAGCACCAACTATTGAAAGGCAATTACCAGATATTCAAGCTGACTTCGGAAGAGCTCATGGCACCCACGACCATATTAGAAATCAGTGCTGGATCATGAAAAAATCTTGTAAATATCAAAAGATCATTTACATGTGCTTCATTGACTACAAAAACTTTCATACACCAGCACATCTGGTCAAGTTGGTGCAATCACTGTATACAAAACTGAAAGCCTCTGTGTGAACACCATATGGAGACACTAAGTTTAAGATAAAGAAAGGAATGCAACAAGGTTGCAATTTCTTCTCTCTCTTATTCAACCTGTAGGCCAAGGTTTTCATAAAGAAGCTAGATCTTGAAGAATTAAAAATCAAGGTAAAGACTGGTGGAAGAAACATCAACAATATGTTGATGATACATGTTTCTTCTCAGAAACCAAAGAAGGCCTGGAACATCTGGTCAAGAAAATCAAAGAAGAAAGTGAAAATTTTGATCTCTTGCTGAACATCAAAAAAAAAAAAAAAAAACCCCATCACCAACAACCAAGCTCATGACCACTGCAAGAAAGGGAAACGCCAAAATAATAAATTGACAGTGGAGATATAGGAAAAAAAATCACTTTCCTACAATTGCAGATAACTGAAAGGAATGAATGCAGCACAGAAATAAGATGAAATAAATGTCAGATTGTACTGGGTCAGATAGCAATGATGAACGTGAGCCGAATATGGAAAAGCGAAGGCATCAGTCTGACAACCAAATGTAGTTTAGCCCACTCTATTGTGTTCACCGTAGCTACTTATGGCTTGTAAAAATTGGATCTTGAAAAAACAAGACGGGGTAAGAATCGACTCATTTGCATTATGGTGCTAGAAAAAGAGCCTGCATATTTCAGCATGCAGGCTCATAACACCAGACATGTCACTGGAAGGCAAAATCACAACTCTGCATCTCACTTACTTGGCCATGTCATGAAGGGGAATTCACTGTTGTGTTTGAAAGAGCTGGTGGTAAAAGCCATGAAGGAACATAGTGGCTCAACACTATCAGTGTGTTGAGACACCAGACAAAGCATGGAAAAATTCAAAGAAATAGTGCAAGATTGGAACATGTGGAGAGACCTGACCCATAGAATTGCCAAGAGTCAGACAAAACTGACTGAATAATATCATCATCCTCATCTAGTACTGCTATGTACCTTAGGCTTCCAGATATTAAAAGATATAGAGCTGTGATGGCAAACCTATGCCATGAGTGCTGGAAGTGGCACACAGAGCCATCTCTCCAAGCATACCAGCTGTTGCCCATTGCTTTTCTGGGTTCTGGAGTGCATATGCATGCTGGCCAGCTGGTTTTCGTGTACACATGAGCACCGAAAACCGAAAGAGAAGCTCCTGGCCATGCATGCGCAGGCTGGCCACCTGGTCTTCCAGTTTCTAATACACATGTGGGTGCAAAGACCAGCTGGCTGGTGCACACATGTGCATTAAAAACGGCCAGCCAGCTGGTCTTTGTGCATGCATGTACATTAGAAGCTGGAAGACAAGGTGGCTGTTCTTGTAATTAGTCCCCAACTAATTCCACTATATTTCTTGCATTATTACAATTAAAAAAATAAATACGGACCTCAATACTATTTTGAAGAACTGTAGCTTCACATTTTCACTTGGTGCAAATTCAAACAACCAGACTGTATCCTGGTTAATAGAAATTGAATTTCTTTCATTAGAAAAATACATTCTTTTCCTACATTGTGATCCTAATGGAATTGGAATAATATGGATTAATATGGTAGGAATGTTTTAGCACAGAAACTCTTGTGAAGCCAAAATAAAATGAAGCCTGGGAAAAAATGACAAATCAAAATTGACAGATACATTCATCCTACTTATGAATAGATATGTATATGATTGCACTTCCAGGCTATTACCTGAAGGTAAGTTCCATTGAGCTGAATGAACTTATTTTGGAATAAACATGTCACCAAAATAGAATGTGAAATTGCCTCAGTCACGTCCATGTACTTATTCCCGGAATCGTTATGAAATTATTATGCCCATCAGTAATGGACAAAGATAACAGTTGTTTCTCATCTCAAACTGCTAAAATATACTTTGAATGATTGCCCCAAAAGGTGAGGGCATGGTTCTAGAAGTCTTCTATAAATATAATCATTTTGAAGAAAAAAAATCAGAATGTAAAGCCACTGTTTATCTGAAAAGTACTATATACGGGGTGAAGGCAGGGTGTTTCTGACAAATAGCAGTATAATTGTAAGCACTCCACTTTTTTATGGAAGGATTATTACATTCAGCCATGGCACAAAATATTTATACTTACATCGCTGTCAAAAGCTTCTTGGCCTCCCTTTCCTGTCAAGTGGTTTTCTTCTCAATAACCAGTAGGGAAATGAGAATTTGAATTAAAAAAATGCCAGGAAATGAACTGTTGCTATCAGTAAAAAATATATTAATGCAATTCTACCTCGATTTGCAGATAACTGAGACAACATTCTGAACTCGGAATTCGGAAAAGAGATTTCCTTTGCTTCTTCTATCCTGGAAACTTCATATTTTCTTCAAATCAGTTCCAAAGCAGATCTTTAAAATATGAAGAACTTATTATACATGTTATCTAATCCAGTTATCTAGTCCAGAGTTCAATACAGTCTCTACAGATGGTCTCTAAGAAATAACCATCCCTCCTTTTAGGAGATTTGGAGCAAAGGAGAGCTTACCATATTAAGTAGCACCAGATATCATGAGAGAATTCATAGTCAGGAATTTCTTTTGATGGCTGACCTGGGTCCCCCTTTTATAAGACCTGTTATTATCTTTGTAAATGAAGCATTGTCATTCCATATGTTGCAGGAATATCAGAAAAGCTAAGAGAAGCAACACAACATATGTGCTCACTTCAAACCCAAGAATATACTAAGACAGAAGCTTGTGCATCCCAAGGATAAAACACCCAGACACAAAGTGACTAACATGGTATATACAGGGGTGGGATTATACCAGTTCTGTCCACCTCTGTAGAACTGGTTGTTCTGAAGAGCAGCAGACATAGAACTGGTTTTATGTCTGCTGCTGTTTTGACCCACCTGCCTGCCCGGGCTCTTACCTGACCTTTATTTCCTGCTTTTTCAACTGCAGCTGCTTTGTGTGACACATCTGCGGTTAAAAAAGTAGGAAAAAAAAGGCCTTTTCCAGCCACTGTGTACTTCCACGCAGCGCTGCTCAGCTGTCTGGGCAGCTCAGCAGGTCATAAATTGCACTTGCGTAACTTGCGCGCGTGATGCAGAGCAACAGTACCGGTCAGATCCCATCCCTGGGTATATACAGTACAATGCAGTGAGTATGTCTGTACAATGGAGAAACAAAACAACCACTTCATAAATGCATGGCACAACATAGGAAAACAAATCCATCAGGACAAGACTCAGCACTATTTTGAAGGCAGCAAAGCCACCCTTTTGGACAGAAAGGATTGCTGGTTTGAAAGAGAGGTCAAGAAGGCTCTCTGTGTCAAAACTGAACAGCCCTTTCACAGAGGGGGAGGAATATGGCATCATGTATCCCCAATTTACAACACAGTCCTTTCAACAGTTACAAGAAGGCTCCACGCCCATTTACACTGCTCAGGTGACACAGTGAAACAGATAAACCTCCAAGTGGCCTCAACGACCCTCTAAAAGAATGCAGATGACTAGCTGTCTGCAAGGAATATAAATCCTTTCATTCCCCATCATACAGTCAAAGCCAGAGAAGCTTTTTGGATGAGAAGAGAAACGTCTACAAAGAAAAACAAGAAAGTCCAGTTGCCTCTTGAAAAAGCACCTTTGGGACAACTATGATCTGAATGATTGAGAATCTTCAAAGACCATCAAATAGAATCGCTAAAAATCCCAGAGGCATCAAACAGTCCAAACAGAGCACAAAGTTCTTTTACACTTTCTCTTCCTGGGATAATATCAGTTGAAAAAAACCCAGTCTGTATTTTAAAGCCTTATTGCAATTAACTTCTAGTCTCAAAATCTTCCAGGCATCTCCTCCAACAAAATCTTAAAATAGATTTTTTTTTGTCCTCCCCCCTCCCACTTGTAACAAAAAGCTTTAAATTTTTACCTTCTATAAAAAAGCAGATTTTTCAATGTCCATTTGTTAACTCCATAAGGAAGGAGAGTAAACTTTCCCTTTCAGCACTTCCATTCACCGTTTTAAAAATCTCCTCTGGAAACAAAGTATCATTCAAAAAAAATCAAAGTTTTCAGGATGTTAAATGTGTCTTAAGATCCCAGTTCAGCCAAAGAACTTTCACTTCAAAACTTTCTCCTTCTTCCTCCAGCACTATCTTGTCCAGCTGCCGGCTTCTTTGAGGTGGTCATTACAGACCGCCACTCCACCGCCTTGAGAAAAGGGGGTTTTGCTGGTTGGGGAGGGGGTCTGCGACACCCCCAAACCCCTATCTGGGTTCCCCTATCTTCGGCTGCCTCTACGGGGCAGCCTTATCCTCCAGACCTGTCGAGATCGGAGGCACCAAGACGGCTAGTACAACAGGGATCACGCAGGATCGCGAATCCCTGCTGCCGCCGAAGTCTGGCAAACCGGAAGTTCCAGAATTATATTTCTATCATGCATTTGAAACATGTTGATATATCTCTGACAATTTATCAAGTGTACAGTACCAATGATACATCATTTTATAAAAGGTGTTTTTTTTTCAAATTGTTTCTAAAATTTCACAGGTGATCATTAACAATACAAAACCTGCATTGTCAGTGAAGATACAAAATAAATGTAATACTTTTAAAGGCTGAAAATTTGCAGCAGATGAATTGTTAGAAAACAACAAAGCATTTCCCTCTCTCAATACCTTGGCACAAATAATGCATACAGCTGACACAGTAAGGATGAAATAAAGTAAAATAATTTCCTAGGGAATCTCCTTGCCTGCCTGAGAAAAAAACTACTTGGAAAAAAAAGTGTCCTTGTGTTAAAAGTAGAAAGAGCTTATGTAAATCTTTTAATTCAGCAAGGTGACAGGTGACAGCCAATATTTCACCTCTCTCCTTTTTGACAAGACTCAAAGCAATTCAGCAGAGATTGCCTTGTTATGTCAACAGAGGGCAAACATATTTTATTTCCCTCAGACTCTTGGAAGCATAAATTTGCTGTGCTAAATTGTTATTGCACTTCCTGTGGAAAAAAAAAACCTGTAACCATAAGGAAAGCACTATAGTATGAATGAGTTTCATTTCATTCAGGGATATTGCAGCCTTGACTCTTCTTCATTTAGTATCTTCCATCCCAATACTCAAAATTAAACTTCTTTTTGTACACTTCAGGTTTTTATCCAAACAGAATCAAATCAAAATATGTCCTGTCCCTATGTTTTTAAATTAAATAAAATGCAAATGTACTTTCAAGTATATTAGCATTTAGGTTTTTTTTGTTTACCCTTATCACAAATCTCCCCAGATATATGAGCCTAGACTTAAATTTTATCATATCATGATCAGAGATGGTATTCATCAGGTTCTGACCAGTTCTGGAGAACCAGTAATGGAGATTTTGAGTAGTCTGGAGAACCAACAAATACTACCTCTGACTGGAGATTTGACAGTATCCTTCCCCTGCCACACCCACCAAGCCTCACCCACAGAATCAGTAGTTAAAAAAAATTGAATCCCACCACTGAACAAGATCCATATTTAAAGAATGGAGATGTTATGAAACATTGGATTTGTTGCACAAAACTGAGTTCAGATCTATTGAGAAGTTAATTCTTTAAAAAATTTATATGGTCGCTCAACTCATTTTCAGTAAAACCAATAATCTTTTGTCCCCCTGGTAATAACAGTCAATGAAATAAATAATAAATAAATTTGAAGCACTCCATCCCATTCTGGGTTCCTTAGCTCCATTGGCAAAGCCAGATCTTCAGGGCCTTACTAAAGAATATCAAAGTGGAACCATTCTTATCTGTGCAGAGATGATGTTTCATAGGGAGATGGCCTTTCTTTTTGATTTCGGTAGATATACCTCTCTTCTCAGGTTGGGTAGATATGACTTGGAAAAGATTGTTCTTCAATTTACCTGGTTTCACAATTTAGCAATGGTTTATTATGGCTTTCAAACTATTGATTGATTACCTGAATAGATTTTAAGGCCACCTGGCTCCCAAAAAACTCTGGGCAGCTTATATATTTTAAATTAATATATGTGAGATAATAGAATATGATAGATGATGGATGGATGGATGGATGTTAAAAAATAACTCCGCTGTCTGGACAAAACCACATAAATAATTCCCCCCCATCCTCACCCTAAAAATAATATTTACCAGGGTCTCCACAAATACCTGCTGTGTATCCCAAGCTTGGGAACACAGTCACATTTTAAGAGTTTTCTGGAACATTTAAAGGGTAGGAGCCATTTATATTTCTGGAGGTTGCTATTCTGGAAGGTAGGCGCTGCAGCAGAGAAAGCATGCTTTTTTGTTTTGCAAAATGACAACATTTTACATATAAAGAGACATACACACAAGCACACACAGATACACACAAGCACACACACATGTAAAACAGGTACTAAGGAATTCTATAAAATTGTTTTGTTCTAGACTTGAGCAAAACTATTGTTCCAGCAAAAGACCTCATATATCTGAAGGCAGCCATTACATTTTGCTGAAATCTTTCCTTCTCTTAGCAACACAAATATAAACCTTCCAAGAATTCTCTTATTTTTATTTTTTTTAATCCCAAGGCTCTTATCATCTTGGACATAATTGGGCCAATATGGAATACAAAGGATTGGTTACTTATTTTGATCTCAGTATTTTATTTTTCTTGATGTGGCTGCAGTAGTGGGATTCCATTTTTTTTTTTACTACCGGTTCTGTGAGCATGGCTTGGTGGGCTTGGCAGGGGAAGGATACTGTAAAATCTCTGAGTCAGAGGTGGTATTTGTTGGTTCTCTGAACTACTCAAAATTTCCGCTACTGGTTCTCCAGAACTGATCAAAACCTGCTGAATACCACCTCTGTAAAGCTATAAAGGTATATAGAGATAATCTTTGGCAAAAGAATGAATGAATGAAAGGAAAAAAAAAACTCAGTCCTTGGAAAATGAATGCCTAAGGATTCAGTTACAGTGTATTGTCATAATGAAGAAGTATTCTTTTTTCTGAAGAGCTGGTACCAATCTTGCATTTTTCCTTTAATAGTTCATCCCTTTCTACATCAAGTTCATCTCCATTTTCCTTTGCAGTGGCATAAAATTGCTGTTGGTTTGGAAACTACATCACACAATTTGGCTCTTATTCAGCTTATGAATATCAATATACCACAGAGTATGCTTATGCAATCAGTTCTAATTGGTTTAATTTAATTGCAGCATAGTCTAGCCAATGTTTTGCCAAGGTTTTTTTATTAGTTTTAAATAGTAAAAAATATTTATGAAATATTTTGCTGAAACTAAAACGTCCATCACATCCCATGGCTATCTAAGGTTTCTATATCATGAAAAAGATTAAGTTTGGCATAACATGCTCTTGATATAACCACCTTAGTTCTCTTCTGCTAATCAGTGTATTTTTCTTTTTAAAAAGATCACAAACTATTTGTTTAATAATCCAGTTTGGAATTTCCCAAGGATTAGAGGCAAGTAGACTACGCTTCATTACCCATTTCATCCCATTTTTGAAGATAGGAGTAATATTTGCAGTTGAAAGTCTCTTTGATTCTATACAGTGTTTTTCAAACTTGGCAATTTTAACATGGGGGGGAGTACAACATGCTGGGGAATTCTGGAAATTGAAGTTCATATATTTAAAGTTGCCAAGTTTCCTCTATACCCATCTGCCATCATTTCCAAATATTCTCAACAACCTTATATCTTCAAGATATTTTAAGACTGTTGAATATAATTTATCTGGGCTTTTCCCCAGTATTTTCCCAGTATTTCCTGACTATCACTTTACTTACTTTGGATTGTAAGTATCTCATTTGATTGATTGGTTCCATTGGATCACAATTGCCCTTTGGGGAGAAGATCACAGTAAATTAAAGCATTTGAAGCATTTTTTCCTTTTTCCCATTACCTCTTCTGTTCTATTTTTTTCCCGAATGGTGAGTTGCTCCTTCCTTTTTATTGTTCTTATTGCTAACCTAGTGAAAAGGTTATTTTTATTTCCTTCACCTTCCTTTGCAAGGCTATATCTCTTTTAACTTTAGCCTTTCTTACCTATTCTGTTCTTAGCTGATACGCTTTCTTGTCAATTTCATTATCTTCTATTGCACAGATGTATTCCTTTCAATTCTCAGCTCAGTTGAAATGATCTGTACATTCACTTTAATAGTGCGCACTTGTACATTTACTATCTTTAGTATATCTCCTATACTACTGTTGACTTAAGAATTTCTGTCCAACACTTACTACTATTCTAAGTTTGTTTTCTAATTTTTGATTATGCCTTTACAAAAATGATCCAGTTCCATTTCTTCAGAGTCACAACTCTCCAAGCTTCCCATTGCTTTCAATTAATTTTTCCTTTAATTAGGATAAGATTTAGGAATTCATGTCTTTTCTTCAGTCTTCTTTAAAATGAAACCATCAACAAGACCAAGTCTTTGGAGGAACTGGTGATCTTATCTGAACTGATTTTTTAACAGTTGTTTAGATGTTTTAAAAATATCCCATTATTACTATATTTCCTTCCTCAAAGTTCTCTAATCTGCTCCAGAAAAGCATCTAGAGTCTGGCCCCTTGGTGGATTGAAGGCTAAAACATATGTAGAACTGTTGTTTCGGGAATTGTGCATGTCTAGTCTAGTGAAAAGAAGAACCAGGAGTGACATGATAGGAGTATTCCAATATTTCAGGGGCTGCCATAAAGAAGAGGGAGTCAAGCTATTCTCCAAAGCCCCTGAGGGCAGGGCAAGAAGCAATGGGTGAAACTAATCAAAGAGAGAAGCAACTTAGAACTAAGAAGAAATTTCCTAACAGTTAGAACAATTAATCAGTGGAACAACTTGCCTCCAGAAGATGTGAATGCTCCAACACTGGAAGTTTTTAAGGATTGTGTTGTGAATGCATAATACCAATAAAGTTATCATTGAGCTTGAAGTCTAGTGCAGAGTTCTGGCCCTGCACTTCTGATTGGCTGTTAATGGCAGGATCAGATTGGCCCGTTCAGGAGCATCCGATTGGCCATTAACAGGCCATTCCCATTGGTTAACGGAGCTAGTGCTCCAGGTTCGCTATTGGTTAAGTAGTTAATGAGTTGCCTATATAAGTAAGGCTAGAGCAGCACTGGAGCTGAGCTGTCACAATATGTAAATAAAGAGTTTGAAGTTCACTGTTTCTACTGGCTCGTCTCCATCATTCGCACCCATGCTCCAAACTTAACACTGGCGATGAGGGTGGGATTGGATGACATCAGAGCCAACTAAGTACGTGACTGAAGCGCACAACAGCGAAACCATGTCCGGCGGTGCAATACCACCCACTCCATTCGATCCAGCTCAAGAGGACTGGGAGTCTTACATGGATCGTTTCCAAATGTTTTTGGAAACGAATAATCCAAAGGATGCCACGGCCGGAAAGAAACGGGCGGTATTCCTGACGCACTGTGGGCCAATGGTATTCAAGATGGCTAAGGCATTAGCGAAACCAGCTGAAGTGAAGGCCATGGATTGGGACATCCTCAAACCACTACTAAGGGCCCACTATGCACCAGCCGTTCCAACGCTCATAAGACGACACGAGTTCTATCAACAGAATCAGCGGAATGGAGAAAGTGTCGCCGATTTCGTTGCAGACCTCTGGAACGTGGGAGGCCTTTGCGAATTCATCGACCTGGAGGAGGCCTTGAGAGACAGAGTAGTCCTCGGGCTAGACACTCTAAACGTACAGAGCAAAATAATGGCAAAGGGTGACATCACCCTTAAGGACGCCATAGCTGAAGCTACGGCAGCGGAGGCAACCAAGAAGTCGGCTGCCCAACTATGCCGAAATCGCACTCACGTCCACCAACCAGCCGGCAAAATTTCACCTAGCGCAGAAGGGCAGTTCTCCATGGCTCACCATGAGGACCTCTCTTCATCGTCAGAAAGCGACGAAGAAGAGGTCCATCGCCTGCGGACCGATCGGGAATGACACCCGAAGTCCCAGCAACCGTGCGCGGGCTGCGGGGCCAATCATTTTTGCTCCAACTGCAAATTCCGCGATGCACTCTGCCACGAGTGCGGGAAATGAGGCCACATTGGACGGGTCTGTAGAAGCCTCCTCGGACTCAGCCAGACCTCGAAAGGAACCAATCTCCGCCAATCGACAGGGAATCGCCCTGTAAGTCGAGAACCAATAAACCATTCCTATGGAAACCGACCCGTGAATAGTCTAGCGAGATGAGAAGAGGCTCACCAAACACTCACTATTGGCCATGCCTCTTCATTTGACGCTCAGAAAATTCGGGTCAATGTGAACATTGAAAATCGGTCCTGCCAGATGGAAGTAGACTTGGGATCGTCTCTTTTGATGGTCTCATGGAAGACCCTCAAGCAACTCATCCCCACTATCCGGCACCAAGACCTTCAATTTCAACAGCTCATGCTAAAAGACTACCAGGGGAACCGAATTCCAGTTGCAGAATCCAGTCGAGTCCGGGTTACATTCAAGAACCGCACGACGTACTTACCCCTGATGGTGATCAATAAGGACCGGCCTAGCCTGTTGGGCCTTCAGTGGTTCGCACCACTCGGCATCGAAGTGGCAGGCATTAACCGAATCGGCGGCAGTGACTGGGAGGAAGACCTTGCCCATGAATTCAAGGACGTCTTCGAGGAAAAGCTAGGTGACTAAAAGGGGATCTCAATATCCTTTAGCCTTAATCCAAAGATAGCTCCCATCCGCCTTAAGCCTCGTCGAGTTCTGTTCGCTCTAAAACTGAAAATCGACGAGCAGCTTGATAAGTTGATTGCCCAGGGAGTTTTAAAGCCAACGGATCACTCCCCTTGGGAAACGCCAATTGTGACACCCATTAAGCCGGACGGCTCCATTAGAATTTGTGAGGACTACCAAGCCACCCTAAACCACGCCCTGCAACAGAACCCATATCCGGTGCCGGTGGTACAGCACCTCCTCCATTCCCTGGGGGGCGGAAAAGTCTTCGCTAAACTAGACTTAGCTCAGGCTTACCAGCAATTGCCGGTTGACGAAACAATAGTACAGGCACAGACTATCGTAACACACCGAGGTGCCTTTAAGTGTACGCGGCTTCAATTCAGAGTCAGTGTAGCCCCAGGGATCTTTCAGAGCCTAATGGAGAGACTATTGCAAGGGATCAAGGGCGTTGTCCCCTATTTTGACAATGTGCTTATTGCTGCCCCCACTCAAAAAATTTTGCGAGAGCGTTTAAGATTGGTACTACGAAAATTTCAGGAAGCAGGCCTGAAAGTCAAAAAAAAAAAAAAATGCAAAATGTGTACCGATCGTGTTGAATTCTTAGGGTACCTAATTGACAGTCAGGGTATTCACCTGACTGATAGTAAATTAAGAGCAATAAAGAACACTCCCAGACCCCAGAACAAGACTGACCTCCAGGCGTTCTTAGGCCTCATCAACTTCTATTATGTTTTCTTGCCGCACAAGGCGACTGTCGCTGAACTGTTACATTGTCTTTTAGATAAAAAAGCAAGCTGGGTATGGAGTCACAAAGAAGAGCAGGCGTTCCGTAATGTAAAAAAACTACTGACTTCGGACGCCGTGCTGATGCAGTACAATGAGACTTTGCCAATAAACGTAACCTGTGATGCATCGCCTTTTGGAGTGGGCGCCATTTTGAGCCATGTGTTACTTAATGGTAACGAAGCCCCTGTTGCTTACTTCTCAAAGATGCTCTCGAAAACCAAGCGAAATTACAGCCAAATCGATAAAGAGCCCTGGCGATTGCATCAGCAGTTAAAAGATATCATGAGTACATGTATGGCCGGGTTTTCACCATTGTAACTGACCACAAACCATTGCTGGGGATCATCGTTGGGGACAAGCCAACTCCCTACATACTTTCTCCCAGAATGACCTGCTGGTCAGAATTCTTGGCTGCCTACAATTATCGGCTACAATATCGTCCCGGTAAAGCCATTCCCCACGCCGACGTGCTGAGCCGTACACCGCTCCCTGAAACTATCAATGATCCTGCACCAACTATGACAGCATTACAGATCGAGACACTCCACATGCCGCCATTGACTGCCCGTGACATCACAAGAGAAACAAAACATCTTAGCGCGAGTCCTCATGTGGGTGGAACGCGGATGGCCATTGGACCAAGTACCAGACGACTTCGCACCATTCAAAAGTCATCAAACAGAGTTGTTCTCGCAGAAGGGCTGTGTCATCTGGGGCGATAGAGTCATTATCCCAGAACGACTCCAACAGACACTGTTAAGAAACTTGCATGATGGCCACCCTGGCATCGTGCGCATGAAGGGTCTAGCACGAAGCTACGCATGGTGGCCAGGCATCGATAGACAAATTGAATCATGGGTTAAAACTTGCAAGAGATGCCAAGAAGTAAGCAACGCTCCACCAAAGGCAACCCCAACCAAATAGGAGACGCCGCAGGGACCCTGGTCCCGCATCCATCTGGACTTTGCTGGGCTGACCAAAGGCCACACGTTTCTGCTAACCGTCGACGCCTACTCGAATTGGCTAGAGATTCACCGAATGAGCAGCACAACCACTGACGCTGTCATCAAAAGACTGGAAAGACTTTTTGCAACCCATGGATTACCAGACGTTCTGGTATCCGACAACGGGCCCCAATTTACCACGCTACCTTTTGAGCAGTACTTGGCTGACCGTGGTATTCGACATGCACTCACTTCGCCTATGCACCCTGCTGCCAACGGTAGGGCTGAGTGCATGGTTCAATTCATCAAAAAGACTCTCCAAAAGATCGATTACGACAACATCGACGAAAAAATCAACTGGATCCTTTTCCTGCAGCAGATCACACCTCACAGCATCACCAACAAAACTCCCGCCGAACTGCTAATGGGACGAAAGCTCCGCTCCCACCTCAATCGGTTACACCCAGCCTACGAACCTGAAAAGCCACTCGGATCCAGCAGCCGATGCCGTACCTTCCAGGTAGGCAATCTAGTATTCGCTAAAAACTTATCGGGCGATACGCTGTGGGTAGAAACGACCGTAATCCGTGTAACTGGCCTAAGATCATACCTCGTTCAGTGCCCTGACAATAGACTTTGGAAGCGCCACATAGATCAGCTACGATCGCGGCTACCACCTAGCAATTCCGAACTCCCTTTTGACCAAACTGAGGGTGGGGGGGGGATATAGAGAGGAAAGCGAATTACTATTAAAAGGAAACCTTTTCGAAGAGACTGATAATGGAACGGAAACGCAGGAACAGGAACCAGGGACCGGAGTGAATGCACCTCAGGAAATGGCTAGTGATATTGATGACAACGAGAACGCAAACTCGGAACCAGAGGCACCCTCACCGCTAAACAACGATCTACCTCAGCAAGAGTGCAGCCAACTGCCAGGCACCTTGCGAAAATCGAAAAGACTAATTAGACAACCGTCCTACCTTAAGGACTATGTAACCGCACCCCGTGGGCAGAAGCCAGGGGAAAGGGGTGTTGTGAATGCATAATACCAATAAAGTTATCATTGAGCTTGAAGTCTAGTGCAGGGTTCTGGCCCTGCACTTCTGATTGGCTGTTCATGGCAGGATCGGATTGGCCCATTCAGGAGCCTCTGATTGGCCATTAACAGACCATTCCCATTGGTTAACGGAGCTAGCGCTCCAGGTTCACTATTGGTTAAATAGTTAATGAGTTGCCTATATAAGTAAGGCTAGAGCAGCCCTTGAGCTGAGCTGTCACAAGATGTAAATAAAGAGTTTGAAGTTCACTGTTTCTACCGGCTCGTCTCCATCATTCACACCCATGCTCCAAACTTAACAGATTGAATAACCATTTGTCTGAAATAGTGTAAGGTTTCCTGTCTAAGCAGCAGGGTTGGACAAGAAGACCTCCAAGGTCCCTTCCAACTCTATTAATCTCTTGTTCTGCTTATTTTCCATAGAATGTCCCAGTAGAATATCACTGTTTTCCCCCTGTCCTATCAATTTTACCCAAATGCTTTTGATTGGACCAGTGGTGGGATTCAAATTTTTTTACTCGCGGTTCTGTAGGAGTGGCTTCGTGGGCGTGGCAGGGGAAGGATAGTGTAAAATCTCCAGTCAGAGGTGGGATTTGTCAGTTCTCCAAACTACTCAAAATTTCCACTACCGGTTCTCTAGAACTGGTCAGAAGTTGCTGAATACCACCTCCCGATTGGGTGTTCATGGTCATAGGCCTGGATTTCTATAGATATACACACTTCTTTCACAAAGACATTCATTCTCCTCTTTCAACTGTCATATTTGTTTTGAATAAGTTACTCTTATTAATTCTCTCATTCCATTCATGTGGTTTATCCCAACAGACTTCAGTAATATCCAGTAAATCATGTTCACCATCCCACTTTAAGATGTATAATTCTTTCGGTTTGTTCTCCATACTTTTGTACACAAATTTCAGTTTACATTCTTAAAACCAGAAGCTACTGTTCTACTGTTCTTTTTGAATTAGGCTGATACGAAATAAAAGCCAAATGTGGATTTTGTACACGTTTATTTTCATTTCACCCTTCATTTTACAGGATGATATTCCAACCATTTCAAGCTCAAAGTCATTTCACATTTAAAACTCATTCAAATTATTCTGAAAGTGCTTCACATTTAAAGTTACTAATTTAAGCATTCATACTGAAGTACTGAAGTCCAAAGGAGACTGAGAAAAGTCACCCCTGCAAAAAAAAATCCATGTTATTAATGTTCAGCAAAAACCAGACATATTTATATCACTGTCTAAAGCCAGCAGTATTAAGTCTTTATTTTGCAAGGCCACTATTTCAGTTTTTAGTAATTTAGGCTAATGACAGTACAGTATAAGAGATGTTATTAATGCTTAACTCTAATATTGCTTCAGGAAATTTGAATGATCAAATATCAACTATTCTCTGTTTATTTTACATTTTCAATATAGACCATCAAAACTTCCCGTTTTTAAAAATTAGCTGGTTTGTTATATATTGAATGTCATTTCAAAGAACTATAAAGAGGATATTTAAAAAGTTCAATTACAGTACATGTTACTTTTTGTCTACCTTATTTGATTTTATCGTGCTGATTTGTCAATCTAATATATAAACAGGGGTTGTTTTGTTTATACTGACTATAATAAGCAGTGTTCTCCTGCGGTATCTTCTTGAGAATTTCCCATGTATCATCAAAAAATCCTGCCTCTAACTGAGTTTCCAACGTTTCTTATAATTAGCACCTTTATTGCTTGATATCTTTCTTCTGTCTTTTGTTTCATCACATTTAAATAGAGAAGGAGCACTGTAGCAAATCATTCTTTTTTTAATCAAATAACTATTGTTTTCATCATAAATATAACCATTGTTGATAGTGGTAATACTTGGTAATGCTAAGTAATAGTTGTTTAATACCCAAAACTAACTGAGATGTGTAAAAACTGGGAGGGAGAAATGGGATCCAGATGCATGTAAAACCTGACTCTGGATATTATCTGTCTATCTTAGGAAAGCTAACATGTTTGTTACCTAGTTTTTATTACTAAAGAGGGGAAACTGCTAGCCACGATGGCATCAATTACACGCAGTGTCAGAAGCAAGATGTGTCTCAGTACCATTTCCTGGGGAAACTGCAGAAATAAAATGTTGCACTATATATCATCTTTCTTGTGACCTATCATGACTTTTATCAAGTTGTCTCCGAAGAAATCAGTTTCTTTTCCCACAAACTGCATACTTGTTTGAGGGTTTCAATTACTGTCCTTGTTATTTATTTATTTTTTAAATATCTGATCATATTCAAAATCATCCTCAAATATATTGTAATTCTGGTGCTCTTTAACGTACATGTGATCTTCTGCTCTTTTGCATACTTTCAGGAACATGGTATTCCAACTGACATTGGCTATGCTGTGGCTCCACATCATTCTGGAGTCTACCCAGTTCATGTTCAGCTTTATGAAGCTTGGAAGAAAGTGTGGGGTATTAAAGTGACCAGCACTGAAGAATATCCTCATCTGAAACCTGCGCGGTACAGGAGGGGCTTCATCCACAATGGCATCATGGTACATTGCATTCCCATTCTTTCATAATTATTCCTGTGGGGGGGGAAAAAATAACGACAGCAGATTTATTTGTTTGTTTTTGTTGATAACATTTATATAGCTGCCCATCGTATATATGTTCTGACCGAGACCATAATTACGCCCACGCTTATTTTAAAAACAAGTCTTGTTTTATTACAACGCTGGGAATTATTTTCATTCCCACCCGGTAATGAATCTCAAATAGTCCCTTGAGATAAGCACCCACCTTTCTTTTCTGTGAAGTGCTGCCAATAACAGAAGTGTCAAATGAACTAGAAAAAAAAAAATCCAACCAAAGTACAAAGAGTTTCAAGAATGAATCTGAACCAAATGCTTCCTGACTCTTATAAGATAGCAATATTTAAGGGAGGGGACTATCTGATCTGATAGGACAGATGGATATTAGGGAAAGCCGGCAAGCAGTGTGGACCTGGGCCACACTGCTTGCAATTCTGATTTTTTTAAAAAAAAATTGAACAGTCTCTGTTGGCTGTTACAACTGGGCTTGATTTTACAAGAATTTAAAGAAAGCCTAAAGGATTGTTAGAACATATATCCTGCTGGCATATTTGTTTAAGGTGCATACTTTTCTTCATGTAGTAGATAACAAGTATTGGCAAATTTAGTAATTCATTTTGTATCATATCTAAAATACAATTAGAACTTTAGAAAAATGAATTAGCAGATTATACATACAAACATACATACATATACATTCACATTCACACGCACATACACAGAGAGAGAGAGAGAGAGAGGAGAGGAGTTTCTGTTTCTGTTTCATAGCACCAAGCAGCTTTAGTATAGAATAGTTGAGCTAAGCCACACCCAGGCTTCTTTCTGTCTTCTCCTTACACAGCAAATATGGTTTCAGTTTCTAAACAGCCCTCAACTCTCTCACACACTGACAGGACACTAGCCAGATTAATACTGATGGGTGCTAGTAGGCAGAGACAGAATTTGTTTCCCTTATTTTCATCCCATATATATATATGGGTGTGCTTGTGCGTGTGCGTGTGCGTATATATATATATATATATGTTTTCTTAAGTTTTCACGGGTACTTACATGTATGGCATTCAGCTTTGTTCGGGTATTTTCCCACGCCATTGTAGTTGTGCTTTTAAAGTTGTACCAACGTTTTGGCAGAATCTCATCTGACTCACAGACGAACACAATACAGAAGCCTGATGATGGCAGATGAGATTCTGCTGAAATGTTGCTACAACTTTAAAAGCACAACTACAATGACGTGGGAAAATACCTGGACAAAGCTGAATGCCATACATGTAAGTACCAGGGAAAACTTGAGAAAACATATACATATACATATGCATATGCATATGTAAGTTGTTTGTATATGTATACGTATATGCATATACAAACAACCTATTGTTCCACATTGGTATAGAATTACAACGTGCTTTATTTTTCAACCAACTTAGAAAGCATGCACATTTCTTCCACCCAGCTGCTATTCAGAAGTAGAAGTAATATTTCCAGCTAAGGTAAAGAGAGGGCAGCTGTTTATGCGATCTCCTGAATGTCATGGGAAAAGGTCAGAGCATTTGGGTTGAGGTCATATCCTCATAGGATTAAGTTGGTCCGTCAGTTAGATAAAAAAAAAAAAAGAGGGAACAGATTGGAACACAAGAACAGATGAACATTATCTCCTAATGAAATGTCAAGGGAATTTTAGGCAAACGAGACTCAGAAACCATTATTAGAGTCCATCACGATTCAATCAGTAAAAAAAAGTTGCTCAAGTCTGTATTAAATCTTGTGATTCCAACATTATTTCAAGAAAAGTTTGAGTATGCCAAAAAAAAAGCTACACTACAATAGTGCTTCCAGAAATATTTTGTGTGAATAAATATTTTGAATGAAGACAGTTTCAAGTCTTTGTGCAAACAGTTTCATCTAACTATGGTCAGTAACAGAAATGTTGAGGCCATTTTTTAAAAAATAACCATATATTTGGGGATATTTGCTTAGAGAATGCTCAGAGAATTCAATTTTTAGTATTATAAGCAGGCACAGAGCGTTTTGAGTTCACACATACCATAGTAATATTTTGTTGCTACATGAATATGGGCAAAGATTATGATAAACAGACATTTGTCTAAAAAGACGTATTTGAATAAATGGATTGAGGAGGTAGAGTTATTAATCAATACAATTCTACAGAGGGTCAGTATTAGGAACTCCCCTCATGTAGCTTCTTCCAAGTTCCAAGACCCATCTTTGATAAGTCTTCTATACTGTACATCTTTATCCCTGCTTTCCCTGTAACCCATTCTGTATGAAAATGCAAGTAATGACAAGATTGGGGAAATAAAAATAGCATTTTTTTTACAAGCTTTGAATTAACTTTTTGTGATGAAAAGCACCTGTATGTGAGGAAAGAAAGACTGCATGACATACTTGGAATTGTGAAGGAACCTCTAGACTAGGCTGGCATTGCTTGGAATAAAACATGACAGTATCCTTATGAGCTTTCCAGTGGCAAACTACTGTGATAATCCAAATTCTGGACTAGATGGATCTCTCATCTGTCCCACATCTTTGTTTTAGATTCTCACATTTTGTGTTTCTTGGTACTGCATGTGTGCATGTAGGCATCACGTTTAAAGCTTGTTTTCCCTCTGTGAAAGATAAAAAGAAGACATATATTTCTCATCCGTAATTTTACAAATACTTATGTTTAAAAATAACTTCAAAAATATTCTTGAATTTGGTTAAACTTTGTCAACTTTTTATTTCTTGATTGATTTTAAAATTGGCCAGTTAACTTAAATTATCATTCCGTTTCTATAAATCATATATTACTGTATGCATGTTTAAAGCAAGAACTATTCCAATCAGCAGATAAAAGGAGTTTCAAGATGACACCTGTTTAATGGGAAGGAGGGCCTGATTGCATGATTATGATCATATGTGACAACACGGCCCCCAACTGACGTTCAAGATGGTATATTCTATGACAGGAAAAAATTCAGTCAGAGATTGAAAATGGCAGAGGTTTAGCTATCAGAATGTTACAGCTGAGGGAATCACTTACCAATCCATCATACACCAGTACATGCATGCATCTATAAGTAGATATCCATACCAAAAGCTTGCTTGTTCTTGTTGGTTTATCTTAGGTACTCCCTCGGCAGACATGTGGACTTTTCACCCATACAATTTTTTACAAAGAATATCCTGGTGGCCCTCAAGAACTAGACAAAAGTATCCAAGGAGGTGAACTGTTTCTTACCATCCTTCTTAACCCTGTAGGTATTTTTTTGTGTGTTTGAAGAGTAATAACAAGACTTGCTGTATTATGATAGTTAATAAATGCTATAGTAACATAATGCACGGGAATATTTAGAAAGCAGCAATGATTTTTTTCCAAATAAAATTTTGCCTGGGACTAATATCCAATATTCTTTAAAGAAAAGATTAAATGATAATGAAGATTAAAATGTAACATTTACATTACATAATATTTGAAGTTTTCCAAAAATATGCAACTATCTTATGAAATCGGGTATAACATATCTTCAAAGTTGTAGATAAAGAATAAACGTTTCTTGTGTAATGCCACCTAATGGTAGGATATTCAAGCAAGATTATTTTGATCTGTGGTTGGTTGTTTTCAGTTCTCTTATACTACAAATATTTCAAATTGATGTGTAATCCTGAAATTATTCTATTCATCTTTAAAAGCAGCAAATAACAATAATAACTCAAAAGAAAGTGAAGGTAGTACCAATGTACCAAAGATAGTAGCAATGACCTCAAAACAATTGGAGCATACCTTCAACACCATAAACATGGACAAAATCACCATCAGTCAATTGCAAAAGTCAGAAATAAATTAGCTATTAGATCTAAGTTGAATAATACAGATAACTTTGTCCTATATACCAAGGCTCTCTAACCTAACCCATTCTTCTCCATTATAGATAACTCTTAATATCCTACTCTTTCTGTTTGGAGTGAATGCAATTAATAAGTGTAAAATATATGTGTGTGTGTGTGTGTTTGTGATTTCTGAGGTTTTCACGGGTATTTGTATGTGGATCTTTGGTTATTCGGGTTTTCTCCCACGTAGAATTGGAAGTATCGAGGCAACGTTTTGCCTAGCAGTTAAAAGGAAGCAGCAGCTGCAAGCTCACATTACTCTGAGAAGCACAAGGCTGAAGACACAAGCCTGAAGATGATGAATGAGACTTCATCAAAACGTCGCCTAGATACTTCCAATTCTACACGGGAGAAAATCTGAATAACCAAAGATCCATATATATATATATATATATATATATATATATATATATATATATATGTGTGTGTGTGTGTGTGTGTGTGTGTGTGTGTGTGTGTGTTTTCTTAAGTTTTCACGGGTACTTACATGTCTGGCATTCAGCTTTGTTCGGGTATTTTCCCATGTCATAATAGTGGTGCTTTTAAAGTTGTAGCAACGTTTCAGCAGAATCTCATCTGCCATCATCAGGCTTCTGTATGGTGTTTGTCTGTGAGTCAGACTTTTAAAAGAAAGAAAGACTTTTAAAAGAAATATATATATATATATATATATATATATATATATATATATATATATATATATATATATATATATATGGATCTTTGGTTATTCAGGTTTTCTCCCACGTAAGATTGGAAGTATCTAGGCAATGTTTCGATGAAGTCTCATTCATCATCTTCAGGCTTCGTCTTCAAGCCTGAAGATGATGATGAGACTTCATCGAAACGTTGCCTAGATACTTCCAATCTTACGCGGGAGAAAACCTGAATAACCAAAGATCCACATACAAATACCCGCGAGAACCTCAGAATATATATATATATAATGTTTCTCATATAATAAGGCTGGGTCTTTTTTTTTTTTTTTGAGTCCTGAAAAATGGCTAGGCTGTCTTTTGAGGGGTGACTTAATCCCCCCCCATCTTTGGGCGGGTGGGCGGCGACAGCTTGGATGTTGACCTCGGCATTGGTGGGGCACTTTGTATCGGGGTCAACACAGGCAGCACCATATCCGGGTGTGCAACAACAGTACTTCCTAATGACAAGCCCCCCCCCATCATTCCCCCCCCATTTTGCATGTTTTAATATAGGCCTTAATTTGTGGGAAGGGGCTTAATTTCATTTCATGCCTATAAAACATGCTGGGACTTCCTATTGGGAGAGGCCGTATTGTTGGAGAAATAGGGTATATATGTGTGTGTGTGTGTGTGTGTGTTTTTATATATAAAACAAATTTATATAAATACTATTCACTATACTGCTCTAATTCATGCAGACCATGAAAAACATCCTAATTTCATTCATGAGCATGTACTGCTTCATTTATATTTTGGTCATCTTGGCCAAACAAATGGGTTTTCAACAGTTACAGTTACCACTATAAAGTGAAAATATTAATCCAGAATATATATGGAGTGAAAAAGACAGACTTAGAGGAAAACTGCATTTCAGATATTCTGCAAAAATAAGCTGGTTTCCACTTTCCAGTAAAATAGTAAAAATTTAATACATAAAATTGTAAGTTTCCATCATTTTTGTGCTATAGAAATTCAGTTTTAATTATACAGAGTGATATATTTATTTCTTGACCAGTGTTAGAGAGTTATTGTCCTGAAAAAGTTGAGATCTGTTTACACAAGTAACACTAAATATCTTGTCAACACTCTATTAAGTTTTTCACAAAACACAGACATATCTTTGAAATTATTTATTATTATCTTATCTCATTCCCTTATCCTTAGAATAAGGATATTCCTTATCCTTATCCTTATCTCATGGAATTTAAGATTGAATTTCATATTGTTTTTATTAATAATGATTGATGATTTTCTAGAGCATTCTGAATAATTGTAGATGTATTTAGTGTCAATTGTATAATAAATAACTATCATTTGTTGTAATCTATCTCATACTCATGAGCAGTCATGCATTGTCACATATAAATCTAAACTTGCTTTTCTTCAACATATCATTTCATTCAACAACCAATTCTTCATTTTTTGCCATTTTCTACATGTATTTGGATTATCAATATTCAATTTATCCCAGATATTATAAAAAGCCAGGATTTTTCATGGATTAGCAATAGCAATAACACTAATAATAGACTTAGCAATAGCATATTAGCAATAGAAATATTAGCAATATTGGCAATAGCAATAATTGACTTATATACCGCTTTATAGTGCTTTACAGCACTCTCTGAGTTGTTTACAAATGTCAGCATATCGCCCCCAACAATTTGGGTCCTCATTTTACTGACCTCAGAAGGATGGAAGGCTGAGTCAATCTTGAGTGAGTCAGGATTGAACTCTAGACTGTGCACAGAGTTAGCCTGCAATACTGCATTCTAACCATTGCATCATCACAGCTCATTAACAAGTAATCTGAACTTTGCAGAGTAGTTGTCCAGGTATTGTCTTACTGCATATTCTCAGCCAGTCCTTATTGAAGATTTGTCTTTAGATGAATCCAAACTCCAGCTCCTTCTTAGGACAATGATGGTTTATTCAATATAGCATCAAACAACAAATACTCTAATCAGGCAAGAATGGATAAAAGCTAGGTGAGGTTAGAGTTGGGTTTGAGTTTGCTCCCTTTCCTTTTTATCATGAGAAACACCCCACCACATCCAGGCCTATACCAGTTCTAATTCTGGCCATGCCTAACCCATTATCCCAAAATACTATTAACCCTATAACATGTCTACATCCCTACCCTATTCCGACCTTCACTAACTGATCCCCACCTGGTTCCACCCTCACCATGTTTTAACCTAAGTCCTAATTACCACCTATATGTGCCCCAACCCCCTTTAACAATATGCACCACATCAATTAAGAGCCAGTTCCAGCAGCCCTGTAGTTGTTGCAGAATCCATGCTGCAACCCCGCAGTTGTTGCAGAATCCATCCTCAGGTCTGCTGAGTCATTCCAAAGCCATCGGCCAGCACACAAGCAGAAATACCGACAAGCACAAATACTTATCCAGCAGCAGCAGAGATAAGGTGACATGGTCAGCTGACTTGATGCGAGGCATATTCGGAGCTGACAGGCTCTGGGTGAACTCAGAGCCCGACACATAGTACATATTTAAAGACCATTAACAAATGTCAACATTTTCTTATTTTGTCTTTTTAATTTAATTTTTAATGTAATTTTTCATTTCTGTCATGATTTGTGTGTGTGTGTGTGTGTGTTTGCTGTATGTGTCAAGTAAGTTGCAGATTTTTTTATTAGAAGATGGCCCAATTTTTAGCTTTCTAGACAAGAAGTATCCTATCAGAAAGACAAAATTATACCTCTGAGAAACAAGTGGGTCATAATTTTATAAGCTTCCTAAATATGGGTTGTGAGATTTATTTTTAAACAGTTGTGTAATGAAATAATTACTTCTGTATCAGGAGTGAAATAAAACTTGACTTCAAAGAGTTTAGAAAGGTTTAAATATATGGAATGCTTATATTTAAGCATTATTAAATGTATAGTATAATTTCAGGGTAAAGAAAACTTTAATGATGCTTTTATTATTAATAAAATGTGTCTCCAAACTTGCTTGTCACTACCTCTACAGTGTGATTCAAAAATGTTCTATTCCTGCCTTTGCTTCACTTTAATCCTTTCCTACATATTTCCACTTCTGCTTAAGCTTCTTACAATTTCCCTGAATGACCACTTGCTAAAATTTATGATGTTTTAAACTCGGAAACTCAATATTCTTCTTATTTTGTGTCACAACTTACTAAAAATATTGATGGATAACAATTTCAAGCAGTGAATTCCATGCATATCTAAACATAAAATTTCAAGCACTATGCTCTTAAATGGCAAACTTATTTATATTCTGCCCTTCCTCCCAGGAGATGAATCAGCTATGTCCCATCAAATACTCAGGAAGCCAAAGCTCACCAATATTTCTATGTTTTTAAGCTGCCCTTTGGGCCTTGCAATATTGCTCCATAGGTTCACACAAAGAGGAACAGACACAAGTTTTTACCTGATTCCCAAAAGTGCCATCTCTTTTAAAGTCAAACAAAATGCTCACTGTTTTCCTTCTAGGATAAATATGGTAAATTGGACAGCAACATGGTGCTTGCTTCATCCTCTCCTCAGTTCAATATATCATGACCAGACCAGTCTCCATAAATTTTAATGCATCTATATCCTATCCATACTTCATTTTGGTATTTCTCTGGATTCTTCTTTAGTTTATTATGACAGCCATTTTGTGCAATGAACATTTTTCAGGTAACTAGACATATTCAGACAAACATGCTTACATAGCATCCTTTAAAATTGGACAACAGGGGAAGTGAAATTAAAATATCCATATATTTGGCATTAAAAATTAATATGTTAACATTTCTATGTTTTGATTATACCAGAATAACTACAATAACAGAAGTGGATTCCAGAAGACATAGCAATCTAATGGCAATTTAATTTTCTCTATAATAAATCAGGTATTGGACAAGGGTCATAGCTTGGAGTTGGCAGCACAGCATCTTGACTCTCTCTCTGTGTCTCGTGTGTGTCTGTGTGTCTGTGTGTGTGTGTTTATACACACACACATATACATATACATACACACACACAGACACACACACACATATATATATATAAAATAAAGCATAAATCTATTGAGACTGGTTTTCCATAACAGCAATAGATTTATATTTATATTATTATCTTAAGGCAAGATTCTTATTAATGCAAGAATCTTGCTGAACTAGTTTAGGCCCCAAGTGGACTCGCAAAAATCTGAGTTTGTTTTAAATTTTATTGTAGGTTTGTAAGATTTACTGTGCAACTTTTTTTGTTTTTATTCATGGGAAGCTGCCTAGGGTGAAATTTTGGGGATAATACAGGAAATTATTGATCACATGGGCAAAGTTAATGCTAAGAAACATCTACATCAAATGAGAGTAGTCTGTGCTATGGTTTCTGCTTGGATTAGCATCACATTACAATACAATGATCCAGGACTTCTCATATTAATTTTATATGAAAGGATAAGTCCAAAGATAATTTAACGGAAAGTTATTTAAATTAAAAGTATTTAAATTAAATTAATCTTTTTGCTACAAAAAGAAAGATATCTGCAGTCTGAACAGCAACTATCAAAAAGTTTGCCATTGCTTATTTTTTTCTAAATCACAGTTCTGTGGGATCTTTGATGTTGTCTAAGCTTGTTTTCTTGCAAATATTTCATTGTTAGCACTGATGATATTGGCTGATGGGGTAATGAAGTATGTGCAAGAAAACAGCCAAGTTCAGAGAATGTCAAGGATCCCACAATTCAACCCTAAGCTACAAATGTTCACTTCTATTGATATCAAAGTTATGCATCAGTTATTTATCTTCTGGCAACCTGAAATAAATATCAGCTAAAAGTTGTGCCAAATCTAATCTTAAATTTTTATATATATACTTCCAAAATGCACTAAGCAGTGGAGAATTAATCTGGATCAGGAATGATATACTCAGTAAACTCTGTTCTTTTTTTTAATTTATAAGCAATCTGAGTCCGAAATGCTCTGGAGAACTTTCACCTAAGAACAAATTTAGATATTAAATGGATGGATAGATAGATAGATAGATAGATAGATAGATAGATAGATAGATAGACAGACAGACAGACAGACAGACAGACAGACAGACAGACAGACACATATATCTGCATATATATATATACACAAATCTCTGGAGGCATTTATTCCAGAGGAATTGAAATAGAGTATGTAAGCTTCCTGGGTCATACAAGATTACATTCTTTAGATTAGATTAGATTAGATTAGATTAGATTAGATTAGATTAGATTAGATTAGATTAGATTAGATTAGATTAGATTAGATTAGATTCAACTTTATTGTCATTGCCATGGATACAGGCAACAAAATGCAGTTAGCATCCAACCAGAAGTGCAAAACAACAGTAAAATATAAATATATGTATACAAATATGCAAGGCATCTATGAATATGTCAATGGAAAACACAACAAAATGTATGTACCTGAGTACACAAAGATAAGTGTGACTACACATATATAAATGATAGGCTGCAGATATGCCTACTGTGCTCAACCATACCAGTTAAAAAATACACAACTGGAAATAGATAGCTCTTCTGATAGACAGGTGCTATGATTCATATGTTTTTAAAGATGATAACAAGCACTTCAAACTGCATCCAGAAGCCAACTGGTAAGCAATGCAGCTTACAAAGTGGCAGGATGACACGCATATAATGCCACCTCACCCCACCCCCCATGTCTTCCCATTCCACCACATTCAGAACCAGCCTTACAAACTGCAGGTTACACTTTGTAGTAATCCACTGAGAATCAACAACGGAATACTGAAGATGTTGGGAAGGGAGAGGGGGAAATAAGCACAGCCACTCAGTGTTGTAAGGATTGAACCTTAGTCTGTTCCCTCCTGTCATGCCCCCATTTGAGTCTGAAACAAAGGACAGAGAGCGATGGGCCAATTCCATTGGCCTTGGAAGAAATTGGGGAAGGGCAAAGTCAGCCCAGGCAATGCTTTTCAGAATTAGTTAGGCCTGCAGGCAGGCAGGTACAGACCTCAGGCAAGGGGCAAGAACCATCCCCTACTGATGCAAGGGCTCGGAGAGGTGCAGGGAAGACAGGATCAGCTCAGACAGAGCAGGCTACTCATGAGGAAAATGCCCAGCTTCACTGGGCATACCTGAGGAATGAGACTTAAGGAGATGCTGTGGGGAGGGGCATTTGTTGAGAGCAAACACTTGAGTTCCACAAGTGTTGTATGCTGATGTTTGAATGCGTCAAGAATCCTTGCACGGGTGGCATTCTGGATGGATTATCTGGGTATTTTGCTCCCTGAATTTCTTGCTTTGCTCTTGCCTTACCAAATACATTTGGGATTTATTGCCAAGGCAGACAGTGCTGGGTTGGACTAATTGCAACCAGAGGCTGCTTGAGGGGATTTATGATCACCCTGCCACAGGGACTTGTCAGCAATGTGGGAGCATTTGGGGGAAATTTGGAGCGCAAAAGGGCCAATTTGAACTGCCAGCTGTTCATGTTATCTCTGTGCAGTGCCCTGGGTCATCACATCTCCAGCACAGCTCCAGGTACTGGGTCATTGGGTCTATATCAGGCTCTTCTCTTCATCTCATATTACCTGTTCATTTTTAAGTTTCATTATTAGTGTTTCCAGTGAGGAGGTGTCAGGGTTCCAAGTAATGTGCCCATAGCAATTTCCTCAAACAATAAGTTTATTAGATATGTCATATTGGCACAGGCTGGTGAAAACAGACTCCAAATATTCATGTGATTTTCACCTAATTAAAAGCAAAAGTTTGTCACTTTCTCAAAACAATCAGCCACATAGTCCAATGAAGAGATTGTCCAGTTGCTAAGTGACCCAGTTCCCTCCCTCAGAGCACCTGCAGAAATGCCCTTGGTTCCCAAGAGAACGTATTTTGTTTTAACTACAAAACCTCAACTCCCTCTATTCCCTCCTCCCTATCCCTCTTCTCCAGTGTGTCAAGCAATAAAGTCTCAAAATGGCCTAAGTCAGGACAGCTTCAGGGTTGACCGCAGGATGGTTTTATTTCATGTAAGAAATTATTTGTTGTTTTTCTGTTGGTCCAAAATATTATCAACAATTGTCTCAAGTATCATAATTGAAAGAAAAAAAATCAATTTTATTCACTTAGCATTGTTGTTTGCCCAGCCTTCGTATCTGTTTGTTATAAATGGAAAAAAATTAGCTTTCACAATGTGTGCCTTTATTATCACTTTGATGTTTCTGCACTTTAATATATTTTATAGGTTTGTCAGTCCTGCCTGCAGTCACCATTCTGTGAGTTTTTGAGCCTAGAAAGATAAAAGTCTTGGCATTACAACATCTTCTCCCGTGTTTTATTTTGAGTTGGCCCCTGCTTCTGTGTGTAGGGGGGGTGGGTTGTTTGTTTGTTTCTGTTCTCTTTTTGGTTTATTTAATAAACATATATGGCCTTTTGCACTCTAATGTTTTAGTACAGTACACTGCTTACCAAACTTCAATTTAATATTGGCCAGTTAATCAGATTCTCTGTATGGTATGTCAGTCTTAGCTGATCATAGAATGTTGTTAAAGTGCAGTATTTACAATAATAAACTTTTCTGCAGAGACATTTTTTTTGCCTTGAAAAGATTTAATCACAATGTTTGTATGCCTAATTAAGATAGGGCAGGCAGACATTTAGGGAGGAGTGCATTATAAACACATAAAAAAGAAGTGGTAGTTATCATAAATGCTTTTGTGATATTAATGTCATCATTTTGGACAAAATTGTTAGATTCTGTTGATACTTTGGAGGGCAGGGCAGGGCTTTGACTGACTGAAGACTCATTGCTGGTGAAAAAGTAAGGATCTTTTTAATAAGGGACAAAGCAACTTCCAGTGGCTAGAGGGCTGCTATAAATTTTGTCCATTTCTTAATGACTGCATCTCAACTATAGGAAGAAGCAGGGAATTTATGCAGGAGGCAGATTTGCGGGTTTTAAAGGAACTAAACTAATGGTTTCAGATCTGCAAAGTTGAAGCATATGTTTTGCCTTTAAAACTTAAAAATTCCAACACATTTTAAAAATTCACTGTTTGGATTCCAGCCATTCTGGGAGGTCTGACTGTTATGGGCAGCCACATTTTATAGTAGTTGCAGTTTGCAAATATTCAAGGGCAGTTCTGTGACATTACAACAGTCTATATGCCAGCACTTTGCCAGCATTTTTTATTCCAGGGAAATTTAAAATTGGGCCACCAGCCCAAGGCAAAAGTCCTCCTGGCAAAATTTTCCCCTAATGTTCCATGAGAAATATAGAATCCAGGAGAATCCAAATTGCTCTTTCTGGAGGGAGTCCAACCCTATCAAGATTGATATCAATCTGGATTCTAGTCAGTCTCTAAGTCAACAGCATTGTAAGTTGCTAAGCTTAAGATTTAGCCTCTTTCATCATCTTTACAGCTTCCAGATACCAACTGGTTTTAAATAAAAACCCCAATTCATCTACAATTGACCTGGGATAACAGAGGTAGTGCTGACTATCACCAGTGGATTCATGTCAATTTACTCTAAACCAGGAGTCTGCAACCTTCAACACATAATGAACCATTTGGACCCATTTCCCACAGAAAAGAAAGCACCAGGAGCCAATAATTTAGGAAGTGGTGTGACTGGGTAGGTGTGGCCAACTCAACGTCACTCACTCCCACGCAGTCACCTCCTGCTCTGGAATATGGAGTGATGGGGAAGGGAGAGACCAGCCAGTGGTGGGATCAGCCAACAGGGAGCCACAGCAGAGGGCCAAAAGAGCCCACATGTGGCTCCAGAGCCACAGTTTGCAGACCCCTGCTCTAAGCCACTGAATGACCTTCCATAGCAGCTTCATGTGGATAATAAATGAAGACAGAGAGAAGGTTGGACCTGCAACACCTATTTTGGGATGCCTGGTGATTGACTGTTTTTTTCCCCATACACACACAACAAGAACCATCCATACATGAAGGAGCAGAACCACCATAAAATAGAGTCCAATTTGCAACCTTCAGGAAAAAAACTCTAAATTACATAATTGGCTAAATCGGAATTCCCTCAGTTACTGAAGAGACTCGTCAACTGGCAAGATGACCTGAATCTATTCTACTGTCATCTACTTCTACTTACTCTACCTCAGATACACCGACAGTAGGTAATTTTTCTATACCTACCATCCCCCTTGCCCATGACCACCTCTGGCAATCTTAGAAAAGTAGTGTGAGGTCTATTTCATAGACAAAAGATCAGAAAAGCCCCAGACCAGAAAGACTGACTCTTTGCTAGAAAGCCTGCGCTGAAAAGCTGACCCCCATTTTCTCACAGATTTTTAATAAATCACTGAAGATGTGTATGGAGAATAATCAAATTCCCAAGTTGGCAATGAGATGAATTCCCCCGATGCCAAACAACAAAGAGGATGCCTCCAAAATACATGGTGAAAAACATTCATAGATGACTTAAGACTTTAAACATCACATGGGAAGACATTGACGTACTTGCCCCAAACCAAAAATACTAGAGATCCCTTGTTGCCTGATATACTATATATATAGCATCGGAAGATCTAATGCTAATACTAATGCTACATATATAGAGGAGGTTGAACAACTGGGCCTAATGGTGCAACTGTAAAATCTGGAGCTGAACATGCTTAAAACTCTAGAGATGAAAGTGGATTTTAGGAGGACCCCACCTATTTTACCATCTCTTGCTATATTTAAGAGCACGGTGTCAAGCAATAGAGTCCTTCAAGTTTTTGAGTTCAATAATCTCCCAGGACTTGAAATGGACGCTTAACATTAGAACCATAATTAAAAAGGCAGAACAATAAATGTTCCTCCTGCCTCAATTCAGGAAGTTCAGACTGCCCCAAGAGCTATTGATACACTTTTACAGAGGAATTATTGAGTTTGTCATTTGTGCTCCTATAATGGCATGGTTTGGTACAGCAAACAAACAGGACAGGTACAGACTCCAATGGATAGTTAACATTGAAGAAAGAAGAACTGCAACCAACCTGCCTTCCATAAAAGACTTCTTCTAATGCTTGTGTCCTTTCATGATGAGTCACAAGTCACAATTATTTTTGTAGGGGATGTGAACATTAATCAAACATTTCCTAGGGGTTGGGGTATAGAAAACGTTGGGGAGCACTGAACTGAAGGATTATTTTTAATTTCAGATTCAAACATAACAGCAAACACTCAGCTAACGCTTTGCAGTTTAAGATTTAATTGCAATATCAGCATTCATTATCGTGCAAAGAAAAACTACCTAAAAGCCATTAAGTTTAGGGGGATAAGAGTACGATGAACACAAAATAGGCTTTTTATTAAGACTGATATCCAATATTATTTTGCTCTTTCTGAAAAATAAGAGTTATGTATCCAATAAATACAAGTAGAATTAGGAGTGAGGGAAGCCTGTGCTGCGTGTATTATTCTTAAGGGATAGGATAATGTTAGTTAATTTAACTAATTGAATTGCACACATAATAAATAAAACTACCCAGAGCAATGTGTCTGGAGATATTGTCCAAGTTAAACTCTATTATCTGTCATTGGAAGATAGCATTTTAAGGCTTACAAAAGTATTGAACATAACACACATAATTGCAACAAGTCACTGGCCAATTATCTTTAGGCAAAACACTGACTGAAGAAAGCAGGGCTGCCAACTCTCACGCAATCAGCGTGAGACTCACGCAATTCAATCAATTTTGACTGTCTCACTCTGATAAACAAAATCTCACGCTAAACCCCCAAAATCATGGAATGTACAAAAATATCCCTACATTCTCTGATTATATTCCGAATATTCCCCTTAGCTTAGGAGAAGGATGAGCTCCCAGCGCCGCCCCGCCCTGCCCAGCCACCCCGCCCTGCCCAGCCACCCCACCGCGCCTCTTTTCCCGCCTTAATCCTTCTGCCGGCGTCCCGTAACTGTCACGATGCCGCTTCAGGAAAGCGAAGAGCAGGAGGCTTCTTCGCCGCCCGGGGCGCTCGCAGCCACTTTGCCCCGCCCTCTCCCTCTCTGCAATGTCCTCTGGGACAAGCCAGCTGCCCTAGGCTTTCCAAAGAAGGACACGAGGGGGCTGGCAAAGCCTCTTTACAGCCTCGGCCAGTAATAACAATGGTAAGCAAAGCCAACGGAGTGGCTTCCATTTAACCCTTTGGTGTTTAAATCTTTGGTGATGTTTCTTTATTTTCTCTGGCTGGATTTCTGACCCAGGGGAGAAAGACCATTTAAAAAAGCAAAAAGGACAGAAAGAACACCAAGAAAGAATGGGACAACCCCCCCCCCCAAAAAAAAGAGATCCAACACAACTCTGAATAAAATTATTATTATTTTAAATTTTATTATTATTATAATTATTATTACCACCCCTTTACACGCCTTATGCTCTCTTTTAGCTGATCCAAAAGAGTCTTCCCAAACCAGCAAGGCGAGAAGCGCGCCAGGCTGATCTATAAAGGGGCTGGGCAGCTTTTTTGCAAAATACTTAATAGAAAGGTTGGAGGACTGACAGGATTACATCTCTGGCAGTGGATGAAGGAATCACTTTTTCCTCTTTCTCCTTTGAGTTTAAATCCTAGGTCTCCATGCACCAGATCGACAGGACTGTACTACATTATTATCATATTTTCAAACCCTTAGATAAGGACTCAATAAGGACTTTTTTTGATGCCAGTAGGCTTCTCAGCCCCAAATTGGGATAGCCCTGACTCAACTAGAACATATTCTAATCTTAACACAATTTACCATCCAAAGAGCAGTAAGACCATTAAGTTCAGAATCTAAACTTACCCAATAAATAATATACTGTTTCCTCACTGTGCTCAAGCTTCAGAATACAGTAGATGAGTTTTACAGTTAACAATATGTATATTTATATGAAGCACTCATTATTTGATTAAATGTTTAGTTTATACATGTCTGAAATTATGAACCCCTATTTCAGTCAACAAGTTAGTATATAATTAAAGACTGAGACTATAGCATTTGATATTGGCATGTAGTATGGTATTTGATACAGAAAGAAGAATACCCATGGATGTATTTGCATTATCTCTGTAGTTGTTTCGGGGTTTTGTCTTTTTGTTGCACATTGAATTCATCCTATAGTGGTCTATAGTACATCACTAAGCTAATAAAGTCAGTTGAGGTAGAATACTGCAGTTACAAGTCAGGAACTTCAATTATTCATGGTCAGTGAACTGCATTATTAATATCTTACAAATCCGGTTCAAGTACATTGGTGCTGCTTGCATGTATGTATGTATGTATATGTCCAAATCATGACTAAAGTATGCATCAGATTGCACCATTTAAAATGTAAAATTGTCAAAGCTCCCTACCGTGGAAGGGGGTACACCCCCCTTCCACACCATCCCCCCCCCTCGGTTGCTTCACTCCCTCGCAGTGTCTCACTCCGAACTATCACTCAAGGTTGGCAGCCCTGAGAAAGGACAACACTCAGTGGAGTTTTAAAAATTATGGTTCAATTCAGTGAACAGGGATACCTTTGATATGCACTCTCTAGTATGCAATGGAAAATTGTTGGGTTGGATGATTTAGAATATAGGTTTTCGAAGTACAAAATAATGTCTTGATTTGTAGTTACATCTTAAGAGACTTTTGTAGAATCAACAGTGCAAAATATAAAAGGGAACCAAGTGAAATATCTATTCTTCCAAAACTGCTATTACAACCAGTTAAACTCTGTGTGAATTTTCCAAATGGAGTGCAAATAAAAATGCTGCCTGTGTGATATATATATATATATATATATATATTATTTGTCCTCAATGTTATTCCTGAACATACAAGCCAGTATATTAATTTCTATTTCATTTTCTTATTTTCCATTTTACAAACTGGACCTTCATTCTTAACAAATACATGTACATTCATATTTATTTCTGTCAATATAAATATTTTTAGAACTACTTTTACATTTTTTTCAAGAAAGCCTCTTAACATGAAGCATTAATGTTGTACACATTGTCCTCTAAGATATGGATTCTTTTACTTCTTTGTAAAGGGTTTAGGACAACTTGCTGTGGCCAACTCAACTATAGGCATCTCACCACGGCCTGCTCACCTGAGAACAACTCACTGCAGGACAAGAGTTACACTAATATCAAAGAAATGGTGGAATAGAATCATTAAATAAAGGATACAAAAGGAGGGACAAAATGAAATATGAATGACAAAAACTAAAGTAATTTTTAATTATTTTAAATAATTAAACTGTTGAATTGCCCATGGCAAGTTTCCCACAGCAAGTTGGCCCTGGTGAGTTGGCCATGGCAAGTTGGCTGCAGCAAGTTGGCCACAGCGAGTTGTCTTGTTCTGTCTTTGCAATTGCTTTTTGCCTTGCAAATGCACATATAGACATGTAGTTGTATACATATAAACAGATAAACAGATAATCAGAGTTGGAAGGGATCTTGTAAGTCATCTAGTCCAACCCACTGCCCAAGCGGGAGACCCTACACCATTTCTGACAAATGGCAGTCCAATCTCTTCTTGAAAGTCTCAAGTGATGACACTCCCACAACTTCCTGTTCCATTAGCTGATTGTTCTCACTGTCAGAAAGTTCCTCCTTATTTCCAGGTTAAATCTCTCCTTGTTCAGTTTCCATCCATTATTCATTGTCTGGCCTACAGGTGCTTTAGAAAATAGCTTGACCCCTTCCTCCCTGTGGCAGCCCCTCAAGTATTGGAAGATTGCTATCATGTCTCCCCTGGTCCTTCTCTTTACTAGACTAGTCATGCCCAGTTCCTGTAACCGTTATTCATATGTTTTAGTCTCCAGTCCACTAATAATTCTGGTTGCTCGTCTCTGTACTTTTTCTAGAGTCTCAACATCTTTTTGATTATGTGGTGAACAAAACTGGATGCAGTATTCTAGGTGTGGTCTTACTAAGGCTTTATAGAGTGGTATTAGTACCTCACTTGATCTGATTGTATCCCTCTGTTAATGCAATTTAGGATTGCATTAGCTTTTTTGGCAGCTGCTGCACACTGCTGGCTCATATTTAGCTGGTTGTCCACTAAGACTCCAAGATCCCTCTCACAGTTATTGCTATTGAGCCTGGTTTCACCCAGTCTATATGTGTACTTTTGGTTTTTCTTGCTTAAATGTAGGACTTTATTTTTCTCTACATTGAATTTCATTTTGTTAGATATCGCCCAGTGTTCTAGTCTGTCAAGATCCATCTGGATTTTGAGCCTATTTTCTTGGGTGTTATCTATTCCTGCCAGCTTAGTATCACCTGAAAATTTGGTAAGTTCCTCTTCTATTCTCTCATCTAAGTCGTTAATGAAGATATTGAAGAGTGCTGGGCCTAAGACGGAACCTTGTGGCACCCCACTGCTCCATGTAGACTTAGACCCAGTAAGGACTACTCGTTGAGTACGGTTTGCCAGCCAGTTGCGAATCCATCTAGTGGTGGTGCTATCTATTCCACTTTTTTCTAGCTAACTAAGAAGTAGGTTGTGGTCTACTTTGTTGAATGCCTTACCTGTATGTATATGTACATGTAGCTGTACATACAAGTATAACATGGCATCCTATAAGCAGCTCAGATTACAATTATGGGGAATGTGGTGGCTTAGTGGCTAAGATGCTGAGCCTGTGAATCAGAAACTTAATCAACATAATTAATGTTCTATTTAAGGCTGGATTAACAAGGCAACCCGCCCCTAGTTTTTGATTAAAATTAACATTGTTCATAAACATATACCACAGGGTAGTGTTGCTTTAGATAATCATCTTCACCCACTATAGCATTTCAGTTTGCAGCTGCTGACTTTTTCACTTGCTATTTTAATTTTGTCTCATTTTGTAGTTCTGTTCACACGCATGCTTACAACATAAGTATGCACATATTTTCACCTCCTTTTAGAAATGGAAATTTTGAACTTGAGACTTTTCTACTAATTGCATCCAAATAGAAAACTGCAACAGAATCAATTCTTGTTTTTGAAGCAGAATGATTTCAGCATCATATCAAGCAATGTTTTCTAAAACCGTGGAATAAAATTTAATATCATGTTCAGCTATGAGCAGATAGAAAAAGAGGGAGACAGACACACGGACAGACAGTAGGAGGAAGAGAAGGAGGAGGAGGTGTAATTAGAATGTAGAATACATACATTTATTTTAAAAGTCATTATGTATCAGTTTATAAATTCTCTCTTACCTTCTATAAATAAATTTTAACTTGGAAAAACATTCTGACAAAGAATGCGAAAGTATAATGAGCTTTTTTCTATTAGTTAAATAAATGTCAGCAGGAATCAAGACACTGCTACCTCCAAAAGGAATTGTAAAGTTAAACTATCTGATACTTGATCATACATGATTTTTTTTTAAAAAAAATAATCCTTTTATTAGTAGTAGTAATTCAATATGGGCAACTGGACATAAAATAATAGACTAACAGTATTCATAAAATAATACAGGAACAATCTCTGTAATCTCTATAATCTCTGTAAGTCTCTGTAATCACACAAAAAGTAAAGGGAATTCCAAATGCTTTTTCACCAGTACTCTTCATTCAGTATGATATATTTAAAGCATCTCTTGAAATGAAGCTATATATACATGAAGCTATACATATGTTCATTATCTGCCAAGTTTCCTACAATGTGTTACTCAATTCAACTTTCTTGTTCCAAAGACTATAAAGAGCAAGTTCATAAATGTTTTTTTAAAGATGAACTTTAAAAAAAAATTTTTTTTAAATAAACTAATAAAAACACTTCTAAAATTGTCTGGTTTTGCAGTGAGATATTTATTTGTCATGAAATTATCCTTGTGTGGGAGCTGCAATTGGTGTTTGACAAAATAAATGGTTGTTAGTATATTTATAGATAAATATACTGTATAAGGAATGCTTATAATATAAAAGATCCATCTCATCCTGGGAACCCTTTTTTTGAACTATTACCATCTGGCAGACAGTACAGAATAATAAAAACAAGGACAAATAGGCTGAAAAACAACTTCTATCCCAGGGCAGTAGCTCTGTTGAATTCTGCTGTATAGTGCAGTGTTGGTGCGGTGTCGGGGGTTTTCGGTTCAATGTGTGAAAGGTGAAAGATGTGTGTTTGTGCTTATTTTCATGGTCATGATATGCACTGAAGATGGTGTTTGATTTCGTTGTACGAGGTGCAATGACAATAAAGTAAACTAAACTAATATTAGACCTGTGGTAGCTAGGAACTCATGAATACTTTTTGTATGATGTGCTGTTATGAACTGAAAACGTGAACAATTTGCAACAAAATTTAGATCAATATTACTATGCATCTAAAAATTTGAAAATCAACTTATGATAATCCAAAATATTTGTATTTGGCAAGTAAATAAAATAAATAATTTCAAATGGTAAAGAAAAAGACTGATTTGAATAACTTAATGGAATGTTTACTAAAGATAAGGAGATAGCTGAATAAATGTCAAGCCATATAAATACTGGTAGGGGATTAGATATATGTGATCCCTTGTGATGAATGAACATTCCTAGAAATAAGCAAAATATGGAATGATAGACCTGGATCTGGCCTTGAAGGTCTTTTAATCCAACCACTGCTCAAGGAGGACATCCTATACCATTTCAGACAAATGGTTGCTCAATATCTTTTTGGAAGCCTCCAGTAATGGAGCACTCACAGCTTCTGAAGGCAAGCTATTCCGTTGATTGATTGCTGTCATTGTTAAGAAATTTCCTCTTAGTTCTAAGTTGCTTCTCTCCTAGTTTCCATCCATTGCTTTTTGTCTTGCTTTTTGATGCTTTGGAAAATAGCTTCACTCCCATGTCTTTGTATGAGTCCCTCAAATGTTGGAACACTGCTATCATGTCTTCCCTGGTTCTTCTTTTCATTAGATTAGACATAATAGATTAGACTCCTGTAACCATTCAGCCTCTAGCCTCCTAATCATTCTTGTTGTTCTTGTCTGCACTTTATCCAGAGTCTCAACATCATTTTTACATTGTGGCAATCAGAACTGGATGCAGTATTCCAATTGTGGCTTTGTTAAGCGGTACTAGAACTTCACGTGATCTTGATTCTGTCCCTCTATTAACACAACTTAGAATTGCATTGACTTTTTTGGTGACTGCCCCACATTGTTAGCTCATATTTGAGTGATTGTCCACTAGGACTCCAAGTTCCCTATCACAGTTACTGGCCAGGTTTCACCTAGTCTGTACCTGTACAGTTGGTTTTCCTTGCCTAACTGTAAAACCCTAAATGTAAAACCCTAAATGTATTTAACTATGTTGGATAAGGCCCAATGTTTGGTCTGTCAATATCTTTTTGGATTTTGAGCTTATCTTCTGGGTGTTGGCTATTCTTGCCAGCTTAGTGTCATCTGCAAATCTGATGAGTTTGCCTTCAGTTTCCTCATCTAAATCACTTATGAAGACATTGAAGAGTACTGGACCTTAAATGGAATCTTGAGTTATTCCCTGCTTACTTCCCTCCATGTAGATATATTTCTGTTGAACACAATCTGAATAAAGTTACAAATCCATCTGGTGGTGATGCTGTCTATATCACATTTTTATAGCTTGCCAAGAAGTAGGTTGTGGTCTATTTTATCAAATGATTTACTGAACTCTAAGTATACTATGTCTGCAGCTCTTCACTGAACCACTAATTTTGAACCACTTTGTTAAAGAATGAAATAAGATTTGTTTAATACGATCTGTATTTGACAAACCTATGTTGGCTACTAGTTATAACATTGTTTGCTTCCAGATGTTGCAAATTTGTTGCTTGGTTAATCTGTTCCAAGATCTTTCTGGGTATTTATGTCAGGCTGATTGCTCTGTAATTTCCTGGATCTGTTTTTTTTTTTTCTCCTTTTTTGAAGATGGCAACACTATCAGTTTTTTCTCAGTTCTCAGGTAGTGTCCCAGTGCTTCACGAACAATACATTTCAATGATTCTGAAATCACGCCTGCCAGTTCTTTCAGTACTCTGTGAGATAGTCCATCAAGAGCTGGTGATTTGAATATGTCTAGAGCTGACAGCTGTTCTCTTGCCTTATTTTTGAATATTTTAATTTGTGATCCTAACCTGTTATTTATTGTTCTGGTTTTGGTAAATTGAGTAGCATTTTCCATTTGCATGAGGACAGAAGCAAAATATGAATTAAGCAGTTCTGTTCTCTTTCTACTGCTTTTACTTTTTTTGCCATCTTCTCCGATTAGTGGACCTATTGTTTCTTTGACTTTTTTTTTTGTTTTTTTATGTGTTAAAAGAAACCTTTTTAATTGTTTTTTAATTTGTTGCAAATCTTACTTCATTCAAAGCCCTAGCTTCCTTAATTTCATCTTTGCAGGTTCAGGCTATTTGTTGGTATTGTGCCTTAGCTGTGTTCCTCTTTCCATTTTTTGTAATTATCCTTTTTTTTCCCCTCTCACTTGGTCTGAGATTTCTTTGTTAACCATGTTGTTTTTTTTTCTTGATTTTCTTGTTTTTAGTTGTATTAAACTGGACTAGGTTTTTATAATTGTATTTTGCAGAGTTTCCCAAACTTCTTGAATTGATTTCCCCTTTAAGATTTTGATTCATGGCATCCTTCCCAAGCTGCCTCTGAGTTTCGTAAACCAGCTCTTTTAAAATCTAAGATACTGCTTTGATTATGTTCTGTTGCTTGTGTCTATGTCATCCCTAAAGTTCCTGCAATTTCAATCCCCTCTATCACTTCTTCTGTGTTGGTAAGAATAAAATCCAAAATAGCTTTCCTCTAGTTGCCTCATCTACCTTTTAGGTTATGAAATTATGAGTTAGGTCAAGGGTCTTCAAACTTGGCAAGTTTAAGACTTGTGGACTTCAACTCCTGAGCTAACATGACTGGAGGAGGAATTCTGGGAGTTGAAGTCCACAAGTCTTAAAGCTGTCAAGTTTGAAGACCCTTGAGTTAGGTTGTGAGGAATCTGTTTAATCACCCATTTGTTGCAGTTTGTGTCCCAGTTGTTGTCAGGGTAGTTAAATTCCCCCATTATGTTTCCTACATATGTTGGTTCATTGATTAGTAAAAATTTCATTCATTAAATTAGCAAAAAGTTCATCTATTAAAAAATGCTTCTGATTATTATTATATGGAAGACAGGATTTGCTTTTTAAAAAAACATAAAAATAGATAGGGTTTGAAATGAGACTAGATGATTTAAAATCTGTATGTGGAAAAAAAAAAGAAATAGGATGAAAAATATAGGGATGCATATGGACTGGATACAAAAATTAATGGGTGTTGTGAAATAAATATGTTGAGGTGACTTGACTTTATAGAAAGAATGAATAGTGAAGATACTCCACAACAAATCTAAGTAGTAGAAAATGAAAGGAATGAGAGAAAGAAAGCAAAGAAAAATAAGTTGTTCCATTCCTCAGAGAGACAGGAGAATATCAAACAAAAAAAGGTAATGCATGAATTAAAGGTGAAATATCTTTTAAAACAGGTAGTTCTATATTCTTCTTAAATATCAGAAATACTAAATTTTAGAACTTCTCTATTTTTCTTTAATTATCAATGAAGTCTAATTACTTACATGGCTTCAGCTGGCACAGAATGCAGCAGTGTGAGCAATTATTTGTGTGTTTCTAGAAGAAGACGTGTTATACTCTACATCTACTCTGTGAGTTGAACTGCTTACAAATCTGCTTCTGAAGCAATTCATGGTGCCAATTATGACTTTGAAAACCCTGCATGGCATTGGACTGGTTATTTAAGGACCACCTCTACCTTATTATATCTTCCAAAAAGTGGGCATATTGTCAATCCCATTGGCTAAAGAGCTTCATTAGGAAGTTCCTAGGCACTGAGCCTTTTCTGCTGTGTTTTATAGAATATTTTTCCCTTGAAATGAAGTTAGTTCTTTTTAAATTTTTGGATGTCACTTGAGGTTATGTCATCAGATTGGGAGACCACAGGGAACTGGCAAAATATTGAGATGGCTTCAGTACAATTAACAGCTGGTCTTCATCCAGTCTCTTTTCAATTTGGTGCCTTTTATAATTTTAACATTTTATTTGCTGTATGACACCAAGAACCGTTTGATTATGTGATGGACAGGCATATAAATATGATGAATCATCATAAATAAAATTTCCGGTGGGATGTCAAAGAGAAGAATACATCCCAGAATACAAGACAGTGAATAATTTATTTTATTTACAGGAAACAAATTCCACATGAATGTTAAGGAAAAACTTCCTAATGTTAAGAGAAATAGAAAGATGGAACAATTAATCAAAGAGATAATGACTACATCCTATTGGATTTATTCAGGTTTAGAACAGGAAATTGGATTTGATGGTTCACATTACCCCTAACTATGATCCTTTGATTTTATGTTGTTTCCACAAAAACAAGGTGAACTATAAAGAGCCATAAATTCTACACATTTAAAAGTTTTTCCTACAGTTCTTTTGAATGAATTAATATTAGATAACTTTACCAAACATTGCCTTTATATTTGTAAGAGGAGCCCCAGTAACTCTTGAGATGCAGATGGGCTTCTAGTTGAACTATGGATAGTTTCATCACTATTTAATTACTGATTTCTGCTACTATCTTTGTTAAGGTCTGATGGCCAGAAATACTCCTTAAAAACTTGGCAGGAAGGAGCCACTGTCCAAATACTAAACTCTAACTGTCTGCACTGTCTTGTCCTGAAGCCCAATAAATTAGAATATAAAATGGAGACACAGAGAAAGTTCAGGTAATACTCAGCAGGAAGTATTATCCTTAAATCAAGGAAGCACATATGAAAAAGAAAGGAAATACTAACAGGAAATAGCAATAGCACTTAGACTTATATACTGCTTCACAGTGCTTTACAGCTCTCTCTAAGCAGTTTAGAAACTCAGCATATTGCCCCCAACAATCTGGGTCCTCATTTTACTGACCCTGGAAGGATGGAAAACTGAGTCAACCTTGGGCTGGTGAGAATCAAACTGCTGGTGGTTGGCAGAATTAACATTCTAGCAAATGCAGTACCATAGCTCATGTAAATATTTTAACTATTGCAATTATGATTAACTTTTAGAGTTCTATAAAAAGTGCCATGGCAACATATCCTGAAAGTGTGTTGAAATATGACTAACTAAACATTGTTGTGAGATAATCGGAAGAAATATAAAAGTTATATGTATGTTTTGAGTTTTGTTTATAAAACATAAATATGTGAGTTAGAAAATAAATAAAATATTTAAATTATTTTTTTTTTCGTATATGTTTTATTAATACATTTTTATATATATAAAAGATTCTGTATCTGTTCCAGAGTGTTGTCTGGGCACAGTCAGTTTTAAATAGAGATAGATTAATCATAATAGTAATCATAATAAACATTTCAATATTAATCACAAAATAGTAACATAATTAGTTTATCGATCTTATAAAATTTTCAATACAAAATTTTTCTTATCTTTTTAGATTCTAACATCTATTTCTGTAAGATAACCATTGGTTAAATAAATCCCATGTTAAAAAGTGAATTGAATTGAATTGGCATCCTTCAGTCTCAATAGACTATGGAATTGTGCTAGGAAACCGGTAACTGGCACTTCCCATGTTGTTTCAATGCTGTACGCAAAGCTGAGGCCTGGGTAATTTAATATGGAGGGTAAACTATTACCCAAGTAGCAGATCCCCCCCCCCCCTTCATGTCATTGAAACAGTCTAATGGAATGGCAGAGCCGATACGATTAGTTCCAGCTGCGTCGCAGGAGTTACCAGAACTAGATTATACACAGTCACGAACTGCTTCCGGGATTCCAGCTCTGGATTTTGCCTTGAGGTTGACTCCTGAAACCTTTTCCAATAATAGATATAACCACAAGGCAGTGGAGGTTTGAAATCAGAGTTTCCCTTCTCCTAGAATATGGTTCTACCATTTTATCTGCTGTTGAGGCATAAAGCCCTCTTCTACTTCAAAACTGTTGACCATCTTCTCCCGTAACCCTGGAAGGGGGCCCTTATGAGGTGCTACCAGCTGGGCCAGCTGGGCCAAGGTTTTTTAAGGAGGTATTACTCCTCCGGCACTCCTCCTCACTCCAAGACACCCAGCTCGGCTCTATTTGCAGTGTCCATTATCTTCCAGCTGTCACTTTCTGACCATTCCACTCTACCAGCTATTGACTATCAGTTTCTTCCCCTCTCTCTTTCTTCAACAAATTCCAGCCTCACAGTTAGTTTATCAAACTTGTCTCTTTCTTGCCACACTCTTCCACTTCCACATACCAATCTCTACAATCCAAATTCTTCAAAAACCTCTCTGCACAACACTTCATCTACAAACACATGCAGCCACTGTTGCCACCTTTTAAAAAAAAAAAAGTTATGTAAAAAGTATCTACCGCCTATTTCCTTGACAAATTCTAAAATACATTTTAGAATTATTATAATTTTCTTCTGCTGACTTTACTTATAAAGAGCTAGAACAAAAATGATCCTAAGGTGATTTCATGGACAGTCATGATACTGCTATTTTTTTCAAATGAATTCACACCAAGTCTTAATGTTTCAGCAAACTGATTTTTTTTAAAAAAAGACTACAAACTCATTAAACATTGCTCATAAGAGGGTGAAAGAAAGAAGATGAATGACCTTTTATAAAATAAAGTGCGTTCAGCACAAATAGAGCTAAGGATAGGTCATGAGGGAAATTCCTCCTAAGTTCCTTCCACCTTCACCATACAGATGTACTAAAAGCTTTATAAATAATTTAGCAAACTGATGGACATGTTTTTAAACACTATTAAACCCACTGTTAAAGAAATGGCACATTGCCAGGAAGTGTGGGAGTGAAAATGGAAAGCACATGGCTTCTATCTTGTGGTGATTGTAGAAATCAGAAGAGGATGGTGTAAAATGCAACTCTTAAATTATGGCAGGTTTGCCAGATTTCAATTTAGCTTTCCATCCAAGAAACACTTAAAGCAAAGCTATGCATCAGGGCCATGCAATTCAATTCAAAAGCAGATATGGACTTCAATACAAGAAGACATCAAATAGACTCCTTAAAGCAGCCATGTCTTTTGTCTTTAACGTGTAATGCACACAGGTTACTCTTTTCAGGTACACAGCATAAAAAATATTTGTTTCAAGGAGCTCAAGAGATGTAATCAGTTGCGTCCTCATATGTTATGCCTTCTGAGTCACTGCACACTCAAACTACATATCATCAAAAACGTAGCACATAGATATTTTATTAAAGCCCTGTGACTTTCTTCTTGCTAATATTGATGGAACTAGGAAAATGTATTAATGAATATCCCCACCTTCTTGAAAAGAAACACATGAGTGGTCTATTTTTTTATTCAAATCCCTCTACAATTACACACAATAACCTAATACCTACTGTAGAACTTAACAATCAGGCTTCGGGCAGCTCTATATGTATAGACAATGAGTCTTTCTCATATCTCCTGGATGTGCACTACAGAGGAAGGCTGTTTATAATGTTAACACAACAGAGGGTGATTTTTTTCCATTTGAATCATTAATGCTAAATACATGAATCACCAAAATATTATTCAGTGGTAAAAGAAAGAGTAGAGAATACATACAATTGCATCTCTGGAGAAACAGAAGTTTATAAATTTACATATATGAAAAGGTCAGGCAGTTACATATACTGCTTCCTTTAAAATGCATTTGTATATCTTCGTATTCAGAGTCATTTCTTGCTAAGGAATAGAATTGTAGTTATCTTATTTATAGATTTCCTTAAATCATCCAGATGTAATCAAGCTGAGTAAGATCTGTATCAATTGAGCAAATGTTCTTATACAGAACTTAGTTATGCATATGAATGCAATGCTATCAAAGATAACTCAAGCACAATCAATGTGATAGATAAAGATAAGTCCATGAAATCCATACTTCTCCATTCTGAGAAATTTCCTAAACTTCAGTTAATTGGTTTTTTAAAAAGGAAAGAGCTTGCCCATTCATATAAATCATAGTGAGATTTTCTTTTCCTAATCATCAACAGAATATCTTTAAGTACAGTTATTTGTAAACTGGGAAAGATGACTGTTGTGGACAAGTTGGTACAAACAGAATTGTTCTTCCTCATAAATGTTGAATACATGGAGAAATAGATGTTCCTTTATTTTCCATGTTGAGACTCGATTAGTACACTGAGGTAAAAGGTTGTTTTACTGCAGAGAATTCCTTATGCTTCCTATATTTGACAAGAAGAGATGGTTCCCACAATAACTTTCCTTCTATATAGGAGTTTCCAAATGATGTCTTAATTGCTACATTTTTTAAAATTGCAATTTTCCTGTAATTGCAGTACTGGCATTAATTTACATTTCCATTAAAAAGGTATTTTTTGTTTAAATAGAAGTGAATGAAACAAAGCAGAGTCTTATAATTAGATCCTGCTCTGTTCAAGAGCAATTGTTTATTTCCAATACATACCCTAATTTTGATTAACCTTACAATAAATCTTTAGATTAGATAAGGGGTATCTCTTAATAAAGTAGTCACTTTGCCTTTATAAAAGTTATTTTCCATTATACTCTTCAGATTTGAATCTATCATTTTCTGAAAAGTCATAATCATTCAAAAGGGAATAAAATAACATTGCTGAAAAGATAGAAGAAAACGTATTTTCTTCAAACAAAACTTTGTGTATCATACAAGGAAATCTGGAAGACTCCTTATCAATTACTATGATTTTTTAAAAGAATAGATCAACTTTGAGAAATGAAGCAGACCTTCATTTTAGGGCCAAACTGAATTTTAAAAATAGATGTAAACAAAGGGAAATATTTCTGAAGACAAATAATATTTTTCAGAAGTGTAAACAAATTCTGTTTCTATTACCTCACAGGAATCATAACCATCAAAAGTATGGAAAGTGAATGCATCAGAATTAAATTGCAGCTACTATATGGATTGACATTCAATTATGGGAGCAGTTAAAAAATTCAGGCTAAGAAATTTAGAAAATGCAAGCGATTTTCAAGGGTAGAGGTGGGGGTAAAAGAAGAGTTCTTGGTGATCCAAGCCACATGTGCCAACATACCAAGATGTCCTATTAATTGCTATTTGCTTTTGTTATTTCAATACAGTTGAACAGCAGTTGAAGTAAATTGCTAGTAGAGCCCATTATAAACAAGCAACATATGCAGATTTGAAATATACTTTATGCCACCCAGTGAAATCCTCCTGCTATTACAAGTCACTAACATTTGTGTGTTTATTTTCAGATCAGTATCTTCATGACCCACTTGTCTAACTATGGGAATGACCGACTAGGGTTATACACATTTGCCAATCTGGCCAGTTTTGTTCAAAGCTGGACCAACCTGAAGCTTCAGACACTACGTCCAATTCAGCTGGCTCACAAATATTTTGAGCTCTTTCCAGAACAGAACGACCCACTCTGGCAGGTAACATATATGTGATTTGAACAGCATGATCTCAAAATTTATTTGCAATACTGTTGCAGTGAAGACTGCCTGGCAAAAATATTAATAACAAAGACATTTTAATCTGTTTTACATAGCTGGATATATCTGTTTCATTTCCTTTTCAAAATCAGCATGTTTTTTCCAAGAGCATATTCCTTGGCAGATAAGGAAATGGTAGTTACATTACCTTAATTAACACCTACCTGGAGTCAGGCTCTAAAGTATCAACTCTCAGCTTGGTTGATATCAATGAGAGAAAAAAGAAGTCAAGATGAGAAAGGAAAACAGCTTTTTTTTGTTGTATTGCTTTACTGCAACCTGTTTTTATGAATTAGCTAGGCGGTGACTTAACAATGAGATAAAATAGGCAATTACATTATAGGATAATTGGGCTTTAAGCACTGCATGTGCTTACACCTTTTCATATTTTATAAAGAATCAGCTTGATATCCATGCTTCACTATGAAACTATGTGGTCGGTTTAGTTTTGGGGGAGGAAATTAAGGGGTGGTGGTGGAATTTTGCCTCTGCCTACCAGCATCCATCAGTATTCTTCTGGCTAACGTCCTGTCAGTGTGTGAGAGAGTTGAGGGCTGTTTGGAAACTGAAGCAGTAATTGCTGTGTGAGCAAGGAGACAGCAAGGAGCCTGGGCATGGCTTAGCCTCAACCCTTCTGTACTAAAGCTGCTTGGTACTGTGAAACTGAAACTAAAAGTCCTCTCCTCTGCTTGCATTTTTTGCATTTGGAGCAGATTTCTTTTCAGGTGGGGAGGGGGAGTCAAATTCCTTCGCATCAGAGCGTGTTAATAATAATATACGAAATACTAATGCTATGATGATGATTTTGAAAAAGGTAATATATAATAATATGGAAGCATTGGAGAGAACTGGTTTGATCTCTGCTGCTCATCGCTGCTACGGCTTGGCAGAACTCAGCCGAACTGGTAAAATAACACCACTGACTAGGGGTGATGTTCCAAACTAGCAGGCTCGTAATCCTGCAAACCTGATTGGCCATCAACAGCGGGTCATGATTGGTCACTCCAGACTGATCCAATTGGCTAGTTAACAGGCTGCTGTGATTGGACGCTCCAAGTGCGGCAAGCTTGAATCATTGTCATTGGACGCTTTGGCAGCAGCCAGGTCTATAAAAGGAACTGCTGCTGCCAGGCTCATTGCTGTGTTCTGAAGTCACTAATAAAGAGTTGAAGTTACTATCTGATGTCTCGTCTCCGTTATTACACCCATCCTCCAAGATATTACACTGGTGCCGAGGGTGGGATGTGGAGACGATAGAGCTGACTGAGCACTCGCAGAATTGACAGAGCATGTGGCTGAACGCGCACAGATATTGGCAGAATGGCCAGCAGTGCTATACCACCCGCCCCATTTGATCCAGCATGCAAAGATTGGGACTCGTATATGGACAGGTTTCAAATGTTCCTGGAATCAAATAATCTGAAGGATGCCACATCAAGCAAAAAACATGCAGTTTTCCTAATGCATTGCGGACCCACCGTTTTCAGAATGGCAAAGGCACTTGCAAAAACGGCTGAAGTCAAAACGATGGACTGGGATACCCTTGCTCCCATCCTTTGGACTCATTACGCTCCAGCAGTTTCTACCCTTTTAGAAGACATGAATTTTACCAGAGGGACCAACGCGAAGGTGAGAACATTGGGCATTTTGTAGCTGATCTAAGAAATTTGGGTGGACTGTGTGGCTTCATAAATCTAGAGGAAGCCATGAGAGATCGGATTGTCCTCAGCCTAAGAGACCCCACTGTCCAAAGCAAGATTATGGCAAAGGGAGACATCACCCTCGCAGATGCCATAGCAGATGCCACTGCAGCAGAAGTTACTCACAAATCAGCAGCCTGAATGTGCGAACAAATGGGGCCAGCCGCCAACCCATCAGCAACACAGCAATACCCTCAGAAAGAGACACAGCATCCACCCACCATGAAGACATCGAGTCCTCATCAGATAGTGAGGAAGAAGAAGTCAACAGACTCAGGTCAGAGCATGAGCAGCGAGACCAGTGGGGTCATAAATCCAATTTCCAATGTGCTGGATGCGGAGGAAACCACCCACAATCAGACTGCAGGTTCCTAGACACCATCTGTCATTCCTGTGATAAAAGGGGCCACATTGCTAAAGTGTGCCGGAACAAAAGAGGATCCAGCCCCAAGAGGAAAGAAAATAACTTCCAACAAGCATCAAGCACCCCACCAACAAACCGGGACCGCCCAAACAACCAGTGGAGCCAGTACAACAGAAACGGAATGTTTACTGGTGCAACCAGATGGGAAGAGGCACATCAGACCATCACCATCGGCCATGCTTCATCCTTGGATGCGAAAAAAATCCAGGTAAAGGTCATCATTGAAAATCGGCCATGCATCATGGAAGTGGACTCCGAGTCTTCCCTATCCATGGTCTCCTGGAAAACCATCAAGCAGCTGATCCCTGACATCTGCCACCAGGATCTCAGCACTCATATTAAAGGAGTACCAAGGCAATCAAATCCCGGTTGCTGGTTCAAGTCACGTCCAGGTCTCTTTTAAGGACCACACCTCAATACTACCTCTCACCATTGTTGACAGAGACCGGCCCAGCTTATTGGGTTTGCAGTGGTTCACGCCATTAGGAATCGAAATGGCAGGCATCAACCAGACTGTAGATGAAGACTGGGAGGCGGCCCTCGTCCGTGACTTTCAAGAGGTCTTCACTGAACAATTAGGCAAGTACAAAGGGTCCCCCATCTCATTCAATCTCTGCCCTGATATTGCACCCATTCATCTAAAGCCACGCCGAGTCCCTTTTGCTCTCAAACTGAAAATTGACGAGCAATTGGACAAATTAATTGCACAAGGCGTGTTAGAACCCATTGACCACGCCCGATGGGAGATCCCAATTGTAACTCCCATAAACCTGATGGATCTTTGAGAATCTGTGGGGATTACAAGGCTACCCTAAACCATGCGTTACAGCAGAGCGCCTATCCAGCACCTGTGGTCCAACATCTCCTTCACTCACTCGGGAGCGGAAAGGTATTCGCAAAGCTTGACCTAGCCCAAGCTTATCAACAGCTACCAGTAGACACAGCAGCCGCAGAAGCCCAAACCATAGTTACGCACAGGGGTGTGTTCAAATGTAACAGACTCCAGTTTGGAATAAGCATAGCACCTGGCATTTTTCAAAGTTTCATGGAAAGGTTGTTACAGGGCATAAAAGGGGTCGTGCTCTATTTCGATGACATATTAATAGCCGCCCCTACAAGTTAAAGAAATGCCTGAGAACTGTCCTACAAAGGTTCAAAGACGCAGGCCTCAAGGTTAAGAAGGAAAAGTGCCAGTTATGCACTGAGAGGGTTGAATTTCTTGGTTACCTTCTTGACAAACAGGGGATTCACCCTACTGAAAAGAAATTGGCTGCCATTAAAAATGCCCCAAGAACAAAGAACAAAACAGATCTCCAAACCTTCCTGGGAGTCATTAACTTTTATAACATCTTCCTACCCCAGAAGGCAACTGTTGCTGAACCCCTGCATAGGCTCCTCGACAAGAAGGCTTCCTGATTTTGGGGACATCAGGAGGATCAAGCTTTCCAACAAGTAAAAGACCTTTGAACTTCGGATGCAGTGCTCATCCAATACAACGGGACACTTCTATTGACTGTGACTTGTGACACCTCACCTTTTGGGGTAGGAGCCATCCTGAGCCACGTCCTACCAAACGGTACAGAGGCGCCTATTGCATTCTTTTCAAGAACTTTGTCTAAAACAGAGAGGAACTATAGTCACCTAGATAAGGAAGCCCTCGCTATTGTATCTGCGATTAAAAGGTTCCATGAGTACATGTACGGAAGATCCTTTTCCATCATCACAGATCATAAGCCATTGCTTGGCAACTTGGCAGGGGACAGACCAACTCCCCACATCCTATCTCCAAGGATGACACGATGGTCAGAGTTCCTAGCCGCCTATGACTACCAGTTAAGACATCGACCAGGGAAAACCATCCCCCATGCAGATGCTTTGAGCCGTTCTCCACTACCTGAGCTCCTAGACGACCCGGCTCCCACGTTATCAACACTACAAATCGAGACACTTCCCTCACCTCCACTAACCACACAAGACATCGCACTAGAAACAAAGAAAGACTCATGTTTGGCACGGGTCCTCAGCTGGGTGGAGAGGGAATGGCCAGAAAGTGAACCCAACGACACTTTTAAACCCTTCAAGAACAGACAAACAGAACTTTTCTCCCAAAAAGGGTGCATGTTGTGGGGAGACTGAGTGGTCATTCCAGAGGAACTACAGAAGAAAGTTCTAAAATTACTACATGATGGACACCCGGGCATTGTACGAATGAAAGCACTGGCAAGGAGCTACGCCTGGTGGCCGGGTATGGACAAACAAATTGAAGCCTGTAGCAAATGCCAAGAAACACACTCGGCTCCACCAAAAGCACCACCAGCTGAATGGGAAATGCCCAGAGGTCCATGGTCCCGCATCCACATCGATTTTGCAGGACCTACAAAGGGACATACTTTCCTGATAAGAGTAGATGCCTACTCGAACTGGCTCGAGGTTAACAAGATGAAGACAACCACCACAGAGGCAGTCATCAAAAAATTGAACAGACTGTTTGCAACTCATGAGCTATCAGATGTCTTGCTTTCCGACAATGGTCCCCAATTTACTGCCTTGGCATTTGAACAATACCTAGCAGACCGGCGAATACGACACATCTTGACATCACCTGCTCACCCAGCAGCCAATGGCAGGGATGAACGAATGGTTCAGTTCACCAAAAAAACTTTACAAAAAATGGAACAGGGAAACATCCATGACAAAGTCACCAGGATGCTCCTTCTCCAGCATATTACACCAAACAGCACCACAAACAAAAGCCCAGCCGAGCTTCTAATGGGCAGGAAACTCAGATCGCATCTAGACCGCCTACATCCTGCATACACTCCGGAAAAGCCCCTGGGTTCCAGCAGCAAACACCGTACATTCAAGGTAGGAGACCCCGTATTTGCAAAGAACTTTACAGATGACCCATTGTGGATCCCTGCCAAAATAACGCAAATTAAGGGCCCCCATTCCTACCGGTTAGAAACCACAGATGGGAGACTGTGGAAACACCACATCGACCAGCTGCACTCAAGGTTGACCACAACACTCATCACAAACCCCGATCTCGAAGCCAGAGGGGGAAGGGAAATCGAGGGTCTTGAAACTGAACTGACATCTGGCTCAGAAAACATTCCCCCACAACCAGCACAGCAAAGCCCACTATATACACCAACTGAAGAAGAACCGTGGCAGATGGTCATCTCTCCAGGTAACAGCAGCCGTACAGGGTCAGCGATCCAGAGAATCCAGATGACAGGAATGAAGGAAGAGTTGCAGGTATCCCCGAATCATCTCCAAGGATACCCAGCGTAGAAGCCAGGTCACCAATACAACTAAGTCCAGGAAGCAGCCCGTCAGAACCAGAAACCGAACAAAGACATTTTGAACAATGCAAATCAGGTAGACAGGTGTGAAGATCCGCCTACCTGCGCGAATACATCACCCCACCCCTGAGACAGAACCTAGAGGGGAGGGGTGTTCTGAACTAGCAGGCTCATAATCCTGCAAACCTGATTGGTCCGTCAACAGCGGGTTGTGATTGGTCACTCCAGACTGATCCGATTGGCTAGTTAACGGGCTGCCACAATTGGACGCTCCAAGCGTGGCAAGCTTGAATCATTATCATTGGATGCTTTGGCAGCAGCCAGCTCTATAAAAGGTGCTGCTGCTGCCAGGCTCATTGCTCTGTTCTGAAGTCACTAATAAAGAATTGAAGTTACTATCCGATGTCTCGTCTCCATTATTACGCCCATCCTCCAAGATATTACAGGTGACATGAAAGCAGTGTTCCAATATTTGAGGGGCTTCCACAAAGAAGAGGGAAGGGTCAAGCTATTTACCAGAACAGGGCAAAAAACCAAGGATTGAAACTAATGAAGGAGAGAAGCAACCTAGAATTACGGAGGTCAGTAACTTTATAGGATGTAAGCAAATTTAAAACAAATCATGGTCTGAATTTTTATACCTCAGGAATATATCTTGAGTGTTCTAATTTAAACTGAATTGTTCAACTGTGTTTTATCAAATTATGTGGCTTTATAATTCACTAATTGCATCACTCAAAACAAAAGTTTTAAGTTAGAGTTTCTTCATATGTGAAATTCAAATTTCTTTGTTTTCAGATTACATTATGGACAGTGTTTTATTTTAAAAACACAAGAGATGGGGGGGAATTGTTGAAACTCAATGAAAGTATTTAAGTGCAAGTTTTGAATAATGGTATTTATTTAGAGCAGGAGGGCAGAACTTTTTTTGTAATCAAGTTTTCTTTCAATCTACAAATACAACAACAATATATAAACAGTGTCGCATCAATATATCATACATTTTCGTATAATCAAGCTTAATAATACCAATCATGTCTCTTAATACACATATTGAATCATAATCCCTCATTGCTTATTTTCAACATTTCAATACTCTCTCCTAATGCCAACCACCATATCATTTAAAGAGGGCACAACTTTTATCAGAAGGTCATTCTTGGTAGTTGGGTGATGGGATCCACAGAAGAACATGCTGTAGACCCCATTGGTAAAGGAATTCCAGCTCACAGCTTCTAAGAGAAGAGTTTTTTCTGCTATGGATCCTGTCCTCTGAACCATTGTGTCCCCCAAGGTGGACATTGTATCCACAGCCACCCCTTTGGCCTTCTGAAATCCAGGACCTGAAGACCTGGATTTGCCAAATGGCCTGGGCTCCAAGAAGAACATGTTATTGTGGAAGTAGTTAATGGACTAAGATAAGACCCTCCCTCCTTCCCTCCTGTGTGCATTTTTCTCCCTTCCTTTCACAATTTTAAACAAAATATAATGTTATTACCGTGTTTCTCCAACAATACGGCCTCCACCAATAGGAAGACCCAGCATGTTTTCTAGGCATAAAATCAAATTAAGCCCCTCCCCCCAAATTTAGGCCTAGTTTAAAACATGCAAAATGGGGGGAGGGTGGGGGACTTGCCATTTGGAGTGCCGTTGGGAGCTGCTGCCACCATTTGGAGCTTCTGCTGCTGTTTGGAGTGCTGATGGAGCTTCCGCCATCATTTGGAGCTTCCGCTGCCATTTGGAGCTGCCGCTTCCATGTTTGGAGCAGCCACCGTGTTTGGAGTGGCGGCGGCACTCCAAATGGCGGCGGCAGCTCCAAACAGTGGTGGAAGCTCCCTTGGCACTCCAAACGGTAGCAGCAGCTCCAAATGGTGGTGAAAGCTCCATCGGCAGTCCAAACGGCGGCGGCAGCTCCAAACGGCGGTGACAGCTTCAAATGGCAGCAGAAGCTCCAACGGCACTCTAAACGGTGGCGTCAGCTCCAACGGTGCTCTAGATGAGGATGAAAGGGGGGGAATTAAATCACCCCCGAAAAGACGGCCTAGCCATTTTTTCGGGGCTCCAAAAAAAATAAGGCCCAGCCTTATTAAGTGAGAAACACAGTATTTGTTTAATATTTTATGTTGATATTTTATTGATTGTAAGCCACCTAGAATCACCTCTAGGTAATTATTATACCTCTACACACTTATTATTGAGAGAAAGAGAAAGGGAGAGAAGAACAATAGCACTTAGACCTGTATACTGACCCATAGTGCTTTATAGCCCTCTCTGGGCAGTTTACAAAGTCAGCATATTGCCACCTACAATCTGGGTCCTCATTTTTGCTGAGCTCAAAAGAATGGAAGGCAGAGTCAACTGTGAGCTGGTCAGGATCGAACTCCTGGTACTGGACAAAGTCAGCCTGTAATACTGCATTCTAGCCACTATGCCGCCACCATATATAGATAGATATGTGAATATTTATATAACTATAGCAATAGCACTTAGACTTATATACTGCTTATTTCCCCCAACAATATGGGTCCTCATTTTGCCCACCTCGGAAGGATGGAAGACTGAGTCAACCTTGATTCAGTCTGCCAAATTTCAGGCAGCAGGCTGCAGCAGATGTAGGTTGCAGTACTGCACTCTAACCACTGCACCACTGTCATTTTTAATCTATTGTATTTTGTATAAATGAATCCTATATTTCATTATATTTGTCCACACAAAGTCTACATCTATAGGCAATCCGCTCATAGCTGACAAGGGCAATCAGGTCTTCAAATCAATTAAGTAAAGAGGGCCATTATCTTTCCAATGCTGTAATATCAATCTTTTGCCCAAGGCACAAAGAATCTATTTACATTGTCTGGCTGTCGTATTCTAAGTACTACCATACATATATAGTTTGAAAGAATATTATCATTTGAAAATGTTAAGTATCTTCACACAATTATATTTATGTACTCCAATTCTTTTTCCTAAAACGTAATTAATGTAGCACACTGTATTAATATGTATTTTAAAGAAACTTTCACCTTATTACATCTCCAATAATATTTTTTTTTTGGACACTCTTTTTCTACATAAACATAATGGAGTACAAGATATTGATCCTCATACTATTATAATATTATTATGCTTTAGAATTCAAATCAGGAATTCATGTGTCTCAGAAGTAGAGTATCTGATTTTTTCTACAAAAAAGCAATCATTTGCTCCAAATGACTTTTCAGCTGTCTATAATATTAAATATTTGAACATTTTACTCAAACTAATTTGATTTTTTTATTTTCAGAATCCATGTGATGACAGACGACATCGTGATATCTGGTCTAGAGACAAAACTTGCGGCCATCTACCAAAATTTCTTGTGATTGGACCCCAGAAAACAGGTAAGAGAATGGTACAGTTAAAAAAAAAACATAATAAAAGCAACAACGATTGCTTTTAACAATAGTGAAACAATTTTGTAAGTCTACTAAACTGGAAAAGCCATGAGAAACAATTTAGGCTCTTTTTCCCAGGACTTGCAAACTACCATTGTTTTACCAATAATATGGCTTTTTTCCCCATAATAGTAATTATAGTAGTTTTATAATGATCAATGTAAAAAATTTCTAATAAAATTAATGAATATAAATTGCTAATGTTAGCAAAGTTGTATTATAAATATATAGAATTTTTAAAGAAAAAACAATTTAACTTAATTCTTTGACATAAACTTACATAAAATTAATATATCATTCCATAAGTGGGATTTTTTTCTTGCTCTTGGAATATATCTCTTGAAAACCATTCTTAATTTTTTTAAATGCCTCTTTAAATTAAGTATTGCTTTTTTCTGCATTATTATATAATCCTGACTACTTTCCTTTCCTTGTAGGAACAACAGCACTCTATTTATTTCTCCTTATGCATCCCTCCATAATTAGTAATCTTCGTAACCCCAAAACCTTTGAGGAAGTTCAGTTCTTTAATGGAAACAACTATCATAAGGGAATTGATTGGTAAGAATATTAAGACAAATTTATTATCTCAGAGGATTCATTATAGAAGTATTGGCAATACCTAAATACTTTTCAGATGAATTTTCTGGGCACAGTGCAATATGTATCACTCTGCAATTAGGTGAAATGAGATTTTTTTTAATCTACCGTATATACTCGAGTATAAGTCGACCCGAATATAAGCCGAGGCACCTAATTTAACCACAAAAAACTGGGAAAACTTATTGACTCGAGTATAAGTCGAGGGTGGGAAATGCAGCAGCTACTGGTAAATTTCAAAAATAAAAATAGATGCCAATAAAAACTTTCACTAGGACAGTTGAGAATAAGTTTGATGTTCACAATTTCCTCTTTGAAAGAGACCAGTAAATAGGGAACAAGAAGATGAAGAAAAAGAAGTGTGTTTTTTCATACTTTTCACACTGAAGTGAACAAAAATGGCATCATAGGAACAAGCTTATTCTCAGTCCAAAGGTTTGTTTCTGATTTCTTCCCTGATTTAAGGGAAATTTGGGAAACGATCTCACTATCATGAAAGGTTTGATTGATTCACTAACCCAAAAGATGATGATGATGACAGTGGTAGGCAGGAGTCACTCTCTCCCTTGCAAGAAAAAACCAAGAGCCGTTCTTATGATATCTCTCTCTCTCTCTCTCCCCCTCCTCCCCCTCCTCCCGAGTGGACTGAAAGCAGCTGGAGCTGAGGAAATGAAACTGAGTGGAGCGACTTCAGCTCGCATTGCTTTCTCAGCCTAGAGCTCAGAAAAGCCTCCCCCTCCTCCCCCTCCTCCCGAGTGGACTGAAAGCAGCTGGAGCTGAGGAAATGAAGCTGAGTGGAGCGACCTCAGCTGGCGTTGCTTTCTCAGCCTAGAGCTCAGAAAAGCCTCCCCCTCCTCCCCCTCCTCCCCCTCCTCCCGAGTGGACTGAAAGCAGCTGGAGCTGAGGAAATGAAACTGAGTGGAGCAACCTAGGCTCGCGTTGCTTTTTCAGCCTAGAGCTCAGAAAAGCCTCCCCCTCCCATGCTTAAAAGTTGCAAAGGAAACACGGAAGCAGGGAAGCGGCTGCCCAGCTTCGGAGCTCCACACCATTTTTTTTCAGAGGGGAATCTGACTCGAGTATAAGCCGAGGGGGGTTTTTTCAGCACAAAAAATGTGCTGAAAAACTCGGCTTATACTCGAGTATATATGGTAAGTATGATTTTCTTTATTTGACATTATAATACAATTATTTGTATTCTTTATAATCAAATGCCATTCAGAAAAGATCTGTATAACTTGTTTTGCTTGTTAGTCATCTCTTTCCATTAGTTTTTAATTTTGTGTTCTAAATGCCATATAAATAACAGTAATAAAGAACAGAAATTATAGACTGAAAATATTTAAGAAAAAAAGTAAAATTAATCACAATTATCATATCAATGTAAATTAATAAAGATTCTATATTTAAATATACCTGTCTGGTTTTCTGCCCCATTTCAAAAATATTATCAAGCCGCTGAGACAAGACCAGGCAACTTACATTATTACAGCACTGATTTTTTTTAAAAAAAAAATTACATGACAAGATGTTAAAGAGGATAATGAAAAAGGGTATTCTAAAGATGCTATTCACAGTATATATGGGTCAGTGGTCAGTAAATTTTTTTTACTACCGGTTCTGTGGGTGTGACTTGGTAGGCATGGCTTGGTGGGCATGGCAAGGGAAGGATACTGTAAAATCCCCATTTCCTCTCCACTCCTGTGGGAAGGTTACCTGCTTTCCAGCTCCATTCTCCTTTGCAGGGCAACCAAAGAAGACCCAGCCAATCAGCTGGGACTCGGGAGGCAGAGAATAGATGAGGGCAGGGCCAGTCAAAGGTGGTATTTGTCATTTCTCCAAGCTACTCAAAATTTCCACTACTGGTTCTCCAGAACTGGTCAGAACCTGCTGAATGTCACCTCTGATATGTGTACTTAGAAGTAAATCCCAATCAATCCATTAAATGCATCAATAAATGTATCAGAAAGAGAAAAACAGCTTCAAAGAATACTTGGGCAAGAAAACTGAAAAATCTAAAATAATGTAAATATTTCAGCATTTATAATAGAACTGGTATGGAACTTTGGAGAATGATACATGCACAATTCCATGGTCCTACTTAAAAAGTCATAACATACTGTAAATAATAGACAAGAAATGGCAATCAGCATGCTCAAAGGCAGGAGTGGGATTCAAATTTTTTAATAACCGGTTCTGTGGGCATGGCTTAGTTGGTAGGCGTGGCTTGCTGGTCATGCTATTGGCTGGGTGTGGCCAACTCAATATCACATACATCGAGGCATGCATCTCCTCACCTGGCCTCTCATGACTGTGGGAATGCTGCAACAGTCGTAAGTGTGAAAAATGGTCATAAGTCACTTTTTTCAGTGCCATTGTAACTTTGAATGGTCACTCCACACAAGCAAAGTACCAGCAAAGGAGGGAAACTCCAGAGATGTTCTTGAGACAGGAAGTCTAGTCCTGCCAAGAATGTAATAAGGGTTAACGGAGAGGCAGTTTCTGTAAGCAACACCAGAATGTTTCCTTCCTGCCTTCCTTACAGGATTAGGCTAGTAATTTCTTCTAACAACTGGTTCTCCGAACTGCTTAGAATGTTAACAACCAGTTCCAGCGAATAGGTGCAAACTGGTAGAATCCCACCCCTGCTCAAAGGCCTAGAACTACTCCAATATATAAAATGTGGCAAGTCTGGAGGATTTTAATTTAGAATAAAGAGAGAGAAATTGTACAATATACTCTGCTTTAATAAGGACTTCTCAAAATAATAGCACCTTAGATCATACAATTATATTTGCTTTCACTTAGATACATATACCCCTTCTCTGTGTTTTCAAAAGTTTATTTTGGCAAGGTGAAAAATGACTTTTTTTTTTTAACCCTCTTCATTACTGGTTTTGTACTTTTACTTGCAGGTATATGAATTTTTTTCCTACCCCTTCAAATATCACTGCTGATATTTTGTTTGAGAAAAGTGCCAACTATTTCCATTCTGAAAATGCTCCCAAACGTGCAGCATCCTTGATACCCAAAGCAAAAATCATCACCATCCTCATCGATCCATCCGACAGAGCCTATTCCTGCTATCAGGTAAGATTTTCCTAATGAAAAAGGTGAGTTCACAATTATAAAAAAATCAGATCAAAGCTAACTATTTATAGTGCTTTATTTAATGTGATAAATTACATAGATGAAGCAAATAATGTGCTTTTGTCTGCTGTGATTGCCATCAGAAGGCCCTGGGAAGGAACCATTAGCAACAGCAATAGCACTTAGACTTATATACTGCTTTACAGTCTTCTCTAAGCAGTTTACAGAGTCAGCATATCACCCCCAACAATCTGGGTACTCACTCCATCTACTCACCTCCGAAGGAGGGAAGACTCACATTGAGCCTGGTGAAATTTGAACTACCAAATTACAAGCAGTCAGCAGAAGTAGCCTCAGTACTGTACTCTAACTGAAGCAGAATGGAAAGTTACCAGAAAAGTATTCTCATAATTAGCAGAAGTTTCCTAGCAAATATTATGGAAGTTGCTTAATACAATAAATTGTATAATTGCATGAAATTACTGAAGCAAATTACGTGTAAATTGCATGAAATTACTGAACCAAAGAACTAGACATGTTCCAGTAAACAAGGATGGGTATGGAAAATAACGGAGAGTGTAAGATAAGTAGGCATATGCTGAATTGTGTAAAATGACTAATTAGATTTACTTCTCTTTTCTATAATACATATGATATGGTATAGCTTGATAAGAGAAATGCCCTGGGCTAGGCTGAGGCTGTGAGATGTATAAAAGTGACACCTCAGGAAGAGCCGGGGGTTCAGAATTTGGCATGCTAATGCTCTGAACCTTTTGTGCAAAGAAACCTGTATTCTCCTACCCTTCGTGGTCTTGTGTCCTGATTTGGAAACAAGATCTGCTGCAACATAACCACTGCGCCACCATGGCTCATTAGCAACGGGCTCCATATCACTGCAACAAAATGTTGCATAGTTCTGTCCTAGCTTTTGTTGCAACCTCCTGCTCTGTTGCAGTATTAATAACCCAAGAGAATTTCAGATGATGAAATTTGAGTTTAATTGATGATGACAGTCTGAAATCTACAACTCTGCATAATTCCCAGTTCTTTCATTTTTTAAATCCTACTCACTTAGTGCCCATATTACTGAAGCTAATGACTTCTATTGAGGCACTCTGTGATAATCAGTTACCGCTATCTAATTAAAACCACCATCATTTAAAACTTATAAAAGCCTTAAGAAAATTGTTCTGTGATTTCCCTTATGTGTGACTGCATGATCTTCATAGAACTGTAGAGATGGTGGGGACCACAAGAAATCATTTCATGCAATCTTTTGCGAGGAAAACAAGAAGGAAGGAAAGTAAGAAGAAATATTGATTTCTCAGGAGAACACATATCAGAACTCCAGAAAAGATCCCATACCTTAAAACAGAATTATGTCTTATCTCTCTAGAGAAAGAAACACAAAAAAAGAGGTTCACTCAAAGGTCTTAAAGTTAAAGGGAGATTTTATTCAAAGTTTGTAAAGAGGATATTTGAAATTGAATCTACATAGGACTTTAAAACTCAAAAGCAGCATTTTATATTCACCTTGTCACTGAACTATGTATGTATGTACTACACAGCAAGTGTAAGTGCCTCAAAATGCTAGACATAGCCTCCCAATATATTTTTTATCATCATAACGTTATTGCAGGAAAAAAATAAGATTCTTGGGTATCTAAAAACTGACCATTTGTGATAGGATCATTTTTGTGGTACATATACCGTAGCAAACCTATTAGACTTTCAGGCACTCTGAGATTTTTATATATTATATTTCATTATATTGTATTGTATTTCATTAGAGGAAATATAACTAAAAAATCAACTAGACTTGGTAAAAGGCACTAGTAACAATTATTAAGACACTCTCACCTATCTATCTTGTGGTCATTTAACTTTGGATTTTTCCCAATTAGCATCAGCGTTCCCATGAGGATCCCACTGCTCTAAAGTTCAATTTCTATGAAGTAATTACTTCAAATGATGCAGCACCATCTGAACTAAAAGGCCTACAGAAGAAATGTTTGATTCCTGGCTGGTATGCTGTCCACATAGAAAGGTGGCTAAAATATTTCCCCTCTTCACAGGTAAATTGCCTTTTCACTAAATAATTTTTGTGGTAAATGTCCATCGTTACTTTATAATTTGTGTAATATTTAACATGTTTAATAATGGATTGTAAGATGTTCAACAGACATTAATTTATGTCCTAAAATGTAGAATTACCTTCAGAAGAATTGAGATTCATACTGAGGAAATTAGAACTATTTTTTGTAGAATGAATCTAGAAGTTTCAAGGAAAGAAACTTAGATAATAAGCATTAGATTTCAGCTGTTATCCAAAGTTTCTAAGTAGGTAATTTTATGCTAACCAGTCTCATTATTATTAGGAAATAAAAGAAGTCTGCATCAGTGGTGACAGAAGATAAAGAAGACATGCAATAAAAAAGTGTTCAGTGAACTTCAAAGAATAATGTGCATATCTAATTTCTAGAATTAATATTTCTGTCTTGGAAAGCATTTTCACCAGTGTAGACCAATCTTGAGCTAGGAAGATTGGGAGGCTGACCAAGACAGCTTGGCATATCAGTAGTGGTAGAAGAGGTTTCTGTTTACTATTATTTGCATTTTGGTATCATCATAGAGGAAAGAAATCCAGTGGTGCAGTGGTCTAGAGGTGGAACTCTTGCCTCACAATCAGGAGGTTGTGAGTTCAATCCTAGGTAGAGGCAGATATTTATCTCTGGGCACAATGAGAATTTATCTGCTGAATCAAATTCCACATTGGTGACAGGAAGGGCATCTGGCCAGTAAACACTCTGTTCCTTTCAGTTGCCCAGATGCCACTCCAATAGGGATTATGGGGTCAATAAAAGGTGATGATGATGATGATGATAGAGGAAGGAAATGAAGTTAATGACTTCAGACCAGTTGAATTGAATCAACACTTGTATGTGACGCATATGTTCTATCTGGTTTCTTGAAAGCTGATTCTTGATCCTGTCCTATTGTTTCTTTTATTTTTCTTATATGTATCCATGTATTCATAACCATGTTTCTATTTATACCTATTATCTTGTAAGCAATTGACAAACCAAATAATAAATAAATAAACAAACAAACAAACAAGCAAATAAATAAATAAATCTTTATATGAGCTGGAGTAAAGAGTGAGCCACTGTCAGCCAGTTGGGTAATTTACCTGCACAGTTTTCGCTTTGCTATATCAGTTGACTAACTAGTTTTAGACTTTTTTCACCTTGTATAATAAACTTGTTTAAACTTTTTCTCAAAAGTGTGAGAATCCAAACTATATTGTGCATACACACACACACACACACACCTGTTCATATCTACTGCCCTTCTAAGCAAACATGTACAAAAGTGATAGACATTTAGACAGACAACTGGCATAAAAGCCTTCACTCTCTATTTATAAGCTTAATTTTTTATAATACTATTTTAACTGAGAAATTTTGAAGTGTGGAATTGACATTGACATTGAATCGGGGATTTTAAGGGGAAAGTCTTATTGATTATCTTATTGAACTCACAATTTTATCATGCTTTCAATCAGCAAAGTGACTTTTCAGACTGAAAAACTCTAAAGCAATTGGGTAATCAAACTTCTCAGTTCTGCTTCTGAGCTTAAGCTAAGTTGTCAGTATCTGGTTCATTTATCACTAATTCTATTTCTGAATCCATTTACTGAAATTATTTCACAAACTTTGTGGAACAAATCTGAAATTGGCTTTATCCAGAGCTGTCTAGAGTATGGATTCTGTCTCATTTTATAAATAAGAATTATTTTTGTGTATTTATTTTTAAAGGCATATTCAGAAGTTCAGTGTATTGTTTTTGGGACTTATTTGGGAAATTCTATTTATTTCAGAAATGTTAATTCTCAGAGCAGGAAATTTTAATTTTCTAAGTTTAAGTTTATGCCATTAGGCATACCTTCCTTTTTCAAGGAAGGTTAATAAATGCAAACGTTTTCCTATTGCAATTTGGTCTCAGGGACTATCTTAAGATTGTCCTATTTGGTCCTTCTTTTAAAATTGAAACGTGGAATTATTTTCCTAGTATTTAAGAAATGCAGCACAGTGACCAACTCCTACTCAGTGATGGGATTCAATTTTTTTTACTACCAGTTCTGTGGGCGTGACTTGGTGGGCATGGCAGGGAAAGGATACTTAAAATCTCCAGTCCGAGGTATTTGCCGGTTCTCCGAACTACTCAAAATTTTCGCTACCGGTTCTCCAGAATTGATCAGAACCTGCTGAATACCACCTCAGCTCCTACTCCAGTTTGATCACTATGATCATGCTCAATTAATGGCATGTGGAAAAACCAAATTTGACAAGGCCTCCCAGACGTGGTATTCAGCAGGTTCTGACCAGTTCTGGAGAACCAGTAGCAGAAATGTTGAGTAGTTTGGAGAACCGATAAATACCACCTCTGATTGCCACGCCCACCAAGCCACACCCACAGAACCAGCAGCAAAAAAAATAATTGAATCCCACCACTGAGGTCACCCAAAGCAATCTTAACTCCTTACAACTGATGTGTTTGTCTTGCTATGCTGCAATTTCATACTTCCTTTGAGTTTTATATTTAAATAAACAACTAGTGTTATCTCTACAGTTGTTAATAATTGATGGACAGCAATTAAGAAGCGACCCAGCTACTGTGATGGATGGCGTTCAGAAGTTTCTGAGCATTTCTCCTCATTATAATTATTCTGATGCATTAACGTGAGTTACATTTCTTTTTATGTATCTTTCTTTTGCATTATTATCATGTTATGCTTGTGGTAGTAGTTCACTTTTTTAAAAGTCTGTTAATAGACTGCAAATATGAAGATAAGGAATTGCCTAGCTGTGATTGCTTTTTTGTGACTTCTAGACATTTTTCTTATTTCAATGGGCAATAGAAATGGACATTACTGAAATAAGAAACAGTACACCTGTTGTTATCTGCATTAATTAATTGAGCCTCTGTGGCACAGTGGTTAGAGTGCAGTACTGCAAGCTACTTCTACTGCAACCAGCTGCCTACAATTTGGCAGCTCAAATCCCACCAGGCTCAAGGTTGACTCATCCTTTCATCCTTCTGAGGTGGATAAAATGAGGACCCAGGTTATTGGGGGCAATATGCTGACTCTGTAAACCGCTTAGAGAGGGCTGTAAAGCACTATAAAGCGGTATATAAGTCTAAGTGCTATTGCTATTAAGAAAAACCTACTTTCTGCTTTAACAGCTAATATTCCATCTTATATAATTGTGACCAACGAATTCTAGAGAGCATAATAAAAAGGTTGTCCTCGACTTATAGCAGTTCGTCTAGTGACAGTTCAAAGTTACAATGGAAAATGTGACTTCTGACCATTTTTCAAAGTTATGATCTAGCATCCCCATGGTCAGACAATTAAAATGCAGATACTTAACAACCCACTCACATTTATGACAATTTCACTGTCCTGGGGTCATGGGATCAGCTTTTGTGACCTTCCAACAAGCAAAGTCAATGCAGAAGCTGGATTCATTTAACAACCGTGTGACTAATTTTAATAACAGCAGTGGTTCACTCAACAATGGTAACAGGAAAGGTCATAACATGGGGCAAAATTTACTGAGTAAATATCTCCCTCAGCAACAAAAAAATTAGGCTCTGTTGTGTTCGTAAGTCGAGAATTACTGTAGTGAACATTAAGCTCCTTTTAATAGCTTCAGAATGTGCTAGCCCCGTGATGTTGAACCTACATTCTTCAAAAAAATCTACCAAAGAAATAATTATTACAATTAAACATTTTCTTCCAAATATATTTCTTGGAAACAAATATATTGTTTGCAATCTAATTCTACAGTTTCATTTCTTTTCTGGGGCAGAGCAAGCAATATTATTTCTCCTCTTGGGAAATTACTGAAAACTATCAAAAGGCCTTTGCAATGTACAAGGAAGGCTGAAATCCAAGTTAGAAGTGAACTCCTCTCAGCATATCCATTTAATCAATGATTTATTTAGTTTTAATTGATGCCACTACTAAAGATTATTTGGGCGGTGAGGATTAATGCAGTAATAGACTGAGCTGGAAAACTAATTTCTCTTTTATCTGAAATGTGCTTTCGTGAGTGTATATATAGGAATATTGCTATTATTGGAAAAAGCCCAAGGCAAAAAAAAAAAGTGGGAGCAAGCTCATTATTGCTATATTCCAACCAATAATTCATTGGCCTTCCAAGGCATCTGCCAAATTTAATTAAATTCTCAGTGTTCTTTACAGCTGCCTTTTTCACTTTTCTAAGTATGTCACAATATATTCAACAGCAAAAAAAACTGTCTCTGGTTTATTCCCTAATGTGCATTCTGAAATCCACTGAAATGTATCCATCCCCAACTTTGAAAAGTAAATTAACCACTCTCTGCCACAATGATCTTCTGCTTGTTGTGTGGTGTTGTCCTCTTCCTATGCCCACCTTCACCTATGCAATATTTTAGGTTTGATCCTCAGAAAGGATTTTGGTGCCAGCTGCTGGATGGAGGAAAAATAAAATGTTTGGGGAAAAGTAAAGGCCGAAAATACCCTCCCATGGATCAAGAGGTATTATTTTAATTGAAACATTAATGTTATTTAGTATGGTCTGAAAAAGGGAAATTGTTACTATGGCTGTCTGCATCAAAATCATTGGAAAGATGTGTTTCTTACTGGGAAACAGTGTAAATGCAGTAGCTGAAAAAGTTACTGAAAAAGATTTATTCAGTTTAAAGAAGTGCACTACTCAGGCATTTATGCATTCAAGCAAACAGAAAATCAGAGTTGGAAGGGACCTTGTAGGTTATCTAGTCCAACCTCCTGCCCAAGAAAGAGACCCTACATCATTTCTGACAAATGGCAATCCAGTCTCTTCTTGAAAGTCTCAAGTGATGGCGCTTCCACAACATCCAAGGACAAGCTATTCCATTGGTTGATTGTTCTCACTGTTAAAAAGTTTCTCCTTATTTCCAGGTTAAATCTTTCCTTTTTCAGTTTCCATCCATTATTCCTTGTCTGGCTTTGGAAAATAGCTTGACCCCTTTCTCCCTGTGGCAGCCCCTCAAATATTGGAAGACTGCTATCATGTCTCCCCTGGTCCTTCTCTTCACTAGACTAGCCAAGCCCAGTTCCTGCAACTGTTCATTGTATGTTTTAGCCTCCAATCCCCTAATCATCCTGGTTGCTCTTCTCTGTACTTTTTCTAGAGTCTCGACATCTTTTTTATAATGTGGTGACTAAAACTGGATGCAGTACTCTAGGTGTGGTCTTACTAAGGCTTTATAGAGTGGTATTAGTACTTCCCTTGATCTTGATTGTATCCCTCTGTTAATACAATTTAGGATTGCATTAGCTTTTTTGGCAGCTGCTGCACACTGCTGGCTCATATTTAGCTGGTTGTCCACTGACTCCAAGATCCCCCTCACAGTGACTGCTATTGAGCCTGGTTTCACCCAGTCTATATGTGTACTTTTGGTTTTTCTTGCCTAAATGTAGGATTTTACTTTTCTCTACACTGAATTTCATTTTGTTAGATAAGGTCCAGTGTTCTAGTCTGTAAAGATCCATCTGGATCTTGAGCCTATCTTCTTGGGTGTGAGCTATTCCTGCCAGCTTAGTATCATCCGCAAATTTGGTAAGCTCCTCTTCTATTTCCTCATCTAAGATATTAAAGAATACTGGACCTAAGACAGAACCTTGTGGCACCCCACTGCTTACTTCCCTGCATGTAGACTTAGACCCAGTAAGGACTACTCATTGAGTACGGTTTGCCAGACAGTTGCTAATCCATCTAGTGGTGGTGCTATCTATTCCACTTTTTTCTAGCTTACTAAGAAGTAGGTTGTGGTCTACTTTGTTGAATGCCTTGCTGAAATCTACATATATTATGTCCACAGTATTTTGCTGGTCTACTAATTTAGTCACTGTGCTGAAGAATGAAATAAGATTGGTTTGCCATGATCTGTTTTTAACAAACCCGTGCTGACTGTTATTACTTTACTTGTTTCTAGATGTTGGCAGATCTGGGTTTTTTTTATTATTATCTTTTCCAGTATTTTCCCAGGTATTGATGTTAGGCTGATTGGTCTATAGTTTCCTGGGTCTGTTTTTTCCCTTTTTTGAAGATGGGAACCACATCAGCTCTTTTCCAGCCCTCTGGTAGTTCCCCGGTGCTCCAGGATTTTTGAAAGATATGGTGCAAGGGTTCTAAGATGACACCTGCCAGCTCCTTTAAAACTCTGGGGTGTTATCCATCAGGCTCTGCTGATTTGTTTTTGTTCTGTCCTTAATTTGAATACTTGAAATCCCCGCGCTTTGATTGGCTAAAGCGCGGGGATTTCTGATTGGCCAGGCGAGCCGCGCTGATTGGTCCGATTGAGGTCTCCCGCAATTGGCTCGCTCCAAGAGCGGGAGACTTGAATCGCTGCCATTGGCCGCGGCCGCCGCAGCGAAAAGGATAAAAGCCGCGGGCTTTTTCCTTTTCGCCGATTCGGTTCACAACTGTTTAATAAAGAGCTTGAAACTTAGTCACCGACTCCTGGCTTCTTTTGCGGACACGACACTGGCGACGAGGGTGGGATCCCGACCCTGAACCGAACCCCGTGTCCAACAAGAGCCAGTTTCAGCACAGAGATGGCGAAAATTGCACCGCCCGCTCCCTTCAACCCCGCCACCGAGGACTGGGAATCGTTTTCAGACCATTTCCGCATGTACCTCGAGTGCACCGGAATGAAGGACGCCCCGGGCCCGCTAAAATGCGCCGTTTTCCTCACACATTGCGGAACCGAGGTCTTCCAGATGGCCAAGGCATTGGCCAAGCCGGCAGACGCAACCGCCATGGACTGGGACATCCTCGAACCTATCCTGCGGCGCCATTATGCCCCCGAGGTCCCCATCCTGATCCGGCGCAACGAATTTTACCGCCGAGATCAGAAACCAGGTGAAAAACTGAGCGATTTCGTCGCCGAGTTGCGGCGCCTAGGAGGGCTCTGCGAGTTTGAAGGTCTGAACAGCCTCCTAAGAGACCGATTCGTACTCGGCCTATGGGACCCTACACTCCAGAGCCGGCTTATGGCCAAGGGCGACATCAGCCTAGCAGACGCCCTCACCGCAGCCGCAGCCGCAGAAGCAACCCGCACTTCCGCTGACAGCATGCGAAAATCAGACGCGAAGGGCGGAAACAACAACCCGGCAAGGTCGGCCGACCCTAAAAGCGAATCAACTGCACACTACGGAGATTTCCAGTCTACGTCCAGCACGTCGGAAGACGAGGAGGACATACATCGCGTGCAAACAGGTCGCGGCGACCAGCGGAACCGAAGAGGTCGTAGGTCGAGGACCAACTGTGCCGGGTGCGGCGGCGACCACCCCAGATCAGAATGCCGATTTTTTTACTCTATCTGTAGGCATTGTGAAAGACGGGGACACATCGCTCGAGTTTGCCGCCAAAAGAAGACCCGCAGCCCGCCCAGATGGTAACATCACGACCGAAAGAAGGAAAGCCCCCCGCCCAGGACCAGAGATCGCCAATCGGACGGTCGGTGGGACCGAATCCAACGATCTTCTAGAGGCGGCGACAGTCGGCGCAAGGAAGATACCCACCAGACGGTAACCATCGGCCACGCCATCTCCGACGGCGCCAGAAAGGTACACGTAGAAGTCCATATTGAAGGCCAACCATGCAAGATGGAGGTGGACTCTGGGTCCTACCTCTCCATGATTGCATGGCACGAGATAAAACGGCTAGTGTCCACCCTCCATAAGAGGAACATTAATGCCCAAAAAATCATTATAAAAGACTACCAAGGAAACCGCGTCCCGGTAGTGGGCACCAAGAACTTTAATGTAACTTACAAAGGCCGCACCGAACAACTCCCACTCACAATCGTCGATCGCGACCGCCCAAGCCTGCTGGGCCTACAATGGTTTGCCCCGCTTGACATCGCGCTGACAGGAGTCAACCACGTCGTCGACGACGGCTGGGAACAGCGGCTAGCCCAGGAGTTCCGGGAGGTCTTCGACGGAAGCCTGGGCAAGTACCAGGGGCCCCTTATCTCATTTGACCTAGACCCTAGGGTTCCCCCCAAGCGACTAAAACCTAGGAGGGTACCATTCGCCCTAAAACCAAAAATTGACGAGCAGATCGACAAGCTCGTCAAACAGGGGGTATTGCAGCCGATAGACCATGCCCGATGGGAGACCCCTATAGTGACCCCAGTCAAGCCAGACGGGTCCGTGAGAATTTGTGGGGACTATAAGGCCACCCTAAATGGCGCATTGCAACAAAGCGCCTACCCCGTCCCAATCGTGCAACACCTACTGCACTCACTGGGAGGGGGCAAGGTCTTTGCCAAGCTCGATCTCACCCAGGCATATCAGCAGTTGCCGGTCGACGAAAAAACAGCGGAAGCCCAGACCATCGTTACCCATCGGGGGGCATTCAAATGTAACCGGCTCCAATTCGGAGTCAGCGTGGCACCAGGCATCTTTCAGAGCCTGATGGAACGTTTACTGCAGGGCATCAAGGGGGTGGTGCCCTATTTTGATGACGTATTAGTAGCGGCGCCAAACGAAGCCAAATTAGAAAACCGACTCAGGGAGGTCTTAACAAAATTTAAAGTAACGGAACTCAAAGTAAAACGAGAAAAATGCCAACTATGCACAGAGCGAGTGGAATTCTTGGGCTACCTTCTAGACCGGCATGGCATTCACCCTACAATTAAAAAAGTGAAAGCCAACAAAGAAGCCCCCACCCCAAGGTCTAAAACGGAACTACAGGCTTTCTTAGGCTTGCTAAATTTTTATCATGTTTTCCTACCCCAAAAGGCTACGGCGGCGGAGCCTCTGCATAGGCTCCTGGATAAGGTGGCAACTTGGACTTGGGGGAGACGAGAGCAAGCCGCCTTCCAAAAAACCAAAGACCTCCTCACCTCCGATGCTGTCCTGATTCAATTCAGCGAAACCTTGCCCTTGGTTGTCACTTGCGATGCATCACCTTTCGGCGTCGGTGCTGTCCTCAGCCATACTCTCCCCGACAAAAGAGAAGCACCCATCGCTTTCTTTTCCAGGACTCTAACTAAACCAGAGCGGAACTATAGCCAGCTGGACAAAGAAGCTTTGGCTATAGTTGCCGCCGTTAAGCGATTCCACGAATACCTTTATGGCCGCCCGTTTACCATCGTAACAGATCACAAGCCGTTGCTGGGCATCCTCGCAGGAAACCGAGCCACCCCGAACATTTTATCACCCCGGATGACAAGGTGGTCCGAGTTCCTGGCAGCCTACAGCTACGAACTGTTACACAAGCCAGGTAAGAAAATTTCGCATGCGGACGCTTTAAGCCGCTCGCCTTTACCAGACTCTGATCCTGACCCAGCACCAACAACAAACACCCTTAACATCAAAAATTTGCCCAACCTACCCATTACAGCATCAGACATTGCCAGGGAAACTATCAAGGACAGGCGTCTGGCGCGAGTTTTACATTGGGTAGAAAAAGGTTGGCCTGAAAGGGACAGTGACGAATCCGTTAAGATATTCAGAAACCGCCAGACTGAACTTTCACTACTCAAGGGATGTATTTTGTGGGGTGACAGGGTAGTCATCCCGGACAGGTTGCAAGGGAGGGTCTTAGAGATGCTGCACGAAGGGCATCCTGGCATCGTCAGAACTAAAGCCCTGGCCAGGAGTTACGCTTGGTGGCCAGGGATGGACAAGCAGATAGAGGCATGGGTAGCCAAATGCCAACGATGCCAGGAGACCAGACCCAGCCCACCCGCAGCACCCATCCTGGACTGGGAAACACCAAGGGGACCCTGGTCCAGAATCCATTTAGACTTTGCCGGTCCCACGAATGGACATACCTTTCTGATCACAGTTGACGCTTACTCCAACTGGTTGGAGGTAAGCGACATGAAATCCACTACCACGGAGGCCGTTATTAAAGAACTTGGCAAACTCTTTTCCACACACGGCCTCCCAGACGTCGTCGTCTCAGACAACGGGCCCCAGTTTACTTCCCTCGACTTCGAGAGGTTCCTGGCGGAGAGGGGCATGCGCCACGCATTAACAGCACCGGCGCATCCGGCGGCGAATGGTAGGGCGGAACGGATGGTCCAATTTACCAAAAAAACCATCCGGAAAATGGACCACGGGGAGATCAACGACAAAATCAATAAACTCCTCTTTATACAACACATCACCCCGAACACCACTACCAACAAAAGCCCAGCCGAGTTGTTGATGGGTAGGAAGCTGAGGTCCCCGCTCGACAGGTTACACCCAACATATAACCCGGAGCGACCCCCAGACTCAAGTACAAAATACCGGAGCTTTGCCCCCGGTGACTTAGTGTACGCAAAAAATCTGACGGGGGACCCCCTATGGATCCCAGCCGTCATCACTCAAATCACAGGTCCACGGTCGTACCGGCTCCAAACCACCGATGGGCGAGCCTGGAAACGACACATAGACCAGCTCAGGTCACGAACTGCAACGGACCTCAACCCCCAAAACACGAACCAAGGGGGGAGGGAATACCCGAATAAACAAACGCAAGAAAAAATAAACCAGCAGTACTTACCGGAACGCAGCCATCGCGATCCCCCACCGGAGAAGAACCACCCAGCCAGCTCTACCGACTCGGAGAAGCCAAGCGGGAGCGGCGAAACCCGTAGCTCAACCAACCCGGAAGGCCCAGGTGGGAGCCACGGAGAAGGAACCGGCCCGATCATCCAGCCGGTTCGCACAGAAGAGGGAGCAGCCAAAAACATGACCGCTCCGGCCGAAATCCAGCTTGCAACTGAGTTGCGCAGGTCAAGTAGGACTAGACGGAGCCCCGCCTACCTACGTGACTACGCAACGTGATGGACTATACCAAGAGGGGAGGGGTGTTCTGTCCTTAATTTGAATACTTGAAATCCCCGCGCTTTGATTGGCTAAAGCGCGGGGATTTCTGATTGGCCAGGCGAGCCGCGCTGATTGGTCCGATTGAGGTCTCCCGCGATTGGCTCGCTCCAAGAGCGGGAGACTTGAATCGCTGCCATTGGCCGCGGCCGCCGCAGCGAAAAGGATAAAAGCCGTGGGCTTTTTCCTTTTCGCCGGTTCGGTTCACAACTGTTTAATAAAGAGCTTGAAACTTAGTCACCGACTCCTGGCTTCTTTTGCGGACACGACAGTTTTCATCAAGATCACACAAGTGTTCTCTTACTATTTTTTTGCTTATTTTAACTTTTATTTCTGGTCTGTCTTTTACAGTTATGTTTTTGGTGGGTTGAGCTATAGTTTCTTTTTGCATGAAGACACATGCAAATAATGAGTTAAGCAGTTCTGCTTTCTCTCGTAAGCATCCTTTGCAAATAATTTTCAAAAAATGTTCAACATAACCATATCATCACTGGGAGCAGTATGAATTCTGCATTTGGGAAGAATTCTTGACAAGAAGCCTTCCTTTTTCTTCTTTTTATTATTGATGCTCTCCTTTTATTTGTATTTTTTCTTTTGATGTAATCACAGAACAGCCATTGCTCATTCTTGATCTTTTTATTGCTCAACTGAGCAAATAAAGGGCAGAGAAGGCCTTGAGGCCTAGAGGATTTGAAGGCTGGGAATTGTTTCTCTCACCTGAAGAAGCTTCTTGTGGAAGTGTAGGATACCCAACTTTTAATATTGCTCCTGATTAACATTACTCTTACTGTGAATATGTGACACCAATTATTCTTTTCCTATTTAATTTTCCATAAATACAAACTCAAAATAATTATTTGAACAAGTGGTTAAATTAGTTGCCAAATTAGCCTCCTTTTTCAATAAATTGTATGGATTCAGATGCTGTTGTGATTCACTGGCAGCAGGTGCAGATGGCTGAGGTCTCGGAGAACGAGGCCTCGGATGAGGGGCCTACGTGTGATGCAGGGATGGGGCCAGGACCATCAGGGAGTGGGGTGCTGCCTTCGGAGATTGTGGAGGTTGGCAGCAGTGATGAAGAGGTTCCCGAGGAGCCTGTGCTCATTGCACATGCGCGCAGGGCTGCTTGAAGGAAAGAGCAGCTGCAGCAGCACGGACGGGTATGGCTGCAAGGTGATGGCCCCTCCTTTAAGAGATAAAAGCCAGCCTGAGAGATTAGTATTCTTTGCAGGAAGCAAAGAAGCTCTTGCACTTCAAGCCTTGTGGAAGTTTGGACTATTAAAGGATTAAAGGATGGGCTTATCCATGGATTGGTTTATACACGAGTATATATTTAAAATATTGGTACTTTAAAAAAGTGATGGATAAGCGCATCTGCAAGTAAGCCAAGTCCAATTTTTTGGTGGATTGTGGCACCTAAAATTCTTGGCTTGTTCACAAGTATATGTGGTAATGGATCAGTGAATACCATTGTACAGGTGTTAGGCAGTGACCTAGATTTTGACACCAATAGCCAAACTGACTTCACTTTCTTTCCTGCCTTTTCCTTGGCATGGGAAGATTTCTTCCCATTTGCTCAACATCCTGGAGATTGTAGAGTATACCATTGTTTACTACAAGAAAAAGAAAAATATTATATATGCCCGTCTTCTGAAGCATATGGTTATGCAAGATAATTATGTTAGTTTGATGTCCTGCTTTTCCTCCTAAAAATTCTAAACAATACATTGATAGTTCAGAATTATTTGTGCTGCAATAAGAACCTAGAATTAGACTGGGCTTATAATGAATGTCCATCTCTGAATATGAATTTAAACCTGCGTCTCCCCACTCTTAATCCGATACTTCAAACATTACAATCATACTTGTTTTTATATGCAGTTGATCTACAAGATCAGACAATTAAGCTGTGATCAATTTATAGTTCGTTAATTCAAAAAAATTATGAATTGTTAAATACATATATCTCTCAATTTTTGTGAACCTTCTGCATAACTTAGAATTATCGTTTATGTCATGCAATATTTTACAGAAATGAAACATGAAACTAAAACATTTTTAATTCTCTGAAAGTTTATTTTTTCCTCTTATTCTCAGTCTAGGGCATTCCTTTCAAATTACTACAGAGATCACAACGTGGAACTGTCTAAATTGCTGCACAGATTGGGACAACCTTTGCCATCCTGGCTAAGACAAGAGCTCCAGAAACTGAGATAGCACAGAACAGAAGTGAAACTGCTTTGTTCTGATCTTCACTTCCTGGCTCACTCTCAGCTCTCAGTGGAAGATCTGGTGATATTAAGGATATTAAAAGAAAGGCTGCACCAAAAACAAGCAAATAAAACAATCAGAGCTTTGAAGTATTATCCTTTATCCTTTATGGGGTTCACATATATTCTGCATATCCTGAAACTGTACATATATGACTATATGACCTAGAGTTATCACCATATATGACAAATTACAGTCTGTCAGGACAGTACAAAGAATGGATGCATCTCACCATAGATTGCAAGGTTTGTGAAAAAAAAATTTTTTTTTTGATAACTTCACTTTTAATCAGTGGCTTATTTTTCAAAGATATAGCTTTTAAAAGTAGATTTTGCTTTTTGTTTGCTTTCCTTTTCCTCATTAACAATACTGAAAATATTTCAAACAGAAATATTCTAATCTTTAGCCAGGCATTTCTCAGCTCTGCAGGTAACTGTTTAGTATGGTACAGTAAAACCATGCTATATTCTAGCTTTTAGTGTGCTGATTAAAACATATCTTTCAACTGAACACAATTACATGAAGAAAGAGAGTTGTTCAAACATGTTTTATAAGAAATTATCATTGATGAATGAAACAGTTTAGATGATTTAATATACAGGATACAAGCAGTAATCAAGCACTCCATCCAGAAATAATTGTCCTCAAAAACAGAGCTAATAAAACCCACCATAGAATGGAACAAGAGAGCTTCAGCTCCACTAAATTAACTATATCACCTGCTAAACAATGGTCCACAACTGTCAAATAGATAATTTATCTTAATGCTCCCCACATGCACACACCTTACATTCAACATTTCCAGTTTTTGAAATGTCCATAATAATATTTTAAAAGTATATTTCTGATTGTGGATTTCATAAACCCCACACAGTTGTTCTGCAGGCAAGGGATGCTGTTCATCAGTCTTACTAATTTGATCCTCAAGACTCAAAAAAGTGTTAATCCTGTTGAACACTAGAGCAGGAAAAGAAAATCTATGGAAAAGTGCTACTCATTGTTCATGTTGCTTCTGAGATGTTCATGGAAATCTCACAGCATTTGTGAATTGGGCCTATTCACTTAGCCATCTTGAAACCAACACTGTTCATTATTCATTATTTTACTTCAATAAATAGATTTAAAAAAAAAAACACCTAAGAAAGAATAGTGGGTAAAAAAAAAGGAAAAGCCATTGTCCCCCTCACTTCCTAACTAGTATACAATGGTCTAATAAAGCTCCAGGCTCCATAGTATCCACAGGTCAAGTCAACATAACAACTGCAACAATTGAAGGCTTATGCCTTTTTTTACATGCATAACATTAAAAGCCTTAGTTGGGTAGTGTGGTTTTTTTAAATCGGATTTATCATTTTAAATTGGATTTATCATTATAAGAAAATGAAACATTCTTGCTGAAGACATAGTTAACCATTTTATTAAAAAATACTAATTTTAAGGAAGGAAATTATTTTACTAAGATATATCATCAACCTGGAAGGTAATAAAGTCTATACCTAGTGCAATAAAACTATGTTTAATTTAGCTGTTGGTCACATTCAGTTCAGCCCGATTTCTTCAAGTAAGTCATTTCTGAAATGACAATAAGGAAGTACATTTCTCATTTTACACTAGAAAATTCCCTAAAGTTCAGTCTACATTTAAATATTAAAACACACATAGAAAAAAGCAAAGATAATCATAGAAAGAATTTATACTATGGCCTAAATCTGTAGTTTGCTTCTGATTTTAATTCATTCTGACTAATTAAATTATCAGCAGCTATTTTCTCAATTTCTTTTTACAAAGCACACATGAACACAAATACAAATATATTGCTTTAGGCTACTGAAGAGATCTGAGATATGTACTTCCAAGATTTAGTGGGGTGAGTGCAAAAGGAAGTCTTTAATTTATGCATTTAATGAGGTTTCAATTGGATTATATATAATCCTATTTCTCCTTTATTTTTTCAGATTTCTTTTTCTAAACTTTGTCTTTCATTTAATTAAAATACAAGTCATGAAGTTAAACTGATGAAATTAAAGCTGACACAAGGGAAACATTTTGCATGTGGCAAATTTTACTTTGCACTGAAATCTCAGAAGATGTTAGTGGACAATTTTTTTCTATTAATATAACACATCCTGATGTGAAACCTGAAAAAATAAATTCTGTTGACATTATCTTTAGGAGAGAAATGAAATAGTTCCTATCCTACAGTAAATAAAACCATGTGGTACATCCATTTTGCCACAGAATCCACTTTTAAAATATGCGTGGATGATTCCATATGCTGTATAATTATAGAAAATATAAAATATTTCTTCAAGGAGACAATAAAAAACCATTTATTGTTAAAGTACCCCCCCCCCAAAAAAAGGTTGTATCTTTATAATATACTTTCTACATCAAAAATAGTCTTACCTGGTGTTTAGTAGTCTTGACTTCAAGAAGCTTTTTTCCTGTAATTTTCCTGTTGTAGAGTAGAAAAGGTTTCTTGGTTTGAGAGGTGTAACTTTTTAAATTTGTAATATTCTGAATGACGTAAAAGGCAGGGACAATTTTTTTCACTGTTTTCAATTTGGGAGAGAGAAAAGTGCCAAAATCAATTTTGTAATTTTTCTAAAGTTTTCTTTCCTTGGGGAAAAAAAAATATTATTTCCAAAGTAGTTTTGTTATGAGGAACCTTTCCACTGCAACTATACCTTTTTGTACAGAGGAATTGCTGCTTATACTTCTTTCAAAGTATGAAAAATGATCATAAGTCACTGTTGTAACATTGAACAGTCACTAAATGAACTGTACCTGTATTGGCTATCCTTATTGGATCCTTACAAGGAATAGCCTGAGATCCTAATAATGCTTTTTAGTTGGGGTTGGAGAATAAATAGAATTATTGCCCCTCTCATCCAACTCTATCTTAAAATTCCCTACCTTGTCTCACATGCAACTCTGGAGGGTATTCCAACCATTTAAAATAAAATGTCCTTATATAAGGAGCCTCTGTGGCACAGTGGTTAGAGTGCAGTACTGCAAGCTACTTCTGCAGCCAGCTTCCTACAATTTGGCAGTTCAAATCCCACCAGGCTCAAGGTTGATTCAGCCTTCCATCCTTCCAAGGTGGATAAAATGAGGACCCAGATTGTTGGAGATGAAAAGACCTTCATATTGTGTGTCTTCCCTCCTCCAGAAATTCTGCTGAAAATTATCTGGGTTGCTAATCACTGTACCTCCCTTTCTTTCCTGATTGCCCTAAAACTCACATAATTTCACAAAATCTTTGCAAGCAAGTGAGAATATTATTTCCTAAGAATCTTCACTGCCTTTGAACTTTTAAGCAACAATTCAGCTGCTTAAAAATGTTAGGGAAACCTTTTGTCTCAAAGCAGAGAGTACTTAATGCTGCAGGAAAAAAAAGTAAATTAGCTTACCCTTAGCATTTTTGGGGAATTATGAGTCCCAGGATTCTATGGAGAGGAAATCATAGTAATTAAATTGAAATTAGCTGAATGAGCATTTCTAACATCAAAATGCTATAAAAGAGAATTATTATTATCTACATTTTTTTAAAAAAAGTTTTGCTTTGTTTTTTGTTTTTTCTGCATCCAGTGCATCCTTCCCATGCAGTTTCAAAAATGTGGATTCCAGGACTCGACATTTTCCAGTATTACTTCAACTACAACGATGAATAAAGATTCACAAGTGACTACAATTCTTCTATCTGCAGAAGCTGGATTTTGTAAACCTTGACACAGAGACAAAAAATATAGTCTTCCCACTGGAAACTAATTCTGATACTTTCGTATTAACTGCCTTGAAATGAATTATTTTGTATCTAACCATTGCAAATCCCAGTTCTCTCCACATATATTTGATGCTGAAACTACAGGAGATATAATTTTCCACTTCTAGATTTATTTGGGGTTTGTTTTATTTATTTGTTTAGGGGATGGCATCAAACTTGTGCCTCACTTTTTTTCCGTCTTCGCACATCTATAGAATAAACACTTCTTCTGCACTTTTCTGAAGGGGTTTTCCATCATTTCGCAGGATTTCTAAATATTTGATTGAAAGTGTATTCCTCTAATCCCAGATGCTCTCTCTTTTTATATGTCAGTTTTTTGATTGACATCATTACTTTTGTTCTTTTTAATTTGTTCACAAGTTCACTCAGCACTGAAAAATAAGAAGTTCAGCATTTGAGGATTCATCTTTATTCCCAGCATAATTCATAAACAAGCAACCTAGGCATCATCCAATAGTTGTTGTACCCGTCATGTTGTTAGTTTCAGTCTAAATCATGCTGGTCCTATTGAATTAGCTAAACATGATTTAACATGTTACTACCATTTTTTATCTTTCACTAAGGATGCTGCTTACTTGCATTCATAGATAGTTGTGTCAGCTCCAGGATAGAAGCAATGAACAAGGTACTGTATTGTACAACCTCAGAAAGAACAATGGTTCCCCCTGCTATTTAGAGTGTGTGAAGATAGCTTCTAATCAGACAGTTCATTCTGACATTCACAAGCGAAGCCCATATCACTGTGGCTTCATTTTGAAAGAAGATGGATCTAATTCTAAAAAGAATCATGGGAATGTTTGTCCTTACTTCCTGATTACTCCAAGTACCATACACACAAATCTGAAGCCTCCTAGTGGCATGACCAAGAAACATTTGATTGTATTGCATCACAATAACGTTGGGAAATGACTTACAGCTACTGGAAGACTTAAACCCGGGTTGTCAAACTCCCAGCCCACAGACCAGATGTATCATGCACTGGCCATGTCCATGCCTGGTTTAGCAAAGGGGGAAAAGGCCCAATACCTCACATGATAACACCGTGACAATGTGAGTTTGACAACCCTGACTTAAACTATTCAATTTCATTCCTAATCTTTCCTCCTTTGACCAACATCTAAGAGGTCCTCATGATATCTGTGGAACCAAATGTTTGTTTGGCCTCATCAGTAGGCTTACCATCAATCCTAGTTTGACCAGCACTTTCTGGTTTTGTCATCTCCTCAAAGAATTCCAGTCAGATCACAAAAAATATTATAATACAGCATTTGCAGAGTTGGAATACAGATTTAATCACCTATCACAATTCCCTCCTTTAAATGACTGCCTCTTGGGCAGTGTCATGATTGATGGGGTGTCAAAATTCATTATCTTAACTGTGCAAGCTTCCCAGGTGAGGCCTGAAGGTGATGCTCTTCGTCTAAAGTTCAAAATGTAACTGCTTAAAATGGCTACATATACTTATTTATCCAAAAGCTCTTTAGGCTGGTCCATTCCAAATGACTTTGGACAGTGGCAACATTTAAAAGCAATTTCCTTGCCTTTTGTTTGCTTTTTGCCAACTATCATCTACCGTTACAGGTAGTCCTTGACTTGTGACCACAGTTGAGCCCAAAATTTACGTGGCTAAGTGAGAAATGTTTTAAGTGAGCTTTGCCCCATTTCATGATATTTCTCACCACATTTGTTAAGTGAATTTTAAGTTCTTAAATCAGTGATAGTTAATCTGGCTTCCCTGTTGAATTTGCTTGTCAGAAGATCACAAAAAGGAATAACATCACCCTGGGACACTGCAACTGTCATAAATGTGAGTCAGTAGTTAAGCAATTGAATATAAATAACATGACCATGAGAATGCTGCAATGGTTGTAAGTCTGGGAAATGGTCATGTCACTTTTTTGAGTGCCATTGTAACTTAGTCACTAAATGAACTGTTGTTAATCAAGAACTACCTGTACAATAGTCCTCTTTCCTTTTCTCTTTTGTCAAAGCAATCTTTAAGCACAGTCTTAAAAAACTCAACCCCCCTTAATATGGCTTTACTCACAAGTAGCCTGGGTTTTTTTTTCTTCACTACTTTCAAATATTCATAGGCCCGTCCATTCATCTCAATCTAAGGCCTGAGGGAACAGCCAGTCCATAAGAATACTTTGAATCAAGCGAAGACTCATCTTCTAAAGATTTCGGATTAAACACTCTCCTCAAGCACAAGCAGAGAAGTTGTAAATTCTGATTAGGGATGGGTCCTGTATCTATAGCAGTGGTGGAATTTAAAAATGTTTACTACTTGTTCTGTGGGCGTGGCTTGATGGGCGTGGCGTGGCTCGGTGGCCAATGCAGGGGAAGAATACTGCAAAATCTCCATTCCCACCCTACTCCAGGGAGAGGTTACTGCAAAATCCCATTCCCTCCCCACCCCACCAACCTGCTTTCCAGCTCCATTCTCCTGTGCAGGACAACCAGAGAAGATCCAGCCAATCAGCTGAGTCTCGGGAGGCAGAGAATAGATGGGGGCGAGACCAGTCAGAGGTGGTTCTCCGAACTACTCAAATTTTCCACTACTGGTTCTCCAGAACTGGTCAGAACCTGCTGAATGCCACCTCTGATCTATAGGATCTGGAAGCACATTACAAATGGTCTCATTTCAGCAAGATTTCAGAGTCCTGTTGTAAAATTGTACTCTTGTAGAGAGTAACGGGAATGAAGCATTATACAGATAGTTCAGCGACTGCCTTGGTTTGCAGGTGCGATAATTTTGTGATTTGCAATCTTTGTGGCATCCCTCCCAGTCACATGCTTGCCATTACAGCCAGTTATTGGGCATTGTCTTGTTGAGATGTTGAGACTCTAGAAAGGTAGAGAGAAAAGCAACCAGGATGATTAGGGACTGGAGACTAAAACATATGAAGAACGGACACAGGAACTGGGCCTGGCTAGTCTAGTGAAGAGAAGGATCAGAGGAAACTGGATAGCAGTCTTCCAATATTTGAGGGGCTGCCACAGAGAAGAAGGGTCAATCTATTTTCTAAAGCACCTGTAGGCCAGACAAGGAATAATGGATGGAAACTGAACAAGGAGAGATTTAACCTGGAAATAAGGAGAAACTTTCTGACAGTGAAAACAATCAACCAATGGAACAGAAGTTGCCCTCGGAAGTTGTGGAAGCTTCATCACTTGAGATCTTCAAGAGATTGGACTGCCATCTGTCAGAAATGGTGTAGGTATAGGGTCTCCCGCTTGGGCGGGGGGTTGGACTAGATGATCTACAAGGTCTCTTCCAACTTTGATTATCTGAAATCTGAAACCTTGACCTATTTATTTTTCTTCCCTCTGCCAATCATCAATGCCAAAAGGAGAGATTGCCCAAGCAAGCAATCTCTTTTTGAGCTCCTTTTCTCCATAGGGCAGCGGGTATCTAAAAAGTGCTAACTGCAAGTTAACAAGTTTAGTTCTGTGACCTTAATTAATTGATTAGAACCCTCTGGCCAGCTGGCAGGGCTGCCTGACACTGACCAGACCGGTTGTGTAACCAGTTCCACAGTAAAGGGTTTTGGTTGCCTCCTGTGTAGTTCATAGTTCACAGCTTTATTTGCATGCTAGGCAGATAGGTAGTGCTAGTGCACTTGTTTCAATGTGTACATATGGATGGCTGCCTGCTTTCTCTCTTCAAATCCCTCCCTTTCCAATGAACGTAATACAAACTTTAATTCTCATCCAACTACTGGGATGACCGTTCAACATGCAGGCAAATAAAAATAAAAGGCTATAAGATTTATCCTTCCTTGTGAGTCAAGCTTTAGGAACCTTCCTTGCCATTTGGCCTCACTGAGCTGTTCGTAATCATACCTTTCTGAGATTGTAAAGCAAAGATGAGACATAATTATAAACACAGTCACAATCCTGTGATTTTTTTCACTTAGAGACAACTTCCACCAAGTCACAGGAACCAATTGCAGTCGCTAAACAAGAACTACTTGCAATTTTACCTTGTATAGACTGCTGAGATCAGACAGTATATTCTACAGTATATTTGGTACCATTCTTCAAAGGAAGAATTGCTTAGTTGAATTAGAAAACATTGAAAAGTGCAACATGTCGTCTAAGGGTGAAATCCAGTTCTGCAGAATCCATAAGCATAAGGGAGTAGAGAGGAAAATTTGTACCACACTGAATGTGATTTCCTAGTAAATGCTATGTATAGTTTATACTTTACTTTTTCCTTGTAAACTAGACTTAACCCACAATACTAGACTGCAGCAAGTTCTATTCATAATGCAGGCAGGAAAAGCTAAAAATGGATTAACAACACATTTATTTATTTAGTAATAATCAGGCACCACGCTGCCCCAAAACATCCCTGGGGAAGCTCACAATATTAAACAAGAAATAAATAAAAAACACAATGCAGTATAATATAGGAGATCTGCAGAAGTTCCTGCAAATTTCATGTGCCTTCTTCCTGAAATAAACATATATTTCCAAGATTCGGCTTCTCACATTTTTAGGCATACATTTTGACAAAAGACAAGTTGTGTGTGTTTAATGCTTAATTTCTAAGCAATCCACATTATGTACTAGTTTAAAATTAATATTATTTTCTAGCATTTCTTGAAAATATTTTATTGTAATATCCTCTTGGTTTTATATTTCCCCAAAAATATGCCTCATTTTAAACACTGATAAAAGGAGGGGGGGGGAAGGATTGTATGAAATTTGGCTTACACAAACTGCATTTGTAGTCTTAGGAAATTCTAAAAAAACCATATAAATAATTCTCCCTTTGTCTTTCTGCTTTGCATATATAACTAATGTAAGAATGCACCGTTCTACCAAAGTAATTTAAACTGAGCATGAATCAAGAACGTTACAATAACCTACAGAAATGTTCTCTTATAGGGCTTCCAATAAGCATTTTTAAGGTTTTAATCTTTTAGCAACCAAGAAGTGACTCTCATTTCTTTCCTTTTTTTAAAAGGCTAGAACCAGATCATAACAACAAAAACTGAAATAAACTGAGATTGATAGAAAGATTTACAGGCAGTCCACTGTTTACTATGGAAGTTGGGAGTGGGATGCAGTCACTAAGCAAGCAACTCGGTCAGAAAGTGTGTTAGTTTATTTTATTGTCCTTGCACCTTGTACAACAAAATCAAACACCATCTTCAGTGCATATCATGACCATGAAAATAAACACAAACACACATCCTTCAACCCCAACACCACACCAACACTGCACTATACAGCAGAATTCAACAGAGCTACTGCCCTGGGATAGAAGGTGTTTTTCAGCCTATTTGTTTATTTATTTTGATTTGTCAATCGCTTACAAGATAATAGGTATAAGTATATACATAGTTATGAATACATGAAATGGGTACATATAAGAAAAATAAAAGAAACAATAGGATAGGGACGATAGGCACGTTGGTGCGCTTATGCATGCCCCCTACAAGTCTCTTAGGAAAAGGGTGAGGTCAATAGTAGACAGTCTAAAGTTAAAGGTTTTGGGGCTTGGGGAAGACACCACAGAGTCAGGTAGAGTATTCCAGACATTGACCACTCTGTTGCTGAAGTCGCATTTTCTGCAGTCAAGTTTGTTGCAGTTAACCTTGAGTTTCTATCTATTGTGTGCTCTTGTGTTGTTATGGTTGAAGCTGAAGTATTCATTGACAGGTAGGACATTGCAATGTATGATTTTATATACCATACTTAGATCAGACCGAAGATGGCGTAATTCAAGGTTTTCTAGGTCTAGAATTTCAAGTCTGGTGGCATAAGGTATTCTACAACGAGTAGAGAAGTGGAGAACTCTTCTTGTGAAATATTTCTGGACTTTCTCAACTATGCTAAGATATGTAATGTGGGTTCCAGACTGATGAGCTGTATTCAAGTATTGGTCTAGCAAATGTTTTGAATGCTCTAGTTAGTAGTGTGATATTACCAGAGAAAAAGCTACGTAGGATTATGTTAACAACTCTTAATGCCTTTTGGCTATGTAGTTACAGTGGGCTCTAGCACTTAGATCATTAGAGATGAGCTTTAGAGATCATTAGACAGAGCTTGGATCATCAACAAGATCTTGACTATTCAGCTTGTATTTTATTTTCTGATTTTTTTTTTCCAATATGTAAGACAGAGCATTTATTTGTTGAGATTTGAAGTTGCCATTTGTTTGACCATTCTGATACATAGTCGAGATCTTTTTGAAGGGTAGCAGTATTGTCAGTGGTATTGAATAACTTTACATTATCAGCGAAAAAAACGCAGTTGCTCTTAATATGATCACAGAGGTCATTTATGTAGAGTATGAAGAGAGTTGGTCCTAGAACACTGCCTTGGGGGACACCACTATTGACAGGTACAGAATTTGATAGGACACTCCCAATTTTGACCATTTGTTTTCTGTTTGACAGGAATGCTTCTATCCAGTTATGCAGGTGTCCAGAGATACCATAAGATTTTAGTTTTAGGAGTAGTTTGTCATCTACCACTGAATCAAAGGCTTTACAGAAGTCTATGTAGATTGCATCTATTGCTTTGCCCTGATTGAGTTTTGTTGTCCATATGTTTTTGCAGTGTAAGAGTTGCAGGTTACAGGATAGTTTTTTCCTGAAACCAAATTGTTTATGAGAGAGTAGGTTGTTTGTCTCTAAGTAGAGGATAATGGATTGGTTAATAATTGATTCCATGACTAAACAGGTGACGCAGCATAAGGAGATTGGTCTGCAATTTTCAACTAGGCTGGGGTCTCCCTTTTTGAAGATGGGGATGACCGTAGCTTGTGACCATAGGTTAGGCAAGGAGCTGGTCCTGAAAGATTTTTCAAAGATTATGCTTAGAGGTTCGGCTATGGCAGTGGATACCTTTTTTAAGAAGTAGGCACATATTCCATTCGGTCCAATAGATAGAGATGGTTGTAGATTGCATAGTGCTTTTTCAACATTGTCTTCTATGAAATCGATATGTATTAGATCATTGTAGTTTTCTGTAGTTTGGCTAGGAAATACTGGGCACGATCTATTGCTGTTTACAAATATTGAGCCGAATAATGTGTTAAAGAGGTTGGCTTTAATGGTGTTGTCATTGCAGTCTTTATCATTAGGTCCTATCGGGGGGTGGGGGGCCTTTAGTCTTTTAGTTTGTTGTTTACAAAATTGTAAAAAGCATGGTGCATAGAAGGTTTTCCTCTTGTTTAATGTGATAATTGGTGCATTCAGTCTTTATCTGGTGGCATAAATTTTTGTATCAGCTTTTGAAATTGGCATCGTGACCAGATTTGTTTTTCCGCCAGAGTGATCTCTTTTTGGATTGAAGTTTCCTTATTGTTATGGGTAATCTGGTTTTTTGTTTTGTTTTGGGAGTTGTTGTTGGTACATATAGTTTGATGACTCTTTTGACTTCAAGTAAAAATATGTTGTAATGGTCTTCAACAGTATTGCATCCAGTGAATAGAGATTGCCAATCAAGGGATGAGAGATCTTTGTCTATAAGATCATAGTTGCCTTTTTTGAAGTTATAATTGGGGATTACGTTATTGTGATGATTTTTGTGTGGGCGTATGTTGAGACAAAAGTCAATCATATTGTGGTCACTGCTGGAAAAGGGTTCTTCAGTTTGTATTCCGTAAATTAAATTCAAACTATTGCAGAAGATGAGATTGAGGCAGTTGTTTAGTCTAGTGTTGTTGGTTACTAGTTGTTCCAGTCCCAGATATGTAACAACATTGTAGAAGGTGCATGTATGGATTCAGTTGTACATTCATTTAGGGTCCAGTCAATATGAGGTAGATTGAAGTCACCAAGAAAGATAAAAGCGTGTGGGCAGGATGTTGCCCTTGTTAGTAGTGTATTTAGCTTGTTTACATGTTCAATGTCATAATCAGGTGCTCTGTAACATAGAAAGAATTGAAATGTGATATTTAAGGATAGTTCACAGATGATGGTCTCAGGAAGAGCAAGCTCCTGGGTAACTTGGATGTTTTTTTGATGGAAGGACTTTTTGTCCTTGTTTTTATTATTCTGTGCTGTGTGCCAGATGGTAATAGTTCCAAAAAAAAAAGGGGTTCCCAGGATGAGATGGATCTTTGAGAATGTTTAGAACTTTCTTAAGGCAACAGGAGCTATAAAGCTCTTCCAAAGAGGGGAGAGGGCAACCAATGATCCTCTGGCCAATGACATTAACCCTCTGGAGTGCTGTTCTATCTACCACTGTGCAATTGGCAAACCATACAGAAGTGCAGTAAGTTAAGATTAACTTACTCACGTTGTCACAATGCTTAAGGACAACAGTCCTGGCAATCCCAATCATAACCCCAAGACATGTGGATCGTTAAGTTGGAAGCAACAGGAATCTCAGATGAAAAGCACAGTGGTACCATAACAGATGTGCCACAAAAAGTAGGGAAGAACATAGGACAATTGACACAGACCATGTGCAAGTTTGGATATTTTATCCTTCACAGGTAGCCCAACAAGAATTCTACTTTATTGTAAGGCTACCTTAACAGAATTTGCAAATCTGGAAGTCCAAATCTCCTGCTGTCTGCTTTACAGGCTGAGAAAGTATGGACAGTTTCTTGTGAATTTTTTTTCCCAACCCATATTGCAGCTATGGGGCATGGCCTCTCTTATCTGCATTCCTATGCATCATTTCTTTACTCCAGGTCTCAAGGTCTTTCTTACATACCATTACAGGTGTATGGGAGAAGGCCTGGAAGGTGCAGGAAGCACAGAGGTCAGGGGAGGACCTGGGAGAATTGGGGCTGCTGGTGGGAGAACAAGCAGGAGCCAGTGACTTTCCCTTCCCCAATGATTATGCTTATGTGAAGCTGGAAAAAAGGTCACAAATGGTAACCCCATGACTGGCATCTTGCTACAGAATTGTGAACTAGATCCCCACACACCTGGATCATGAACAACTGCTCAGAGAGATGTTCTGGTGGTGAGAAGTTCAAGATTGATTACCTGTTCACTTTTTCAGTGCCACTGTTAGCTTTGAATGGTCGCTATACATGGACAATATTTGCAGTAACTTTCTCTAGATCAAAATCATACTTAAGAAGTTTTGGTTAAATATTCATGTGTCTAAATGTTTTTTTTTTTTCCTGAGTTAAATTAAAAGCCTTAGTTGGGTGGTGTGGTTTGTTTTTTTTAATTGAATTTATCATTATAAGAAAATGAAACATTCTTGCTAAAGACGTAGTTAACCACTTTATTAAAAAAATACTAATTTTAAGGAAGGAAATTATTTTACTAAGATATATCATCAACCTGGAAGGTAATAAAGTCTATACCTAGTGCAATAAAACTATGTTTAATTTGGCTGTTGGTCACATTCAGTTCAGCCCGATTTCTTCAAGTAAGCCATTTCTGAAATGACAATAAGGAAGTACATTTCTCATTTTACACTAGAAAATTCCCTAAAGTTCAGTCTACATTTAAATATTAAAACACACATAGAAAAAAGCAAAGATAATCATAGAAAGAATTTATACTATGGCCTAAATCTGTAGTTTGCTTCTGATTTTAATTCATTCTGACTAATTAAATTATCAGCAGCTATTTTCTCAATTTCTTTTTACAAATGAAGCACACATGAACACAAATACAAATATATTGCTTTAGGCTACTGAAGAGATCTGAGCTCAGATATGTACTTCCAAGATTTAGTGGGGTGAGTGCAAAAGGAAGTCTTTAATTTATGCATTTAATGAGGTTTCAATTGGATTATATATAATCCTATTTCTCCTTTATTTTTTTCAGATTTCTTTTTCTAAACTTTGTCTTTCATTTAATTAAAATACAAGTCATGAAGTTAAACTGATGAAATTAAAGCTGACACAAGGGAAACATTTTGCATGTGGCAAATTTTACTTTGCACTGAAATCTCAGAAGATGTTAGTGGACAATTTTTTTCTATTAATATAACACATCCTGATGTGAAACCTGAAAAAATAAATTCTGTTGACATTATCTTTAGGAGAGAAATGAAATAGTTCCTATCCTACAGTAAATAAAACCATGTGGTGCGTCCATTTTGCCACAGAATCCACTTTTAAAATATGTGTGGATGATTCCATATGCTGTATAATTATAGAAAATATAAAATATTTCTTCAAGGAGACAATAAAAAACCATTTATTGTTAAAGTACCCCCCCCCCCAAAAAAAGGTTGTATCTTTGTAATATACTTTCTATATCAAAAATAGTCTTACCTGGTGTTTAGTAGTCTTGACTTCAAGAAGCTTTTTTCCTGTAATTTTCCTGTTGTAGAGTAGAAAAGGTTTCTTGGTTTGAGAGGTGTAACTTTTTAAATTTGTGATATTCTGAATGACGTAAAAGGCAGGGACAATTTTTTTCACTGTTTTCAATTTGGGAGAGAGAAAAGTGCCAAAATCAATTTTGTAATTTTTCTAAAGTTTTCTTTCCTTGGGGAAAAAAAAAGAGGTTTTCATTTATTGTTATTCTCGGGGTGCTTGAAAAATCCTTATCAAGTTTATTTTGGAATTATCTATCTATCTATCTATCTATCTATCTATCTATCTATCTATCTATCTATCTATCTTCTAAAATTCCTATTTTCTTTAAAGAGGAGCTCTGGGCAGAATACAATATATAATCAATAAATTCAAAAAGTAGGAAAATGAACATTAAAATTTAAATTAGGATATTCTCACACATCTTCCCTAGACTAGGATGGGGATATCATATTCTCCTCTTTTCCTTTGAAATGGTTTTTAGACAAAATAATTAGAGTGTTAGAACAAATTGCATGTGACTTATACATCTGACATTTGATGCTAGTTTTGAACCCTGGATTTAAAAAGTGCAGTGATTTGTGAGGAAGTCATTTCAATAGCTTTCTGCCAACATCTCTACAAAATCAATATTCTGTGAAACTGAACTAGGGAGGATAGAATCATAAGGCTGGATGGGACCTTAGAGGTCTTGTATATATGCCCAAGCTGGAAAACTTTATATCATCCCAAACAAGTGATTATTTCATGTTTTCTTGTTTCCATTGGTTAATCTCACTGGGTCAAGAAGTTTTCCTTAGTTCCAGACTGGATCTATGATTCCATGACTCTATGAAACACTGATTGCTTACTTTTTTTCCAGGTCTAATGCATATTTCATTCCAATATGGGATTTCTGTGTATTCACTCATATAACATAATTTATGTAAACTATATTAAGTAAGTATCATGATGGCACTGTTGTGGCCAACAGAGATGGCAGCAGAATTGGACAGTAGTGAGGATGTTGGGGAGGAACCTGGGCCATGTCCGGAGGCTGAGGAAGACCCGGAGGAGGGCTCTGCATCAGAGGCAGAGATGGGGCCAAGGCAGGCTGGCAGTCATCAGCTGCCTTCAGGTTCAGACAGCAATGATGTGAGGAAGCTTCTGGAACCAGTTCCCAGCCTGCACAGGCCCAGAGCTAGCAGAAGACAAGAACAATTGAGAAAGCAGGATTGACTCAGGAATAAGGCCACAGATGATTGGCCCTTCCCATAGGACATAAAAGAGAAGCAAACGGGAAGTGAGCTTTTGCAGGAAGCAATTAGTTCATTTGGTCAGTTTGAAAAGTTCTGCTTGACTCTGTGTCCAGTTTGGCCTTGCCCTGTGTTTGGCAGTTAGTTATCTGACTGCATTCCAAGTGTGATAAGGTGGGTGTTTATAAACATTCCCCTGAAAGACTGTTTGTGAAGCCTGGCTGACTGTGAATAAAAGTAATTCACAGCTGTCGAAATAAAATAAGTTTTGTCGAGATCAAGATTGTGTTTTATGCTTTCTAAGGAAGCCCAGGTCAGAGCAGGTACAGTTTTAGAATGAAGGATTGCGGATGGACTTTGCCCACTGCCAGGGGTTCAGTCCTGACCAGCTCAAGGTTGACTCAATCTTCTATCCTTCCATGGTCAATAAAATGAGAACCCAGATTGTTGGGGGCAATATGCTGACTTTGTAAACTGCTTAGAGAAAGCTGTAAAGTTTTCTGTACCTTCATTTGCATTCTTGAAACCCCGCGTTTTGATTGGTCAAAGCGCGGGGTGTTCTGATTGGTTTAGCGAGCCGCGCTGATTGGCCCGCTGAGAATCTCCCGTGATTGGCGGATACGAATAGCGGGAGATTCAAAGCAGCCCCATTGGCCGCGGCCGCCGCGGCTTGAGAATAAAAAGCCGCAAGTTTTCCCTTGGAGCCAGATCGGTTCCGGGGGCCTAATAAAGAGCTGAAACCATAGTCATAGTCTCCTTGCCGAATGGACATGACACTGGCGACGAGAGTGGGATCCCAAGGCTGAACCCCATCGAGCACGTGTCCGTCGGAAGCAAGACCGATGAGATAGCCAGCATCGCTCCGCCCGCGCCATTCAACCCCGCTAGCGAAGACTGAGAATCCTACATGGACAGATTCTTCATGTTCCTTGAATGCAGCAACATGAAGGACGCCACAGGGCCAAAAAAACGAGCCATTTTCCTGACACACTGCGGGCCCGCAGTGTTCAAGATGGCGAAAGCCCTTGCGAAACCCGCCGACGTCAAAGCAATGGACTGGGATGACCTCGAGCCCTTGCTCCGCAACCACTACGCCCCCGTCGTGCCCACCCTCATCAGGCGGCACGACTTCTACCGGTGGGACCAGAGACCGGGCGAAAGCATCAGTGACTTTGTTGCCGAGTTGCGGAACCTAGGAGGCATGTGCGGATTCTCCGACATGGACGAGGCCCTAAGGGACCGAGTCATGCTCGGACTTCGGGATCCAGTCCTCCAGAGCCGACTGATGGCCAAAGGCAACATCGCCCTCGCCAACACCATAGCTGAAGCCACCGCAGCCGAGGCTACCCGGAAGTTGGCGAACCGCATGCGGAGATCGGATGCCGGGGACCGCACCGCGACCACCGACTCAAGACGGGCAACCAAGGCCCAACCGGAAGCAAGTCACCACGAGATCACTACCCACCATGGCGAATTCCACTCCGGCTCCGACACTTCGGACGAGGAGGAGGAAATCCACTGGCTCCAGGTGGGATGCGACCAGTGCAATCGGCAGGGTCGTAAGTCGGGGACTGCGTGTGCCGGTTGTGGAGCTGACCACCTGAGATCGGAGTGCCGTTTCTTCGACGCAGTCTGCCGGCATTGTGACAAAAAGGGCCACATCGCCCACGTCTGCTGACTAAAGTAAGCCTAAAGCCCCAGACGGCGGGACCACAGCGAGCGGAGATGGGACAGCACACACCCCCAGAGCCAGAGATCGCCCAGCCGATGGCCGATGGGACCAGAGCGGGTGAACCCGATGAGGCGGAGAGACCCGGCAGAAGGAGGAAACCCACCAGACGGTCATCATTGGCCACGCATCAACCACCGACGCCCAGAAAGTCTACGTGGTGGTAGGCATCGAAGGCAAGCCATGCAGGATGGAGGTGGATTCCGGGTCCTACCTCTCCATGGTCGCCTGGCAAGAAATCAAGCGCTTGGTGCCTACCATCCACAAGAAGGGACTGGAGAACCAGAGACTAATCATCAAAGAATACCAGGGAAACCGCATCCCAGTAGTCGGAACCAGACAATTCGAAGTAACATTTAAGGGCCGCATGGCAAAGCTTCCCCTAACAATCGTGGACCGAGACCGGCCCAGCCTTTTGGGACTGCAATGGTTCGTGCCCCTTGGCCTCGAAGTCACGGGCATCAACCACATCGCCGAGACCGATTGGGAGCAGCAACTGGCACGGGACTTCCAGGAAGTGTTCGACGGCACCCTAGGCAAGTACCAAGGGCCCCCCATCTCCTTCAGCCTAGACCCTAACATTCCCCCGAGATGCCTAAAACCACGGCAGGTACCTTTTGCACTCCGGCCAAAAATTGACAAGCAAATTGACAAGCTCATCAAGCAAGGGGTCCTACAACCTATTGATCAAGCCCGGTGGGAGACCCCAATAGTCACCCCAGTCAAGCCCAATGGGTTGGTGAGAATCTGTGGGGACTATAAGGCCACCCTGAATTGCGCCTTGCAACAAAGCGCCTACCCCATCCCAGTAGTGCAGCACCTTCTACACTCACTGGGGGGAGGCAAGGTTTTTGCGAAGCTCGACCTGGCCCAAGCGTACCAACAGCTGCCGGTCGATGCAGAAACCGTGGAGGCACAAACCATAGTCACCCACCGGGGAGCTTTCCGATGTAACCGACTCCAGTTTGGAGTCAGCGTGGCGCCTGGAATTTTCCAGAGCCTCATGGAGAGTCTCTTGCAGGGCATCAAGAGGGTGGTGCCCTACTTCGATGATGTGCTGGTATCAGCAACCAACCAGTGAGAACTAGAGGGTCGGCTAAGGGAGGTGTTAACCAAATTCAAGGAAACCAGGCTAAAAGTGAAGAGGGAAAAGTGCCAACTTTACACAGAGCGGGTTGAGTTCCTGGGATACCTCCTAGACCGGCACGGCATCCACCCCACTGAAACTAAAATCAGAACCATTAAGGAGGCTCCCACACCCAGGACTAAAACAGAACTGCAGGCATTTCTGGGACTGCTTAATTTTTACAATGTGTTCCTGCCCCAGAAGGTGACTGCGGCGGAGCCTTTGCATAGGCTCTTGGACAAGGTGGCTACCTGAACTTGGGGAAAACATGAGGAAGCCGCCTTCAGGAGAACCAAAGACCTGCTCACCTCGGATGCCATCCTCATCCAATACAATGAGACCCTACCACTCGCCGTCACATGCAACGCCTCACCCTTCGGCATCAGCACCGTTCTCAGCCACACAATCCCAGATGGAAGAGAAGCGCCCATCGCCTTCTTCTCCAGGACACTCACCAAACCGGAGTGGAACTATAGCCAACTGGACAAGGAGGCCCTAGCCATTGTCGCAGCAGTGAAGAGGTTCCACGAGTACCTCTATGGCCGCACCTTCACAATCATCACGGACCACAAGCTGTTGCTGGACATCCTGGCAGGAAACCGGGCCACCCTGAACATTTTATATTCCTGGATGACAAGGTGGTCCGAATTCCTTGCCACCTACAGCTACCGGCTCACACGCCGACCCGGTAAGATTATTACACATGCAGATGCTTTGAGCCGCTCACCGCTACCTGACCTAGACACCGACCCAGCACCCACAATGAGCATCCTCAGCATAGAGACTCTGCCCGATCTACCCATAACCAGGTCAGACATTGCCCGAGAAACCAATAAAGACAAACGTCTGGCGCAGGTGTTGCACTGGATAGAGAAAGGGTGGCCGGAAAAGGACAACGACGAAGCATTCAAAACATTCCGGAACTGGCAAACGGAACTTTCGCTGCAAAAAGGGTGTGTACTGTGGGGGGATAGGGTGGTTATCCTGGAAAAACTGCAAGGGAAGGTATTGGGGTTGTTACATGAGGGGCAGCCGGGCATAGTTAGAATGAAAGCCCTGGCCAGAAGTTACGCTTGGTAGCCAGGGATGGATAAGCAAATCGAGGCCTGGGTGGCAAGGTGTCAATGCTGCCAAGAAACCAGACCAAGCCCTCCCACGGCACCAATCCTGGAATGGTAAACCCCCAGGGGACCCTGGTCTAGGATCCACATAGACTTTGCCGGGCCCATCAAGGGACATACATTCCTAATAACCGTAGATGCTTACTCCAACTGGCTGGAGGTAAGCAACATGAAATCCACCACCACAGAGGCCGTAACCAAGGAACTTTGCAAACTATTTGCAACCCACGGCCTCCCGGATGTCATTGTGTCGGACAACGGGCCCCAATTCACCTCGCTGGAATTTTAAAAATTCCTAGCGGAACGGGACATATGACACGCACTGACAGCTCTGGTGCATCCGGCGGCGAACGGAAGGGCGGAACGGATGGTTCAATTCATGAAAAAAACCATCCAGAAAATCGAACACGGGGAAATCCAAGACAAAATAAATAAAATGCTTTTTATCCAACATATAACCCTGAACACAACAACGAACAAAAGCCCGGCAGAGCTACTGATGGGGAGGAAAATAAGGTCCCCACTCGACAGACTGCACCCCACATACAATCCGGAAAAAACCCCAAACTCCTCCAGCAAGCACCAGTCTTTTGCGCCAGGCGACGCCGTCTATGCAAAAAACCTAATCGGAGACCCACTATGGGTACCAGCAACCATAACCCAACTGACAGGTCCCCACTTGTACCGGCTGCAAACAACCAATGGATGAGCGTGGAAACGCCACATCAATCAAATAAGATTGAGAACGGCCACAAGAAACACAACCGACATGCAACCAGACACAGAAAATCCCCTTAACACAAGCCAAGAGGGGAGGGAATACCCCGGGGACCAAAACCCAGAAGAAAACCAACCATACTCACCAGCAAGCAGCCAGCTCAAAGCCTCACCAGGGAGAAGCAGCCAGGCCAGCTTGACCAGCCCAGAAAGACCGGGAGGGAGCGGCGAGAACCGCAGCTCAACCAGCCCAGGTAGACCGGGAGGGAGCTGCGACAAGCGGCCCGGCAAGGCCTACCAGGCAGTTCCATCGACGAGGCCGAGAGACACAGAGAACCTGACCGAACCGGCCGGGAGCCAACCAACGACTGACCTGCACAGGTCCAGTAGGCAAGTGCGAAGCCCTGCCTACTTACGGGATTACGTTACGTAGGACCAAATCAAGAGGGGAGGGGTGTTCTATACCTTCATTTGCATTCTTGAAACCCTGCATTTTGGTTGGTCAAAGCGCAAGTTGATCTGATTGGTTTAGCGAGAGCCGCGCTGATTGGCCCGCTGAGAATCTCCCGCGATTGGCGGATACGAATCGCGGGAGATTCAAAGTGGTGCCATTGGCCGCGGCCGCCGCGGCTTGAGAATAAAAAGCCGCAAGTTTTCCCTTGGAGCCAGATCGGTTCCGGGGCCTAATAAAGAGCTGAAACTACAGTCACTGCCTCCTGGTCTCCTTGCCAAACGGACACAACATAAAGCATATGAAGCGGTATGTAAGTCAAAGTGCTATTGCAATTGCTTCAAAGATTGTAATCGTTCTTTTCTATGAACTAAATATTATGATCCTTCATGAGCAAGGCATGTGATTGAACATAAAATCAAGATTAGATTTAAATGTGTGATTTTAAATAGAATGGGGTAATTTTCATCCAATTTTCATCTGCAACTCACTTCACTGTCCCAATTTTATTTTGCTACAGACACGTGTTAAATGTGTCTGCAGCAGATAAAGGAACTGATAGTTCTTCATTCCACTGAAGAAAGATGTGTGTCAGGGCTCCGGCAGTTAAATTTAAATCATTTAAATCATGAGTCTCAAGCCGAATGTCCAAAACTTGAAGAAGATTTATTAGGAATAAACTTGCCAGCACTGCCTGGGTGTATCCGACTCCAAGACACATCATTCATTGCCACCCTTGACCCTGGTTTTCCCTCACTCCTTGGGTGTATCATACTTTATATTCTCCAATGGGATACAACCATAGCCCAGTGTCATCAATCATACTCTCCAGTTAGAATTTTGCGCGGCAGAAACTTCGGTCACCTAGAAACTATCTTTGAAAACATTTATGGAATTCAAGCTGCCCACTGCTTCCCCCTCATTTTCTGTTGATAGCTCTAAAAAAACCATAGAAATATTTATGAGTTGACAATGTGCCTTTTGTCATTTTTTGAGCATACAGAAAGAACGTAGTTTCATTTCATTCAAGCATACCTGATCCTTAACCAGCTTAGGATAGCTAGTTTAATAGAGGGATGTTATTGACTATTTCTTCTAGACAATCATAATTTTGTGTCGATCTCTCCTCTTTTATGATCTTCGCAAAATTTTGAAATTTTGGACAGTAATGTAGTAAACTTACTACACAAGCATCAATATCCTATTTTTTAACCACTTAATTTTTCTTTTTCTTTAATCTTATCACAAATTTTGAAAGAACTGATTATAAAGCTTATCATATATTAGGGGCTTCTGCTTACAAATGAATTTCTAATTCATTTGTAATTTCATAATTAAAACAGCTGTAGTGCGTTTAACTTCCAGTTTCGTGAACGACCTTGTACTGTGATTTGCTAAATTGCCAATAGTGCTGCCTCTAAGAACATTAATGAAAATACTTTATGGTAGTATGAAATCTATTAAGTAAAAACAGGAAAGGGTCAGAGAAATACTGACTTTTTAATACATCAATTTGTTATGTTTTTTATAATTGTATAAGCTCTTTGAAAAGAGAGAATGTGTAGCATGGAGACAAAGCCAGCAACTGTTCATCCACGCTGAAAAACAAATTGGAATTGGAAAAAGGAGGGGTTAGAGAGAGGGAATAAAATTAAACTGACATTTATAATCACTTATGGTCCTATAATTTATGTTATAAGTAGCCAATTCATCCTGTATATTTTCTCAATGAGAAAAGAATTAAAGAGTACTTGTGGCTTTAGCGGTGATGACACTATGGTTAGAATGTACTATTGCAGGCTATTTCTGTCGACTGCTAGCAGTTTGATTCTTGCAAGCTCAAGATTGACTCAGCCTTCCATCCTTCCGAGGTCGGTAAAATGAGGACTCATTGGGCACAATATGCTGAATCTGTAAACTGCTTATAGAGGGCTGTAAAGCACTGTGAAGTGGTATATAAGTCAAAGTGCTATTGCTATTTATTCAAGGACTGATGATTTATCAGAATGGAATCACAAATACACCAAGAAGTCATAATTATAAAGCCAAGTTTATTTATCAAGGGTAATCACTGTGATTTTGTATTTATCAAATAACAATCTGTTGGAAGGTCTTTGGATTCTGTTCTCCTTCATCAAGCAGGACATTTGATCAGAGGGTCTATAAGGTGTTCTTTACCTCTATTTCTAGAATGAATCACACCACCTTTTGTGCCTTTTGTTGATGAAATCTATGTTAAGGTATTTTGTGTGAATTAGATATCTATCATTTTTTCAATTAAATCACCTGCACATGTTTCTAAAGTTTGTTTCTGAATTATGGGAGGAGGCCACAAAACATCACCAACTGGTTGAAATTTCTTCCTCTACCTCTTTTGGATAGATTTAATGAATTCTTAAAATATTATATCCAATATGTCTTGGATTTTGATTACTTTTAACCTGAATTTTAGTTTAATATTATCTCCCAACTTTGAAATAAATTGGATGTAAAATGTGAAATACAAATGGATAAAATAAATAAGTAGGTGTGGTAATCCATGGCATATAGGAGACTTTTTATAAGCATATCCATATTTCTACTCAATTTTGTCTAATTGTATCAGTATTATATGATATGAGCCTCGATGGTGCAGTGGTTAGAATACAGTACTGCAAGCTACATCTGCAATTTGGCAGATCAAATCCCACCAGGCTCAAGATTGACTCACCCTTCCATCCTTCCGAGGTGGGTAAAATGAGGACCCAGATTGTTGGGGGCAATAAGCTGACTCTGTAAACCAGGGGTCCCCAACCACTGGGCCGCGGACCAGTACCAGTCCATGGAACATTTCCTACCGGGCCGCCAGTTTGCTGGGTGCCGCCATCTTGTTTGACAAGAAAGTGCTTCCGGGTGAGCTTTTCTGGTTGGAAAGCAGCGTTTGGGTGCTGAAAGAATCCTCACGCCTTAGTTTCATCGAAGAGGGGGGGCTTCGAATGAAACTAAGGCGCGAGGATTCTTTCAGCACCCAAGGCAAGGCGAGCCGAGCGACCATCCCGAAGCCGTCCCGAAGCCGTCCCGAAGCGAAGCCCATTGAAAAAGGTACAAAGGAGGAGTTGAAGTTGGTGAGGAGAAGTGGGGGATGGCTGGCTGGCTGGTCACTTGGCTCACCTTGCCTTATCATGCGTGCTGATGCCAGTACCGGGCCGCGGATCATTTTGTGATGCCGGTACCGGGCCGTGGCACAAAAAAGGTTGGGGGCCACTGCTGTAAACTTAGAAGGGACTGTAAAGCACTATAAAGCAGTATATAAGTCTAAATGCTATTGCTGTTATGATATCTGCTATTATATTAACACAGTTAAGAAAGTCCAGAAATATTTCACCAGAAGAGTTCTTTACTCCTCTGCAAGTTGCAGAATAACTTATGCCACCAGACTCGAAATTCTAGACCTAGAAAACCTTGAATTACACCATCTTCGATCTGATCTAAGTATGGTATATAAAATCATACATTGCAATGTCCTACCTGTCAATGAATACTTCAGCTTCAACCATAACCATACAAGAGCACACAATAGATACAAACTCATGGTTAACTGCACCAAACTTGATTGCAGAAAATACGACTTCAGCAACAGAGTGGTCAATGTCTGGAATACTCTACCTGACTCTGTGATTTCTTCCCCAAACCCCAAAAACTTTAACCTTAGACTGTCTCCTATTGACCTCACCCCTTTCCTAAGAGATCTGTAGGGGGCGTGCATAAGTGCACCAAGTTGCCTATCGTCCCTGTTTCTTTTATTTTTCTTATATGTATCCATGTCTTCATAACTATGTATATACTTATACCTATTATCTTGAAAGCAATTGACAAACCAAATAAAATAAATAAATTATGCCAACAGGCAAGATTCTATCCTGTCCACTCCAGGCTTTCAGAAGCCTAAATGCAAATATAATCTAAATAATGTTGTTTACGTTATACCTTTATGTTTATCCCAAAGTTGGATAAAGCTGAATTATTACTGTGAGTCGCACAGTTAGCCAGATGTTTAGACTGGATTAGGATGAGAAGGTAGTAAATTTACTCAGTCCAAACTTCATTACAATATCTTGACTGTATATATGGATAGTGTTGAGCAGCGTTTCTCTTTCCGATTGTGTTTTTCTGTACAGCAAGGGTGTCAAACTCTAAGGCCCATGGGGCTGTGTAGATCTGGCCCATGGGATTGTTCTGGAAACAGCAAAGTAGCAGCCCCTGGTGCCCCTCTGCCAGCAAAAGCAGAGCTTGGGAGAGTTGTATGAAGCAAAGCTTTCCAGAAGGCCATCGCAGTAGAAAATGGAGCTCCTCCATTTTCATTGGCAGAGGGTCCAGTGGGCTGTCACAGCCCAAAATGGAAGTCAGGAGCTCTTTTTTGCTGGCAGCGCACTTGGGCCACCACAGGTGCTCCTTACATGAGTGAGGTGGAGCTGGCCATGCCCTGGACACACCCATCCCAGCTCCCTGAGGTCAAACACAACCCTGATGCGGCCCTCAATGAAATCAAATTTGGCACGCCTGCTGTACAGCATCAGATCATTCATATAAAGGAGAAAGGCTAGCCTGCCACATGTTGGATAGCTAATAATGTAGTATTATTGACAGGGGAATCAATGCAATGACAAACAGTAGTAGTTACAATGAGTCACTTGGAAAGATTCCTCTCTTGATATTAACCTCTCCCAGTCTATCCCCATTGACCAGCAGCTGCCTTCCATCATGCCATTGATCCTTGCACAGTGCTTCTAATACTTCTACTGGCTCCTGTTTTTCCTAGGCACTTCATTATCAATCATTATTAATACTTTATTATTATCATTATTTTCACTCTATTCCTCTCTTTTGCAATAGCCTGATCATTCCCATATCTTTTCTGATGACCTATTAAAATGGGAACAAGATAAAAATATATATTGAAAGCTACTTTAATCAGGCATTGAGATGTCCAAGTGGCATGTAGAAGAATAATCAGCCATGATTCACTCAGACCTCATCAAATTAATCATTAGGCAAAATCTCTAACTACATGAACAGCATTAACTGTAATAGCTTGGCAATACATATTCTAGCAAATGACATTTTGATAGACTACCTTTTTGCAGTTAGAGAGCCATCCCCTGATCAGACTGCATAATTTAAATTGCTAAAAAAAGAATTCTTTCATAGTTATTTAAACACCAAGGCCCATATCTTGCTAGATGTGATTAATTAGATTTCTTCCCACATGGCATCATTGCTTTTCATAGAGCAGGCTGTCTCAAACAAGTGATGCAGCCTATCGCTCACTGTTGCAGCCTTTATAGCTTAGTTATTTATGCTGATTTATTCTCTTCAAAATGGAAACCATAAAGCAGAATGTTCATAGTTCTGGAAGTATAAAGGCATTAAGCAGGTCTCAAATAATATTACATGAAAAACATTTTTAAATGCTTACAAATAATAGAAAAGGACATTTCTGTTCCATTGGGAATTCATTAAATGAGCAAACTATCAGTATGAAAAAGAATTATCTGTGATTTTTGTTTTTCAATCTTCTAATGTTCTGCAAAGGAATTAGACTATAATCTTCAGCACTTCTAAAAACTGTTATCTCAGCATACTTACTCTTGATTCTTTATAGATTCTTTATCCACAAACAAATCACTTTTAATTAATATTTATTTTAAGAAAATGGATTAGTGGATGTAAGGCAGGACATAAAAATATATTAATTTTAGAGAAATAATGATACAAGTTTTATAGATAGTGAAATATGGGGTATTAACCAGAGAAAGAACAAGGAACTGTGAAAAGCCAAATCACAAGGATCATCTATCGGTCACAAAGTCATATTTGCCAAGATACCTTGTCTCGCTTGTAACAAAACCACAAGCTAGGGAGTTTAGCAAGATGGGTTTGTCACATCCAGCCATCCTAGCCGAGCAGCAGGGGACGGGGAAAGCTGTGTTTCAAGTAACCAATGAATAACTGACAAGTTATATTTCTGTGTTTTGCCCCTTCTGAACAAGTATATAGTCATGTGCTGTTCAATAAGAAAGTTGTTCAGAAGTGACTCTCACTAAAATACTCTGAACCTGTTTGCGCAAATAAAACCAACTTATTTTTGGATTCCAAGGTCTGAGTCTTGTAATTTCCTGCAACATTTATGGCAACTCTGCCGGGACTCAGCAATATTTTGCTGAGGATGGCACGGACCAACCGGTGCCCAGCCGGGGCCGTCTTGCTGACCCTTCAGCCGGCATGGATGATTTATCTGGAAGGGGCAGATAGCACCGGAGGGGTATCTGGTGGACAACCAACTGATCCAAGAATCTAAATGGAATCAAAAATAAGTCTCAAAATAACACCAGCTGGGAAGAAGACACCTGCAGGCAAGTATAAGTATTGGGGCCTGATCACCACCCTGGGCCCGGGATCAGTGAATACTAACGAGGCCCTAGTATTATGTGGGTGGTTAAGCCATTGCAGTTCCTGTTGGTGACTGTTGGAACGTCCAGCACCATAGGTCAGTGGCAGTGTCTAGAAATGGGTGGTGGAGGAAGTGTACCCTGGACACCTCTTCAGTGTATGCTGAGGAATTTTAAGAAGGGAAGCCCGAAAGCAGTTTAATCTAGACATCATTTCAAAAGTCCACCACATTGTTCCTGACCCAGATAATGGTTACACAGATCAATACCAATATATTGACCAGTGGCAAGTAGTTGTAAAACAGAATCCTGAATGGTTTCACAAATGCTGAGTCAAAGTCATGAGGGCCTGCGGTGCCCAAATGAATAGAAATCCCAGATCTCAGATAAAGGCAAGTAAGATTAAAATCAAATCTGTCTTGAAAACTGAACCCTATGAAGAAGTTAACCCCTGCCCCCAAATGTTGATGATGGCAATATTCAAGTTCCTAGGGCAGGAGCGCAGGGAATACAGAAGGAAAATGCCAAAAACAGATCAAGGGGTTAGGCCCAAGGAACCTCTTCAGCCCCCTCTGAACCCTTGGCCTGAATGAAGATAGGGGGCATCTAGATTTGTAGTTACTAAGTTGTTGGCTCCACTTTTCTGATGATGTTATAAATATAAAAGGCGTTGATGGCTCTGTAAATTGCCACCCTTTTCTAAAGCCCCTGAGATGTTCCCTGAATAGAAGAGACATTGAACATCAATTCCAATATGCCCGAGTGTCCCATTCCCTTATTGGGCCAGGACATGTTATGCAAAATGGGGGAAACTTTGTCATTTGAGGAAGATAAAATGGCACTAGTCATGAGGCATTCTTCAAATGAGATGTGGCAAGTAACGGTGGCCCAAGAGGTTTGAGTCCTTGATACTTGGTGTTAAGTCTGGAGCATGGGTGCAAATGATGGAGATGAGCCGGTGGAAACAGTGAACTTCAAACTCTTTATTTACATCTTGTGACTGCTCAGCTCAAAGGCTGCTCAAACCTCACTTATATATGCAACTTATTAACTACCTAACCAATAGCGAACCTGGAGCGCTAGCTCCGTTAACCAATAGGAATGGTCTGTTAATGGCCAATCGGAGGCTCCTGAACGGGCCAATCTGATCAGGCCATCAACAGCCAATCAGAAGTGCAGAGCCAGAACCCTGCACTAGACTTCAAGCTCAATGATAACTTTATTGGTATTATGCATTCACAACACCCCTTTCCCCCGGCTTCTGTCCATGGGGCGCTGTTACATAGTCCTTAAGGTAGGACGGTTGTTTAATTAGTCTTTTCAATTTTTGCAAGGTGTCCAGCGGTTGACTGCACTCTTGCTGAGGTAGATCGTTGTTTCGCGGTACGGGTGCCTCTGGTTCCAAGTTCGCGTTTTCATTGTCATTAATGTCACTGGCCATTTCTTGAGGTGTATTTACTCTGGTCCCTGGTTCCTGTTCCTGCATTTCCATTCCATTATCAGTCTCTTTGCAAGGGTTTCCTTCGAACAATAATTCGCTTTCCTCTGTATCTCCCCCCCCCTCAGTTTAATCAAAAGGGAGTTCGGAATTACGAGGTGGTAGCTGTGATCGTAGCTGATCTATGTGGTGCTTCCAAAGTCTATTGTCCGGGCACTGAACGAGGTATGATCTACGGCCGGTTACAAGGATTATGGTCGCTTCAACCCACAGCGGATCGCCCGAAAAGTTCTTAGCGAATACTAGGTCGCCTACCTGGAAGGTACGGCATCGGCTGCTGGATCTGAGTGGCTTTTCAGGTTCGTAGGCTGGGTGTAACCGATTGAGGTGGGAGTGGAGTTTTCGTCCCAGAAGTTTTCGGCAGGAGTTTTGTTGGTGACGCTGTGAGGTGTAATGTGCTGCAGAAAAAGGATCCAGTTGATTTTTTCGTCGATGTTGTTGTAATCAATTTTTTGCAAAGTCTTTTTGACGAATTGAACCATGCGCTCAGCCCTACCGTTTGCAGCAGGGTGCGCAGGTGAAGTGAGCGCATGTCGAATGCCCCAGTCAGCCAAGTACTGCTCAAAAGGTAGCGCGGTAAATTGGGGCACGTTATCGGATACCAGAACGTCTGGTAATCCATGGGTTGCAAAAAGTCTTTCCAGTCTTTTGATGACTGCGTCAGTGGTTGTGTTGCTTTTTCGGTAAATCTCGAGCCAATTTGAGTAGGCATTGATGGTTAGCAGAAACGTGTGGCCTTTGGTCAGCCTAGCAAAGTCCAGATGGATGCGGGACCAGGGTCCCTGCGGTGTCTCCCATTCGGTTGGGGTTGTCTTTGGTGGAGCATTGCTTACTTCTTGGCATCTCTTGCAAGTTTCAACCCATGATTCGATTTTTCTATTGATGCCTGGCCACCACGCGTAGCTTCGTGCAAGGCCCTTCATGTGCACGATGCCAGGGTGGCCATCGTGCAAGGGTCTTAGCAGCGCCTGTTGGAGCCATTCTGGGTTAACGATTCTATCACCCCAGATGACACAGCCCTTCTGCGAGAACAACTCTGTTTGATGACTTTTGAATGGTGCAAAGTCGTCTGGTACTTGGTCCAATGGCCATCCGCATTCCACCCATGTGAGGACTCGCGCCAAGATGGGGTCGCGTTTTGTTTCTCTTGCGATGTCATGGGCAGTCAATGGCGGCATGTGGAGTGTCTCAATCTGCAATGCTGTCATCGTTGGTGCAGGATTGTTGATATTTTCAGGGAGCGATGCACAGCTCAGTGCATCAGCGTGGGGAATGGCTTTCCCCAGACGATATTGAGCCGATAATTGTAGGCAGCCAAGAATTCTGACCAGCGGGTCATTCAGGGAGATAGTATGTAGGGAGTTGGTTTGTCCCCAGCAATGATCCCCAGCAATGGTTTGTGATCAGTTACAATGGTGAAATTCCGGCTGTACTCATGAAACCTCTTAACTGCTGATACAATCGCCAAGGCTTCCTTATCAATTTGGCTGTAATTTCGCTCGGTTTTTGAGAGCGTCTTTGAAAAGTAAACAACAGGGGCTTCATTACCGTTAGGTAACACATGACTCAAAATGGCGCCCACTCCAAAAGGTGATGCATCACAGGTTATGTTTATTGGTAAACTCTCATTGTACTGCATAAGCAGGGCGTCCGAAGTCAGTAGTTTTTTTACATTACGGAACACCTGCTCTTCTTTTTGACCCCATACCCAGTTTGCTTTTTTGTCTAAGAGACGATGTACCAGTTCAGCAACAGTCGCTTTGTGCAGCAAGAAAACATTATAGAAGTTGATGAGGCCTAGAAACGCCTGGAGGTCGGTCTTGTTCTGGGGTCTGGGAGCGTTCTTTATTGCTCTTAATTTGCTATTAGTAGGGTGAATACCCTGACTGTCAATTAGGTACCCTAAGAATTCAACACGACCGGTACACATTTTGCATTTATTTTTTTTAACTTTCAGGCCTGCTTCCTGAAATTTTTGTTATACTAATCTTAGACGCTCCCGCAAGATTTTTGGAGTGGGGGTATCAATAAGCACATCGTCAAAATAGGGGACAACGCCCTTGATCCCCTGCAATAGTCTCTCCATTTGGCTCTGAAAGATCCCTGGGGCTACACTGACTCCGAATTGAAGCTGCGTACACTTAAAGGCGCCACGGTGTGTTACGATAGTCTGTGCCTGTGCTGTTGTTTTGTCAACCGGCAATTGTTGGTAGGCCTGAGCTAAGTCTAATTTAGCAAAGATTTTTCCGTCCCCCAGGGAATGGAGAAGGTGCTGCACTACCGGTACCGGATACGGGTTCTGTTGCAGGGCGTGGTTTAGGGTGGCTCGGTAGTTCCCGCAAATTCTCATGGATCCGTCTGGCTTAATGGGTGTCACAATTGGCGTTTCCCAAGGGGAGTGATCCGTTGGCTTTAAAAGTCCCTGGGCAATCAACTTATCCAACTGCTCGTCGATTTTCGGTTTTAGAGTGAACGGAACTCAACGAGGCTTGAGGCGGATGGGCGCTATCTTTGGATTAAGACTAAAGGATATTGGGGTCCTCTTGTACTCGCCTAGCTTTTCCTCAAAGACGTCCTTGAATTCACGGGTGAGGTCTTCCTCCCAATCACTGCCGCCGATTCGATTAATGCCTGCCACTTCGATGCCAAGTGGTGCAACAGGCTAGGCCGGTCCTTATCAATCACTGTCAGGGGTAAGTACGCCATGCGGTTCTTGAATGTCACCCGGACTCGGCTGGATCCTGCAACTGGAATCCGGTTCCTGTGGTAGTCTTTTAGGACGAGCCGTTGGAATTGAAGGTCTTGGCGCTGGATAGTGGGGATGAGTTGCTTGAAGGTCTTCCATGAGACCATCGAGAGGGACGATCCCGAGTCTATTTCCATGTGGCAGGGCTGATTTTCAATGTTCACGTTGACCCGAATTTTCTGAGTGTCTAGTGAAGAGGCATGACCAATGATGAGTGTTTGGTGAGCCTCTTCTCGTCTCGCTAGATGATTCACAGGTCGGTTTCCGTAGGAGTGGTTTACTGGTTCTCGCCTTACAGGGCGATTCCCTGCCGATTGGCAGAGATTGGTTCCCTTCGAAGTCTGGCTGGGTCCGAGGAGGCTTCTGCAGACCCGTCTGATGTGGCCTCGTTTCCCGCACTCGTGGCAGAGTGCGTCGTGGAATTTGTAGTTAGAGCGAAAATGGTTGGCCCCACAGCCTGCGCAGGGTTGTTGGAACTTTGGGCGTCATTCCCGATTGGTCCGTAGGCGATGGACCTCTTCTTCGTCACTGTCTGATGACGGAGAGAGGTCCTCATGATGGGCCGTGGAAAGCTGCCCTTCTGCGCTAGGTGAAATTTCGCTGGCCGGTTGGTGGGCATGAGTGCGATTTCGGCGTAGTTGGGCAGCCGACTTCTTGGTTGCCTCTGCTGCCGTGGCTTCAGTTATGCATCCTTAAGGGTTATGTCGCCCTTTGCCATTATTTTGCTCTGCACATTTAGAGCGTTGAGCCCTAGGACTACTCTGTCTCTCAAAGCCTCCTCCAGGTCGGTGAATTCACACAGGCCTCCCAAGTTCCAGAGGTCTGCAATGAAATCGGCGACGCTTTCTCCTTTTCACTGGTTCCATTGATGGAACTCATGTCTTCTTACGAGCGTTGGAACAGCGGGTGCATAGTGGGCCCTTAGTAGCGGTTTGAGGACATCCCAGTCCATGGTCTTCACTTCAGCCGGCTTCGCCAATGCCTTAGCCATCTTAAAAACCATTGGGCTGCAGTGCATCAGGAACACCGCCCATTTCTTCCCGGCTGTGGCATCCTTTAGATTATTTGTTTCCAAAAACATTTGGAAACGATCCATGTAAGACTCCCAGTCTTCTTGAGCCGGATCGAATGGAGTGGGTGGTATGGCACCACCGGACATGGTTTCGCCGTTTTGTGCTTCAGTCATGTGCTTAGTTGGCTCTGATGTCATCCAATCCCATCCTCGTTGCCAGTGTTAAGTCTGGATCATGGGTGCGAATGATGGAGATGAGCCGGTGGAAACAGTGAACTTCAAACTCTTCATTTACATCTTGTGAGTGCTCAGCTCAAAGGCTGCTCAAACCTCACTTATATATGCAACTTATTAACTACCTAACCAATAGCGAACCTGGAGCGCTAGCTCCGTTAACCAATAGGAATGGTCTGTTAATGGCCAATCGGAAGCTCCTGAATGGGTCAATCTGATCAGGCCATCAACAGCCAATCAGAAGTGCAGGGCCAGAACCCTGCACTAGACTTCAAGCTCAATGATAACTTTATTGGTATTATGCATTCACAACACCTGGCAGGAGTTTGATGTGCACCAATTATGGGAAAAGGTAATCCGCCAGGATATGCAGTGCACCATATACCACTAGTCATTCAAGTGAAGCCTCTGGCAGTACCTGTTTGTCTCTGACAGAGAAGTTACCCTCACCCTATTGCACAAGAAATTCAAGACAAAGAGGAGAGGCAGTTACACAGGTTAGACAATCTCAACAAGAATGGGGCATTCTTGTGGCTGTTGCAGCTAACTTTTTTGCTGCAGGAGATAGAGCGAACCCTTAGGGGTGACTCTAACAAATAAAAGCATGAAAATACCCTTTAGACCAGTTATTGAGCCAGTGGAGTAAGGAAAACCTACTCCCCTGGACTAAAAGTTTAAGTAAGAACAGAATGATAAATTTGTGCATTGAAAAATGGCAAAATACATCATTGAGGAACCACAATACAGGTAGAATCATCTAGGGGAAACAAGCAAATGTTGGTTGGGTAAATTAGAACAATACTTAATCAAGGGACCTACCTTTAAAAAAAAATTGAAATACCGTATCTTAAACCCTGGTATTTCATAAATTGGGAAATACCTGAGCCCCCAACAGATAGCAAAATGCTTTTGGCTAAAGAAGAAGAAATGTGAAACTCCTTAAGGACTGAGAAATAGGTAAGGTTAGTATTATATTTGGAAACAAGCATAGGAGTGTCTATCTGGAACTGGTAAGATTAGGGCCATGTTCTCCATAGAGCCCATGGGGACACATTATACAGTAAAAATTATTTTTTTAAAAAAATGGAGTTCAAACTTGCTGATGAGAACCCTGGCTAGGTGCAAACGAGGTGTGAAAGAAGGTCTCTATAGATCTTTAAAAATAAGCCAGCATCGGCTGGGAGATCCAAACTAGAAAGATAATTCTAATGGGTTTATCATATGAATTGTCTTCTTCACAGGCAAAGGAAAATACCATCCTGATCATTCCAATCATAAACTGTTGAAAATTTAGAATCAAGAGTTACAGAACACCCAAGGCAGAGATAGTAAAAATCTAGTGCTTAACAATGAGTGTAACTTCAAGTAAAAGTGAGAAGTTCACTAAAGCAATAAGAAAGAAAGCCCAATGTCAGGCTGTGCTTCCTTTAGATTCCAAGAAAGAAATACTCAGACTCCATGGTGTAGAGCAAAGTTAACCTTTTACTGGAAAATAAAATGGAAGCTACAAATCAATTCCGAAACTGAGAAATTGGCGGGTAGAACACACATACAAAGAAATAGAATTGTTCCCACCCCTCAAAGTTCAAATGATTCTTCCAATTAAAACTTCTGAATAAGCTCATGTGGTCATCTCCAGATGGTGATGAGGTTTCTTGTCAAATGGCCTTGACACATTTTGATAAAAGTTCGCAGTTGCGCAAAAGAGGACAGAAGATAGCTAAGAAACGGAAAGTTAAAGAAAAGAATCCCCCCTCCCCTTGCTCGCCCAGCAAAGGAATGCAAAACACCTCCAGCCTTCTTCCCCTTCAGAGTCCCCCATCCCACCGTTGTCATGACAGCCGAAAGAAGTAATAGCAGAAAAGCAGCAGTAGGCAGTGGAAGATATCTTGATACTATCTTGAGGCTGACACCCAATTAGTGAAACTCCAAGTTAAATACTTACTATAAGTCACAGAGCTATAGGACATGAGAAAAAGAAAGCTGTGTGCTGAATTACAGAACCAACTTTTTAAGCAGCAGGCTATTGTAGAAATTTTGCCTTCACTCTATGAGTCCACAAAGCGGGGAGAAAGGTAACCCTTTGTTTAGACATGTGAACAAAAACAGGTTTTTGAGATTTTTTTAAAAATTAGCATCTCAAACTCCTGTTTTGGGACTTCCCAACCTTGAGAAATCTTTCAATTTGTATGTGGACTCAAAGACTAATATGGCTCTTGGAGTCCTGATTCAAGAAAAAAGGAAGTGGCAACAACCCATTGCTAAAGAAAGAAAAAGTGGAGATTTAAAGGGACAAAACCTCCCCAGGTCTGGAAATGTTGTGTGTGTGAATGTGTCTGTGTGTAATCATTTCCAAACCTGGAGGATGAGACCCTCTAACAACAGTTAAAAAAAAATGGAGCTCATTGGCTTGTGAGAAAAAGCTCTAAGAAAAGAATTGTAAGTAATGATTGATTTGCTTGGAGAAAGAATGAAAGAATGAAATGATTTTTGTGTGTGTGTGAGAAGTTAGTTATGCAAGCAGTCTGATCACAGTATAAATGTGTGAGTATGTTGATGATGAGAAAAAAAAAACATTGGTGTAAATGTCTGTGTGTTGACCCCCATCCCAGATTAAAAGGAGAGTACTTTCATATAAAGAAATTGCATGTATGAGGAAATGAGAAAGCTCTCAGGGAGAAATGTGTGTGATTTACTAAAGCTAAAGAGAGAGGGAGGAACAGAGAAAATTAGATGATAGAAAAATAAAATATATCAGGAGTCATTGCATCTGAGGTTCCACCAAGAGCACTGGATAAAATTGCAAGTAGGACCAAGAAATTGTGAAATTGAATTTTTAATGGATACTGGGACATCCTGGACATCTTGAAACATAATCCCTCTGGGATGCCACATTAGCCAGAATTCAAATTTCAAAATCAAGAAATAAAAATCAACCCATGCCACATCAAATTTAAAATTATAGTATGTAGAGAGAGAGATCAAATATCTTAGACACTTGATTAGTGAAGGGAGTAGAAAAGTAACTCCTGCTAGAATTGAGAAACTAAGAGAGATTTGAGAAAGTTTTTTGGCGACTGTTAGGCAATGGTCAACACTCGATAATAGACTTTACTGAAATAGTGGTGCCCCTTTATACTAAATTGCTTGATACTGAACCATGGAAACCACAATTAACTTCAGCTGACCTAGAAGCTATGGAAAAATTAAAAACAGCACTTAGAACAGCTCCAGTTCTCTCGCTCCCTGATGGGCAAAAAAAAAAAAAAACCTTCCCACTTATTTGTAACAGTCTGTGTTGGAGTAACAAAAAGGGTTCTTAGCTCAAAAAAATATGGTGAAGTCTTTTAAAACCAGTAGCTTTCCTATCCAAATTAATGTGGGAGGCCAGTGTATATTCAAGCTATTGCTGCCACAGCTCTCTTAGTACAAGAAAGAAGAAACCTCACATTTGGGGAGTGGGCTTTGGTGGTAACAACCCAACATCAGATCAGGAACATCCTGTCTCAACAGAGATAGTTAACCAATTCTCGTATCCTAAAGTATGAGGGAATCCTCATAGAAGACCTTAATTTGGTACTCTCCACAAGCAATCATGTGAATCTTGCTCAATTCTCGATGAGAGGGAATAAGCAAAGGAGGCCAACATGATTGTGTGGCACTACTTTATAGATGGAAGTGCCAAAGTAGTGGAAGGAGAGATGAGATGTTGTTGGGGATCCCATACTGTGGGGAGGAGGGTTTGCCTAGAATTGAGCTAACAGACAAAATTGTGAGAAGATATATTTTGAATTGTCCCAGTCTCTCTTTTAAGACAGAAAGGGGTCCTTGCACAAACACCACCTTGGATTTTGTTGTATAAAAATTTAAGGCAGAACAGTGGGTTTTGATAAAATCCTGGAAGGAAGAAACTGTACATTCCTTTTCTATTTATGACTGAGTGGTTGCCGATGTTATTTCCCCAACATAAAGTAACAACCACAGAATAAATCCCACTGCTAAATTTACCTGATGTGCTGAATTTAGGAAAAACGCTGAGTTTAAAATATAACTAGTAGAAATATAAGCTCTCTATGCAACCTATTTTAGGAAAAAGCATTTTTGCAGATATATAAGTATAACTTACTGCAAGTCAGCTAGGTGTCAAAAGAACCTTAACGCCGTGCAACAGGAAGAAGGGAGGAAAAAATTGTCTAAAATGTCTTCAACAAGACATTATGTGTTTTGCCTATGTGTGTGTGGAATCAAATATGGGAGATTAATGGAATCCAACAAATTTGGATTGTGGGTGGCTGTTGTGTTTTGCCCAAGGATCATCTATTGGTCACAAAGTCATATTTGCCAAGAAACCTTGTCTCGCTTGTAACAAAACCACAAGCTAGGGAGTTTAGCAAGATGGGTTTGTCACATCCAGCTCTTCTAGCCTTGCAACAGGGGACGGGGAAAGCTGTGTTTCAAGTAACCAATCAATAACTGACAAGTTATATTTCTGTGTTTTGCCCCTTCTGAACAAGTATATAGGCATGTGCTGTTCAATAAGAAAGTTGTTCAGAAGTGACTCTCACTAAAATACACTGTTTGCACAAATAAAACCAACTTATTTTTGGATTCCAAGGTCTGAGTTTTGTAATTTCCTGCAACGGATGGATGGATGGATGGATGGATGGAAGGAAGGAAGGAAGGAAGGAAGGAAAGAAAGAAGAGTTTTGTTAGGATTTTTAGCACTTTTTAAAGCAGTTTTGTATTAGACTTTGCAAATATTCAGCTCACTAAGCAAGGAAACTGAAAACAAACAGATGCAGAGAAGCAAGATTATCAGGAGAGGATCAGTATTAGAGCTCTGGGTCCAGTATCTGTTTCTCTTTGCTTCTCTTTTCCATAGCCTCATCAAGAAACATTTTTACAGAACTGTGAAAAACAAGTAGATTCCCATGAATCACAGAACCCTAGGGGGTATCTTGGGAAAGGTATGTTTTGGTGATAGGTGATTCCCCATTGAGAGGAACCAAGACAGTATACATTTAGATCTAACATGGGAAAAGTGTTGTCTTGTGCCTGTGTGAAGAACATGAGAAAGGAGGATTACATAGATTCTTCAAACCCCATTGTTCTACACCTTTCATTCATGTGAGAATGAATTAAATAGCCAAAAGAGATATTGTAAGAACTTGTGGAAGTTAAGATGCCTTGAGCAACAAGATGAAGAAACTGGAATCACAAATAGTTTTTATCATCATGTTTTCTATCTGAGGACCATGGTTCAAAACAAAGAAAAAATAAACAAGATTCCAGAAGTCAACATCTGGCTATGTTGATGTATTCATTGACAATGAAATGTCAGAAAGGATTCCCGAGTGAGACAAGCTACTGGTTATATAAACTGAAAAGTAAGTGTTTGGAAGCTGGGAATTCAGTTTGCAGTGCTAAAACAAAAAAGCTGAAAGACCTTAAATATTCCTACATCCATACCTAGTACATAAATAAGAACAACTAGACATTTTTATTCAGAAAGACAAATAGGCTATGCTTAACATTCATAAAATTATATGGGAAGATAATCAAGATTGGTAGCTACCACTGAAAGGCTACAAAAGAAACAGATCCAAGAAAAAAGGTAATTGTATTATAGTATGTAATCTATTTATCCTTCCATCCATCCATTCATGGACATTCAAGAATTGAAGCACAGAAATCGCTTTGAAAGTGTTTCGATATAAAATAAGAAATGAAGGTGAATAATGGGGAAAACAAAGTATCTTTCTATCATTCTTCAACACAGTGACTAAAGTAGTGGACCAGCAAAATACTGTGGACATAATATATTTAGATTTCAGCAAGGCATTCAATAAAGTAGACCACAACCTACTTCTTAGTAAGCTAGAAAAAAGTGAAATAGATAGCACCACCCCTAGATGGATTCGCAACTGGCTGGCAAACTTTACTCAATGAGTAGTCCTTAATGGGTCTAAGTCTACATGGAGGGAAGTAAGCAGTGGGGTGCCACAAGGTTCCGTCTTGGCCCAGTACTCTTCAATATCTTCATTAACGACTTAGATGAGGGTATAGAAGGGGAACTTACCAAATTTGCAGATGGTACTAAACTGGCAGGAACAGCTAACACCCAAGAAGATTGGCTCAAGATCCAGATGGATCTTGACAAACTAGAATACTGGGCCATATCTAACAAAATGAAATTCAGTGTAGAGAAAAGTAAAATCCTACATTTAGGCAAGAAAAACCAAAAGTACACATATAGACTGGGTGAAACCAGGCTCAATAGCAGTCACTGTGAGGGGGATCTTGGAGTCTTAGTGGACAACCAGCTAAATATGAGCCAGCAGTGTGCAGCAGCTGCCAAAAAAGCTAATGCAATCCTAAATTGTATTAACAGAGGGATACAGTCAAGACCAAGGGAGGTACTAATACCACTCTATAAAGCCTTAGTAAGATCACACCTAGAGAACTGCATCCAGTTTTGCTCACCACATTATAAAAAAGATGTTGAGACTCTAGAAAAAGTACAGAGAAGAGCAACCAGGATGATTAGGGGACTGGAGGCTAAAACATACAACAAACTGTTGCAGGAACTGGGCTTGGCTAGTCTAGTAAAGAGAAGAACCAGGGGAGACATGATAGTGGTCTTCCAATATTTGAGGGGCTAACACAGGGAGGAAGAAGGGGTCAAGCTATTTTCTAAAGTTCCTGTAGGCCAGACAAGGAATAATGGATGGAAACTGAACAAGGAGAGATTTAACCTGGAAATAAGGAGAAACTTTCTGACAGTGAGAACAATCAACCAATGGAACAGAAGTTGCCCTCGGAAGTTGTGGGAACACCATCACTTGAGGCTTTCAAGAAGAGATTGGACTGCCATTTGTCAGAAATGGTGTAGGGTCTCCCGTTTGGGCAGAGGGTTGGAGTAGATGACCTACAAAGTCCCTTCCAATTCTGATTATCTGTATCTTAAGAATTTATTGTAAACTGTCTAGGCAGACAATTGTATCCCAATATTCTATTTTATAAATGTTCTATTTATTTATCTAAGTACCAATAGTTGAAATCTTATCTGGCTTTCAAATTAATTTTCAAATTGACTCAGCCTTCCATCCCTCTGAGGTGGCTAAAACGAGGATCCAGATTGTTGTTGGCAATACGCTGACTCTCTAAACCACGTAGGGCTGAATAAGCACTGTGAAGCAGTATATAACTCTAAGTATTATTGCTATTTTGTTCAATTTGCTTGTTTTACAAAAAGTTAAAGGTCAACGGAGAAGCTGGTTCAAAAATGTTGAAGAGAGCATTACGTTGGCTATTCCAGTAACAGATAAAAATGTGATGCATGTTCTGAATACACACACACACACAAATACACAAATTCATGCATTTTAAAGCCAATAAGATACATTAAAATCTTGATTAAAGATGATGAAGATGTAGAAAAAACCTTCATTAAATCTGAATTTCTGTTAAATCTTGAATTGGCAAAATTTACATCATTATTTCTTGACAAAATGTCTTGACGATATTTGCGGCCATTTATATTGTTTGCATTTTAAATCATGATCCAAACAATTACAAATATGAATTTAATATTTGAAACAAAAATATTATTTATATTACATAGTTTTGTGGACCATTTTGTAAGCATTATAATTTGTTGTTTAGGGGAGTGGGTGTGATGTTAAAAATAAAATTTGGTTTCCCTGAGTGGAAGTTTTATTTGCATCCTAAAAGTTTACCACAAACAATATCTATTTGCTATTTTAATACTGCAACATCTTATTTATTATTAGAATAGCACTATATAATTGTATTTCTAAATGATTGCAATTCTTTGTTACATTTATTGTTGGCAATACTCATTGTAGCATGATGTGTACATTAGATATTTGGAACCAGAACTTCAGAAGCTGTTTCAGAGAACTCAACAACAGAGTCAGCAGACACTTATTTACTGCTTCCACATGTCAAGAGTATTCAGATCTCACAAACAATGGTACTATATTCTTTTTTTAAAAAAAAAAAAATCTATTTATCTTAATATCCTGTAAAACCAGGAGTTTTAATTGTGACATTAACTGGATAATGTATTGATGCGGTGGCTCAGTGGCTAAGACACTGAGCTTGTCAATCAGAAAGGTCGGCAGTTCGGCGGTTCGAATCCTAGCACCACATAACGGAGTGAGCTCCCATTACTGGTCCCAGCTTCTGTCAACCTAGCAATTCGAAAGCATGTAAAAATGCAAGTAGAAAAATAGGAACCACTTTGGTGGGAAGGGAACAGCGTTCCGTGCACCTTTGGTGTTTAGTCATGCCGGCCACATGACCACAGAGATGTCTTCGAACAGCGCTGGCTCTTCAGCTTTGTAATGGAGATGAGCACCGCCCCCTAGAGCCGAAACAACTAGCACATATGTGTGAGGGGAAACCTTACTTGTAATTTATTGATATTTGAATATTCTAATAACCAGTTTGTAAATAATGGCAAAAGTAACCATCTTGATGAAGTAACCAAAGTAATTTGATGAAGTAAGGATTTGATTTTACAGACAAGAGTTTCTGTTGTGCTCAGTATTTCTTTCTGAGTATTTTAATTTCTTCCCCCTTTTCTACTTTGAAAATAAATAAAGCTAGCTATTTTGCTTTCTCATATATCGTTCTTTAAGATAATTCTCACTCCCTTACACCAGCCAATTTAAGTTGGCAAAATTCCTGACATACAAACCTCCTTGGTACATAACTTAAATATGAGACTGTCAAAGATAGAGAAACTCTTACTGAGATTTTTGAAAGATTTTTTTCATCTTGTTTATGAATATTAAGGATTTAATTACATTGATTGCTGCTGCTCTTACTCATGACAATCTTGAGAAAATTAGATCAATTCATAATTATTCTGAAGCAAAACTCTTTTACATAGTATTATGTAATATAGAAATTACTCTTTTACATAGTATTATGTAATATAGAAATGAACAATCTGATTCCTTCAGCTGCATATTACTAAACTTTGCAATAGGTAATGTGACAGGTTCCAAAAAAATATTGAATTCAAGACTTGGGTAATCACATAATATTACATTTTAATTAAGTGTAAATTAAACAAATGTTTAATAATTTAAACAATATTTTTAGATAAATGATTCTCAATCTTGGAAACTTGTTTGGACTTCAACTACCATGTTGCCTGGGGAATCTGGGAATTGAAGTCCATACATCTTAAAGTTGCCAAGGTTAGAAACACTGCTTTGTGGTTTATATCTGAAAATCTAAGTGTGAACCTCAGCTTGGAAAGAAGTTTGTATTTTGTAGCATTTGCAGTAATAGTGCCGCAATCAGTAGTGATTGGCCAATTTATAATAGATTGTTAATTAAAACTCAATTAATTAATTTTAATTATTGTTTTCCTATTATGAACTTGTTCTGTTTGTACCATGCCCTTTAAAAACCTTCAGCGGAATAAATAACACTGCATTGCCCTCTACAGAACATACATATTAGATTTATACATGAAAGAATATTTTAAGGGCGTGACTTGAATGTTAAGGGTTGGCTTTCCATTTTGCATACAGAATTTTTTTTAAATGAGCTAGAATTGTGGACTCCTACAGTGTTCTTTTCTTATTGAGGAAAAGAAGTGCTTTATTGACAATTTTATGGATATATTTATAAGGAGTAAGATCTCCTATAATCATTATATACGTAGAAATTATGATAATCAGTTTAGATCTTATTTTAAATTTTAAAAAAATGATCACTAGTTCTGCATGAAGTAGCAGAAGCAAAGGAACAGTTTTGCTAAATTCAACAGGGTAAAAGAAGTTTACTAGCCTTAAATATAGCAAGGCTTCTACTCTATGCCAGCGGTCCCCAAAGTTGGCAACTTTAAGACTTGTGGACTTCAACTCCCTATGCTGGCTGGAGAATTATGGAAATTGAAGTCCACAAGTCTTAAAGTTGCCAACTTTGGAGACTTCTGCTCTATGCCATGACAACACAAACAGTCCCTAGTTTATTAAAAATCTCATCGTTTTAGCTCTTATGCTGTTGTTCCTTATACTGACTGTATATACTGTATTAGTGTAGTATAACTGCTGATTCTTCTGTACCGTATTTTAACAAAGCTGATAATAAGAACACATTTGCACCATAGTATTGAGATTTCCACACAATGTTGTGGCTATAAAAAAATTTTAAATCAGATCTTATAGCTCCTCCATGTGGAAATTTAAAACACTGAATGGAATAATGAAATAAAATTAGCAACAATGCTATTTAAATTGATTAAAATTTATATTATATTTTTATAATTTATATTTTGGCATATATATTTCTATAAATACCTTTGACAATGTGATTTTAGACAGTAAGATTACAAAATTACAAATACTTTATAATGTCATTTTGAATAATTTCTCAACAGGGAAATACATATGCCAGAAAATAGATTTTTGTAAACTCCTAGAATTTTTAAAATAATGCTAGAACCATAGCAACAGAAGTTGGACTATGTCAAATATTTTAACAATCATAACATTACACTGCAACCCTAAGCATTTTAGTGCTTTTTAAGAAGTGGCACTTTATTGGATTTTCAGCATTGAACAGTTATGAAAGATACACAGATATGACAGAGGCTGAAATTTTACGCATCTTTTATAGGATTAAGATGAATTGTAAATGAGGAAGTTCCTTCATAGTAAATATTAAGGTGAACAAAATACAAGCATAGTTTTCTTCACCTTTATTTTACTCTCCAGAAAGAAAATTTTTTTGCCGAAACTCAAGTTTCATTTCTCTGGTCAGACCCAAAGACTTTTCTAGTGTATCTTATGAAATAATATTTTCAGTTAAGAAATTGAGAATTTTTAAAACCAGTCTAACATGGTGCTAACCTGTACTATAAATTTCAAATAATACATGGCCATAATTTTTCATGGTTTATTAGTGACTATTGCAAATGATGGAAAAGTACATGTCTCTTTATTGCTTAAGGAAACAGTCAGCAAGTTCCTCTAAGGGATGAAACAGGAAACTGTGAGATGTTGCAAAAGCAACTAAAAAAACAACCATCCACAGAGAGTAGAGAATAAAGGGCTTAATGATAAATTGCTGTATTCTGGGAAACAGGAATTGATTTTCGCTGAGATTTGTATTTTAGATCTCCTGTTGCAATATTCACTTTTTTAAAAATAAAGTAGGAAGTAGGCTTACATAGGAGCCAATCTGACGAAAGTTTTGTGGAAGCTACGGTATTAATAGCCCAGTGAACTGGTTAAACTGTTGGATGAACTTTATAGAGTAGCCATATTTCCTTTCTTGCTTCACACTTTTAACTATCACTATGCTCCATGCAGTGTCTGTCTGTGTGTGTGTGTGTGTGTGTGTTGTGTGTGTGTGTGTGTTACTGACATTGGGATTACTAGCAATAAAATACAAGCATTCGGAATATAAACAATTGTCAAAAAGGATAAATACTTTAAAAATAGGAAGTTTGGTTGAAGTGGGTTAATGAGCTCCATTTTTATTAATTAGAAAGTTTACATTATTTAATTTAAAAAAATTCAAGGCTTTGCAAAATATCTTGGATCTAATTAGATGCGTATATCCTCTGTGAATTTGCTTATACAGTATAATTCACTTTCAATTTGCAGTTTTATAATCTTAACATCAGAACAAAAATATGCATAATCTGGATGAAATTTACATTTAATTTTTCCTTTGACTAGCCCTGGCTGCAACTATAATCATACAAAGCTAAAATAACTTTTCAGGAAACTTTAAATCTCACTGGAATAGTGAGGGAGAAGGAAGGAAGGAAGGAAGGAAGGAAGGAAGGAAGGAAGGAAGGAAGGAAGGAAGGAAGGAAGGAAGGAAGGAAGGAAGGAAAAAGGGAACATTTATAGTAGGCCTGCTTCAGAGGTGGTATTCAGCAGGTTCTGACCATTTCTGGAGATCCGGTAGCGGAAATTTTGAGTAGTTCAGACAAATGGTAAATATCACCTCTGACTGGCCCCACCCCCATCTATTCTCTGCCTCCTGAGTCCCAGCTGATTGGCTAGATCTTCTTTTGTTGCCCTGCAGAGGACAACAGAGCTGGAAAGTAGGTTAGTGGTATGGGAGGAATGGGGATTTTTCAGTAACCTTTCCCTGGAGTGGGGAGAGAATGGAGATTTTACATTATTCTGTCCTTGCCACGCCCACCACCAAGCCACACCCACAGAACTGGTAGTACAAAAATTTGATTTCCAGCCTGGCCTGCTTATAGCCATGACGATCTTGTTTTTGTCAGTCAAAATTGCATTACTTATTCTTGCTCTCATTGTAACCCTGTTTGTATTTCTAACTCAAAAAAGAATTAAAGAATCCGAGAAGAATGAGAAAAAAGATTTATGCTAATATATTCACTATCATAAATGGTAGTCTTTCAACAGTTGGTTATATTGAATATGGTACTAGCATAAGGAGTGCTTCTAGTGTAGCAATCTTTAAGTGTATTTTTATTCTGAATGTTTCTGTCTGTAGAAGGAAGTTGTTTTTTTTGTCTAGTTCCTTCCTCTTCTTCCAACACCATCTCTGCTGCTATATTACAGGATTTCTGCAATATTTTAGAATGAATAGTCGAATGAATTCTGAGGGAAGAGAAAATGAAGAATCTTTTTTTTTTTTTAAAGTGTTCTTTGGATCAGAAACCTTCGCTAAATAGCAATAGTAAATCTGTTCGAGAGAGGGAAAATCTGGCTTCATCTGTTATTTTATAATTATTCATTTCACTCATTCTCTTGTTAATATGCAACCTATCCCTTGTAGATGTTTCAGTTGCTATTCCAGTGCTATTTAGAGCAAGCATCTAATGATCTTAATATAAACTGTTGCCATTATCATTCATTCACTGACCAAAGACTGATATTTTTAAAGGGTTCCCAAACAGACTGAACTGAAGCATGTATCAGTGAAAGAGATCAACTCAGAACTACTATTAATATATATAAAAAAAATGGGTGTGCTAAAAGTAGTGTGGAAATTTGCAGAGATTATAAATCTACACACAGAGAGGCAAATAGGCAGTAAAAGGTAAATGGAAGCCAAGCAATATGAACCGGTTTTTCATTTGAAATCCTTTTTGTGTGTGTGTGTGCATGATTCTGGTCTATGAATCAAATAATCTATGAAACAAATTGATTTTATTTAATGTTATAAGGAGAAAATCCTAATCTTTACACTTGCCTGTTTGATTAGGAGAATGGGAACCAGTGACAAAAACAAATATCAACAGATCCTTATAATCCAGTGGCTGGATTCAAAATTTTTTACTACTGGTTCTGTGGGTGTGGCTTGGTGGATGTGGCATGGCTTGGCAGGCGTGGCGTTGCTTGGTGGGAAGGGGAAGGATACTATAAAATCTCCATTCCCACCCCATTCCACGGGAAGGATGCTGTAAAATCCCTATTCTCTCCCCACCCCACTAGCCTGCTTTCCAGCTCCATTCTCCTGTGCAGGGCAACAAAAGAAGACCCAGCCAATCAGCTGGGACTCGGGAAGCTGAGAATAGATGAGGGCGGGGCCAGTCAGAGGTGGAATTCCAAACTACTCAAAATTTCCATTACCGGTTCTCCTGAACAGGTCAGAACCTGCTGAATACCACCTCTGTTATAATTCTATATAAAGCCGTGAACTTCTATAAACTTCAGGAATAATCATTGTTTAGAAATTAGTTCTCCTTTTTCTGCTGTGTGTTAAAGTTGTGTAATCATTCTAAGAAGTAATCACGCGCACACACACACACCCAATCCTAGAGAATGAAATATTTTGGGGAATATTAAGAGGTAGACTATTATATTTCCCCAAAGGAGAAATGGAGAAACATATTCTTAGAGACAGAAAGCAGCCTCCAGTTTTTCTTAATAGCCTACAGCAGATGCTCATTAAGAAATCTTGGGCCAGCCTATTCACAAAATACCTTTACCTCCAGGTGATGGGATTAAGGACATGACATGACATTAACCCCATTCATTGAGAAAGGTGGAAACAATACCTGTTCATTTAGAAAGACAATAAATCAATTACACATGCCTGACAGGATTAGGATAAAAAATCAGTTACACATGCCTGACAGGATTAGGACTAAGGAAGTGATAATTAAGATACCCATCATGACCCTTTGCGAAACAAGTAAAACCAATCAAATAATAAAAACACACAAAGCAAGCCTCCAGATTACAAAATATTGTAAAAAAAAAAAAATCTCTTTTGTTTAAAGAGCATAAGAGGTATCTCTTTCTGACATTTTTAAATTTAACTACAGATAGTCCTTGCTTACAACCATTCATGTACCATATATAGGACCAAGAAACCAAACCTGCCCCAGAATCAGCTGCTCTAAAATTGCATGCCGTTGGTGCTCATCACTAAACAGAATCTTTCTTTTTCAATTAGCCTCCATTGTTTCCAGTGCCTTTCTCCCAGCTTGGAACTGAACCAGATGGATTTTTCTTCCAACATATCTAACAGAAAATGGAATAGAAGATCTCTTGGTAATTTCATACTTATTTTTTTAGTAAGAATGCAATGAGAAGAGTGTTCAAGTTTTGTTTTGTTAACTGATTCCTGAAGAAGGTTTCTACCAGTGGCCTAAGAAGTGCTTGGAAAAGTTTTGTTCAGACTCAAGTTCAGACGATGGACATTCTTTTGAAAGTGTTCAGGGTAGCTGGGAAGCTGGAACAATACCAGTAGTTCAAATGGAGATAGGAAGATTCCTAGTGTGAGAATTGAAACAATGTAACGCTATTTCTGCTTCTGTTAATCCGCTTACACTCAGAATTAGTTACAAAAGCCTGCATTTTGTAACCTTTCGGGAGATAAGAATCAGGATAAAACAAACATTGTTGCATGCATGTATGTTTCAAAAGCAGTGTCTAGACCTATAGAGGAACCATCAGCAAACAGCTGGAGGTCTAGGAAATACCAATAACTAAAACAATCAAAAAGCCACTTGATGGACCGGGGGAATGTTAATGGGCAATAAAGTATCCCCTGAAGGTATGAATTCCAATGACAAACCGCGAATCAAGCCCTCATACAATGAGGCATTTAGGGTATAAATATACTGTGTAAAATATGCTCTGGGTTCCATCCTGCTGCCTTGGATGTGAACCCGCTTCTGCAGAACCGAAATAAACCTAGAGAGAGAAAACTCAGCTCCGTGTCGTGTCAGTCTCTCGTGCGAACGCAATCTGACAGTTGAGCGCAATCTGACAGCTGGCGAGCCAGCCAGGAGATTCCACGGCGATCCTCGGTGTTTTGGGGACTGGTGAGTAGTGGCCACTCCATCTCGTTTGGAGACACCCCCACTCCCCATTGATCGAGAGATCCCAGGAATCTCTGATCCAAAACGAAGCCTCAGAGAGAACGAGAGAGAGCGAACGGACTGAGTGAAGGTACCTTGCGAGTGATCTGGGATCACGGGAAAGCCTGAGTCGGGGACGCCCGCACATCCGCATACCTGGACTGACGACAGGTCCCCGGAGTGATCAAGTAAATTTGTTCCTTTTCCAAGAGAATAGGGTTTTTGATAGAAAGGTGTCCTTAAATTTTCTCTGGGAGAAAGTCCAGCGCCTGCTGGAGGACGGGTCTGGTGACGAGAATGGGGAAAGGACAAAGTAAGAGGTTATTGGAAGCCTCAAGGGGAGAGAAGATAGAGGAGGAAGAAGGCAGAAAACCTATTCCGGTAGATTCACCCTTGGGACAACTACTACTTTAGATTCTTCCCGAATCTAAAGCATTTTACCCGGAATCTGGAGAAAAAGCACATGATTTATTTGTGCAAATACAGGTGGCCAAAATATCCCCTTTCCGATCCAAAATTCCCTTATCATTGGGCACCGGAGGGAGAAACCAGTACATACTGGATGAATCAATTAAAAATTTACCAATTGGCTCACAAATTAACCGCAGAGATACCGTACCTGGAAGTATGGTATCACGTCGAATTTGAAGGACCCAGCCTGCCACCGGCTGATCAATTTGTGTCCAAAATTAAAAATCCGGAGTCTGACGATGAGTTCTATCGTCCTCCACCAACAGTTCCTCCGCATAATCAGCAGGATTTATTAGCAGCAGCGGCAGTGGCTCCATTGCCTCCCTCCCCGCCGCCTACACTCCATGCACGCTTGCGGAGAGAGTTAAGGGGTTTAGAACAAAGCGTTCAGAACTTTCCCTTTCCACCGGCACAGTCAGCGCACGCTTATCCCTTGCGCGAAGTGCCAAACGGTCTGAACGCTCAGGGACAGCCCGTGGCTATGTATGCCGTTCAACCTATGAGACCTGGGGAACTGAGAGAGTTAAAGCAATCACTTCCCCAGCTTCATGAGGATCCACAAAAAGTAAGCCTAGAATTAGAACTGTTTCTGGGACCAAATGATTATACCTATGAAGAGCTGATGTACGTTTTGGGGCATCTATTCAGCAGGGAGGAAAGAGATTTGATTAGGCAGGGAGCAATAGAACATTGGCGAGTGTTACAATTGGGAAATGACCAAGCAGTTGCTGGGGATGTTAAGTTCCCTTTGGCACCTCCTAATTGGAATATCCAAAATGCAGAACATAGACAAAATATGAAAGATCTGAAGACCATGATAATTGAGGGGATTAAAAGTGCAGTCCCTCAGGGTCGGAACTTAACAAGAGCTTTCGAGATAACCCAGGGAAAAGATGAATCCCCAGGGGATTATTGTGCCAGGCTAAGACAAAGCTTAGAAAAATATTCAGGAGTAAAATCAGACACTCCTGCATTTGAATTCATGTTAAAGATGCAGTTTGTGGCAGGAGCCTGGCCGGATATTCAAAAGAAGATCCAGAAGATAGATAACTGGGGGGCACAGGGAATTACTGAATTGATCCGAAATGCCCAACAGACCTTTGTAAACAGGGATGAGATCAAGACCAGGCAGAAGTCTCAAATGATGCTGGCAGCGGTACAGAGCGCTGCTAAAAATGAAGTGAGGAAAATGGGAGAAAGTGATCAGCCAAGGAAAGAGACGTCTGGAGGAAGGGGAGAGGATTCCCTCCCAGAGGGAGACCTTTTAGAGGGAGAGGGATGAGCACTAATAGAGTAGGTATTGATCGTAACTGTTTCAGGTGTGGCAAGCATGGTCACTTTGCGCGCGAGTGCCAGAACAGCCACCCTGAGAGAAGTTACGCTCTATAAGACTAGGGAATTTCCGGCTCCTTTAAAGGGACCTACGGGGAGCCACTGGTAAATATAAAAGTAGGTCCAGACCATCAGGAACTAACTTTCCTGATAGACACAGGGGCAAGTCGTACCTCAGTATGCGAGCCCATAAATAAAAGGATGAAGGGAAAGGAAACAATTTTGGTAGCTGGAGTGAGTGGAAAGCAGAATAGAGTGAGAGTTTTGGAAGAGGTAGAGATGAGTATGGATGGAATAGAAGTTTGTAGCAAGGTGCTGTATATACCAGAGTCAGGGGTGAATTTGTTGGGAAGGGATCTCATGCCAGCGTTTGGATTCCAGTTGAGGGATAATAGTGGAATAAGGATGTGTGTTCTGAAGGAAGAGGATGTAGAACGGATTCATGATGGTGTTTGGGCAGATGGACAAAGTGTGGGGAGGATGGAAATAAAACCCATCGAGATCAAGGTACAGCCAGGGATCGTTAAGAGTTGGACACCTCAATACCCAATGAGTAAGAAGGGTAGAGAGGGATTGAAGCCTGTAATTGATCAGTTGTTACAGCAAGGGTTATTGGAACCAACCATGTCCCCTTTTAACTCTCCTATCTTGGCTGTACAGAAGAAGGATGGAAAGCACAGGCTAGTAATGGATCTGAGGGGGATCAATCGACTTGTAATACCACGTTTCCCAGTGGTACCTGATCCCTATACCATTTTTGGTCAGATACCCCCCAAGGATGGGTGGTTTACAGTTATTGATCTAAAGGATGCTTTTTGGGTATGTCCGCTTGAAGAGGGGAGCAGAGATTTGTTTGCCTTTGAGTGGAGTGATCCTGAAAGTGGGAGGAAACAACAATTGAGATGGACAGTATTGCCCCAAGGGTATACAGAAAGTCCTTTGTTGTTTGGCCAGGCTTTGGAGGAAAAGTTGCAAGCTTTTCCAAAGGAGCCAGGGGTAAGTTTGATTCGGTATGTAGATGACTTGCTGTTGTCTGGAGAGAAGGAAGTGAGAGTTAGGGAAAGTTCAGTAGCTTTATTGAACTGGCTGAAGGAGCAAGGATTGAAGGTATCAAGGGAAAAGATTCAATTTGTAGAGAGAAAAGTGAAATATTTAGGGCATTACATCATGCAAGGAGTCAGGAGTTTGGATCCTGAAAGGGTGAAGGGGTTAATGAGCTTAGCTCCACCCAGGAACAGGACGGAGGTTAGAAAAGCCTTAGGGTTAGTTGGATACTGCAGAGCTTGGATAGATCAATATGCAGTGTTAGCCCAGTTCCTGAACCAGAAGTTGCAAGGAGAAAGGGAGACTATTGAATGGACAAAGGAGGATGAGGCAAGGTGGGAGGAAATCAAGAAGGCATTAGCCACAGCACCAGTGTTGGCTCTGCCTAACTTGAAACTCCCATTCCATCTATATGTTTCTGCAAAATCAGGAGTTGCAGTAGGAGTGCTTGCTCAGAAGAGGGGGGGGGCGGTTTCAGCCCATTGCCTTTCTGAGTAAGACATTAGAACCTGTGGTGAGAGGTTGGCCCATCTGTGTGCAGGCAGTAGCTGCCACAGCTGTTTTGGTGATAGAAAGCAGGAAATTGACTTTTGGGGGAGGTATAGTGGTACATTCCCCACATCAAGTAACCTCAGTGTTGAGTCAGTTGGCTTCTACTTGGATGACTGAGGGAAGGATTTTAAAATATGAAACTATTTTGAGAACAAGTCCAGATATTATTATCGGGACTGATAAAAATTTGAACCCAGCAGAGTTTTTGGAAGGGATCAGAAAAGAATGGGAAGCTGAAGACCATGATTGTTTGTTGGAGGTTGAAATTATGACAAAAGTGAGAAAAGATTTAGAAGAGGTTCCGCTGGAAAAAGGGGAGAAGTGGTTTGTGGATGGCTCAAGCAGAGTTGAGAATGGCATGAAGAAAGCAGGATATGCAATAGTAACTCAAACTGGGGAAGTGATTGAGAAAGGATCATTACAAAAAGGATGGTCAGCTCAAAAGTGTGAGCTATACGCTCTCAAAAGGGCTCTGGAATTGGCTGAGGGAATTGATGTGACTATATGGACTGATTCTAAGTACGCTTGGGGGGTGGTTCACACTTTTGGGAAGATCTGGCAAGAAAGAGGGTTTATAAAATCAGATGGGAAACAGATAGAGCAACTCCAGCTAGTAGAAGAAGTGTTGGAGGCTTTACAATTACCACAGCAGGTAGCCATTGTTCATGTGAATGCACACCAAAAGGGGAGTAGCCTGGAAGTTGTTGGGAATAGATGGGCAGATAGGTGGGCAAAAGAGGCAGCTGGGGAGGTAACTCTACAAATGGTATCAGTACCCATGTTGCCTGAAGAGCCCGAAGACAACTGGGAACCAGATGGAACTGTAATAGAAAGATTAGAGAAGGAGGGGTGCAGAAAAACAGAGAAAGGATGGGTGACTGGGGATGGAGAAAAGGTTTTGTCAGAAACGCAAATGAGAAATGTAATGCAGTATTTACATGAGGGGAGCCATTGGGGGACTGAAGCATTGGTACAAGCTGTCAAACCAGTGTATTGGAGTCTAAACATGTGGACTATTGCTCATTCCATTTGCTGGAAGTGTTTGATATGTCTGAAAGTTAATAAAAGTGCATCCAGAAAAACAGAGAAGGGGGGGCGGCCTTTAGCAGCTTGGCCGTTCCAGAAGATACAAATTGATTACACTGAGCTGCCACCCAGTGGTGGATGGAAATATCTGTTAGTAATTAAAGATCACTTGACAGGGTGGATGGAAGCTTTTCCCACTAAACAAGCCACCGCTTCCATGGTAACAAAAATTCTGCTAGAACAAATAAGACCTAGATATGGCATGTTTGAAGTGATAGACTCTGATAGAGGCACACACTTTACACAGAAAATTCTTCAAGAAGTAATGAGGGCTATAGGGGTGAGATGGGACTTACACACCCCTTGGCATCCTCAGTCTTCAGGGAAGGTTGAAAGGGGCAACTCAGAAATTAAGAAACACTTAACAAAATTGCAGTTGGAAAATGGATTACCTTGGACTAAGAACTTACCCCTAGCTCTGTTGAGAGTTAGGACTTGTCCAAGAAAGGACGTGGGGGGTTTCACCTTTTGAAATGTTAATGGGTCGCCCCTACTTGACAACTTTTGGGGGACCTATACCTGAATTCAGGGATATGTTTGTAAGAAAGTATTTGCAGACGCTGTCCAGGTCTTTATTATCTCTTCGTAAACAGGGACTTTTAGCACAACGACCACCACTAGTAGGAAGTCAACATCCCTATGAAGTTGGTGATTGGGTGCTTGTGAAAACTTGGAGGACTGAGAAACTGCAACCTAGCTGGGAAGGACCATACCAAGTACTTCTGATGACTGAGTCTGCTGTCCGGACAAAGGAAAGTGGATGGACTCATCATAGTCGTGTGAAAGCAACTCCAGAACCCGAGAAGCCTTGGAGAAGCCACCCAGTGGAAGGACAACCTTTGAAACTGACTCTTAAAAGATAAAATCATGCGTCTGTTCCTGTGTACTTCAACTGTACTTGTAAGTATTTTCATCTTACAACAGGTTAAAGAAGCAGGAACCGACGGCATGTTCAAAGAGCAGGGGACCTTGGAGAAGACCTCTGGACGGACAATTGCTACATTAAGAACATAAGGACAACGGCGAAAGATCTAAATATCACCAACTGTTGGTTATGTATGCATTTGCCTGGGAGAGCTGAAAGGGGGGTCATTTTACATGGAGTGCCTTTGACAAGACAAAAGATGGCGTTTGGGGAAGGAAATAAAAGAGAGTTTGGGAGAAACATGACCGGGAGGGTATTCCTCCAATTGCGAGAGACAGCTCATGTTTGTTTTAAAAGGAATGTTACTGGGGGAGTCTTCCTGGGAGATTGGGAAAGGTGTAATAAAACATTTATAATGCCTGCAACATGTTTCAATACCAGCAAACCAAATTCAGGTGACTGTACAAATGATCTTCTACCATTCCCTACATATTATTGTCAAATGTGTATGTATTTTGAGGGGATAATCAATTGGACAAGGCTTTCTAATGCTACTTGGGCAATGGATGACAGCAGGCGGATGTTATGTGGAAAATATGCCTATAGAGAAGTACCAAAATTGTGGTCAGGGACTTGTACCATGGGGTTTGTGCTACCAGTAATATATAAATTAGATAAACTACCCAACACCCGGATCAGAAATAAAAGAGAGCTAGATTCCGGAGTAAGTGAAGGAGCCTGGTGGGAAGGTATGGGAAGAGCTCTAATCGCGCCTATAGGCATTGGGTTAAATTACCAAGACATCAAACGATTGAATAATTTTACCATCACAATGTTTAATGACACCATAAAAAGCATAAAAATGATTAACGAAGAATTGTCTGAAATTAGACAAATTGCATTACAGAATCGCTATGTTTTAGACATAGTGCTTGCCGCAAAAGGAGGTGTCTGTGCCTTAATACATTCTCATTGCTGTACATATATTCACAATTATGAGCCAAATATAACCAAAACTGTACATGAAATGGAAACCAGGATAGATGAATACCAGAAACAGTGGGATAGCGGTTCAGGGTCATTGTGGGATATGTTATGGTCTTGGCTTCCTGATGGATCTTGGTGGAAATCGATAGTGACCACTCTAACAATCATAGCAGTAATTTTGATTAGTCTATGCTGTTGTATCCAATGTATTCCCAACGTAATCAATATATGTATACAATCTTTAAGGAAAATTAGGTTCACAAACAAAAAGAAAGAACTCATTTTATACAATCAATCAGAGGAAATGTTAATACAGGTTAGTGAAGATCTTTGTGCTTTTGAAACAGAATGTAACCAGAAGAGGAGGGATTGTGAGAATTGAAACAATGTAACGCTATTTCTGCTTCTGTTAATCCGCTTACGCTCAGAATTAGTTACAAAAGCCTGCATCTTGTAACCTTTCGGGAGATAAGAATCAGGATAAAACAAACATTGTTGCATGCATGTATGTTTCAAAAGCAGTGTCTAGACCTATAGAGGAACCATCAGCAAACAGCTGGAGGTCTAGGAAATACCAATAACTAAAACAATCAAAAAGCCACTTGATGGACCGGGGGAATGTTAATGGGCAATAAAGTATCCCCTGAAGGTATGAATTCCAATGACAAACCGCGAATCAAGCCCTCATACAATGAGGCATTTAGGGTATAAATATACTGTGTAAAATATGCTCTGGGTTCCATCCTGCTGCCTTGGATGTGAACCCGCTTCTGCAGAACCGAAATAAACCTAGAGAGAGAAAACTCAGCTCCGTGTCGTGTCAGTCTCTCGTGCGAACGCAATCTGACAGTTGAGCGCAATCTGACACTAGCACACATTTCCTTCCTTCAAGTTTGAGAGATCTTGACACAGGTTCCTTTTGTGGAAAATGTCACTGCATGTCACCATCTTACATTAAAGACTGAATTTTCTCCCAAAATCTTTATTATAATTGCCATTATTCAGAAAAACAATCTGAATAATCAAAAATAAATAAGAAAAATAATCTTAACGGAATAACAAATCTTAATCGCTGCTATTAACGTGTTTAAAATAGGCATATCTTGAGGAAAGAAAATCCAGAATTTATTTTAAAGAGATTCTGATTAAACTAAATTTCCAATCAATTATTAACGTATCTTCAAATATCTGAACATCATTGTTAAACGTATTTTTTATTCTACTTTTATTATTTTTATAAATAACTTGAGCCTCTTCCTCCTATTTTCCCCACAACAACAATCCTTTAAGGTAAACTGGGCTGAGAGGGAATGATTTTCATGCCTAAATCAGGATTAGAACTCACAGCTTCTTGGTTTCTAGCCCTGTGCTTTAACTGCTGAACAAAATTGTCTCTTTTGTTTAAAGACTATAAGAGGTGTTATGTATATAAATAGTTAAAATAAAAGCGAGCTTGGGGTAAAGTGCAGGGTTCTGGCCCTGCACTTCTGATTGGTTGTTAAACGGCTCAATCGGATTGGTTGGGTTCAGAGAATCCGATTGGCCCTTAACGAAGGACTCTTATTGGTTTTGGAGCTAGCGTCTTACAGCTCCCTATTGGTTATTTCACATTAAGGTTGCCTATATAAGGCAGAGTTGTTGTTATTAAGGTCTTAAGTCACTATGTAATAAAGAGCTGAAAGTTCACCAACTAAGACTGTTGTGTCCTCGAAAATGATGCCAGGAGTCGGTGACTTCAAATCATGCTCTTTTATTAGTGTAGGAACCGAACTGGGGCTATGGAAAAAGTTCGCGGATTTTATTCCTTTAGCCGCGGCGGCCGCGACCAATGGCACCGCTTTGAATCTCCCGTGATTCAAACAGACCAATCGCGGGAGATTCTTAGCGAGCCAATCGGCGCGGCTCGCCTAACCAATCAGAGTGCCCCGCGCTTTGGCCAATCAAAGTGCGGGGATCTCAAGAATGCTAATGAGGGGACAGAACACCCCTCCCCTCTTGGTTTAGTCCTTACGTCACGTAGTCCCGTAGGTAGGCAGGGCTCCGTCTTAGCCTACTGGACCTGCGCAGCTCAGTCGTTGGTTGGATCCCAGCCGGTTTGGTCGGGGTCTCTGTTTCTCCGGATGCCGTCGTGGGAACCGGCTGGCTGGTCAGGCCGGGCCGCTCTCCGTAGCTCCCTCCTGGGTCTCCCGGGTTGGTTGAGCTGCGGGTTTCGCCGCTCCCGCTCGGTCTCCCCGGGTCGGTGGAGCTGGCCTGGCTGTCTCTTCCTGGCGAGGGGTCGTGCTGGCTGCTTTCCGGTAAGTATGGTTGGTTTATTCTTCTTTGGTTTTGGTCCCCTGGGTATTCCCTCCCCCCTTGGTTTGTGTTGTGGGGGTTGGTTTCACCTGCTTGTGCGTCGGTGGTTTCTTGGGTGGTCGTCCTTGACCTTAATTGGTCGATGTGGCGTTTCCATGCTCGTCCGTCTGCTGTTTGTAGCCGGTACGAGTGTGGGCCTGTTATTTGTGTGATGACGGCCGGTACCCATAACGGGTCTCCCGTCAGGTTTCTTGCGTATACGGGGTCGCCTGGTGCGAAAGTTCGGTGTTTGCTGTTTGAGTCTGGGGGCTTCTCTGGGTTATACGTGGGGTGTAATCTGTTGAGTGGGGATGTTAATTTCCTCCCCATTAATAGTTCGGCTGGGCTCTTATTCGTTGTGGTATTTGGGGTTATGTGTTGGGTGAAGAGTAATTTGTTTATTTTATCCTGGATCTCCCTGTGGTCTATTTTCCGGATGGTTTTCTTAGTGAATTGCACGATCCGTTCTGCCCTATCGTTCACAGCCGGGTGCACCGGTGCTGTCAGCGCGTGTCGGATGCCCCTTTCCGCTAGGAATTTTTCGAATTCCAGCGAGGTGAATTGGGGCCCGTTGTCGGAAACGACGACGTCTGGGAGGCCGTGCGTTGCAAAGAGTTTGCCGAGTTCCTTGATCACGGCCTCCGTGGTTGTTGTTTTCATGTTGCTTACCTCCAGCCAGTTGGAGTAAGCGTCTACTGTTATAAGGAAGGTGTGTCCTTTTGTGGGCCCGGCGAAGTCTATGTGGATCCTAGACCAAGGTCCCCTTGGGGTTTCCCACTCTAGGACGGGTGCTGTGGGTGGGCTTGCCTAGTTTCCTGGCATTGTTGGCACCTTGCTACCCAGGTCTCAATTTGTTTGTCCATCCCTGGCCACCAAGCGTAACTTCTGGCCAGGGCTTTAGTCCTAACAATGCCAGGGTGCCCCTCGTGTAATAGTTCCAGAACCTTCCCTTGTAGTTTTTCTGGAATGACCACCCTATCCCCCCATAGTATGCACCCTTTTAATAATGAGAGTTCCGTTTGCTGGTTTTGGAATGTCTTGACGGACTCGTCGTTGTCCCTTTCCGGCCACCCTTTCTCTACCCAATGCAACACCCGTGCCAGATGTTTGTCTTTATTAGTCTCTCGGGCAATGTCTGACGCAGTTATGGGTAGGTTGGGTAGAGTCTCTATACTGAGGGTGGTCGTCGTGGGTGCTGGGTCGGTGTCAGGTTCCGGTAGCGGCGAGCGGCTTAAGGCGTCTGCATGGGAGATCGTCTTATCCGGTCTGTGTATGAGTCCGTAGTTGTAGGCTGCCAGGAACTCGGACCACCTTGTCATTCGGGGAAACAAAATGTTCGGGGTGGCCCGGTTCCCTGCAAGGATTCCCAGCAGCGGTTTGTGGTCGGTTATGATGGTGAATGTCCGGCCGTAGAGATACTCGTGGAATCTTTTTACTGCGGCAACGATAGCCAGAGCCTCTTTGTCCAGCTGGCTATAGTTCCACTCTGGTTTGGTGAGGGTCCTTGAAAAGAACGCGATGGGCGCTTCTTTTCCGTCGGGGAGGGTATGGCTGAGGACAGCACCGACGCCGAAGGGTGATGCGTCGCATGTGACGGCCAGAGGTAGGGTCTCGTTGTACTGTATAAGGACGGCGTCCGAAGTGAGGAGGTCCTTTGTTCTGTGGAAGGCGGCTTGCTCGCGTTTCCCCCAAGTCCAAGTCACCGCCTTGTCCAGGAGCCTATGCAAAGGCTCCGCCACCGTTGCCTTTTGGGGCAGGAAAACATTGTAAAAGTTAAATAGCCCCAGGAATGCCTGTAGTTCCGTCTTCGACTTGGGTGTGGGGGCTTCTTTTATGGCCTTGATTTTTTGGTTTGTGGGGTGAATGCCGTGACGATCTAGGAGGTATCCTAGGAATTCAACCCGTTCTGTGTATAATTGGCATTTCTCCCTCTTTACTTTGAGCCCGGTCTTTTTGAATTTGGTTAGGACCTCCCTTAGGCGACCCTCTAGTTCGGCTTGGTTGGTTGCCGACACTAAGACATCGTCGAAGTAAGGTACCACCCCCTTGATGCCTTGTAATAGTCTTTCCATTAGGCCTTGGAATATTCCCGGTGCCACGCTGACTCTGAATTGGAGCCGGTTGCATTTAAATGCTCCCCGGTGGGTGACTATGGTTTGCGCTTCTGCCGTTTCCTCGTCGACTGGCAACTGTTGGTATGCCTGGGCGAGGTCGAGTTTGGCGAAAACCTTGCCCCCTCCCAGTGAGTGCAGTAGGTCATACTTACCTCTAACGATCATCGATAGGGACAGGCCTAGTTTGTTGGGCCTCCAATGGTTTGAGCCACTCGGCATCAAAGTAGCCGGTGTGAACTGAGTCGGTGATTGCGAGTGGGAGGAGGACCTTATTTCTGAATTCAGCGATGTCTTCGCAGATCGTCTGGGCGAGTATGAGGGGACCCCAATTTCATTTAGCCTCGACCCTAAGGTCGCCCCAATCCATTTAAAGCCCCGTCGAGTTCCGTTTGCCCTTAAGGCCAAGATAGATGAACAACTTGACAAATTAATTAAACAAGGGGTACTGAAACCCATTGATCATTCTCCATGGGAAACTCCTATTGTAACCCCCATTAAGCCAGATGGGTCAATCCAAATCTGTGGGGACTACCGGGCCACTCTAAACAACCCCCTCCAGCAGTACGCGTATCCAGTGCCGGTGGTGCAGCACCTCCTTCATTCCCTGGGAGGCGGAAAGGTTTTTGCTAAATTAGATTTAGCTCAAGCCTATCAACAATTGCCCGTGGACGATAAAACAGCCCAAGCTCAAAAGATAGTAATGCACAGAGGTGCTTTTAAATGTACCCGATTGCAATTCGGGGTAAGTGTAGCCCCGGGAATATTCCAAAGTTTAATGGAACGATTATTGCAGGGAATTAAGGGCGTGGTTCCGTATTTTGATGACGTGTTAATTGCAGCTCCTAGTAAAAAAAATTCTGCAGAATCATTTAAAATGTGTTCTTAAAAAATTCCAAGAAGCGGGACTGAAAGTAAAAAGGGATAAATGTCATCTGTATACCGACAGTGTTGAATTTCTAGGTTATCGCATTGATAGTCAGGGTATTCACCCGACTGAGAGTAAATTAAGGGCGATAAAAAATGCTCCCAGACCCCGTAACAAAACAGATCTCCAGGCATTTTTAGGCCTTATCAATTTCTATAATGTGTTTTTACCGCATAAGGCGACTGTGGCTGAACCATTACACCGGTTATTAGATCAGAAAGCATTGTGGGTTTGGGGTTACGGGAGGAAAAAGCGTTTCGAAATGTAAAAGATTTACTTACATATGATTCTGTACGTATGCAATATAATTAAACATTACCATTGGTTATAACTTGTGATGCCTCACCGTTTGGGGTGGGCGCCATTTTGAGTCATGTGCTGCCTAATGGAAATGAGGCTCCCGTTGCATACTTTTCGAAGACTCTTTCCCATGCAGAACGTAACTATGGACAAATAGATAAGGAAGCTCTTGAAATTGTGTCAGCCGTAAAAAAATTCCATGAGTATGTATATGGAAGGACATTTACCATTGTAACTGACCACAAACCTTTACTGGGGATAATCGCTGGGGACAAACCAACCCCCTATATATTGTCCCCAAGAATGACTCGATGGTCAGAGTTCCTAGCTGCTTATAATTATCGATTGTTATATTGCCCGGGGAAAGCCATTCCCCACGCCGACGCACTCAGCAGAGCACCGCTACCAGAAACTCTCGATGATCCGGCACCAACAGTATCGGCGTTACAAATCGAGATGCTCAACTTGCCCCCTATGACCGCTCGAGATATCGCGAGAGAGATCAGACGAGACCACACCCTAGCTCGAGTCCTAGGCTGGGTAGAACGTGGATGGCCATTGGACCAGGTCCCAGATGACTTCGTGCCATTTAAAACAAGGCAGACTGAACTTTTTTCGCAAAAAGGCTGTGTCATCTGGGGCGATAGAGTCGTCGTTCCAGAACGACTCCAAAAGACGCTGTTACAAATTTTGCATGAAGGACATCCCAGGATCGTGCAGATGAAAGCACTCGCACGGAGCTACGCTTGGTGGCCAGGCATGGACCGACACATCGAGCAATGGGTCAAGGCCTGCACTAAGTGCCAACAAACCAGCAATGCACCGCCAAAAGCTGCACCGACCGAATGGGAGACGCCACGCGGACCCTGGTCCAGAATCCACCTGGATTTCGCAGGGCCGATTAAAGGACATACATTGCTGTTGACTGTCGATGCATACTCTAATTGGTTAGAAATTCATCGAATGACCAATACAACCTCCGAAGCAGTCATTAAAGTCCTTAATAGACTCTTTGCAACTCATGGATTGCCGGACGTCCTGGTGTCCGACAACGGACCACAGTTTACAGCGCTAATGTTTGAACAGTACCTTGCTGATAATGGCATCACCATGCGCTCATCTCGCCGGCGCATCCTGCTACCAATGGCCGAGTGGAACGCGTGGTCCAATTTGTAAAAAAGACTTTGCAAAAAGTGGACTATGATAATATTGACGAAAAAATAAACCACATTCTACTTCTACAATACATCACTCCGCACAGCGTAACCGGCAGAACTCCCGCAGAACTTCTCATGGGGTGAAAACTCCGTTCCCGCCTCGACCGACTGCACCCTGCTTACGAGCCAGCAAAGCCTGCAGGATCCAGCAGACGCTACCGTACTTTCAAGGTAGGCGACCCCGTTTATGCAAGAAATTTATCGGGCGACCTGGTTTGGATTGAAGCAATGATAATACGCAAGACTGGGCCGAAATCCAATATTGTAAGATGTGTTGATGAAAGACTGTGGAAACGACATATTGACCAATTACGGTCACGACTCATATCAGCCAGCCAACAACTCCCCTACGACCAAACTGAGGGGGGGGGGAAGGAATGGAAGAAGATGACATTCCAGGGAACCTGTTCCAAGAGAGCGATGAATCAAATGAAACTCAGGAAATGGAGCAGGAGGAAGAATCGTACGCTCCAAGGGAAATCACACCAGAACGAGAAGCTGAGCCACTGCCAAACAACATTCTACCTCAACAGGACTGCACGCAGCCAGTCCAAAGAAAATCTGATAGACCCAAAAGACAACCATCCTATTTGAAGGACTATATAATCACACCATAATTGAGGAGCCAGGGGGAAGGGGTGTTATGTATGTAAATAGTTAAAATAAAAGCGAGCTTGGGGTAAAGTGCAGGGTTCTGGCCCTGCACTTCTGATTGGTTGTTAAACGGCTCGATCGGATTGGTTGGGTTCAGAGAATCCGATTGGCCCTTAACGAAGGACTCCTTTTGGTTTTGGAGCTGGCGTCTTACAGCTCCCTATTGGTTATTTCACATTAAGGTTGCCTATATAAGGCAGAGTTGTTGTTATTAAAGTCTTAAGTCACTATGTAATAAAGAGCTGAAAGTTCACCAACTAAGACTGTCTCCATTCATTTCACCCATGCCTGAAACCATTTCAAGAGGTATCTCTTTTTGACATTTTTAATTTTAACTACAGATAGTCCTTGCTTACAACCATTCATGTACTATATATAGGACCAATCCTTGGAACTGCAACTTTTATAGCACAACCATGATCATGTGATCATGATTCTGACCCTTGGCAACTCACAATTGCAACAGTCCCAGTGACATGATCAGCCTTGGCAAACTTTACTGCTGGCTTCTGATAATTGAAGTCACTGGGGAAGCCAGCAAGGGGTAGCAAAAATGACCACATGACACTGCACTTAATAACTCTGGAATTTGCTTAATGATGGCAATTCACACGACCATTATAATTTCGACATGGTCATGCAATGTTGCACTTTGCAACCTGCTCACTGAGTTGGTAGTTCCAATTACCATCATTAAGTGAGAACAGCCTGCGTAAACCATTGAATCTTTCCTTGAACAATTTCTATTTGTTTTTCTTGTCAAGGTTTATTACATTTATTGGGATTATTATTTTGGATGCTTTTTAATAATCTCATGAGTTGTTAATAGCATAATTTAAAGGAACAATGAATGTAAAGCCATTATATTTTGAAATGTATTATTTGTGAAGGCAAGGAGACAAGTTTATTTATAGTTATTTGTAGTTACTTGCCAAATGTATACATTATGAATCAATTATTACTTATGCTAGTTCTTGATGTGTGTGCTCTGTCTGTTCCTTAGTCTTTTCTTTCCTGTGACTTTTTAGAAACTCTACAGAAAAGAAAGAATCAGAGGTGGTATTCAGCAGGTTCTGACCAGTTCTGGATAACCGGTAGCAGAAGTAGTTTGGAGAACCAGCAAATTGGAATTGGATAAGATAAGTGTTGTGAATGCATAGGCCTTAATAAAGATATCTTAAGCTTGGAGTCAAGTGCAGGGTTCTGGCCCTGCACTTCTGATTGGCTGTTAATGGCAGGATCGGATTGGCCCGTCCCGGGGAATCCGATTGGCCATTAATGGAGCGTTCTTATTGGTTAAGGGAGCTAGCGCTCCTAGATTGTTATTGGTTAATAGTTATTGGGTTGCCTATATAAGGAGGGCTATAACTGCCATTGAGTTTGAGCAGTCACTATGTAAATAAAGAGTTGAAGTTCACCGTTCCAGAGGCTTGTCTCCATTCATTCTTGCCCATGCTCCATACATAACACTGGCGACGAGGATGGGATATAGAGATGTCTGAGCTGACTGAACTAAGAAGAAACACCGAGCACGTGGCTGACAGCGCTACACGATGGAACCATGTCCGGCGTCGTCGTACCACCCACTCCGTTCGATCCAGTGCAAGAGGACTGGGAGTCCTACATGGATCGTTTCCAAACGTTTTTGGAAACTAACAATTTAAAGGATGCCACAGCCGGGAAGAAACGGGCGGTATTCCTAACGCATTGCGGTCCAACCGTATTTAAGATGGCTAAAGCACTAGCCAAACCTACCGAAGTGAAGACGATGGACTGGGACGACCTCGAACCCCTACTAAGAGCTCATTACGCACCGACCGTGCCCACGCTCGTGAGATGGCATGAATTCTATCAGAGAAACCAGCGAAAAGGAGAAAGCGTCGCCGACTTCATAGAGACCTCCAAAACCTGGGAGGCCTCTGCGGATTCACCGATTTGGAAGAGGCACTGAGAGATCGAATAGTTCTGGGATTAGATGCAACAGGCGTGCAGAGCAAGCTGATGCGAAAGGCAACATCAGCCTTGCCGATGCCATCACCGATGCTACTGCAGCATAAGCAACCAGGAAGTCGGCTGCACAATTACGCCGCAACCGCACTCTGGTACACCACGACAAGCGAAATTTTACCGAAGTCAGAAGGGCAGCTTTCAACGACACACCACGAGGACCTCTCTTCGTTGTCAGACAGCGATGAAGAAGAGGTCCATCAACTGCGGTCCGACTGGGACCACAACCCGAAGTCCCTACGCCCTTGCTTTGGAGCCAACCATGCCAGGTCCAAATGCAAATTCCGCAACGCGCTCTGCCATGAGTACGGGAAGAGAGGCCACATCGGACGGGTCTGCCGAAGTTTACAAGGACCCGGCCAAGCCTCAAAAGGGGCTAACTATCACCAATCGACAGGAAACCGTCCTGTAAGGTGAGAACCAGTAAACCACTCCTACAGAAACTGAGTTTTGCAGCGAGAAGAGGCTCACCATACTATCACTATCGCTCATGCCTCTGCCTTGGATGCCAAGAAAATCCGAATTACAGTGGCCATTGAGAACCAGCCTTGACACATGGAAGTCGACTCAGGATCGTCCCTCTCGATGGTGTCCTGGAAGACCCTCAAGCAACTCATCCCCACGATCCAGCGCCAAGACCTCCGCTTCCAAAAACTTATTCTTTTTTTTTTTTGGTAAAAGTTTTATTGATTTTAACAGCAGACAAAAAATATATAAGACATAAAACATGACATAAAAAAAATAAAAATAAAAAATAAAAAAAAATTATAACATTCTTCATAAATTTACAGTGTATCAGTTGGTTTACCACTCCCTTTTGTGCATCCATTTCATAGTCATCAGAATAATTATATTACATAATAACTCACATTATCAATCATCAATAAAATATCCCAATATCATTATTGAACAATCATTTGACTGTAATTTTACTAATTCATACTTAAGCGAGATAACTATAATTAAGTTAAATTATTTTATGACAAATCATGAAATCATACCAAATCTATCTTAATAAAATATTCTTAAAAATTATCAAAACCAAGAAAAATTATATATTCATTATTTCCTAAATTTCTAAATATTCTATTATCATATTGTATAAAAAAGATCCCAAACTTCATAAAATTGTTTATCTTCTAATTTCAAATGTCAATCTACTCATTTCAGCACATTCCAATATTTTCTTAATAATTTCTTCCTCTAATGATATTTTCTCACTCTTCCAATGTTTAACAAATACAATCCTAGCTGCTGTTAATTCATTTACAATCAGATACTTTAAATTTTTGTTATATATATCAGGTATGATTCCCAATAAAAAAAATCTCCGGTTTCAAATCTATGTGTTTCTTTATCATTGGATATGGGATTGATTTAGAGAAATGGCAAAAATTGTGGTCACAAAATTATAAAATGACAATGTCAACAGCATATAAAGAAAATTTGTATAATATGTTTTACAGGTGGCATTTTCCCACAACAAGAATAGCAAGAATGTTCAAGAATAAATCTGAAAAGTGCTGGAAATGTCATCAGATACCTGCCTCATATTACCATATGTGGTGGACTTGTGAGGAGGCCAGGAAATATTGGACTAGAATTCGCATATGGCTGCAAAAACTTATTCTTAAGGACTATCAAGGGAATCGAATCCCTGTTGTTGGTTCCTGCCGAGTCCGGGTCTCATTCAAGAAGCACACAGCATACTTACCGCTAACTGTGATCGACAAAGATCGGCCTAGTCTGCTAGGTCTCTAATGGTTTGCGCCACTTGGCATTGAAGTGGCAGGCATAAACTGAGTCAGCGGAAGTGACTGGAAGGAGGACCTCATCCATGAATTCAAGGACGTATTCGCGGAAAAATTAGGTGAGTACAAGGGGACCCCAATATCGTTCAGCCTTAATCCAAAGATAGCTCCCATCCACCTTAAGCCTCGTCGAGTTCCGTTTGCCTTAAAGCCGAAAATCGACGAACAACTCGATAAACTAATAGCTCAGGGGGTGCTAGAACCTACCGATCACTCTCCCTGGGAAACCCCAATCGTAACACCCATTAAGCCAGATGGTTCAATCCGAATTTGTGGGGACTACCGGGCCACCCTGAACCATGCCCTACAGCAAAATGCATATCCGGTTCCGGTGGTGCAGCATCTCCTCCATTCCCTGGGGGGCAGAAAAGTCTTTGCCAAATTAGACTTAGCTCAGGCATATCAGCAATTACCTGTTGATGAAAAGACGGCACAGGCACAAACGATTGTGACGCACCGAGGTGCCTTTAAATGTACCCGGCTCCAATTTGGAGTCAGTGTAGCCCCGGGGATATTTCAGAGCCTTATGGAGAGGCTCCTACAAGGGATTAAAGGTGTGGTCCCCTACTTTGACGATGTATTAATTGCTGCACCTACAAAAAAAATCTTACGGGATCGTTTAAAGTTGGTCCTACAAAAATTCCAAGACGCCGGTCTTAAAGTGAAAAAGAATAAGTGTAAATTGTATATAGATCGTGTCGAGTTTTTAGGGTACCTAATTGACAGTCAGGGTATTCACCCTACCGACAGTAAATTAAGAGCAATAAAAAATGCTCCCAGGCCTCGGAACAAGGCCGATCTCCAGGTGTTCCTAGCCCTCATCAACTTTTATAATGTATTTCTACCACATAAAGCAACTGTCGCTGAACCGTTACATCATTTGCTAGACAAGAAAGCAAATTGGTTATGGGGTCATAAAGAAGAACAGGCGTTCCGTAATGTAAAAAAACTACTGACTTCTGACTCTGTACTCATGCAGTACAATGAGACTTTGCCGTTAAATATCACATGTGATGCTTCGCCCTTCGGAGTGGGCACCATTCTGAGCCATGTACTGCCTAATGGTAATGAAGCCCCTGTTGCATATTTTTCAAAGACACTTTCAAAAACTGAGCGAAATTATGGCCAAATCGATAAAGAAGCCCTCGCAATTGTATCGGCCGTTAAAAGATTTCATGAGTACGTGTATGGCCAGGCTTTTACTATCGTGACTGACCATAAGCCGTTATTGGGGATAATAGCTGGAGATAAGCCGACTCTCTACATATTATCCCCCAAGATGACTTGCTGGTCAGAATTCTTGGCTGCTTATAATTATCGGCTGCAATACCGCCTGGGGAAAGCCATTCCCCACGCCGACGCATTGAGCCGAGCACCGCTTCCAGAGACTCTCGACGATCCCACACCAACGGTAACCACGTTACAAATTGAAACTCCACTTGCCACCATTAACCGCTTGAGATATTGCGAGAGAAACCAGACGTGACCCCACCTTGGCACGAGTCCTAGGCTGGGTAGAACGCGGATGGCCATTGGACCAATTATCAGATGACTTCACACCATTCAAGACTCGACAAACGGAGTTGTTCGCAAAAAGGCTGTGTCATCTGAGGCGATAGAGTCATTATTCCAGAACGACTCCAAAAAGCAGTACTGAGAACCTTGCACGATGGCCACCCCAATATCGTGTGGATGAAAGCCCTCGCACGAAACTACGCATGGTGGCCAGGCATCGACAAGCAAATCGAAAATTGGGTTAAAGCTTGTCATAGATGCCAGGAGGTGAGCAACGCCCCACCAAAAGCCATCCCTACCGAATGGGAGACACCACGGGGACCCTGGTCCCATATTCACCTGGATTTTGTGGGGCCGACCAAAGGCCACACCTTTCTTCTAACCATCGACGCCTACTCGAATTGGCTCGAGATTCACCGCATGACGAACACAACCACTGAAGCGGTTATCAAAAAATTGGAAAGACTGTTTGCAACCCACGGATTACCAGACATTCTGGTATCCGACAACGGGCCCCAATTTACCACGCTGTCCTTCGAGCAGTACCTGGCTGACCGTGGCATCCGACATGCGCTCACCTCACCTGTGCACCCTGCGACCAATGGCAGGGCTGAGCGCATGGTCCAGTTTGTTAAGAAAACCTTGCAGAAATTAGACAACGATAATATCGAAGACAAAATCAACCAAATCCTTTTTGTACAACACATCACACCTCATAGCATCACCAACAAAACTCCCGCCGAACTGCTAATGGGACGAAAACTCCGCTCCCACCTTGACCGGTTACACCCAGCTTATGAACCGGAAAAACCACTAGGATCCAGCGGCCGATGTCGTGCCTTCCAGGTAGGCGATTTGGTATACGCAAAAAACCTATCGGGCGATCCGCTGTGGGTAGAGGCGACAGTAGTTCGTGTAACCAGTCCGAGATCCTACCTTGTACAATGCCTTGACAACAGACTATGGAAATGCCATACCGATCAATTACGATCACGGCTCCGGTCGGGCAATTCTGAACTCCCTTATGACCAAACTGAAGGGGGGGGAGATACGGAAGAAGACAAATTTCAATTAGAAGAAAACCCGTTCGAAGGGAACGATGGCGGAATAGAGACACAGGAATTGGAACTAGAGAAGGGAATAGATTCACCTCAGGGAGTTGCTGAAGATATTGGTGATGACGGAAACGTGAACTCTGAATCAGAGGCAACCCCGTCGACAAACAACGATCTACCTCAGCGAGATTGCAGCCAAATGCAAAACACACAGCGAAAATCAAAAAGACTAATAAAGCAACCGTCCTACCTAAAGGATTATGTAACTGCACCCTGTAAACAGAAGCCAGGGGGAAGGGGTGTTGTGAATGCATCGGCCTTAATAAAGATATCTTAAGCTTGGAGTCAAGTGCAGGGTTCTGGCCCTGCACTTCTGATTGGCTGTTAATGGCAGGATCGGATTGGCCCGTCCCGGGGAATCCGATTGGCCATTAACGGAGCGTTCTTATTGGTTAAGGGAGCTAGCGCTCCTAGATTGTTATTGGTTAATAGTTATTGGGTTGCCTATATAAGGAGGGCTATAACTGCCATTGAGTTTGAGCAGTCACTATGTAAATGAAGAGTTGAAGTTCACAGTTCCAGAGGCTTGTCTCCATTCGTTCTCGCCCATGCTCCATACATAACAATAAGTTTAATATTTAATAATGGCAAGAATGATGCTATATGAAATTAAACAAATAAAATGAATAGGTAACTATGGTCATGTTTGTATTGAGATGTGAAACCTGGAACCACACTGCTTGCCAAATGAGAATTTTTTTATTTAAAAACAAAACAAAATGGAAACAGGGAGAAAATTGAATAATGGAATTACTAGGTATGTTTAATTGATATGGTGATAGACATTTGGAGAGAGTAAGGTTGAAAATAAACATTGAAGAATATATGAATTAGTGTGCAATGAGAGATGTATGATTTATTGATGCCACACTGTTAATGTATTGTTGTTTTATGTAGATTGAAATTAAAAAACGGGAAAAAAATATAATTTTTTTAAATGTTGTTTTTAAACTGACAATTTACTAAAATTGTTTAGGGGGGTTGTCTTTAACTTAAGCCGGATTCACTTAAAAATCGTGTTGGTCACTTAATAAATGCACTTAATAAATTTCTTAGCGACCGTGGCAAGAAAAGTTATAAAATGGTCAAAACATACTTAACTGCCTCTCTCAGCAACAGAAATTTTGGGCTTAATTGAGGTTGTAAGTTGAGGACTAATTGTACTTGTTTGATGAAGGAGTAAGATACTTTTTTATATATTATTTTCTTTTACTTTACTATATTTTTTTCTTCATTGTTTCCCCATTTTCCTCTTTTCTGTACCTTCCATTTTTACTATTTATTCTTTTTAAGCATGTATTCATTTTTATGTGTTCTAAATCTTAATCTTTAATAAAAGTACTATCAAAAAATAAAATGAAGTTTTCCCGTCAAAAAGGAAATGCTGCTCAGCTTATTGCTGACAGAAAAAAAAAATCTTAAAAAAGTCTGAGGAGAAATTTATCAGCGCTACAATAAGTTGGCAAGTACATTTCCTCCTTTGGGAGTTAATCAAGAATACTAACTTTTACTTAAAGAGATCCACATATTTTTTTTCTGCATGTATTGTTTTTATATTGATCGGATTTATTTAACTTTTTATGGGCAGTTATTATGAAAATGGCAGATAATAACATTGCAGAAATTAGGTATAAAATTATGCCAGATATAAATAAGTGATGAGTGGCGGTTGAACGAAAATTAAATGTTGGTCAATATTTTGGCACTTTTGAATGGAAAATAAACTTCTTTTTTAATCAAGTCACCTGGAGTTTCTCTTTTCTGATAAAATATCTTTAATAATAAGACAAACCAGGATGTTGAAGAAGCCTCAATCAGTAGCATTGTGCTATTGACTCCATGGCTGCTTTCACTTTCCATTTGGGAAAAGCAGGAAAAGTCACTTTAAGTTTTATCTTGTTTCTTTCAGGGTGAAACTCCTTGAATCAGCATTTTCTGACTTCTTTAACTTTTATTTTTTATATTTTATTTAGAAAATTTATACTATATTTTTTCCTGATGCTTTAGGGCAGTTAGCAGCAATAAATAGGAAAAAATAGCCATACAAATAATTGTACAAAACAAATCAAAACCAAGAAACCTTTTCAGTGGTATATATTAACTGTATAAAAGCCAAATAAAATTTTATGTCCTCATAATTATGTATTCACCAAATTTAGCCATTTTTGTTCTTAGTAGAAGTTACCCCGAAATATGTAAATACAAGGCTTCATTCACTAAAATAAAAATATAAAAAAATTGTGAAATTATATAAAAATGCTTTTCATTTTGGTCCCTGCACATCACATATTAATTTGCTGTCTGCACAGAAACCTTACTGGAATATTCTATATTTGAAATTTCTGACAGGAAGTTCCTCTCTATTTTTGTAATTTTCATTTTTCTTTTTTTCTTTAGCAAACAGAACTCTGGAACACATTTTGCTGAGTTGTTGTTCTTACTCATTTTATATTTTTAGAGTTAAAAAAGTTACAAATATTTCCCTTGCTTCCAAAAATATACAGGCTGCAGTATTATTTCTTGCCATCTCTCTCTCTCCCTCTCTTTCTCTCTCTCTCTCTCTCTCACACACACACACACACACTTCATTTTAGAGATAGCCAAGTGCTCAGTACCACCTACATATTGCATAAAGTCAGAAAAGCAGGTGGATGCGTTGGTTGGTTGGTTACTTCTTTCCTCATAAACTGAAGTAATCTATAGAACATTGGTCAACCCTGACAGCAATTCCATGGGGTGGGCCAAACCTCCACTTTGTTAAATGCGTTCCTGAGGAGACAAGTTGTGGCCCTTTCAAAGTCCAGTAAAATGAAGAAAGACTGAATACTCATGGATATATTCCATTGAATGAGCCTGTTGCAGGAAATGCTGTTCTCTTAAGTGCTTGTAGATAGTATTTTCCTGGGGAGATCTTCAGGAAGCCTCATTTCTGATCTCACAGTGGTCTTCAAGAGCAGCACAGAGATGGTATTCAATAGGTTCTGACCAGTTCTGGAGAACTGGTAGCGGACATTTTGAGTAGTTCAAAGAACCAGCAAATCCCACCTCTGACTGGCCCTGCCAACCCCATCTATTCTCTGCCTCCCGAGTCCCAGCTGATTGGTTAGGTCTTCTGTTGTTGCCCTGCACAGGAAAACAGAGCTGGAAAGCAGGTTAGTGGGTTGGGGAAGGAATGGGGATTTTGCAATAGCCTTCCCCTGGAGTAGGAAGGTGTCGTGTCCGCGAAAAAGGTTCTGAGTCGGTGACTTATCATTAACAGCTCTTTATTTCAATTATTGAACCGAACCGGCAAAAGGCAAAAAGCCTCCGGCTTTTATACCTTTTGCCGCGGCAGCCGCGGCCAATGGCAGCGATTCAAGTCTCCCACTCTTGGTTTGAACCAATCGCGGGAGACTTCAATCGGGCCAATCGGCGCGGCTTGCCTGGCCAATCAGAAATCCCTGCGCCTTAGCCAATCAAGGCGCAGGGATTTCGAGTAGTCCATTTGAATACATAACACCCCTCCCCTCTTGGTATGGTCTTTCACGTGGTGTAATCACGCAGGTAGGCGGGGCTCCGTCGGGTCCTAGTTGACCTGCGCAGCTCACTTCCTTGTTGTAACTCGGCTGGAGCGGTCATCTTTTTGGCTGCTCCTGGCTCTGTGAGAACCGGCTGGATGATCGGGCCGGTTCTCTCGCCGTGGCTCCCGCCTGGGCCTACCGGGTCGGTTGAGTCACGGATTTTGCCGCTCCCGCTTGGCTTCTCCGAGTCGGTAGAGTTGGCTGGACGGCTCTTCTCCGGATGGGACTCGCGGGGGCTGCGTTCTGGTGAGTATTTGAATTTAATTTTTTCCTGCGTTTCTCTTATCGGGTATTCCCTCCCCCCTTGGTTCGTGTCTTGGGGGTTGAGGTTAGTCTTTGCTCGCGACCGGAGTTGGTCGATGTGTCGTTTCCAGGCTCGCCCATCGATGGTTTGGAGCCGGTACGACCGTGGGCCCGTGATTTGAGTTATGACGGCTGGGATCCATAGGGGGTCCCCCGTCATGTTTTTTGCGTAAACCCAGTCGCCTGGTTCGAAGGTTCGGTACCTGGAGCTTGAGTCTGGGGGTCGCTCCGGGTTGTAGGTGGGGTGCAGACGATCGAGTGGGGACCTCAGCTTCCTGCCCATCAGGAGCTCTGCAGGGCTTTTGTTGGTCGTGGTATTGGGTGTGATGTGCTGTATGAAAGCAGTTTATTGATTTTTTTGTTGATCTCCTCGTGGTCCATTTTCCGGAGAGTCTTTTTTGTAAACTGGACCATCCGTTCTGCCCTACCGTTCGCCGCCGGATGCGCCGGTGCTGTCAATGCGTGGCGGATACCTTTCTCGGCCAGGAAACGTTCGAATTCGATGGATGTGAATTGGGGCCCATTGTCTGAGACAACGACGTCTGGGAGGCCATGTGTGGCGAACAGTTTACACAACTCTTTAATGACAGCCTCTGTGGTGGTGGATTTCATGTCAGCCACCTCTAACCAGTTTGAGTATGCATCTACTGTGATTAGAAAAGTGTGTCCGTTTGTGGGGCCGGCAAAGTCTAAGTGGATTCTGGACCAGGGTCCCCGTGGTATTTCCCAGTCTCGGATGGGCGCTGTGGGTGGGCTGGACCTGGTTTCCTGGCACCGGTGGCATTTGGCGACCCATGCTTCAATTTGTTTATCCATCCCTGGCCACCAAGCGTAACTCCTGGCCAGGGCTTTTGTCCTGACAATGCCAGGATGCCCCTCATGCAACATCTCTAGGACCCTGTTTTGCAATTTGCACGGAATTACCACCCGATCTCCCCACAGGATGCAACCCCTTAACAGTGAAAGTTCAGTCTGGCGCTGCCGGAATTTTTTAAAAGTCTCGTCAATGTCTTTTTCCGGCCAACCTTTTTCTAACCAATGTAAGACTTGTGCCAATTGTTTGTCCCTAATGGTTTCTCTGGCAATATCAGACGCGGTTATGGGCAGGCTCTCGATACTCAGGGTGTTTGTTGTTGGTGCGGGGTCAGGTTCAGAGTCCGGCAAGGGCGAGCGGCTTAAAGCGTCCGCGTGCGAGATTTTCTTACCTGGCTTGTGTAATAGTTCGTAGCTGTAGGCTGCCAGGAATTCAGACCATCTAGTCATGCGTGGTGACAAGATGTTTGGCGTAGCCCGGTTTCCAGCGAGGATGCCCAGCAGTGGCTTATGGTCAGTGATTATTTTGAAAGGGCGGCCGTACAGGTACTCGTGGAAACGCTTTATGGCGGCAACTATAGCCAAAGCTTCTTTGTCCAGCTGGCTATAGTTCCGTTCCGGTTTTGTCAGTGTTCTGGAAAAAAATGCAATAGGCGCTTCTCTCTGGTCTGGGAGGGTATGGCTGAGGACAGCGCCGACGCCGTAGGGCGATGCGTCGCAAGTGACAGCTAAGGGCAAAGTCTCACTGAACTGCATTAGGACGGCGTCGGAGGTGAGGAGGTCTTTGGTTTTCTGAAAAGCGGCCTGTTCTCGGCTCCCCCAAGTCCATGCTGCCTTCTTATCTAGGAGTCTATGCAAGGGCTCCGCCGCCGTTGCCTTCTGAGGTAGGAAGACATTATAAAAATTTAGTAAGCCTAGGAATGCTTGTAGTTCTGTTTTGGACTTCGGGGTGGGGGCTTCCTTGATGGCTTTAACTTTTTTAGTTGTAGGGTGGATGCCCTGTCTGTCTAGGAGGTAACCCAGAAATTCTATTTGTTTTGTACAAAGTTGGCATTTTTCGCGTTTGACTTTAAGTCCTGTTTCTTTAAATTTTGTTAAGACTTGTCTTAAACGGTTCTCTAATTCGGCTTCGTTTGGCGCCGCTATTAATACGTCATCGAAATAGGGCACCACCCCCTTGATGCCCTGTAGTAAACGTTCCATCAGGCTCTGGAAAATGCCTGGTGCCACGCTGACTCCAAATTGGAGTCTGTTACACTTGAAAGCCCCCCGGTGTGTTACAATTGTCTGGGCTTCTGCCGTTTCTTCGTCCACAGGCAATTGCTGGTATGCCTGGGCGAGGTCGAGCTTGGCAAAAAATTTTCCCCCTCCTAATGAGTGCAGTAAATGTTGCACTATAGGCACTGGGTGGGCGCTTTGCTGTAGCGCGCTGTTTAGGGTAGCCTTGTAGTCCCCGCAAATTCTCATGGACCCGTCTGGCTTTACTGGGGTCACTATCGGGGTCTTCCATCTGGCGTGGTCTATCGGTTTTAATACCCCTTGTTTGACGAGTTTGTTGATCTGCTCGTCAATTTTTGGTTTTAAAGCAAAGGGCACCCTCCTAGGTTTAAGCCGCTTGGGGGAAACCCTTGGGTCTAAGTCAAATGAAATAGGGGGCCCCTTGTACTTGCCCAATCCTCCATCGAAGACTTCCTGGAACTCCTGGACTAGCCGCTGTTCCCAGGCTTCAATGGAGACTTGGTTGACACCTGTCAGTGCGATGTTTAGCGGGGCGAACCATTGCAGTCCCAACAGGCTCGGGCGGTTACGATCGACTATTGTGAGTGGTAGTTGTTCGGTGTGGCCTTTGTAGGTTATGTTAAAGTTCTTGGTGCCCACTACTGGAACGCGATTACCTTGGTAGTCCTTTATGATGATTCTCGGGCGGCCACGTCTTTTCTTTGCAGAGTAGGCACTAGTTTTTTTATTTCGTGCCATGCAATCATGGAAAGGTAGGACCCGGAGTCCACTTCCATTTTGCATGGCCGGCCTTCGATGTGGACTTCTACGTGGACCTTTCTGGCGCCGTCGGAGATGGCGTGGCCGATTGTCACCGTCTGGTGGGTTTCTTCTTTCCGCCGACCGTCGCCGCTTCTTTGGGGTCGTTGTTTCTGGTCCCATCTGCCTGTTGGCTGGCGCTCTCTGGCTCTGGGCGGGGAGTTCTCTCTCCTTCTATCCTGCTGTTCCCATTTTGGCGGGCTGCGGGTCTTTTTTTGGCGGCAAACTCGGGCGATGTGGCCCCTTCGGTCACAATGCCTACAGACAGCGTCGAAGAAACGGCATTCCGACCTGGGGTGGTCGCCGCCGCACCCGGCGCAATTAGTCCTCGACCTACGACTATACTGGCCCCGTTGGTTTCCGCGTCCCGTCTGCACGCGATGTATGTCCTCCTCATCATCTGACGTGCTGGAGGTTGACTGGTAGTCGCCGTAGTGTGCGGTCGCTTCGTTTCGTGCGTCGGCCGACCTCGCGGGGTTGTTGTTTGCGCTCTTTGCCTCGGACCTTCGCATGGTGTCTGCTGACGTGCGGGTTGCTTCTGCGGCTGCGGCTGCGGTGAGGGCGTCGGCCAGGCTGATGTCGCCTTTGGCCATAAGTCGGCTCTGGAGTGTCGGATCCCATAGTCCGAGCACGAAACGGTCTCTTATGAGACTGTTCAATCCTTCGAACTCACAGAGTCCGCCTAGGCGCCTTAATTCAGCGACGAAGTCGCTCAGCTTTTCGTCTGGTCTCTGGCTTCTTCGGTAAAATTCATTTCGCCGTATTAGGATGGGGACCTCGGGGGCGTAATGGCGCCTCAATATGGGTTCGAGGACGTCCCAATCCATGGCAGTCGCGTCTGCCGGTTTGGCCAATGCCTTGGCCATCTGGAAAACCTCTGGTCCACAATGCGTCAGGAAGACGGCGCGCTTTAGCGGGCCCGGGGCGTCCTTCATGCCGGCGCATTCTAGGTACATACGGAATCTGTCCGAGTATGATTCCCAGTCTTCGGCGGCAGGGTTGAAGGGGGCGGGCGGTGCTATTTTCGCCATTATGTTGTCGCTAGTTCGTTTATGGACACGGGGTTCGGTTCAGGGGCGAGATCCCACCTTCGTCGCCAGTGTCGTGTCCGCGAAAAAGGTTCTGAGTCGGTGACTTATCATTAACAGCTCTTTATTTCAATTATTGAACCGAACCGGCAAAAGGCAAAAAGCCTCCGGCTTTTATACCTTTTGCCGCGGCAGCCGCGGCCAATGGCAGCGATTCAAGTCTCCCGCTCTTGGTTTGAACCAATCGCGGGAGACTTCAATCGGGCCAATCGGCGCGGCTTGCCTGGCCAATCAGAAATCCCTGCGCCTTAGCCAATCAAGGCGCAGGGATTTCGAGTAGTCCATTTGAATACATAACAGAAGGGAATGGAGATTTTGCAGTATCCTTCCCCTGCCATGCCCACCAAGCCGCACCCACAGAACCAGTAGTGAAAAAATTTGAATCCCACCACTGGAGCAGCACCATATAAAATGGAATATAGTATCACTTAAATCGCTTTGTTATGATCCTGATTGCCTAGGCAGAAGCAAGCATCAATGGAGTCCTTTATTACAGCTGTGCTGGCTGGAGAATTCTGGGAATCGAAGTCCACAAGTCTTAAAGTTGCCAAGTTTGGGGACCCCTGCTATAAGGGGATCGACTTGCACTAAAGAACATTTCTTAATCACAAATCTGTTCCTAATCGTGTGAATAGCTCAGATTAAGGAAAGTACTTTACAAATCTAAATTTGTTTGCTTAAGTTTGAAACTTAAGTGGATGGACTCAGTTGCAGTGGCAATGATATAGCAGACTTGGTCATTGGAGACTTGAAAGAACAGGTATGCGATAGATTTGTCACGGAAAAAAAATCTATCCAAATTATGATTGCTGCACATGTATGTATATATTATGTACAACCTGATCATATATAATAATTGACTCCCACGTCTCATCCTTTCTCTTTTTCAGTGAATTTCTAATTGCTGTCAATCAGCTTCCTCCTAAGGTTTTTGTGCATCATATTTGAAGGTGGCCTTCCTTCTTAATTAAACCGTTTCACTTAATTAAACCATTTCATTGATTCTCTTACTGAGCACATAGAGACATAAAAGCCCCAACATCGAAGCCTAATTGAAATAAAATATTAAAACACTTTGTTTTTTCAGCCTCTTAAACTTTCACCTTCCCTATGTGTGTGCACATTAATAAATGGTAAAGTATAAAAATGCATTACACATATTACACAATTCCAGCGTAACTTACATTTAAGGCATCTAAGACAGGACTTAATAAGCCACCCCTATAATTTTCAGGAAAAGTAACTCAGGGTAGTGGTATTAGTGGCTACCCCTCTGTGGAACAGCTTTTAGACCTTAGAAAATAGGAGTAAAAACATAAGAGGATTTTTGATGTCACTGTCAGCATCTCTTGTAAAATTCCATGTATGGCAATTGCAATCAAATCTAGATTTGATGTTCTTTAGCAGAAGTGAGAGTAAAGCATGGAGTAATATTGCTGGTGATCTTTTACCGCTGCACCATATAGAGTATCTTAACTTACTGCACCTCTGTATGGTTTGTCAATTGCACAATGGCAAACAGGACAGCACTCCAGAGGGTTAACATCATTGCCCAGAAGATCATTGGTTGCCCTCTCCCCTCTTTGGAAGAGCTTTATAGCTCCCGCTGCCTTAAGAAAGTTCAAAACATTCTCAAAAATCCATCCCATCCTGGGAACCTTTTTTTTTTTTTTTTTTTGAACTATTACCATCTGGCAGACGGTACAAAATAATAAAAACAAGGACAAATAGGCTGAAAAAAAGCTTCTATTCCAGGGCAATAGCTCTTTTGAATTCTGCTGTATAGTGCAGTGTTGGTTTGGTGTCGGGGGTTTCCGGTTCAATGTTGTGAAGGGTGAAGGATGTGTGTTTGTGTTTATTGTCATGGTCATGGTCATGATGTGCACTGAAGATGGTGTTTGATTTCATTGTATGAGGTGCAATGACAATAAAGTAAACTAAATTTGCATTATTAAAGACTTCATCTAGACATGATGTTCTTTAGAGGAAGTGACAGTAAAGCATGGAGTAATATTAGTATTTTCATATGACTACTTAACTCTTGCATTCATTGAAGAAATAGGAAATGGAACAAGGATCAAGTGGTTAGTTTGTGAAATGCTGGTTCATTTTAATGGATGAAAAAATATAAGAAAACATTCTCATCAGTATTACAACATAGTTACACTTCTTCTTCACTTTTTCACCTAACCAGTCCCTCTGTAACATTGTGCTCCCAGAAGTGTTATCTGCACTTACCTTTTTGGTCTTCTGAAAGGGCCTGAAAACATGGCTCAGCTAACTTGTCTGGGGTCCCAAAGGACATGGTTCATTCTAGAAGTAGTTAATGGATTAGGATAATATCTCACTTCCTACTTGTATGCATCTTGGTCCCTTCCTCTCCATCATTGTCAATATTTTAATTCAAGCTTAATGGTACTATTTAATGTTTTATGTTGGCATTTTATTGATTGATTGTAAGCTTGGAGTTGCCTTTGGCAAGATGGGCAGCATATGGCTTTAATAAATAAATATATATTTTTTGAAAAAGAACTCCTGCCTGAAGATCTTTACTTTACTTGTGATCCAATTTGAGAGTGACAAAGAAGTCCAAACGCTGTATTTACTATTGTTGGAAGAAAAAATTGGTCCAGTTCCAAGTCGGGAGAAAGGCACTGGAAATAAAATGGAGGCTGGTTGGAAAGAACTCTGTTTATTGGTGAGCAGAACCAACAACACCATGTAGTTCTGGGACAAAATGGGGTTGGGATAGGTGGTCTTTTATACATTCTTTAGGGTTTTGTGTTTGAAATGCTCCAGGAGGTTATGCAATATAATGAGCTTTATGTCTTTTGCTACTCTAATGGTGGTGGGTTAATCCTATTATGACTTAAAAATCATGTCCTTCTTAATTTGATCAGCTGGAATTGAAGGTGTTTTGTTTGTGAATAGATTGGTCCAGTCTTTCTCAATGGACACAAAATACCCATCTTTAAAGACTTCAGCCATCTTCTGGACACTATCGAAGCTGCCTTTCTGAAGTTGTTAAGATTTTTCTCCTTTGGGGAAATATAATATTCTGTCTCTTTTAATATCCCCCAAAAAATTTATTCTCTGAGATAGGAGTTCTTACACTACCATTGATCTTCTTCAAGAACCACCTGGTTGCTAAGGCTGATCCCAGTTTGCGTCTACAGGGGCTGCTATCATTTCTAGAGAAACCAGCAGAATATTTTCCAGGCAATTGCTCTAATTCACTTTCCCATTCTCAGAATATTTTGAAAATTGCTACTGGGGGGTGGCGGGGGGAAGGTGATTTGTCAGCAATATGTTGTTTGATGCCCATCAAAAGATCCCTAAAATAGCTACTCACCTGGTATAGTTGGTTTTTTTCCTCTTTGGTAGTAAATCAAATGTTTCAGGATTGCAATAAAACAAGAACACAATTTCTCTTTTGTTTTGCTTAAGGGCCAGGAGGCTCATGGCTAATATTCTCACAATATCACCAGAGAAAACATAACTCAAATTTCGAGGCTTAAAAAGAAAACGTGTTTGTATTTGAAGTCTTTGTCATAGTTTTAAGCATAACACGGTCTTTTAACCCCAGCTGGAAAAATGAACTTAATTTGTTTTTTTTTTCCTCTCCTATAAATACTTCAAAAGTCTACAAAAAGGCTGCAAATGGGAAGCTGGAGGCAGCGATGGCATTTTCTAGTTGGGTTTTCTATTATGCCTGGGAGAAGGGAGATTTTATGCAAAATCCGCTATCATGAAGTGATATAAGGTGGGGATTCAAATTTTTTAACAACCGGTTCTGTGGGCATGGCTTAGTTGGTGGGCGTGGCTTGGTGGTCATGTCATTGGCTGGGTGTGGCCAACTCAATATCACTCACATCAAGGCACACATCTCCTTGCCTGGCCTCTCATGACTGTGGGAATGCTGCAACAGTTGTAAGTGTGAAAGACGGTCATAAATCACTTTTTTCAGTGCCATTGTAACTATGAATGGTCACTCCACATAAACAAAGTACCAGCAAAGGAGGGGGAAAAAACTCCAGAGACGTTCCTGAGACAGGAAGTCTAGTCCTGCCAAGTATGGAATAAGGGTTAACGGAGAGGCAGTTTCTGTAAGCAACACCAGAATGTTTCCTTCCTGCCTTCCTTACAGGATTAGGCCAGTAATTTCTTCTAACAACCGATTCTCCGAACTGCTTAGAATGTTAACAACCAGTTCTAGTGAATAGGTGCGAACCAGTAGAATCCGACCCTAGAGTGATATAGCAATACCTTGTAAAGCATTTGATAAGATGACCTAATGCTGAGAACCTAAATACAATTACTTTGATGTAATTGTTCAAAACTTGCTAGTGCAAGTTTATTTTACCACATGATGATTAAAAATGTGAATTCATCTGCTAGGTAATTTTATGTGCTAGTTAGAAAAGGCCCAGTTTGCTAAAATGGGCAAAATTGGCTTGAGGGTTGTTGTTGCTGTTTTGGGAGATAAGTTTTGAATTGTTAACTTCAGGGAAGTGAGAAAGTTTTTCCCTTCCCTTTCCTTGTTTTCCTAAACTGAATCGGTAAAAGGACCAAGAGTTCCCTATATAGACTGATTAGAATGGGCTATGGATGCTGCTTGTTGACAGTCCACCATAATCTTAACTTAGGAAATCTTAGAAATTAGTCTGCACTAAAGTTTAAGTTGTTTCTCTTCCAATCTGTAATAGGTTGGCTTTATTTTATTTATATTCCGCCATTGTACTGTACAACTCAAGGCAATGTACATAATTCTTCTATCCTGTTTTCCATTCAACAACCATTCTCTCAGGGGGTTGGATTATAAACTCCCAATCTCTAGTCAAACACCTTAAACATTAGATAAAAAATCCGGAGACCTCTTGAAAATTTACCCAGGGTTTACATATGGGTGGAGCCCCACTTAACATGGTTCAGTTTTTGAATGGATTGAATGGATTTTTAACCCTTTTCATTCAAGGCAATGAAATTAATCAGGGTATAATGCAATAATTATTTCAGTATTTTGGTTTCCTCAAACAGAAACAAATTAGCATTCTGTCCTTGGCTATCTCAGAATCCCAAAACCGAAAGGCATTCATTAGCGGTTGTTACCAGTTTTTAATCACAAATTAAATATTCTGTGTTTTTACTATCCTGATTTTTTCTTGGTATTGATTGCTGTTTTAAAAACAACAATAATAGAAGAAGTGACTTTGGTATCCATCTTTCTGTAGTAACAGACACATTTTTGCATCTGTTATTTGTAAGTAGAAAAGGAACACAAATATTTGATACTGGCTGTTCCACATCAATACTCATAGTCAATATTGAATAAATACTACTGTACTGAAATAATATAATGTCATGAACTTTATTATTATGCCCCAGGCGATTGGTCTTCTTGATTCTAGATTTTACATAGCATTATAATTTTAATTTTAATTGTTTCTATGTTTATTTTTTTGTTTCTTGTAAATTGTCCAAAGTCCTCCTATCAATAAAAGAAGAAATATAAATTGAATGAATGGATGAATGAATGAATTAAATATACTCTGTCTTATAATAATAAAAACAAAAACATTTTAAACTGTTAATGTTCAAGTTACCAGGTTTAAGATCATGAAAATATGTAGTATATGTCTTATACACTGGAACATTAACAATAACAAGCTCTCCCCAAAACCATGGCATGATTTTATTGCAAATTTCCAAAAAAATTGTTCCAACCTTGTATTTCCTTAATTAGCAATATTTTTTCCCCTGTGAAGTTTTTGTCACTATCCTAGGGGATAGTGTTCATATCTGTTTCCCAGCTGAGGGAGTCAGTGTTATCTGAAGATACTTCCATGGTCCTATGCCCAACATAACTATCCACCAAGTTGCTTGGAACACTTCTAATTTCCCACCAAAGTGGTACCTATTTATCTACATGCATTTGCATGCTTTTGAACTCCCAGACTGGCAGGAACTGGGAAAAGAAAGGGAGTTCACCCTTGCAGTACTTTGGGTCTTGAACTGCTTACCTTCTGGTTGACCAACCCAGTGTCTTAAACACTAGGCCACCGTGCTCCTACTCAATAGTATTCCAAACTTAATTTTATGGACTTAATTAGCAACGAAGTCTACTAAGTAAAGTTCAGATTACTATTGAATAGATATGCATTTCGCTCTAAAGAAACTACTGGTGTTTTTATAAAAAAAACACAGCTGTGCTAAAAGCAGATTTAAATACAGCTCTGATCAGGCCCTCACCATCCACCCCTCCAAAAAAGAATAGTTATACTATTCTCAAAGATTGTATTTCAGGGCTGTTGCTCAGTCACCTGTCTTCTGTTCATTAACAAAAATAGATCCAGTTTACAGCACTTTTGGCTCATTCAGTGGGTTCCTGGTTTACATGAAGTTAACGTTCAGTAAAGCTAAAGAAAAACCAGAAGGAAAAGTATTTTTAAATCACTTAGGGAGATTCCAGAATATGCTCAGAAGCTGAAAATTCAGGACTACAAGAATCATCTGTTTTTGTGTGTGTGATGTAATTCTAAACAACAGACCTTTCAGAAAAATACTTTCACTCAGACATGCCAACTAGTTAGAAATTCCAACTAATGTTTTTTTTTTTTTTAAATGAATTGGCAGGAAAGAATATAAACACCAGGCAGCAGTGGAAAAATAGGATTTCCAGAACACAAACAAAAGATCATTTGTTTTCTAGGTCGCAGAGGATGTAGCAATGCAACTTCACTTTTTTTGTAACAGCCGAGTGTAAAACTAAATCTAGAATCTGAAATTACTCTGAAATTATTCAGCTTTGTCCAAAATAAAGAAATCATTGGCTGCTTTTCTAACAGGGAATGCATTGTGAAAACAGATTATTGTTGCTATTGCTCCAAATCAAACCATAATAATAACCATATAAGAATAAACAGAATTTTCAATAAAAGAGCTGGAAGACCTATGTATGACAGCAAACAACTTTTCTTTTTATTTTAAAAAATACTTTATTTAGTACAAAGGATTAAAATATTCAAGTATACAAGAGTAAAAAGTAGTGGTCATACAAAAAAAAAAACCCAATAGACATCAGCACAAATCATATTTCTTTCTAATACACTTGATAGTGGTTTAAATAGTTCATAACAAATATCGAATGGCTGGTATTCCTTATTCCTTATAAACTAAATACTATTTAATAAATATTAAGTAATAATCTATTATTATTGTTGGATTATAACTCTGTTATTTTATAAATAAATCTTTCATAAAGTTTATTTGGTGAGAAAGAGGGATAAAGCTAATGTTTTATAGATTGCTATCATTCGATATATATGCAGTAATATGTTCATAGGTTCATTTATTTCATACATTCTTTTTCTTATGGTCTATCCAGTTGTACCATTTATCCCAAATCGAATAATATTCAAAATCATCTTTTCCTTTTAGTCTTAGTGTAAGCCTCTCCATTTTAGCGTGTTCATAAATTTTCTAAATAGCAGAAATAGCATAGGTGGTAAATTAGGTTTTTTCCAATATAGCACCAGTGAGATTCGTGCCGCTGTTAATAGATGAATAATCAAATATCTTACTTTGGGAGGATACTCCCCTTTAATTATCCCCAGGAGGTACAATTTAGGTTTCCACTCCAATCCGATTTGGATAATTTCCTCTGTCCATATTTTGGTTCTAATCCAAAAAATTTTAACCTCTGGGCATGTCCACCAAAGGTAGAAGAAGGTACCAGCAGCAAATAACTTCTAATTGAATCAGTCTTATGAACCACCCATAACCAGCAGAGGATATCACTAAACACATTCCACTCCATACTGTACCTGATCTATATGCAATCTTCAGTTTACATAAATTAGTTTAATTTCAAAAGTTCTGGGCCATCAACTGCAGTCAGATAGTCATCAGATATTCCACTGGTATATGAAGTGGCCAAAAGAGGACATGTTGGATACTGATGTGAAGCTTCCATTCCAAGTCCAACTACCAAAATTCACCTAGAAAAAGGGCTAATGCACTAGATAGGACCCAATGTGCAAACTGTGCAAAATAGCCTTGGAGACAGGTGAACACATAATGGCAAGGTGTAAGATGCAGACAGGAATATCAGTAGCTGGCATTGTGAAGGAACGTTTGCACAGTTTAAGGGCTACACCAGTGGTGGGATTCAAAAAATTTTACTACCGGTTATGTGGGCATGGTTTGGTGGGTGTGGTGTGGCATGGTGTCCATGGTAGGGGAAGGACATTGTAAAATCTCCATTCCTCACCCACTCCTGGGAGAAGGCTACTGCAAAATTCCATTCCTTCCTCACCCCACTAACCTGCTTTCCAGCTCTGTTCTCCTATGCAGGCAACCAAAGAAAACTCAGCCAATCAGCTGGGACTTAGGAGGCAGAGAATAGATGGGGCCAGTCAGAGGTGGTATTTGCCAGTTCTCCGAATTACTCAAAATTTCTGCTCTCCAGAAGTGGTCAGAAGCTGCTGAATACCACCTCTGGGCTAGACTCCCACAAGTCCAGATGAATAATCCCACAGAAGTCAAAAAGAATAAGAGAATAATAGGCCAAGAAATCGAGATGAGCATCAATCCATAGAGTCAAATATGACTGGGCTGTGGAAACCTTTACTTTTACCTATATTCATAAAGTATGAATAATAGACGGAGAAACAGTTTCTTTTCCAAGACAATGATTATCTTGAATCAAAACAGTACATTTGTGATTTAGTTCTATGTATAAAGTGGCATTTTTAAACTATCTAACTTAATATATGTTTTAAATAGGCTTTAGACTAGGTTTTTAATTATTATTATTATTACTTTAACTATTTTAATTTTTAAATACTGTGTCATGTGATTGTGATGTGGTGTTTGGGGCACTGTGCTGGAGTAGCTTTCAAATTTCATTGTATTTTGAATGCAGTGACAATAAAGGTATTCTATTCTATTCATAAAATATAAACTTTCTCATGCGTGCTGTAAAATATGAGGAAATATTATCATGTTAGGAGCAATGCATACCTATTGTAAATTGGTGTGCTACCCAACTCCCAGTGACTGGATGGCTGACACTAAAACAAGAGAATCGTATTTTCTAAAAAGAGGGAAGGGCAAGAATGACAAGCAAAACAGGAAAAAAAACAATGGCCTGTTTCGATGGTTGGCATTACTGCTGATAATGATCAACCTGAAAGTATATGATTCCCAGAAAAATATTCTGGAAGATTACATGAGTGGCATGAGACAAGATTACAGAATAAAGTAACCAATCAAAAACCCAAGAATGATAAGCATCTGTTTAGAAGAATGTCCCCTGGTTTCAAAGAAGTCCATTTTTCTATAGCTATTTACACTGTTCCTTTTAGGTAAGACACGGTTCAGTCTCCACAATGCAGTCCCTTCAAACTGCATATTTTCAAAGGAGCTGATGCGGAAAGTAGCAGGTGTTCAAACGGTGCAGGGTGTTTGTTGTTGTTTTTTAACGCTGGCTCTCCAGAATTGATGGGATGTGGGAGGGGTGGGGAGAAGCATTAGACTGTGCAAGCAGCAAAATATTTTGAGCCAGCAGTATCGTATTACAAATACATTTCTTTCTGGACAGGAGCCTGTGTGGGGAAAAAAAGTAGCCTGCAATTGAGGCATCTTTCCTCCCTCTTTGCAAAATTGAACATGTGGAATGAAGTGACAATAAGATAGAATCAAATAGGAATAGGAATAGGAATAGGAATAGGAATAGGAATAGGAATAGGAATAGGAATAGGAATAGGAATAGGAATGGAGTGGAGTGTAATGGAGTGGAATGGAATGGAATAGAATAGAATAGAATAGAATAGAATAGAATAGAATAGAATAGAATAGAATAGAATAGAATAGAATAGAATAGAATAGAATTCTTTATTGGTCAAGTGTGATTGGACACACAAGGAATTTGTCTTGGTGCAAATGCTTTTGGTATACATAAAAGAAAATAATAGAATAGTATAATAGAATAGAGTAGAATAGAATAGAATAGAATAGAGTAGAATAGAATAGAATAGAATAGAATAGGGATGGGATGGGATGGGATGGGATAGAAGAGAAGAGAAGAGAAGAGAAGAGAAGAGAAGAGAAGAGAAGAGAAGAGAATAATGGAAAAGAAAAGAAAAGAAAAGAAAAGAAAAGAAAAGAAAAGAAAAGAAAAGAAAAGAAAAGAAAAGAAAAGTTGGAAGTGACCTTGGAGGTCTTCTAGTCCAACCCCATGCTTAGGCAGCAAACCCTATAACCCTATAACATTTAAGACAAATGGTTGTCCAATCTCTTCTTACAAACTTCCAGTGTTGGAGCATCAACAACTTCTGAAGGCAAACCCTTCCACTGATTTAATTGTTCTAACCATCAGGAAATTTCTCCTTAGTTCTAGCCTGCTTCTCTCCTTGATTAGTCTCCATCCATTGCGTCTTGTCCTGCCTTGAGGTGCTCTAGAGAATAGTTTGACTCCCTTTGTGACAACCTTGAGTTATTGGGACACTGCTATCATGTCACCCCCTGGTACTTCCCCCCCCCCCCTTAAATTAGACATACCCAAGTCCAGCAACTGTTAAGTAAAGTGTAAGTCCCGAGTCATTTCTTTTAATAGCAGAATATATTTTTGGTTCTGGTTTGAGCCAGAAAAAAATTACATATATAAAGTTTTTCTGGCTCAAACTGCCTCAGGTTGCCCATTTTATGTGTGTTTCTGTCTGTCTGTCTGTCTGTCTGTCTGTCTGTCTGTCTGTCTATCTATCTATCTATCTATCTATCTATCTATCTATCTATCTATCTATCTATCTATCTATCTATCTAAACACAATACACAAGCCTGATGATGGCAGATGAGATTCTGCCGAAACGTTGCTACATACATACCTATACCTATATCTATACATGCATACACGCATACATACATACATACACACACAGACGCACACACACACATATTTAAAACGGGCAACCTGGAGCATATCTGTCTATCTATCTATCTTAAAAGAGGGACAGCTCCCAAGCTGAAGGGGGGGGGGTCGAGGGGGGCAGAAAGAGGCGTGGCTATCGGGAAGGAAATTTCTAAATCTCAATTTGCATTCGTGGCTGAGGCGAAGCCACGCCCACCCTCTTCTTCTTCCCGCCCCCTCCGCGAAGACTGTCTTCCGCTCGGAGCGTCTTCAGAAAAAGCCACTCAGAAGTTGCGGCAACGTCGCCGAGGTTTGTGTGAAGGCAGCCCGGGGGTAAACTCTCGGAAGCTCAGCGGGCGAGTATTAAAGAGCACAGAGGCGTCTCTTTGTTTCTCTGTGCCTTAAAAAAAAAAAAAAAAAACTTTTCGTTTTTCCTAAAAAGAGATTAAACCTCCGTTGAGGAAGCACTTCGGCGGCGTATAGGATGCCGTTCCGTGGGAATTTTGAGTAAGGAGACGTAAGTGCTTTTTTTCTTCATGTTACGCTTTGCCTTTCTCTGGTGGTAATTGGAATTTAACAGGTGCAGGGAAGAGGAGGAGGAGGAAGAAGAAGAGGAGGAGGAAGAAGAAGAGGAGGAGGAAGAGGAGGAGGAGGAAGAAGAGCAGGAGGAGGATGAAGAAGAGGAGGAGGAGGCGAAGGAGGAGGAGGAAGAAGAAGAGGAGGAGGAAAAAGAGGAGGAAGAAGAGGAGAAGAAGAAGAAGAAGAAGAAAGAAGAAGAAGAAGAAGAAGAAGAAGAAGAAAGAAAGAAAGTCCTGAAAGTTTGCTAAAAGCTACATGCAAAATATCTATGACTAATCTTAAAATGTTACATGTGCAGCTATCATCTCCACTTAAACTAAATATCAGTTTTTCCAATAATAAGATATTGATCACAAGGAACAAAGATTATTTAAGATAATGTGCCTTTAGGCAGTTCCATGCTTGAATACTCACTATGCAGAAAAATAATGGACATAAGTGTAATTTTTTTTTAACCCCTGCTCCATTCTTTACCAATGATGCAAGGAACTGAAAAGTACATCTGATTAGTATATCTGTTATAAGAGTAGGTAAGATAATCAATGTCTTTTCCTGTAGGATTGCTGGATTGCAAGTAGAATCAGGAAGTGTCCATCTGGTGCACACCATTAACCAGTTGTTAAAAGAAAATTAGTACTAGTGATTTGGACACGAGAGCGTCTAAGATGACCTGTACATGTACAAAAGAAAAACAGGCTAGGAAAATGCCCTGTGCTTTTAACCTTAAAGATGCAAGGATGATATCATGCTTTGGGGAATATAGGAATTGTGTAAAAAAAACAAAACCCACTACTGCTCCCTTTTATGTAGGGATAAAAAACACTACTATTCCCTTTTATATAGGAATGGGTCTTACAAACATCTGTTTGATTCAATGATATGTGACGAAGTCAGGTATCCGCACAACACTTCACCCAAAGTCATATGCGGGCATATATGTTCATACAATCTTTACATTCATGTAGTGTCTTTGCTTGTAATTTTCATTTGAAGTGCATGAAGGGCCTGGCTAGTCTAGTGAAGAGAAGGACCAGGGGAAACAGGATAGCAGTATGCCAATATTTGAGGGGCTGCCACAGAGAAGAGGAAGGGGTCAAGCTATTTTCCAAAGCACCTGTAGGCCAGACAAGGAACAATGGATGGAAACTGAACAAAGAAAGAGATTCAACCTGGAAATAAGGAGAAATGTTCTGACAATGAGAGCTCAATCAACCAATGGAACAGAAGTTGCCTTTGGAAGTTGTGGGAACTTCATCATTGGAAGCTTTCAAGAAGAGTCTGGACTGTCATCTGTTGGAGATGGTGCAGGGTCTCCTGCTTGGGTGGTGGGGTTGGACGAGATAACCTACAAGGTCCCTTCCAACTCTGTTAATTTGTTAATGTGCCATGCTTTTAACCCTAAAGGTGAAATGATATCATGCTTTCCTGTTCCCTTTTATGTAGGGATGGGACTTACAAAGATGCATTTGATTTGCCCTTAACTGACAAGGTCAAGTATCCATACAGCACTTAACCCAAAGTTATAAGTGGACTTGTATGTTCATACATGTTTTACATTCATGGTATGTAGTGCCTTGGCTTGTAATTTTCATTTCAAGTGTGAAGCGACAATGTTGACTAGACTAAGCCCTACCCTATCATTCATCACACTATGAATCCTCACATTTCTTGTACTGGGCAAAATATGATGAAATCATATGCAGGACTATTTTTTTCCTCCAGAAAATAAAGTCACTTTTGGTACAACTGCCAATAAAAATATGCCACATCCTTTCTTTGGCTGCAGTTCTCCTGATGTTTAAATGTTCAGTGGCAACAGTTCAGTGTTGTTGGGTTTTTCCTGGCTCCACTTACCTATGAGCACAGAAAAGAAAAAGAGTTAGACTTAAATCTTTTTATAGAAATAGTTTAGACTTTATTTTCCATTGCTGAAAGAACATGTTACTTTCAGTTTCCGCTGCTTTCCTGTTCCTGTGATTTGTTTGCACTGCTGAGGAATACGCAGAGAAAGAAGATCCAGATGTGCTCCTAATGAATAGGATTTGTGACTGTCAAACAGTGGTGGAAACAGAATTATGCCAATAAAATCACTCCTTATTACTAATACAACTTGTACTGCTAATCATGGTCATGTTATTTTACCCATATACATTCTACATAACTGTTACGGACATCTACGTGATAATGATAGATCTACTGGTCCTTGGAGTACACTGGCAAGAAGTTGAATCTTAGATGCAAGACAAGTTGTCTTATCTGAAATCCCTGGTCCGTTCAACCTAGTATTGTCAATACTGATTGGCAATGTTCATTCAGAATTGCAGATGGGAGTATCCTTAGCCATTCCCATAGAGCTACAGCCCCATTTGGTCTGTCCATTTCACAATCCATTTTTCCTTTACTCTGTTAGGCCTTAGAGATACATTTGACAGAATGGGGAAGGTCTCTTGAAAGGAAAAGGGAAATCTGTAGGCCAGAGACCATTTCAGAATTCTTCACTTGGGTTCTTTTTCTTCTAAACTTTAAAGCAGAAGTAGGATGTGTCATCGTAGTCTGCTCCATTTGTCAGAAATAAGAGATAATCATGTTGCCTGTGCATGCTTACCCCTACAAGAAATGAATAGATAAAAATGCACTATAACTTGTCTCTTCGATGGGTATTCATCACAGAGAAATGGTAATAGCATTCCCAGAATATTCAAGGGAATCTAGTGGGACAGAAGAAGATGACTTGTCCTTCTGTAGTCAAGTAATCTGGGTGAGCAATGTAAACACGAAAGTGGTGAATTAAAACGCAGGAAAAAGGAAATGTTTTTAGGATAAGCTCATTATAAGGATTGCAGCTACATCACCATTTAAGGTCCTCCCAATACTGTAATTTACTATAATCTATAATTTTACTCTTCCATTGCAGTCATACTGCTCACTGCCTTGTGCTCAAATTTGCTTGAAATCTGTGCACATTATTATTCCCCTGGTTATGTCAGGAAATAACTAAACTGTTTATTCTTTGAAACAAAGGTCAAACTGACCTGAATGTTTAGTCTTCACAGATATTTCCTTTCTCAGGACAGAGTTAAATGTGAATTGCATTAATTTGGAAAATAAACTCTATGCACTTTGTGCAAACCTATTCATTTTTGTAGAGTAGTTCTATTTAACTCTTGTTAGCCATAGCGTAGATGTTGTTTGAAAAGTTACAGAGGTGAATATACCAAGTGTGCATCTTAAGATCAATTATATTAGTTTATTTATTAAAACATTTCCTACAGGTTGCCTTTTGTGACAGATGTCTGGATAAATATATCTACAATATATTCAGATTTGCCAGGAAATTCCTTTCTTGCATTCCTTTTGTCCTTTTGCTATACTTCTCTTTTATATTTTTTTATGCTCCAGTGTTTAAAGCCAAACATGGAAGTTGTGTTTTCCAAGGAATAAGAAATTGGGATAAGGAACAAAAAAGGTAACCATTTGTATAGCTACTGAAGCTTTGGGTTCCCAAATATGGATTGAGCTCTGAGTTGAACCAAATGACATAAATCTTCCCATGTTGAATATATTTTATACCCCATTTGGGATATAAATTACCGGTATATTTTGTGGTTACTATAAAATGTAGTTCAGTGGTTCTCAACTTTTTCTTCACCATGGACCCTTTTAAATACCTTTTGTATTTATTTTTGCCACAGACCACCAAGACTTAAGATTTAAAGACTGCATCAATCTGTCCAACCCAATCCTTGGACTCCCTGTGATACTGCAGCACCCAGAGGTCCCTGGATCGCAGATTGAGAAGCACTGATCTAGCCGATTGCATAAGAAATAATGTCCAAGTGTCATTAAAGCAACCTCTAGCTCTCTGTGTGATATTTGTAAATATTGACTGCATCTTGTTTTTATAACCAATCTACTTAAAATTACCAAACATGTATTTTATTATAACATTGATATTTTTTTTAAATCTTTTAGATAATCATGATTTTGCCAATTTGGAGTCTTTGGTTTCTCTCAATTGCTGGAGCGAAAAGTCTTAGTGCTGAAAAGGTCATCCCATTTTGTGGCATTGCTGATTGCAATTTTCATGGGAAGAGTCTGCACACATTTCCACTGGGCCTATCAGATGCTGTCTTGGGACTGGACCTGGCCTTCAATAGCATTGTGCATATTCAAGATGTTGACCTAAAGTTTGCAGTCAATCTTAGAACACTTTTGCTTCAATCCAATTTAATTCAAACAATCGATGAGCATGCTTTTGACTTCCTTGGAAAACTGGAGCACTTGGATTTATCATGGAACAACTTGACCTACTTGTTACCCTCTTGGTTCAGAAATCTTTCTTCTTTACAGAAATTAAACCTAAAGGGAAATTCCTACTCAAAACTTGGGATACTTCCATTATTTTCTGGCTTACAAAAGCTGAGATATCTATACCTGGGAAATGATAAATTCTCTTCTTTACAGACAAAAGATTTTGAAGGAGTTTCAGTTCTTGAAGAACTGGAGATTGAAGGACAGAATCTTAAACAATATTCACCAGGAGCCCTACAGTCTCTTGATCACATAAATCACATTATTTTGAATGTTCCTGTCAATTTCATCTTGAATTGGATTTTAGTTGATGTTAAAAATTCTGTGGTATTTCTTGAACTGAGAAATATACACAATAACCTTGAATCCCTTATCCGTTATTTCAAAGAGGTTCCAATAACTGCTCAAAAGCTTGTATTTAGAGATAGTGATTTTTTAGAAAATCAGGTTAGTCCCTTAATTAATGCATTATCTGGTATAACCCAGTTACAAGAGTTAGAAATTATAGATAGCAGATTACAAGGTACTGGGCAGTTCTATACTAGTCCACGCATTTTAAGTAATGTACATATAATAACAATTAGGAATTTAAAAATAGATTTATTTTATTTATTTTCAGATCTTTCAAGCATGTTGTATCTTGTAGAGAATATTATCAGACTGACCATTGAAAATACAAAAGTTTTTCTTGTGCCTTGCGAACTTGCAAAAGAATTCAGTTCAGTACAGTATCTTGATATCAATACAAATTTGCTTCAGGATTCGTTTTTTGAGCATTCATTCTGTCCAGGCAGTTGGCCTAAACTGCAGACTCTCAATGTTAGTCAAAATTCTTTGACATATCTTGATCGGATGGCTCGAAGTGTGACTCATTTAGTTGATCTTACTAATCTAGATGTAAGTCAGAATAACTTAGAACAAATGCCAGAGTCGTGTCATTGGCCAAAAAGCTTGAAATATTTAAACATTTCTGGCTGTAAAGTAGAGAAACTTACAGGTTGCATCCCTGACTTTTTAGAAATTCTGGATGCAAGCAACAATTTCCTCCATGATTTTAAGGTGAGCTTGCCTCATCTTCAGGAACTTTATCTTACAAATAATAGGTTCAAAACTCTACCAGATGCTGCCTTCATCCGTCATGTAAGGTTTGTGACTATTAGAGAAAACAGTGTCTTTGTGTTCTCTGAGCAGGAACTGCAAGAGTTTGTAGAATTGAAGTTGCTGGATGCCCGTAATAACAGTTTTCAATGCACGTGTGGTTTTGTTTCCTTTGTACAATCTTATCCAAGAATATATAATATCTGCATTGGTTGGCCTGAAAATTACATCTGTGATTCTCCAGATTATGTGAAAGGAGATCAGATCGGAGTTGCCCAGCTACAATTGATTGACTGTCATTTTAGTTCTTTTGTGTCCATCCTTTGTATTCTGATAATCCTGATCATCTTGGTGTCAGCATTTCTTTGCTACAAGTTTCATGTCATTTGGTATATACGCATGACTTTGGCTTGGCTCAAAGCAAAACGCAAGCCTCAAAGGACCCATAACCAAGCAGTCTGCTATGATGCGTTCGTTTCCTACAGTGAACAAGACTCGGAATGGGTGGAAAATATTATGGTGCAGATGTTGGAGCAATCAAACCCTCCGTTTAAACTCTGTCTTCATAAAAGAGATTTTATGCCTGGCAAATGGATTGTAGACAATATTATTGACTCCATTGAGAAGAGCTCTAAAACCCTGTTCGTGCTTTCGGAGAATTTTGTACAGAGTGAGTGGTGCAAGTATGAATTGGATTTTTCTCACTTCCGTTTTTTTGATGAGAATAATGACACGGCCATTTTGATCCTCCTGGAATCTATTCCAATTAAAACTATCCCAGAAAGGTTTTGCAAACTCCGAAAATTAATGAATACCAAAACTTATCTTGAATGGCCAGGTGATAAAGATCAAGAAGAGTTATTTTGGTTTAATTTGAAAACGGCAATAAAGGCCTAGGTGAGAAGTTGGTATAATAGACCATTTCCATTAGTTTTAGCAGCATTTCTGGTGTGAAGAATTTGTTATGGTTCAGAATATACAGTCCAGGCCAGTCCAGTAGCAGGAGGCAAATGGGCTTCCAGAAGTGTGATTCCTTGAACCTGAGGCTTTTTCTTCATCGTGTACTTTGACTGGTTTTCACTCAGTAGAAATATCAGGAACACACAACACTGCTTTTGTCCAAGTTTTGCACATAAATCTCAACTCTTCAGATATTGATGAGAAAGAAGAATTTAGCAGGGGAGGATATAGCAGCTAAGGTACAGTTCTAGCAGAGTCCTAAAAAGTAAAGATAAAGGTTCCCCTTGCACATACGTGCTAGTTGTTCCAGCTCTAGGGATGGTACTCATCTCTGTTACAAAGCCAAAGAGCCAGCACTGTCCAAAGACATTTCTGTGGTCATGTGGCTGGCATGACTAAATGCCGAAGGCGCACGGAACGCTGTTACCTTCCCACCAAAGTGGTCCCTATTTTTCTACTTGCATTTTTTACATGCTTTTGAACTGCTAGGGTGGCAGAAGCAGGGTCAAGTCATGGGAGCTCACTCCGTTATATGGCACTAGGGATTCGAACTCTCAGCCTTTCTGATCAACAAGCTCAACGTCTTAGCCACTGAGCCACCGCGTCCCTCATTCTATTGATTAATCCTAATAATATTGTAAGCAGAATCTTAAAACCAATTAATTGAAAGAGATTGAGAGAATTGATAGATAAAATTTATGGATTGCATTAAGCCACGTTTTGCTTAATTGTGATATATTCAACAAGATCATACTAAGCTGTAAATCTTGATTTACAAATCACAGGGGCCCCGTAGCACAGAGAAGCCACACTGTGTTTAGTGTGATGTGTCCACTGAGTTAACTTAGGTGTCCCAAGCAAATGAAGCCAGCAAAGGGAACCAACACATTTATTACATTCAGTGTTGAACAAGAGCATATATTGTATGATTCTTTATTGTTTAAATATTAAACAAGTATAAATATGCTGTAATTTAAGTTATTTTCTATTTTTTTTTTTTTTTTTTTTTTAGAATTTAGTGGTTGCTAAGAGCAAACAACCTCTTGATGGCACATAATCACTCAATTGCTAGATGGCATTTTATTGCTTTTTATTATCTTTTGAAAGTTCCCTGGAGTCATTAAGAAATAGGCAGCCAATAAATCATTTAAATGCATAAAATGAATAAGTTGTTAGTTGAATGCATCCTAAGATGAACCATATGCTGGAACTTCCTGTTATCTTCAGTATTTGAGAAAGTGGCCAGCATATTTGCATTATGCTTCCTTTATTTTTTTGAAGGGCAAATGCCACTTCCTATAGCTATTTTAATTTATTGATTTATATGAAAAATGTATTTTCTGGTAAGATTTTACACTTATTGATTTAAAATAAAGTACTTAACTGTTTAGTACTTCTATATTCTAGTTATTTATTTGGATCATCAAGAGATACATATCCATAATACTGTTAAGCTAAAACAATATCTAGTTTCCATTGGAGCCAGCCATTCAGTGCCTTCTATGGCCAACTTCTGCAGGAATAAACATGCTTAAAAATGATTTGTATGGGAGTTAATTAAACTAAAGTTAAATATGCCTTCTAGTGTTATCCATTTATGGCAATTGTGTCTTCAAAGTATGCAAACTCTAGTGATTTCAATAGGACTTGAATGCATTTAATTCCATGGACTTGTGGCCATAGTTATTCTGATTTGGGCAAAACATTTTGGTAATGCTAAAAATACAGAAAAGCTGACAAGATATTTATTTCGATGCTGGATATTTTCAACATTAACATCAGTTCAAACCTTTATTGTCAGTGCACAACATATATACATTGAGAATGGCTTATTCAGCCTCTCTTAGTGCAGCTGTTCCAACCTAAATACATCTCAATAACTCACAGTGAAAGAAAGAAAGAAAATCCCTAGCTCAGTAATCATACTAACAAACTCAATCCTCCATACATTTATTTGTTTAAGTTTTGAACTTTGGCATATTACAGGTGATTGTCTAAGTTTCTATAATTTGGTGGCCCAACCATCACTACCCTTGCAAAGAAAGGGGGGGGTAAAATTTTTGGCTTACCTGCATACAGATTTTAAAAGAAAAAAACTATAAAGAAATCCACAGAAAGGGGGAGGGTTTCTTCTAGATTTGGCAGGCGGTTGTGCTATAGTGAGAGGGGACTGGGTGAGGCTGAGGCTATGGAAGGTACAACTGGGAGACAGACATCAAATCGTCCATGGCCAGGGAGAAGAACGTGGAAGGGGCCTTAAGCAGCGGAGATGAAAGAAGAATCTGCAGAAAAGAACAGCACACACACACACACTCATTCCCCCCACAACTCAACAGTGCAACTCAACTCTATACCAGAGGTGGTATTCAGCAGGTTCTGACCAGTTCTGGAGAATCGGTAGCAGAAATTTTGTGTACCAGCAAATCCTATCTCTGACTGGAGATATTACAGTATCCTTCCCAGGGGTTAGATTCTACCAGTTCACACCTATTCCTTACTCAGTAACTTTAAAAGGAAGATAAGGTTTTCTGGATTCCAGGTCTGATGGTTTAGAAGTATATACTCTGTACATCAAAGCAAAATACCACTCACGCATCATCACAAAATCTCCAGAACGGTAAAGCTTACAAACTTGAAATTTGGCACCTATGTTCCTCTTGGCTTCTAGGGGCTCACTAAGAAAGGATTTTTCCAAATGACCATCAGAGCATTAGTATTTCCTATATTATTATTATTATTAACATGCTCTGATGCTAAGGAGTTCTACTCCCTGTCCCCACTTGAAAAGAAATCTCTTCCAAATGCAAAACAAAGCAGAGGAGAGGAGTTTCAGTTTCAGTTTTACTTTCACAGCAACTTCAGTACAGAACAGTTGAGCTAAGCCATGCCCAGGCTCCTTGCAGTCTCCTTCTTGCTCACACAGCAAATACTGGTTCACTTTCCAAACAGCCCTCAACTGTCTCACACCCTGACAGGACTATAGCCAGATGAATACCGATGGATACTGTTAGGCAGAGGCAGAATTTTTCCCCTCTTATTTTCCTCCCCAAAAACTAAGCCCAACCACATAGTTTCGTAGTGAAGCACGGGTATCGAGTTAGTTTGCAATAAGGTAACAATTTACCCCAGAATTTGAAACAATAATAGTTTTTAATTCTATTGTAGTGAAATTGGCTGAGCAACTTCCCTACAATAGCCAAAAGCAGAACATTAGCACTTTGACTACCCTCTGCTGGATAATTTGTGAAATACAAATGGCATTAAAAATGAATTCAATGAATTAATCAATGAATTTAATGTATATTGCCGCCTATTCGCCCATGGCGACTCGACTCGAGGTGGCTTACACAATGTTTTAAAACCATATTTAAAACAAAAAAATAAAATTAAAAACAATGAAAACTAACAAAAAGAATCAAATAAATTAATAAAGTACAATAGAATAAAATTTGGGAAAAAAAAAAAAACCAACTCCAACCCCACCTCACAGCAGATCACACTAGCCACCTGATGGGCTATAATTATTATAGGATACAATTTCATCAGCCTCCAGACCTTTGAAAATCAACACGTTTGTTAGTCTCTAAAATAGTGTTTCTTAACCTTGGCAAAGAAGATGTGTGCTGTTAATTCCCAGATTCTCCGAGTTAGCAGCCTCTTCCAGATATTAGGATTGAAAAACACTGTTCTAAATACAGATAATCCTTGACTTACAACAGTTTATTTAGTGACCATTTAAAGTTACAATGGCATTGGAAAAAAAAGTGACTTATGGCCATTTTTCACAGTTACGACCTTTGGAGCTTCCCCATGATCATGTGATCAAAATCCAGATGCTTGGCAACTGGTTCACCTTTATGACAGTTGCAGGGTCCTGGGGTCAAGTGATCCTGTTAGGGATAACATTGGTTACCTAACTTAGTTTGGATAAAAATAATATATAAACTATGTTAGTGAGTTTAAGTGTAAGTATCACTTTAACTGCAAAACATGTATTTTGGGTGCGGTTGTAAAATCACGATAAGAGGGAGCAAGAGAGCTCACTGTTAGCTGGCTTTTACTGTAGTAGCTGACAATGTTGGATTGATGGTGATAACTGCGTGTTTTCCCTGCTGTTGCTGAAAGAAGAAAGGGGGTTTGATTTTCTTCATATCTCGGACTGCAAAAGAGATATATTGCTGGACTGATTATTTGTAAGTTTACTGACCTCTATTTTCAACACTGGACTTTGCAACTGATTAATCCCTGGATGGACTGAACTAGTTTATGACATATGGACTGTTTTGACTATGCTATAACTCTTGCTGGAATAAAAACTATTTAACTGGCACAGTGTATCTGTCTTACTGAGTGTAAACTACAACAACGTTTATCTCACATCATTTGTCTACCTGCTAGACTGCTGTTGCACGTTCTGCTAGGGTGTGTATCCCTAACAGATCCCCTTTTATGACCTTCTGACAATGGGGGAGATTCACTTAACAACCATGTTACTAAATTAACGGCTGCAGTGATTCTTTTAACAAATGTTGAGTGAAGGAAGGTCATAAAATGCAAGAAAGGGCATAAAATGCGGCAAAACTCACTCAACAAACGTCTCACTTCACAATATACATTTTGGGCTCAATTGTGGTCATACAATTGAGGACTACCTGTACAGGCTGGTGGGGCAATTCTGGGAGTCACCTATCTTCATATTAAGGTCAAGAAACACCTTTGCCTGCTACAGTAAAGAGGAGTGTTCAGCCCTTTTAATGTCTAAGACAGGAGTCTTCAGCTTGAAGACTTGAGGACTTCAACTCCCAGAATTGCTCTTCCAGTCATGTTAGCTGAGGAATTCTGGGAGTTGAAGTCCACAGGTCTTAAAACGTGCCAAGTTTGAAGACCCTTTGTTCCGACCCAACCCTGTTACCAACAAAAAAATCTCAAATAAACGCAGCAACTCAAACCTTCACATCTTTAATCTACAAATAAATTCTTGGTAGATAAAAGATGGCTTGCAGCCAATTAGCACAACCAGAAAAGCCTTGACAGAATTCTTCAGATAAGCCGGAGTCTCTACACACAAATGCTGGGTCCTTAAGAGCATTTTTGCCTCCTGCAAAGGCAAAATCCTTTTGAAACCAGGCTTATTGGGGCCATTAAGTTGCATCCTTACTCCCGAGTCGCTTGTTCTGCTCCTGCTGTTCTCTTCTATGACTCATCCTACGCTCACGCGCACTTGGCACAGGCTCCTCGGGAACCTCCTCATCACTGCTGCCAGCTCCCACAATCCCTGAAGGCAGCAATCCACTCCCTGATGGTCCTGGCCTCTCATCCAAATCCTCGCTCTCCTCCGTCAGTGCCTGCTGCCAGCTAACCACAACACCCTTGGTCTAAGACCTGGGTGTCAAACTCAATGTGTCACGTGACGCTTCAGTGTTTTCCCCCATTCGCAGAGCTGGGGCGGGCATGGCCTGCATTTGACGCATCCGGCTCGTGGGCCTCCAGTTTGACACCCCTGGTCTAAGAGATGCTACACCCATAAGCAGCATAGCTGCTCTTCAGGTAGAAGATATTTCTGGATTCATTGCATTTGTCCTCTTTGACTTAAAAAATAATGTTAATAAAGGCATCCCTGTGGCTTTGCAATGTGACCAGAAACTGAAACACAATAATCCAGGAATAGGGTTTTTTACTTCAGTTGTTCTTCCATCAATTGCTTTCACGGCCCTGGAGATGTACCAGAGATGGCTAAATGTTTAAATAGTTGTATTGGGACCATTTTCAAGGGATATTTCATGCCAATGTTCTTATGGAGAGCAGTGATTTCCTGCACCCCAATCCTGGAATCCATGAAGGAATATGATTTGAGCATCGATCTTTCACTGCTTGTAGAAAGGAGCAGGGTTGGCTTTGCTTCCAGCATTGGCACCTCTTTTATTCATGCACCTGCATATAGACATTTGACCCATGGGATTTTGTGTGTTTGTGTGTATGCGTATATATTTACACCTCTGCGCTAAAAAGTCTTTATGTTGTTGACATCCTAAATAAAAATCTTTGTGGATTTCACTCTTTAGGTGAAAGGGTCACCATGCCTAATGCATCCACTTTGAGATCAGGAACAAGGAAAGTCATGGATTTGGGGATTCATGCAGTGCTAAACCTTTTCTCTAGTCAGGAACATTCTTAAATGATTAACAGATCACTGGTTTCTGACCTTGTGTGGAAGATAATTGATTCTTTCTTCCTAGAATAAAATGGGGGAAAAAATCCTCTGCAAAGTAGCTGAAATACTACCATTACAAAGAAAAAAATATGCAGTTGTTCATCACAGGAAAGAAGCTGAAAGGAAAATAATGCGCAAAATGAAAAAAAAAAAAAAATCTGCCCAAAGCGTTTTAAACTAAGTTTTCCCCATCAGTGCTCTTTGAAGTCTAAATGTTATGTTTTCTCCTTCAAACTGTTGGACAACCAGAATACTGATTCTCTGGCACATGAGATGGTCTCAATAAACAGTTACTAAGAAAGTGTGTATGAAAAATCTGCCCTTAAATGGCTGCCATTTTTCCATGCCAGCATATAAAACCTGGCAAATTAGAAGGAAAAAAATCATGGAAGGAAGCAATAAACTGCTTCCGTATTGCTTACAAGACAATTTCATGGACCAGCCACCAAAAATGTATTCCAAAATCATAAACATATTTTAAAAATAAAAAGGACACTTTGCACCTAACTTTGAAAAATCTGGAGCACAAAGTTTACTTCTGTATGCCAGACTAACCAAAGAATAGATGTGGAAAACCACATAGTCAGAATTGTCTTTCCAAGTTTGACAGGCCAATAATCCATTATCCAACATTCTGGACTTCCTCACTCAGAAAACCTTACTTTCTTTAATAATCATATGCCAAAGTAATTTTATTCTTTTATGCAGGATCCAGTATTATAGGAACTAACATTCATATTTGGGTGAAATATGCTATTACAGAATACAGAATAATAGAATTGGAAGGGACCTTGTACCATTTTTCACAAGTGGCTCTCCAGTCTCTTCATGATTATTAGATGATGCAGTATTTTATTGAAGCACATTAATCATCAATCATTGTTTAAATTATAGCATAATAGTTTAATATACATCAAAAATTCATTAGTGCCTAACTAGCAATAAACTATATATTACGTGAATGACTGTTAAAAAGGCCTGGTTAAGTTCTACTTCGGAGTTGCACTAAAAATAGTGCAATAGTGTAACTAATTAACCCAAAAGGAAGTGAATTTCTCCTATGTCTTTAATTACAAAGACTTAAAAAAATACAATAAAAGTGGATCTTATGGATTTCAGAGATGCTATCACAAAATCTAAAGACAAAAACACAACAAAGTGTAAACTATGATGTAAAGTTTATATACAAGAATATAAGGTTTATCTGGATTATTTACAAGGGTTGTTAAAGTAATATTTTACAACTTTTTTTCCAAATAACCACTACTTACTTTACAGTTAGGCTACAGAAACCTTTAATTTGTGAAACATCAAAGTACTTCAATTTAAAATAGTATTAAGCCTTGTATAAAATAGTGTGCGTAAATGATTAATACACACTTATTGAAGTTGTTCTTGCTCAAGTAGCACATATGCATGGATAGTTTCTCTGTAATGAATAAAGCTAGATGACACATTCCCGATAAGATAAAATTAGGCCCAATATTCAAAGGTAAATAGAGATATTGTAATGGCTATAGTCTATAGCAAGCTTCCAATGCAATGTATGTTGACAGATGCCAATCCCATAAAGTGCAGTGCACTTTCCCACAGAAGCATGCATGACATTGCAGCTTAATGCATGTTCACTCATAGACATTAGAGGCCTTAAGCATGCATAATTCTGCAGAGGATTTGGGGAAAGAAACTCTCAAGACATTCTTTGGTTTTCTTTTTCCCGTCTTTGAGTCATAATTTCTGTAAGAGCAAAGCCTTGAAAATAAAGTTTGTCTTTTCAATGCCACGTTGCAAAATAACTCCCGCTTTCATAAAACTTGGGATACTGTTATCTCCTGCACTGTGGGGCTCCCACATTTGATTTTACTTGGAACGAAACCAAACCAAAAAAGTCGACTGCGAAGCTCAAATGGACACATAACCTAAGCAGAAAGGTTAGCCAGACAGAATGTCGTATGAATAGGAATAATTAAAAGAAAAATTAAAAGAATTACATTTTGCACAACTCTAAACAATACATTTTGGAAACAATTTTACAGAAGAAAAATTGTGATTTGGGTAATTATAGTTTATTATATGTACACAATTAGAAAGGGGGAGTCTCTTTTCTTCTTAAAAGAAGTGGCTCTTCCATGCTACCGGGCATTTACGGCTGCGGTAGGAAGATGCGAAAGAACTTAAGGCGTGGCAACTAAACATGAACAGAAACTCCAAGCCATTAGCACTGCAGCTTGCGGATGCTGCGAGAAAACCTCTTAAAGGCTCGCTGGCCCTTTTGCCATCGTTTGACAGAGGTGATCACCAACTCTCCAGCCAACCTCTGTCCCATGACCAGATACGGTGCATTGATATCGTTCATCTCGTCGCAGGTACATTGAAGACCACCTCTGAGCCAAAGCACGGTCTTCTTCAGGTCCCTTTCCGTCACCCCGTTCAGCTTGTAGATGGTTTTGCTCTTTGTTTCTGGAGTGATCTTGGTGTCTCCATTGATGTAGGCGATCTCCTTCACTTTTATCTTCAGAGCTAAGAGGGATAATGGGGAACAGAGCAGGGGTGGGGGAGTGGGGTAAAAGAAAGAGAGAGAGAGGGGGGAGAAAAGATTTTTCTCTCATTCTGGCACATAAAAGAGAATCGAGGGAGGGAGGTCTTCTGTTGCTAATTAAACTGTCAGGTTCTGACAGAATGGACAGCAGGTGGCTCCATTTCTAAAGCCATCAAAAGTAATTTCAGTCCAAATCAATCTTTGGGTGTATTTCTTTCACTTTCAAAGGGGGAAAAAAAACTTTGCTAAATGACCCTCTTCCTCTAGATTTTTTTTGTTGCTTGCAAATACCAAAGATCTCATTTTTTTTACTACATTAAGGCTTTTGTGTCTTCTCACAAAGCTGAAAGGGGGGGATGGGAAATAGCCATCTTTTCACAGAAAAAGCAAACCCCACTTCTCCTGAAAATAAGTCTGGCTTAATTTATGAAACCCTTTGGTTAATCAGTATATTTTATCTATTGCATTAAAAAAGATGAACAAAATAATTGGGTTTTACAGCCGCATTTGGATTTGGTGCGATAACTGTAAAACCAAATATCTGCTTGTGGATATATCAGATGAAAACTTAATGCTAGTTAACTTGACTTAAACTCACTCTCTATGTTATTCTTTAATAATAAGGGCATTAATATGTATAAATTTGTGATCAAACTGTAATAAAATAACTTCTGCAGTTAGAATATGATAAAATTACAACATGTATTTTTAATTTATGCAAATTATACCTGTTTTATTCAGAAGGGAATTCCAACTACTGTGACCCAGAAATGATACATACATACATTATTTGTCTTACCTCTGCAAAGTTATTCTCTGCTTTCTTCACAGCCAATACTCCTGGCATGTCAGAATTTCTCAAGAGACAGATTAATCTTTTTTTAAGAAAAGATGCCATTTCTCTACCAATATGGAATGTGAAGGCTTTGCCAAAGCTGTTGGGGATTTGTTGGAGATTAAAGCAGCAATGTTGTAGATTTAAGTTATACCAACTTAAATTCTGAAGTGAAGCCTATCAAAGTGTTTCTCGGCTTTGCTCCCATATCTTTGTGGTTGTCTTGCGCGCTGGAAAATTCAGGAGCAATTTTCTATTTTACTCTTCCCAGGAAGCCATCCCTCCTTGCTGCATTAAGAAATGGGGACTGGACAGGTTAAAACCCGTTTTCAAATTCATAGCAGGACCATAAACCAAGGCCTCCCTGCTTAACCCCCTTCCTCTGCAGGTAGGCAGAAGGGAAACAGAATGAAACCAAGGCTTCCAACATTACTGTGCCACTGGGCTCCATTTCACATCAGCAAAGAATCAGAAAATTCAAGGATGTCACATTCAAATTATTTATATTTCTGTAACTTTGAAATACTTGACATGGCAGTTTCAGAGCGTAATAAAAAAGATATATATGTCTGTATACAACTAGCTAATTCCTGGATTCTATTACTCCCTCAGGAGACCAAATGTGAAAAACAGTTGGTTTTCACAGACAGAGGTACTGGAATTATAATCACTGGTAAAACTATTGAGAACTAAACCAGGTTCTGTTGTCAGTTATGGGACAAGGTACAACCAATACATATGAAGGAGAACAAAAATAAAGGTCCCCCCCCCCCCCATTCAAGCATTGTTAGAACAATTTGGACTTCCAGCTAAGAAAGTTTTAGAATCCCATTTCTTTCTACACAGAAAGGAGGTGAGGCCACAGTGGACAAGATTGTATAGAAAAAAGAACAACCTTAGAAAGATGAGAGCACACATGTTCATTACAAAGAGTAGTTCTAAACAACCTCCTACCTAGTCTGATAGACTAAATAGAAACCTAATTATAATCCTATGATTATGTGAATTAGGATCAACTGTTGAAATAAAAGCTTGAATGCATTTGCAATTTAAAACTGACCCACGACTGCATTTCTTACAACACTAGATTATTATTACAATCAGAGACCAAAATCCCTAGTTTCCAATCAGAGTATTTCCCTCATACTTACCAAAATCATTTTTACAAAGATTTTCTACGATTTCATTGTCATCTTCATTCTTGGTTTTGCAGGCATCACAAACTTTTGGCACTGTGAGAAATAAGTTTTAAAAGGAACCTTTAGAGGACTTTCAAATGAAAGAAGTAGCCATTTGGAAAGAAAGGATACACTTTTAATATGAAGTTATGGCAGGCTTTCTTATTCTTGACTCTATATCATGACAACCTGAAAGGCTGATTCTAGAGCATCTGGAGCCTGACATAACTAATCAATCCCACTGGCCATTTAAAAACAACTGAAGAAAAAATAGCCATGCTAAATACTGTAGATATCATAACAAGTTCAATGAGAACTCCATTATTAAAAAAAAAAATGGGAGAATGTCATCTTCCCCATCCCCAAGTTAATTAAAGCCACATTTTCTAACACTAAGCTGACACTAGTAGATGAAAGCTCTTACTCTGAAAAATGAGAAATCAGTAATATGAATGTATTGCTTTTGTTATCAGCATATTATTGGGTTTGACATTTCCTGTTACCTTCTATTCAAACAATACCTGCAGCAAATTTAATTGGCCAGTTGACATGGGAATGACTTACTGAACAAATTAATGTTATCATTTTCCGAGGAAAAGCAGTTACAGGAGAACAGTTCAACCATTACAATATCCAATAAGCTCAAATGGTTAAAAGTGCAAGCAGTATTCCAAGTCATAATGCAACTTTTGAAGTAGAAATTCAAAAGGGAATTCTACCTGTTCACTTGGACTTAATCCCAGATCTGTGTAATAGGGTTGTTTAAAGCTATCATCCCATATAGTACATATTTAGTTTAAATAAACTCTGAGGATCCTAATCCTGTCCTACCCTAAACTTGTTCTTAAAAATGTTTATTCTGGATTGCACAGTTTAACCTGCCCCTAAATCCATAAGGTCTACAAGTTGTAGTCCTAGGGGATCACTTTGAATAACTTTCCATAAGAAAAATTTGGGGATAGGGCTAGTTTAAATACCCATATCTAAAACATGAAGTCTTAAGGAATCCAGCTTAGCTTTGTTTTGTATAAAGAGACTGCACCGATCTTTCTAAATCTAGCAAAGCAAAATCTAAAATGGATTGGTTTCTGTCATTAAAAGAGTGCTTTGCAAATCATGTTTTGGTCCTGTGGTACTTTTTTTGCTGTGTGAAAATTTAAGACGCAATGTTCCACAGTTCTTAGAAAGGAATTTACATGATATGCTATAAAGTTTATGTCTCACAAATTTATATCTTTGATTAAAAAAAAAAAACTGGTGATATGTAGAAAGTTTATCCTTTTAAAAGACATTACAAACAACTATTCTCAGCAAACTTATTCCTCCTGCACATTCCACTGAGATGCTTGAGGTGGCAGCCTAAGACCGCAAACCCTATTCATGTACTGGAAGGATATCATTGAATGATTTCTGCCCAAGTCAGTTCACCTCAAATAATCACCTCAAAAAATATGCCCCCAAATCACCATTTTCTTCCAAAGCCACTTAATGTACAGGATTTAATTAAACAGGAAAAAAACTCAATTGCATAGGAATCCATCCTGTACATTCATTCTACTCAGGTGCTCTGAAGATTTGTTAAAATAGAGTCTAAAAATGTAATCTGCACCTCTATAACTGTCTGGTTTGGTTCTGCAACCCAACAGAACAGACACAGACTTCAGAGGATAATTAGGACTGCAGAAAAAATTATTGCTACCAACCTTCCTTCCATTGAGGACCTGTGTACCGCATGAGTCAAAGAGAGGGCTGTGAAAATATTTATAGACCCCCTCACATCCTGGACATAAACTGTTTCAACTCCTACCCTCAAAACGACGCTATAGAGCACTGCACACCAGAACAACTAGACACAAGAACAGTTTTTTCCTGAAAGCCATCACTCTTCTAAACAAATAATTCCCTCAACACTGTCCAACTATTTACAAAATCTGCACTACTTTTACTGTTAATCTTCTCATTGCTCCTTATCACCCATCCCCTCCCACTTGTGACTGTATGACTGTAACTTTGTTGCTTGTATCCTTAAGATGTATATTGACTGTTTCCTAGTATGATTTGATTGTTTATTGTACCCTATGACTATCATCAAGTGTGGTACCTGATGATTCTTGACTCTTGATAAATGTATCTTTTCTTTTATGTACACTGAGAGTATTTGCACCAAGACAAATTCTTTGTGCGTCCAATCACACTTAGCCAATACAAATTTCTGTTCTGTTCTGTTCTGTTCCATTCTACTCTACTCTACCTTACCCTACCCTACCCTACCCTATCCTACTCTACTCAATAAATCTTTGTCTTCCTGCTTGAATTTCCTTCCAAAACAGGGGTCTCCAACCTTGGCAACTTTTAAGACTTGTGGACTTCAACTCCCAAAATTCCTCAAGTCAACTCTGGGAGTTAAAAAAAAATCCACAAGTCTTAAAAGGTGCCAAGGTTGAAGAGCCCTGTTCCCAAAGACTCCGGCCCGACGGCCCCCGTTGCTCAACCTGCGCGGGATCGCCCAGTCCAAAGCGCCCTCAGCGGCCCTTACCTTCCCTGGGAGTCGGGGGGACGTGGTCGCTGCTGGCCAGGGGGATGCACAAGTCGTTGTCCTGGGGGAAGCGGCTGCAGTCCAGCATGTCCGGCCAAGGGAAGCCGAAGGCGGACATCACCGGGGCGCAGCTGTTCTTCACCTGCTCGCAGAGCGAGTGGCAGGGCTCGATGATCTCGTCCAGGTCGGCGAGGCAAACGGGCGCGAAGAGGGAGCAGAGGAACTTGCGCGTGTCCGGGTGGCAGCGCTTCTGCACCAGCGGGATCCAGGCGCCCGCCTGCTCCAGCACCTCCTGCAGGGTCTCGTGGCCCAGCAGGTTGGGCAGCCTCATGTCCGGGTACTCGATGCCCCGGCACAGCAAGAGGGAGGCCGGGATGGGCTTGCAGTTGGAGCGCTTGTAGGAGAAGTCGGGCTCGCCGAAGAGGAAGAGACCGCCGACCAGGCCGAGGCAAGCCGCGGAGACGACGAGCAGCAGCCGCGGCAGAAGCTGCTGAGGGCGCATCTTTGCCGAGGGGCCGCGGAGAGCGGGGAAAGGGCTTCTGATCGCCCCCGACCACCACCTCTGGGAAAGCCAGGAGCCGTCAAGGCGGAGGAGGGAGCGGCGCGAGCTTCACCCTCCTCCCGCCGGCCACGCGCGGCTCTTTTCCCCCCCCCCACCGAAGCGCTGCCGCTCCTTCGCGCGCACCGACGGGAGAGACGCTGCCCGACGCTCTCGACGTCTCCCCGGCTCCAGCGGGCATTTCTTATGCAAATGGGGGAAAGTGGGTGGGGGGGTGGGGGGCGTTGCGGGGGGGGGAAAGAAGGCGAAGAGGGCGGAGCCATCGGGCCAAATAGCCGGCCTGGATTGGCCGCGGCTTTCCCTGAGGGCCGTTAAAGGCTTGGCTTCTTTTTATTTTTATTTTTGAGGGGCGGGAGGGGGGAAACGGGAGGAGCCTCCGCCCGAAGAGAGACCCTGTCCACACACGCGCTGCCCGGAGAGGGGAGCCCGCGTGTGGAGAGGGCGAACGCCGCGGCTCTGAGAGAGAGAGAGAGAGCGGGCTGGTCCTCCGGCGTTGGTTCTCCATCTCCCGGCTCCTCTCACAACTTCTTGCCTGGCTGCCAAAAAAAAGGGAAGCTCCGCCGGGGGGAATCAGAAAAGACGTTGCTTCTTTTACTTCGGCCGAGTGGGATAGGACGGGGGCTGGGAAGAGAAAAGGCTGGGCTTGAAGTCAGAGAGGCGGCAACCACGCTCGACAATCTCTTTCGCTCTCTTTCTCTGTCTCCCTCCCTATTTGTCCCCTTCCCTCTTTCATCTTCTTTCTGTCTCTCTTCTTCCCTCTCTCTCTCTCCCTCCCCTTCCTTCCTCTCCTCCCCTCTCTCTTTCCTTCTCGCCTTCCATCCCTCTCTCTCCCTCTCCTCCTCCCCATCTCTCTCCCTTTCTCTCTCCCTTCCTCCCTCTCTGTCCCTCCATCCCTTTCCGTTCCTTCTTCCCCACCCCTCTCTTCCTCCCCCTCTTTTCTCTCTTCACCCCTCTCTCTTTCCTTCCTGCCTTCCATCCCTCTCTTCCCCCCTCTCCCTCTCTCTTTCTCTCGCCCTTCCCCCTCGCCCTTTCTCTCCTCACCTCTCTTTCTTTCCTTCTCTCCTTCCCTCTCTCTCTCCCTCTCCTCCTCCTCCTCCTCCTCTCTCCCTCCCCATCTCTCTTCTTCCCTCTCTCCCTTTCTCTCTCCCTTCCTCCTTCTCTGTCCCTCCTCTCTTTCCGTCCCTTCTTCCCTCTCTTTCTCTTCCTCCCCCTCTTTTCTCTCTTCACCCCTCTCTCTTTCCTTCCCGGCTTCCATCCCTCTCTTTCCCCCTCCCTCTCTCTTTCTCTCCCCCTTCCCCCTCTCCCTCCTCGTCCTTTCTCTCCTCACCTCTCTCTCTTTCCTTCCCCCTTTCCTTCTCTTTCTCTCCCCCCTCTCTATCCCTCCTCCTCTCTCTCCGTCCCTTCTTCCCTGTCCACCTCTCCCTCCTTTCTCTCTAACCGTCTCTTTCTCCGTCTCTGCCTCTCTTTCTCTCCCTCCCTCGTTCCTTCTGTCTCTCTTTCTCCCTCCCGCCTCCCCTCCCTCGCTCTCTCTTTCTCTTCCCACTCCTTCCCTCTCTCTCTCTGTCCCTCCCTCCCTATCTCCCCTCTCTCTTATCTCCTATCTCTTCTTCCCCCTCTCTCTTTTCCTCTCCCTGCTTTCTCTCTAACCGTCTCTTTCTCCTTCTCTGCCCTTTCTCTCTCTCTCCCTCCTTCGTTCCTTCTGTCTCTCCCTCTCTCTCTCTCCCGCCTTCCCTCCCGCGCTCCCTCTTTCTCTTCCCACCCGTCCTTCCCTCCCTCTGTCTCCCTCCCTGCCTATCTCTCCGTCCCTCAGATCGGTCCCAACAAACCGAATCTACCTCACGTGGAAACGAAGGTTGGAGGGGGGGGGGAAGCAAGCGAAGCGGGGCAAGCGGCATCTGCGGGGTGCGGTGCGGGGTGCGTGGTTGCTGCTTTTAAAAGACGGGATCTATCTATCTATCTATCTATCTATCTATCTATCTATCTATCTATCTATCTATCTATCTATTTATCATTCACTAATTCAGTCCGTCCGTGGATTATGCAGTTGCAAAGTATATATAAAACAACAGATCGGCAAAATGTCCACCAAAATGACCAGAGGGTCCAATACCTTCCCTTTAAGCAAGTTTGAAAGAATTAAGGATCCTTTAGCCTGGAAAGCCAGGTAACAGAACTGAAGCGTAGAAAAGCGAGGGCTGGCCTGGAGAAAGCGGAGGAGAAGTTTTTCTCAAAGCAGCAGGAGGACCGCGAAAGCCGATGGAAATGCAGAAGTAGAGAAGGAAGAAGCTCTTATTCAGGCAGCAGATCGTTTTATCCTGAGGAATACAGAGCCTCTGATTTGGATTACTATACAAGTGGATGTAAAATGGATTGCACGCATTCATGGGAGGGCAGGTCTGTAGTTTGAAGACCCAAGAGTTACTATACTGGTTCCAAATGCCACCTGTAGGACAAGTCCAGCAGGAGAAGATTAAGTCACTCTTGCCTGCTTTTTTCTTTTTCTTAATGTCACACATTTCGTTGCTCTTTTTAAAAAAAAAAAAAAAAAAAGCCCCCAAGAAAAAGGAAGATGCAGAACTTAAATTCAATCTATATATATATATAAAAGCAAAATATCACTCGTGCATCATCACAAAATCTCCAGAACTATAAAGCCTACAAACTTGAAATTTGGCACTTATGTTCCTCTTGGCTTCTAGGGGCTCACGAAGAAAGGATTTTTGGAAATGACCATCAGAGCATTGGTATTTCATGTATTATTATTAACACACATGGATGCTAAGGAGTTCTACTCCCCCTCCTCACCTGAAGAGAAATCTGTTCCAAATGCAAAACACAAGCAGCAGAGAGGAATTTGAGTTTCAGTTTCAGTTTCTCAGCACTAAGCAGCTTTAGTACAGAACAATTGAGCTAAGCCACGCCCAGGCTCCTTGCTGTCTCCTTGCCCAACAGCAAACACTGTTTCAGTTTCCAAACAGCCCTCAATTCTCTAACACACTGACACTAGTTAGATGAATACTGATGGATGCTGGTGGTAGGCAGAGGCACAATTTTCCCCCTTATTTTCCTCCACAAAAACTAAGCCCAATCACATAGTTTCGTAGTGAAGCACAGGGGTCGATCTAGTATGTAATAAACTAAATGTAGATAGAAAAACAATTACAAATAAATAAAACAAAGCCACCTTTTCTTGTTACAATCCAAGCGCAATAAACCCAAAGCTCTTCATGATAGATAAACACCATTTTTGTGGGATGTAATTTAATAGCACATATGTATCTTGAAACTTTTAACATATAAACAGTGGCTCAGCAAAGAGAACTAACAGGGGCCATGACCAAATGTACTTTCCATCTGATTGCAGATTGGCAACATAGGGGAAGAGCAACAGCCAAACTTTCTAAAGACATTCTCTGGAGAATCATAATATTTTGTTGGGTTAACCCATTTTTAAAATTATAATTGGCATATTTAGCATTTTTTAAGAGCTGAGAAATTGGTTTTGTAATATAAGATCCCCTGTTCAAAATTTATTTTATGCAATCTAGTGTATTTGTGTTAAAAGAGAGATGTATAATGAAATTTTAGTTTTGCTCCTGTGCTTACATATATTTGCTTAAATACGTGTAACCTAGTAAATCTAAGAGGCTACTAAATAGATATCATAACAAAGCTAATAATCTAACTATATATTACCATGCAAAAAATTATGATTATATTTCAGTAATATAATATGGAGGAAGGGTCATGCTAATTAATTCTTTAAATTGTTCAGAAGATACTTTTTTTTTCAAGAAGTAACTGGACTTTCCGGTTTTTCTTTGAAGACGTTTCACTTCTCATCCAAGAAGTTTCTTCAAAAAGTCCAGCTGCCTCTTGAAAAAAATCACCTTTGGAACAACCATGACTGAGACTTTCCGTAGACATTTAATTCTTTAAATGTTCATGAGAAAATTTAGGAAGATTAATTACATTTAAAAGGCCATCATACTTTGCACCAGCAAAACTGGCAAAGATGTTTAAAGATAAATCAGCAAAATGCTGGAAGTGTCATGATGAACCTGGAACATATTATCATATGTAGTGGACATGCATAGAAGCTAAAAGATATTGGACAAAAATATGCACATGGTTGGGAAAAAAATGATAAAGAAACATAGATTTGGAATCTGAAATATTCCTGTTCGGGATGGTATTCATTTTTGCACATTCAAATATTTCTCAATCACTTTAACACTGGAAATTAATTCAATAACACTGGAAATTAAAGAAAAAGAAGAAAATGAATTTATATGATATGGGATTTATTTTATCAATGGTTAGAAAATAAAACAAGTTAAAATTGAGTGGATGAATATATAAAGAAATTAGTTAAGATGGTTATAAAGATAACAAATATAAGAGAAAATGATTTATGATTTACAAAGAAAATGTGATTATTGTTATATTGGTTAAACATATTGATTATGATTGTTAACATATGATATATGTACCCAGTCGACACACTGTATTAATGAAAGATGGAATTATTGTAACTATTAAAAATTTTTAAACAAATTTAAAGGCCAGCAGTCTGCTCAAATGATATTTCTGTACTTGCATTAACAGAATATAAAGCTGAATAAAACTGGGAATTAATTATGTAACAGTTCCCATGTTTTGTCCCCTATGAGACTCTTATGAGTATTTAGAGCATATTATTTTAAACAAAAACCAACAATTTGCAAAAAAAAATATTCTGTTTCCAATACATTTGGTTAATAAACTTTAATGAAAATCCCACATCCAAAGCATAAAGTTGATATAGTTCTAGTTTTAAAAGAATGATATGATTCCAAAGTGTGTTTTTACACACTTGAGGGACAATTTTCATATCTTCCAACGATCTGTTTGGAAAGAAAAATGCACATATCAACATGGCTGATAAACTAAAAACAACCTAACAATGATACATCAAAGTATCACTTCCCTCTAACTCAAATTATCTTGTCTAAAGTTATTATTCATTATTATTGAACCACAATTCTGTCTTGTAACACTTTCAGGTAGATGAACTGTTCTGTCCTTCATTAACATACTCGAGATCCCCGCGCTTTGATTGGCCAAAGTGCGGGGCTCTCCGATTGGTCAGGCGAGCCGCGCTGATTGGCTCGCTAAGAATCTCCCGCGATTGGTCCATTCAGACCGCGGAAATTCAAAGTGGTGCCATTGGCCGCGGCTGCCGCGGCGAAAGGAATAAAAGCCACGGGCTTTTTTTCCTTTCGCCAGTTCGGTTCCAACTTGCCAATAAAGAGCTTTTGCACGAAGTCACCGACTCCTGGCATCATTTCGCGGACACAACACTGGCGACGAAGGTGGGATCCAGACCCTGAACCGAACCACGTGTCCGACGGAAGCCAGACGAACCACCGAGATGGCGAAGATCGCACCACCCGCACCCTTCAACCCCGCCACCGAGGACTGGGAATCGTTCGCCGACCGATTCCGCATGTACCTCGAGTGCACCGGCATGAAGGACGCCTCCGGCCCAATGAAACGCGCCGTCTTCTTGACCCACTGCGGGACCGAGGTCTTCCAGATGGCCAAAGCGCTGGCCAAACCCGCCGATGCCACCGCGATGGACTGGGACGTCCTCGAACCCATACTGCGGCGGCACTACGCTCCAGAGGTACCCATCCTGATCCGGCGCAACGAGTTTTACCGGCGGGACCAGAGGTCGGGTGAGAGCTTCAGCGACTTCGTCGCCGAGCTGCGGCATTTAGGGGGGCTCTGTGAATTCGATAACCTAAACAACGCCCTGCGAGACCGAATCGTGCTCAGTTTGTGGGACCCCATCCTCCAGAGCCGGCTGATGGCCAAGGGCAACATCAGCCTAGCAGACACCCTCACCGCAGCCGCCGAAGCAACCCGAACTTCCGCCGACCGCATGCGCAGACCGAACGCTGGGGACCGCGGCGGAAACAACAACCCGGCGAGGTCGACCGAGCCCAAACCCGAGACGACCACCCATCAGGGCAATTTCCACTCGGCATCGGACATTTCTGATGATGAGGAGGATATCCATCGACTACAGGCAGGGCGCGACCCACGGAACTGGCGAGGTCGTAAGTCGAGGACCAACTGTGCCGGCTGCGGCGGCGACCACCCCAGGTTAGAATGCTGGTTCTTCGAATCGATCTGCCGGCATTGCGACAAGAAGGGACACATCGCCCGTGTCTGCCGCCTGAAAAAAAATCGCAGCCCGGCACGATGGGACCAGAGCGACCGGAGGAGAGAAAGCACACCACCCCGGACCAGAGATCGCCCCTCGGACAGCCGATGGGACCGGAACGGGCGATCCTCGCGAGGCGGCAACAACCGGCGGAGAGAGGAGACCCACCAGACGGTCACCATCGGCCACGCCATCACCAACGATGCCCGGAAGGTCCACGTCGAGGTATGCATCGAGGGCCAGCCATGCAAAATGGAGGTGGACTCCGGGTCCTACCTCTCCATGATTGCATGGCATGAGATAAAGCGGTTGGTGCCTACCCTCCAAAGGAGGAACGTAGACAGCCAGAGACTCATAGTAAAGGACTACCAGGGAAACCGCATCCCGGTAGTCGGCACCAAAAGCTTTAACATCACTTATAAGGGGCGCACCGAACGACTCCCCCTAACGATCATCGACCGCGACCGCCCAAGCCTACTGGGACTGCAATGGTTCGCCCCGCTCGACATCGCCCTCACGGGAGTCGACCACGTCACCGACGACGGCTGGGAGCAGCAACTAGCCCGGGAGTTCCAAGAGGTCTTCGACGGAAACCTAGGCAAGTACTGAGGGCCCCTTATATCGTTCGACCTAGACCCTAACGTCCCCCCCAAATGCCTGAAACCAAGGCAGGTGCCATTCGCACTGAAACCCAAGATAGATGAGCAAATTGACAAGCTCGTCAAACAAGGGGTCCTGCAGCCCATAGACCACGCCTGGTGGGAGACCCCCATAGTCACCCCGATCAAGCCCGATGGGTCGGTGAGGATCTGTGGGGACTATAAGGCCACCCTAAATGGCGCGCTGCAACAAAGCGCCTACCCCGTCCCAGTAGTACAACACCTACTGCACTCACTGGGAGGGGGCAAGGTTTTCGCCAAGCTCGGCCTCGCCCAGGCATACCAACAGTTGCCAGTCCAGCAAACGGCAGAAGCGCAGACCATTGTCACCCACCGGGGAGCATTCAAATGCAACCGACTCCAATTCGGAGTCAGCGTGGCACCGGGCATATTCCAAAGCCTAATGGAGAGACTATTGCAAGGTATCAAGGGGGTGGTACCTTATTTCGACGACGTCCTAGTGTCGGCAGCCAACCAAGCCGAACTAGAAGGTCGACTAAGGGAGGTCCTAACTAAATTTAAAGAGACCAGACTAAAAGTAAAGAGGGAAAAATGCCAGCTTTGCACGGAACGAGTGGAATTCCTGGGCTACCTCCTTGACCGGCACGACATTCACCTCACAAGCAAAAAAATCAAGGCCATCAAAGAATCCCCCACCCCCAAGTCAAAGACTGAGCTACAGGCATTCTTGGGGTTACTGAACTTTTACAATGTTTTCCTACCCCAAAAGGCGACGGCGGCGGAGCCCTTGCATAGGCTCCTGGACAAGGCGGCGACCTGGACTTGGGGGAAACGGGAGCAAGCCGCCTTCCAAAGAACGAAGGACCTCCTCACCTCCGACGCCGTCCTCATACAATTCAACGAGACCCTACCTCTGGCCGTCACATGCGACGCATCACCCTTCGGCGTCGGCGCTGTCCTCAGCCATACCCTTCCCGACAGAAAAGAAGCACCCATCGCGTTCTTTTCAAGGACCCTCACCAAACCGGAGCGGAACTATAGCCAACTGGACAAAGAGGCTCTGGCTATAGTTGCCACCGTAAAACGATTCCACGAGTACCTCTACGGCCAGACTTTCACCATCATAATGGACCACAAGCCGCTGCTGGGAATCCTTGCAGGAAACCGGGCCACCCCGAACATTCTGTCTCCCCGAATGACAAGGTGGTCCGAGTTCCTGGCAGCCTACAACTACGAACTCCTACACAGATCGGGTAAGACGATCTCCCATGCAGACGCCTTAAGCCGCTCGCCGCTACCGGAACCCGACACCGACCCAGCACCCACGACGACCACCCTCAGCATAGAGACTCTACCCAACCTGCCCATAACCGCGTCAGACATTGCCCGAGAGACTAATAAAGACAAACGTCTGGCGCGGGTGTTGCATTGGGTAGAGAAAGGGTGGCCGGAAAGGGACAACGACGAGTCCGTCAAAACATTCCGAAACCGCCAAACGGAACTCTCGTTGTTAAAAGGGTGCATACTATGGGGGGACAGGGTGGTCATTCCGGAAAAGCTACAGAGGAAGGTTTTGGAATTGCTACACGAGGGGCACCCTGGCATTGTAAGGACTAAAGCCCTGGCCAGAAGTTACGCTTGGTGGCCAGGGATGGACAAACAAATAGAGGCCTGGGTAGCTTGGTGCCAACGATGCCAGGAAACTAGGCCAAGCCCACCCACAGCACCCGTCCTAGAGTGGGAAACCCCAAGGGGACCTTGGTCTAGGATCCATATAGACTTCGCCGGGCCCACAAAAGGACACACCTTCCTCATAACAGTTGATGCTTACTCCAACTGGCTGGAGGTAAGCAACATGAAGACGACAACCACAGAGGCCGTGATCAAGGAACTCTGCAAACTCTTTGCAACACACGGCCTCCCAGACGTCGTCGTCTCCGACAACGGGCCCCAGTTCACCTCACTGGAATTCGAAAAATTCCTAGCAGAAAGGGGCATCCGCCACGCGCTGACAGCACCTGCTCACCCGGCGGCGAACGCTAGGGCGGAACGGATGGTCCAATTCACTAAAAAGACCATCCGGAAAATAGACCACGGGGAGATCCAAGAGAAAATCAACAAACTACTCTTCACCCAACACATAACCCCAAATACCACAACCAATAAAAGCCCAGCCGAACTACTAATGGGCAGAAAGCTAAGGTCCCCACTCGACAGGTTACACCCCACGTATAACCCGGAGAGGCCCCCAGACTCAAGCACCAAACACCGAACCTTCGCACCCGGGGACCCCGTATACGCAAAGAACCTGACGGGAGACCCTCTATGGATCCCAGCCGTCATCACACAAGCAACAGGCCCACACTCGTACCGGCTACAAACAGCAGACGGACGAGCGTGGAAACGCCACATCAATCAACTTAGGTCGAGAACCGCAAACCAACAAACCGCCGACGCACAAACAAGCGAAAACAACCCCCACAATGCAAGCCAAGGGGGGAGGGAATACCCAGGGGACCGAATCCAAAGAAAAATAAACCAGCAGTACTCACCGGAAAGCAGCCATCACGACCCCTCGCCAGGAAGGAACAGCCAAGCCAGCTCGACCGACCTGGAAAGACCGAGCGGGAGTGGCGAAACCCATAGCTCAACCAACCCGGAAGGCCCAGGAGGGAGCTATGGAGAAAGGACCGGCCCGATCGACCAGCCGGTTCCCACGACGGCAGCAGGAGCAGCGGAGATCCCGACCGAACCGGCTGGGATCCAGCCTACGACTGAGTTGCGCAGGTCAAGTAGGACCAGACGGAGCCCCGCCTACCTACGTGACTACGCAACCTAAGGACTGAACCAAGAGGGGAGGGGTGTTCTGTCCTTCATTAACATACTCGAGATCCCCGCGCTTTGATTGGCCAAAGCGCGGGGCTCTCCGATTGGTCAGGTGAGCCGCGCCGATTGGCTCGCTAAGAATCTCCCGCGATTGGTCCATTCAGACCGCGGGAGATTCAAAGCGGTGCCATTGGCCGTGGCCGCCACGGCAAAAGGAATAAAAGCCGCGGGCTTTTTTTCCTTTCGCCAGTTCGGTTCCAACTTGCCAATAAAGAGCTTTTGCACGAAGTCACCGACTCCTGGCATCATTTCGCGGACACAACATGAACTATGGATTTAAAAATGACCACTAGCCCAAATGTGAGCATCTGCCATATAGGGGTTTAGCTAAACTTAATTTAGTTTGGATAAATTTAATTGTATCCATGTATCAACAATATTAAATTCTCACATGCTTGCATGACAACAGTCTAACTCTTAGAAAGGATTTTTTGTTTTTAAAAGTTGCTATGATCCTTTATTGTACCCAATACTAAATTAAAACCCAAGTACAGTTATAAGGTCTACCGGTCAATTGAAAATGTTGGTCAAACAATTATATAAAATATATACATTATCAGACTGGAGAAGCATGTATCTAAACTATATCACTGTCTCCATTATTAATCACAACTGTTTCATAATAATATTCCGTATCCAACATTTCTTGTGCAGCTATGAAACTTGAGGCTTTATATTTCTATCCCTCTGGCCATTTTTGAATTTCTACTTATCAAAATCTGATCCACACACTTTTTAGCACCGCCAAAAGATTTTGCTATCATTTTTCATATGGGATAAAATTAATTTCTTACAAAAAAAAAAAAACCCAAATGTCCTTTAGGAAGAAGCAGTTTCACTTTGTAAAACTTCTTTCCCCTTTGAGATGTTCTTCACCGTTCTCGAAATGTTGATGTTTGTCATTCCTAAGGATTAGTTTGTTGTTTAGTTGAATTGTTTGAAAAGTTACAGATTTTTCAACATTACACAGTGTTGTGTTGAAAAATTCTTTCTTTTTTAACCCATTTTATCTAGTTTGAGATGATTGCTTTCAAAACTGATTTCTGTAGAGCAGGAGAGGGGGAACCCAGTGAATTATCACTTGAGTTACAGAGAAATTAAAGGATTCCTTTGAATATTCTGTTGTTGATTTCTCATCACTCCAAACATTTGCAGTGTCTCTTCAGCGCGTTCCGTGAGAACTTGAGGAAACCTGTTGTTCTTTTCCAAATCCAAACATGGATGTAGTTAAGGAGGCTGCAGAATATTGGAAAAAAAATATAACAGAAAGAAAACATGGATTCTCCCCCAAACCTCATACAAGGTCACTTTTACAAAGATAAAGTCAGCTCCAAATTTCTGCCAGAAGAATTTTAAAAGATTTTGAAATTTAGCTAGGAAGAAAAAGAAAAAAACTGAAAAAGAATATATTTTGGCACAATTTGAAACTGAAATGTGATTGGTATTCTAAACTTCATTAAATAATAATGCACATGTATCTATAGCAATTGCATTATGTTGAAGTTTTCTTTAGTTCATTTGCAATTTCATAACTGTATATTTTCTCCATTATTTTGGAATTACTATATACTGTACCAGCTCTATTCTTAGACAGCGAGACAGACTTTAAAAAATAGATTGTGTATTGCTAATTATTTTATGTACCGACATTGTGTTTTGCTGCCAGAGATGAAGGGGAACCCCCCCACCCTCCCAAAAAAAACCCAAAAGGGCCCCAACAGCAGTGAGAGTAGCTGGGTTCACAGTGATTGTTCATCTTCAGGCAGCAGAATGACTTGAATTGACTATACTTCTCATATACTATTTCCTTAACAAGATGGAAGCCATGATGCTATTCTAATATTTTCATTGAAAAGAAGGAGAAAAATCATATTTTTTTCTTTCTACTATAGATAAATACAAAAAGGTAATTGGGTGATGTTACAGAATAAGGAATTTGAATTGAGATACCGTAGCTAACCAAATCAACAATGTCAACACCCATAGGGCCACGATTGATTAAAAGAGGCAGGCGTCTTTTCTATTTTTCATCAAAGTCTACTACTATGGATCTTATGCAGCAAGTTTTAATTGAAAATGAGTAAATAAGAATATATCAAATGATGGCGGTGAAGGTTTGTTTTTCGAGCTTGTGAGTTGATTTCTGAATGTTTTGTAACCAGGCTGGGTTACACCTTCAGTAGAGTTTAGTGCATGTCAGTGTTCTTCTGACCCATCACAAGTATCACAAGATAAAAATTTAGAAACAAGAAAAAACCGGAAGATGATATAAAATTGGATCTCTGTGCTCTACATAATTATTATCTGAATTTTGAACTAATTATCATATATGAACTATATTCAAAAACAGTTTCACTTACTGTATTGCAGGAATTCAGTATTGAAGGGCATCTTATACATTTTAGCTTCTTTTGGAATGTTACCACACTAACTCTAAATATTTTGTTGAGGCCAATGCAAGCTCATATTCTGATGCATATGCAACTTGCTTAGCCCAGTTATCTTTCTCCAACATTTTCTCTACACATGATAATATAGGAAGCTAAAAAACCACTTTGTCTAGAAATAGACCATATTAAAGGTTAAGCTTGGGACCTGCCCTTTCACATGTATTTTTCCCCTTTAAGGAATATGAAGAAGGTTTAATATCAAATTACGTCCCTCTACAAAATAATTTGACAATCTCTGTTTTTCAGCTTCCAGCATAAAATTTTTCCCCATCTTCTATCCATGAAATGATTTCCAGAATAGGCCAACATAGCTCTAATTTTACTTTTAAAAAAAAAAGCATTGTATTTCAGTCTCTCTTCAGTGAACTGGCGTTTCAGGACTGTAAATTTAGAAGCAATACTGCTATGTATGCACTACCTGGAAAAATATGCAAAGCTGTTTGCAAAGGAAGACCAGTTTTTTGCAGAATAGGTCAGTAATATTGCTTGATTTTTGGAAATAAGGATAAAGGCATTGAATTTAATCCTCTGTAAAAAATTTGATCCAAAAAACATATTGGTATGCAAAGCTATTCCAGATCATTAATTTAGATGAAGTTGAACAAGACTATTCACTGGAAGCATTAATAATGAAGTAAGGTTTAGATATTTTGAACACATAGTGCTAAGGCAAGAGTCGTTAGATAAAACCCTGATATTTGGAAAAAAAATCAAACAAAATAAAGAATAACAGATAACAGATTGGAAGGGACCTTGTAGGTCATCTAGTCCAACCCCACTCCCAAGCTGGATCCCCTATGTTAGGAATAACAAGGTTACCTAACGTAGTTTGGGTAAAATAATATATATAAACTATGATTGTGAGTAAATGTGTGTCACTTTAACTGCAAAGCATGTAATTTTGGGTGCGGCTGTAAAACCGCCATAAGAGGGAGCAAGAGAATTGATTGATTGCTGGCTTACTGAATTGCTTGCTGACAATGATGGATTGATGGTTCCCTGCTGCTTTTGCTGAAGAGAGAAAGGAGTTTTGAACTTCTTCATATCTCTACTGTGAGAAGATTTATTACTGGACTAATATTTGTAAGTTTACTGACCTCTTTTTCGACACTGGACTTTGCAATTGCATAATCCACGGACAGACTGAATTAGTGAATGATATATGGACTGTTGACTATGCTAAAACTCTTACTGGAATAAACTATTTAACTAGCACAGTGTATTTGTTTTTACTGAGTGTAAGCTACAAAAACGTTTATTTCAAATATTTTGCCTGCCTGCCTGCCCTGCAGATTCTGCTAGGGTGTATCCCTAACACCCTACACCATTTCTGACAAATGACAGTCCAATCTCTTCTTGAAAGTCTCAAGTGAGACTCCCACAATAGATACAAGTTGGCTAGATACTGATTGTACCAGCATGAGTTGCTAAGACAAGAGTTTTCAAACTTGGCAAGTTTAAGACTTGTGGACTTCAACTCCCAGAATTCCTGAGCTAACATGACTGGAGGAGGAATTCTGGGAGTTGAAGTCCACAAGTCTTAAAGCTGTCAAGTTTGAAGACCCCTGTAAGAACTCAAAAAAAGCAATTACAGAAAGATAATCCTCTAAAATAGGATTTATTAGGTCATTAAGGTCTAAATTAGGTATTGCCATTGTCAACCTATTTTATTTCACAACTGCACGAAATAGGCCATTGCATGCATGAAATAGGCCATTGCATGCATGAAATAGGCCATTCTACAGAGGCAAAATGAAAATAAGAGATAATCTGCAGAATAATAGACAATGCAAATAGTCTAATTACAAATAGTACTTGAGAGTGTTTTGTTACAACTATTTATGTCCTACACAAATTATCTACCATTTGACAGTGATGGGTCATACGCAGTGTGATAAGTATTATTTTCATCCAATGTAAGATATTAGAGAAATAGACAACCTGATACACTCCATTTGTTTTGAATTATAATTTCCACCTCTTGTTGGGCATACTAAAGTACCTGTAGTTTCTTTAGGCAAGTGATTGGGACTCTTCCTAAATTTGCTACTCACATCTTCCTGTCTCTTGATTCACCATCATTACACCCACGTAGAATCATCTTATATATGTAATTTTGACAAGCGTCTTAAGAACAATGTATATGAGATGATGTTCATAAATGATTACAAGAGGACCAGTGATAGCAGGAAGTGGCAAAGAAAGCAATGGGTCCATTTGCTGTTTCAAGTAGCTGGTTCCCTTAGACCACTCTACCTAGATCAGAATGATGTATTTAAAATATTCTGCCCTGCATCCCTTAGGTTAGTTAGCCTGCTGTCCTTTAGCACAATATAAGGAGCTGTACTCTCACTAAATGTTGAAGTAAAATTCAAGTGCCAGCCTTGTAGCTTTTGTATGAATGGAAAATAGCATCTTCTTTTTTGCTTCAAAAAAAAAAGTATAATGAATGGTTCTGGGATTGCCATTGTGTGAGAAAAGTGTAAAAAGAACCAATCTGGATGACAAGAAGAAAATGTGGACAAAGAAGAAGGACAAAGTTGAATGGAAGAGAAGGCTTTGCCAAGTGACTTCTTCCCAAGCAAATCCTTTTCTGTTTTCATTGTTCACTCTGACTCATCCCACTCCATTCTCCCTTTGCTGCATATGTTCACTCCAATATCCAGCTCCCTTTTCACGCTTAACTGGGAATGAAACTAATGAGACATTTATGACCCTTAGCTGTATTTTCCCTTGTACTTAACACAGTAGACTTCACTCAATCCTCAAGAGCCTTTCTGCCTGTCCAAAGGATCCCTGGGATTAATTTAACCTCTTAGTGCCAAGAAAGGAATGTCTTGCTGTTATCTAAAATGGCCTTATGTATGATAAACAAGTTGATGATTTGTCTTTCTATGAAGAGAGTGAAAGAAGAGGTGTAATAGAAACAATAAAATCAACAATATATTTTTATTGTGATTTTTTTTCTTTAGCTCTGATAGAAACAATGCCCAGTTGGGAATTTGGACTTTTCCAAACCTTTTCCTACATATGATTAAGATATGATTCAGTTGCGGAATCTGATTGTTTTTCTTATGAAACAATACAGTGATGGATTTTATGAAATAAATTGTTGCTTACTGCTTATTTAAAACTTATCTATTTTGTAAATGCATTTTTTTTTTGTAAATCTTGATGATGGTGATGATTCAGTGAAGTTATACAATATGTAATCACTTCCTCAATGGAAGCAGGTGTATTTTGCAGATTCAAGTGGACCAAAGTTCTGATATTTACAGAACTGGTAATTTCTGTATCCAAGAGTTCAGTCGCCTTTTACCCTTTTACCTGTTTCCTTTCATCCTTTCCTGCCTAAAATGTCCCTTTCTGCTCTTTCTGCTTCGAAGAATCAGTAATTTATTGCTGCAGTGATCTGTGGTAACCCCATGAAGTCATTTTAAACAGAGACACTCTCAAATTGCACTTAGCCCAAATTACTGAATGAAAATGTGAATAAATGAGGCTTAGAAAAGCTAGAATCTCTGCCATATAAGCCCTCTTGATTGTCCGACTAGTTTGGCAAGAGGAGTCACTGACTTAGTTGGAGTCCTTCTCCAAAGGCAATTTATGGCCATTAAGAAAGTCTGCACAAAAAGGTGGAACCATGGCATTTTTTCCACATTTTTTCAATGAAGAAGCAAAGCAACCACAACAATAGCATGTACAGTCAAACAGTCAAATTTGGCTCTTGGATTTGACTTCTTAAATAAAAGTAAATATTCATAGGAATAGTTTTCTTTAAAGTATTAAAATTAAGTTTCACGTGTCACTTTCATGAATGTTTAAACAGTACTTTAAATACTGTTTTACAACCAAAGCAATATTTAAAGGGATGTGAATAGCTTATTTTAACAGCTTCTTTTTGTCATTATAGTAGTCTACAATGTTAAGTTTCATCTACCTGAGATTTTTAAAACACAGGTAGGACAGAAAAAAGCCTCACCATCTGATTATGTTTAAACTGAGCCGATTATTATTCTCTCCAAGTCCATAGTTATTTCTTAATTCTTGAAGGTGACCCATCTAGTTAAATCATCTAAAACCTTTAAGGTGGATTCAATATTATTATTTTTATCCCCTTAAGACACCAGAAGTAATTAACAGTGCAAATTTATGGCATTGGTATTCAGAATCATCATAGCCTAAAGTGTTTTAATCAGTCTAAGAGATGGTTTTATAAAATCACCTAGGTAGCTTTAAACCATTAATTAATTGGGGTGAATTAATTAATTAATTAATCAGGATGAAAATCTAGATGAGTACTAAATGAAAGAAAATAGGTAGGAAAAGTTTAACCTCTCTAGTCCCATTCAAATCTTTGTAGACTGGATGTGGTTGCCTTAAAATAATTAACACGTAGCAAAAATGTAACTTAAATATACTACATTATTTCAGCTTATTGTATATTTTTGAAGTACGAGAAGCTTTTCCTTTACATACTTTATTTTTCAAATTCCCCTTTCCCAAATGAGGATCATTTAAAAAAAAAATGCCTTCCTTCATTGACACCAATTATGTAGCATATGATGAGAACATGAAAGAAAAAAAGCTGAATATATACACACAATCCACATAATTATAATAAAACTTCTATGAGGGTATAGCAATGGGCTCATTACTGGATGTCCAATTCAATTATCTAGGCAATTACTTCTGGGGTTGAAACCAGAGAACCAAGTGGGCAATCTTGCACAATATGTTCAATTGTTTGCATATCAGCACTATGATAGCAAGAAGGATAATCTTTCCATTCCCACCGATACAGAGTAGAGGATCTTCTTCCAGCATCACACTAGTTCTGCTCAAATTGATACCAATGAAACCCTTCTTTTAAGAGAATTTGTGTGGAAAAACAGGTAACTCGAAAACAAAGCAGCTGGACAAAAACTACAAACCATCAGTTCCTACAAAAAAAAAAAAAAAAAAAATAGCCTGGATCCAGATCAGAAACTCATATAAATACCATGGAAGAAATAAAATTAGGACACTGAGCTATATAGCCCATGTAATGTGTACTTTGCTTCTTATACCTTGTAAAATCACAATCATATTGTGGATATTTAATAAACAGCTGATTTGTTTGTTAGTATTTTTTGGTAAACAAGGAGATAGGGAGAAAAGTTATTAAAAAATCTGCAGTCTACAATTTTCTATATTAACAGCTATACCAGCAGTTAAGTCATAAATATATTTATTTATTGGCAAATCTGAATTTCAGTGAAGCTATTGAGATTTGGGGAGTAATATCTAAGCAGACTTCACATTTGTTACTATTATGGTTGGACACACAGTCTGCCAAATGTGTAGACTGGATTTATTATTTTTATCAACCTATCAAATCCTTCCCAAGAACTTGGGATCTTGATGTTTCATGGCATTAAATCTTGATGTTTCATGGCGTTAAAGATTACCATCACAAGATGTAAGCTATTTGAAATAAAGCTGCCTTTTGCAATTGGTAGGGATGGTGATTTTGCTAATGGTATTAGTATTCACTAGTGATGTTATAATAATAGGCACATTGATGGATTGCACCCAATTATTATCAGTAATCTTCAACTTACAATTCATTTAGTGACTGTTCAAAGTTACAATAGCACTGAAAAAAAGTGACTTAGGATCATTTTTCACACTTACGACCATTGCATGGTCATTTGATCAAAATTCAGTTGCTTGGCAATTGACTCACATTTATGATAGTTGCAGTGTCCTGGAATCATGTGATCAACTTTTGTGACCTTCTGACAAGCAAAGTCAATGGGGAAAACCAGATTCACTTTGCAACCGAGTTAGTAACTTAACAACTGAAATGATTCACTTAACAACTGTGGCCGGAAGAGTCATAAAATGAGGCAAACTCACTTAACAAATTTTCACTTAGCAACATAAATGTTGGGCTCAATTGTGGTCATAACCCGAGGACTACCTGCACTATGGTATTACCGTTGGTTTCTTTTGCCACAGTCATTCTGTTTCTATTTGCACATCTTTGTATTTTGTTATTTTCTCCAGTTCTTTCTCTTCTATCCAGCTTTCTCAGGTAATGCCATATCTACTACTCATACTTTTTTTGTCTTTCTTATTGCCAGTTGTTAAGTCTGGGATGTTATGTGGCAAGTGACTAGCTATTTGAATTCTAAAGTCCCAGAGTAATTTAGCTTCTTCATTTTCTACTATTTTCTCTATTTTATGATCCTACCAATTCTTGCTTGCAAGCAAATGGTATTCCTTGCAGATCTTCCAATGTACCATTGTTGCTAGTCCATGGTCTGTTATTTGTAATCAGTGTATGCTATCTTCTTTTAGCAGCTTACCAGGTGGTCCGCTGTTTCGTCAGCTTCTTTGCAGGGGTGCCATTGCTCTCTGTTGCGATCTTCTCAGTTTTAGTTTTGTGTGCATTTGTAAGACTTGGTGTTATGCAGCCAGAGTTAGCTCCTCTGTCTCTTTCTTCAACTTTCCTGCTCTTGCCATTGGCCACATCTTATTGTCTGCTTTGCCTGCTGTTTTTTTTTTAATGTACTTATCATGTAGTGCTTATTATTAGTATTATTATTTGTTAGATCACGGGTGGAGTGAAGACACAGGACGCTCAGATCAGTTAAAGTCTTTATCTGCTTCAATGCAGGGCTGAAGAAACTGAACCGCGGCTGCTCCTTTTACAGGGGAGCTGTCCACGGTGTCAGCCAGTGACGCCTGTTTATTTTTCCCACTCCCGCGGTTCAACCAATCACAGGTAATCACATACCTTACATTATTGATACCCAATGTGCACAATCAGCCATATGTTTGGACTGGATTTGTCAATTTTATCCACCTATTAAACTAGTATTGGCAGAATTACTAGGCCAATAAAATAGGAATACAATATGTATTATAAAAATGCCATTTCAAACATCTACTTTTTCTGTCTTGTAATCTAATCTATGTTTCAATTATAGATTAGATTTCAATTTTGATTTCAATTTTGTAAACTTTTGACTCTTTGCAATTGTTAGAGACTGGTGATCCAATTGTGACTTTAGAAATATCAGTAACATAACAAGATTCAATCTCATATTTTTTCTTATAGTGATCAGTCTGATTCCTTATGTGTAGGTAGGCTTTAACATTTAAACTATACCATTAAAAGCATTATTTCCCAGTTAGTTTTGAAAAAGAAATGATGATTAATTTCATTATATCTCCTTTATTAATACAAGTATATTTTTAGGGTTCTACTATTGGTTTTCTGACGCTACTTCTGCTTTTCTCAAAATGGAAAGAGCCTTGGAACTCACTTTTCACATTCCCAGCTAGAGTTTGTCAGAAAAAGATAAAATCTCCAAATATTGCAATATTGACAAAAATTGTAGCAACATTAAAGATGCTTGTCGACACAAACAATCTGAGTTTTCAGTATGAAGTTTCATAATTTCATAACCAGTCTGCTTATTTTTCCATCTCCACTTCAAGCCAAGCAATTAGCCATTCTTTACAGATGGGAAACCAAGCTAAAATTGTTTTGTACTTTAATCAACTTAAAGGTATTGCACGTGAATAAAATGAAAGGCATTTCCTGAATATTTATAGCTTCCTCTGACTAGCTTCAGGTTATGTACTGAAGAATGTTAATATAGCAGAAACTCATATGGTGAACATCAGCGTAAATAAACTGATATATCAGCTTGTCAAATAATTGTGATATAATAGAAGTGGTATTCAGCAAGTTCTGACCAGTTCTGGAGAACTGGTAGCAGAAATTTTGAGTAGTTCGGAGAACCAGCAAATAACCATCTCTGACTGGAGATTTTACAGTATCCTTCCCCTGCCACACCCACCAAGCCTCCCCCACAGAACCGATAGTAAAAAAAATTGAATCCCATCACTGGATTTAATGCTGACTTACATTTTCTGTAATCTGTCATTTTACATTTAATAATCTTACATTTTCTATAATCATGACAAAAATGTTAGTGTATTTTGGAGGAACAGGGTAAAAGTCTCAATGGAACTTAGATTTTGGGAGATCATCCGGTAACAGTTACATGAAAAGCTTTGGAATGAAATAACAAAGAAGAAAGAACAAATGTGTTTGTTTAAATTTTCTGTGAAAACCAGAACAATTAAAGTGAAAGAGATTTCTGGATATGAAGTATCATTAGTTTTGTTGTTTGAAACTAGAAATGTTCATTGCAGCAATCACCACTTCTGTATATTGTAGGTAGAGAATTATATATATGCAAAATTGCTGTTTATTAAACATTGGGACCTAATCTGTGGAAAGCTTACTTTATTGTTCTTTTTAAAATATATGTTAGAATATGAAAGCAATTAAAGGACCACAAGCTGTACTTTAGGTCTATTAAAGCAAGAGACAATATAAAACAAGAAATTACTTGCAGACTAGCTGAAAAAAAAGTTATTTATGTTTTGCTGTACCTTTTTTATATTTCATTTTTTTATCTGCTTATTGCTTGACATGCTAAATACTACTCTTAGCATACTAAATACTACTCTGAGTAATAAGGAATTCTTTTTGAAAGATATGGATATGCTTTTCAAAAAATCATGTTTGCTTTACAAAGCTTCTATAATTAAAAGTATTAATATCCCACTAATAACAAATTCAAGGAAAAGAGTACAAAGATGAATTTATCAAGAACAAAAGAATCAGTATCACTGGGGCAACTTTCATACAAAAATCTTATGATTTTGATGAATATCTTGAGAAGTTTATGTCAAGGAAAAAACATCAAAAGAACCCAAGTCCATTTTTATTGGTCTATCCAAGACAAAAAAACAACAACTGGTTAGAGCAAAAATAAAAACAAACAAACCATCAAACAACTCTTTTACCAGAAATGTTTAAATTGTTCAGTGTGATTAAAGAGATTTATTTCAAAAGAAATTCCCATCTCTCTACTCAGCATTTGGAGATGGTCTAGAGATTACCTTTTTAAAGAGTCATAGAGACTTGTTTTCTAAGTTGATAGTACTTAAAGATAGGATTTTTTTTTAATATAAAGATTTTGATTGGTTCAAAATTGGGAAATGATTCCGGCAAAGCTGTATACTGTCACTCTGCCTATTTAACTTATATGCAGAGCACATCATGAGAAAGGCAGGGCTGGATGAATCAAAAGTTGGAATTAAGATTGACAGAAGAAATATCAACAACCTCAGATATGCAGAGGATACCACTCTAATGGCAGAAAGTGAAGAGGAACTAAAAAGCCTCTTGATGTGGGTGAAGGAGGAGAGTGCAAAAGTTGGCTTGAAACTCAACATTAAGAAAACTAAGATCATGGCATCCAGCCCTCTCAATTCCTGGCAAATAGATGGGGAAGAAATGGAGGTAGTGACAGATTTTATTTTCCTGGGCTCCAAGATCACAACAGAAGGGGACTGCAACCAAGAAATTAAAAGACGCTTGCTCCTGGGGATGAAAGCTATGGCAAATCTAGACAACATACTCAAAAAGTAGAGACATCCCCCTGCCAGCCAATGTGCGTATAGTCAAGGCTATGGTTTTCTCATTTACAATGTATGGCTGTGAAAGTTGGACCATAAGAAAGGCTGAGCGCCAAAGAATGGAGGCCTTTGAACTCTGGTGCTGGAGGAGACTCCTGCGAGTCCCTTGGACTGCAAGGTGAGCCAACCAGTCAGTCCTAAAGGAGATCAACCCTGACTGTTCTTCAGAAGGCCAGATCCTGAAGATCAAACTCAAATACTTTGGCCATCTCATGAGAAGGACTCACCAGAGAAGAGTCTAATGCTGGGAACGACTGAGGGCAAAAGAAAAAGAAGGGAACGGCAGAGAAGGAGGTGGCTGGATGGAGTCACTGAAGCAGTTGGCTTGGACTCCAGAAGAGCTCCAGTGAGCTTGGACTCCAGAAGATGGTAGAAGACAGGAAAGCCTGAGGAACATTATGGAGTCGCTGTCAGGTTTCCAAGTAATGAATTCTATGTTAAAAGAAAAATAACAAAGTCCATCTTCTTTAAATAAAAAAAAAATATTCAGTTTTTCACATTAAAAACAAAAATTTCTTTTTAGTGGACAACATATTTCCAGGTCATCACCTTTACATACAAATATGACAGCAATTATACATTCATACCTAATTCTATTATTACCTTTTCCATTCCAAATTTTCAGTAAGGAGAGAAACACACACATTAATTCTAGCCTCTTTCATTAATCTCAATCAAAACATCTTTTTGTTTCATTTCAATTATTTCAAATATAATCCTTTAATATTTATTTTAAAAATAAAGATAAACAATATGTGCTTGTATAGTAATAGTAATAACAACAACAACAACAATAATAATAGGTTACCAATGTCTCTCCTTGCTTTTAATAGTCTATATTAACTTATTAAATTAGTTGGTTCTTTAGTCTGTCATATTCCCTTTCCATTACACATTCTTTTTATAAATTCTAGATTAATACAAATTTTAACACTAAAAAACAAAACACAAGTACAGGTTTCTGCCCTTTTACAGCTTTGAGTGTGACACCTCAATAATTAAAATATATCTTGATTCCCTCATCTTGATTCCCAATAAACCATTATTTTTTTAAGAAGTTACAATAATAATCATTACATCTTTTCATTTGGATTCCGCAGCATATTTCCCCCCCTTGATTTTTAATAAGAGTTATAAGCATCTATATTACCCTATTTTCTAAATATTTTCAATTGCAGAAATATTCTTATGACCCCTTGTCACCCTGCAGAATCCCCTTTTTAATTCATCAACCATTATCTCTGAAAAAACAATTTCTTTTCAACATTTTATTATTTCCATATTTCTTTATTTCATGCACCTGTTTCTTACCTTCTCTTCCCTCTCTTTTCCCCATATCTTTTCTCATTCCAGTTAATATCCCTCTCTTTCTTAATATCTTCCTTTCCCCTTTTCTGCTGGGTCTTTCTGCCTTTCCCGACTTCACAGGTATTCCCCCTTTTGATTGCCTTCTTAAATCTCAACTTTTTAGCCTTCCTTCTTTCCCCACTTCTTTGTAGTGTTCTTTGTGTTAATTGTCTATTTAAGATGTCTTCTCCTTGAATCGACTCCTCCTCCTCTGAAGCTCTTTCTTCTTGTTCTTCAATCGCCACTTCCATTTTTTTCTAACACAGAACAAAGTGATTTGCCTCTGTCCTGTAGTAATTCTTTCATATTTTTAAGTTCCATTTTTAATTCCCGAAGAGATATCATCATTACACACTCTTGTATTTTATGATGTTAAAGTCCACAAAAAAACACTTTTACTTTCCTTCTTTCTTTTTTCAATTTTCTAAAGGTCTCAGTTATTCCAGCCGAGGGTCTATACCAAAAACATCAATCAATCCCACAGTCAGTCTTTCCTTGCTTTTTTCTTTATTCTGGTTCTGCTTTCACTTTCTAGTATTCTTACTTTGTTTCAATATTTCTTTAATGTTATATCCACACAAGTTCATTCAGAAACAGGATGCTTTCCCTTTTGTTTGAGCTCAAGTTTTTGTCAAAAGGTGGCACTCTCCATTATACAAAGTCTTCACCTTTTGTCACTCTCCATTATACAAAGTCTTCACCTTTCCCCCCATTCTTTTATTTAGGGTTTTTCCAACCTCAATATTCCAGCACAGACCAGTCTCCAATTTGTAAACTTTATTATTATTTTTTGACAATCTTAAGTCCAGCTTTATTTTATGCCTGTTTATTGCCAAGATATTTTAGTCCAATTTAGTTAAATCTTTAGTTCCAGCTTCTTCCTTTCCCAGTTTGAAGCCCCGCTTAGCTGTCAAAAATATTTTCTTTTTCTTTTTTTTCCTGTCCCTTTGTAATTTCACTGCTCATTTTTCTTTTCTTAAAAATTCCATGTTACCTTAAGCCCGGGGTACTTTTGTTTAGTTGTAGTGCCCAATTGTCCCAGTTCAGATGTTATCCCCCTCTTTCTCCCCTCCTGCACAAATCTTAATCCAGCTGTGGATCCAGGTGGCCATTTTAAACCACCGCTGCAGTCGTCCTCAGGGGGGAAAAAGACCAAGCCCAGGGGGGGAGATGTGGCTCCCCTCAACCCGGCTTGCGGCTTCCCCTTACTCCACCACCTCTCCAAGGCAGCTTCAGCTCCTAATCATAATGATCGGGGCTCTCCAACGAAAGAGCACGGACCATAGCCGCAGAGAGTCGCTATCTACAGTCCGTCAGCGAGGAGGCTCTGCCTTCTTTTTCAACAAAGTCCATCTTCAAAAAGATTTCTTTTATTTAGGAAAGCATTAAATTGGCAAAGTCCATGGTAATTCTGGATCTGACCCAACCCAGAATTACCCCACAATATTCGAAGTTTGAAACAAGCCCCAAAAGTCACATTCTCCAATAGAAGTAACTCAACATTACTTGATGTCATAAATCTCCACCTCCAGGGTCCCCAGCATGGACAGCTTATTTCTCACGGGAAAGAAGACCACTTAGCCATTACACTTTCTCTTTTAAAAAAAATCTTAATAAGACTGTTGCAAATGAAACAAAAATTCAAAACATATGTTACTAACAGTTGAGCTGATGTTTTCTTAAGTGTTATATTTTTCGAAGAAAGGAAGAGTGGTACAATTCGATACGCACAAAAATCACAGATTAAATCCACCTGAGTTGAGTAAGTTTAGACTTCCAAACCAACATGTGATAGAAGTAATTGGAAAAGGCACAGGAAAAATGGCCAGGGTGCTTTTCATCTTGCATTTGTGGCTAACTTCACTAATTTTAATAAAAACCTCTATTAATCCTCAGCAGATATATGTCCTTACAAACCCTGTAGCACAGCTCGGAGGCTGTTTGTCGCTATATCTGCTTACAAAATTCTTTGTGATGTGTTTTTTTATGCCAATCACCAGAAACAACCATCTAGCAAATACACCTTAGTTAGCATTAAATGAATGTAACAGATATTAATATTTACACATACATAAATAAATTTACAGTAGTACAACCTCTAAGACTGAAATTTCATTACTGAAAGTGATAAGATGCAATTTTAAACTATCTCAATCATATAAAAAGAGAAGGAAAAAAGAAATTGACCTCTTGGTGGCGCTTGTGCACAAAATAATTGCTGCTATTTATTACAACTTTCATTTTTATTTTCAACTCAGGTCTGCTTTCCAGTTTCTCTAGAGAAACTTTGAGGATACATCTTTAGGGGAATCATTTTTTTGGCTCTGAATTAAATGTCTAGATTATTCAGGGAGAGCAGCATATATGATTCAAATTAAAGAGGTTTTTTTTAAAAAAAAAAATCCCCCCCCCCCCCAGGAAAAGTAATTTCCTTTGCTTACAAATATTTGTATCATCAAGAGGTTCTTTAAGGTCTAATACATTCCATTCTAACAATGCATACATGAATAATAGACAATTTGTATCTCTAAATAAGATCTGTGTAAGTAGGGTAGTTGAGGAATGATAAATAGGGCACTATTGTTACCTGTTTTACACTTACCTGTTTTAAATCCTGGGTAACTAGTTCAGCTTGGTGTAATTGTAGGGTTAACTCATAGAATCATAATTGTTTTTAACTATTCTCATGTGTCCGTCAAATATTACTGAAAAATTCATATTTAAAATTGGTTATAGGTTTGATATGTCTGTTTTTGCACGCATCTTCCATTTATACAATATTTACAATGATTTATTCATTCTAGATTTCTCATTTGCAGTGATAGCATGCACACAGAAAGGAGTGTCAAACTGGATTTCTTCAAGGGCTAGCTTAGCAATATAATTCTTTTCCGTGGCCTGGCCATGGGGGGTGGAGAGAGAGAGAGAGAATGGATGCCTCTTGCAGCACCCTGCTGGCCAAAATGGGAAATGGGGGGGCTTCACACGGCTCCCCTGCACCCCGTTTCTGGCGTATATGCAGAAGAAGCCCAATACAGCAGTTTGTTCTCTCCTTCTACAGCTTCAAAAACCTGCAGAGATTAAACAAAAGGCTGTGGATAAATTTAATCTGATTTATAAGCTGTGAAATGTATATAGCAGAAGCAAAATGACAGGACAGACATATCTTAAGTTGTGAATAACAATCTCTAAATATTAGTAGAGAATGGGTAACTTTTTAAACAAATAATAACATATGTTTTTCCTTCCAGGTGTAATAAAACATTTGTTTTAAAATGTGACGATGTTACTAATAAGTACTTAGAACTGTAATCTTAGATTGGAATTAAAATATTTCACTTAACCCTTATTTCTGTTTTCAAGATTTTGTGTGGGGCATGTGTTGCATGAAATGTTGATCCACTATGCTCACTGAAAGCAAAATGCAGGGTGAGTCACTATGCTAACTGCAAATGTTTTAAAGGTACAGGAGGAGTAAGGGAAGAAAGGTTACTTGAATTGTGATATCATCACATAAATGAAATCAATCATGTAATTTGTGTCAATTGCAAAACCACAGAGTCACTTGGACAGAGAGATAGGCAGTGTCTAAATTTGATAAATATATAAATACCATTATGGCATCTATCTAATAGCTTTGGCTGTTTTTTTTTTTTAATGAAATACTTAACATCTTTACTGAATTGTTCTGCATATATAACATAGAAAATATTATAGTGCATTTTATAATGAAAGTTCAGGTATGTTTTTTTTAATAAAAATATAACAAACACCTCAGTTTTTAAAACATTAATAGCTTTATATTTCAAATCTTGAGGCATTTTATGACAATAGTAGTGAGTTGATGGATGAATATTGTAAAGTGTTTAGAGGATTATTTTTGAATACTTCCATTTTAATTATTACTCATATGCAAGTTCTAAGGCTAAATCACAGTCGTCTATTAGAAATCATGTGAAACTAGTTGCCTTATATACTATTACTACTTGCAGAGTGACTCAAGGCACAAATCTTTTAGAAACCTTCAATAATGTAAAATTATGTGGAGACAGCTGTTTTAAATATACTCCTTGTCCCCATTTTCTCCTCTGGCCAGATTGCTATTTTTTTTTTTTAACTATAAACAACGCAGCTGGACAAAATCATTTTCAATCTTTCATTTGACTCTCAGTGCCCAGGAAAGCTACTTATAAATGGAGTGTTTTTCATGTTGTCTCACGAAATAGTTTTAGAATATGAATGCATAGTATAAATATTTGTCTTTGTTAAAACTCAACCTCAAACCACTACAGTTTTCAAGGATTTTAATTTAACTGCATAAATGCTCTGCATAAAATAGGGCAGAGTCTTAGATTTGTGATATTACTTGGGAAAAGGTCAGTCATATTTGAAATTTTACTGTTTGGCAATATGAAAAAGAAAGAGAACTCCTATCTTATGGATGTGTTGTGAGTCAATTTTTAAAAATCTCTCTGAAAATAACATATTTTTTAAAAAAAAATATGTCAGCAAATTAATATGAGAAATGATTGCTTGAAATGATTATTATCTGAGTTAATACTCTGAGTCAATACTGAGTTAATTCTCCTTATCATAGAATATTCTATGATAAGACATTCATCTTCAGTTGCCTTTTATACTAAGTTGTCTGTTCTAAGAATGAATTTTGAAAAATATATAAACCAGGAGAAGGTGAAATTTTTTGGGGGAGTAGATAAAAGTATATATATACACACACAGATATATATATATAAATATGGTATTTGTTCAGGTATTTTCCCACGCATTGTAGTTGTGCTTTTAAAGTTGTAGCAACGTTTCGGCAGAATCTCATCTGCCATCATCAGGCTTCTGTACAGAAGAACATAAATGAGAAATAAGGCAAAATATGTGATTTTTAAAATCTGTTTGGAAGTTTATAAGAAGAGATTGGATAACCATTTGTCTGAAATGGTATAAGGTCTCCTGCCTAATCAGGGGGTTGGACTAGAAGACCTCTAAGGTCCCTTCCATCTCTGTTAGTCTATTCTATTCTATTCTATTCTATTCTACTCTACTCTACTCTACTCTACTCTACTCTACTCTACTCTACTCTACTCTATTCTAAAGACTGCTTTTAGCAGTGTTAGAAGTGTTTAAGTGGGAACATGAATATCTGTATACTTTTTGCCTCTGTATGATGATATGTTAGATTCCTAATGGTAGATTGTAGTAGGGATGTGAATATGAAAGAATCAAAGCCTTTGGTAAGCAACAGAGTGAGTGATTACAAATTAAACATAAATGATGAAAAGTAGAGTGAACATATTTTATCTGTACCTTAATAGAATGCTACCTAATATGGAGAAATTGAAAACATATATATACAAAATCTGGTACAAAAGTAGTATGTAATGTGTTTCTCTGCAACAAAGAATGAATGCTTCTTGAAATTGTCTTAGTATAAGAATGTGTTTCTGCCAATTTTATTAATGAAATGAGATTTGGATATATCAGGACATAAAAGTAAGATTTATGTACTTATTCTGCATAATGCTGCATAGGCCAAAAGAGAAGCCAACAGATCACAGCCAATTCACCATTTCCAATTAAGTTTTCAGGATCACCTTTACCCTTTTAAGAAAATTAAAGCAATTCCTATTCCCGTTTCCTCCGCCATGAATAATTTTATATAGCTCTGCATTCTGTATTCTGTTGCATTTTTTCTGCACTTCTTGAAGTGCATAATTCAAAATTTATTGTTCTGAACTGTGTACAATACTAAGGTACATAGATATGTACAAATACATGATTTAAACATTTTATAAAACTTTTGATACATTTAAAAATAATTTTCAGAGTGGGTTTTTTATTTCCCTAGTTTAATGTGATAATTTGCCTGCTTTCTTAATTTATAATCCACCTCTCAAAATCTTTTAAAATTCTGGGCTTGTGTGTCTCATTTGTCCTTATTCAAATGTCTTTCTATTTATTTTGATGAAAATTGAGGTTGATTTTCTATTGTACGTATCTCATGTATTCTTCAATGGAAAATTTTATAAGTATAATTCTCATCTGTTTTCAATCTATATGATTTCCCTGACATAGTTGGTTTGATTTAATGATATCATGGCATGGATGATCTCAGTTAGGGGTATATCTCATTATCCTTGGAAAGTGGTATTATCCTTCTGTACAACATTCCATTGCAATTATAATTGACATTAAAGTAATCCATTCATTTTTGCTAGTACTTTCTTTGTCGTGTTGAAGAATGCAGAAGAATGCAGAATTAAATATTTAATTGCCTTAAAAGATATTTCTCTATTAATTTCCAGAGGACTGATTTTTCTAAGATTATATTTGAGCAAAGAAATATCTTGGCTGCAGTTTTAAAAGCAGTTATAAATAATCCCATTTCTAATAAATGCCTTCTAGATGTGCTTCATTATTTAATGTAAACATTGCTGAATAACATACAAAATCAATAAGAACCCCAAGTGAATGCAAGCTGCTTGAAACAATTATTTCAAAAGGCATCGAAGGGAAAAAAGAAAAAAGAAACCCAACAAGGCACCAGTGGCAGACAGACCACCAATATTGCAATTTCAAAGTTTCAGTATTTTAGACCTGTAATTCACACAGTATCAACAAGTAATTAATGAAGAAATAGTTCTTGCAATTACAACTGATAATGCCATCATGATTTATTGGAGCATGTAAAATTTGGAAAGGATGTTAAGGATTACCTAGAACATAGAACAATAGAGTAGGAAGGGACATTTGATGCCTTCTAGTCCAATTCCCTGCTAAAGCACGAGACCCCCATACCATTTCTCTTTTTGAAACTCTCCAAGTTGTGAGTGTGGTGATGCACTCACAACTTCTGAAGGCAAGCCGGTGCATTGGTCAATTTCTCTCACTATTAGGAAATTTCTCATTAGTTCCAGGCTTCTTCTTCTGTTGGCTGGTTTCCATCCATTGTTTATTGTCTTGCTTTTTGGTGCTTTGGAAAATAGCTTGACGCACACATCCCAATCTTTGTAGGAGCCCCTCAAATATTGGAACATTGCTATCATGTCTCCCCTAAGCCTTCTTTTGTTTGGACCTAGTCAGATCCCTGCTTGAAGAAACTGTATGTTAGATTCAATCATGTTCTCCTGGATCCATAATTGATCCTCCAAGGTGTAATCTCTTAAAAAACTTCCAAAACAAAATATTAGATTAATACTTAACATCAGCATTTACAATATTAGTTCTAGATTTGCTCTCTAGAGAATGAACAATAAATCTGTTCTATTTCACTGCAGCCCAATGAATGGATGGAAAGGTGGATGGATGGATAGATAGATAGATAAATATACATAGAATGTCATACCTCTTTAAATACTGTTGCATTTCATCGTTTACTTTAATAATACCCTGTTTCTCCAACAATACGGCCTCCCCCAATAGGAAGTCCCAGCATGTTTTATAGGCATGAAATAAAATTAAGTTCCCCCTCCATAGTTAAGGCCTATATTAAAACATGCGAAATGAGGGGGAATGGTGGGGGACTTGCCTTTAGGAAGTACTTTTGTTGCACACCCAGATATGGTGCTGCCTGCGTTGACCCCGATACGAAGTGCCCCACCAACGCCGAGGTCAACATCCAAGTCGTCGCTGCCCGCCCACCTGAAGATGCAAGGGGCGGGGATTAAGTCACCCCTGAAAAGACAGCCTAGCCATTTTTTCAGGGCTCAAAAACAAAACAAAACCTTATTATATGAGAAACACAGTATATCCAACAGAAATATTAGAGATATATTTGCCACTTAAAACAAAATTGATTTTAATAGGTTAATATTTCTTTTAGAGGTATTTTAAATTACTTTATGTTGATGTCATTGAAGAAAAAAAGAAATTAATAATGATATTTGAATAGATTTTCTTAATTCACATTTGAATAGATTTCCATAGTTTTAAGTAGTATATATATATATAAATGTATGAAGTGTGTGTGTGTGTGTGTGTGTGTGTGATATCCAAGCAGATTAAATATATATTGTAAAGGAATATTTTTGCATCATTAGCACTTATAAAACATCCTTTGAGCCAGAATTACATTGTAATGATTTATGTTTTCTTTCTGTATAATTTGTCACTGTTTCCCATCTTATGAAAATAGGATAAACTGAGTGGTTTGCGATAGACTCTACAGATATAATTGCCTGATAACAGAATTATTGGAGTACTTCCTTGTCGATCATTTATCATCATTATATTCACATGTCAACACCTGGTATCTTCCAGCAGCACTGCTTTAAAAAGGGATCAATATTATCCTAAATGAGTTGGAGGGGATGTGGATATAGTGGAACAAATTTGGGTAATAATCCCTACTCTTATTAGCAATGGTCTCCCTATTGTACCGTTTTAGTGAAAGAGAACAAGACTGCTCTTAGCCTGTCTAAGTGATTGATATACTTGAGATGTTCTATTAATATGCGTGGACTGATAAATGTACTGCAGACAAAACCCTGGTGCATAATCTCTTTTTGTTTCAGGAATGTTGACATTTTTCCTCCTTGAAAAAGCAGCAGTGTGTCTCAAACTTAATGACTAATAAAATGATTGTGGAATAATCTTCCACGGACCACACCTTAATAGAATATCATCCAAAACATAGAGGATACAAAATATAGTACCGTGGTTGTGGGATATGAAAAACAGAAATCACCGGAGATGAAAAACATGAAGATTATTCTCAAATAACCATTACATGGGATATATTCTTGCATTATATTAAGCATTCCATTGCCTAATCGTTGATAGCAAAATGTCCCTGTTAGTTTTGTTTTTTTTAAATTGATATAAATTTTTGCAATTAAAGTATTTGTGTAAAAGTTTTGGCTGTTCCTCTTCTGGTACTAGATTTAGATAGAGGGTGTCAAATTCAATTTCACTGAGGGCCACATCAAAATTGTGTTTGACCTCTGGGGGATGGGCATGGCCAACTTGACATCACTTGTGTCAGGGGTACCTGTGAGGGCCTGGATGGGGCTGGGGGGAATATGCTGTCTCCAGTGGAGGAACGAAAAACATGGAAGACTGCCAAACCCCTGCTGGTGGCCAAGTACTAAGGCACTTCTCTACCCCTCCCTTCCTCCCTTCCTTCCTTCCTTCCTTCCTTCCTTCCTTCCTTCCTTCCTTCCTTCCTTCCTTCCTTCCTTCCTTCCTTCCTTCCTTCCTTCCTTTTCTTCTTTTTCTTTCCATCTTCATTCTCCTTTCTTCTTCCTTCCCATTTTTCCTTCTTTTTCTTTGAGTTTTTTCTTTCCCTTTCTCCACTCCTGTCCCTTCTTGGATACTCAAATGCAAAAGGGGAAACGTTTAATTTGTTTTGCTAGCCCTGTTAAGTTCCGTGCATGGGTGCAAGGAATGGAGACGAGGCAGTGAACAGTGAACTTCAACTCTTTATTAATCATACTGAACAGAGCAATCACCTAGGGCGGCAGCAGCCCTTTTATAGGGTTGGCTGCTGTCCTATTAGCCAATGAAAACATGGAAGTGTTAAACCCTTGAACCAATGAGAGTTGGCCTGTTAACAGCCAATCAGATGTCCTGGAAAGGACCAATCCGATGTCACTATTATCGGCCAATCAGAAGTGCAGGATTAGAACCCTGCTTTTTACTTAAGGTTGTTAAACTTTATTAAACGCCTTTATTAGTTCATAACAAGGATACTGCAAAATCTCCATTCCTTCTTTATCCCACTAACCTGCTTTCCACTCTGTTCTCCTGTGCAGGGCAACCAAAGGAGACCCAGCCAATCAGCTGGAACTTGGGAGGCAGAGAATAGATGGGGGTGGGGCCAGTCAGAGGTGGTATTTGCCGGTTCTCCGAACTACTCAAAATTTCCGCTCCCGGTTCTCCAGAATCGGTCGGAATCTGTTGAATACCACCTCTGATTGGGATGTTGATAACTGGCTATTACATCATTGGCTGTTGTTTGCTTGAGCTGTCAAGCCTTCACCTCCCAAGTACTTGATAAGCTGATGGTAAATCAGCACTCCTGTTGACTGACAAAGGGCCCATTTTCCAGACTTTAATCACTTCCCTGGCTGTTTTTGTGCCTGCTTGTCTAACAATCTTAGTAGCTGCAAAATAGTAGACAAAACCTCTGGCCCCCATGACCAACCCAGATTGCATTCTACAACATTACCCACTGGGACTAAAAGCAGGTTAGTGGGGTAAAGAAGGAATGGAGATTTTGCATACTGTGATTACCCCAGGTGTGGCACAAAGGTAACACAGTCACATAAGTAAGAAGAGTCCTTTTAGTACCTCCAATTTTGCTCCAAATATCCAACTTACTTTCAGCTGGAGAAAACCTCTCCCAAGAACAATCTTTTAGTGGAGGAAACTCAGTCCAAAAAGAAAGTACATACAAACTGTAAATAACAATCTACACAAACCATGCTGCAGTAATTAACTTGACAGGGCAGAAGAAGAAGGGCCAGCAAAACACACAAAGTTGGGAATACGCCAGGAATCCAGATAAGCCTCGACAATAACAAATAACTCACAATTTTCTTGGCTGTGCACAACTTTTTAAACACTGTTCCCAGCTGCAGCTAATGAAGGGAATCAGAGCCCTTTCTTCCCCCAGAGCCACGCAACTCATGTTGCTCCCTTGTCCATTCCTCCCTGTGTGCCCTAGGATGAAGAGGGGGTGAACCTGGGTCTTCCTCCAAATTCCCTCTCCCTTGCTCTACCTCTCCCCTGCTCTGCCCAGCTGGACTTTGCTTTTCCCCAGGTTCTTCCACAGCCAACAGAGCCACACTCCCACTCCCTGTCAGCTGCTTGGCCTCCCTCTTGCAATCAGATTCCAACAAGGGCATGACACATACTATATATTCATTTTCATTTGTGAGTGTGTTTATTGCTACTCATGTAGTTACAAGAATCCTGCCAGGCTAACTGCATTCACTATACAATAAAGAGATAAGAACTCCAAGTTCTCATCTAATTACTGATATGTGTGTTCTGTCACAAGTGGTTCCAGGCTAGCCAGTCTCTTAATTCCTCCCCCTTCCCACTTCAGATGCAGATTCCATCATATTCAGCTATACATAAATCAATCTAGCTATTGAACAGAGGTGCCTCATGGAATCCCAAGTATGTTGCTGATTCTGGAAAGCTACAGACAACACCTGTCAATTGCTCTTGATGTTAGAGTAACAGGAATTAATTTGTTCTACTGTGAAAGAATTTGTTACAGATTTGTTGTTATAAATACATATATTATTTTATTGATTGATTGATTGATTTGATTTGATTTGTCAGTCGCTTACAAGATAACAGGTGTCAGTCTAAACATAGTTTTGAATACATGAGATGGATAAAGATGTATAAGAAGAATAAAAAGAAACTATAGGACAGGGATGGTAGGTATGATTGGTGTGCTTATGCACGCCCCCTACAGATCTCTTAGGAAAGGGGTGAGGTCAATAGTAGACAGTCTAAGGTTAAAGTTTTGGGGGTTTGGGGAAGAAACCACAGAATCAGGTCGAGTATTCCAGACATTGACCACTCTGTTGCTGAAGTCATATTTCCTGCAATCAAGTTTGGTGCGGTTAACCTTGAGTTTGTATCTATTGTGTGCTCTAGTGCTGTTATGGTTGAAGCTGAAGTATTCATTGACAGGTACGACATTGCAATATATGATTTTATATACTATACTTAGATCAGATCGAAGGCGGCGTAGTTCTAGGTTTTCTAGGTCTAGAGTTTCAAGTCTGGTGGCATAAGGTATTCTGCAATGAGTAGAGGAGCGGAAAACTCTTCTTGTGAAATATTTCTGGACTTTTTCAATTGTGTTAATATCAGATACATGATATGGGTTCCAGACTGATGAGCTGTATTCAAGTATAGGTCCAGCAAATTTTCATATGCTCTAGTTAGTAGTGTGATATTACCAAAGAAGAAGCTACGTAGGATTAGATTAACAACTCTTAATGCCTTTTGGCTATGTAATTACAGTGGGCTCTAGCACTTAGATCATTTGAGATGAGTACTCCAAGGTCCTTGACAGAGTTTGGATCATCAACAAGGTCTTGATTATTCAGCCTGTATTTTATTTTCTGATTTTTTTTGCCAATATGTAGGACAGATCATTTATTTGTTGAGATTTGAAGTTGCCATTTGTTTGACCATTCTGATACATAGTCGAGGGCTTTTTGAAGGGTAGCAATATTGTCTGTGGTGTTGAATAGCTTTACATCGTCAGTGAAGAGAATGCAGTTGCTCTTAACATGATCACAGAGGGCATTTATGTAGAGTATCAAAACAGTTGGTCCTAGAATGCTGCCTTGGGGGACACCACTGTTGACAGGTACAGAATTTGATAGGATGCTCCCAATTTTGACCATTTGTTGTCTGTTTGACAGGAATGCTTCTATCCAGTTATGCAGGTGTCCAGAGACACCATAAGATTTTAGTTTTAGGAGTAGTTTGTCGTGTACCACTGAATCAAAGCTTTACAGAAGTCTGTGTAGATTGCTTCTATTGCTTTGCCCTGATTGAGTTGTGTAGTCCATATGTTTTTGCAGTGTAAGAGTTGCAGATTACAGGATAGTTTTTTTCTGAAACCAAATTGTTTATTAGAGAGTAGGTTGTTTGTCTTTAAATGGAGGATAATGGATTGGTTAATAATTGATTCCATGACTTTACAGGTGATGCAGCATAAGGAGATTGGTCTGTAATTTTCATATATTACCTGCAAATAAAAAACAAATGATATACTTTGTTTAAAGAAAAGTTTGCCTATGATGCCTAATCATCCAGCTCCATTAATCGGAGCCAATACGAGTATTCTGAAATCATTGAGATTCCACATGGATATCTAAGTTATATCAAAATAATTAGTTATGCCATTTATTTGGACAACTGTCCCCTATATATTTGTGAATTTTACCCAGGAATAGAAATATTTATTGGTTGTTGTCAATGTTGGGCATTAATTTGAAATGCCTAAAATACTCAATGTTTTTCAGTATTTTAAAACAGAATCTTCCTCAGATTTATCTAGCTCTGGCAAAGATTGAATCTAGAAATGACTGTAAACAAAATTGCATGCTTCACCACTAAGTTAATCCCTATTCTTGCAGTAAATCTAAGAGCTGATTATTTAGAAGTATTTTTAAAGGGAAACAAGTTGGACAGGAACTAATTAAATTCAACATTGTGGGAAGACAAGTAGAATTTCAGATATAAAGTTGCATAATGAAATAGTACACTTTGGCTCTCCATTGTGAAATCTGCTCTATGTTGTGCATAATATATTAGGCAACGCTAATAACAGCTCCTTTAATGTGTTTCCTTTCCCCCCAAACTTGATTTAAATACTTCATATGATTTTTAATCAATAGAGTTATACTGTGGCATCAGATGCAGTGCTGTACTTAAAAACAGAATAATTGAAGAGAAATGTATAATAAAATGTAAAATGAAGCAATTTATTATGCTTATATCTCCAACTGTAATGCCAATCAATTTTGTAACAATGCTATATTTATCTGAGGATATTTATTCTAAACTAATTAAGAAAAGTAATTTAGAAAAAGTTGTACAACAATAAAAAGGCATAACTTTATGGCTATATTATCTGCTCATATATTTGACTAAAATAACTAAACTAAGATCTGGTTGATGAGACAAAATTAAAAGTTTATAGAAATAAAGAAATATACATTAAAATAAAACAAGTATTATTCAATATCAAGATATTAACTTGCATTCGTAAAAGATAAAACATTGTTAATTCTTCTGTTTCATTAATAATATACCTTGGATGTTGGAAACTGGCCAAAATTAACCAATTAAAGTACTGTCAATGCCATTACAAAGTTAAACTTTGTGCATTTTTTCTTCAAGATAGTCTTAACAAAGGTAGACCTTAATAAAACTGCTGTAAATAATCACCTTGCTTATTATGTGTCACTAGTGTAATTAGAGTTGAGATACTTTTATAATTATATATTGAAGTATATTTATTTCTTCTAAAATTCTGAGCTGTGCACCTTAACACTGTAAATGTCAAATACTGATCAAACATACTTTTGTTTTATTTCAACAAAGCTAATAAAAAATAACAATTTTTTTCCTCTTGTAAGCATATGGGGGCCCAGTCTGTTGGACTTCACAGAATATATTTTATGTACTGCTGGTCCAGACTGGGAATGAGAAAAATTAGAAAAACAATGCAAATGTGGATTTCTCCACCATGCTTTTATTTATTTATTTTCCTGTAAAGGAGGCATTTGTTTTTTTTTTGTCTTACAGCAAGATGCTTTTAATTTTTTTTAAAAAAATAATATTTATTTATTTCAGGTTGTTATGTCTCACCTATATTCACAAGTGAGAACAAGGAGTTCCACAGTTCAAAATATCCAAACAAAACAGAGCCAGACTAAAAAAGGGTTAACAGTATTATATTCCAGTCTTTGGCAGACTTCCTGGAATCTGTCTGGTAATTCAGAACGTCCATAAATTACAAAGGCCCCTCCACACATATCTTTTTGACACATCAAACACTTTGCTTCCAAGCAAAGTTTGAGAATCAGCAATCCTCCTTAAATCACCTGGATGGGTGTGTCAGTCTCTCTAATCAATGTCTGGCTTGATGCCTCCCTTCAGCTTGACGTTTCAGTCTTCTCCTGGTTCTAGCGTCAATCCACGATCTGTCAGTTTCCCCATTAGAAGTCTCTGACTCATTTTGTGGATCAGTTGCTGGCATGAATGAAGTCAAAGGTTCTGGCGAGGATTATCTGTCCAACAATCTCTCATCCTCCTGGCTCACATCTGTGTCCTCTGATAATTCAGACTCCACACTCACAGCAGGCTCCACCCTTTCATCTTCAGAGTCATCAGAGTCAAAACTCACAGCAGGATCGATCTTTTCAGTCACAACATTAGGTGGTGTTTTTGAATTTACTGTATTGTGAAATGGGCAGGCTGTTCATCCTCAGCAGCTTTTCTATCTAGTCAAACTCCCTGATCTGAAATATTCCCCCTGCCCCAACTTCAAGTTGTCTTCTCTAAGAATGGGAAAGCATGGGAAATCAACCCTGAAAAAAGATTTTCCCTTCTCTTTAATTTCACAATTAAGGTAAGTGCAAAAGCTCCCAGTTCAATGATGAGACCCTCAGGCAAACTCACTTCTTGAAAAAAAATAATGAAAAACAATGAATTTCCCATCAAATTGATTTTTTTAAAAAAGCAACAGGAGACATTTGGAGTGCTATATCTGATTAGTTTAGTACAACTTCAATGAACTTTCTAAAATGCCCTGAAGTGATGGAAGATCAGCAATATGGGGAATGTTTAAAAATATGATTAATAGACTGGATCATATTGGATAATACTCAAACGATTGCTGTGGTCACCTGAATGTAGATATCTAGCTATAAATGATAGCTACATAGCTATCATCTATCTATCTGTACTGTACAGTAATTTCAGAGTTCATAAGGAAATTCAAGTTAATGAAAATAATTTATGTATATATTTTCCACTACTGTCAGAAAGTTCTGAAGTGGCAGAAAAGTTTGGCACTGGTACTCAAAACAAATCTGTTTAACATGATAGATCAAATATTTAGGGGCAAATTAAAACTTTGTAGATATGTTAACTATCACTGTTGCTTGAATTGGTACCAATTTCTGTGCCTTTTTAAAGTTAGCAGTAACTAGCTTGCTCACGCCATCATTAGTATGAATTATTTACATTAACCCAGCAATGTCCAGTTTTTCACATTCCTCCAGATGGCCAGAGCAACAAAATCTCTGTTTAAATAAAAAAAAAGAAGGCAATAAAAAAAGAATCAACAAAATAGAAATTCCTGGTTTTAAAAAAAGCAAATGAAGTAAGGAACCTTTGTTAAATGAGACCAGATTATCAGCAGTTAAGGATATTAAACAAACTATAATTCAGTCTAAATCATTATCTCTATAGCCCTCCCTCCCTCCTTCTCAAAACTTTGCCCTGAGTTATCTTACATGAAGAAAAAGACATTTTTGGTTAAAATATAATGTAATTAATAATATGCATTATTTTATCATAAATGAAGACACTCGTGAAGAACAATACACACTTTTCTATGTGCTTAAATTTCATATTAAAATATAAATGTAATGTAATTTACATTAGATGTAAAATGTATTCTTTTTTTAATCCAAAACAGCTGTAAAATCTAGCTACTTCCTGATGTAGTCTTTGACATGAATAAGAAATCAATACATTGAATCTAAGAAAGAATGCAACATTCATCCTTTGTACACATGCTATTCCTGATATAATTTCCAGGTGAAACACTCTCATGTATGTATATAATCATTTACTAGCTGATTCACACATGGATTCTCTCACACCCTTTATCACTTTCCTGTACCACATGTGCATGAATTCCATTCCTAAAAAACCTCATACCAATAACATTTCCTTCCTTCCTTCCTTCCTTCCTTCCTTCCTTCCTTCCTTCCTTCCTTCCTTCCTTCCTTCCTTCCTTCCTTCCTTCCTTCCTTCCTTCTCCAAATATCTCTCTAGTAGAAATTAGACTTTTCAGAAGCTTGCATTTACACTTTGTGGGTGAAGTGGGAAAGTTATTTTGGAAATTTATAGATTATTTGAGGAATACTTACAGACTGTTTATGTGGGGTACAAGCAGTGGTGGGATTCCATTTTTTTTACTACCGGTTCTGTGGGCGTGGCTTGGTGAGTGTGGCAGGAGAAGGATACTGTAAAATCTCCAGTCAGAGGTGGGATTTGCGAGTTTTCTGAACTACTCAAAATTTCCACTACCGATCCTCCAGAACTGGTCAGAACCTGCTGAAGACCACCTCTGGGTACAAGTATCTGAGAAGATGTCTCCATCCCAATGTAATTAGCTGCCTCACTCACTCCAGTGGAAAGGGCCTGCTATGGACCCTGACTGCTAAAGAATTTTGGTGTGCGGGTTCAAGGAAAAGAGTCTATTTTGCTATGGCCCCAAACCTGTGGAAAACTCTACTATCAGAGCTGAAAACTGCTCCCATCATTTTCGCTTTCTGGAAGGGTATTAATACTTGGCTTTGCCAATTGGCTTGGGGCCCCAAAAGGGCCAGTTACCACTGGAGGTAGTTGACAGGGTAAAAAGACTTCATCTCTGTGCTATCTGTCTCCTTGGTCCTGTTTTCTTGCTTAATTTTAATTTTTTAGTTGTTTTTCTATTTATCTTTTATTTATCTTTTTATGATCTGTAAGCTGTACAAAGTTGCCCTACTAGAGAACAGGCATCATTTAAATTTGATAAATAATAATAATGTTTAAACTGAACATTGCTATGCCTGCTATGCACCTCTAATTTTGTTTCCAAAATCAGTGAACAGTTAATTTCATAGCTATTAACAAATAACTCTAGGAATAAGCTAATAAAATGACTCCTTTTATTGACACAAAAGTCGTCAAAAGAAAGGGTCATCTTATTCTACATCCATAATCACTCAGACCATATCCTTGAACTGCTTCCTTCTAACTGCTTTCTTCTTCCTCCAAATTATGCATTGTGGATATTGTGAATTATGGATATTTTTTCACATGCCTTGCTAACAGTGCAGAAATCATTTTGGGCAAATCAATATGTGCAGTGGGCCTGCTCCCTGACTTTTCTCATCCTATTCCCTAAATTTATTTGTTTATTTATTTATACTGCCCGATTCAACATCACTTTTAGAGATTTACATCATAAAAAATTAAGTTGCTTTTTGAAATGGCTCCTGATTTGAAACAGAAAAAAGTATAATACTGGTAGGAAGATCCAGACTTATTGCAGGCTTTACCAATGAAGAAAGGATCTTCATGGATAAAGGGTGAACAGAATTGAGAGAAAATGATGAAGGAAGTTACCGTTGGAGAGACATTTTAGTTTATTATTTCAACATGGCTGCTATTTGTGTCTCATATTCATTGCAACTTTGATATTTTTCTGTTCCTATACATATAATGTTCCTGATGTGGGGCTTTCTCTTTCTGCTCATATTGTTTCAAGAATAATTGGACTTTCAGAGTAGCAAATGTCTAAGTAGCTGCAGAAAGTGAGAGTGTTACAAATTGTTTTACTGCTTTGTTGAACATCTATGAGGAACCATTCTAGAATAGAATCTAGCATTCCTTCTCTTCAGTCCTTTTCTATATAGCTCTAATATGGGGGCAAATTAGTGCATTAATGTCTCATAAATCACTGGTTTAGATCAAGGAGGCACTGCTGTGCATATTATTTATTACAAGATACCATATTGGAACAAATGCCAGAACTTGTAATATGCCACAGACTTTGAGCAAAGGTGAACAAAGTTAAAGGTCCTAGAATTATATATTGCCTTCTACAGAAACTATATTCATTCAGGGTGTGGTTTGATTTCAGATTTTTCATTTAGGTGTGGATCTAGAAAAAAAAAAAAAGAGTCTGAGCCCTGTGAAAGTTATAGAAGGAAATTATTCCCATGACATTCATATATTTGCCAAATGGGATTTGCCATTTAGGATGGATATTCTTTTTTCTTTTATTTATGCCTGACAAAGAGTTCAGAGCTCAAAGCAAGCACAGATTAGTTCTTGCAGTTGGCAAGAGCTCGGATACTTCTTGTCCCAGTATAAACTTTTAGGAAACATTTATACAATTTTCTGTCACTTGACAATACTCAGATGAATGTTAAACTAAATCCAAATGTATGAAATAGTCTGTTATGGAGATGAGGGGAAAAGCTCAATTTTGAACAGGGGGAGAATAATTTAAGAAGGAAACATTTATCTTGATATTCTGTTGCCTGTGCGCATAATACCATTTCTGTGCTCCAAATGGGGACTCTTTGTGAAAATAAAATCACTGCAGATTTAATTAATCAAATCATTCTGCAAAGACGGTCTACTATTGCTGAGAAACTTCAACTAATTGACTAGAATCCAAATATTTGTTGAGCTCTACAATATAATATTACTTCATCATGTTGGGGAAAGAGTTCTTTAAATCTTAAATTCTCATTTTTCCTTACTCTCTTCCTATTTTCTTTCTTAATTGAACTTTTTTGTCCATTAAAAATGGCTTCTTCTTCCTCCTCCTCCTCCTCTTCCTCCTCCTCCTCCTCCTCTTCCTCCTCCTCCTCCTCCTCCTCCTCCTCCTCCTCCTCCTCTTCTTCTTCTTCTTCTTCTTCTTCTTCTTCTTCTTCTTCTTCTTCTTCTTCTTCTTCTTCTTCTTCTTCTTCTTCTTCTTCTTCTTCTTCTTCTTCTTCCTCACGTATTTGTGATATGTAGAAACCACCATTTCTAAAAAGCTCCCAAAGAATCTTTGCCTTCTTGTTCTCTTTCCTTTAATTTTTCATATTCCATTTTTAATTCATCCACAGATAGTGCCATTGTAAATTTTTAATAACAACCCAGATGTTTTTAGTCTTAAAGTAATGTCCAAGTGTCAAAGTTATCAAACAATCCAAACAGACACAAAATATTTCCTCTTCTTCTCTTTGCAGTTTTTCCTCCTGGGGCAAAATCCCAAAATATATTTTAAAGCTGTATTACAGTTAGTTGCTGATCTTATAATCTTCAAGGCATCTCCTCCAACAAATTTTTAAAGATTTTCCCATTTATAATAAAGAGCTTATTTTTACCTTAAAGAAGCAGGTTTTTCAGTGCTCATTTGCTTTGTCCGTAAGGAAGGGGAGTGAACTTTCCTTTCAGTACTTTCGCCGTTTTAATAACTTCTTTTGGAAACAAATGTATCAATCCAAAAGTCAGGTTTCCAGGGTGTTTAAAAGTATCTTAATGTCCCGGTTCAGCCAAGAAAACTTCTCCTTCTGATTCTTCCTCCTGCACAAATCATATCCGATTGAAGATTCCTTTGTGGCTGCCATTTCTGACAGCCACTCCACTGTCTAGCCAGCTGGGGAAAGGGGTTGCGATGTCCCCAGACCCCTGCCTGGATCTCATCTATCTTCTGCTGCCATTCCGGGGTAGCGACAACCCCCAAATCCAGTTGGATCAGGGATACCTCAATGGCGAGCACAGCAGGGACCCGCAGAAATGCTGATTCCTGCTGCTGCCGAAGCCTTGCAACTGGAAGTTCCTGATTTTTTGATTTATTTAGATATTGGTACCAGTTTCTCATCTGGACAACATGTTTTTTGACCAAACAAAATATATTCTATGCCAATCTTAATAAGAGAATACCCTAGCTACAATTATGTTTCCACATTTTTTCCTAAGACATATTTTAATTTCCTCTATTCTCAGAAGAATATATTGCATGAATTAGCATTCCTCTGTATCCAGTGGTATTTGTTTTATTTGGTATGGGGAAGGAATAGTTCTGTAGCTATATATTCTGGTAAATCAGTCTTATTAGTACACTGACTTATTAGACTTACCTATATATTCAGAGTACTGTACACATAAATAAATCATATAAGGAAGAAGGTTTATCTTTTCATCAAAGCAATACCTGTCTCTGCAGAAAACCAAGCTGTTTTCACCAGTGAAGACAATTAGGATAAGCTTTAAACCAGTGATTATCAACGGTTGGTCCGCAACCCACTGGTGGTCCGTGAGAAAATTTTGGTGGTCCACAGAAAAATGTCACCCCCAGAGCACCCCCCCCAAAACAATTAATTCAGGCTGTGTGGGAACTCAAGGCTGCACTGCCCACATGGACCGCGGGAACCCTCCCTGCCCACTCATTCCTGACCAGGCAAACTTGCCTGCTAAGTTGCTATTTTTTCTTTTTTTTTTTTTTCCTGTTCTGCTGTTGCCTGGAGATTTAGATTAGCTACAAAACAGGAAACTGTTGGATTTTTTGCTTTCTAGTTAATCTTTAGATCTTTGGCTCTGCTTTTAAGCAGAGCCGAACCTTCCTTAGGACTGAAGTTTCTATTATTCACTGAAGATAGCCGATGGCAGAATTATAGATCTCTAAGTTAATCTGTGATTCTGTGAGCAACTCAATCTGCCTGCCTGCCTGATGTTGGGTAAAAGTTGCTATTTTTTTATTTAAAAAATTCAATTTTTACATACATGGTGTGTTGTGAGTTAATTTTGTGAGTTTGCTTTATGTGACAGACACAGGTAGCCAATGGCAGAAAAAAAGATATCTGAATCTGTGATTCTGTGAGCAACTAAATCTGCCTGCCTGCTTTGCCTGCTTTTGAGTAAAGGTTGCTCTTTCTTTTATAAAAAATTCAATATTTAAATAAATATTTATAATAGTTACATACAAGCCATGCCCAGCCATACAGATGACCACCAAGCCATGCCCACAAATTAGGCCATGCCAAGAATAAGAAATTTGAATCCCACCCCTGCCTCTGTGTGTGTGTGTGTGTGTGTGTGTGAGTGAGAGAGAGAGAGAGAGAGAGAGAGAGAGAGAGAGAGAGAGAGAGAGAGAGAGAGAGGTCAACATCATTCAAAATTCATATTAATGGTCCCTGGGATTTAAAATTATGAGTTTGGTGGTCCCTGAGGTCCAAAAGGTTGGCGACACCTGCTTTAAACTATAGCAGTTTTAGTTGATTAAGCATGGAAAATTCATTTATACTTATAAAACTGACTTTTTCATGCTGTTTGTAAATTTAAAGATTTTATCATTCTTCTGCAGAATTTAACATCAAAGATTAAATTTGATACCCTAAGAAATAACTTTTATATGCAAAAATATTAAGTAGTTTTATTATTATCTTCATTACATATTTACTTGTCTGGAAATGCATCCATAGTATCATTTGAAATAGATACCTGAAAACAGAAAAAGGGATATAAAGTTATATGGACTATTTCAGAGTTTATTTTTAGATAGCTCCAACCCATTTAAGGGAGAAATCTGTGAATTTATGTACGTTTGTCAGCCTCAAGATAGATAGCCTCAAGATATCTTCCACTGTTGCTTTTCTGCTATTATTTCTTTGGCTGTCATGACAACGGTGGGAGGGGGGACTTTGGAGGGGAAGAAGGCTGGAGGTGTTTTGCATTCCTTTGCTGGGCTAGCAAGAGGAGGGGGGATTCTTTTCTTTAACTTTCCGTTTCTTGGCTATCTTCTGTCCTCTTTTGCGCAACTGCGAACTTTTATCAAAATGTGTCAAGGCCATTTGACAAGAAACCTCATCACCACCTGGAGATGACCACATGAGCTTATTCAGAAGTTTTAATTGGAAGAATTATTTGAACTTTGGGGGGGGGGAGCAATTCTATTTCTTTGTATGTGTGTTCTACCCGCCAATTTCTCAGTTTTGGAATTGATTTGTAGCTTCCACTTTATTTTCCAGTAAAAGGATAACTTTGCTCTACACCACTACTGCTGGCCGGCTTGACTCTGGAAGAAACCCCAGCCGAGATGCCCAGATGGTCGTTGGGGGTTGGTTGGAGAGACTCTGAAGACCCCCCTCCTCCCAGAATCACTGTAAGACAAAAAGGTGCGAGGGAACGACTGTGGCAGGAGGGGGTGGAGATGGAATGCAGGCTGGATCAAGCCGGGAAATTCCTTATGGATGTTTCTGAGAAGCCCAGCATGGCTCAAAGGTATGAGGGGGAAGAGGGAGCGAGGTCAGCCTGGGGAAGTCAAGCTATCCCTACCCCCCTTGCCCAGCCTACGCCAGTGCAGCCACCCGCCGCCGCCCGAGGAGTCCCAGCAATAGGTGTGGTTCCTGGAAGATGCCACCTGCCCCCCCTAGATGTGAAGTTTGGAGGAAATCTCAGAAATTTGGGATTTTTCCTGGTACAAGTTGGGAGCTATATGGCAGAATTTGAACGGGAGTTCACCTCTGAAGCAGCCAAAGTGAGATGTGTCACCAGAACCCTGGAAGGGATGGCAGCAGACTGGGTGGTGACTTTGTTCAATGATAACTCCCCCCAACTGCAAAACCTCGATGTTTTCATGACTGCACTGAGGAGAAGGTTTGAGGACCCTCTGGCAGAGAGAAAGGCCAGGATCAGAATGAAGACCCGAATCCAAGGGGGGAGATTGGTGGCAGACTACACCCAAGAATTCAGGCAGCTGGCATACCACATCCGAAGTTGGTCCCAGGAGGCCCTGGTGGAAGCCTACAAAGATGGCTTAAATGAAGATGTATACCACACGTGCATCTCCAGAAGGGACCCCTGTGATTTACAGTCGTGGTACTTGTTGGTGGAAGAGGTGGACATTGATATAGCCTGAAGCAGACGCAGAGGAGGTCCCGCCTGGAGAAAACCGCTCCCCCCACATCTCCGAGAGACTTCAACCCCCCAACAGGGAGGGATGGCAGCAAGAGCCAAGACCACAGCATGCTTCCATTGTGGGAAGGAGGGCCACCGGATGGCGGATTGCCGGGTAAAGACGAACCCACCAAAAGTGCGGGGCCCTGGGAAGAAGCCCAAAAACCCCTCAACCAAGCCCCGCAAGACCGGACTGAAGGCAAGAGAGGTTGTAGAGGTCGCCCTTTCGGCGGGAGAGGAGCTGGGACCTCCAACCCCACTCGGCGAGAACAAGACTGACTCGGAAGATGATGTCCCTGTAAGTCCTAACCAAGGACCCATGACCATCCCAATAAAGTTAAAGCAGCCCACCTCTGGGACTGAGGGAGTGATGTTGGCCTTATTGGACTCGGGGTGCACGAGTTGTGTAATTAACATGAAAGTAGTTAAGGGTATGGGCATCGGACTGAGAACCTTAAGAACGCCCATATCTTTCTGCCAACTGGATGGATCGGTGGCGGGAGGTTGCCCCGCATGTTTTATAACAGAACCCCTAGAAATGACCATGGGAAACCACCATGAGACCCTGTGTTTTATTGTGGCCCCTGGGATGGAACAGCCCCTAATATTGGGATTACCCTGGCTTCGGAAGTGGAATCCCCATGTGAACTGGAGAGAGGGGTGGATACGCATCTGCACCGATCGGACCGGAAGGGGAGAAGCAACCCTATCCAGAAGGGGAGGAGAAATCCCATCCAAAGTCCCAGGTACCTGCCGAGATAGCTTCTGCAGCTGCCAAACACATGGAAGGGGAGGAGAAAATCCCGAAGGAGTATTGGGACTTAAGAGAGGTGTTTAGTGAAGAGGCTTCCGATGAGCTCCCCCCCATTGGTCGACCGATTGTAGTATTGAATTCCTGCCAGGGGTGACGCTCCCGAAACCGAAGATGTATCCGATGACACCGGGGGAGTTGGAGGAATTGAGGGCATTTATCGACAAGAACTTGCAACGGGGTTTCATCACGCCTGCCAGACCTCGAGTGGCGGCCCCTGTGATGTTCCGCGAGAAGAAAGATGGCTCCAAACATCTGGTAGTGGACTATAGAAACCTGAACGCAGTATCCGTAGAGAACATGTACCCCCTCTCTCTGATGAAGGACATGTTAGCCCACCTGGCAAAGGGGAAGATTTTCACAAAGCTGGACTTGAGGGAGGCGTACTACCGAATCCGGATAAAGGAGGGAGACGAGTGGAAGACTGCGTTCAACTGCCCAATGGGTTGTTTCCAGTTCAATGTTCTCCCTTTCGGCCTACAGGGGGCGCCTGCTGTTTTCATGCAACTGATCAATCAAGTGCTTCACGAACATTTATACAAAGGGGTTCTGGTATACCTTGATAATATTCTTATCTACACGGAGACTAGAGACGAACATGTGAAACTGGTACGCTCTGTGTTGCACAAGCTGAGGGCCGCCAAATTGTACACCAAACTATCCAAATGTGAGTTCCATCAAGAAAAAATCGACTACTTGGGATATCGTATCTCCCCTGAGGGCATTGAGATGGACCCAGAGAAAGTGCGAGCTGTTTTGGACTGGGGCCCACCGAGAACCCGTAAACAGCTTCAAAGTTTTCTGGGATTTGCCAACTTTTATCGGCAATTCATCCCGTCTTTTGCTAAAATAGCCATGCCCATCACCAACCTCCTGAAAACAAAGGGGGAATTGAAACCAAAGCCCAGCCAACCATTGAATTGGACCCTGGAGTGCCAAGTGGCATTTGAAAAGCTTAAGAGACTTTTTGCTGTAGAACCAGTACTGAAACACCCAGACATGGATGCCCCTTTCGTGATCCAAGCTGATGCGAGCGATGTGGCGGTGGGGGCGGTCTTACTTCAATTAAATGAGAAGGGGACACTACAACCGTGCACTTACACCTCTCGTAAATTGACTGAGACTGAAAGGAGATGGGCCATTTGGGAGAAGGAAGTGTTTGCAGTCCATTGGGCTTTACTAGCTTGGAGGCACTTTCTGGAAGGAGCGAAACACCCATTTGAAGTGTGGGCTGACCATAAAAATCTAGAAACTTTAACCTCGGAAGCTATCCCCTAAGCAAGTTAGGTGGGCTCAGTTTTTCAAGCGGTTCAATTTCTCCTTGAAATATATCCCAGGGGGAAAATTTTTTATGGCAGATGCTTTGTCTAGAATGCCTCAATACAACAGTACCCATAAAGAAGTGATAAGGCCAATCGTGTCCACTACACAACTGGCTGCCCCTGTAGTTACCCGCGTGCAAAAAAGAAACCAGGAGAGGGATCTGTCCACTGATCTGATGGAACGGTTTAAGGAGGCGTTGAAGACGGATGAGTGGTTTCTGGCAAATGCGAATAACTGCACCATTCGAGATGGTCTAGTCTGGATAGGGGCGAAGTTGTATGTACCTCAAAACCCCAGAAGCCACATATTGCAGCAAACTCATGATTCCAAGGTGGCTGGTCATTTTGGGTTTGTGAAGACCCTACATTTGGTGAAACGGCAGTTTTGGTGGCCTTCATTGAAAAAGGACATTGAGACTTATGTGGCAAGTTGTCTGATTTGTACCTCAGCAAAAAGACCTCCTGGTAAGCCACCAGGGCTGCTACAAAATGTGGCCAGACCAACTGCTCCTTGGAAGGAAATTTCCATGGACTTTATAGTAGATCTACCCGAGAGCAGTGGACACACAGTCATTTGGGTGGTGACTGACTTGTTCTCCAAACAAGCCCACTTCATCCCTTGCTCAAAGATCCCTTCAGCGAGGTCATTGGCCAGGCTGTTCATTCTTCATGTCTACAGGTTGCATGGTGTACCTGAGCGTGTAGTTTCTGATTGAGGAGTCCAATTTACCTCAAATTTCTGGAGGGAATTTTTGAAGTTAATAGGCTCCACCCAAAGCTTAAGCTCTGCCCACCATCTCCAAACTAATGGGACTTACAAGAAGACTAATGGGGTGCTCGAGCAATACCTCTGATGTTACATAAATTATCAGCAAGATAACTTTGCTCTACAACATGGAGTCTAAGTATTTCTTTCTTGGGATCTAAAGGGAGCACAGACTGACAACGTTTATGTTTCAATTGTGACTAATTTTCTTATATTATTATTTTTGTTGTTTTCTCAGTATAGTCCATTTTATGATATTGTCCCATCTCAGTACTAGCTAGGTCAGTGGTGGGATGCAAAAATTTTTTACAACAGGTTCTGTGGCCATGGCTTGGTGGGCATGGCTTGGCGGACATGGCAGGGAAAGGATACTGCAAAATCCCCATTCCCTCCCCACCCCACTAACTTGCTTTCCAGCTCCATTCTCCTGTGCGGGGCAACCAAAGGAGATCCAGCCAATCAGCTGGGACTTGGGAGGCAGAGAATAGTTGGGGGTGGGGCCAGTCAGAGGTGGTATTTGCCAGTTCTCTGAACTACTCAAAAGTTCCACTACTGGTTGTCCAGAACTGGTCAGAACCTGCTGAATATCACCTGTTAAGTCCTGAGCATGGGCTCAAGGAATGGAGACAAGACATCAAACGGTGACTTCAACTCTTTATTGTGAAAATAAGAACAGAGCAAATACTTGGGCAGCAGCAGCTCTTTTATAGAGCTGGCTGCTGTCAAAACAACCAATGATTTGAGTTTACTGCTTTCACAAGCGTCCAATCAGAAGGGCCCATTAACAGCCAATCAGACTGGCCAGAAACGGCCAATCACAACTCGCTATTTGTGGGCCAATGAGGAGTGCAGGATTACAAGCCTGCTGCAAAGTAAAGCTCTTTAGGATTGTTACTGCTGCGTTGGCTTAGTCCATAACACCACCTCTGAGCTTGATCTGACCTGGCTTTTGTGTTCAAGTGCCACTTAGCTGTAACTATGTTAACTTGAAAATATTCTGATAGGTATTTCTTAAAATTGTGCTACTTATATTCTTATTTATATAAGTTGTTAAACAAAAGTTGTGAGCTTCCAAAAGGCTCCATTTAAATAGTCACTGTAAAACTTTTGAAGAAATATAATTTTATTTCTGAATAAATTAAAAATAAAAGTGAAGTATAAACATTTAATTGAATACAGGTTCAGCAGTCTATTTTAAAAATTGGGGCAAAAGAATAGTTGGGATACTCTTGCATCCAAAACACATCTATGCCAGCTCAAAATCTGCTGCAGGGTCCAATTGCTCAGGCCCATCATCACTTGCCATTTCTGAAGAATCATTTGCAGGCTGTTATAATACTGGTATAGTCTTGGCATGATTGTCTTTCCTTACCAATTACTGTAATACAGACATGAGAAACTTGTTCAGGGTTAAAAGTGTAGGACATGCCTCTTGCCTTCTGAATTCTTAGAAGTGTTAAACTTAGCTAGATAAGTCTAATACTTCCAGTAATTCAGAATGCAAGAATCATGACTATAGATCCCGTTTTTTTAAAAAAAAATAGCATTGTTCTTATTATAATTTTTGAGGATTTCCAGGATCAATTTAAGCTGCTGTAACTCAGCTGGTTTTTGTCTGTGTCTTTTGAAATGTGGGCAGCTTGTATTCCTTCCACAAAACCATCTTTCATACAAAATTTCATATTGATAGGATAAATCATGTGTGAGGAATGTATGTATCATGAAGAGAATGTTTGTGGTTTTAGCAGATTGTTTTGCACTTACATTTCACAGCACTTTCTTGTAATTTTACAGTAAAGAGATAAGTGTGCAAGTGTTAAAGACATCCAGAATATTCAATGCAAGAAAACATTTATTAAAGCAAGATATTATATGCTGTCTTCAGCAGTTTTACAAGGTAGTTAGTACGGTATCTGTTAAAGGAGTGGACTGTCCTTGGTGAATCAAAAGCAATAGAAAATATTAGCCATGCACTTTTATGTTGTAAAAATAAACAATGACAATAGTTTTAAATATATTAAATGGACTTTACTGAAATGTTCAGGTTGCTTTGTTTTGCATTTCCATATTCATTTATTTATAAGATAAAGGCAGGAATATTGCCTATAGTCACACAGTGGCAAAAGTCTGCACAATTGTAAGATATGATTGCCCCTACATAAATAGAATAGAATAAAATATTTATTGGCACTTTAAATGTATGCTAATCAGCATACATTAAAATGAAATTTCATTGCATTTAGCTCTCAAAAGATAATCATTGTGCATATACTCACATACACACACATATATGACACAGAGAAACATCACAGTCTAGTTTGAATGTACACATATACATGGAATCCTACAAGATCACAAGCTGGATAGCATAAGGAACAAAATTGTCTAGCAGTCCTGCTATAGATCATTTGAAACCTCCTCCCAGAGGGGAGCTACAGGAACAGATCGCGAGGGGGTATGCGGGATCTCTAACAATGCTTTGAGCTCTAAGCACATAGCGCTTCTAAGCAGTATCCTGAATAATGGGAAGTGAGCTTCCTACAATCTTCTTGGCTGTCCTTACCACTCTCTGTATAGACTTTCTATCTGAGGCACTTAGACACCAAACCAAACAGTGGTGCAGTTTGTTAAAACGCTTTCAATCATATCTCTGTAAAAAGTGGCCAGGACAGAAAACTGTGCTCTCCTCATCCGACACAAAAAATGCAAATGCTGGTTTGCACTCTTCACTAAAGTACTATGTAAGAGATATCTCAGAAATCTAATCCTTTTACGCTATCGCTGTGTCAGAGGTGGTATCTGTTAAGCCTGGGTTCCCCAACCAGGGTTAAGGAGACAAGCTAAACAGAATGTGCAGCATTAATCAGATAGGAACACAGATAAATGAGTGAGATAAGCTTGTATGTTTGTTAACATACAGTAAAAATAACAGATATGCTTGTGCTATCAAAAATATAGTTTATTCCATTATGAGTTCATAGCATAGTCAAAATAAATGTCCATTAGTCATTTATCATTTTAGTCAGTCCATTCAAAGATATTCAATTAGCAAAGTCCATGTAGAATATCCAATGTCAGTTCACTTACAAATCAGTCCTTTGTTTATCTCTCCCATTCAAGTAACGCAGTCTTGAGTCCATGCAGTAATTAGGGATCATCAAAGCCAGAGAGAGAGCAAGCTGTCGTCTTGCTTCTTTTAAAGTGCTTTCACAACCACTCCCTTAATTACATTCCTATATTTAAAATTGCAGACACTTTAACTTATAAACCATGATTACATATTTATTATTTTACCTAAACCAGTTAGGGTAAACAATGCTATCCCTAACAGTATCAGCATGTTTTGACTAGTTCTGGAAGAACCAGTAGCAGAAATTTTGAGTAGTTCAGAGAACCGGCAAATATCACCTCTGACTGGCCCCACCCCCATCTATTCTCTGCCTCCTGAGTCCCAGCTGATCAGCTGGGTCTTTTTGTTGCCCCGCAGAGGAGAATGGAACTGGAAAGCAGGTTAGTGGAGTGGGGAGGGAATGGGATTTTGCAATAACCTTCCCCTGTCATGTCCACCAAGCCACGCCCATCAAGCCCTGCCATGCCACCAAGCCACCAAGCCAAGTCCACCAAGCCACACCAACAGAACCGGTAGTAAAAAAAAATTGAATACCAACCTGTGGGAATTGTTCTTTGTGTACATGCTAGGACAACGGGCCTTCTGGTAATTAACTGCAACACAGAACAAGGAGCAAGGACAAACTGTTGCCATTTCTTACCCAGAATTGTAGCAAACTTAAACTTTGCAGCTTTGTATGCTTATGTGAATGATCAGTGCATTTTGTGTGATGTAATGCATTTGTGATAAGACGCTAAGAAAAATTGCTACGTTAACAAGGATTGCTTCTAATAAAAGAGGGTGTCAGAGTCTGCTCTGGGCTCTCATCCCTATCTTGCTTCAAGACGTTGTCTCAGTGTCTTCCCTCATGAGAGACCACCACAACTGATGACCCCGACGTGATCATCTGCGTGGTGGTACGTCTTTGGACCATCCATACTCATCAGCTGGCATAGCCTTGGTGCACCTCATCCCTGATTCGGTCGCAGGCGATCGCCGTGGATCCCTCGTGAGTATGGGTGGAGGATTCTCTCAGGATCAAAAATTGCACATTGAGGAAATAAGAGAATTAACCAAATGAATTTTTTTTACCTTTAAAAAGGGGGGCTCCCTTCATGCCCCCCTCACAAAAACCTCTATTGAGGAACTCCTAGAATACATTTGGCAACATTGTCCTTCTTATCCGGCTAAAGGCAGTATCAAAACTACAGTGTGGAAGGAGATTGGAAAATACCTTCATGCATGTCCTAGAGCCCCTTCGTTTATATTAATTTCTTGGAGGGTGGTTTTTGAGGTTCTCTCCTTTCTAGAGCAACCCCTACTTGCCCCCCTTTCTGGACCCCCTCCCTATGTGAATCCTGTTGTACAACTCTTGCCCCCCGCTGTGACGTCTGTGTCTTTTAAACCGACTGCCCCCCCCCCCAGGAAAATGAGGTCAGTAAATCTCCCCCGACAGCTCCTAAAAATCCATCAGGAGATGTCAAGGTGGGAAATCCTAAAATAAATACACCCCATGCTGGAAGAGTTCAAACAGCTATGCAAGCAGTTTTTCAAACAGGACAGCTGGAGGGGCAGGAGATTGACTCCATGCAATTGTTTTCCATTCAGATGATTTTTGAACGGGACACAATACATGGTATTTGATGCAGAATATCAAAGAGAAGCAATTAACAGAGGAAATAATTTAGGGGGTTTGTATATACCTGATCAAATCTATGGGGCAGGGCAGTTTGCAACTGTGGAGCAGCAGGCAATAAATTTGCAGCCTTTAGTCACACGGGGGGGGGAGGGGGGCAACTTTGGCAGATTTGATTAAAGCTTGTGCTGTAGTAAGTTTACAATTTTATAACATGGAGACCTTGACTGTAGCTTTGCAAAAGGGTCTTAAACCTACTGGGAATTGCTTCAATTGTGGGAAGCCTGGGCATTTCAAAGCCCAATGCCAGGCCCCAGGGGGAGGTGCTGCTCTTTTCCAGAAGAGTTGGCCTTGCCTCGATCCTCAGCTTCTAAGAAAGGGTTTTTTGTGATTCCAGGGATTATTGATCAGGATTATTACAAATATTATAAAAATTCAATTTTATTCAGATGTACCTGCTAATCTTGCAGCTAGAATGACTCACCCTCATGCCCTCCTCAAAGGAATCTCTGTGGTTCCCGATCTGCTTTATCCTTCCTCAAAACTCTCAGCCATTAACCTTTCTTTTTTTAACAAATTTTATTAATTTTTAAAGACATACAAAACATAAATAAGACAGAAACACAAAACATAAAAGCATAAAAAATCTATTTTCTGAAGGTTGCTTAGTCCCGGGTTGGGACTCTTGGTGCAGACACAGGTTCGGGTTTGGGTTCATTTTGCATACCATTCCATATCTTATTGGCATTTTCGGTTTTCTGTGTAGCTTCTCCTCTCTTTTAAATTTTCTCAATTTTATTTTATTTATCTCCTCTCAATTCGAATCATAATATTTATTATTCTTTGTCTGTTCTATTTCCAGCTATCCATTTATCTTTCTTCTTTGGAGAAAAACTTCTCCTGTGCACTGAATGGAGTATGATGCCTTTATCTCTTTCCCCTATATTTATAATAGAACACATAACTTACATTGGGATTCTGTCTGGTACGTTCTAAAATTATACAGTATTGTCAAAACCAATACAGGTTTATTCATTAGTGTTGATGTTCATTTGTGTCTTGAACATTTGGCGCATTGATTTTCGGTTGAATCGCATGCTTTTGTGGGAGCACATATTTTCCATGGTTGTTCCCCCCCCCCCATGTCACATGTTGTAGATATTGTTTCATTGCAGTGTTCCCCCTTCTCCTACTTCAGGTCTCTCATTTCACAAAAAGTTTCGCTGGGATAACATAGTCTAATCATTGATGTTGACTATCCTTTATGTCTTAAACATTTTACCCCTTTTGGTTAGATATCATGCCTTTGTGGGAACACTTATGCTTTCCAAAATTGTTTCCCCCCCCCCACACACACATCCCATGTCTTAAATCATTGTTTCATTACAGTACTCCCCTTTTCTTAGCAAAGTTTTCACTAGATTATACTGAGTATTTTGTCACATTTTGAATTGCATGTAGTTTCCAGTTTTCTATGGTTATTTCTGGATACAGGTGTAGAAGTGCGGTCTTGTGTGCCTTTCTAGAATCCCTTTTTCAGTGGAATTTGTCCATTATCTCTGGAGAACTTTTGCTTCTTTGCATCTTGCTCCCCACCATTAAGGCTTCTCATTCCTTCCTTTCTCCCTTGCTTCTTCTTCTCCTTGTCCTCTTTACCCCCTTGTCTCTCCACCTCCCTTTTATTCTGCTTTCCCCCTTTCAACTTATTCTTCTCTTTTTGAGTTGTTTTTCCAGGCCTTGAAGTCTTCTTCTCCCTTTTCTCTTTCTTTTTTCCTTCCCCAACCAAAGTCACTTGTTCATCAAAGATGGCTTCTTCTTTGTCCCAGTCATCCTGTTGCTCATTCAGCTTTACATAAGTACAAACCACCATTTCTAAAAATTGGAAAAGAGTGCCAAGGACATCTTTCCCTTCTTGTTTTTCTTTTTCATATTTTTGATATACAAGTTTCAGTCCATCCACAAGTGATGCCATTGTGTAGACATCCCTCATACAATTACAACAATATTTAGGGGCTATTAATTGGACCCATCCCTATTTTGGCATCACTACACACATGCTCAGCCCCCTGTTTGATGCATTAAAGGGAGGAACCACTCCAGGGGATAAAATTACAGATCATCAATTAAAAATCACCCAGGACATACAGCACGTTATGCAGAAAAGGTGGGTCGACCGCTGTCACAACAATGCTCCTATTTCCTTAATCTTGCTCAATACACCTCAGCTACCTACTGCAATTCTTGCTCAAAGTCTCTCTAAACTTCTCATCCTAGAATGGATACATCTGCTCATACCCCTCGTAAATCCATTAATCTCAAACCTTTGCTCTTCTCTATACTTATTCACAAAGGGCGTCAACGTTGTAAAGCCCTAATGGCTATTGAACCCTCTGTACTATATGTCCCCATGTCATTGTCCGATTGGGAGGTAATGTTATTGAATTCAGAATCATTACAAATTATAGTGGGAGAATGGCCGGTGACTATATCCTGCCATCTCCCTGCCGATGACTGGCTTAATTTACTTAAGCTGGTTCCTTTTAATTGGCAATTAATAGAATCCATAGCCCCCATTCCCTCTGCGATCACTATATATGCAGATGGAGGGAAGCAATATGGCGCCTGTGCCTGGTTTTCAGAAGGGCACTGGCGCACCAAAATTACTCAGCCACAATCGTCTGCCCAAAGGGCAGAACTTGCTGCTGCTATATTGGCCTTTCAACATTTTCCGATCAACCTTTCAATTTAATCTTGGACAGTCTTCATGTCACTTTTATAGTAAAAAATATCTCCAATGCATATCTCTCCCCTACTCTGGACAATGACCTTCTTACCTTTTGTAAACAATGGGGCATTTTGCACAAATTTGGCATTCCATTTAATTCTCAGAGACAAGCCATTGTTGAACGAGCTAATGAAACCCTTAAAAATAATTTGGAAAAATTCAAATTTAAGACTATCACAGGGTTGCCAGGACTCCAGAATGCATTAAATGTTTGTTTATTTACTCTTAACTTCCTCAATGAGTCTGGATCCCCCCCCCATGCACGGCAGCATCACGTCATTTCGCTTCTTTGTCTCATCCTGAACCCAGACCAACGGTATATTTTTGTCAGCTTCTGGATCCTCAGTGGAAAGGTCCTGCTGAACTTATAACCTGGGGACAAGGGTACACTGCTGTTTCCTACAACAACAACACCATCTGGGTCCCCGGACGACAAGTGAGGCCTTTTCTACCCAAACCAGCCTTGCCTACATCAGCATCATGAAGCTGCCTGCTGCATTCATCATTTGCTTCCTGGGTTTCCACATCGTTCCTGCCGATACGACAGCCATCCCATCCTCCTGTGACGCCTGCATCAAAACTACTCACAGCGGAACAACAACCCTGATCTATCATACTTTGAAGCCTGAGTGCAACTCCATCACGGTCTCCCCTTGTCTGCATAACAACACTCAATATGCACGATGCTACACCAAACAAGGTATCCAATGCTACGAACCAAAGGCTGTGGGGCCCATCACCGCCTCGCTGTATGTCTATGCCTACAAAGGAGGATCCAGCTCTGACCTTGCCTTAATGTTCTCAACCAGTCAAGCAAAAACCGGGTACATAACCCATAATGTCACTCGGGGGGGGGGGGGTACCAACACTTCTGTGTGTTTTGATGCTTGCTTTGCCATCAGCAAAGGTCAAGGTCCTAACAACGCTGCAGGAGTTACCTGCGGCTCACACAGCTGGCAGAGATCTTATCTACAGGAAAAGAAATATCTCTTTCAAAAGGTGTCCGGGACTAACGTGGGGGCCACCACTGTTTACAACTACTGGTATACCCCACCTATTGACTCTGCTCAAGTAAGAGGACCTCAAAATATTAATATCGCTGTTAAATCAAGCTCTACTGCATGTACCACTGACAAATGTAATCCTATTTGCTTGTATACTCACCTGAATCCAAGGGGGTACAATATTGTTTTTTAGGTCTTGATTTTAGAGACATGTTTAGAACCTGGTTCCCAAAATTGCCTGGTTTGCAAGCTATTGTAGCACTCATTGGTATGATTGCTGTGGGATGTGTTGTATTGCCTTGTGTATTACCCATCTTTGTGCGCACTATTTCTAACAGTTTATCCCTCTTGGCTGAGAAAAAAGCCACTGCGCAGGTAATGGCTCTCTGGAATCAACAAATAACTAACACATATGAACCACTGCCATCCAAAGATGAAATAGGAGAGCCAACCTATGATAATCCAGACAAGGACAAGATGTTTGTGATGGTTGAAGAAGTCACGAACGCTGCGGATAACATCAGCATGCACAGCACTCTTGCCTACGCGCCTAACAAAGGCTGTTATTGGGACTAAAACATTCCCTGTCTCTTAAAAAACAAAAACAGGGGAGATGTGGGAATTGTTCTTTGTGTACGTGCTAGGACAACGGGCCTTTTGGTAGTTGACTGCAACACGGAACAAGGAGCAAGGACAAACTATTGCCATTTCTTACCCAGAATTGTAGCAAACTTAAACTTTGCACCTTTGTATGCTTATGTGAATGATCAGTGCATTTTGTGTGATGTAATGCATTTGTGATAAGACGCTAAGAAAAATTGCTACGTTAACAAGGATTGCTTCTGATAAAAGAGGGTGTCAGAGTCTGCTCTGGGCTCTCATCTCTATCTTGCTTCAAGACGTCGTCTCAGTGTCTTCCCTCATGGGAGACCACCACACCAACCACTGCTCTATGTGCACAGGCACAGCTTGATTCAGTGTCAACGTCTGGCCACCGGCTGGATAACTACCTATAATTTCTTGGTAAGGTTTTTTGGAAATAGTTTATCGTTGCCTCCTTTTTAGGACTGACAAACAGTGACTGGCTCAAGATCACTCAGCTGGCTTTGTGTCTAAGGCAGAATTCACAGTGTCCTGGTATCTAACCTGATGCTTTAAACACAACACAAATTGCCTCCTGATATACTTACTGTCTTTACATTGATTTTCTTTTGGTCTTGGTGTAATAAATATTTGATTTTATTTGAACAATGAAAAAAATGATAATTTCCCAATCAGGAATTGCTAGTGTTTCTCTGTAATATTTTTCCTCTGTGGTATTTTTAACATGTGTTCTTATGATAGCAAACTTCCATTGTATTCTAGGGCTTCTAATTGTTTATTCTGACAGTTCTGCATTTGTCCATCTTTACTTAACCATATCTGTCTCTTATTATGATCTTGCGGGGAGGGGAGAGCAACAACCAATGACAGCAAGGAATGAAAACACATGGCAAGAATAGTCATTTCTAAGTAGCATTTTCAGGCCATTGGCACAGAATTATGTTGAATTTACATGTAACTGCAAGCTCCTGATTATACCTTTGTCTCCATTCAGATAATCAGAAAATAGAGAAAAAAAAAACATTTAACCTTTTTTTTATTCTTGTCAATGTGGTCTGGAAAGTAAGAAAGCTGTATATCTCAACACATAATTCCAGAATCCATTTTTCCCCAACCATCTTCACTTTTGTTATCTCTCACACAAAGCAATTAATCTTCTATTGGTTAGTTTCATATGTTCAGAATATCCTATGTCAACATTATTCTTTCTGAAATGAATTTATTGAAATGAATATTGAGGGGTTTTGTCTTTTTTCCTTAAAACTTCAAGCATGGAAAATAAGTAAGCTTAAGCCAGATTTTGGGGGAAGCTTGTTCAATTTTTGTTATAACATAGATGATTGAGAGGAATGTACCCTTTTAATATGGTTGAATGGGGTTTAACATCAATAGATTGACATAGAATGAGGCACCACTGTTTTCAATGAAATTCCTTAAGTGTCTGTGGCATAACTTAGTAAAAGGAAAGAATGAAAAATTAGAAGGCTGAAAGAGGTTCAACAAGAGCGGAGGCATAAGTGGGAAAACTAAGGCATGGAGTTGGAAAGATTGATATGGAGTAGAAGTCGTGTAGAAGGCTCTTTGTGCAGTTGTGATAATTCTAAAGTTAGAGACAGGCAGTGCTAACAGGATAAATATTTGGAACTGATTACTAGATGTTGTGAGCTGGGAAATCTTGTGTCCTGGAAACTGGATGAGAGCAGAGAACTGTGGAAAGAATCCAGAACAACAGAACTGTGGATTCATAGGAATAAGCTGGTTTTCTGAGGTTAAGCCATCTGTCTTTTCATCCAATTTGGAGTTGAAATTATTTTATTTGTTTATTTTCATTTTAGCCTGACTAGTGTCAGGCTATGCCTGTTTTAGTAGTTGCCAACTAGTTTGCCTCTCTATAAAACATGCAACTTAGCAGCAATTTATTATCTGCTTTAGCAGACAATGGCACAATAACTTGTTTGCTAAATTCCAAACTCTCTAACAAGGTTGAATACTTCTAACAAAAAGCATGATTCTGTACTATAAGGAACATGGGCAAAACAAAAACTGTAGTGAAAATTAGATCCCAGAAGAAATAATATTTCTGAAACCTACTTTTGTTATCTTTTTCATACACTAATGCCTAACTTTTTTTTGGTATAAACTTCAAAAAATAATTCTAAAGTATGTAAGAAGCACCAGCAAATGAAGAGATTAAGCAACCTATTATGGCTCCTTGATGATAGATTTTGAATGCAGGGAAATACTTATTTTGCATGATAATTTGGCATTTTTATCTATGTATAGCAGATGCTGCTTACAATTCTGTCCTATGAAGTTACATTTATTGAATTCACAAGGAACCTCCTGATTAATTTCCATTGACTAGGTTTTCTTGTATTTTACAAATTGCTATTACTTGGATTATCTGTCCACACTCTAGAAAGCAAGAATACAGAATTTCTTTGGGGCAGAAGCCATGTTGTACCATGACAGGACATGCTGATGGGCAACCCAAAAGTTAGGGCAAAGATAAAACTGAAATCAACTTCAGTTTTAGCAATTGGAATTAATTTGTAATTAAATGTAATTTAATAAATAGCCTATTATAAAATAATTACTGTTCAGTCAGGTTTTGAGGAAGTGTATCTTATTTTTGCATTGAACATTGCAATTTGTTTACAATTGTTAGAAAAATCTGGAAGCTACAAAATTTTGTCTGTAGCAAAACATTTATATCACATGTATCACATTTTTTAAATCCATGTGTGATATAAATATTTTATTTCAAACAGTTGCCTTGTGAGATGTTCTTACACTTCTTCTTACTTATATTCATTTATATACAGTAAGTAAATATCATCTATTCATTTGTTTTTAAAAGTTATTTTTTAAAAATCTCAGGGAGCATCAATGGGCATCATCCTCAAAATCTTCAAAATGTTTGGAACTGTGGTATACATGGAATTCAGTATTCTGTGACTTACTTTATAACGGTTTGTTTGTTTTGTTTTGGTGTTTTGATAGCTTTAAGCTTAAATTAATGTACCCAATCTCCCAATTATGGCTTAGCATTTTGTGTGAAGCACTATGCTTTGTTTAAAAAACCACAGCTAAATTGAATCTTGGCTTAGTGTTTTCTCTGTGTTTTAATCTGTATTTTTATGAAATATGAGAAATGTAAAATATCTCATCCAATTTGTTTATATATCATCTAGAGTAGACTTTAGTGATGATTCAAGCACGATTACTCTTCATTCCATTATATTGGTAGAAGGAGCTGATAGTAGAGCACAGACACATCCAGTATGTCAAATCTTCTTACAAACCCATTAAGATTAAAAATACTGGATATGTAATTTTGCATTAACATCCAGTTTAAAGATAAATATTGATTTTGTAATGTCATGGTAGTAGGTTATAAGATAAAATAATTATTATAGTCCTAGTTTATTCCAGAATTTAAATAACTATGTATTTAAAAGGTAAATAACTAATTATAACCCTTCTAATTAATTAGAATAATTTCCCTTGATAAACATCAGCTTCTATTTGACTGATTAATTGATTTCATTTGATTTGATTTCTATAGCTGACCATCTGAGCAAATCATTCTGGAAGTTCACAATTCAAAACATATATTACAATTAAAATATTAAAAACAATAACACAGTGAAAAGTGGTAAACCCTTTAAAATGTCTAATTCGATTTAGTGACTAAATGACTTCAGAGTAGTGTAATAAATAAGTATATGCACAGTTTTCTATTAAGTATGTTGAAGGTGGCCAAATTTTATACTTGGTTGTACTGTTACTTTATCAAGGAAACACTTAATTATGGCACATAATTATGGCATTGCAGAATGCATTTTAATATTGTTTTAAAATGTACTGTTAGAAAAGACCAAAATAACTTATATAGAAAGATCTTTTTAAAATAATTAAGAACAAAATATGAGGTTTTCACTTCCCTCAGAGTTAAATGATATTACCATTCTATTTGACATACCTAGTTAATATGATATTTTGGAAGGTGCTTAGAAAGAAATAGGCTTCCATGCCAGAAAAATAACAAATGATACTCTGCCTAATAAAATCAGTTTCATCTTATTTTTGCATGAGAAATATGTCATTTTTTATCAAATTTACATCCATTGTACTTATCATCTTTACATATTTCAAATTAAAATCTTCTTCAACTTACAACAGTTCATTTTAGTGACCGTTCAATGCAGGGGTGGGATACAACAAGGTTAACTACCGGTTTGGGATTTACGAGCTTCCCTGCATGCTGGGAGCCACGCACCTGTAAATCATCATCAGCATGCTGCGTGCAGAGAAGCAGCCTTTGAAACAGCCCTCTTTTCCTGCTTTTTTAACTGCAGCTGTGTCCCAATTGGCAGCTGAAGTTGAAAACTCAGGAAATAAAGATCAGGTAAGAGCCCAGGTGGATGGGTGGGCAAAAACATCAGCAGACATAGAACCGGTTCTATGTCTGCTGCTCTTCAGAGCTACTGGTTCTACAGAGGTGGACAGAACCAGTAGAAACCCACCCCTGATTCAATGTTAAAACCAGAGGTGGTATTCAGCAGATTCTGACCCGTTTTGGAGAACCGGTAGCAGAAATTTTGAGTAGTTCAGAGAACTGGCAAATACCACCTCTGACTGGCCCCATCCCCATCTATTTGCTGCCTCCCGAGTCCCAGCTGATCGACTGGGTCTTCTTTTGTTGCCCTGCACAGGAGAACGGAGCTGGAAAGCAGGTTAGTGGGGTGGGGAGGGAAGGGGATTTTGCAGTAACCTTTCTCCAGGAGTGGGGAGGGAATGGAGATTTTATAGTATCTTTCCCCTGCTATGCCCACCAAGCCATGCCCACCAAGCCATGCCCACAGAACCAGTAGTAAAAATCTCACCACTGATGTTAAAGCTTGAAAAATTTTGTACCAAGATGAAGAAGAAATGAAAAGAAATCAAGTTCGAAATCATTATTTGAGGGGACTAAGATCAATATTGTTTTTTTTTTTTAAAGAGCTTTTATTTTTTTTAAAACAAACACACACATTCAAAACGTAAAAACATAAAACCACTTTCCATTTTATATACATACAATGCGCCAGTTGGTTACAAATCTTTTGTGCTATCCTTTTGTAGTCATTACTCACAGTTTAAATCAATTTTCACATTGTCAAACTAACGTATACTTATATATTTATCAGTTATTAATCATCCATGGCTAAACTATTTATTCCATCATTCTATACGAGATATTCCAAATTTTACTTTAAAATTTATGTTATACTTTCAACCAATGGTTATATATGTCTATATTATGTTTTATATCAATCTATTAAATTTCTATCACAAAATTATTTAGTCTATTACATTACCATGTCTTTTTGTTCAACCATTGATAAAGCAAATCCCATATCATATAAAATTGTTTATCTTCTTGTTCTCTAATTTCAAATGTCAGTTTACTCATTTCAGCACAGTCCATAATTTTCTCAATAACTTCCTCCTGCATAGGTATTTTATCATTTTTCCAATTCTTAGCAAATACAATCCTAGTTGCTGTCAATATTGTTAAACCAAAAGGAAAGAATATAAAGTTGGTTTATTTGATCAAGATTAAAATAGATATGATGTTGTCTTTGGTAATACTTAATGAACTTTTGCTGATAAGGACTGAAGTTTTTAAGGACGTATTTATAGATAAATGGGATATACGAAGAGATCATTTATTGTTTTTAAGAGATGATAAAATAATAAATGGTTTATTCTGCTTTATTATTAATTTTATTTACTTTTCAAAACTTTGAAGTGTCAATCTCACTGAAAGAGAGTCTCTGTGTGGCATACAATCAAATGTTAACATATCAAAAGAGTACATAGGCTTCCGGTTTGAAGTCTCTTCGGCGACAGACAGAAATCTGTGATTGTGCATTGTTTCGGTCTGGGCTCACCGCTGGAGTGCCCCGAGCTGGCTGGTTTCAGGGCTAAGTCACCCCGTAGAGGTAGTGAAGAGGGGGGAGACTGCCAGCAGGGTTGAGGAGAGCCACATCTCTCCACCTCAGCTGGCCATTACTCCCTTTCCCAAAGGCAGTTGCAGCAGTGGTCAGAAATGGCCACCACAAAGAAGAACTTGACCAGAAAAGAATGTGCAGGAGGAAGATAAGAAGTGAAAGTTTTGGCTGACCGGGTTAAATTGTAAAAGCAACAACTAAGGTACCCTGGAATTTAAACTTACAAAAAAAATAACATCTCTCCCAAAGAAGAGTCGGAAGCAGCGAAGGAAAGTGAAAAGGAAAAGATTTGGTTTTTTTCCCCTCTCCCCTTTCCTATACTGACAACTAAGAGACTTAAATAAGAAATCAAAAAAATCGGCTTTGACATCAACAGGCAATTAAGCTGAAAATAAAACAAAATGTCAAAGGGATAATAAAGATTTCTGGACACTAATTTTTTTTTTCATAAGCGGGAAGGGAGAAAAAATGAATAAGGGAAGGATCTGGAAGAGGGAGAAGACTGCCTGTAATTAAAAAGAATCTACAGTAAAATTTCAACAAGACTTCTAAAAGATACATTTTAACTGAAACTTTGTAACTAAACAGTAAAGCCAGGAAGAGAAAGTGGAAAAAAAGAGCAAAAAGAAACAGCTTGCGTGTATTTGGATTATTTCGTGATCTTTGGATTCTTGGTTATTACATTTGAATGACTAAAATTAATCAGGTGGTTGCTTAAAAATGTATACAATGGCACCACTTCTGGATGAATTGAAAATGGAACTTAAAAAGTATAAAGAAGATACACAAGAAGGGAAGGGTTCTTCTGGCTTCATTTTTCAATTCTTAGAAATGGAGATTTGGAACTATGAGAAACAACAAGAAACGACTTCAAAACAAGAAGACTGGGATAAAGAAGAAGTCATCTTTAATGAACAAGTAATTTTATGTGGGGAAGAAAAAGGAAAGGGGGGAAAGAGAAGGGAGAATTTAAGACTTAAGTAAACAACCAAAGAAAAGAAAAAATAATTTGAAAATAAGTATAATACTGGAAAGCAACAGAAAAGGGGAAGAGGGGCAGAAGAAGGGGAAGAGCAACAGAAGAGAGAAATAGAGGTAGAGAGACAAGGGGGTAAAAAGGGGAGAGAGAAGAAGAGAGGGAAGAAGGAAAAGAAGTTACAAAGGACCGGAACAAGATATAGAGAAACAGGACCTATTTAGAGATAATGGGTGAAAATCTAACTGAAAAGGGGATTCTGTAAACGTACATAAGATTGTATTGTTATATTACTAATAGAAATAAATAACTTTAGAAAGCAACAGAAAAGGGGAAGAGGGGCAGAAGAAGGGGAAGAGCAACAGAAGAGAGAAATAGAGGTAGAGAGACAAGGGGGTAAAAAGGGGAGAGAGAAGAAGAGAGGGAAGAAGGAAAAGAAGTTACAAAGGACCGGAACAAGATATAGAGGAACAGGACCTATTTAGAGATAATGGGTGAAAATCTAACTGAAAAGGGGATTCTGTAAACGTACATAAGATTGTATTGTTATATTACTAATAGAAATAAATAACTTTAGAAAGCAACAGAAAAGAAAAATTGGAAACAATGTATGATTAAAATGAGGGATAAAACAGTGTAATTTAGTGAAATGTTTGTGAATAAAATAAGTGAAATAAAATAAATGAGAAAATTGAATTAGGAAGGAACGGGAACATTTTAATTAGTTAATGTTTTATAAAATATAGCAGGGGGAATTAATTATGGAAAGCTTATAATTGTTCCCATAGAAGTATGATATTTAATTGAAAAGTAATGTTAAAGAAGTTAAGATTTTAATGAATATTAATATTAATGATAGAATTGAATTGGAGTAGAATGTTGTTTTAATTATATTATACATTTATAATTTTTTCTTTTTTTAAGAATATAGTGTGTATTTTAAGAATGTACTAAGCAGAATCCAAATGGAAGTTATGTATATATTGAATGTTATAACTTTAGGGTACATATTGAAGCCTAAATAAGAGTTAAATGGATAAACTTAAAAGATATAAAGGCGTCATACTCTAATCAGTAACTACAGGAGAAATTTTGTTTAATGAGAAAAGATAATAGATAATTGAAACAGGACAGACAAAAAATATAAATACAATGATTTGAATTGAGATGAAATGATTAAAATAAAATTGAGAAAATTAAAAGAGGGCAGAAGCTATGTAGAAAATGTAAAACAGTAATAAGATATGGAATAGAACATAAAAATGAGCATGAAGTTGAATTTGTATGAAGAAATGTAACCTGGGATTATGCTATTTTCAAAAAATATGTTTTATTTGTATTTTTTTTTCTTTGTGAAAACTCAAATACCCCCCCCCCCCGAAAAAAACCAGTCCATAAAATTTAGAGGACAATAGGAAGTGTGAATGCTATTAAAATTAGTGAAAAAGTGAAGGAAAAGCACTTGGGGCACTATCCAGCCACTAAATTCTCCATGCAAGGCTGCAGGGACATGTTCTGACTTCTTTTCCAGAGGCCAGAGTGTGGGGACCTGCCACCCTTCCAGGAAGAGATTGTTCACTAGGATAGGGGCAACAACATAGAAGGATTTTTATCGTAATTAGGGGGAAAGTCATTTCTTTGCATTTTTTCCCTCTCTATTTTCTATTTTTTTCTTAGTTTTTATTTTTCTAATTGTATTTTTAATATAATTACTACTATAAAGAGTAATATTTTAAATGCAACTTGTGTATGTTTCTTTAAAGGTAACTCTCATTAAATTATATATGGTATATATTCAGATTAGTCATTTGGGGCTGTTTAATTCAGCAAAAACCCCTGAACTTAAATCAATATGTTTCCATTGTTATAAACATTTCACTTCTACAATAGTCCCGAAAATTCACTTTTACTTTCTGTCAGTATAGAAGGAAATGGAGGTTCTTTCTTTAATATCATGGGACATCGTCTTCTCCCGCTCCCAATCCCCTCCCCCAATAATATTAGAAGTAGCTAAACTTGGAACCTATTCTCTGATAGATATATTAAATTTGGGGTACAAACATCTTGATAACCACTGGATAGCAGCAAATAATCTTTGCTGCTATCTAGCGGATAATTGGATTTCTTCTGGAGTTTACCCTATTCTCAGAATTAAAAACAAAATATTAAAAATAACCTTGAGTATGGAGGGTTCGGACGCTCTAATTTTGTCCAAAAATAAAAAAAAAGAAGTGGAAAAAACATCATGTGCTGCTATTCTTCTTTTTCTAAATCCCCTACCTTGTAAACAAAATATATGCTTTGTAAAGGGCAACACACACACATATTTTAAAATCCAAGTTTTGCAAAAAGAAAAACAAACAATGATATTAATTCCATTTTTTGTAAACCTTTCACAATTTGGGTAGAACAGTAGGGATTATTTTAATTGGTTAGGTAATTTTATTTAATGGTGATCAAATCAACTTCTGCAAGTGTTAAATTGACCTCATAAGGCCATCTTGCCAACCATTGCATAGCTCTGGTAAATAATTTCTTTGATTGCAATCAAAGCAGTTGAAAATGGAACCTGCAAGTAATTTGTTTAGTTGAGAGCTTGAAATGTTAAGATTCCTTTTTTCCTTTTGGTCTGAAACATATCCTACTATTTTGTCAAGAGCTGGAACACAGTAAAAAATTTGATCTGCAGCAAAAACACCACCAAATTTACAAAAACCAGATCTCCTTGAAAACAACTCTATTTTATTTATTTATTTATTTGATTTGATTTGATTTGTCAATTGCTTACAAAATAGATATAAGTATATTCATAGTTATGAATACATGAAATGGGTACATATAAGAAAAATAAAGAAACAATAGGACAGGGATGGTAGGCACACTGGTGCACTTATGCACACCCCCTACAGACCTCTTAGGAAAGGGGTGAGGTCAGTAGTAGACAGTCTAAGGTTAAGGTGTTTGGGGTTTGGGGAAGAAACCACAGAGTCAGGTAGAGTATTCCAGACATTGAGCACTATGTTGCTGAAGTCGTATTTCCTGCAATCAAGTTTAGTGTGATTAACCTTGAATTTGTATCTGTTGTTTTGCTCTAGTGTTCTTATGGTTGAAGCTGAAGTATTCATTGACAGGTAGGACATCACAATGTATGATTTTATATACCATACTTAGATCAGACCTACTGAACTCTACTGAAATTCAATTGTAATAAACAAGAAAGGCTTTACATGGATAGTTATTTTACAACACAATTTGATTTTTTTTAATGTTAAAAAGGGAGGAGAAAAGAAATGGAAACCAGTTATGTCATTACCCAGAGTTTGTAACGATTCAGATGACATCTAGCTCCCACAATTTACCTTTAGTGCTAATTATGTTGATAAAGTAAGTGCAAAGTAAAGGCTAAAGTAAAGTAAGGGCTGTTTCAGATTCAATTCCCCCCCCTCCCCAAATAGTTTGAAGCCCATGGGATGTGAACATCGGCTTTAAGGAGCTGAAGTATCTTTTTAGAATAAAATCCAAGACATCACCCAAGTCTTGTGTTCTTTTAGCAATAACACATCGCAGCTCTCTTATTAAGAAGTAAATGTTGGACTTCCGATTTGCAGGGCTTCGGCAGCAGGCAGGAATCCGCAATCGTGCACGGTTTCTGCCTGGGCTCGCCACTGGAGCGCCCCGAACCATCTGGCTTCAGGGCTAAGCCACCCCATAGAGGTGGTGAAGACAGGGAGACGCAGCAGGGTCGAGGGGAGCTGCATCTGTCCTCCTCAGCTGGCTAAACTTCCTTTCCCGAAGGCGGTAAGAGCAGCGGTCAGAAATGGCTGCCTCAAAGAAGCACTCAGCTGGAAAAGAAAGTGCAGGAGGAAGTTAAGAAGTGAAAGTTTTTGGCTGACCGGGACAACAAGCAACAACTAAGGTATCCTGGAATTTAAATTTTACAAAAGATAACACCGCTCCCAAAGAAGAGTTGGAAGCAGCGAACAAAAGTGAAAAGGGAAAGTTTTTAAAAACTCTTCAGTAACATGGTAGTACCACCAAGCATGGTGCTTGTTTCATTTCTGCTCAAAAAGAAAGCTTAGAAAAAGTTAATCAAGGACACAGGCAAATAAGTGTAGAAAGTCATGGATGGCATGAAGAAACTGGACAGAATGACATTTTTCTTCCTTTTCTGAATGAATTAGGAACAAACACCATCCAACGAAACTAAGATATAGGACAGACAAGAGGAATCTCCTTTTCTTGCTGCACAGAATTAACTTCTGAAAGTCATTCCATTCACATAGCAATGGTCACCAGCTTGGATTTTAAAAGGAAATTAGAAAAATGCATGGATTTGGAGACTGAAAGAAAGCATGTCTCCACATAGCAATGGTGAGCTAGAGCGGCCCATTGGCTGCCAGCAGAGCTAGCTGCAGAGTCAGATGAGGAGGAGGTTGAAGGAGGGCCTGGGCTGCTATGGAGCCTTTGGAGCCTTTGGAAGGGTCTGATGAGGAAATAGCATCAGAGACAGAGGCAGAGCTGGGGCCTTCTGTCTTCTTCCAGGTAGAGAAGCAGCTGCTTCAGGTCTTGAGCTGAGTGAGGGGGAGGAATAGATGAGGCCCATCCCAGATGCACATTTGCATAGGGAGGAAAGGAGAGGAGAGCAAAGGAAAACGATAAGTCAGCTCTCAAGGTAAAGCAGACATGGACAGTAGCCAGCTTCTCCCTGGCTGGGATATAAATAGTAGGGGTTTGAGAGTGGCTGGTTATCATAGACAATGGTTTGTTTTTAGGATACAACAAGTAATTCGGATTTCTAGGCCAGAACTAGGTCTATTGGGACTAGTAACATTTGGTTTTTTGTTTATCCATGTGAGTAAAATACTGTTCCTACCCTGTTTGAAAGGGAATTTGTTTTTACTTGTGAGTAAGTGGCTTATTATTTCCTGAGGCTAGGTCAGAACAGCAAAGAACAGCAAGCAATGGATGTATACCCACCTCTTGCTCAGAATGTCCCTGAGACATCCGATTGGCTTCTGTAAAAAACAGAATCCTGGACTAAAATGGCTGTTGCTTGATCTTGCTTTATTTTGTTTTTATAAAATGTTTGGGATGCATCAGTGAGTGATTTTATGAAGTAGCTCTTGGTGCCAGAACTTTCTAAAGCTTGCGACTGTATTCCATGATGATTCTGACTTTTTATGTCAGAAATAGGGAGAGAGGGAGGAGGATAATATGGATATGAATGATATTTTCCCTTTTTATCCATAGCATGTCCTGGATTTTCAACTGATTGTGCAAACACAGATTAACATTTTCACAGTATTTTGGGCATTCATGCCATATTTTATCTGGCAGGGTCTCTTTAAACTGACTGATCCTTTTTCATTTCAGCCCACATTCTGAATTATGAGCTAAGATTCAGCAGTGTACTCCCCCACTGTATCACAGTTGCCATATAAATAAAATATACATGCTAAATGCCCTCTGGAAAAGCTTCATCTTCAATAATTTCTGTAACATCATAAAGGACCAAGAAAGTCCACTTTATGGGAGAAAGTATTTTGCAAACTAGGACTACAAATCTACTGCAATTGGAAGAAGCATCTTGTGAATATTTAGTTCTAAGCCATATTATGACTTATTGATCAAAACACTTGAATATGAAACCACAAATGCAAAGGTAGCCAATGAAAATCACATGACATAAACTGGATGTGTTATGGGACTAATATCTGCCAAAGGGATGGCTTTGTACCAGCCCATTGTCACATGCTTGGTGACCAGTGGAGTAGGCATGATTGGCTTGTTAATATAGTTAATGATATAGATATTACTTTGGTTGCAAATAGATACTTTCTAGTAATTCTTGCACTATAACTATCTTGCTCATCTTCTATTCCTATTTTTAACATCCTACTGAAATTTGTAACAGTTGTTATAATTTTAAAAGGGGATGCAGTCTTAATGATGGCCAGAAATGATATGCATTCCAGCGGTTTCAGCCCAACTCCTTGAGATGGAATGAGCTTTCATTGCTCGATATTTAGTTTATGCCATTCCAGCAGTTCCAAAGCATGCAATGTTGCACGTAGATAAATGGGTACCACTTTGGTGGGAAAAAAAACACATTGTGTTTTCTTGTATGGAAAGCCAGCACTGGGCCCAAGGAATTGCAACATGGAGTGAGGAGAGACTGGTGGGAAGAGCCTAGAAGAGCCAGCAACCAGAGTGCCCCAATTAATTGATATAAAAACCGATGTGCAAGTGCCAAACAGAATGAAATAGCAATCTAGGCTGTCAGGGCTCCATTGTATCTAGCAGGTGTAGATTTTCCTGATAATGTATGCCATATGCTAAATAGGAAGTTGTTTTAAATTCTGGTTTATTAAATATATTTAAATATATGTTAAATATATAACCTTAGTTTTCAACTCATATTCTTTAAACCTCGGAGTTCATATAAGATTTGAATTCAGAAATAAATTTATCACATAGATATACATAGTATGAAATATATGTATTTACTTTCTGATAAACTAACTCTTCTGGTTGCCCACCAAACTGTTTGGAGAAATATTATTGCAACATTTGCTTTTACAAAATGATGACAGAGGTATTATTTAAAGTTCAAGCTTTGTGGGGCTTAGTGTTAATTATGAAATTCAATTTGCCCCTAGAGATAAATACAAGTAGAAAGCATATATATTTAGCTTCCCATGGAATTCTTTGTTGGAACCAAATACGCTGAAACTTTGTGAGAGCATCACAGGAAAAAAATGTGTGTGGGCAAAACTCATAAGGGATTTGTCTTGTGCAAGCCTGTGAAAATGAAGATCAGCTGTGGAAGGGCACAACTTACCCAACAAAATATTTCAAGGATCTGTGTTCTAACTTCTTACACATTTTTAAATGTAAAACTTTAAAAATTTCCTTGGTGATCCTTTGAATCAATGAAAGGTATTTCTGTGGAATATATCTTTATACGCAAATGTTGTCCCTTTACTGTAGAAGTCATGTTTTGGTCATTTTTAAAGTATATTGAATGAGCATCACCATACCTGCATTTTCTAACCAAGATGAAAAGTATCACAAGTACTTTTTTTACTGAAGAGAAGACAAGCTTCCATACTGCATCATCGGAAAAGAGCAAATTCAAATTGGAAACTTAGGAAAAACATATAGAAAGAAAAGCCAGAAACCTGGCAGTGCCAAGAAGTAAAAATTGTAATGTTAATATCCAAATTAGTAAAAATATATATGGCAAGAAAAGAATCTCCAACTGAGTGTTTTCTTCTTCCCCATTCTTGAGGGTAGTTCTACTAATTGACATAGATACTTATTTGGTTCTAGCAATAATTTTCTTCTCTGCAAATGGGTGAAAAGGCTGTACATATTATTATTCGAAGATATTCTTTTGCATCCCTGCCTTTTGATTTCTTGATTAATAATATAGAAAAAACTTCCGCCTGGCACCTTTTTCCCTCTATATAGACTTCATAGTTTGTTTACTGAAAACACATAATCTAAAAAAATAAAAGAATTAAATAAGTGTATTGGCTGCAATCCTTCTTTAGGTTAACAGGGTCACTGCTAGCATACAAGGTACCTTGTATAAAACTCTACTTAGTAGCTCTTCAAAACATTTGTTTAATATTCAAAATTTATTAAATACAATTTGCAAGATCCTTCTGTCACTGGTATGATGGCCAATTAAGTTTTTAGGTCTGTGTGGTTGTTGTTTTCATTTTATCTTAAACAAAAATGAAGAAAAAGAATATTCACACCTTGTAAAGAAAGAAACAAAAATAATAAAAAACATACAAGAATACAAAACAAATATTAGAGATGTCATGCATAATATATCAATAAATTGAGACCATGGTTCATTACAGTTCATTACTGACCTTGATCAATATTTCTTAACTTTGGCATATTTAAGATATGTGGACTTCCACTCCCAAAATTCCCCAGCCAGCCATGCATGTTGGATTATTTTCTTTATCAAATAAATGAATAAGCACCAAAATTGCTGTTCTCTAATATTACTTTTGTATATCAGTAAGGCCTGACAGAAATAATGATGCCAAAGACATATAATCTCGCATCTATGTAATTTTCACCAGTGTAAAGTATTTCCTAACACACGGTTTTGGAGACTGACAAGTTCAGAAGGCATGTGAGGAAGTTTTTATGTAGAAGACAAAATAGTTTTAATACATTGTCTGAAATGTAGTTTCACCACTGTGGTCCACTGATGTTTCCTAAAATGAGATGAGGATCAAACAGAAAAGAAACCCTTTTTGACCTTAAAACAGAATGATTTGCTGCTTTTTGCATTTGGTAATGTCTAAATATTGCCAATGGATCATTATTCATAAAGGTCTTAATGTTTTGCAGTTACTGTTGCTGCTGGTACTACTACTTTATGTTGTAGTATATAAATACTTATTAAATGCTATGTATAATTATGTACATTTTTTGAATATGTCAAGCTTATTGTTTGTCAAGGAATCCTTCCCTTGAAAAATGAAGCTTTGAACAATTCTACCTATACTCAGTATTCAAATTTTTGAAGCATGAATTTAGTTATTTGAATCTTTGGAATACTGAGACTCTACATATAAACATGCTGTTCTCTATAGTCTTAAATAAAACAACAACACAATGATCCTTGTCTAAGACTCTTGGGAATTTTACTAGCCCCATAAAGTTTTTTTCTCTAAGCTTAGTGACATAAGGTTAAAAATAAACACATGGAGCAACAATTATTTAGTTATTTCTCCTTTTCTCTTTTCATCAATCCAGTCACTGTTTCTTAAAATAAACTTTGCCACTGTGGTCTCTGAAGTCATTTTGCATTACACCTGACTCTTCTGTAAGCAAGCATTTCCATTTTCAAAAGGGAATAAAATGAAAATGTTTGCCCATTTCAATGCCCAGCATCTAGTTGAAATTTCCAAATGTATAAATTTAATACAGCATTGCTTAAAAAGTAGATGCCAACTTATTAATTAATTATATGAATATCAAATGTCTTTGGGATCATCAACATATTAAGTTGGCCATTTCTTGTCCTTTTTCCATCAGATTTGCTTAATCCTAGGGATAATCAGTGTTCATAACAGTCACATGATAAACAAATAATTGTAATTTAGTTTAAATACAGAATCTGAAAAGAACCTTTAAAAAAATAAAGATTTGCTTATTTTTTGAAACAACATACCTGAGAAACTTGCATTTAGTTGCATAATGCTGTTATTGATTTCAATTTCTTTCTGGAAAATAATCTCTAGAATGAAGCAATTGTTACGAAGTCTTGGTTTTGGTCTACCATAAGCTCACGCTGTGAAAGTATAACTATATCATTAAGAAACTGAATATAAAATATCTCATTTAAAGATTTTTGGGAAATCATATTTCATTTTGGCCCCAAATACTTTTAGAGAATCCATAAAGCAAGAGGGCTTTCTTGTAGAAAAAATTAATTTGAGAGAAAAAAAATACATTCCTTGTATTTATTTCTTTTACATTCAGTTTTATAGTTTACCTTTATACTTAAAACATAAAGGCTTTCCATTTCCCTGCCAAAATATAAATAAGGCTTTCTATAATGAGGTTCATAGTTTCTTCCAAACTGCCAGAAAGTTTGTACAGGATGCATTAAAAACATACAATTACTTTGAAAGCCATAACTCATTTGCATAGTTTGGATGCATGAAATAGCCATATTTGGCATATCATTGTTAAATGTCTACTAGGGACCACAGCACAACTTGTATGTCTCTTGGTTATAGGGATTTCAGTAAAGAACTGTTGACCTGTGTTAGAACTTCAACCAACCTTTAATATTTAGTATGAATTCTGTAACAATCCAATCTAAAGAAGTGGCATCACCCCTTAAAACAAACTCAGATAGTAGAGTGAGAACAGGACTGGAATCAAACTAGATCCATAATAGGGATGTTTCAACATGCTTGGTGAACCCTAAGGCATTCAGCATTATCCTGTCCCTCAAAACCAGTCCAAAGAAGATTAAGTATGCTCCATGGTTGCCAGGAGCCACAGAATGTTAAGAGCTGGAAGAGAAAAATGGAAAACTGAAGGGGAGGAGAATTGGCTAGAAGATCTTGGAAGTATAACCTTAGCTGATGGAACTGTGAACAGGAGCAGATTTGCTAACAGTTAGGATATGTGGAAAACATCTTACTGTAAACTCCAGTTCTGGAATCTGGAAATCCTGGAAGACAAGACAGCCAATACTGTGTGCTTTATTTAAGTGAAATAAACATGTGTCTGAATATCTTTTGTTTAAATAAGTGGGATGTGGAAGTGTTTAACTTTGACTGGATTGTGTTTATTCCATTTAAAATTACTTCATAAAAAGTGAAACTGTTTTTTTTTAATTGGAGAAAAAGAATAAAGCTGAAAATTCAGAACGCTGATTTTAATTTTCTCCTATACGATACTTTCATGTTTCTCTGTCTTATGTTATCATCAAGCAACAATGAAGCAAAACTAAAACATACATTTTAAATATCATTTCATAAAAATTCTGCTACATTTGGTTTAAGTGACATTTGTTTGATACTCTATTTAGAATATTGAAAATTAAAAATTAAAATTAAATAAATAGAATGTATTTAATGATACACCATACCAAGATATAACATATAATGCCAGTAACAATTTATAATTTTTTTTTACAAGGAGTATTTTATGGACATGGGGAAAAGGAAAAAAAAGTTGAAAAAAACCAAATGTTAACCCACAAAAAATTGACTCATTTCCATCATGCTCTCACACTAAGTGACTTCATATTATTGAGTCAGTCCTTGGAGATCTTGTAACATATACGTTTGAATAAATAAAAAGTTTACATTTGAAAAACTGAGAAAAAAACAGATTGATTTGTTTCAGTAAATGCCATTTTTAATTCATACATTTTTAAAAATAATTGTATTAAAGTTAAACTAATAGAAACTAATATAAAGCAAGAAATTTTTTTTTGTTTCTTTAACTATTTATTTTCTCTATAGAGATGTTTCTTCCTTTATACAAATTTGAATATTGATGAAATGCTTTCTGTATGACTGTGCTGCCTCTCAACACAATTTTTCCCTCTTGTAACATCAATATTATTTTATTTTTTCTCCTTTACATAATTTATATGCTAATCACTTCCCTGGTTTATTTGCAAATTCATTCTTTTCTTTTACATAGTTCATTTTTATTTCCATTTCTCTTACTATTAACATATTGTAGATAACAAGCTTAATTTGTTGAGAAATACACATTTTTTCTGTCATTATGAGGAAGATAAAAAGTTAAGAAGTTATGCATGTGAGGGTGTTTGTGTATGTTCATATAAATCACATTTTATTCACGTTTAAATACAATTTTAAGCATTTTCCCACTTGCTATATATATTAAAATATTGAAACATATAAGTTAAATATTACAAATATATTTTAATTATATTATCAAATAAGAAAAACAGAGGCCATAAGACAAACAAGAAAAGAAATGTCCAGAAACAGACAAATAGTTGTCCCTTAGGTTATTTCATCAACTTGGAAAAAAAGAATTGTAAACAAAAATATTTGAATGAATCTATTAGATTTTTTGAGTAGCTGCTTATTAAAATATACCAACGATATTATTAGCATCACCAAATCTGTAGACCCCTTATAGCATTATGGAAATGTTTAGCATTTTCTTCAATGCAAATACATTGCAGCTGTAAGTAAATTTAATAAAATTCTAAAGTATTGATTTCAGTCAGTGTTTAATGTTTCTGAGACTACCTTCTAAAATCTTTGCACATCTGATGTTCAAAATGTGCCATTTTAAAATAGTAAATCTGACTTTCTTAATGCATGACACTGTAGGCATTGCTTAGTATGTACATAGCTCATCTTTAAGTATAATATCGATCTTTAACATGTATTTGAAATAATGCATTTTTCTACTTTTTTATATTGATGAAAACATACAATTCAAAGTCCAAAGAATAAATTTGTTATTAATTATAAGTTTATAAAGTATAGATTCATCCACTTGGGTCCACCATTTATAAAAACAGAATTTGTCTAAAAATAAAATTAAGAAGCACCAGGATTATATAACTGGGATTAGCCATGATCTGCATCTCCTTTTTGAATTCTATTTTTTTTTAAGCTGAAAGGGATTTATTTATACTTGATTTCAATTCCCAGAATTTTTCACCATTGGTTATACTGGTTGGCAAACAATGAGGCTTATAATATGGAGAGAACCATCTATGTTAGGGGAAGCTGATATTTCCACTTTTTCACAAAATGTATGTATTTTTTGGTTCACATTTTGTTCCCAAACTTTCTCCCGCCATGGTTCATTTTTCCAACATTCCCTAACTGTGCAGCTGATTGTATAGATATAAAATGGCTGAACATACTGTAATTCAGGCATGTATTCTTGCAAACATACAGATGCTTATATAATATTTTGTCTTCACGGAGACAGCAGTACACCAAGGAGGCATTGAATAAGCAGAAATACACATACTGGTAAGTGAGATAAACAGAAGAAAAATTTAGAATAATTAAAAACATATTGGTGATGCACTTTTTTTAAAAAAAGAAAAGTCTTTTTCTTGAATCCACCTTTCAATCATACTTCCAGGATGTTTACAAGAAGGAATAGAACCATTAAAATAAAAGAGAAAAATATAAAAAGACCACTGAAGCAGAAACACTAAAGTAGAAACACAAAATGTTGAATAATACTAACATTTATCTTTAAAAACGTGCAAAAATATTTTTTTTAAATTTTTTTTAGTGAAAAGAAAGGTCAAATTATTTAGGAACTAATTCAAAAATTGTCTCCCATTAAAGTCTTTTCTCTGTTACTATTTTAGACTACAAATAAAACATGTATGTTTTGCAAGCATGGTATTATGTACTTCAGCTGGACATAAAATGTCTTTAAAGAAAATCATTGTATATGACGAAATAGCATTGTGTTCCCATTACAAACCAATCTGTCTCTTAATTACCAAATGTCAACTTATATCAAATTATAATTCCTTAAGAGTACTTTTATTTATTAAGAGATGATTAGATTCATTTCTTAAGAAATACTTTGAATGAGAGAAGCATTTATATTGAAAAGTAAGTCTGAGAACTATTTCTGCTAGTTTTAGAGTCAGCATTTTGACCATTGTAATAATGATAATGATGATGATGATAATAATAATAATAATAATAATAATAATAATAATAATAATAATAATAATAATAATAATGCATAAGTGCACTATCGTGCCTACCGTCCCTGTCATATTGTCCCCATTTATTCGTACCTATTTCCTGTATTCTTACTCATGTTTATACTTTTACCTATTATCTTGTAAGCGATTGACAAAATAAAATAAAATAAAATAAAATAAAATAAAATAAAATAAAATAAAATAAAATAAAATAAAATAAAATAAAATAAAATAAAATAAAATAAAATAAATGCAGTTGTCAACATTTTCTGAACTGTAGTATGTGGAAAATAATAATTTGTGATTATGGCACAATCTTGGATTCATGAAAGTTGAATGTCCTTTTATGCCCTTTATATGACCTAAGCAAAATTATTTACATTTGTAGTCACTTTAGGATCTTGTAAGGAACAACCAATATGACAAAAATAAAGGATTTAGTTACGAATCCAGCTCTTTTTCCATAGAAAGAACTGGAACTGACAAAATTATAGAAATCAAGGTCATCAATTTAGTCATTCCATGAATCAAAATGGCTATCATCTAAACTTAATTTTGGGTCTAGAACACACAATCTCATTCTTTCCCAACAGAATATATGTATGCATGTGTTTATTTCTTGGAAGCAATGCCATCCCTGGTTTTCTTTACAGTGTTATCAATGCCTAGACTCATCTTGGTGATTCTGCAACACTTTCTGTTCATGGGTGACAGATTCAGTTATATTTTTTTACAGAATGAAGTGGCTTGGGAAGATATTTTAAAAATCTGTCATTTGTCTTCTCTTTTGCTCCTCTATATTTTTCCATTTTATTCTTATGTTCTTGATATCACTGGAACGTGGATTGCTAGGTAGGCCAAAAACATCCATATGATGCTAAAACTCTTGGCTTTGTTTGGTTGCTGGTACCCTTCAGTTAGGTGGAAATGGAAGATATCACACAACGATTATTGAACCAATATAAATGGGCTAACTTATAGAATTCTGGACTCCATGCCCCACCCCTTGAGAATAACATTTGAGAAACTTGTTGTTGCTTTGGTGCCACTGTGTTGAACAGTGCTATGTTCAACAGACTGTATTGAAGCAATCACAGAACATTGTTTTCCATGTTTTCTGACAGCTTTTCATAAGTTGATGACAAAGGCCGAAGGAACTACTGTAATTGCTATCTTTGCTGAGGGAAGTTTGCAGGAAGATAAGTCAATGGAATCCTGGCAGGGAAGATGCAATCTTCTTTGCCAATCACTCTGCATTTGCATGATCCTAGTCAATTGTGTACTCTTTCATTCCCTCCCCCAATTGGTAGAGTCCTTCTAAGCTAGGGCAAAGGTAAGGGCAGGGGTGGGATTCTACCAGTTCTCACCTATTTGCTAGAACAGGTTGTTAACATTCTAAGCGGTTTGGAGAACCAGTTGTTAGAAGAAATTACTGGCCTAATCCTGTAAGGAAGACAGGAAGGAAACATTCTGGGGTTGCTTACAGAAACTGCCTCTCCATTAACCCTTATTACATTGTTGGCAGGACTAGACTTCCTGTCGCAGGAACATCTCTGGAGTTTTTTCCCCTCCTTTCCTGGTACTTTGCTTGTGTGGAGTGACCATTCAAAGTAACAATGGCACTGAAAAAAGTGACTTATGACCATTTTTCACACTTACGACTGTTGCAGCATCCCCACAGTCATGAGAGGCCAGGTGAGGAGATGCATGCCTCAATGTGAGTGATGATGAGTTGGCCACACCCAGCCAGTCACATGACCACCAAGCCACACCCACCATCTAAGCCACTCCCAGAGAACCAGTTGTTAAAAATTTTGAATTCCACCCCTGGGTAAGGGCAAGGCAGAAAGAGGATGAAATTATAGAGACAATATTTCAGTTGAAGGACTGAATTATATCAATTGGCAGGAGTAGTTTCTGGCAAAAATATTATTGGCTTTATAAAAATAGCAGATGTGGAAGGAAAGGATGCCAAGACAGCTAACACAATCTCAGTGGGAAGCTATTGGCATGTAAATTTTAAAGACTGACATAGCTATATGAAAGAACCATGTTAGCTAGAAATCCAGAAATGTGGATAAGATTGCTGAGAGTAATGTTCCTGAGGGGAAGGAAAAGGGAGAAGAGTATTGGATAAATGTGTGGAGGGTGAGCAATTGTGGCATGAAACTTTAAAAGCTGAAGAAATTAGAACTTTTAAGTCCTTAAGCAAAAGATAAGTTCAAGGGTCCAAACATTTCTACCATAAAAGTAAATTAGGAAATGACATTACATAGATGAGAAAATATTGGGGTCAGATATGAAATTCTTTTTTGTTGTTGTTGCCATTCTACCTTGAAAGGACAATGACATATAAAATAGCAATCTAACTTTTTGAAAGTGGTAGGGTTGTGGTGAAACATGATGATTTCATATATATATGCAGGGTGTTTATGAGGAAAGAGAAATTTTGAATAAGTCAGTGTGTAGAGGCCACAGTGAATAGGAAAAAATAAACAAATGGGAAATAGAAATTACTTTTGTTCATACAAGTCACGAGTTCTGGTTTCTCATTAACCCATTTGCTTACTAGAACTTCCAGCTGTGTTTTATAGTATTTTATTCCAAAAGGATCTTTTGCTCAGCTGTAGATGTTTAATGGTGATCAGAGGATGAAAATAAAAGATTTAATGTGTGGAGAAACACTTTCTGCTACATTCATAGTCATCAATTATACCATTTATACCTCATTGAATATATTATATGATAGTAATATCAATCATTAGGATCTACCAATGAACAATTACCAATAGATTTAAAGTAGTCATAACAAATTACTTTATACTATTTTTTAAAAAAGTTTTATTAAGGTTTATTACATAAAATGCAATAAAAATAAAGATTAAAATGAAGCAGGGGTAAGTGCAGGATGAAAAAAAGAAAGAGAAGAGAAAAGGTATTGACTTCTGTTTCTATCCAACACATATTATTTTTCTATTTCAAGTATAAAAACTACAAGTGATATCCCAATAGAAATAAGAGCAAATAAAATAAAACTGTTTACATCATCTTAACCAAATCGATTTGTTTCTTTTTTCCCCCTATTGTGGGAAGTGATAAATATATTTCAATTTACATTTATTAATCTTTCTAAACTATTATCATTTATATTAACTAAAATTGCTATATTTTTTCAATTTTTTAAATCTTAAAGGAACACTCATTTATATTCATTTTAAGACTTTAAACATTTCATCTTTATAAAAGATGAAAGTCAGTCAGTTCTGATACATCTTTTTAAACTTTTAACATACATTCTTCAAAATTCACTTTCAATATTTTGCAAACTTTAGGAATTACTCAACTTTAGGAATTACTCAACACACATACACTGTATATGTAAAACCAATAATTTTCAAACCCATTTTATAAGCATGAAACAAAACATTGCAACTTTCTTTTAATCGCATGTCTCAAACCAATAAAAAAAAAAACTAGGCTAATGCCAATTAACCTATCAAATTTAAGTCACTTCTTCCAGCATTTTCTCATTAAAAAATATTTTTCTTCTTCAGAATGTCTATTAAATAAATATGATTTTTTTTCAAGAGATTCTCTAATATGCTTTTTAAAATAATATGTCAATATCATCAATTTCCATTTCAATTGTGAAGTGGTGATCCCAAACTTGTTCCCTTGAGGGCTGTAGATTTACTTGCAACTCTTCATCTTTCAATTGCACAGAAGGACTTGTAATTAAACCATCTTTATAATGGGAATTGTGGTGACATATTTATATTCCAAAATTACAATTAAGACTTAAGTCCTTTGTATTGTCAAATGCTTGTGCAGAATCCTTAGCAATTTGATAATTTTCTGCACTGGGTAGAATCTATGAAATTATTTTTTTTCTAATTGCTTGAGTAATTTGTTCCTCTTGCTCCTATTTTGTGACATCTTTAGAATATAGTTGATCTCTAAAGTGAATTGTTTTGTTTAAATACTCCTCCAAAACAATTCTTGCAATCTCTGTTTGCCTTGGATGCCACCCTTATTGCTTCATCTTCTGTTTTTTAGTTCCCTCTTGTGGTCAAAGAACAAATATTTTTTAAAAGCCTTTTTGTCAATCAGCTGGTATCTCCTAGCCAATCAGAATCCATTAAAATTCTAAGATTTTATCCTCCCATAACAAACAATCCAAAATTATAACTCCCAATGGCAAATAAAGATGGAAAATTCGTGAAAATGATAAAATAAAACCACATTTTTTAAAAAAAATCCTTATGTTTCTCCATCCAATTGAGAAAGAATAAAAAACCATCATTTTAACTCACCTCTGGCAAGCCTCCTTCTCCTCATCATCCAACAACAATGATGTTCCTAAAGTTGCACAGATCTTCAAAAAAGCAAAAGGCATGACTTACTGTCCATTTGAAAATTAAATTACAAAATGGCTGCTTTTTCAACAACAGCCCTGCCTTCCAGTTTATGTACAATTCCTTAAGCTAATTTGGAGTGCCACTTGATAGACTCCTTGCAAATCACTAATCCAGTATATAAACTTAGGGAACTCTGTTCCTTCATTTGTTAATTGAAAAAAACTTTGGTCCAGAGAAAAATTTTTTGGGCTGGTCAATCAGCCATCTTCACTGAGAGCCCAAGTTATTTTATATTTTAAAAAAACGTGTAATAGTTTATAGTAAAAAAAACGTGTATGGTCATCCCTTCTATATATGTACCTACTCGGAAAGAAATCCTGTTGAATTCAGAAAAATTCCCTTTTAGATAAGCATAAGTTTTGTACTGTATCCTATTGTACTCATGGGGAAAAACTTTGGGGAAAAACTTTCTATAAATATTTGGATGTGCAGTATTGAGGACCAGATGCTGGGCTAGATGGACATACTTTGGTTTGGCCAAGAAAGTGTCTTATATTCATGGAACTGCCAACCTCCATAGCACATTTGGTCAGAGTTAATTCAGTTCATAGTTTTCTTTATTTGCATTTTTGTACTTTAAGATGGAATATCACACAATTATGAGTGAAGTTTCAACATATCTAGATATTTAACACATCACCTCAACATGTGTATTGTTCTGGCTCAAAATATTGCTTCTTTTAAAAAGAAAAGAAAGAAAAGAAAAGCCAAAGTTTGTCTTTACATCTCCAACTGCAAGCATTCTATATTATAGCCATTGCAGTTAATTATTTTCACTATTTTTTAAAAAAATCTAGGTGATGCACATGATTTATAATTTCTTTTGGAAGTAGTGATGTCCAAAGGAAGTCTGTAAAAATATGTTATTTGGCCTTTTTGGGATGTAAAAGAAATTGCCAGCATCCCTTTGAAGCACTGGAAATGAACAAGATGTTCTTGACATTAATCTTGAAAATACGTTATTTTACACGACCAGAGTATACCACAGGTACACTCTTCAGGATACATATTTCTTCTGCATTGAGACAGTTGGCTTTTTTTTGGCATATTAACACTATTAGATTGAAAAAAGCAAAAGTTTTAAAGGCAAGGTTATTACAGTATATAGTAGAGACTGCTAATGCAGGATTTATGGTATTTTTAAAAGTACTATACATCCCAAGAGCTTAATAATTTCATAGCAAAATTGAAACTGCTAGACCGTGAGCAGAGTAAACTAATTTTTATATAATCAGTGAGAATTTTAAATGTTTGAAAAATAGAAAATCACTAAGTCCATATGGGATCTCAAAGACATACTATAAAGGTTAATTCTAGAGTTTTTATTAATGTGCAACATATTCCAACATCCTCATGAAGTTCTAGGATTACATTTGTTTTAAATCCAGGCAAGAATTCACGAGAGGTTACTTCTTATAGATCTATTTCATCACTTAACATAGACTATAAATTATATGTCAAACTATTCCCTGTCTTAAATGAATTATAGGTAATATTATATATGTAGATGAATCTGGGTTTATTCCAAAAAGAAAAATGGCTAGCTCAGTCATAAATTATTAAATATAAGATATTTTGTAAAAGTAATTACATTTTCCTATTTATATGCTCTCTCAATATATTATAATCCTTTGATTATGTGGAAGGGGCTATTTCTGAAAACAATTTTGAAAAATTTAAATTTGGCCACAATTTTTGGACAAAGATAGATTATACATATACATAGTTGACAGATGAGTACAACTCAAAATGCACTGACAATGTCTCTTCAAATGGTGATGAAAAGTTTCAACCAAATTGCCAAGCTCGGAGCTCAACCAACAGATAGTAAGAAAATAAGAAAGACAGTAAGGAAGAAAATAAACAATAATAGGATATGCTGGTATTTCAAGCCAAACTCTCATGATGTGTACCTCAACTAGCAATTGTCAGATGAACATCGAAGTAGTGTGTTATAAATTATCACAATTTAAAATTAATAGAAATATTTTATAGGACAATAGATATATTGAAACGATATTATCAAACATCATAATAAGATGATATTCAATGTATTCTGGAAGATTCAACAAAATGATGGATTTAAATTGAAAATAGTCGTATTTTGATAAACATGTAAGCTCTAGCTCCGTTCTTAAAAATATCTGCATTGAATGAAGAAAATAAATAGTGCATTTATTAATTTCATTTAGTTAATTAAAAACAACGAAGTAATGTTCCAGTTGCGGAAAAATGACATTAGGTGTTTAGATCAGTCATTTCTTCATTAACTTATGTTCTATATTTACATACTCCAAAAGATAAAATCTGATTGGCCCACATGGGCCACTTCCCGATTGGTCTACTAAACAGCCGTGATTGGCTTTCTAAGAATCAACCGCGATTGGCTGAGCTGATTGCGGGAGATTCAAAGCCCTGTCATTGGTTGGCAAGCCACGAGCAGTCCCTATATGAAGAGCTGCCGCAGCTCCGAGGTCCTGTACAGAATTATACAATAAAATAAGAGCTTGAAGTACACTGGTCTCGCATCTCTCATTGGGACTGATCTACCCGATCCAACAACTTAGCCCAATTCTTTTGGAAAAGATTTCTTACATGAGAGATGAGTATAGAGCAGGGCTTAGCAACCTTAAACTTTCAAAGAGCCATTTGGACTCCTTTTCCCATAGAAAACACTGGGAGCCACAAAACTTTTCCCGTGCCTGACTGTTTCCTGAATGACCACAAAACTAGCATATATAGTTGAATTAAATGTTTTCTGAAACTTTTCATTTTTTGGATTTATCCATGGTTGGCCTACTGGGGGTTGAAAAGCTCAACAAATCACATGGTGGTGTCAGACATTGGCGGTTGTGACACATATTTTGAGCGACTGATCTATAGCAGAGGGATGAAAGAGTCACATGTGGGGTGGTACTTTCCCCCGACAAGAATAGCAAGAATGTTCAAGAATAAATCTGAAAAGTGCTGGAAATGTCATCAGATACCTGGCTCATATTACCATATGTGGTGGACTTGTGAGGAGGCCAGGAAATATTGGACTAGAATTCGCATATGGCTGGAAAAAATGATAAAGAAACACATAGATTTGAAACCAGAGATTTTTTTATTGGGAATCGTACCTGATATATATAATAAAAATTTAAAATATCTGATTGTAAATGTATTAACAGCAGCTAGGATTGTGTTTGCTAAATATTGGAAGAGTGAGAAAATACCAATAGAGGAAGAAATTATTAAGAAAATATTGGAATGTGCTGAAATGAGTAGATTGACATTTGAAATTAGAGAACAGGAAGATAAACAATTTTATGAAGTTTGGGATCTTTTTTTATCAATGGTTAGATAATACAATATGATAATAGAATATTTAGAAATTTAGGAAATAATGAATATATAATTTTTTTTGGTTTTGATAATTTTTAAGAATATTTTATTATGATAGATTTGATATGATTTCATGATTTGTCATAAAATAATTTAACTTAATTATAGTTATCTCACTTAAGTATGAATTAGTAAAATTATAGTCAAATGATTGTTCAATAATGATATTGGGATATTTTATTGATGATTGATAATGTGAGTTATTATGTAATATAATTATTCTGATGACTATGAAATGGATGCACAAAAGGGAGTGGTAAACCAACCGATACACTGTAAATTTATGAAGAATGTTATAATTTTTTTTTTTTATTTATTTTTTTTATGTCATGTTTTATGTCTTATATGTTTTTTGTCTGTTGTTAAAATCAATAAAACTTTTACAAAAAAAAAAAAAGAAAGAAAGAGTCACATGTGGCTCCAGATCTATGGGTTTCTGACCCCTGGTATAGAGGGAAAAACATCAGTTAAGACTCAAAGTAACACCACCTTAATTGCATTAGATTGCTTCATTTACTTCATTACTTCATTTATTTCAATTACATTATTGCAAGTCTATCGTTACTTCATTTATTTCAATTACATTATTACAAGAATTACTTTAGATGGGCTTTCAAGATCCTATTTCAATAGCTCACTAGCCTTAAGTATTTTTCCAGAAATCTAAGGGATTCATATTCAAGGAGAGATTTAACCTGGAAATAAGGAGAAACTTTCTGACAGTGAGAACAATCAACCAATGGAACAGAAGTTGCCCTCGGGACTTGTGGGAGCATCATCACTTGAGAGTTTCAAGAAGAGATTGGACTGCCATTTGTCAGAAATGGTGTAGGGTCTCCCACTTGGGCAGAGGGTTGGACTAGAGGACCTACAAGGTCCCTTCCAACTCTGATTATCTGTTAATCTGCTTTCTAAGTTTGCATATCTTGAAGGATTTGACAGTTACTAACATTCATCAGAATCTAAATTTACATTTCCCACACACTTCTAAACAATCCTAACCTTTCTTTGGAATACAGAAATGCTGGAGATTGCTGGAAGACAAGATCTCCAGTATACATAACAATTATATAATAGTCACACTTATTAAAGGAGATTAATATTATTGTCACTGTGAGCAGATGACTAAGAATGTGAAAACTAGAACTGCTAGTGGCATATATCTTTAATTATCTAGACACTGTGGAAGGAAAGAAAGGGAGGGTTAGTTTTAATTATAGAAAATATGAATATTTTGCATATTCAACCATCTATTTAGCTTTAAAGCAAATTTGTTCCTCGTCTGTCATCAACCGAAGTCAAGGAAACAAAGAGCAGAAAAAGATAAGCCATAGAAGATAAGGAAGGAAAACAATTTCACCTAGAGATTATTTGTCAGAGCAGTAAATTAAATACTTATATTATTACTGTGACTTTTAAAACTGTACTTATAATGGGGGAAAAAAAGCTAAAACAATATAAATCCACATAACGTAACTTAAGAGCAGGGTGACTAAACTTGTTTTTGATAGCAAATAAACCTCTGCAGTTCAATTCATTAGAGTTATTTAATGTATATTGCATTTCTCTTCTCTAAAGTAAATGTTGTCACTTTTGTGTTGTTCAGGTTATCAGGAAGAATAGCTTTAAAACATAATAGAAAGACAATACCTATTATTAAAGTAGAATGCAGATGATATATATCCAGAACTGCTAACTGGAAACAACAATGAAAATTAAATAAATACGATGTAATTATATTTTTATTTTTATATACATTTATACACATTTTACATAAATATTTTTAATGTAGATGATCTTCCATTCTTCCAGCAGTTAGAAGCACTTCGCCTAACTAGACAAAAGTGGACAGAACTGGGTCACAGATGTGGTGGGAGGGTGTGCACATGCACACATGTGCAACATTGCATTTGTGAAAATGGTGCAGGCACCTATGCACAAAACCCCATCCCCTCCTCTCCCCTGCCCCCCTTCTGCTGCCTCCACCATTGTTGGTCCACCGAACCAGAAAAATTGGAGGCCACAGTCATAGATCAGTTACTCTGTTTCAGTCCTTCTGGACACTGAATTAAGGCCTTAATGGTGATTTCAGATATTGATTCCCCTTCCATATGAGTTTCAAAGGAACTAAAGGTAAAGGTACAGGTTTCCCATGCACATTTGTGCTAGTAGGTTTTGACATTAGAGGACGGTGCTCATCTCCATTACAAAGCCGAAGAGCCAGCGCGGTTTGAAGACGTCTCCGTGGTCATGGGGCCAACCTGACTAAATACCGAAGGCGCACAGAACGTTGTTCCCTTCCCACCCAAGTGGTCCCTATTTTTCTACGTGCATTTTTACATGCTTTCGAACTGCTAGGTTGGCAGAAGTTGGGACAAGAAACGGGAATTCACTCCACGATGTGGCACTAGGGATTCGAGCTGATGAACTAGCTACTTCCTTCGTCAAAGAATGATCCCCTGGATAGCTGAATTGAACATCCAGTTTTGAGGACACTGCCATACTGCATAGAATTTTTATATATAATTACATGGACTGTGTATAAATGTTTACTTCACTTCTGTCATGTTCTCATCATATGCTAAATGGTTATGGGGATGATGATAATAATGTTGATGATGGTGTAGAAGTTGCACAGACTGAGCCCAAGGGAAGGATCCAGCATATCATTAGTCCTAAGTTTTTCCGTGCCACAAAGATCTAAGCCCAGCCCACCTTGAATTCCATTGACTCTTGCATGGGGCATTAGCATGCAATAGCCCTGTGGGCATTTGAACCATCTTGCTTACTGATTTATTGTGTCTGGCACATTGTGTCTTATTTCTAACTTTTTTATATTTTTAGCATGAGGTGCGTGAGAAATTTTAAAAGAACATTATTATCAAACAAGACGGTCTGGAATATCCTGGATCTGGACCAAAGGTTTTGGGGGAAAGAAACTATCACAAAAAAATGCACATGCCATATATACTTGAGTATAAGCCGAGTTTTTCAGCACATTTTTTGTGCTGAAAAAAACCCCCTCGGCTTATACTCGAGTCAGATTCCCCTCTGAAAAAAAAAATGGTGTGGAGCTCCGAAGCTGGGCAGCCACTTCCCTGCTTCCGTGTTTCCTTTGCACTTTTAAGCATGGGGGTAATCGGAAGCAGAAAAGTTCTTGCTTGAGGATATATTGTTTTTTCTTTTTTAACTGTTTTTAGGGGGGGGAAGACCCACCGCCATGTGAGAATGCTCAGACACGAAATCTATCCGACTGAAAATAAGTGTGTGGGGGGGGAGGGGGGATTTTAACAGAGGGAAGATGTAGGGAGAAGGCAAAAGCGACGGAAGATCCTTCAGGGGAAACTGAGGGGGAGACTCACCCTTGGTCCAGATGAGCCCCCTTCCCCTTTCTCTAGGTTGAGAAAACAACGTGAGCCGAGGTTGCTTTGGCTCCACTCAGCTTCATTTCCTCAGCTCCAGCTGCTTTCAGTCCACTCGGGAGGAGGGGGAGGAGGCAGCTCGCGTTGTTTTCTGAGCTCTAGGCTGAGAAAGCAACGCGAGCCGAGGTCGCTCCACTCAGCTTCATTTCCTCAGCTGCAGCTGCTTTCAGTCCACTCGGGAGGAGGGGGAGGAGGAGGTGGTGGTGGCAGCTCGCGTTGTTTTCTGATAGTGAGATCATTTCCCAAATTAATTGATTCACTAACCCAAAAGAAGAAGATGTTGATGACAGTGGGAGGCAGGAGTCACTCTCTCCCTTGCAAGAAAAAAGCAAGAGCCGTTCTTATGATCTCTCCCTTTCTCTCTCTCTCCCCGTAATATAGTCAAGCCCTTTCCAGCATGCGGGATCCGCCCCCGCCGCTTTGCACCTTGCAAATGCAAAAACCCCAGGATTTTGCATTTGCAAGGTGCAAAGTGGTGAAACAGATCGCACGTGCTGGAAAGGGCTTGACTGTATTTCGGGGAGAGAGAGAGAGAGGGAGAGATCATAAGAACGGCTCTTGCTTTTTTCTTGCAAGGGAGAGAGTGACTCCTGCCTCCCATTGTCATCATCATCATCTTTTGGGTTAGTGAATCAATTAAACCTTTCATGATAGTGAGATCGTTTCCCAAATTTCCCTTAAATCAGGGAAGAAATCAGAAACAAACCTTTGGGCTGAGAATAAGCCTGTTCCTATGATGCCATTTTTGTTCACTGCAGTGTGAAAAGTGTGAAAAAACACATTTCTTTTTCTTCATCTTCTTGTTCTCTATTTACTGGTCTCTTTCAAAGAGGAAATTGTGAACATCAAACTTATTCTCAACTGTCCTAGTGAAAGTTTTTATTGGTATCTATTTTTATTTTTGAAATTTACCAGTAGCTGCTGCATTTCCCACCCTTGGCTTATACTCGAGTCAATAAGTTTTCCCAGTTTTTTGTGGTTGAATTGGGTGCCTCGGCTTATATTCGGGTCGACTTATACTCGAGTATATACAGTATATTGTTATAATATTTCAGCATTATTACAGTACTGAAACTTCATTAAGTGAAGTTGTCATTAACAATAATTTAACTTCAGATCAAAAGCACACTGAAGAAATGTGGAACCTGGTAAATATGAGAAATACTTTCATCATGTGAAAATGAATCCATTATGTTTAGAGTTTGACATGTACTAAAATCTTATCATACATTGTTTAGCAATCTCATTATAGCATCTCTAGCAAAAATCATTCTCAAATAAGCAAAAATGAAAGAATATAACTCCATCCAATTGTGCTTTTATAGTATCTTGGGAGCCTTAGAGCATTTGGTTCTTGATTTCTTGTTCTAATATTAATTGGGATAATTTTAAGTCTCCATATGTTATTCCCACTTCTTTAGGCGTGTGAAAGTTTAAAGATTATCTTTTGATTTAAAATATTTGACAACTTTCCTTCTCTTTGGTCTAAAATAAATAGTTAATCAATAAAAAGCATTAGCAAAACTGGATACATTTCTTCCCTTTACAATTATTTGCAATAAGTATAGGTGTGTACGCATTTAAATAAATTTAATAAAAATATTTCCGCAGCTCTGTTAAAATGTTTCCCTCTTGATAGTTTTACCAGATGTTTATAATGCTAGACACAAGACCATTTGCTTTTTTTCCTCCCTCTCCAGAGAAAAGAAATAAACTGGCTTGGATTCAGAAGCTTCCACTTTGAGATTATGTAGCCTAAGCATTCTTTAGCTTCATGTTCACTCAATGAGAATTTTAGATTCTTCAAAAGCAATCCCTTTCTCTTTTTAGTCTGATATTCAACACATTGCAAAGATTCACTTGATTTATTATTTATTTATTTCAATATATTTATACCCTACCCTACATGGGCTACATGGTCAAAGTAAAAATTTTTTTTTAAAAAAATCCAATATAGAAAAATAAAACTATCTTCTTCACAGTATTTGAGCAAAAGATTTTAAGGCTCTTTGTATCCACATCACAGGCAGTGAAGGTATAACTATCAGCATTCATTACATGAGAGCTAAAATACATTCATCGGTTACTTTAAATATGTTTTAAAAGATATTCTACAACTGAGTATACATAAAGATTAAAGAGTGATGATTCAAGGACAAACCTCTGTTAACATCATACTGATTTAATCCATTAGATATGATTGGGGCTGTGACTGATCTTCACTTTGGCATTGCTTTAAAGTTTACACTTCAGCAGTAGCTATTGTTTATCAATGTTGATAGACTGTAGTTTCTTCTACAATATCTTTACGAATAAACAGCTGAATGTAAAGTCTACAAAAGGCACATAAAGTGAATCTTTAGGGTGTTATGATAACACTGCTTGGTTCTATGGTAAATATTCTTGTTCTTGTTTCAATGTAAGGATGCCATTGTCTTTAATCTAATCATAAAATTTCTTATATAAATATTTAGTTCAGATTTTACTGATTGTATTCAGGAGATGGGATATTAATCAATAGGGATTTTCTTCTGCCTTTTTTATACATTGTCCTATTGTTTCTTTTATTTTTCTTATATGTACCCATTTCATGTATTCAGAACTATGTATATACTTATACCTATTATATTGTAAGCGATTGACAAATCAAACAAATAAACAAATAAACTATGATGATTGTGCTCCAGTATTCCAGTGTTTGTGTGTGTGTGTGTGCGTGAGAGAGAGAGAGAGACAGACACACACACACACACACACACAGAGAGAGAGAGAGAGAGAGAGAAACACTTTTTCATATTTTTTCAACATTTTGTCTATCAACCTTCTGTTAAAATTTTGGCTGACCAATTGATATTATTTTTTAATTGTTTAAAATTGTATTACAAAATGCAAATAATACATTAAAGAATAATATTTGGATAAACTGGAAATTGCTAACTATAAACTGGAAATTGCTAACATTACAATAATTTTAGACTTTTAAAGATATGGAAAATGGTTTATATTAGTATTAACTATAACTCTGAGGTGTTAATTCACATAAGGTTGCTTGAATAGTACAATTAAAGGTACGGTTAGTGTGGTATTCAGACTATTGCAAAGTGCATTTAATTATTTTGTAATTTAATTAGGATTTCTGTCTTGAACCTGATTCTTAATATTGAGATATCCATGTATTATTATTTATTGTTGCTTATGGATATTTGAAAGAGAACAAAAAAGTAACATTACTTTTAAAGTGGGAATAAGGGACTTTCCTGTCCTTCAATTGTTCAATTAGTTGTTTTCATTCTTGGTAGATACAGTGGGTCTACAGTTGGTAGATACAGTGGAACCATTTCACAAGTTATTGTGGCCTCTAATAAGAGGCTTGATTATATTGTTCTGTAGGATATAACAACTGAAAGTAGGTTTCACACATAATTGTTATTACAAGGGAATCAAATTTTGTACCTGGGTTTTGTAAAGCATAAGAGCAAAATGTGCTTGAAGTTTTCAATTTTGTAGCTTCAAACAATTGGAGCCAACTTTCTCTGATTGCTTCCTTTTTGTAAAAAAAAAATAAAGATTTAACAGTCATATTGATATAAAATGAAATTAATTTTAAAAAAACTCCATTGTGTAAATTAACTAATAAACTTACTTAGGCTATACTCCTGAAATTAGTTAATCATGATCCCTGGCAGCGCAGTGATTATATTGTAGTACTGCAGGCTAATTCTACCCATAACCTGCAGTTCAATGCTGATAGGGCTCAAAGTTGACTCAAATTTCCATCTTTCTGAGGTCAATAAAGTGAAGACCCAGATATGCTGACATTGCAAAATGCTATGGGGCAGTATATAAACCTAAGTGTTATTGCTGTTGCTATCTAGATTTAATTGGCCTTACTTTGTCTTTTACAAAGGCTAACCTGCATAATGTTGCACTGCTAAATGACTAGATATACTGTACGTATTGCTCTTTCATTCAGTAGGAAACTTTTCTACAAAACAAAAACAAAAAACAAAACTTACAATAGCATATATCCTTAAACAAAAAGTGCAATAATCATTGTGAATGATAGGTATCTAATCATAAGCACTCTTGATATTTGTATCTTATTTCAGATCAAGCAAGAATGGAGAAAAAGTTTCTGGCCAGATGTACTTGGATATTAACTCCCAAGTATTTCCATTTTAATTACAATATTTCCATACCATTTTAAAAGAAAATAATTCATGCAGAATGCAAAGGAATGAGGAGAAAAAAAGAAGAGCCAAGGAGTGACATATTTAAGGATACCAGTCCAACTGTTCTGGAATATGGTGTTCTAACAGCCATAATTCCAACTGAAAGCTACAGGTAACAGCAATTTTATACGAGGAATGTCCAACCTTTCAAAGGCTGCAACCTTTATTCCCTGGAAAACCCAGTTATATATATTGGCAGCCCCCCCAATCACTGGAGGTTTTTAAGAAGAGATTGGACAGTTATTTGCCTGAAATGGAATAGGGTCTTCTGTTTGACTAGGGGGTTGGATTAGAGGACCTCCAAGGTTCCTCCCAACTTTGTTATTCTATTATTTGGACACAGAACCTGAAATAAACGATCCAAATGGCAGTGTACTGCAGGAAAAGGTGTATGTTGATACTGTAAGGAATAGACCAATAGAAAAGAGACAACAGAACAGCAAGTATTTCAGCATTCCCTGGATGATCCTGTTATGTTCTGCGCATGGGTGCAAGGAACGGAGACGAGGCAGTGAACAGTGAACTTCAACTTTTTATTAACCATCGTGAACAGAGCAAAAACCGGGGGCAGCAGCAGCCCTTTTATAGGGCAGGCTGCTGACCTATTAACCAATGAGAACATGGAAATATTAAATCCTTGAACCAATGAGAGTGGCTTGTTAACAGCCAATCAGATTCTCCAGAATGGACCAATCCGATATCACTATTATCAGCCAATCAGAAGTGCAGGATGAGAACCCTGCTTTTTCCTTAAGCTTTGATAAAACTTTATTTAAGGTCATTTATTAGTTCATAACACCCCTTCCCCCCGTGTTCCGTTTGAGGGGTGCGGTGATGTAATCTCTAAGATATGTGGGTTGTTTTAACTGTCTATTAGATTTGCGCTGTCCCACCGGTTCCCGTCTGCAGTCCAGCTTTGGTGGGACGTTTTTTGGACATATCTGGTACCGGCGGTTCTGCATTCTCACTGGACGACTCGGTGCCGTTAATTCTGTCGTTGTTGTTGTCCTCCGATCTTAGCGGGCTAGCCTCCGTTGAGGTATTCCTCTGTGGTGAGGTCACACCCCTCTCTGATTCTTCTTCATTACTTGCACCCGATCACTGACTTCCTTCACTTCTGCTCTCCACCATCTCGAATTCGGTTTCTTCGACATCCCCTCCCCCCTCAGTTTGGGAGTCCCAGGAGTTGCGGGAACTGGGTTGTAGCCTAGAGCGAAGCTGATCTATATGGCGTTTCCATATTTTTCCGTCGCAGGTTTGCACACGGTACGATCTGGGCCCGGTGGTTTGAATTACAGTTGCTTCGATCCATAATGGTTCGCCGGAGAGGTTTTTAGCGAAAACTAAGTTGCCTACCTTGAACTCGTGGCATTTTCCGCTGGATCCGCAAAGTTTCTCTGGCTCGTAGGAAGGGTAAAGCCGGTCGAGGTGGGAACGGAGCTTGCATCCCATCAATAGTTCAGCTGGCATCTTCTTGGTGACACTGTGTGGAGTGATGTGTTGGAGAAAAATCCATTGGGTGCAAATGGATATTTAAAGTAAAAACTGGAAATGATGGGACTGTTTCCCATAAAGCTAGGTTGGTAGCTCAAGGATTTAATCAAACTGCATCTGATTACGATGAAGTTTTCACACCAAGTCTTAAAGCAACATCTTTAAGAGCAGCTTTAGTGTGGGCAGCTAAGAAAAACTATGTCATTAGCCATTTAGATGTAGAAACTGCTTATTTGCATGCACCATTGCAGCACACTATATATTTGAAAAAGCCAGTTATTATAAAAGACAATAAAGTAAATAGTAATTGTTAAGCCTGTATTCCCCAACCAGGGTTAAGGAGACAAGCTAAACAAAATGTGCAGCGTTAGTCAGATAGGCATACAGATAAATGTGTGAGATAAGTTTGTATGTTTATTAACATACAGTAAAAATAACAGATACGCTTGTGCTATCAAAATATAGTTTATTCCATTTAAAGTTTATAGCATAGTCAAAATAACAGTCCATTAGTCATGTATCATTTTAGTCAGTCCATTCAAGGATATTCAGTTAGCAAAGTCCGTGTAGAATATCCAATGTCAGTTCACTTACCGTATATACTCGAGTATAAGCCGAGTTTTTCAGCCCATTTTTTGTGCTGAAAAAACCGCCCTCGGCTTATACTCAAGTCAGATTCCCCTCTGAAAAAAAAATGACCCACCGCCATGTGAGAATGCTCAGACACGAAATCTATCCGACCGAAAATAAGTGTGTGTGTGTGTGTGGGATTTTAACAGAGGGAAGATGTAGGGAGAAGGTGAAAGCGACGGAAGATCCTTCAGGGGAAACTGAGGGGGAGACTCACTCGGGAGGAGGGGGAGGAGGAGGTGGTGGCGGCGGCTCTCTCCCTTGCAAGAAAAAAGCAAGAGCCGTTCTTATGATCTCTCTCTCTCTCTCTCTCTCCCGTAATACAGTCAAGCCCTTTCCAGCCCGCCGCTTTGCACCTTGCAAAAGCAAAAACCCCAGGATTTTGCATTTGCAAGGTGCAAAGTGGCGAAGTGAGTGAGTGTGTGTGTGTGTCTGTCTGTCTGTCTGTCTGTCTCTCTCTCCCTTCCTCGCACCAGCGCGCCTTCCTTCCACTGCTACACGTTTGGGCTGCTTTGTGCCCCCCTCCCTCCCCGCCATCTTTTATTTTCTCTTTTCCAATGAACGGGAACGAACAAACCAGGATTAGCTTCAAGAGCCCCGAGGAGCAGCAGCGGCAGCAGCAGCACCCAGCATCCTCAACTTGAAAGTTACTGCGGACGGCTGCTCTGGAGGCGAGCACGGTAGCTCCCATACAACAGGCGGGTAAAGGAGCCGCTCGCCGCCAAGTTGAGCAACTTGGAGCTCGGCGGTGCTTTGCAAGAAGAGCGAGAGAAGGAGGTGAGGTGCGGCCCGGCTCAGCTCTGCAAAAGACTGCACCTGCAATGCCGCCCCGGGCGCTGAGCGAGGCTGACTAGCGGCGCCCAGGCTGTTCGGGAGTGGGAAGCGGCTGTGCCCCTGGCCGGCCAGGGGAATGGGGACCCTGCCTGAGCGGGAGGCGGCGGCGGCGGTGGGGTCTTTCCAGTTAGGATCCAGGGGTGGCAGCCACCCGGGCGTCCTCCTCTCGGCTTTCGGCCGGCCATTTGCAGGGCTCAGCGAGTCTGCGCCAGGAGTTGCCCCGCCGCCTTGCACCGGGGAAGTGGTGGCCACTCGCCTTCGCTGCAGTCGGAGCTCTTCGGGGGTGCCCCTCATCTCTGTCTGACCTCGTGGTCTCTGCCGTTGCGGCTGCGATCGCCTCCCAACAGGGCGCTCGTCTGGAGGAGGCAGCGGTGGCTTGCGGAGCCTCGGCACGAACCCCCTTTCCCCGCACTCCCCCCCTCACCCCTCTGGCAGCAGCAGGCGGAGAAAGCCCCGCTTCCCCCTGGCCTGTCTCGGGGAGAGGAAGCGAAGGGCCCCATCTCGGCTCCCGTCCTTCTCAGATACTTCTGGGTTTTTTTCCCCCTTCCAACTGGACGATGGCGATGTCCTTGAGCAAGTCTTAAAATGCCGGTGATGAGGGGTCTCCTGGCTCCCCAAAACACCTTCCTGGATACCATAGCAACCCGCTTTGATGGCACGCGTGAGTTGGCTTCCCACTCTTTTTTTTAACTCTCCTCCTCCTCCTCCTCCTCCTCCTCCTCCTCCTCCTCCTCCTCCTCCTCCTCCTCCTCCTCTCCTCTCCCCTTGTTGTCTGGTCTTCCCTAAGGAAACTCGAGGGCTCACACTTCCAGGTGTTTCTCCCTGTCTTTCTCCCTGTCAATGATCTTTTCTTCCCTTCCCTTCTCTCAGCCCCATCCTCCTTCACCTTTGTCACCACAATCCTGAACAGATGAAGTTTGTACTTCTCAAGAAAGGTTGGATGTTCCTTTTGAGGAGGGAACCTAGTGTGACATCTGTATGTTGACCTACTACTGAGCCATGGCATGTGTGCACATGCAATGGAGGCATGAGGGAGAGCTGTGAAAGAGATGGTGGCTCTCCAAAACAGGATGTACATGCAGCATATACACATGCTTTTTTCTTGCAAGGGAGAGAGTGACTCCTGCCTCCCACTGTCATCATCATCATCTTTTGGGTTAGTGAATCAATTAAATCTTTCATGATAGTGAGATCGTTTCCCAAATTTCCCTTAAATCAGGGAAGAAATCAGAAACAAATCTTTGGATTGACAATAAGCCTGTTCCTATGATGCCATTTTTGTTCACTGCAGTGTGAAAAGTGTGAAAAAACATACTTCTTTTTCTTCATCTTCTTGTTCTCTATTTACTGGTCTCTTTCAAAGAGGAAATTGTGAACATCAAATTTATTCTCAACTGTCCTAGTGAAAGTTTTTATTGGTATCTATTTTTATTTTTGAAATTTACCAGTAGCTGCTGCATTTCCCACCCTCGGCTTATACTCGAGTCAATAAGTTTTCCCAGTTTTTGTGGTTAAATTAGGTGCCTCGGCTTATATTCGGGTCGACTTATACTCGAGTATATACGGTACATTAAATCAGTCCTTTATCTCTCTCCTGTTCTAGTAGGGAAAAACGCAGTCTTCATCCAGTAATTAGGGATCATCAAGTCAGAGAGAGCAAGCTGACGTTCCTTGCTTCTTTTATGGTGCTCTCACAACCACTCCCTTAATTACATTCCTACAATTAAAGTTGCAGACACTTTAACTAACAAAACATGATAACATATTTATTATTTTACCTAAACCAGTTAGGGTAAACAATGTTATCCCTAACAGTAATGATTGTTGGAAACTCAAAAAGAGTTTTTACGGGTTGAAACAATCTGGCTATCAATGGAACCAATATATTGTGAAAGAATTAAACAATATAGGATTTAAATCTGGTTTAGCAGGTCCATGTGTGTTTAAAAGAGAAAATAATGGAACGGTGTCATTATTGTTATTATTTACAGATGATATAGCTTTGATAACTAAGACTAATAATGAAGCTAATGAGATTATATCATTATTAACTAAAAAGATAAAATTAAAGCATTTAGGTGAAATTAAAAAGTATCTAGGATTGACAATTAACAAAACAAAAAATGGATTTAAGATATTTCAAGAAGATAAAATTTGCCAATTAATTAAAACATATAAAATGGAACTTTGTAAACCGGCAAAGACTCCAATGAGTCAGGAAGTTTGCCAAACTAATGATCAAAGTCCTAAATTTGATAAGTCTATGTATCAATCTTTGATTGGTAGTTTATCATATATAAGCAATTGGTCTAGGCCAGATATAGCTTATAGTGTAAATCAGCTGGCACGTTTTAATTCAGATCCACATCATTAAAAAGAATTTTAAGATATCTTAAAGGAACAATGAACCATGCATTGTATATAGAACCAAAGGATGATTTGAGTCTTAGTGCCTATGCAGATGCAAGTTTTGCAACTGACATAAACACTAGAAAATCAACATCTGGGGTGGCTATATTATTTGGTAAGACACTAATAGGGTGGAGGTCAATCAGACAACAGCATATCAGCTTGTCCACGATGGAAGCGGAATTTTCATGTCTGTCATTACTATGCACTGACTTAATTTTGTACAAACAGTTATTATTAGACATGGGTGTAACTGTTAAAGATTCCATTATTGTGTACGAGGACAACCAGGCAGCCATAAAGTTAGTTACTAATATAGCTGTAAAAACTAGATCAAAGCATACTGACTTAAATGTTAGAGAATCTGTAAAAAATGGGCTAATTAAATTGGAATACTGCATGACAGAAGAAAACATTGCAGACCAATTTACAAAAGCTCAAGGAGTAATTAAATTTAAAGAGAGTTGTAATAAATATGATTTAAAGATGTAAATAGTTATAGTATTATTATTTTCTAAAAGGGGAGAATGTTAGGGATAACATTGTTTATCCTAACTGGTTTAGGTAAAATAATAAATATGTTATCATGGTTTGTTAGTTAAAGTGTCTGCAACTTTAACTGTAGGAATGTAATTAAGGGAGTGGTTGTAATAGCACCATAAAAGAAGCGAGACAAGGGCAGCTCTCTCTCTCTGGCTTTATGATCCCTAATTACTGGATAGATTCAAGACTGCGTTTTTCTCCTACTGGAAAGGGAGAGAGAAAGGACTGATTTATTGTAAGTGAACTGACATTGGATATTCTACACGGACTTTGCTAAATTGAATATCCTTGAATGGACTGACTAAAATGATACATGACTAGTGGACTGTTATTTTGACTATGCTATAAATCATTATGGAATAAACTATATTTTTGATAACACAAGCGTATCTGTTATTTTTACTGTATGTTAACAAACATACAAACTTATCTCACACATTTATCTGTATGCCTATCTGACTAACGCTGCACATTCTGTTTAGCTTGTCTCCTTAACCCTGGTTGGGGAACCCAATAAAGATAGACAAGGAAAGTTACATTTTTGGTCAGGTTCAAAATCAAGGATGGTATTATATGTCCCTTCTTTCGAGGACTTTTTCATTCTCCAAAAGATCTCAAAGTAATTGGTGCAAAAAAGTCCCCAACTCCACCAAAAACTCTTAATGCCTATCTTTAAAGACTATAGCTACATTTTAAAAAATTGTTGTTGTTGAATGACAAAAGTGATGTATGAGTCTTAAACATGCAAAAGACCCTCCTAAATTTTGGCCTTCAATTGTGGGATCAGCCACAATTTGGGGAATTGTTTTTCAAGATTTATATGGAAGGGAGGATTTACAAGATGCTGAGATGGATTTAGGAAAAGAGCATCCGCTGGCCATTCCAGTTTCAACTCCTGAAATTTGTAAACTAATGAATCAAAACTTCAGCAAAGCTCCAGGTCTGGATTTAATTTGCCTTGAACTGATATGAACCTACTTCGTGGGCTTCGATTTTTCCCTTACATTTATAATACAGCCACATTTCTAGACACTATAGTACAGCCATAATCATTCTTTATCTGAAACGAAGTAGGGGAGATAATCTACCAATCTATCCACATACCACCCTGTTTAGTATAACTAATAAGTTTGTCCTATTTGTGATCTCAGGCAGGCCTGACTCCATCTCTTCTCTCTTTGGAATAAACTCAAAGCATCTACAATTGTTATATTAGATGTTATATTATAAAAACACAAGTCTGAGAGTGAATGTCAGGATGTCTACCAGCAAGATAATTAAACAAGGGTGTATTTTGGCCCCAAGTATTTTTCAATTATTGTATTACTGCAATAATAGATACTTCAGCAAAAAAGAATTTCATCCGTTGAAATTATTTCTACTACTTTATGAAGATTACGCTGTTGTAGACACCAGTAAATCTGAGCCATAGGAGCACTTGTTAAATTCTGTAGGGAAAACTCATTACAGATTAATTATGGTAAATTAAGATGCTAAAAATATTATACAAGATTCTTGAAGGAAATATAATTCTACAACTACCTTGTTTGAAATACTGGCTTTTTGGTACATTATTCAGAAAGTGCCATATTCATATTTCTGGGTCTGTTCTGAAGACTCAGCTGTAGTTCAGCTACAACTCTCTGGAGCAAAGCAGGTATAGGACATCTGCTATGAAGATTTTTGAAGCCAAGACACAATGCATATGGAGCATAGTGGAGGATAGTATATGGAGGATAGTGAAATCCAAATGGATGAGAAACTAAAAAGCATTTAAAATGGCTTGGCTTCCTATAGAGGTTCTGTATAATCCTGTATTTATGACCAGATTTTTTTTTGAGACCATTAAAATAATAAGAGACTTTAAAAAAACCTACTTACAACCTTGAAATTACTTGAAGTTACAACAGCCACCTTCTCAGGATGCACAATTGCATTGTGCACTTCACAAACTTGCATTTACAACCAGTTGCTGTGTCCCAAGATTACTTCATCATGATTTCTGAGATTTTAATAAATTGTGGTCCTCAAGTCAGGTGCTGATACATCCAGAATAATATCAGGATTCTTGACATAGAATTACAAATATAATAAACCAAGATGCCATTTAGAGCTCAATTGGGAACAGCAAATTATATTTTAAAGAAGCATGATATCTGGTCCGATTTGCGAACAATACACTCTTACACTATTGTGGATCTTAAACTGAGCAGTGTTAGAAAATAAATACAACACAATCCTATGCTGAAAGACTGTACAAATTAGAGTATTGAATCATGGGGTCACATTTTGCTTTGCTATATTTTTACTGAGATACAATGATTTACTAATATCTCTTCTTAGTTTTTTCTATGTCTGTCAGAAATCTACAGCTTTTTTTAAAAAAAGATCCCAAGATAATTCTTGATGTTGCAATATTTGGATTTGTGGCCTATAGATTTGTGCTGTTGATGAAAACTAATTCTAGGTCTTATTATGCATGTTACACTGTACTTTCCATTACATGCTGTTTTCTTTATGAAGTCTGGGTTTGTAGCACGTAATAAAGTTTTATTGATTGCTGTATTTTATTTGTTACTTGAAGCAGTAATTCTGGATTCTGCGCTACTTTTCAGGACCCTGATTACAGCAAAAAGGTCATTTTAATTCAATCATTTATTTCCAGAACCTCTTTTTTCTTTCCTGAAAGATTTGTACCAGGTCATTACTCAAATATCAATGGTAATATTTTCCATAAGTATCAATTCAATGTTTTTATTCAATTTAATATGATCTCCCATCATAACAATTATTGAATTATCATAGAATAAAGCAGATTGTTCTGGATATTAATTTCTATGATTCCTAGAAAGCAGCTGTTGAATTAATTACGATTAATACACAGATGCAATCAATACTCAGAAGTACAGATTTACTGAGACAACTCTTTCCCTTTATGATGGTTGCATAGTACACACAATCATATATCAATATTGGTGTTCTCACATCTTTTTTCCATTTTGTGCAGGCTTTTTGGTAAGGTTTGAATCTCTAACAAAGAGATATCTGCTGAAGAGAAAATTAAAGGCAACAATTCTCTAAAAATTTCATTAAGCTTCGGGAGTAAGCTTTAAAATTCAGCTTATGGTATTTGAATTTTATTATTGCTGGCATATTTTTAAGGTATCCCATTCCAGCTCTCCAGTCCAAACCCTTCCAATGCAATAGCTTTACCTCACTAGTGTTGATTAGACAAATACAGAGTTTAAGAACAGACAGCACGATTAATCACCAAGAATAGTGTGAATATTGTATTATATTCTAGATCTCCCAAGTGTGTTATTTCCTCCTTTCTGGATGAGAAAACTGTGTACATCCAGGAAAAAGTGCCAGGAAAAACGCCCTGTGCCTAAGAACTGTCATAGTTACATTGTTGTATATTGAATAGATAAAAAGTGGTTTTGTACCACTGAAAAAGATATCTGAAGTGTCTGGAGATTAACTTTTTTTCTATTTTATTTATTTACTGCTTAATAAACATTGTGCTGTCTGGGTTATTATTTTTTTGTTTAACAATACAAATTATCTTTCCAATCTTTACCCTTTTTTTACAGCCATTGATAAAATAAATTCCATGTTTGATAGTATTCTGTATCTTCTTTCTGTTTAATCTTCAATGTAAGTCTGTCCATTTCTGCAACAGTCCAATATCTTCTTCTCTGCTGTTAATACATGCAATATTAAATGTACACTTTAACTTATTTTTCTTGTTTAGCTATCATACTTTAATCTTAATGCTTATATCAATTAACCCTGTTTCACTAGCAAAATGGAAGTTTTGTGTGGGATAACTTTTTAACTTTTATTTATTTCATTTTATTTATTTATTTTGTCAAAAGCTTACAATACAATAGAAATAAGAATAAACATAAGTATCAATATAAGAAATAGAAACTAATAATTGGGGACAATAGGACAGGAATGGTAGGCATAATTGTGCACTTATGCATGCCTTTGGTTTTTTGCCTTTGGTTCAATCTAAATATAGTATATAAAATCACACATTGCAATGTCCTACCTGTCAATGAATACGTCAGCTTCAACCATAACAACAGAAGACCAAACAATAGATACAAACTCAAGGTTAACCGCACTCAACTTGATTGCAGGAAATACGACTTCAGCAACAGAGTGGCCAATGTCTGGAATACTCTACCTGACTCTGTGGTTTCTTCCCCAAACCCCAAAAACTTTAACCTTAGACTATCTACTATTGACCTCACCCTTTTCCTAAGAGGTCTGTAGGGGGCATGCATAAGTGCACCAATGTGCCTACCGTCCCTGTCCTATTGTTTCTTTTATTTTTCTTATATGTATCCATGTATTCATAACTATGTTTTTACTTATACCTATTATCTTGTAAGCAATTGACAAATACATACATAAATAAATAAATACCTTTGTGGGCTTTTATCTTCTCCTCTCATCAGTAGAGGAAATATTTACGGGAGAAGAATTAATTGTGCTGGCTTCAAGTGATAGTAGGTGACTGTCAAGAAAATAAGGGATTTTTGGATTTTCCATTTTCTCAAGCACAGCATGACTGCTTTTTGTCCTTAGCAAACATGAAATGTCGACTTCAGGCAGAAAAGGGGCCATGTTTTCTACACCTGCAAACTGGTTAATGTTTTCCATAGAAAAGACGATACCCTACTACAGCACATGTTGCACCTTTCTAGAAAACTATGGAGAATTCACAATCTTTCTTGTGTATATCCAAATAGAATTTTGGGGATGTTATTTTATATGCATTGCACATTTGCAAAAGAATCTGTAAAATCCCTGGAGATATACATTTTAAATTTGGAACATTAATCTCCTTTATGTTAAGAATCTACTTAAGCCCTTTGTTCTGTTTTACTTCCTGCTAATGCCAAGAATCAATGTATCTGAATGGTGATTTGGAGACTCTGGTGGAATCCTCTTTTGCAGAAGTTGGCCTTGTGCAGTGTTGAAGGTTGTTTTGCCAGTAGGGTATTGCACTGCATGCTGCTCTGTATTATGCTAAATTATGATGCTGGATTACCCATTGAACACATGTTATATTTTTATGTGACTCTCTCCTAATTTGTTCAGCAAACTCTGTTACTCACGTGGGGAACTGACTGCCAACAAAGCTGACAAGAACAGATGTGCCTGTTTTAAAAAAATGGTTTGTGTTGTTTGAAACCCTGCATGTCAGACAATGACTGCTGAGTTATCTTTCAGGGAGCAAATGGAGACCCCCCAAGGAGAGCAAATGGAGCCATGGACTGTGAAATTTCTCCTAATATTCACCTTTGTCAACTCATCATGGTTTTTTGCACATCCCTGTCTGTTTCTGACAGATGATAAGGAAACATGAAGTATTCTGATATTCTGACATGAGTAATTCCAGAATCTGCAGAGGAAAGAACAAGCATATGGCTTCTATTTTCAACAAATCTGAACAATTGTTGATTTTAGTTTGGGCATAGCTCAGTCCCTAAACACTTCATAAAAGACCATGAATCTCATTGCTGTAGGGATTATATAATTTGCATTTCACCTACATTTACTGTCTTTCAAATGCTTTTTCTTTTCCTCATAATCCTGCACTTCTGATTGGTCCGTGAACAGCGGGTCGTGATTGGTCGTTTAGAACTGATCCGATTGGCTGGTAAACGGGCTGCTGCGATTGGACGCTCCAAGCGCAGCAGGCTCAAATCTCTGTCATTGGACGCTTTAGCAGCAGCCAGCTCTATATAAGGAGCTGCTGCTGCTAGGCTTTTCACCTCCGATCTGAAGTCACTATTAAAGAGTTGAAGTTACTATCCAAGGTCTCGTCTCCGTTATTGCGCCCATCTTTCCAGACTTAACACTGGCAACGAGGGTGGGATGCGGAGACGATAGAGCTGACTGAGCACTCGCAGATTATTCAGAGCATGTGGCTGAAGACACGCAGAGAACGGCAGAATGGCCAGCAGCGCTATACCACCCACTCCATTTGATCCAGCCAGCGAGGACCGGGACTCATATATGGACATGTTCCAAATGTTCCTGCAATCTAACAAGTTAATCTAACAAAACATTGAGCAAAAAAAGGGTGGTTTTCCTAACGCATTGCAGACCCGCCATTTTTAGAATGGCAAAAGCACTTGCCAAACCAGCTCAAGTCAAAACAATGGACTGGGATACCCTGGCTCCCATCCTGCGCACCCATTATGCCCTAGCAGTTCCAACCCTCATCAGAAGACACGAATTCCAGTAGAGGGACCAACGTGAAGGTGAGAACATCGGGGACTTTGTAGCTGACCTATGAAATTTGGGTGGATTATGTGGTTTCGTAAACCTAAAAGAAGCCATGAGAGATCGAATTGTTCTTGGCCTAAGGGACCCCATGGTCCAAAGCAAAATTATGGCAAAGGGAGACATCACCCTCACAGATGCCATAGCTGATGCTACTGCAGCTGAAGCCACTCGCAAATCAGCAGCACGAATGCGCCGAGCAAATGGGGCCTGCCGCCAAATACCCAGTGATCCAGCCACATCCTCAGAGAAATACGCTTCATCCACCCACCACAAGGACATCGATTCCGCATCGGATAGTGAAGAGGAAGAAGTCAACAGACTCAGGTCAGAGCACGAACAGCGAGACCAGCAGGGCCGTAAATCCAGTTTCCAATGTGCTGGATGTGGGGGAAACCACCCATGATCAGAATGCAGGTTCCTAGACACCATCTGTCATTCTTGTGAGAAAAGGGGGCACATTGCTAAAGTGTGCCAGAACAAAAGAGGATCCAACCCCAAGAGGAAAGAGACTAACTTCTGACAAGCAGCAGGCACCCCACCAACAAATCGGGACCGCCCAAACAACCAGTGGAGCCAGTACAACAGGAACCGGATGTTTACTGGCACAACCAGATGGGAAGAGGCACATCAGACCATCACCATCGGCCATGCTTCATCATTAGATACAAAGGTCACCACTGAAAATCGTCCATGCATCATGGAATTGGACTTCGGGTCTTCCTTATCTATGGTCTCCTGGAAAACCCTCAAGCAGCTGATTCCTGACATCTGCTGCCAAGACCTCAGCACCCAGAGGCTCATATTAAAAGACTACCAGTTGCATAAAAATATATATAAAAGAAAATTCAATCCGGTTATCTACAAAGTCACAGTAAAATCTTTCCCAAAAAGTATAAAGAAAAAAAAAAAAAAAGCCAAGCCTCAATTTGACATCACTTTAAAAAACGCCGCTCAAAACAATTTCAGTCAAAAAAAAAAATCTCACAGCTTTCTTCTTTATATCGAATAAACTTTCCAACCTTAGCGAATTTACAGCACAAAAAAGTTTTTCTCACCCAGCCGACACACTTCACTTCAATCACTTTCCTTCCGGAGCTGTCCCGACTTCAGCAGCTATGGAGGCTGCCTCTCCGCCGCCAGCAAAAGGGCTTCTTCCGGATCTAACCAGAGATTTTGCGATATCTCTGGGATCCTGGAACAATGCCCTTCACGATCACCGTCTCTACGGGACGGTTTAGGTCCGTTAGGACCGACCAGGGGCGAAAATATCGGCTGCGATCTCAGAGCCCTGAGATCGCAGCTGTATCGCCGGAACGAAGCTCCGCCTTCTCCCGATCTTTGCAATATCTTGATGGGCTCTGGTATCAGCTGGGGAAATGTGTTGCTTCAGCTGTCTGAGCCACCTGATGGAGGATCGGGTGAAAAAGGAAGCGGTCGTGGTCGACCAGATAGCCCAGGCATCAGCGGTGTGAGCCCGCCGGAGCGCCATCTCCGCTCACTTATCCTCCGGCTTCAGTGCCTCTAGTGCATCGGTAGGATTGGAAGAGGAAGCAAGCCTTATAATTGGATCATCTATTTCCGGGGTGTCTAACATAGCTGAGAAATCCGAATCCAGGGTAAACAACCTCTTGTCCTGACTAGAAGGGGCCGGAGAAGGACCCACCGAGGCCAACTGTTTTGCTACCAGATCTGAGAAGATTGGGGGGGGCGGAATAATGTCTGCTGCCACTGTCGGCTGTTTAAACATAAGGTCATCAGGACCTTCTGGACTCGATAATAGATTATACAAGAAAAAAGAATATTAGGAAAAGGCAAGCTTCTAAGGCCTTGGAAAATGAGTATAAAACTCTTGAAAAAGAATTACAGAAAATGCCACAGAAAAAGGATATTAAATTGAAGCTGGATGTAATCAAACATAAAATGGAATTAATAGAGAAAGAAGAACTGGCACAGAAAATTAGAAACTCTAAACAGAATTATTTTGAAGATGCAAATAAACCAGGTAGATGGCTGGCATATAAATTGAGAAAAGAGAAGGAATCAAGAAAAATATTGAAGTTAATAGATGAACAAGGCCAAGTTTGTTATGGGAATAAGGAGAAAAAAGAAATTATTCGAGATTTTTATGGGCAACTATATAAACAAGAGAATATTGATGAAGAAAAAGTCAAATAGTATTTACAGGAAGCTAATTTACCAAAGATACCTAAAGAGACTGAAGAAATGCTAGAAAGCAATATAACAATGATGGAACTAAATGAAGCATTTAAGAGACAAAATAATGGGAAAGCTCCGGGCCCAGATGGGCTTCCAGTAGAATTTTATAAAACATTTCAAGAATTATTGAGCATCCCATTGTTAGAAGTTATGAATGAAGTTATGCTAAAAAAGATGATACCTAAAACATGGTTAGAGGCTTATATTACACTTATACCAAAGGAAGAGACTGACCCATTGCAAATTAAGAATTATAGACCTATTTCTTTATTGAATGCAGACTATAAAATCTTTGCTTCAATCTTAGCAGAAAGACTTAAAAAATATTTAAATAATTTTATTCACTCAGATCAAAATGGATTTCTGCCAAAGAGACAAATTAGAGACAATATGAGAGTAATTTTGGACACTTTGGAATATTATGAGGCTCATCCTGAAAAGCAAATGGCTTTGATATTCCTAGATGCTCAAAAAGCATTTGACAACGTGAACTGGAGATTTATGTTATTATTATTGGAGCAGATGGGTTTTGCTAAAAAATTTATTCAAGCAATAGAAGCTATATATAATAAACAGACAGCAAGGGTAATGATGGAGGGGGAACTTACAGATTTTATTAATATAAGGAAAGGCACAAGACAAGGATGCCCCCTATCTCCTTTGCTATTTGTGTTGACCTTGGAAGTGTTGAATAGAAATATTAGGGATGATAAAAGCATAAAAGGAATGAAAATTAAGAAGGAAGAATTTAAGCTACAAGCTTTTGCTGATGATTTAGCTTTTATTTTGGAAGATCCGATTGAAACAGCTCCAAAGTTACTGGAAAGGATAGAGTCATATGGAGAGGTGGCTGGTATGAAAATAAATAAAGATAAAACAAAGATTTTGACAAAGAATATGTTATTGAGACAGAGAGAAGAATTGGCAGATCTTTTGAAAATTCAAGTTACAAATAAGGTTAAGTATTTGGGGATATATTTGACAATAAGATGTAGCACATTAAAGGAGAATAATCATATTAAACTTAAACAACAGATAACTATAGATTTGAAGAAATGGGAAAACTTGCAATTGTCATTAATAGGGAGAATTTCAACAATTAAGATGAATATCTTACCTAGAATTTTATTTTTGTTTCAAACAATACCAATTAGGCTTGGAAAAGACTATTTTGAAGATTTAAATAAAATTATGTTGAAGTTTATATGGCAAGGTAAAAAAGCGAGAATAAAGCTAAAGCTTTTGCAAGATGCTAGAATTAGAGGAGGTTTTGGTCTGCCTAATTGGGAATTGTATTATCAAGCTGCAAGTTTGATGTGGGTCAAAGAATGGATAACATTAAGGAAACATAGTTGTTGACATTAGAAGGACATGACTTGCTGTTGGGTTGGCATGCTTTTTTATGGTATAAGGGAACTAAAACACAGGGTTATTTTAGAAGACATTATGTACGGGAGTCTTTGTGGTTAAATTGGGAGAAGATAAAAAGACAATGTTATTTGAAAATTCCAGTCTGGTTATCGACCATTGAAGCATTTTCCTATTCTATAATTTACAAGAAGGAACAAACAGTTAGATATGGGGAACTTTTGGATGAAAAGGGTGAACTTAAATCGATCCAAAACTTAGAAGAACAAGGTATAAGGATGAATTGGTTTTCATATGCACAAATACACTCAAGGTATGATGAAGATTCTAAAACGGAGGGATTTTATGATAAACAGACTGATTTAGATAAGATCTTGATGGGTACTGATGAGAAGGTGATTAAAAAATTATATGGTTATTTACTGGGAATGAAATTAGAGGAAGAACAAGTCAAAGAAACTATGATTGTTTGGGGGAAGAATTTTGGATATGGGATTGATTTAGAGAAATGGCAGAAATTGTGGTCTCAAAATTATAAAATGACAATGTCAACAGCATATAAAGAAAACTTGTATAAGATGTTTTACAGGTGGCACTTTCCTCCGACAAGAATAGCAAGAATGTTTAAGAACAAATCTGAAAAATGCTGGAAATGTCATCAGATACCTGGCTCGTATTACCATATGTGGTGGACTTGTGAGGATGCTAGAAAATATTGGACTATAATTCGCATGTGGTTGGAAAAAATGACAAAGAAACATATAGATTTGAAACCAGAGATCTTCTTATTGGGAATTTTACCTGATATATATAGTAAAGATTTGAAATACCTGATTGTAAATGTATTAACAGCGGCCAGGATTGTATTTGCTAAAAATTGGAAGAATGAGAAAATACCATTACAGGAAGAAATTATTAAGAAAATATTGGAATGTGCTGAGATGAGCAGATTGACATTTGAAATTAGAGAGCAAGAGGATAAACAATTTTACGAAATTTGGGATCTTTTTTATGAATGGTTAGATGATAAAATACGATAATAGAATATTCAGAATGCTAGATAGTAAAGAATATCTTTATTTTGCTATTATTTTGCTATTTGATATTATATTTATAAAGGATTTCTTAGGATTGATTTGATATGATTAGATGATTTGTTATAGAGTAAACTGGTTTAAAGTATTGTTAGCTCATTAAGCATGAATGATTAAAAATATAGTCAAAATCTTCTTTTTTTAGTGATATTAGGATATATAAGTTTGGACTGACAATATGAGTTGTTATGTAACATAATTGTAATTGAGACTACAGAATGAATGCACAAAAATGATGAACCAACTGACACACTGGATGTACATATAAGAGTTGATGTTTTTATGTTTTGTCTGTCTTGTTTGTTTGTAGAAAATTAATAAAAACTTTTTTTTTTTAAAAAAAAGACTACCAGTTGAGATACCAACCAGGGAAAGCCATTCCCCATGCAGACGCTTTGAGCCATTCTCCACTGCCAGAAATTGAGAAATGACCCAGCTCCCACGCTCTCAGCACTACAAATTGAGATGCTTCCATCACCTCCACTAATAGCACTAGACATAGCCTGGGAAACAAAAAAGGACTCTTGTTTGGCATGGGTTCTTAGCTGGGTGGAGAGGGGATGGCCAGAAATCGAACCAAATGACACCTTTAAACCCTTCAAGAACAGACAAACAGAACTTTTCTCTCAAAAAGGGTGCATGTTATGGGGAGACCGAGTGGTCATACCAGAGAAGCTGCAAAAGAAAGTTCTACACTTGTTACACAATGGACACCCAGGCATCGTTCGAATGAAAGCGTTGGCAAGGAGCTACGCCTGGTGGCCAGGTATGGACAAACAAATTGAAGCCTGGGTTGCCTCTTGTAGCAAATGCCAAGAAACATGCTCATTCCCACCAAAAGCACCACCAGCTGAATGGGAAATGCCCAGGGGTCCTTGGTCCCGCATCCACATTGATTTTGCAGGACCTACAAAAGGACATACCATCCTGATAACAGTGGACGCCTACTGTAACTGGCTTGAGGTCAACAAGATGAAGACCACCACTACAGATGCGGTCATCAAGAAGCTAAACAGACTTTTTGCAATGCACGGGTTACCAGATGTCTTGGTTTCTGACAACGGGCCCCAATTTACCACCCTGGCTTTTGAGCAGTACCTAGCAGACAGGGGGATACACCAGGCCCTGACTTCACCTGCTCACCCAGCGGCCAATGGCAGGGCTGAAAGAATAGTTCAGTGCACTAAAAAGACATTATAGAAAATGGAACAAGGAAACATCCATGACAAAGTCACCAGGATTCTCCTTCTCCAGCATATTACATCAAACAGTACCACAAACAAAAGGCCAGCTAAACTCCTGATGGGCAGAAAACTTAGATCGCATCTAGACCGCCTACACCCAGCATACACCCTGGAAAAGCCCCTGGGTTCCAGCAGTAAACACTGCTCCTTTAAGGTAGGAGACCCTGTATTTGCAAGGAACTTTTCAGGAGACCCATTGTGGATCCCTGCCAAAATAACACAAATCACAGGCCCCCGCTCCTACCGATTAGAAACCACAGATGGGAGATTGTGGAAATGCCACATAGACCAGCTACGCTCAAGGCTGCCCACAACTCCCATCACTAACCCCAACCTCGAAACCAGAGGGGGAAGGGAAACAGGAGGTTTTGAAATTGAACCAACATCTGATGAAGGAAGCATAACCCCACAACCAGCTCAGCGAAGCCCACTATACTCACAAACGGAGGAGGAACCTTGGCAGGAGGTTGTATCTCCAGGAGCTAGCAGCCAAACAGGGTCCGCGATTCCAGACAACCCAGATGACAGCAATAATGGAAGCGTTGCAGGTATTGCTGAATCACCTCATGGGAGACCCAGCGTAGAAGCCAGGTCAGCATGCTAGACAGTTCCGGCAAACAATCTGTCAGAACCAGAAACTGAGCAAAGACATTTTGAACAGTGTAAATCAGGTAGACAGGTACGAAGACCCGCCCACCTGCAAGAATACATCATTAGACAGAATCTAGAGGGGAGGGGTGTTCCGAAGTAGCAAGATCATAATCCTGCGCTTCTGATTGGTCCGTGAACAGCGGGTCGTGATTGGTCGTTTAGAGCTGATCCGATTGGCTGGTAAACGGGCTTTCGTGATTGAACACTCCAAGCGCGGGAGGCTCAAATCTCTGTCATTGGACGCTTTAGCAGCAGCCAGCTCTATATAAGGAGCTGCTGCTGCTAGGCTTTTCACCTCCAATCTGAAGTCACTATTAAAGAGTTGAAGTTACTATCCGAGGTCTCGTCTCCGTTATTGCGCCCATCTTTCCAGACTTAACATTTCCCATTCTCTTTCTGCTTTCATATTATGTATACACACTATATACTGTGTATATACACACTCACACACACACACACACACACACACACACAGAGAGAGAGAGAGAGAGAGAGAGAGAGAGAGAGAGAGAGAGAGAGAGAGAGCATCTATTGTGGAAGCAGAAAGAGAAATATTTATATAGCTTCCTTAAAGTTCTCTGTTGTCAGTGTCCAAGAGCTTTCTGCTTCCTGAAAATTGATTTCTCCCCTTTTTTCTGGACAGTTTGTGGCTTTTGACATTTTGGATAAACTTCAGCCCAAATATCTGTTCTATCACATATATAGCATATGCTGCTTTTGGGAGAAATATCTTTCTTTTTATGTTTCTTCCTCAGAAATCCATCAGATTATTGTCTTCTAGTCTCTGGGCTCTGGGACAATCTTCCTTTTTACCATTTCTCTTTCCTGTTTCAGGATCTGTGGTGCTTCAAAAATTTTTATGACCAACTCTGTGGGCGTGGCTTGGTGGGCATGGCTTGGTGGGCGTGGCAGGGGAAGGATACTGTAAAATCCCCATTCCCTCCCCACTCCACTAACCTGCTTTCCAGCTCCATTCTCCTGTGCAGGGCAACAAAAGAAGACCCAGCCAATCATTTGAGACTCGGGAGGCAGAGAATAGATGGGGGTGGGGTCAGTCAGAAGTGATATTTTCCAATTCTCCAAACTACTCAAAGTTCCTGCTACCGGTTCTCCAGAACTGGTCAGAACCTGCTGAATACCACCTCTGTTCAGGATGGTGTTGGTGAGTCCTGTCCCAGAGTAATTCATAACTGGAGTGGCAAGTAAACCCAGCAAAACACACAAATAAAGAAAAAAATAAAGCTGTCCTTTGTGATCCTAGTTCTTTGCCACTTTCACAAGGAGAAAAATACACTGGAACAGGGCATTGTGGATCTTACACATCATTTATGTTTTGGCCTTAAAAGCATAGCAAGAAAATGCCAATCTTCTGTCATGAAAAACAGAAACCCACTGGATGTGTCCATTGGATCCGGCATAGAAATGTAATTGAAAATGGCTGTGTGTCCTGGATGAGACCTAAACCAGTGATAATTTGTGCTCCTGGGTTAAGATACATACATCAGAGGTTGCATCACTATTTGGGGCCTTTTTTACTGGTTTATTTGTGGTCTGTTAACATTTTGTTTACCTCATATTTTTTAGTGACTGCTCCCTTTGTCTTTTAACTGATTTCAAAACATAACAAGAATTATGTTACTAGTCTTCCTATAAGATTTAAAGTGTGACAAGCTTTATTTGTCTCTGTTCCAAAGCTGTCATCTTATAGCTCATTATGAACAATAGCCTACATCTATAAGGACTTTGTAATTATTCAACTGTACTACAGGAGAGTATTTTAGAATGACTGTCTGGACTACAAGATATGTACAACCAAGCTACATCAAACATACAAAGAGAAGGAATCAGGATTCTTCCTGACAGATGAGAAGATTATGGATGCTAAATTTTCTGAGGGCTTTGCTGTTATTTGCTGTGATGTCCCTCATATGTTTTCAGTTAGGATGGTTGTTACATGAAAATGAGCTGAAGCTTTTCAACATGTCAGAGGAATTTTTTCGTTTAAGAGGGAATCTCTAGGTGAGAGCACATTTCAGAATTTACTAATGAGGTCAAGCAAACTACTTAATATAATTCCTCACAGCAATTTAAATTGCTAATAGTGATTCTTCCAAATAATTTACAAGTTTAAAAAATCTGATTTATGTGGTCAGAAGATGTAAATCACTTGTAAAATCATTATTCTACATTTTGGTGTTATTATTTAATAGGGAAATCAATTCTTGTTCAGTGATAGATACAATTCTCCTATAATTGGTATACTAGGTAACTTTTACAATGTGTCTTAAACAATCAAAACTATGCATTATCTCAGCTCACCTGATAAATATTCAAAAAGACACTGTGCTAATAACATAAAATATTTTGGAATTGCTATTCTTTTTCTTATATTGCCCTTGCATACATTATATCTGACTTGATTAAACCAATGAATGAGTGAATATATTCTTCAGGGGTCTGCAAACTTGACAGCTTTTAAATTTGTAGACTCCACAGAACCCCCAGAATTTGTAGATCCTATATTTTACAGAATGCAGTGAAGGAAACCAAGTCACAAAAGAACACTATGGTGGACACCATCGAAGCTGACACCAGCCAGAGCCTAGAACAAATCAAAGAAGTAGTACAAGATCGGAAGATGTGGAATGACCTATCCCATAGAATCACCAAGAGTCAAACACAACTGAATGGATAACATTGTCATCATCATCAGAGTGCAATGATCTTTGAATATTATACAACATGGACAAAAAGATGAGAGAGATGGACGGAAGCATTTTTCAGACTTTGTTCAGTGTGCCAAGAAGCCTGAGGCTAGTATCATTTTGCTCTTGCTTTTAAGTCATAACTCCAGTGCTGGAAGAAGAGAGAATGGAGTGATTAAAGCTAAAGAACAATCACTTTAATTTTTAAATGCAGAAATATTTACTTAAACTGAAAAAGCATTATTTATAGGTTTTTATAGGGCTTTTTCAGTAACTGAAACTCTGACAGCTTCTCTTTGGACTCATTGGAAACAGATGTGCAGAATTCCTGAAGTTGGGGTGGACTGATAATATTGAACAATTTTAACAAGCAGCAAGTATTACTGAAGATGCAATAACTCCCCTTTGCATGACATATTTCCCATTTAAGAGATTAAGAGTCCCTATCATAGATAGAAGTAAATCTGTTGGATTAATAAAAATATTGTTGGTATAGAAACCAAGCTGCAAGCATTTGAAACTAAATGTTATACTGGCATGAAAGAAAAAGTGGTCCTTTTTCCAACATCATCTATTTGAGAGACATGATTATATTTTGCTTAATCAGTTTATTATATCTTGATCATTTATTAAAAAAATGTACTTTGTTTTTATCTATCCTCTCTTTCAGACCCCCTAAGATTAACAAGCAAGATACAGCTCATATAAGTTTTTTAGTATGTACGATATTGATGCATTACAGACACATTACAGGTAATTTTTGCTTAGTGACTGCTTCATATACAAACTGTTCATGGTTATTGGTCAATATTGTGACCAATACTTGAATTTAAAACCTTTGCAGGCCTGCAAAGCTAAGAAAATCTGAAGGAAGATCATAAGTGTCATGTCCTCGAAAATGATGCCAGGAGTCGGTGACTTCAAATCATGCTCTTTTATTAGTCTAGGAACCGAACTGGGGCTATGGAAAAAGTTCGCGGCTTTTATTCCTTTAGCCGCGGCGGCCGCAGCCAATGGCACCGCTTTGAATCTCCCGCGATTCGAACAGACCAATCGCAGGAGATTCTTAGCGAGCCAATCGGCACGGCTTGCCTAACCAATCAGAGTGCCCCGTGCTTTGGCCAATCAAAGCGCGGGGATCTCAAGAATGCTAATGAGGCGACAGAACACCCCTCTCCTCTTGGTTTAGTCCTTACATCGCGTAGTCCCGTAGGTAGGTGGGGCTCCGTCTTAGCCTACTGGACCTGCGCAGCTCAGTCGTTGGTTGGATCCCGGCCGGTTCGGTCGGGGTCTCTGTTCCTCCGGATGCCGTCGTGGGAACCGGCTGGTCGGTCGGGCCGGGCCGCTCTCCGTAGCTCCCTCCTGGGTCTCCCGGGTTAGTTGAGCTGCGGGTTTTGCCGCTCCCGCTCGGTCTCCCCGGGTCGGTCGAGCTGGCCTGGCTGTCTCTTCCTGGCGAGGGGTCATGCTGGCTGCTTTCCGGTAAGTATGGTTGGTTTATTCTTCTTTGGTTTTGGTCCCCTGGGTATTCCCTCCCCCCTTGGTTTGTGTTGTGGGGGTTGGTTTCGCCTGCTTGTGCGTCGGTGGTTTCTTGGGTGGTCGTCCTCGACCTTAATTGGTCGATGTGGTATTTCCATGCTCGTCTGTCTGCTGTTTGTAGCCGGTACGAGTGTGGGCCTGTTATTTGTGTGATGACGGCCGGTACCCATAACGGGTCTCCCGTCAGGTTTCTTGCGTATACGGGGTCGCCTGGTGCGAAAGTTCAGTGTTTGCTGTTTGAGTCTGGGGGCTACTCCAGGTTATACGTGGGGTGTAATCTGTCGAGTGGGGACCTTAATTTCCTCCCCATTAATATTTCGGCTGGGCTCTTATTCGTTGTGGTATTTGGGGTTATGTGTTGGGTGAAGAGTAATTTGTTTATTTTATCTTGGATCTCCCCGTGGTCTATTTTCCGGATGGTTTTCTTAGTGAATTGCACCATCCGTTCCGCCCTACCGTTCGCCGCCGGGTGCGCCGGTGCTGTCAGCGCGTGGCGGATGCCCCTTTCCGCTAGGAATTTTTCAAATTCCAGCGAGGTGAATTGGGGCCCGTTGTCGGAAACGACGACGTCTGGGAGGCCGTGCGTTGCAAAGAGTTTGCCGAGTTCCTTGATAACGGCCTCCGTGGTTGTTGTTTTCATGTTGCTTACCTCCAGCCAGTTGGAGTAAGCATCTACTGTTATAAGGAAGGTGTGTCCTTTTGTGGGCCCGGCGAAGTCTATGTGGATCCTAGACCAAGGTCCCCTTGGGGTTTCCCACTCTAGGAAGGGTGCTGTGGGTGGGCTTGGCCTAGTTTCCTGGCATTGTTGGCACCTTGCTACCCAGGTCTCAATTTGTTTGTCCATCCCTGGCCACCAAGCGTAACTTCTGGCCAGGGCTTTAGTCCTAACGATGCCAGGGTGCCCCTCGTGTAATAGTTCCAGAACCTTCCCTTGTAGTCTTTCTGGAATGACCACCCTATCCCCCCATAGTATGCACCCTTTTAATAATGAGAGTTCCGTTTGCCGGTTTTGGAATGTCTTGACGGACTCGTTGTTGTCCCTTTCCGGCCACCCTTTCTCTACCCAATGCAACACCCGCGCCAGATGTTTGTCTTTATTAGTCTCTCGGGCAATGTCTGACGCGGTTATGGGTAGGTTGGGTAGAGTCTCTATACTGAGGGTGGTCGTCGTGGGTGCTGGGTCAGTGTCAGGTTCCGGTAGCGGCGAGCGGCTTAAGGCATCTGCATGGGAGATCGTCTTACCCGGTCTGTGTATGAGTCCGTAGTTGTAGGCTGCCAGGAACTCGGACCACCTTGTCATTCGGGGAGACAGAATATTCAGGGTGGCCCGGTTCCCTGCAAGGATTCCCAGCAGCGGTTTGTGGTCAGTTATGATGGTGAATGTCCGGCCGTAGAGATACTCATGGAATCTTTTTACTGCGGCAACGATAGCCAGAGCCTCTTTGTCCAGCTGGCTATAGTTCCGCTCCGGTTTGGTGAGGGTCCTTGAAAAGAACGCGATGGGTGCTCCTTTTCCGTCGGGGAGGGTATGGCTGAGGACAGCGCCGACGCCGAAGGGTGATGAGTCGCATGTGATGGCCAGAGGTAGGGTCTCGTTGTACTGTATAAGGACGGCGTCCGAAGTGAGGAGGTCCTTCGTTCTTTGGAAGACGGCTTGCTCGTGTTTCCCCCAAGTCCAGGTCACCGCCTTGTCCAGGAGCCTATGCAAGGGCTCCGCCATCGTCGCCTTTTGGGGCAGGAAAACATTGTAAAAGTTAAGCAGCCCCAGGAATGCCTGTAGTTCCGTCTTCGACTTGGGTGTGGGGGCTTCTTTGATGGCCTTGATTTTTTGGTTTGTGGGGTGAATGCCGTGTCGGTCTAGGAGGTATCCTAGGAATTCAACCCGTTCCATGTATAATTGGCATTTCTCCCTCTTTACTTTGAGCCCGGTCTCTTTGAATTTGGTTAGGACCTCCCTTAGGCGACCCTCTAGTTCGGCTTGGTTGGTTGCCGACACTAAGATGTCGTCGAAGTAAGGTACCACCCCCTTGATGCCTTGTAATAGTCTTTCCATTAGGCTTTGGAATATTCCCGGTGCCACGCTGACTCTGAATTGGAGCCGGTTGCATTTAAATGCTATCCGGTGGGTGACTATGGTTTGTGCTTCTGCCGTTTCCTCGTCGACTGGCAACTGTTGGTATGCCTGGGTGAGGTCGAGTTTGGTGAAAACCTTGTCCCCTCCCAGTGAATGCAGTAGGTGTTGCACTACTGGGACAGGGTAGGCACTTTGTTGCAACGCGCCATTTAGGGTGGCCTTATAGTCCCCACAGATCCTCACCGACCCATCGGGCTTGATCGGGGTGACTATGGGGGTCTCCCACCAGGCATGGTCTATTGGCTGTAGGACCCCTTGCTTGACGAGCTTGTCAATTTGCTCGTCTATCTTGGGTTTAAGTGCGAATGGCACCCGCCTTGGTTTCAGGCGTTTTGGGGGAACGTTTGGGTCTTGGCTGAATGATATAAGGGGCCCTTGGTACTTGCCTAGGTTTCCGTCGAAGACCTCTTGGAATTCCCGGGCCAGTTGTTGCTCCCAGCTGTCGTCGGTGACGTGGTCGACTCCCGTGACTGTGATGCCGAGCGGAGCGAACCATTGCAGTCCCAGTAGGCTTGGGCGGTCGCGATCGACGATTGTCAGGCGAAGCCTTTCGGTGCGCCCTTTGTATGTTATGTTGAACTGTCCGGTTCTGACTACCGGGATGCGGTTTCCCTGGTAGTCCTTTACGATGAGTCTCTGGCTGTCTAGGCTTCTCCTTTGGATGGTAGGTACCAAGCGCTTTATTTCATGCCATGCTATCATGGAGAGGTAGGACCCGGAGTCCACCTCCATTTTGCATGGCTCACCCTCGATGCCTACCTCCACATGGACCTTCCGGGTGTCATTGGTTATGGCGTGGCCGATGGTGACCGTCTGATGGGTCTCCTCTCTTCGCTGGGTATCGCCGCCTTGTAGGGATCGTCCGTTCCGGTCCCATCTGTTGTCAGAGGGGCGATCTCTCGTCCGGGGTGGTGTGCTCTCTCTCCTCCATTCGCTCTAGTCCCATTGGGGTGGGCTGCGGTTCTTTTTAAGGTGGCAGATGCGGGCAATGTGTCCCTTCTTGTCACAATGCCGGCATATCAACTCGAAAAACCGGCATTCGGACCTTGGGTGGTCGCCTCCGCAACTGGCACAGTTGGTCCTCGACTTACGACCCCGCCAGTTCCGTTGGTCGTGGCCTGTCTGGAGGCGATGAATTTCCTCCTCGTCATCGGAAGTGCCCGATGCCGAGTGGAAATCGCCTTGGTGGGTGGTCGTCTCGAGTTGGGCCTCGGTCGACCTTGCAGGGTGGTTGTTCCCGCTGCGGTCCCCAGCGTTCGGTCAGCGCATGTGGTCGGCGGATGTTCGGGTCGCTTCGGCAGCTGCGGCTGCGGTGAGGGTGTCTGCAAGGCTGATGTTGCCCTTGGCCATCAGCCGGCTCTGGAGGATGGGGTCCCACAGGCCGAGCACGATTCGGTGTCGCAGGGCGTCGTTTAGGTTGTCGAATTCGCACAGTCCCCCTCAGCGCTGTAGTTCGGCGATGAAGTCGCTGAAACTCTCACCCGACCGTTGGTCCTGACGGTAGAATTCGTTGCGTCGGATCAGGATGGGTACCTCTGGAGCGTAGTGCCACCGAAGTATTGGCTCGAGGACGTCCCAGTCCATCGCGGTCGCGTCGGCGGGTTTGGCAAGTGCCTTGGCCATCTTGAATACCTCGGTCCCGCAGTGGGTCAGGAAGACGGCGCGCTCCATGGGGCCGGTGGCGTTCTTCAGATCGCTGCACTCGAGGAACATGCGGAATCGGTCGCAGTACGATTCCCAGTCCTCGGTGGCGGGGTTGAAGGGTGTGGGGGGTGCTATTTTCACCATCGTGGAGATTCGTCTGGCTTCCGTCGGACACGTGGTTCGGTTCAGGGTCTGGATCCCACCTTCATCGCCAGTGTCGTGTCCTCGAAAATGATGCCAGGAGTCGGTGACTTCAAATCATGCTCTTTTATTAGTGTAGGAACCGAACTGGGGCTATGGAAAAAGTTTGCGGCTTTTATTCCTTTAGCCGCGGCGGCTGCGGCCAATGGCGCCGCTTTGAATCTCCCGCGATTCGAACAGATCAATCACGGGAGATTCTTAGCAAGCCAATCGGCGTGGCTCGCCTAACCAATCAGAGTGCCCCACGCTTTGGCCAATCAAAGCGCGGGGATCTCAAGGATGCTAATGAGGGGACAGAACAATAAGCACAGTCAAGGTTTCACCAAGCAACTGTTTCACTTAGCAATCAAGTTCTGGGTTCTAATTATGATAACTAAACTAAACTAAACTACGGGTATAGGCAGCTTTAGCTCGGGAAAGAGGTTAATAGTGCAAACTGGCACAGCTGGCTTTAAAAAACAATATATGATGGCTACTCCTACAAGGAAATGATGTTCCACAAGAATAGCTTAGCCCATCCAGATGTCCCAAGATGCCACCTGCCAGATGTGTTAGGATCACAACATATGCTGACCCAAAATCCTAGCAGGCTGAATATCCCAACATATCCTTTAGCTTAGGAAAGGCCTCTGTAAGTTATAAGCAACTCAGCTTTAAAACATCTGTGACAATGGCAGGAACTGCACATGATACTTCACTACAATCAGTCAACCACATAATGGTTTTGAATGATCTAGCCATACAGGTCGCACCCTGAAGCACAGAATATTAAAACATTTTACTGTAGAATATGTTTTTCAATGGCAATACAGCTGCGGCTTTGTAACTGACCATATCAGCCAACCAGACCAATTATTACGCTATGATCTGATTATTACGCTATTTATACTTACACTATTACAATATTACATTTGTTGTTGTTGTTATTGTTGTTGTTATATTGTGATTATTCTACTTTTATACTTATGTGATGGAAGTGAACATAAGCTAACACAAATGGGAAACGAGTGTCAGTATTAAGTAATAGTTAAATTGAATGTGTTTCTTCTAGCCTGTCACTATAAAAATACAAAAAAAATGAAAAGGCTATTCTTTATATAAACAGTCAGAAGGAAGAAAATTCTTTCTTGAGAACATAAATAGAAAACAGATTTCTGATCCTATGTCTTCATAGGTCAAGAGATGCTAGAATATAATGAGGTTCTATTTTTTTGGTCCATAAATATTAGACTGCATCCAAGCCAATTTTTAGATAATTTGACTTCATCTTATTCTTTGAAAGAATGCTGTCAAATATGGAAAGCCAGTTATTCTACAGAATTAGTGTCCAAATGTAGCCATAATTTCTCCATATCATTCCTTAATTTGGGGCACATTTTACATTGGCTTCAACTTTCTCTCATATAGAATTTCATTGGATTGTTTGTTGAATAATTGTTATCAATGCAGAAAAAAAATATCCTTCTCCACCCACCTCCCTCCTCCTCCCTTAAAGAAGAATAATTTAAGGAATTGTTCTCAATTATTTTATAACCTACACACATTCTTGAGTACTTGAAGTTTGTTCTCCTGCGTTGTGGATTATATTTTTCATAAAGTGACTGTAAATATAATGGTGAATCAGTCAAATCTCAATGAAAAAAATGAATATAATTATGCCCAGCCAGATAAGTCAAAGTTGATTGCACAAAAATCAACTGTAAAAGGAGAAGAGTAATCTTGTGCTTTCATGGAGGAAATATTATGTGCTGCCTGCTTTACTTTGTGTCTTGAGAACTAGCCCTTTTATGAGAACAAAAAAAAAAAAAAAAAGCTCTTTAAAGAAGAGGAGAAATTATGGGTAAGGATAACATGTTCAAATTATACCACATGAAAAGTAATAAAGGGTATATTAAGAATAATAACTATAACTAGACAAAGAGCCTGAGAATGGTTCAGGATGTTTTGTAGAAAATGAGACTTGGGAATCTTAAAAAGGAAGAAACAATGCAATAATGGAAAACATCCATTTTGAACTAAAAGGAAAGACATTTTGGTTGATCCAAACTAACCTGATTATATGGATTGGCTTTAACAGTACCATTAAGAGGCCAAGAGAAATAGAGCCATACAACTTTGTTCTATATATCATTTAACACTCATTGGAAAAGGTTACATATTGCTAACATACATACATACATCCAGCTGCTCTGTCTCAGTGTGTCCAGGATTGCTCGAACTGGCCTTTCATGTACTTCAAGAAAACGTCCTGTTTCTAACCTGGTGGGAGTAGTTTAGTGCTGCTTAGGCAAGACTTTAGGGCCTTCTTGGCCCCGGAGCTCTGGGAACATTTAATTTTAGGGTATGCCCTAGATAAACAACTAGGGATTGGATCCAGGATTGACTATTGGTGTGTGCAATGTTGCTCCTTGGCAGGCTAAATGAAGCAGCTTAAAACAGCGTTGGTATAATTGTGGAAAGTCCAAATTGTGGACAGTCAATAGATTCTGAACTTTAGAGGAAAGAAGCAGAACCGAGAATCACAACCCTTAGAAAAACCAGTTGCTGCAAAAATTACTATTAACAAATATTAATTTTTGATGTAATGAAAGACACCTATTAAGCACATGGGAAATGATCAAGCGACAGTTGGACCAAAGAGTTTGATAGTACAATTTCTTTGCTGAAAAGTTGTAATCCTGATTATTTCCCCCCGTCTCTCACGCACATCTTTGTAATAGTTTCTTATTATTATTGTTGAGAACCAAAGTACACAATAATATTACTAAACATAGAAAATAAACCAAAAATCAAAACATAATTAAGATAATGAAGGTCAGAGGGACACCAATAAGTCTGTCAATAAAATTGAGGAAGATTAGATACATTATGGAGAATACTGAAATATAACAAACTGCAAATAAATTATATATTCCATATCAGGAATGGTAAGAATTTCAACGTTATTTTTGTCTATTAAATATATTTATATTTTGTTCGTTCCTGGTCAATCTGGCCTATAATGTTTCATAGTAGTAATTCAAAACTCATAAGTACATTCTAAAACATTAAATTTATTGTAATCATTACATCTATATATTACATAACAACTAAAATTCACTGCACCAGAACTAAAATATCTTAATAATCTTAAAGTAACATATTTTTCAACTTGAGAGGGGTGAGAAATTGGGTAGAAAGATCCATTTTTAATGTTTTAAGATATATTATTAAGTTTTGAATATACAAATTAAAATTTAATCAATACAACTTTAATCTTTTAAAATTTTCAGGGAGAGAATAATTCAAATTTTGACAAGGATGATAGTTTATATTGTGTGGGTGTGGGTGTGTGTATGATGAATAAATCTACTTCAAACTAATGTTATTGTATAGTAATAATACCTTTGTTTCTCTTAAAATGGTCTATAAAAATATATATAAAACAGTACTTCTTGAATTTCTACTTATGCATATTTTATTGGTATATCTATAAAAGATATCTATCTATCTGTTTATTTTGTTTCTCCTATTCAAATTACAGAAATGTTGTAACTTAGAAGATAAAAAGAAGATTAAAAGGTGTTAGGCATGAACAAGCAGATCCACAAGTGATGAGTTCAATTTGCTGTTTTAGTGCTGTTTCATTTGCACCTGGGTAAGAGTAGATAAGGTTCAATGGCATTCAAGAGGTCAGACTTTGCCCTCTTAAACCCACTAGAGATTTCAGACTAATTCCCCATTTGATTCCTCCCACTGCCTCAGCAAGTATTTCCCCAACCAAAAGTAAATGATTAAAGGAAGTGTCTCCCTCTTTTTCTTCAAGTGTAATTTATACAGTTGTGATTGAATCATTGCACTTTTGTTTCATCAGTCTAAAGAATTTTAAAACGAAGTATTTCAGACTTTACTATACAAAGCAGTTCAGGTTTGTTTTTATATGCATTAGACAATCACTTTTTTTGTAGCAAGTTTGGACAAAGTTTTCTTTCTAGCAATTGTCTCATGTGGATTATTATGGCATAGGCACTGGTGTTCTCTGAGCGCCAATGTCAGTGAAAGTTTCCAACAAGTTATTTGCAATGATCTGTGGGTTACGTTTTGCAAAACAGACTAACTGGGGGGCTGTTGGCCAGAAATTTTCTTGGCCGGCCAGATTTTGTCTTTGATTTCAATCATTTCATATAGATCCAGTTTCTTAATTAGGATTCTTACAGTTGAAATTGCTATGTGGAACATTTACATTTTTTGTTCCAAGCTTCCCTACTACATAGTGGAGAGTTCTTTTCATTTACAAATGTTCAGACAACTGTTTAAATCAGTGGTCGCCAACCAGTGGGCGGGGGACCATTGGTAGTCTGCAAGAAAATTTTGGTGGTCAGCAGAGAAATCTCACCCCCAGAGCACCCCTAAAGCAATTAATCTAAGCTGTGTGGAAACACAAAGCTGTGCTGCCCTCATGGCCCACGGGAACACAAGGCTTGTGTTACTTGCACTGAGAACAACATGAAGTAGTGAGGGGAGGGGGAAAGGGTGGAGTGAGGAAACTTGCCCCTCTTGCCCCATGCATCTCACCTGGCCACTGGGCTGCTTCTTTCCACTTCTTTCTTCTTCTACTTTTCCCTGTGCACCATCTTTCGTATTGGAGCCATTCAACAAATACACGGCACATATATAGATAGGCATACATGCCAGCCCCAAATTACACATTTGGTATTTTGTAACAACACTAATTAACCATGTAAGATAATTTTTTTTATGGGGCTTTTCTTAAATCACTGAGAAAAAGAAGAAACCATATGTGTTTATGTATAATTTATGGCATGGATTTAATAATCATACATTGAGAGATCACACTGAATTCAACAGAAGTTGTCACCTTAAAATCTATTGATTTGATGTATAAATCAATATCAAGTTTCATCAACTCTCATTGGCTTACATCACGGATGGTGAAGGAGGGCCTTTTTACAACTTGTGGACTAGTGGTGTGATTCAAATTTTTCTACTACCGGTTCTGTGGGCATGGCTTGATGGGTGTGGCAGGGGAAGGATTCTGTAAAATCTCCAGTCAGAGGTGGGATTTGCCGGTTCTCTGAACTACTCATAATTTCCACTACCAGTTCTCCAGAACTAGTCAGAACCACCTCTGTTGTGGATTTCAACAATTCTGGAAGTGCCATAGTTTCCCACTTCTGGTTTACATCATAAACAAACTGCTATGAATGCAATGTATACATTATTAGATTTAATCTTACAGGTTATGGTTTATAGAGAGGAGGAAAAAAAACCCTGAAGGTTTACCTGGTTTTAACAATTCAAATAAAAGCCAGAAAGAATTACTAAGAACTGCTTTTTAAAATGCTTTCTTCTTGTTTCTCTTATTTATTGATTTAACTTGTATGCAGGAGAAGCATTCATCCACAATCAACAAAACCTATGTTATAATGGCTTAGAAACTAATATCGGAACATTGAAATTTTCCTTATTCTATTTATGTATTTATTAATTCAATGTATAAGGCTGCCAATGCTTTGTTTTTGATTTGTATAACTGTTTTGTTCCTAGTGTAACTTTTATTGCCCCTGTTCTATTTTGCACAATAACTTAATACAGGTAGTCCTTGAGTTAACGATCACAACTGAGCCCAAAATTCATGTTGCTAAGTGAAGCATTGTTAAATGAGTTTTGACTTATTTTATGATCTTTTGTGCCACAGTTGTTGAGTTAATCACTTCAGTTGTTAAATTAGTAACATGGTTGTTAAATGAATCTGGCTCTCCCCCATTGACTTTGCTTGTAAGAAGGTCCCAAAGGTGATCACATAACCTTGGACACTGCAACTGTCATAAACGTGAGTGACTTCAGCAGGTTCTGACAAGTTCTGGAGAACCAGTAGCAGAAATTTTGAATAGTTTGGAGAATTGGCAAATACTGCCTCTGACTGGCGCCACCCCCATCTATTCTCCGCCTCCCAAGTTCCAGCTGATTGGCTGGGTCTTATTTTGTTGCCCTGCACAGGAGAATGGAGCAGGAAAGCAGGTTAGTGGGGTGGGGAGGGGATGGGGATTTTACAGCAACCTTCCCCTGGAGCGGGGTAGGAATTAGTGGTGGGATTCAGCCAATTCGCACCAGTTCGGGAGAACCGGTTCTTAACTTTTTGAGCAATTTGGTGAACTGCTTGTCGGAAGAAATCGTTAGGGCAGAGAACTGGTTGTTAAATTATTTGAATCCCACCACTGATGGGAATGGAGATTTTACAGTATCCTTCCCCTGCCACATCCACCAAGCCACGCCCACAGAAACAACGGTAAAAAAATTTTTTTGAACTATTGCTTTATACCCATGCTATTTGCTGCATCAACCCCATATAATTATAATTATAAACTGTTATGAACTAATAAAAACGCTCACATAAAGTTTATCAAAGCTTAAAGAAAAAGCTGGGGGAAGAATTTTGGATATGGGATTGATTTAGAGAAATGGCAAAAATTGTGGTCTCAAAATTATAAAATGACAATGTCAACAGCATATAAAGAAAACTTGTATAAGATGTTTTACAGGTGGCACTTTCCCCCGACAAGAATAGCAAGAATGTTTAAGAACAAATCTGAAAAGTGGTGGAAATGTCATCAGATACCTGGCTCATATTACCATATGTGGTGGACTTGTGAGGACGCCAGAAAATATTGGACTAAAATTCGCATGTGGTTGGAAAAAATGATAAAGAAACACATAGACTTGAAACCAGAGATATTTTTATTGGGAATTTTACCTGATACATATAGTAAAGATTTGAAATACCTGATTGTAAATGTATTAACAGCGGCTAGGATTGTATTTGCTAAAAACTGGAAGAATGAGAAAATACCATTACAGGAAGAAATTATTAAGAAAATATTGGAATGTGCTGAGATGAGTAAATTGACATTTGAAATTAGAGAGCAAGAGGATAAACAATTTTATGAAATTTGGGGTCTTTTTTATCAATGGCTAGATGATAAAATATGATAATAGAATATTTAGAATGTTAGACAGTAATGAATATCTTTTTTTTTTCTTGCCTTGGTTATTTGACACTATATTTATAAAGTGTTTTTAGGATTGATTTGGTATGATTATATGATTTGTTATAGAATAAACTGTTTAAAGTATTGTTATCTCATAAAGCATGAATGATTTAAAGTATAGTCAAAAATTTCTTTTTTTTAAGCAATATTAGGATATATAAGTTTGGATTGACAAAATGAGTTGTTATGTAACATAATTGTAAGACTACAAAATGAATGCACAAAACTGATGAACCAACTGACACACTGGATGTACATATGAGAGTTGATGTTTTAATGTTTTGTTTGTCTTGTTTGTTTGTAGAAAATAAATAACATTCTTTTAAAAAAAAAAAGCTTAAAGAAAAAGCAGGGTTCTAATCCTGCACTTCTGATTGGCCGATAATAGCGATATCGGATTGGTCCATTCTGGGGAATCTGATTGGCTGTTAACGAGCCACTCTCATTGGTTCAAGGGTTTAATGCTTCCATGTTCTCATTGGTTAATAGGTCAGCAGCCTGCCCTATAAAAGGGCTGCTGCTGCTCCAAGTTTTTGCTCTGTTCACGATGATTAATAAAGAGTTGAAGTTCACTGTTCACTGCCTCGTCTCCGTTCCTTGCACCCATGCGCAGAACTTAACATAAACCTTGAAGGTTTTTTTTTTTGCTATTATTTGTTAAAATATTTTTATTGATAAGACATCATCTTTTATTTAATGCAGGTAGCCTAGACTATTTTACATTGGTTGTCCAGAAAATATTGAGTCATAGAAGAAAGGAAGTGCATCATAACATAATTTTTATGGTTTCGAACCAACCTAAGTCTGAAATTGAAAATATCCCTCAGCAATAGCAATCATGTGCCATGGTTCAGAATCCTCCCAAAGATGTTTCACTTCTCATCCAAGAAGCTTCTTCAGCTCTGAAAGGATAATGGGGAATGGAAGGATGTATATTCCTTGTAGAAAGCTGGTAATCTGCATCTTTTAAGGAGGTCGCTGAAGCACTTGGAGGTTTTTCTGTGTCCTCAGAATCACCTGAGTAGAATCTCCTGGTTTTTGTAGTCTGCAATTTTTCCTCTGGAAATCCATTCCTATTCCCACAATTTGAGTGTTCATCCCAAATTGTGTAGCTAAAAGTCAGTTGAGAAATGAAACATCTTCAAAAGAAAAGGAAAAAAAACCAAGAAAGTCCAATTGCCTCCTAAAAAAACACCTTTGGGACAACCATGACCTGGATGACTCAGAAACTCTACAGATTCGGAGCCCTGTGCAATAAAATATACAAAGGGCACTCCTTTGTTTTGGAACATCTATAGTCAATGTGTTTTTATACAGATCTCAGGCTGAATCAATCTGAAAGGCCAAAGAATTTTCAATGTAGTGAATTCTAAAACAAGTAGAGAAACGAGTAGATTATATTTATGGGATGGTGAACTTTGGTTGAGACTGCTGACTGACAAAGACTTGGCAACACCTCTGTGAACAATCCTGTTGTAAAATGGAAATGTTCAGCCAGCTAAATAATATTTTAGAATTTTGACTGGCAAAAGTGAAGGAAGCCTACAATATAATATCTGCAGTCATTCCTGGAATAAAACCTATGCTGTGAAGCTCAAGAGACCTTTTAAATATGATTAAGGCCTAAAGGCATTGGCATCTGCTTCTATTATTATTAGTTTGAGGAATATATATTTTCTATGAAGTTTGGAATGAAAACAGTAACTATGACATGTTTGATCATATGTATACTATTTAATTAAAAACTGCACGGAAAGCATTTCTGTCTACAGAATTCAAGGCTAGCGAGCTCAGACCTTTAATTGTTGAAGCTGATTTAAATGCTTGTAAAACAGGGCCAACTAATAAATTGCAAGTAATCATCCTTAATATAAGATGTTCTTAAAATATTATTTTCACACAAATATATTTAATATACTTTCCCCCGATATATACAATATGTAGAGCTTTCTCTAACATTTTAACTAGGCAAATAAATCATAAAATGTGGAACAATGGAAATCCCAAAGGCTAATATCAGATAGCATGTTGTTGAAAAGTGAAATTAGTTAAATACACCATAATGCAAATTGGGTAAGTTTTTCTAACTTCTTTAGACACAAAGAGCTTCACATTTTTTGAATGATAATCATGTGTACCAGAGCATAACCTGATATTTCTAAACTCAGTCCCTTCTTTATACATTACCGATTAATATTCTTACAATATGACATTTGTACTCATTCTAAAATGCTGAGACTGTGCTATGATTTCAGACGGGGTATGAGTCAGTTATGATACATCCATAATAAATCAAACGATAATATTCATTAAAGCCAGTTTAAGTGAATCAGTAAACTAGCCATTGGAAAGAACTCATTATTTCAAAAACCACAGTTTCTTCAAACAGCAAAAAAGCAAATTAAAATAGGGAGAAGAGGGATGATCCCATTTTGCTTTCAATCTTCTACCATTCCACAAATAAATTCATAAATGTCATTTTGTATATTATATAATATATGAATATGAAATGCACATCACTTTTCTCTATCAATTAAACTGCAGTTCCAAGTTCTAATTATTATTGTAACGTAATACTCTCAGAATAGAAAGGTTCTATAACTTGAAAAATTCCTAGCAGGATATTTGATTTCTTTATTCTTTTGATCATTCACAAACTCTATGTTTTTACTCATTTCTCTTCATCTTACTTATTTCTCATTCATTCATTCACTACCTTATCCACTGAACTGGTCATTCAGTACCATCTGATTGGTTGCTCTGTTCCTCTAAAATCCCCATTGATATTTGGAGGTTAACAATTAGACTATAAAGACATAAAATACTGGAATAAAAATTCAATATCAATTGACATGTGCCAATTCTAAAATCTGATGTTTATATAAGGTTTCTGACATTCATATTTGAACAATAGTAACTGTGAAAAATTATAGGAAGACGTTACTGGATCCAATCTGGATTGGTCACCAGGACCAGAAGTTTTCTATGCCAAGTTTTTGAACTGTGGGCAACACAGGCAAATTGTTAAGTATTGATCGTGGGCGCGAAGAATAGAGACGAGCCGGTGAAATAGTGAACTTCAAAACTCTTTATTAACATGGTGTGACAGCTCAGCTCAATGGCTGAACGGGCCTCCTTATATAGGCAACTTATTAACTATTCAACCAATGAAAACTTGGGAGCGCTAGCTCCGTTAACCAATGGGAGAGGCTCGTTAATGGCCAATAAGATTCATCTGAACGGACCAATCTGATGTCGCCATTAATGGCCAATCAGAAGTGCAGGACCAGGACCCTGCACTTGACTTCAAGCTCTTGATAACTTTATTAACACATTTATTCATTCACAACACCCCTTCCCCCCCGGGTTCCGTTTACGGGGTGCAGTTACGTAGTCCTTGAGGTAGGCCGGTTGTTTTGTTAGTCTGTTTGATTTCCGTATTGCACCCAGTATTTGGCTGCAATCTTCTTGAGGTAGGACATTATCTGGCGAAAGGGGTGTCTCTAACTCTGAGTTTGAATTCTCGTTGTCACCAACATCTTCGGTATCACCATGAGGCGAGCTCACTCCCATCCTCAATTCTTCATGTGTTTCCGTTTCGCCGTCATTTCTATCATTAAAACTTTCTGCTATTCCAAGTTCATCTTCCTCTGTATCTCCTCCCCCCTCAGTTTGGATATCAGGGAACTCAGAGATTCCTGACTGTAGCCTTGATCGTAGCTGATCAATATGGCGCTTCCATAGTCTATTATCGCGACACTCCACGAGGTACGATCTGGGGCCGGTTATTCGGACCACAGTCGCCTCGACCCACAATGGATCGCCTGACAAGTTCTTAGCGAATACTAAGTCACCTACCTGGAAGGTACGGCATTGCCCGCTGGATCCGTGTGGTTTCTCAGGTTCGTACGATGGGTGTAGTTGGTCGAGGTGGGAAAGGAGCCTCCGCCCCATTAGCAATTCAGCGGGAGTTTTGTTGGTGAGTGTGGAGTGATATGCTGCAAAAGGAGTATCTGGTTTATTTTCTCTTCGATATTGTCATAGTCCATTTTGTGTAGTGTTTTCTTGACGAATTGTACCATGCGCTCGACCCTTCTGTTGGTCGCAGGATGCACCGGTGAAGTCAGTGCATGGCGGATACCACGGTCTGCCAGGTACTGCTCAAAGGACAACGCGGTAAATTGGGGTCCGTTATCGGATACCAGAATGTCTGGTAATCCATGTGTTATAAATAGTCTGTCTAGTTTCTTGATGACCACTTTGGTTGTTGTATTCCTCATTTCATAGATTTCGAGCCAGTTCGAGTAGGCATCTACTATTAACAAGAATGTGTGGCCTTTGGTAGGTCCCGCAAAGTCCAAATGAATATGGGACCAGGATCCCCGTGGTGTTTCCCATTCGGTTGGGGTCACTTTCGGTGGGGCGTTGCTTACTTCCTGGCATTTGTGACAAGCTTTGACCCACGTCTCAATTTGCTTGTCGATGCCCGGCCACCATGCGTAGCTACGTGCGGGGGTTTTCATGCTTACGATGCTGGGGTGGCCATCATGCAAGGTTCTTAGTACCGCTTGTTGTAGCCGCTCTGGGACAACTCTATCTCCCCAGATAATGCAGCCCTTCTGTGAAAACAATTCCGTTTGTCGACTCTTGAATGGGGCGTAGTCATCAGGTATCTGGTCCAATGGCCATCCGCGCTCGACCCAACTGAGAACTCGTGCTAAGGTGGGGTCACATTTCGTTTCCATCGTGATGTCTCGGGCTGTTAATGGTGGTGTTCGAAGTGTCTCGATCTGCAACGTTGTCACTGTAGGCACGGGGTCATCAATGGTCTCTGGAAGCAGTGCGGCTCAATGCGTCAGTGTGGGGAATGGCCTTCCCTGGGCAGTGTTGCAGCCGATAATTATAGGCAGCCAAGAATTCTGACCAGCGAGTCATTCTGGGAGATAATATATAGGGGGTTGGCTTATCTCCCGCTATTATTCCCAGCAAAGGTTTGTGGTCAGTCACTATAGTAAAGGCTCGGCCGTACACATGCTCATGAAATCTCTTGACAGCAGACACAATGGCAAGGGCTTCTTTATCAATCTGACTGTAATTGCGTTCTGCTTTTGAAAGCGTTTTCGAGAAATAGGCAACAGGGGCTTCGCTACCATTTGGCAAAACGTGGCTCAAAATGGCGCCTACTCCGAAAGGTGATGTATCACACGTGATCGTTAACGGCAAAGTCTCATTGTACTGCATTAGTACAGCGTCAGAAGTCAATAATTTTTTTACATTTCGAAATGCCTGCTCTTCTCTATGTCCCCATACCCAGATTGCTTTCTTGTACAATAAGCGATGTAGGGGTTCGGCTACGGTTGCTTTGTGCGGCAAGAAAACGTTGTAAAAATTGATAAGGCCTAGAAACGCCTGGAGGTTGGCCTTATTACGGGGTTTTGGGGCATTCTTGATTGCCCTCAATTTGCTATTGGTAGGGTGAATGCCATTACTGTCAATCAAATATCCTAAAAATTCGACATGATCAGTGCATAGTTTACACTTGTTTTTCTTAACCTTAAGCCCTGCGTCTTTGAATCTCTGGAGAACCAACCTCAGGCGTTCTCGTAAAATTTTCGGGGTAGGTGCAGCGATTAACACATCATCAAAGTATGGAACAATGCCTTTTATTCCTTGTAATAGTCTTTCCATCAAACTTTGAAAGATTCCCGGGGCTACGCTCACTCCGAATTGGAGTCGGGTACATTTAAAGACACCTCGGTGCGTAACGATTGTCTGTGCCTCTGCCGTTTTTTTGTCTACTGGCAGTTGTTGGTATGCCTGGGCTAAGTCTAGTTTAGCGAAGACTTTTCCGCCCCCCAGGGAATGGAGGAGGTGCTGCACCACCGGTACCGTGGTGTTTTGTTGAAGGGTGTGGTTCAGGGTGGCTTGGTAGTCCCCACAAATTCTTATCGAACCATTGGGCTTAATGGGTGTAATGATTGGGGTCTCCCAGGGAGAGTGATCGGTTGGTTCTAACACACCCTGGGCTATCAATTTATCAAGCTGCTTGTCAATCTTTGGTTTTAGGGCAAATGGCACTCGACGAGGCTAAAGGTGGATGGGAGCTATCTTGGGATTGAGGTTAAATGATATCGGGGTCCCCTTGTACTCGCCTAGTTTTTCTGCAAAGACGTCCTGGAATTCTTGGACGAGGTCCTCTTCCCAGTTACTGCTACCGATTCGGTGAATGCCTGCCACCTCAATTCCAAGCGGAGCGAACCATTGGAGGCCTAGCAGACGAGGCCGGTCCTTGTCAATCACAGTCATGGGTAGGAATGCTGTACAGTTCTTGAACGATACCCGGAGTCGACTGGATCCTATGACTGGAATCCGATTCCCTTGATAGTCTTTGAGTATGAGTCTTTGGAATCGGAAATCTTGTCACCGGACGGTGGGGATGAGTTGCTTGAGGGTCTTCCATGAAACCATTGAGAGAGACGATCCTGAGTCGACTTCCATCAGGCAGGGCTGGTTTTCGATAGCCACTTTCACTCGGATCTTCTTGGCATCCAAAGAGGAGGCGTGACCGATCATAATAGTTTGGTGAGCCTCTTCTCGCTTCGTGGGGCGGTTTATGGTTTTGTTTCTGTAGGAGTGGTTGTTCCATTGGTGGTTCACTGGTTCTCACCTTACAGGACGGCTTCCTGTCGGTTGGTGATAGTTAGCCCCCCTCGAGGGCTGGCTGGATCCTATTTGACTTCTACAGACCCGTCCGATATGGCCTCGTTTCTCGCACACATGGCAGAGTGCATCGAGGAATTTGCATTCTGATCAGGGGTAGCTTGCCCCACAACCAGCGCATTGATATTGAGATTTCTGGCGTTGGTCCCATTCGGACCTTAGTCGATGGACCTCTTCTTCGTCGCTGTCTGACGACGAAGAGATGTCCTCATGGTGGGCCGTTATAAGCTGCCCTTCTGACTGAGGTGAAATTTCCCAGGTCAGTTGGTGAACCGGGGCGCAGTTGCGGCGCATTCGTGCAGCCGACTTCCTGGTTGCTTCTGCTGTAGTAGCCTCAGCAATAGCATCGGCAAGGCTGATGTCGCCTTTCGCCATCAACTTGCTTTGGATGTGTGATGCATCCAATCCCAGAACTATTCTGTCTCTTAAGGCTTCTTCGAGATCAGCAAACCCACATAGGCCTCCCAGATTCTGAAGATCCACTATGAAATCTGCAACACTTTTGCCCTTCTGTTGACTTCTTTGATAAAATTCATGCCTTCTGATGAGCGTTGGAACGATTGGCGCGTAGTGGGCTCTCAGTAGAGATTTGAGGACGTCCCAGTCCATAAACTTCACTTCTGCTGGTTTCGCTAGTGCCTTGGCCATCTTGAATACAGTCGGCCCACAATGCATTAAGAATACCGCCCGTTTCTTTCCAGTAGTGGCATCCTTCAAATTGTTGGTTTCCAAGAACATTTGGAAACGATCCATATAAGAGTCCAGTCTTCTTGCGCTGGGTCAAATGGAGCGGGTGGTATGACGCCGCTGGACATGGTTCCGCCGTTGTGCATTCGGTCACGTGCTCGGTTAACGATCTTCGTTGTTCAGTCAGCTCTGACGTCTCCACATCCCATCCTCATCGCCAGTGTTAAGTACTGAGCGTGGGCGCAAAGAATGGAGACGAGTCGGTGAAATAGTGAACTTCAAAACTCTTTATTAACATGGTGTGACAGCTCAGCTCAATGGCTGAACAGGCCTCCTTATATAGGCAATTTATTAACTATTCAACCAATGAAAACTTGGGAGTGCTAGCTCCGTTAACCAATGGGAGAGGCTCGTTAATGGCCAATCAGATTCACCTGAACGGACCAATCTGATGTCGCCATTAATGGCCAATCAGAAGTGCAGGGCCAGGACCCTGCACTTGACTTCAAGCTCTTGATAACTTTATTAGCACATTTATTCATTCACAACACAAATGACACTAAGGACTTAAAAGTCAGCCATCAATACACCCCAATCAACAACTCAAAAGCTACATGCAACAGGCACTATAAATGCCACACACAAAACGGCACACACTCTGTTAGAAAGAAGTTCCCTGAAGATGGGCTCCAGTATGAATCTGGAAGCTTTGATCTCAGTGCCTGACCCAGATTGGATCTTACAACCTTATCCTGGGGTACGTATATTTGCCTTCATTTGTACAGAAAGATGTTACTTTAAATTGTATGTAGTTTTAGGACTGAATCCTTTAAAAATTATACAGTGCAAATATGATTCCAAATATGCATTATAATCAAGCTCAAAGTAATTTTCACTTGGTTCTCTAAAAATCTATGGAGACTACAGAATCCAATTAACAGTGGTTTATGAAGCAATTGTATACAGGCACTTTTTGAGGTTCATGTTGGTGATGTTTCAGATTTATATTTCATGCTACAATTATATTTACATCAGAGTAGATCCTGGCACAGACAGCAGTGTTTAATTTTGTCTACTTTTAGAACAATTAGAGTGAATAAAAACTCAATAAAACATGAAGAAACTGCATAGAACTTTGTCAGGGAAATTCTACATTGCAGTTACACTCAACGGGAAATCTAGCTGTAATCTTGGCTTTCACTTTGCACCACATTAAGTAAACTTTGGGGGAGGGTATTTATCTTTTAAAGATTAAGCAAGGAGACCAGTGATACCTACAATACCCTTCTACCCTCCAATATACAGCTGTCTCTGAAAGTTTTTTAAATCCTAATTATTCCTTGTGTCAACTTGGAATGCCTTACCCCTTCCAATTTTCAGCAGTTTGAACTGCATATCAGAAAAATCCCTGAAAACAACAGGCAGAATATATTTCAATATCTGTTATCACTATAGTCCATGTTTTCAAGTAAGGTATTGAAATAAACAATATATTGTAGTGTAATTGTATAAATAATATTAATTATTAAATTCTATTTCAATAAATTAACTTAAAACAATTAAAAGCAGCAGTTAAAATGCCAATCCTTTAAAATAAGAAACTCAGAAAAAAGCCAGGTGCAACAAAGATGCATACTTCACCTATAATAGCCAATAAAGTGCTTTTGTATGCAGGATATATGTACAATAACACTCTGAATTGTATTCTCTACCAGTTGAATATGAGAAGTGAAGGACTAATATCATATTCATAACAGAAAATTGTGGGTAGTAGTCATTTTGCATATTTTTACCGTGAATCATGCAATCTATTTTCAAATTGTCCAATTTTAGAATAATAAATTGCATAGTTTAAATATATATATTTTAGGAAATAATAGATTGAATTATAGCTCCTGAATATCCCACCATTAATTTTATTGGAAAATATGGATAAAAAAGAAAAATGTTGTTTCATGCTACTTGGACCCTTGGACCCAAGTTCTAAAAATTAGTCTTTTTTAAAATACCTTGAAAGAGAGTCTTCATCCCACAGATTCATCAACATGGACGACAATCCTCAGAAAATCTGCTCCTCAAACTATTTTGTGCTTTAAAGTTGAAAACGGAACCAGCTGAACTCATGCAATCAAGAGCAGAAAAGTTAGAACTATTAGATGGCATCTAGAAAAATTGTGCTTCCTGATAAGCTTTTGAATGTATTTGAAATGCATATGAAGAGAAAAGAGATGGCAATGGCTAGCTGAAGAGCAAAGGTAGCTGAATTGGTTAAAGGGGAAATTTCTCCAAAAACTCTATTTGGTTCTGTTGGCTACACTGGCTCCTTAGACAATCTCCAGCATGTAACTGGTATTTGACTGAGACACGTTTGTTGGCAGTTGTGACTTTTCATTTCCTTAATTAGAAGAAGGAAAAGAAAAGCATGATTGGGATTTTCTTTTCAGAGTGGTGGATATAGATTTGTGGCTATGATTGACTCTCCAAACCCCATGGCTGAATTGGCTTTTTGGTCAACTTGTTCAAATCAGACAGTTGCTGGTCTCTTCCAACTTCTCATCTCTGTCTTTTGTACCCATCCAGATTAAACACATATGAGATTCACTGTGATTTATGACCTACCCTGGTTTATATGTCTATAAGAAAGAGAGAAAAGGTGGGAATGGACAGGTAGTGAGTAGAAATTTGAATAGCAAAAGGGCCAAAGGTGATGGGGCAGAATTAAAGACATTCCCACTTAACCTTGGTTCTCTCTGCCCCCACCAAAATAATTCCTCTTTGGAATTTGCCTTTAGAAAGAAGTTTCATGACCATATTCTACCTTTCCCAAACAATACATATTCACAAGTTCTCAGGTGGATAGTAGTTACTTAGGTAAAGCATTCTGAAAGTTCAAAAGATGTATAAATTACTCTTCACAGACTGGTATACGTGTATGCATGCCTGTGCAATATTTTTTCACAATAATTTCCATTAACAAAAACCACACCGTGGCTTACCAAACATTGCAAGGTGGGTAGTAGTAGCTTTGGAGGAACAAAACAAAGTGTCTGTGTTATGAGGGATTTATTTCTTATTCTACTTCAGAATTTTCTAAGGCTCCACAGAATCTTCTACATTATACTTGGAATCCCAACTTGTCAGAGTGTTTGCAGCATGACTGCTATTATGAGACAACCCAGGAGCAAACCACAGCACAAAAAGACTTACACATTTAACAGTGGTTTATATACAACCATTATACACAGACATATATGTGGTAGGCAAATACCTTACAAGTAAGCACACTTCTTAACTCTACACATGGAAAACTCTGCAATGAACATTGGACATAAGGAGAGAGAACACACCCTCTCTAATGGCTGTCTTACATAAACCCCTCTTAAAGGAATAGAGCCCATCCCCAGTCTTAAAGGGAAATACCCATGCTATTCTGAATCACCTTCATCAGTCTAACATTGCATCAGACTTACAACAACTGGTAGCTATTGCTGCTGGTGGTCAGCTCTTAAACCTTAAACTCTTAATACTTCAACACAACTGACCGTGGAGTAATAAAATATCTCCATCTGCTCATCATTTTTTCCCAAGGCATCAATTTCTGTTTTATCTAAGGTTCCAGCGACTGTAAGTTTGACATACTTGCTTCTTGCTCCTTTCAATTTTAGAGCTGGATACAAATAACCATTCAAAATTCTCCAGAAAATTTGTGAGCAGAAAGATTGGGTGGAGGATTTCTTTGAGTTTCTTCAAGAAAAAAGGGGAAAGAAATAGTGCAACACCTTTTCAAGGGCAACCCCTCTTTAACAGCTGCAGTGAAACTCCCACAGTAATGTATTTCTTCCATGTTACACACAGAGAGATCCTTTGGTTCCTTTAAAACCAAATAGATGCAAAAATGCCACATTACGCTTAAAATACATTCTCCAAAATGTTTTCTTTGAATAGAAGTCTCTAAGGAATTTGCCATTTCAAATTGAACAAGAAGCAGTCGGGGAAAAATGCAGAACTGCTCCTTGTGGCATGAGAGTTTATAGCCAGAACCCTTTTTCTGTATCCTCACATGAGTTTTATGTTTTACAGCTGTGGGAAATTGAAAACCAGCCAACCTTTTGTTCTTTTCAAACCACTGCAATATATTTTTCAGCAATGCTTAAAACATACCAGCTTTGAGATCTGGGGTACATACCCACTATACAGGAGCCATCACAGAAAGGTCTGTTGCTCTAGGGGCCAAGTAGCAATTTTCTAAGGCACAACATGGCAACAGGACATAGGAGACAGATAATTTGGCTTTAAAGTATTTCAGGCTTTACATATTTAGTTCCAACATCTGAGCCTGACTTGGTGGTAGATTGGCAGCTAGAGCAAATCTTGTTTTTTAAAAAATGTTTTTTTTTTTTTAAAAAAAGGTGATTTGGTGCCTTTTTAAAATAAAATCAATAAATAAATCAATGTAACTTGGATATATTTAAAAACAGTGGTGGGATTCAATTTTTTTTACTACTGGTTCTGTGGGTATGGCTTGGTGGGTGTGGCTTGGTGGGCATAGCAGGGAAAGGATACTGCAAAAACCCCATTCCCTCCCCACCCCACTAACCTGCTTTCCAGCTCCGTTTTCCTGTGCAGGGCAATAAAAGAAGAGCCAACCAATCAGTTGGGACTCGGGAGGCAGAGAAGAGATGGAGGCGGGACCAGTCAGAGGTGGGATTTGCTGGTTCTCCGAATTATTCAAAATTTCCACTACCAGTTCTCCAGAACTGGTCAGAAGCTGCTGAATACCCACCTCTGCTTAAAACAAAGAAATCCAAATAAATCCAGCTTTCACTTGTTACTTGAAAACTTCAAGCTTCTGCAAAATCATAGACCCTTGCTCTAAAACAGGGGTGTCAAGCTCATGTCATCACAGCGACTTCTCGTGACATATTGAGACTTCCTCCCCTTCGCTAAACCAGGTATGGGCTTGGCCAGCATGCAACACATTTGGCCAGTGATCTGGGAGTTTGACAGCTCTAAAAGCTTTTCTATGGACTACGAGTATCATCATGAGTGTTAAATGGGTGCAGATGAGGAAGGAGTGGATCCAGTATTGTAGAGAACTCTTTATTTACAAGCAGATTCAAAATGCCACAATCGTGGCCAGTGCTGGCTTTTTATAGCCGACGCTCTCCAATATTTCAGCCACTGATGGATCTCCAATATTTGCGCCAGTGGCTGAAACCAATAAGTGGAGTCTGACATCAGATTCCACTTTGCATATGACATGGTTCATGTAGATGTAGCATCATGCATATTTAACAATGAGTACATTGCTTATAGACTATGTTAAGCCAGTCCTGGAAGCAGCTTTTTAAATTCTAGCTGTCTTGAATATGGAAGAGGTTAATTTTGAAAAAGAAAATAATTCTTTCATTTTTAAGATCATTATATTGGTTGAAAATCTGTACATCTGCTTTTATGTAAATAATTACAATGCATGATTCATGTAACAGATTTTATAAAACTTATCTTTATCTGGATTTTTTTAAAAAAAAGAACAGCTGGTTTCACTTTTTGTTATTGTGTAACATCTAGTACAAACGTATGCTGCCTTAGCTGCAATAAATTTATTGCCTATAGTGGTGTTACAGAATGTAATTTTTTTTCTTCAGTCAGATTTACACTTTGCTTTATGCCAATGTTTCAAAAAGTCACATTTACAAAACAATCCTATTAGAATAAAATATGAGTTCTGCAATCTTGCACATAATGATCCCCTAACCAAGTTAGAATAAGGCTGCATTCTGGAAATAAGAAGTGGAGAAATTAGAGAAGAATAGAAAAAAAATCACGTTATAAATTTACAAAGAACTGCCACTTCCTAGCACCTGCCTCCAAGACAAACAGGATACGAATTAGTGAAGTTATAAACTAACACATTTTAGAAAGAAGGGAACAAACCCTTTGTAAAGATAGAAATAATTGTCTGCTGTAGACAATTTCCAAAATTGCAGCTGTATAAATTTCCTATTACATAAAGGCCAGCGTGCTAAAACTTAAGCTACTTAGCTTCTGAAGTAATACTCCTTTTATATTTTCATTCCACTTCAAAAATTTCTTAAATTTAAATTTAACTGAACCCTATGTGATAATAAAAAGTTTAAATATACTAAATATATCAAACATGCACTTTTATAATCTGAGTGTATACTAAGAACCTGAGAGCAGCTTCTTCAGAAAAGATAAAATATTAGATGCTGTTGACTTCAGTAAGACCTTTGACAAAGTAGACCACAACTTAATTCTTGGTAAGCTAGAAAAATGTGACAACATCATCACTAGATGGATTTATAAATGGTTGATAAACCATACCCAACATGTAGTCGGTAATAGACCTATATCGATATGGAAGGCAGTTAGCAATGGGGTTTCCTCTTAGAGGAGGAAGGTTCCCTCTTAGACCCAATACTCTTCAATATCTCTATAAATGATTTAGATGAGAGAATATCAAATTGCAGACAACACCAAGCTAACATAGCCAACATCCCAGAAGATGTTCAAGATCTAGACCTAGATCTAGACTTGAACACTGGGCCTAACTAAAAAAACATTCAATATAGAGAAAAAAATAAAGTTTTACACTTAAGCAACCAAATGTACAGGTGCAGATTAAGTGAAACTTGACTCAACAGCAGGAACTGTGAGAGAAATCTGGGAGTCCAAGTGGATAATCACTTAAACATAAGGCAGCGTTGTGCTGCAGCCACCCAAAAAGCCAATGCAATCTTTGTCTGCATTAACAAAGATAGAATCAAGATCGTACAAAGTGTTATATAAGGCCCTGGTAAGGCCATATCTGGAATACTGCATCCAGTTTTGGTCACCACTGTACAAAAAAAGATGTCAAGAGTCTGGATAGAGTGCAGAAAAGAGCAATAAAGATCATTAGAGGGCTGGAGACTAACACATATGAAGGACAATTGCAGGAATTGGATATGTCTATCTAGTCAAAAGAAGGACTAGGGGCAACATGATAGTAGTATTCCAATATTTGAGGGCTGCTACAAAGAAGAGGGAGGCAGCCTATTATTCAAACCACCAGAAGGCAAGACAAGAAACAATGATTGTAAACTAACCAAGAGGAGAAGTAACCAAGAACTAAGGAAAAATTTCCTACCAGTGAGAACAATTAACCAGTGGAATATTTTGCCTTCAGAAGTTGTGGAGACTTCATCCCTGGAGGCTTTTAAGAAGAAACTGGGCAGCCATTTGTATGAAATGGAATATTGTCTCCTGCCTGAGGAAGCGGTTGGACTAGAAGATCTCTAAGGTTCCTTCCAACTCTATCATTCTGTTCTGTTAAGACTTAATTATATTATATTTCTAAAAGATGCCAGGGGCAAATGCCTTGTCTTGTTGAAATAAAATTTGGCACCAAGAGAAGAACATTTATTTTAGCAACAAATATTTTCAGTTAAGTATTTCTTTTAAGTGATTTCCATTTAATGATCTTTTCATTGTTTAAAAGAAAAGAAACTGTGGTGAATGTTTATATATTAGTTGGGCCTGGATTAGCTTGTCAGTAGATTGCATATAGTAATCACTTTTTATGAATAAACATATATTATTTTAAAGCATTGACCTTCAGAAATGCTGTTCCTAAATATTCACTTATTCTGGCTCTCTTTGTTACAAATACTGTGTATCTTGAGAACCATAACATGTTTTCAGATTGTGCAGTTTATAAAATACACATGGGCAGAGCTGAGATTCTATTTGAAAAGCTTACTAAGGCATGTCAGTCTTACAAGTTAGACCCAACAAAAAGTACACCCAGGGATGGGCTGCTGGGAGTTCGCAGGGATTCAGGAGAGTCCCAAGCTAAGATTCTGTACAGTTTAGAGCAGGGGTCTCCAACCTTGGGCCCATGAAGCCTGGCGGACTTCGACTCCCAGAATTCCCCGGCTAGCAAAGCTGGGGAATTCTGGGAGTCAAAGTCCGCCGGGCTTCAAGGGTCCAAGGTTGGAGACCCCTGGTTTAGAGAACTCAACCAAATCCCACTCCTGGGTGGCCCCTCCCCCTTCCCAAGAGTCTCCATGCAGCCCATTTTGGGTAAATGCAGAGCGGCCCATTGGCTCAGGGAGGGCAAAAAACAGGCCTCCTGAAAGTTTGGGACGGCCGGAAACAGGTCCATTTCCAGATTCCAGAGAGCCTCCGGAACCCGGGGAAGGCAAAAAGCCCCCCCCCCCATCGTGGTGCAGGAGGCTGACTAGGCCACGCCCACCCAGCAACTTGGCAGAGAACCCATTGCTAAAATTTTGGAAGCCCATCCCTGGGTATATCCAGAAGTACTAGCACTGTATTTATTGTAAAGTTACATTTATTGTAAGATTATCTTAACAGAATCAAGCTAGTCTCAAAATTACCATTCCTGTTCTTCACTTTTACTCTCTCTCCTAAAAAACTAGGCAGGATCCCTCCTGAAACATTTTCACCACCAATCTTCCTTCAGCCTCAAATTTTCTTTATTAAACTGTTGTCCTGAGAAGGCTGAGGTTCTTCCTCCTGTTTTCGAAGATCATTCCCATATATCATTACACACTGGGAGCAGGGTGACAAAGAAGTGTGGCTCCTTGAAGTATATAGTAACCTTGTGTCACATTGGCTATTTTGGATGAAAGCCAAACCTAAGCTATTTTGAAACCAGATTTGAATACTCTTAATTGTCAGTCTGTGCTCCCTTCAAAGTCCAAGAAAGAAATACTAAGACTCCATGGGTTAGAGCAAAGTTCTTCTTTTACTGGAAATCAAAGTGGTAGCTACAGATTTAATTCCGAATCTGAGAAATCGGCACGCAGATCACATATACAAAGGAATGGAATTGTTCCCACCCCCCAAAGTCCAAGTGACTCTTCCAATTAAAAGTTCTGAACACGATCATGTGGCCATCTCCAGGTGGTGATGAGGCTTCTGTCCGTTGACCTTGACATATTTTGATAAAAGTTCGTAGTTGCGCAGAGGGGATAGAAGCTAGCCAAGAAATGGAAAGTTAAAGACAGAAATCCCCCTCCTCTTTGCTACCCACAGCAAAGGAATGCAAAACACCTCCAGCTTTCTTTCCCTCCAAATTCCCCCCTCCCTCCGTTGCTAATGACAGCCGAAATAAATAGTATAGCTTAGCAGCAGAAGAGATGCAATAGTTAGGATGCAGAATATATATATTATGGAAGTTATCTTGAGGCTGACACTTAATGATGCTTCTGTTCAAAAAATAAACTTTGGGCACAGGAATGATATAGCAGGGTGTGATTCTGAACAGTTTTTGGTACCATGGGCCATGATATTCTTTGGTATTGGCCTTGCATTTATCCTTGTACTGTCTCAAGGATTTGGGTGTAAGAAATAACTGATATATTATCTCTCAACAGTGGAGCACATCATATCATCTTTACATTAAAACCTGGAAATGAAATATCAAGAGAGAAAATAGGGTGGCGACTTTAGCCAAATTTAATATCATGCAGTATTTCTTCTATTTACTTTCTTTTCTTTTAAAGAAGAAACAACCGCAGATACACTTATACTTTAGCATGAAATTAAAATAATGAAAGTTAAAAACCTTTTGCAAGTTTAATTCAAAATTTTTGAGTGAAACTTTAGATTTCATCCAAATCCAAATTTCACCCCATTGTACCAGGACAGAGGGTGTGAGATGCCATATTTCCTGAGAAATGCTTATATCAAATACAATCAGGCAGTCAAGTACTGATGGAAGAATGTTAGCCTGTCTAGACACAATAAAAGTTATACTACATAATAGTATACATTTGGTGACAGGAAAAACAATAGATGTATAAGCTATCTGGGGAATGTCTTGGATACCTCTTGTAACAGAGCTTTGTGGACTAATCTGATTTACACTCTTGTGAGGAAGGCAAGTTCCTTTATGTTTCTCTGAAAAATTAAAACAAGATGAGCTTTTTTTTTTAGCTTGCTAAAAGTTCTGACTAATAGGTTTTTATTAGAAAGAATCTTCACCCAAAGGCTTGTTAACTTTCTCTTCAGCCACTGCAAGAATGGAGTGGATTAAGAAAAGGGGGTGGTAGTGGCCAAAAACAAGGCATAAATGACATGAATGGGACATGGAACAGCTGGGCAAAGATGTTTAGGCTAATTGTATTTTATGATTTTTTTTTTTTCATTTAGCAGAGGCATAACCATTTTAGCAGAGTGGGAGAAATATACATTCAAAGGTTAATTTCTAAAAAGGAAAAAGGGAAGATCAAAAAAGGTTGCATGCTTTCCACCAACTGGAAGTCTCAGTTTAGTCCCAGATGGGCTAACAGCATGAGAAATTCAGTGTCAAGGAAACCTGAAACTTTTGTTGTTGTTGTTGTTAGCTTATGTTTCCAAAGTTGTCCCGGACTCAAAGCAAAACAAAGCTTAACAGAAATTAGAAATGAACTCCAAGGCTGGGAACTGGTCTAACTAAATAACTGAAAGCCGGATTCTCTCCAGGGCACTCAGTTCAAGTCCACTCTCAGCCAAGGAAGTCCTCCTTTCTCAGGACAACCAAATTCACAGGATAGCAGTAGTGTAAAAGGGAGGAGGGAGTCGCTATGTACGTACATTGCTTGATGTGATGAATGAAATGTAACAATTAACACATACTGATTATCCCAGTATTTTCATTTTCACTATTTTATGTTGATGAACTTTGTTTTTTGTTTCCGTAGATCATACTCAAAGATTAAGAAGAGCTGCAAACCAAAGTGGACTGAAGAGTCTGATAAATACCAACCCTTAAGTGTAGCAGCCACTATATGGTGCATCAGTTACAGAGAGTATTATATCACTCACAACCAAGTATTTTGTAATGTGAGTACAACTAAGGTCTTTTGGCCAGAAAGTTTTTTTGGGGTTCAACCACATGGAAGGCAGCCCTAGTAAATTGTCTTGCTAGAGTCAGTAAATTGCCTTGCTAAATTCTCCCAGGGACTAGGAGAATATTAGATCCAGTATATGATATCTATGAATTTTTATTTATGCCCTTTTAATATAAAAGGACCTGGTGGCTCAGTGGCTTTAGCTTGTTAATCAGAAAGGTTGGCAATTCAGCGGTTCAAATCCCTAGCGCAGCGTAACAGAGTGAGCTCCGTTCCTTATCCCAGCTTCTGCCAACCTAGCAGTTCGAAAGCATGTAAAAATGCAAGTAGAAAAATAGGGACCACCTTTGGTGGGAAGGTAACAGTGTTCTGTGCGCCTTTGGCATTTAGTCATGCTGGTCACATAACCATGGAGATGTCTTTGGACCGCACTGGCTCTTCAGCTTTGTAACAGAGATGAGCATTGCCCCCTAGAGTCAGGAATGACTAGCACACATGTACGAGGGAAACCTTTACCTTTAATATAAAACTCTTAATATTAGAACAAAACAGCTTCAGAAGTTTTGGAGTTACAGGGAGAATGTCAGTATATTTAAGACTGGAGATCTCTCTTTGGTTTCAAAGAGTGAACTTTTTCTCTAATTGCACAGATGTAAAACTGCAGTCTAAAACTCTTATTTGTCAATTTTAAAATGCCATTGTACATTAACTACTGAAATCCAATATAATCAGCTGTCGAATACAGATGGCCGGTATTTGCTGAGCATTTGGTGGGGGAACATTAAATATCTACTTTCATAAAGGAGAATTCTGTATGGAACTTAAGGAAATAAATCTGTCTCAACTCTTAATTTAAACAATGTCATCCAACTTTCGGTACTAAGTAACTTTTTCCAAGAATATAACTGAACATTTTTAAAAGATATTTTTGAGTACATTTACATGTTTCTGTGCATTGAAGCAGTTTATAAACACCCTTAAGTACCCTGAAACTCAGTGATATTGATATTATTCAAACAGGTGTTGAGATGATGGCTGTGGTCCAATGAAACCTTCAAGGCAAAAATAATGAAAGACAGAGGCCAAGAAACTCTTTTTTACTGGCAGTTAAAATTATGCCAATATAACTAAAGTACACTTATTTTCTGCCTTTAAGTATTTTAAAATAGGCTATTTAATGTAGTGAATATCAAGAACAATTTTCCAAATGTTTTGTAAGTGGTAATTTAATACAACTTGTTTAATTTTGTTTTCATTTCAGGGCCTTTATTTTATACATGGTGCATTCAACCAGGAGTGTCAAACTCACGTCATCATGGCGGAATCATGTGATGTGTATTGGGATTTTTTTCTCCTTCACTAAACCAGACATGGGTTTGGCCAGCACATGACACATCCAGCCCGCAAGCCGGGAGTTTGACAGCCCTACATTAAACAGTATAAACGGTTCAGAAAAGAGAATGTTTTCTGGAAGTTACCAATAAAAGTTTATAAAGTAGAAATAATGCTATTACCTACATTGGATGATGTAAGGAATCGTCCTGAACTAGAATGTAAGATTTCTGAATGTGCACAGAACTCTTTGGCTGGGTTTTTGCTGAACTTTCAATATGGTGCACATTTGTTAGATGTGGGTAGAGACTTGGAGTAGAATGGATAGTTATTCAAATGTATACACAACAAGCAATATGCATTGCAGGATAAACAAACTAAAATTGCTTAAGTCATAATCTGTAGGACAGATGCAGAGGACAAAGCAAATTGAAGCTAAATTATCTAGAAACAAGCAGGCCTATGATTCATCCCAAATATTGCTTCAGACAGGGGAAGATAAATATAAAGAAAGCAAAGAAAGAAAGGAAAGAAAGGGGAGAAGCATACAGCTTCCATATCTCTCTGGCAGACATAGCCAAGAACAGACCGTGTATGCTTAAGTATAGTCTGGGTAAGACGAATACAGCAAATAGGAATTGTTTAATGGACAGCTACAGTAGCTACTGCTAAAGTGTCTCAATCTGGACACTTAAATGGTATTCTGGTTTTCTTGAATTAGTGTAGAGACAGTTTTTAGAACCTTAAGATAGTACAGGATAAATGCAAGACCAATACAGATGAATATCATGGCCCATAGTAAACTGTTCAAAATCACCATCCCATTATCTTACTCCAAGGCCCTTCTTTGTCACCCAGCCTCTTGTTTGTAATGGTATCTGCTTGAGCTATATCTCACCTTTGCATGAAGGAAGGAGAAGCTAAGATTTTGTATCTTTATATGATGAAGAAAAGTAAAGGTTCTCAAGAAGGTCTTTGCATGGGTTTGTCTGGCTGGATCACAAGAACTCCTTAAATTCCTCGTGACACTCCTTGTTTCTGATAAAGTGAGTGGTAGCAGCAGAATCAAAACAAACATTTTGAGCTTTTCATTCCTTGCCTCACTTTTTTTGCCTTTATATAGAAAGACTTTCTATGCTTCTCACGCTTCATCTGCTTTCCCCCCCAATGGTTTTCCTATTAAAATCACTAACATTTTATATAGACAACAACTTGTATATCAAGACAACAAAGTACAGTCGTACACCAAAATGTAACTATAAATCCATGTCAATAGTAATAGTAATAAAAAGGAACCGTGAAATAGAAAAAAAATTGAATAGCTGCACAATTTTTCAATATTGTGAAATATGGGTTTTCCTACTTTGCTCACACAGTAGTCATGGTTTACAATTAAGTCATGGTTTACATCAAAATATTAGACATTATTTATTTTTACTTTCCAAAATAAAATAATTTGGAGTATAAAACCCTTATCTACTCTTTAGTAAGCCTATAAAATCTTTGTTTCATCTACACTAATAGGCTGAACCAATCTGATGCCTTTAAAATTAGTTATCAGATTATTTGCAGATGGCTGAAGGCAGATGAAAGATTCTATCAAGGTATGCTTTACTCTGTACTTTAGACCCCCAGACTATTGGTCTACGTGCTGACACTTGGATGCTTGTTTTACAATATCATTTGACATGTGGGATTTGTGCGTCAAATTTTCACTTAAAGCCAAGAAAATGTCACCTAGTAAATAATACAGTAAACCAGCAAAAAGGCTATCAAGGTTGTTGAGGGCTTTTTAGGAGAAAGAAGGCAGAAACTGAGGGAGTGCCAAGTCTACTTAAACCAATACTAAATGCACAATTTGACTTGACTTCCGGCAGGTACAGATTCCTCTGGGGGTGCTTTGTTGAGATTCCATTACTGCCTTCATCATTAAAAAAAATATTTTAACAAAAAAGGTACCTTTCTTTGGAAACTATTAACGAGATAAAACTTGTTGGACAAGTTCCAAATCCACTGGAGCCATCCTTAATTTGATGCTTTTTGTGGTTTAAAACTTGGACTGCAGGGATGTTCTGTCACATAATGAGAATTGTACCAGTATATTTGATTAATAGACTTTGGATTCAATCATAGAATCCTTGTACTGTATAGGCTGTTATTCACATATGTTCACAGTGAATTAACCCAATTTAATTATGTTGTAAACACATAACATACATATGCAACCTCTCAAACAGAAGTTGTGGAAAGTAAAGCCTACCTAACTTTCAACTAATTTTCTGAGAGATAGATTTATGGTATTTACAAGCTGTCAAACCAGCAGTGATTATGCTACTGGTTCAGACCGGTTCACACGAACTGGTAGTAAAAAAAAGCTTCCAATCCACTGAGAGAAGGAAAAAAATGCTCCTAGATCAGCTGAGAGGAGGGGAAAAAAGCCTCCAACAATCATCTGAGAGGATAAAAGAAGAGAAAAACGCATGGGTCAATGGGAGGATCACTCTTAGCTTTTTGTTTCTTCATCCTCTCAGTTGATCTCTGTGTTAGGGGCACATGTGTGTGCATGTGTTAGGTGCACACATGAGCACAATCGATCACCCACTAAACCAGTAGTGGCACAGGTGGGATCCCACTACTGTGTCAGAACTCTTCTCCCATTAATACTGGTGTTTCTCTTTAACTCTGTCCAGCCCCTAAAAGCAGCTCATAATAATAAAAAAAAGAAAGATTCACTTACAATCTCATTGTTCATATTTATTGCATGAAAAAAGAAGTTAAATTATAAAATCTTGAAAGGTACACTTCAACCCCAGGGGTGGGATTCAATTTTTTAAATAACCGGTTCTGGGGGGGTGGCTTAGTTGGTGGGTGTAGCTTGGTAGTCATGTTATTGGCTGGGCATGGCCAACTCAATATCACTCACATCGAGGCACACATCTCCTCGCCTGGCCTCTTATAACTGTGGGTATGCGGTGACAGTTGTAAGTGTGAAAAATGGTCATAAGTCACTTTTTTCATTGTAACTTTGAATGGTCACTCCACACAAGCAAAGTGCCAGCAAAGGAAGGGAAAATAACTCCAAAGAAGTTCCAGAGACAGGAAGTCTAGTCCTGCCAGAATGTAATATGAGTTAATGGAGAGGCAGTTTCTGTAAGCAACACCAGAATGTTTCCTTCCTGCCTTCCTTACAGGATTAGGACAGTAATTTCTTCTAACAACTGGTTCTCCAAACTGCTTAGAATGTTAACAACTGGTACTAGCGAATAGGTGTAGAATCCCACCCCTGTTCAACCCTCATATATCAATGAATTTATTAAAGAAGGGTGTCCTTTCTGCTTTTGATCCTTTTTCTAATTGCTTTCCTACTCTAGCTTACTATCTATTTAGAAGATGCAAATGAATATCTTCATAAATTACATAGATGAGAGAATAGAAGGGTAACTTACCAAATTTGCAGATGATACTAAGCTGGCAGGAATAACTAACACCCTAGAACCTAAGACAATGATGGCAAACCTAAGACATGTGGAGCCATTTGTGCGGACATGCGAGCCCCAGCCAAACTTACCTGCACTGTGCATGTGTGCACCTCCCAGCTGATTTTCAGCCCATTTGAGGCCATTTTTCCCCTCCTGGAGCTCAAGGGAAACCTTTGCAGCCTTGGGAGGCCGAAAAACAGGCCCTTCGGAAATACTGGAAGTAATGAAACGGGCCCATTTTTCGGCCTCCCAAGACTGCAGAGGCTTCGCTTGAGCCCTTGGGAGGGCGAAAATGGCCTCAAATGGCTGAAAATCAGCTGGGAGGCACACGCATGCACAGTGCAGGTAAGGGGGGTGTTGCACACATATGCATAGGGGCAGGGAGCATTGCATTGTGGCTGCCAGTGCACATGTGTGCTTTCAGCACACAACAACAAAAAGGTTCACCTCACTGCCCCAGAAGATAGGCTAAGATCCAGATGGAACTTGACAGACTTGAACACTGGGCCCTATCTAACAAAATAAAATTCAATGTGGAGAAAAGTAAAGTCCTACACTTAGGCAAGAAAAACCAAAAGTGACACATATGGACTGGGTGAAACCAGACTTCTTCTTTTTTTTTTTTTTTGATAAAAGTTTTATTGATTTTAACGACAAACAAAAACACACAAAACATAACATAAAAAAAATCATCATTCTTCATAAATTTACAGTGTATCGGTTGCTTTACCACTCCTTTCTGTGCATTCGTTTCACAGTCATCAAAACAATTACATTACATAATAACTCACATTATCAATCATTAGTTAAGTATCCTAATATCATTATTAAACAATCATTTGACTATAATTTTACCAATTCATACTTAAGCGAGATAACTATAAGTGAATTAAATTATTTTACAACAGATCATAGAATCATACCAAATCTATCTTAATAAAATATTCTAAAAATATTATCAAAACCAAGAAAAATTATATATTCGTTATTTCCTAGATTTCTAAATATTCTATTATTATATTGTATTATCTAACCATTCATAAAAGAGATCCCAAATTTCATAAAATTGTTTATCTTCTTGTTCTCTAATTTCAAATGTCAATCTACTCATTTCAGCACATTCCAATATTTTCTTAATAATTTCTTCCTCTAATGGTATTTTCTCACTCTTCCAATGTTTAGCAAATACAATCCTAGCCGCTGTTAATATATTTACAATCAAATACTTTAAGTTTTTATTATATATATCAGGTACGATTCCCAATAAAAAAAATCTCTGGTTTCAAATCTATGTGTTTCTTTATCATTTTTTCCAGCCTTATGCAAATTCTAATCCAGTATTTCCTAGCCTCCTCACAAGTCCACCACATTTGGTAATATGAGCCAGGTATCTGATGACATTTCCAGCACTTTTCAGATTTATTCTTGAACATTCTTGCTATTCTTGTCGGGGGAAAGTGCCACCTGTAAAACATCTTATACAAATTTTCTTTATATGCTGTTGACATTGTCATTTTATAATTTTGTGACCACAATTTTTCCCATTTCTCTAAATCAATCCCATATCCAAAATTCTTCCCCCAAGCAATCATTGTTTCTTTAATTTGTTCTTCCTCTAATTTAATTTCCAACAAATAACTATATAGTTTTTTAATCACTTTTTCATCACTACCTGTCAAAATCCTATCTAAATCAGTCAATTTATCATAAAATCCTTCTATTTTAGAATCTTTAAGATACCTTGCATGTATTTGCGCATATGAAAACCAATTCATCTTTATACCTTGTTCTTCTAAATTTTGCATCGTTTTAAGTTCACCCTTTTCATCCAGTATTTCCCCATATCTAACTGTTTGTTCCTTCTTATAGGTTATAGGATACGAAAAAGCTTCAATAGTTGATAACCAAACTGGAATTTTCAAATAACATTGTTTCTTAATTTTCTCCCAATTCAACCATAACGATTCCTGTATATAATGCCTTCTAAAATAACCCTGTGATTTAGTTCCCTTATACCATAAAAAAGCATGCCAACCCAATAATAAATCATGACCTTCTAATGTCAACAATCTAGTCTTTCTTAACGTTATCCATTCTTTAACCCACATTAAGTTTGCAGCTTGACAATACAACTCCCAATTAGGAAGGCCAAATCCTCCTCTAATTCTAGCATCCTGTAAGGCCACACTTGGAATACTGCATCCAGTTTTGGTAACCACAATGTAAAAAAGATGTTGACACTTCTAGAAAAAGTGCAGAGAAGAGCAACCAAGATGATTAGGGGACTGGAAACTAAAACACACAAAGAACAGTTACAGGAACTGGGCATGGCTAGTCTAGTGAAAAGAAGGACCAGGGGAGACATGATATTTGAGAGTCTCCCACAGAGAGGAAGGGGTCAAGCTATTTTCCAAAGCACCTGAAGGCCAGACAAGAGATAAGTGTTATGTCTGGGCAGTGGGTCCCAAGGAGAGACAGGACTTGAGGTAGTAACAACAGCTCTTTATTAGGAAATCAGATACTGAGACGCCGACCCTATCCGCAGCAGCCCTTTTTATAGAGCTGGCTGTAGCTAAGCAGCCTATGACATGCTTTTGAGCTTGCTGCGCTTGGTTTTACTCAATCGCGGCAGCCCGTTTACGAACCAATCAGGATTGCTTAAACTGTCCAATCACGGCCCGGCTTTTCTGGACCAATAGGAATGCAGGCCTACAAGCCTGCTAGTATGGAACACCCCTCCCCTCTTGGTTCCGTCCAAGGGGCAGGGTAACATACTCATGCAAGTAGGCGGGTCTTCGTACCTGCCTACTAGACTTGCGCAGTTCACAAAGTCTCTGTTCGCCATCGGGTTCGGACAGGCTCCACGTCATTCTCAAGCTGCTAGATGGAACTGCCTGGAAGGGTGAGCCGGTCCTATAGCTGTGACTCCCACCTGGTGATTCCGGGTCAGTTGAGTTGTTTGCTCTACTTCTCCCACCTGGGTTCTCTGGGCTGGTAGAGCTTGTCCAGCTGCTGCTTCCAGGCGAAGTACCCATCTGCTACAACTCCCTTCTGGCTGGTAAATATTGTTGGTTTTTATTTAATGTTTGTGGGGGGTGTTCTGCTTGCACAGGTGTTTGTTCTTTTTCTGCACTTGAGGTTCCCCCCCTCTTCTGATTTCTTGGTTAGAGTCTATGAGGGGGGAAGTGGCCAGCCTGGATCTTAGCTGGTCAATATGACATTTCCACGATCTCCCATCAGTGGTCTCTAGCCGGTAGGACCGGGGGCCTGTGATTTGAGTGATTTTTGCAGGGATCCAAATTGGGTCCCCTGTAAAGTTTTTGGCAAACACAGTGTCTCCTACCTTGAAAACGCGGTGCTTACTGATGGAACCCCGTTTTTTCCGGGGTGTAAGCAGGGTGCAGGTGGTCTAGAGGTGACCTGAGTTTTCTGCCTATTAGAAGTTCTGCTGGGGTCTTGTTGGTAGTGGTATTCGGTGTGATATACTGTAGGAGAAGCATCTTGGTGATTTTCTCGTGAATGTTGCCATGTTCCAATTTGTGCAGTGTTTTTTTGTAAATTAAACCATGCGTTCAGCTCTACCATTCGCTGCCGGGTGAGCTGGCAATGTCAATGTGTGTCAGATGCCGCAGTCTGCCAAGTATTGCTCAAAAGCCAAGGCGGTAAATTGTGGCCCATTGTCAGATACTATAACGTCTGGGAGACCATGCGTGGTGAAAAGTCTATTCAATTTTTTGATGACAGCTTCTGTGGTGGTTGTCTTCATTGTGCTCACCTCGATCCAATTGGAATAAGCATCAACAGTGATTAAGAAGGTATGCCCCTTGGTTGGCCCTGAGAAATCAATATGGATGCACGACCAAGGGCCTCTGGGTGTTTCCCATTCTAATGGTGGGGCTTTTGGGGGAGCCGAGTGAGTCTCTTGGCATCTGTTACAAGTGGCGACCCAGGTTTCAATTTGCTTGTCCATGCTTGGCCACCAAGCAAAGCTCCTGGCCAGGGCTTTCATGCGCACAATACCAGGGTGCCCTTCATGTAGCAAGTCTAAAACTTTTTTCTGTATTGTCTCTGGTATTACTACCCGGTCTCCCCACAACACATAACCTTTTTGCGAAAAGAGTTCAGTTTGCCAGTTTTTAAATGGTTTAAAAAGTTCGTTTGGCTTGGTTTCTGGCCATCCCCTCTCCACCCAGCTGAGAACTCATGCCAAGCGTTTGTCCCTTTTATTTTTTTTTGAAACAAATTTTTATTAATTTTAAAGATAAAACAACACATCATTAACCATTAAATACATAAACACATAAAACCTCTTAATATTGTAAATCCTTACAAGTCAAACAAAACAATATTTTTATACAACATAATTCCAATTTATCCCATCCCCATATGGACACGCAAATATCTTTCATCAAGTTTCTCATTATTTCTCTTTACTCCAATTCAATTTCATTTCTCTTCCATATTTATCCATTTTATAATCATCATATTCTTTTCTTTCTGACTTGTTTAAATTATTCTCATCTAACATTCCTCCAAGGTTTTATTGATTCTTTTTTCCTTTTTTTTAATAAAAAACAAATTTTGTTAGTTTTATCATAAGCATAATACACAAACATACAAACACAAAACATAGACAAAACTACAAGATCTTTTCTGAAGGTTGTCTGTTCCCGGGTTAAAAACTCTTTACACAGACACAAATTCAAACATCATATTCAACCTAAGTCTCCTTCTATATCTTATTATCATTTTCTTTTTTATATATGTATATAAAAACCATTTTTATCAGTTTTCTAAAATCAATACACACAAAATCAAGGCATAACAGCTTATAAATTCTTTTCTAAAAAAAAAAAATAATAATAGACCAATAAAACATAACATTTCCAGATTATAATATCAATATTTCATATAATATTAACTTCATATCTTATCCCTACTTCTCTTTTCCATCCAAATTATTTATCAATTAAAATTTTATTGCCTTTTATCAATATACAAAATCAAAAAAAAAGCATATATATCCTTCCATTATTACCATTTTCAACAACATTCTTTGTCTGTTCTATTTCCAAACATCCATTCATCTTTTTTCTTTTACTATACTTCTCCTGTAAACCAATTGGAGTTGCATCTATAACACATTACCTAACTTAAAAATACTACATATAAATCTTTCTTGGGATTCTGTTTAAAAAATTCTTAAAATTACATAATAAATTTTTTATTCTAAATATACATACATATAAAAACACACTCTTAAATACCCTCCAGAATCCCTCTTTTAATCTAAATTAAATTCACCCATTGTCTCTAAATAAACTTTTTTTCTTTAAATCTTGCTTCCCCCCATTAAGGCTTCTCCTCCCCCCTTTTCTCTCTTGCTTATTCTTCTCCTTGCCCTTTCTACCCCTTTGCTTTTTCCCTTCGCTTTTCTTGCTCCTTTTCTTTTGTTTTCTAACCTTGCCTCCATCTCTTCGCTCATTTTTCTCTCTTTTGGTTGTTTTTATAATTCTTAAAAACCCCTTTTTCTTATCCTTTTTCTCCTCCTCTCCGGAAGGAACCCATTGTTCATCAAAGATGGCTTCTTCTTCCTCTTCTTCCTTGTCCCAGTCCTTCTGCTGTGTCAACTTTTCTAAGGAACATAACGCCATTTCTAAGAATTGGAACAAAGCGCCCAAAGTATCTTCTTTTTTATATTTTTGATATTCAATCTCTAGTTCATCCACAGAGAATGCCATTATGAAAAGGGAAACTTTTTCCAAAACAACCACAAGTATTTTTAATCCAAGACAATCAAAAGCAATTAAAAAAAGGAAAAAAAGAAAAAAGTTCCAAAAGTTAATACTTTTCTTCCTTCTTCTCTTTCTCTTTCCAAATTAATTTTTGATCAAAGAGGTCCAATTACCATATATCTTCTTTTGGGATCCACCAAGACGTTCTAGACAGTCTCCTCCTTTTTCAGTTTCTGCTCCAATTTTTCTTTCTCCCTTCCCACTTGCAATAACAATTTTAAATAATCAAAAATCCATACCTCCAGCAGAGATTTTCCAATTTCTTAAATTTTTCAATGTCCAAAAATCCCTTTGTCTCTTAGCTTAGCTTTCAAAGCAATCCACTTTCAGTGTCTAATACATCCAAATATTTCTGCTTTTTCCGTGGGATGGGAGAGTAAAAAAAAATAAAAAAAAAAAAGTTCCCTTTAACAGCTTCTCCGCCGCTTTCGATCTTCTTAGGGATACAATGTATCCTCCAGCAACAAGCAGCTCAATTCCAGGAGATTTAAAAGTTGTTACTTGACCCGGCTCAGACAAAACTTTCACTTTTCACACTTCCTCCAGCACAGTTCTTACCCGGTTGCTGGCTTCTTCGTGGCGGCCATTGCTGACCGCCGCTCCACCGCCTTGGGAAAAAGGGGTTTTCCCGGAGAAGGGGGGGGTCTGCGATGCCCCCACCTCCCTAACCGGCTCCCCTCTATCTTCAGCTGTCCCTACAGGGCAGCCATAACCCCCTGACCCATCTGGATCGGGGGTACCTCGGCAGCTAGCCAGCAGGAATCGCGAGCTGTCGCGAATTCCTGCTGCTCCGAAGCCACGCAAACCGGAAGTTCTCGCGTTTGTCCCTTTTAGTTTCATGTGCGATGTCTTGCGCGGTGACTGGTGGCATGGGTATAGTTTCAACTTGTAAGACTGTTAACATGGGTGCTGGGTCATCTTGCAAGTCCGGCAAGGGGGAACGGCTTAAAGCATCGACGTGCGAGATAGTCTTGCCTGGGCGATGTATCAATTTGTAATTGTAAGCGGCAAGAAATTCAGACCATCTTGTCATTCTGGGTGACAAGATGTATGGAGTGGGTTTGTCACCCGGCAATATGCCAAGTAGGGCTTATGGTCTGTAATAATGGAAAATGTCCAGCTGGCTATAGTTCCTCTCTGGCTTGGACAAGGTTCTGGAAAAGAAGGCAAGGGGGGTTCCGTTCCATTCGGCAAAATGTGGCTCAGGATGGCACCAACCCCGAAAGGCAATGTGTTGCAAGTAACAGTCAGTAGTAGTGTTTCATTATATTGAATAAGAACTGTGTCTGAAGTCAAAAGGTTTTTTATTTGGTGAAAAGCGTGCTCTTCTCTCCGTCCTCATATCCAGGAAGCCTTTTTATCAAGGAGTCTATGCAGGGGTTCCACGACAGTTGCTTTCTGGGGTAGGAAAATATTATAGAAATTAATGAGTCCGAGGAAGGCTTGGAGGTCCATTTTGTTCTATGGTCTGGGGACATTTTTGATGGCTTTCAATTTTTTGTCTGTGGGGTGAATTCCCTGCTTGTCAAGGAGGTATCCAAGAAATTCAACCCTTTCAGTGCATAATTGGCACTTTTCCTTTTTCACCTTGAGGCCAGCGTCTTTGAATTTCTGTAGGACCACCCTCAGTCATTTTTCCAATTGTTTTTTGGTAGGGGCTGCTATTAAAACATCATCAAAATAGGGCACGACTCCTTTAATTCCCTGCAGCAACCTCTCCATTAGACTTTGAAAAATCCCCGATGCGACGCTGACCCCAAACTGGAGCCGGTTACATTTGAACGCCCCTTTATGTGTCACTATAGTTTGGGCTTCAGCATTTCAGCATTGACTGGCAGCTGTTGATAAGCTTGCGTCAGGTCGAGCTTTACAAATATTCTGCCACCCCCTAGTGAGTGTAGGAGATGTTGGACCACAGGCACCGGGTAAGCACTCTGCTGCAATGCATGGTTGAGGGTGGCCTTGTAATCTCCACAAATTCTCAGGGAGCCATCTGGTTTGATGGGGGTGACAATTGGGGTCTCCCAATGGGCATGATCAATGGGTTCTAACACGCCTTTAGCTATTAATTTGTCTAATTGTTTGTCTATCTTAGGCTTGAGTGCAAAAGGCACTCAGCGCAGTTTGAGATGGATGAGAGCAATGTCAGGGCTAAGATTAAAGGAGATAGGGGACCTCTTGTACTTGCCTAGATTTTCATTGAAGACTTTTTGGAAGTCCCGAACGAGTGCTGCTTCCCAGTCTTCATCTTCTGTGTGGTTGATGCCTGCCATCTTGATCCCCAGCGGTGTGAACCACTGCAACCCGAGTAGGCTGGGTCGGTCTTTATCGATGATTGTGAGTGGTAGGATGGTGGTGTGGTTCTTGAAGGAAACTTTAAAATGTCCAGTGCCCACGACCGGAATGCGGTTACCTTGATAGTCTCTTAATATTAGTTTCTGGTCGCTTAGCTCTTGGCGGCGGATGCTGGGAATCAGTCGTTTTATGGTCCTCCAGGAGACGATAGAGAGGCAGGAGCCGGAATCTACCTCCATGGTGCAAGGTTGACCTCTACACATATCTTTCATGTGTCTATTGATGATGCGTGGCTGATGATGACTGTTTGGTGCGTTTCTTCTCTTCTGGGTACATCGATGAATTTCCTGGGTCAGCTGTCCCAGTTCCATCGGCTGTCATTATGGCGATCCTGGTTTATAGTGGGGGTGCCATCTATTCTTCTTGGGCTGTTTCCCCATCGTCGGGGGATGACATTTCAGTTGTTTAGGCATACTTTGGCGATATGCCCTCGTTTTTTGCAAAAGCGGCAGACAGCGTCTAGGAACTTGCATTCGGATTGTGAGTAATTTCCTCCACTGCCAGCACATTGGTAACTCAACTTATGACCCTGCCGGTCTCGTCGCTCGTGTTCCGACTGGAGTCTGTGAATTTCTTCCTCTTCACTGTCAGAAGGGGATTTGATGTCGCCTTGGTGGGTGGATGCTGCGTGTTTTTCTGATGCAGTTGTCATCTCGCTGGTGCATTGGCAGTCGGTTCCATTGGAATGCTGCATTCATGCCACTGACTTACGGGTGGCCTCAGCTGCGGTGGCTTCGGCTACGAATTCTCCGATGCTCTTGCCCTCACGCTGATCTCTCCGTAAAAGTCATGCCTACGGATGAGAATCAGCACCGCCAGAGCGTAGTGGTTCCAGAGGATGGGAGCTAGGGTATCCCAATCCATCGTCTTGACTTCTGCGGGTTTCACGAGCGCTTTGGCCATTTTAAAAATGGCGGGCCCGCAGTGTGTCAGAAAGACTGCTCGCTTCTTGCTGCCGGTGGCGTCTTTCAGGTTGTTTGATTCCAAGAACATTTGGAAGCGATCAATGTAGGACTCCCAGTCCTCGCTGGCCAGATTGAATGGTGTGGGTGGCACGGCGCCACTGGCCATTTTGCTGGTCTTCTATGTGCTATCCGCCACGTGCTAGTCAGCTCTGTTGTCTCAGTATCCCACCTTTGTCGCCAGTGTTATGTCTGGGCAGTGGGTCCCAAGGAGAGACAGAACTCGAGGTAGTAACAACAGCTCTTCATTAGGAAATCAGATACTGAGATGCCTTTTTATAGAGCTGGCTGCGGCTAAGCAGCCTATGACATGCTTTTGAGCTTGCTGCACTTGGTTTTACCCAATCACGGCAGCCCGTATACGAACCAATCAGGATTGCTTAAACTGTCCAATCACGGCCCAGCTTTTCCGGACCAATAGGAACGGATGGATGGAAATTGATTAAGGAGAAATTCAATCTGGAAATAAGGAGAAATTTTCTGACAGTGGGAGCAATCAACCAAAGGAACAACTTGTGTTCAGAAGTTATGGGAGCTTCATTATTTGAAGCTTTCAAGAAGAGACTGGACTGCCATTGGTCAGAAATGGTGTAGGGTCTTCCACTTAAGCAAGGAATTGGATTAAATGACCTACAAGGTCCCTTCCAACTCTGTTAATCTATTAAGATAAGTTAAGCATAGATATAGTACATTGCTTTGTACAACATTAAATGATATAACTCTAGAGATAAAACAGTAAGCAAAATTACATGTTTCAAACATTGAGACATTTAGTTGACTGCAAATGTAGAAAGTTGTTCATGTTTCCAGCTGCTTAACACGCATGCATAACTTTTTAAGGAAGGTCTACAACCATGGATTTAATTCAGTTTGAATTAAAATATGTTAATAACCCTTTCTGGATCAGCAAAGCACTTCATTTGAACAAGCTTTAAGAATCAGGGCTTCAAATTATATTTTCATCTGATTTCATTCTTCCTTTGACATCATATATTGTTGTGTATGAACAATGGAATTCTGCTTTGTTAGCTGGAGTTTAGAATATTGCCTGAACTAAGCCATCAAGAGACTAGTTCTTTTCTTTTCTGGCAATATATTCAGACATATCCAGAACAACAACAAAAAAATAGACCCAAATCCTCCTCATCTAACAGGAAATTTGTGGTAACACCTTTGTTCTTGTTGCTTAATTTATATTTGTGTTACATCTGCCCAGTTTAGTTTAGCTGGGAAAATAGCTGAGAGCATGATATCATCTCCCTCTTTCAAATGGAAAAACTGATGTATGTGCACACACAACCTTTACCAAATCTCTGCGGACTTCTTTAAGGCTGTTGCCTTACTCTGAGTTTGGTGCTCAAGGATAAAAGCATTTATGGAACCTGTATAGTTATAAGGAACCAAGGTATACAGCAGAAGTTAGATAGGAGAAAAAGTCCAGTAAGAAAAAAAAAACTTAGAATGGGTTGCCAAGATAAAGGATTAGAAAATGAAAAGGAGAGATACACATCCTTGAAATTAGTTTAGGAAATTGATATTTCTTAGTTTATATAATTAAATTTCTATTTGGACTGAAGGAGGTCTCATTATAATACACAGAACTTCTATTTATATCAACTATGGATGCAGCTCTGTGCAGGTCAAGAATCCAAACTTTTCCCTAGTTCTCATGCTGGCTATACATTATAGTACAGTATTTGATACAATACTTCCATTATAGTATATGTTAATCTGATCCAGTGTTACTAAAGGCAATTATCTGACTAGATATGATGAATTATGGGAATTTATAGATATAGAGAACCAAGAGAGACAAAGCTCAGAGGTCGAGGAGATCCTGTGAAAGTCCAATGTTCAAACTCTAGGATTTCCAGGTAAGATTTGAAAGACTCTGGCACAAATACTGAAAAATACTCTATGTCAGCATCAGAGATGGCATTCAGCAGGGTCTGACCAGTTCTGGAGAACCAATAACGGAAATTTTGAGTTCAAAGAACAGGCAAATACCACCTCTGACTGAAGATTTTACAACATCCTTCCCCTGCCATGCCCACCAAGCAGTAATAGGTAGTAAAAAAAATTGAATCCCACTACTGGTCAGCATCAATATTAATGGACTCAAATACCTCAAATGATTTGACTTTGTTCCATCAGGAATATAAAAAGCAGCAAAAATAAATTTCCGGTTTGCATGGCTTCGGCGACAGGCAGGAATGCGCGATCGTACATGGTTTCTGCCTGGGCTCGCCACTGGAGCATCCCGAGCCAGTCTGGCTTTGGGGCTAAGCCACCCCGTAGAGGTGGCAAAGAGGGGGGAGATCCCAGCAGGGTCAAGGAAAGCTGCATCTTTCCTCCCCAGCTGGCTAAACTCCCTTTCCCAAAGGTGAACGAGCGGCAGACAGAAATGGCCGCCTCAAAGAAGCACTCATCTGGAAAAGAAAGTGCAGGAGGAAGTTAAAAAGTGAAAGTTTTGGCTGACCGGGATAAGAAGCAACAATCAAGGTATCCTGCAATTTAAATTTTATAAAAGATACATCGCTCCCAAAGAAGATTTGGAAGCAGTGAATGAAAGTGAAAAGGGAAAGTTTTTTTTCTTTCACTCTCCTTCCTTACGTTGACAGCGAACAGAGATGAATGAGAAATTGGAAAAACCCACTTTGGCATCAAGAGGTAATTAAATTGGATAATTCAATGTCAAGGGGACAATAAGGATTTCTGAATATTAAAAAAAAATTAAATTTTTTTTTTGCTGTAAGTGGGAAGGGAGAGGAAAAGAATAAGAGTAGGATTTGGAAGGAGGAGAATGCCTGGAATTAAAAAGAATCTGGTTAAATTCTAACAAGACTTCTAAAAGATACATCTTAACTGGAACTTTGTAACTAAATAGTAACCCCAGGAAGAGAAAGTGAAAAAAGAAGAAAGTGTTAAAAGAAACAGCTTGTGTGTATTTGGATTGCTTGGTGACTTTGGGACATTTGGAAATTATATTTGAATGACTAAAAACACTTGGGTGGTTGTTTGAAATTTTTTTTACAATGGCATCACTTGTGGATGAACTGAAAATGGAATTTAAAAAATATACAGAAGAGGAACAAGAAGGGAAGGGCTCTCTTGGCTCCATTTTCCAATTCTTAGAAATGGCGATTTGTACCTATGAGAAACTACAAGAAAAGGCTGCGCAACAAGAAGATTGGGATAAAGAAGAAGCCATCTTTGATGAACAAATAACTTTGCTTAGGGAAGAAGAGGGAAAGGGGGGAAAGAGAATGGAGACTTTAAGACCAAAAAAAAACCAACCAAAAAAAGAAAAAATAAGGTGAAAAATGGATATAATGTTAGAAAGTAACAGAAAAGGGGAACACAGAAAAGGGAAATGGAGGTGGAGAGACAAGGGGGTAAAAAGGGCAGAGAGAAGAAGCAAGGGAGGAAGGAAGGGAAGAGAAGAGAAGCTACAAAGGTGTGGAGCAAGATGTAAAGAAACAGGACTTATTTATAGATAATGAGTAAAAATTTAACTGAAAAAGTGATTCTGCAAAGGTACATAAGATTGTATTGTTATATATGTATTAGAAATAATGTTAGAAAATTGGAAACAACATATGATTAAAAAGTGGGAGAAAATACTCAGTGTAATTCAGTGAAACTTTTGTGAACAAAATAAATGAAATGAAATAAATGAGAGAATTGAACTAGGAAGAAATGGGAACATTTTCATGATATAATGTTTTAAAATATGACTGAAGTGGGGGGGGGGAGTAACTACAGAAATTTATAAGTGTTCCCATAGAAGTATGATACTTATTTGAAAAGTAATGTGTAAAGTGTTTAAGATTTAAATGAATATTAATATTAACAATAGATCTGAATTGGTATGGATTGTTGTTTTAATTATATTATATATTTATAATTTTTCTCTTTTTAAAATATAGTGTGTAACTTTAGAATGTACTAAGCAGAATCTGAATGGAAGTTATGTATTATACTAAGTGTTATAAATTTAGGGGAAAGATATAAAGGCATCATACTCCAATCAGTGATTACAGGAGAAATTTTGTTTAATGAGAAAAGATAATAGACAGCTGGAAACAGGACAGACAAAGAATATAAGTATGATGATCTGAATTAAGATGAAATAAATAAAATTAAATTAAAAAAGTTAAAAGAGGGGAGAAGCTATATAGAAAATGCAGAATGGTAATAAGATATGGAATGGTATATAAAATGAGCATGAACTTGAATTTGTGTCTGTACGAAGAGATATAACCCGGGATCAAGCTGCTTTCAAAAAAGATATTTTATGTCTTTATGTTTTATGTTTTGTTTGTTTATGTTTGTTTTTAAAAAATCAATAAAACTTTTATTAAAAAAAATATTAATGGACTCAAATACCTCAAATGATTTGACTTTGTTCCATCAGGGATATAAAAAGCAGCAAGAATAATTTGTCTTCCCTCCCAGACCTCCACATCATGTGTTCCCATATGTTATCCTTTCACTTTGCTCCCTCCTTCCTCTTGTCACCCAATATCATAACATTTTTCCTTCTTTCTTTTCTTGCTGTCAAGTTAATTCATCCTCCCCATCATATTGCTTGAATACATATTGCTCAGGGTTTATTTTTTCAATCACATTAATATAAATTCAGCCCTCAAAATGAGAATTATCAAAGTTTTAATCACTGTCATAATAGTTATAATCAAGATATAGGTAAAGGTTCCCCTTGTACTTATGTGTTAGTCGTTTCCAGCTCTAGGGGGTGGTGCTCATCTCCATTACAAAGTTGAAGAGCCAGCGCTGTCTGAAGACGTCTCTGTGGTCATGTGACCAACATGACAAAATGCCGAAGGCACATGGAACACTGTTTCTTTCCCACCAAAGTGGTCGCTATTTTTCTACTTGCATTTTTACATGCATTCGAACTGCTAGAAAAAGTAATGGGAACTCACTCCATTTCGTGGTGCTAAGGATTCAAACTACCAAACTGCCGACCTTTCTGATCGACAAGCTCAGCTTAGCCACTGAGTCACCAGGTCCCTTCAATCAAGATATACCAATGCATTTTATTTCAAAGCTGTATTATTTCAATCAAGGTGAAAAACAGATTCACTGCCCCCACCAATAAGACAGCTGGTCTTAAACTTGCAATACTATAACCTGCTAACAGTTCAGAATGGGATTGACCTTTTTGATCGCAAGTGTCACATGGTGTCATAAATAAAGGAATCTGCTCTAAATAATACAATTTCATCTAAAGCTAAATATAAACTCTTGAGAAATGCAGTGATTTTTAAAATAAACGACTGGCAGAAAAAGTTACTCCAAGAAAGCATTTCCCTTGAACTGGATAACATTTCTAATAAAAAGAAACAATATGTGTCCAAGGCTACTTTATTCAGAGAAGTGAAGCCATAGGTTCAGAAATAACTTCAGATCTTATTGCTTTTAAAACATGGGACAAATCCAGGGGTGGGATTCAAATTTTGTAAAAACCGGTTCTGTGGATGTGGCTAAGTGGGTGTGGTCACATGACTGGGTGGACATGGCTTCTTTTGGGGGGGCAGCACACCCCTGGTTTTTGGACCTTCTGGGTCTCAGGGAACCTCCTGGGGTTTTTGCTTTCCTGGAGCCCAGGAAGCCAAAAAATGGAGCGTGGGGGGGCTGCACCCCTCCCCCTCCATTTTGGGGCCTTCTGGGCTTCAGGAAAGCCTCCTGGGTGAAGCAGTAAGACAGCAAGGGGTATCCTGGCACAGCTGATCATAGAAACAGCTGATCGTCAAGGGGAAGAAGAAATACCTTAAGAAATGACTGGACGGGGAATAACACAGTAAGCAGTGTTGGGCAATGTTGCACATGCACGATAAGGACTGACTGAGTGGGGAGGGGAGGGGAGGGGTGGACAGAGAGGGGTGGAGCCAGCCAGGGCACAATTTGTCAGTTCTCTGAACTGCACAGAATCATAACAACCAGTTCTATAGAATTGTTCCGAAGCGGTAGAATCCCACCCCTGGACTGTCCATTAGTCATGTATTGTTTTTAGTCAGTCCATTCAAGGATATTCAATTAGCAAAGTCCGTGTAGAATATCCAATGTCAGTTTACTTACAATAAATCAGTCCTCTCACAGTTGATAAATCAACAGTCCTTTCTCTCCCCCGTTCCAGTAGGGGAAAAATGCAGTCTTCAGTCTATCCAGTAATTAGGGATCATCAAGCCAGAGAGAGCAAGCTGCCGTGCCTTGCTTCTTTTATGGTGCTTTTACAACCACTCCCTTAATTACATTCTTACAGTTAAAGTTACATACACTTTAACTAACAAACCATGATAACATATTTATTATTTTACCTAAACCAGTTAAGGTAAACAATGTTATCCCTAACAAACCTTAACCCTGAAGTAGCCCCCATCCGCCTTAAAACCAAAGATCGACAAGCAGCTCGATAAATTAATAGCCCAGGGTGTTTTAGAACCAACTGACCATGCCCGTTGGGAAATCCCAATTATAACACCCATCAAACCGGATGGATCATTAAGGATTTGTGGGGACTACCGGGCCACCCTCAATCACGCCCTTCAACAGAATGCTTACCCGGTGCTGGTGGTTCAACACCTTCTCCATTCCCTGGGGGGCGGAAAAGTCTTTGCTAAATTGGATTTAACGCAGGCGTACCAACAACTGCCTGTAGATAAAAAAAAAACAACGTGGAAGCACAGGTGATCGTTATGCACCGAGGCGCTTTTAAATGCAACTGACTCCAATTCGGAGTGAGCATGGCCCCAGGGATTGTTCAAAGTCTGATGGAGAGACTTTTGCAAGGGATCAAGGGGGTCATGCCATATTTTGACAACGTTTTAATTGCAGCCCCGAATAGAGAAGTACTAGAAAGGCGTCTTAGAATGGTTCTCCAGAAATTTAAAGACTCCATCCTAAAGGTTAAAAAAAATAAATGCTAACTGTGTACAGATAAAATAGAGGTCCTGGGGTACCTAATCGATAAGCAAGGCATTCACCCACACTAATAGCAAACTAAGAGTGATCAAAAATGCCCCAAGACCCAAGAATAGGACAGACCTCCAAGCTTTCCTGGGGCTCATTAACTTTTCAAACATCTTCTTGCCCCAGAAGGTGACTGGATCTGAGCCCCTACAAAGACTTCTCGACAAAAAAGCAACCTGGGTTTGGGGACACTGAGAGGAGCATGCATTCCGACAAGTGAAAAACTTACTAACCTCCGATGCTGTTTTAATGCAGTATAACAAGACTTTGCCTTTAACCATTACATGTGACACGTCATCGTTTGGAGTAGGAGCCATTTTAAGTCATGTGTTACCAAATGGTAGAGAGGCCCCTATTGCCTATTTTTCAAGGACCTTATTGAGAGCTGAACAGAACTATAGCCAAATTGACAAAGAGGCTCTTGCTGTTGTATCTGCTGTGAAACGGTTTCATGAATATGTGTATGGACAAGCTTTTACTATTATTATCAATCACAAGCCTTTGTTGGGGATTATAGCGGGAGACAAGCCACCCCACCATGGGGGGGAGTTGATGGAGTGGTGCGTTGGTGCGGTGCATTCGGGCGGCCGATTTCCTGGTTGCTTCTGTTGCAGTAGCGTCTTTGATGACATCAGCAAGATCGATGTCCCCTTTGGCCACACCCTTATAAATTGTCTCCTAGAATGACTCGTTGGTCAGAGTTCTTAGCTGCGTACAATTATAAATTGCAACACCATCCAGGGAAAGCCATTCCCCACACTGATGCATTGAACCATGCCCCACTTCCGGAAACCGTCGACAACCCAGCTCCAACCCTGACAACACTCCAGATTGAAACACTACATTCACCGCCACTAACAGCCAGAGACATTGCTATCGAAACAAAATGAGATCCTGTCCTGGCGCGAGTTCTCAGCTGGATCGAACGAGGATGGCCAGTAGAACAAACCCCTGACGACTTCACCCCTTTCAGAAACCGGCAAACAGAACTTTTCTCGCAGAAAGTCTGCATCCTATGGGGAGACAGAGTCGTCGTCCCAGAGCGGTTACAACGAGCAGTTTTGAGAGCATTGCAAGACGGTCACCCCGGCATCGTGCATATGAAAGCGCTCGCACGAAGCTACGCATGGTGGCCGGGCATCGATAAGCAAATCGAAGCCTGGGTGAAGACTTGTCTAAAGTGCCAAGAAGTCATCAGTGCCCCACCTAGATCAACTCCAACGGAGTGGGAACCCCCCCCGGGGGGCTGTGGTCCCGCATCCACATTGACTTTGTGGGACCTACTAAGGGACATACGTTCTTCCTAACGGTGGATGCCTGTTCCAACTGGCTCGAAATCCACAAGATGAAGACTACTACAACCGATTCAGTCATCTGCAAATTAAATAAACTATTCGCAACACATGGACTGCCAGACGTTCTGGTCTCCGACAACGGACCCCAGTTCACCGCCCTGGCATTTGAACAATACTTCATGGACCAGGGTATCCACCATGCGCTAACCTCGCCAGCACACCCTGCAGCCAATGGCAGGCCTGAGCGCATGGTCCAATTTGTAAAAAAAACTCTCCACAAGATGGACTATAGGGACATTGACGACAAACTAAACAGAATACTCCTACTCCAACACATCACCCTGCACAGCATCACCAACAAGACTCCAGCTGAACTGTTGATGGGATGCAAGCTCCGCTCCCACCTCGACCGTCTCCACCCATCCTACGCGCCAGAGAAACCCTGTGGATCTGGCAGAAAATGCCATGAGTTCAAGGTAGGCGACTTAGTCTTCTCTAAAACCTTTCCGGCGAACCATTATGGGTTGAAGTAACCGTAACCCAAACCACCAGGCCCAGATCGTACTGTGTGCAAACATTGGATGGAAAGATATGGAAACGCCATATAGATCAGCTTCGCTCTAGATTGCAACCCAGTTCCCGCAACTCCTGTGACTCTCAAACTGAGGGGGGAGGGGAAGTCGAGGGAACCAAATTCCAGATGCTGGATGAAGAAATCGAAGAAAGTCAGCAGCCAGGCATGTTCAATGAAGAAGAATCAGGAAGGGGGTGTGCCTCACCACAGAGAAACACCTCAACGGAAGCGAGCCTGCAGGAACCGGAGGAAAACGATGACAGAATTAGCAGCGCCGAATCGTCCTGTGGGGATGCGGAACCGCCTGTACCAGATAAATCAAAAAACATTCCACTGGAACCAGACTACAGACAGGAACTGGTGGGACAGCACAAATCTAATAGGCAATTGAAATGACCTGCATATCTCCGCGATTACGTTACCACACCCCTCAAACGGAACCCAGGGGGGGAGGGGTGTTATGAACTAATAAAGGCGTTTAATAAAGTTTTAATAACCTTAAGTAAAAAGCAGGGATCTAATCCTGCACTTCTGATTGGCCAATAATAGCGACATCGGATTGGTCCTTTCTGGGACATCTGATTGGCTGTTAACGGGCCAACTCTCATTGTTTCAAGGTTTTAACACTTCCATGTTTTTCATTGGCTAATAGGACAGCAGCCAACCCTATAAAAGGGCTGCTGCTGCCCTAGGTGATTGCTCTGTTCAGTATGCTTAATAAAGAGTTGAAGTTCACTGTTCACTGCCTCGTCTCCGCTCCCTGCACCCATGCGCAGAACTTAACACTAGACAAATCCCTTTTCTTGGGGGATATGATCAAACACAAATAAAATAATTAAACTTCATTTAGTAATGTGTAAAACATTCAGGGACTAAAGGTAAAGAATTACAGAATGCATTAAAACATTCCCAACAAATTTTCTCAGAAGGAAAAAAAATGATAGGAGAATATTTCAGGCAAAATGTGACATAGGTTTTATTTTATTATTGGGGAAACCTCTGTTATTCTGAGAATCCAAGTAAGCTCACCATTTTTTGCATTGCAAAAAAAGACACCGGAGCCAGTAATACCTGAGTATAAAGCAGAGTACAGCAGATTATACCATACAATTTTAACACTGATCTCTAGCTAAAAAGGTTTACCCTGTGGGACATCATATTTCTTAAAGAATGAGTTTTTCTAGCCAGGATCCACATTTCTTGTAAGTTTTCAAATTCCACCCCTGCTTTTTCTTTATTTAATCCCTAGTTAGTTGAGGTTTGGATTTAACACATATTTTCTGGTCTATAAAGGAGAGCTGAGGGGAATTTCATGACTCATACAGATAAAGTATAAACCTTCTGCTGATTCTATGTCTAGGAAGTACCTGTCAGATTTGATACTGCCAGTTGGCAATCACAACAAAGAGTTTGAGCTATTTTGTCCAGCAAACAATGGAAGGCCAGGATTCATGATTGATTTTCCCCCCTCTAAACATCTTTACCAAGCGTTTAATTGCAACAATATGGCTCCAGGCTCCAATTATTTTTCCCCTACAGGAATATACTTTGGAATTTCAGGATAACGTAGTATAATTCTTTATGAAATAAATAACAGTGTTGATGCAGATGCATAAGAATAGTTTGAAAAAAGTAGATTTCTGTTTTGTCTGTAATTAATTCCTTATGTACTTGTTTCATTTGCCATATAGAACATTTTCTTGCATCATTGATTGCATCACAATGTCTTGCAATAAAACAACAAATCCATAGCATTTCTGATATGTAATAGGGTACCAATGTATAATTAGCACTCTGTGCACCACATCTTGTTTATGGATTGGCAACCAGAAGCTCAAAATGCCAGTGAACTGAACCTGCTTATTTTCTTATCACCATCATCATTTAGATATGGAAAAATGGAGGAAGCCCATCCCTTGAATGTCCTGAAGCATCTTCTCATTTTAATATGGGCCTAGGTTGCTTATACATTATATGAGAAAGTATCATGGGTAATTCCATAATTAACCATTACTTCTGTATGGGTACTTTTTTTCCCCTTGCATCTGTCATGCCCCTGGTGGAGACTGACTCTGAGGGAGAGGAGGAACAGCCAACAGGGAGTGGAAGTGTGGCTCCGGAGGTTGTGGAGGAGGCGGGGGAAGGGCAGAGGCCAGCTGAGCAGTCAGAGGAGGACTCTTATCCATCCTAGGGCACGCAGGGAGGAGAGGATAAGGGAGAGATGTGGTCTACTTGGGAGGAGAGGGCCTCAATCCTCTTCATGGCTGCAGGTGAGAGTACTGCATAAGAGTTTGGGCCTGCGTTTGGGCAAACACTGGAGACAAAGCGTGTTTTAGTTTGGTTTGAGGTTATCTTGGTTGGCATCCTTCCAACAGACTGCGCCTTGTTATCTCCTTGAATTTGGTAAATACTTCTGTTCTATTGTGGAAATGTCATCATTGTAGTTTGTTTGGTTTTTATTTTCACCTCAATCTGCTCATGAAATTTGGACTGCTTTTCTTTCTTTTGAAGACTACTTTAGAGTACGTTTTATCTACAACTGAGAATTATTGAACAGTGGGGCCAAGTTGGTGAAATTAAAGGACATTTATTTACGTTTTGGATTTTGTTACGTTTGTGTTACACCCTGGGACGTCACAGCATCTTCCTTTGTAATTGAAGGCCAGAGAAAATGAAGAAAGCTAAAGAAAGCTGTGATGCAATCTGTCCGAGAGATCATTAAAAACCTTTAGGTCCAGCTCTATGTGCTAAGAATTCTGAATAAAAAGAAATTGGCCCCTTTCGTGTCTAACAAGTTATTCAAAGACGTTCATACATCGCTAAAGATGCATAAGAATAGTTTTAAAAATGTAACTTTTTTACTGTTTGTTTTAAGCTGTAATGCAGTATACAAAATACTGCAGAATAATAAAGTTGGAAGAAACCTTTGAAGTTTTTTAGTCCAATTCCCTGCTCAAGCAGGAGGCCCTATACCATTTCATACAAGTGGCTTTCCAGTTTCTTCTTAAAAGCCTTAAAAGTGATGATGCATCCACCATGCTAGTCTGTAACATAAAGCTTTCTAGAATTGAAAAACAGTTATTTCAATCCACAATCACATGTGGGATCATTGTGAATATGAGGGTTCTGTTTTGATTTCAAAAAATGAAATAATATATTTCAATATATTCATCACATTATTTCTCTAGTTGTCAATTAATTAATTGCCTTATTGAGCAGAGTGTCATTTTCTTATATGTAAATTATTGGACTTGTGATGGATTTCATTTTGCATGCTTCAAATGCAGACCTAATGCATAACTACCCATTTTTAAATTGGCCTTGCTTTCAATAGTCCAAGTCATTTGAATGGAACTAAGTTAGGCAGGCTGAGCTACACAATAATACATAAAAATAATTTAATTTGGGAATCTTAGTAACCAGCTAAAGCTTCTTCATAAAATTTATTTATAAAAGTACATTCTACATACCAATTGTTCAAATAAACTATATCACTTGAACTCTGCCCTCATTAAAGCACAGCATATCAGTTGTAATAAACTCCAGCAAAATCATCTTAATTAGAGAAAATTGCATTAGTTCCAGATTGCCTCTCAATCATTTAAATTCAGCTTGAAAGTTTTAAAATGAGCAAACACCAAATTAATGTTTTATCTTACATAAATAAATAATTTTCAGTGTCTGACTAACACAGTCAGAAATCCCACATCCAATTGATGTGTTTACTTTTCATTCCAAAATATTATATTGTTTTAAAAGCTTAATTCTAAGCTTTTTTCAGGCCCTCAATATGGTGCTTTAATGTATTTGCTTTGCTTATATTTAAAATATGCAGCAAGACTCCAAACAATTGTTTGGATTCAGTTATTCTTATTCATTCTAATGGTTTAACTATAGACAGTAATAACAAACACTTGAATATTATTTTAAGATTTAGATATTTCCATCCTTAATATTAATCTCTTTTTGTATGCAATCAATATTTGTTTTTGCATAATAAAAATGTAAACTTTTGACTAAATACAAAATTCACATATTTAAGCAAACTATGTACAATGGAATATGTAGGTTATTCTGCTAATTGGGAAGAATGTGTAGAATTCCAAATTATATGAAGAGCTTATAACAAATTTCCCCAACTTGATGTCCTCCAGATGTGCTGGGAATGCAATACCCAGAATTTCCCACCAACATGGCCAAGACATCTGGAAGAAACCAAACTGGGCAACATTAGTCTCCATTAATTCAGCAAGCTTCCATTACAGGTGCTCCTAACAATGAATGATGGGGAAAAATACAAGAAGCCATCTCAAAGGAATGAAACTTGCTAACTGTCAGCCTCAAGATATCTTCCCCTTCCTAACTATCTGCTATTATTTCATTATTTCTCTCGGCTGTCATGGCAACGGTGGGAGGGGGGATTTTATATGGGAAGAGAGCTGGAGGTGTTTGCATTCCTTGCTGGGCTAGCAAGGGGAGGGGGGATTCTTGTCTTTAACTTTCTGTTTCCTGGCTATCTTTTCCTCTTTTGCGCAACTGCGAACTTTTATCAAAATATGTCAAGGTCATTTGACAAGACGTCTCATCACCATCTGAAGATGACCACATGAGCTGTATCAAAAGTTTTAATTGGAAGAACCATTTGAACTTTGGGGGGTGGGGACAAACCTATTTCTTTGTATATGCATTCTACCCGCCAATTTCTCAGTTTCGGAATTGCTTTGTAGCTACCACTTTATTTCCCAGTAAAAGGATAACTTTGCTCTACCCATGGAGTCTGAGTATTTCTTTCTTGGGATCTAAAAGGAGCGCAGCCTGACATAATTCCGAAACTGCTGCATCAACCCACCCGGAGAAAACAGCAACTTTTCTTCCGAGGGGGTTTCATCCCATGTCGTCTCCAACCGGCGATGAAGAGGAGCAGGGAGCTGTGGGGGGGCAGCCCATGCCGCTGCCAGAAGGGTCGGTGGCTGACCTGCTGGCCGAATTGACTCTGGAAGAAACCTCAGCTGAAATGCCCAGATGGTCGTTGGGGGTTGGTTGGAGAGACCCTGAAGACCCCCCTCCTCCTAGGATCACTGTAAGACGAAAAGGTGCGAGGGGACGGCTCTGGCAGGAAGGGGAGGAGATGGAAGGCAAGCTGGATGAAGCCAAGAAAATCTCTATGGATGTTCCTGGAGAGCCCGGCACAACCCAAAGGTATGAGAGGGAGGAGGGAGCGAGATCAGCCCGGGGAAGCCAAGCTACCTCTACCCCCCTTGCCCAGCCTCCGCCGGCGCAACCGCCCGCTGCCGCCCCGGGAGCCCCAGCAATAGGAGTAGCTCCTAGAAGACGCCGCCTGCCCCCCCTAGATGTAAAGTTTGGAGGAAATCCAAGAGATTTGGGATTTTTCCTGGTACAAGTTGGGAGTTATATGGCAGAATTTGAGCGGGAGTTCACCTCTGAAGCAGCCAAAGTGAGATGCGTTACCAGAACCCTGGAAGGGATGGCAGCAGATTGGGTGGTGACTTTGTACAATGATAACTCCCCCCAACTACAAACCCTCGATGTTTTCATGACTGCATTGAGGAGAAGGTTTGAGGATCCTCTGGCAGAGAGAAAGGCCAGAATCAGAATGAAGACCCTAGTTCAAGGGGGGAGATCGGTGGCAGACTACACCCAAGAATTCAGGCAGCTGGCACACCACATCCGAGGTTGGTCCCAGGGGGCCCTGGTGGAAGCCTATAAAGATGGCTTAAATGAAGATGTATACCACACGTGCATCTCCAGAAGGGATCCACGTGAGTTACAGTCATGGTACTTGCTGGCGGAAGAGGTGGACATTGATCTAGCCAGAAACAGACGCAGAGGAGGTCCCGCCTGGAGAAGGTCGCTACCCCCCCGTCTCCGGGAGACCTCAGGGCCCCAACCGAGAGGGATGGCGGCAGGAGCAAAAACCACAGCATGTTTCCGTTGTGGAAAGGAGGGCCACCGGATGGTGGATTGCCGAGTAAAGGTGAACCCACCGAAAGCGCGGGATCCCGGAAGAAGGCCAAAAAACCCCTCAACCAAACCCCGCGAGACCGGGCTGAAGACAGGAGAGGTTGTAGAGGTCGCCCTTTCGGCGGGAGAGGAGCTGGGACCTCCAACCCCACTCGACGAGAACGAGACCGATTCGGAAGATGACGTCCTGGTAAGTCCTAATCAAGGGCCCATGACCATCCCAATAAAGTTAAGACAGCCCACCTCGGGGACTGAGGGAGTGATGATGGCCTTACTGGACTCGGGGTGCACGAGGTGTGTAATTAACATGAAAGTGGTTAAGGGGATGGGCATTGGACTGAGAACTCTAAAAACGCCCATATCCTTTTGCCAACTGGATGGGTCGGTGGCGGGAGGTTGCCCCGCACGTTTTGTAACCGAACCCCTAGACATGACCATGGGAAACCATCATGAGACCCTGTGTTTTATCGTGGCCCCTGGGATGGAACAATCTCTAATATTGGGATTACCATGGCTTCGGAAGTGGAATCCCCATGTAAATTGGAGAGAGGGGTGGATACGCATCCGCACCGATCGGCCACCGGAAGGGGAGGAGAAATCCTATCCGGAAGGGGAGGAGGAATCCCATCCGAAGTCCCAGGCACTCGCCGAAATAGCTTCTACGGGTGTCGAACACGTGGAAGGAGAGGAGAAAATCCCGAAGGAATATTGGGACTTAAGAGAGGTGTTTAGTGAAGAGGCTTCCGACGAACTCCCCCCCCATCGGTCGACCGATTGTAGCATTGAATTCCTGCTGGGGGTGACGCTCCCGAAACCGAAGATGTATCCGATGACACCGGGGGAGCTGGAGGAATTGAGGGCGTTTATTGACAAGAACTTGGAACGAGGTTTCATCACGCCTGCCAGACCTCGAGTAGCGGCCCCTGTGATGTTCCGCGAGAAGAAAGATGGCTCCAAACGTTTGGTAGTTGATTATAGAAACCTGAACGCAGTGTCCGTAGAGAACATGTACCCCCTCCCCCTGATGAAGGACATGTTAGCCCACCTGGCAAAGGGGAAAATTTTCACAAAACTGGACTTGAGAGAGGCATACTACCGGATCCGGATAAAGGAGGGAGACGAGTGGAAAACTGCGTTCAACTGCCCAATGGGGTGTTTCCAGTTCAATGTTCTCCCTTTTGGCCTACAGGGGGCGCCTGCTGTTTTCATGCAATTGATCAATCAAGTGCTTCACGAACATTTGTACAAAGGTGTTCTAGTATACCTTGATGATATTCTTATCTACACGGAGACAAGAAACGACCACGTGAAGTTGGTACGCTCTGTGTTACACAAGCTGAGGGCCGCCAAACTATATGCCAAATTATCCAAATGTGAGTTCCATCAAGAAAAAATCGACTACTTGGGATATCGTATCTCCCCCGAAGGCATTGAAATGGACCCAGAAAAGGTGCGAGCCGTTTTGGACTGGGCCCCACCGAAAACTCGTAAACAGCTTCAAAGTTTTCTGGGTTTTGCAAATTTTTACCGCCAATTCATCCCATCTTTCGCAAAAATAGCTATGCCTATCACCAACCTCCTAAAAACAAAGGGGGAATTGAAACCAAAGCCCAGTCAACCATTGAATTGGACTATGGAGTGCCAAGCTGCATTTGAAAAACTTAAGAGACTTTTTGCTGCAGAACCAATACTGAAACACCCTGACATGGACGCCCCTTTCGTGATCCAAGCTGATGCAAGTGATGTAGCAGTGGGGGCGGTCTTACTCCAATTGAACGAGAAGGGAACACTACAACCATGCGCTTATACTTCTCGTAAATTCACTGAGACTGAAAGGAGATGGGCCGTTTGGGAGAAAGAAGCATTTGCAGTCCGTTGGGCTTTATTAGCTTGGAGGCATTTTCTGGAAGGTGCGAAACATCCATTTGAAGTGTGGACTGACCATAAAAACTTAGAAGCTTTAAAGACCCCCCGGAAACTCTCCCCTAAACAAGTTAGGTGGGCTCAGTTCTTCAAGCGATTCAATTTCTCCTTGAAATATATCCCGGGGGGAAAGAATTTTATGGCAGATGCTTTGTCTAGAATGCCTCAATACAACAGTATCCGAAAAGAAGTGATTAGGCCAATCGTATCCACTACACAACTGGCTGCCCCTGTTGTTACCCGTGCACAGAAAAGGAACCAGGAGAGAGATCTACCCACTGATATGATGGAACAGTTTAAGGAGGCTTTGAAGACAGATGAGTGGTTTCTGGCAAATGCGAATAACTGCACCACTCGAGATGGCCTAGCCTGGATGGGGGCGAAATTGTATGTACCACAAACCCTGAGAAGCCATGTATTGCAACAAACCCATGATTCCAAAGTGGCTGGTCATTTTGGTTTTGTGAAGACCTTGCATTTGGTGAAACGACAGTTTTGGTGGCCTTCCTTGAAAAAGGACATTGAGACTTATGTGGCGAGCTGTCCGATTTGCGCCTCAGCAAAAAGACCGCCGGGTAAACCACCAGGACTGTTACAGAATGTGGCCAGACCAACTGCCCCTTGGAAGGAAATTTCCATGGATTTTATAGTAGATCTACCTGAAAGCAGTGGACACACGGTCATTTGGGTAGTGACTGACTTGTTTTCCAAACAAGCTCATTTCATTCCTTGCTCAAAGATCCCTTCGGCGAAAACCTTAGCCAGACTCTTCATTCTTCACGTTTACCGATTGCATGGTGTACCTGAACGTGTAGTTTCTGATCGAGGAGTCCAATTTACCTCTAATTTCTGGAGGGAGTTTCTGAAGTTAATAGGCTCCACCCAAAGCTTAAGCTCCGCCCACCATCCCCAAACTAATGGAGCCTGCGAGAGGACTAACGGAGTACTAGAGCAATACCTCCGATGCTACATAAATTTTCAACAAGACAACTGGGTGGATCTGTTACCTTTTGCGGAAGTGGCGTATAATAACTCTGTTCACAGTAGTACGGGGTTCACTCCTTTCAAAATAGCAACGGGGCAAGATTTTGTACCCATACCTGAACTGCCTGGTGAAAACCCAACTGTCCAGTCATTGAGTGATTGGATATCTCAACTTCAATTTAATTGGCCAATTGTCCGCAAAGCTTTGGATGAGGCGCACCAATCTCATAAGAAATTTGCTGACAAAAAGCGAGCTCCACAGATGTCATATCAAGTGGGCGATAAAGTATTTCTCTCGACCAAATATTTACAAACTACCCAAAAATCAAAGAAATTGGGTCCTAAGTATGTAGGACCTTTCCCCATTGAGAGGATTATAAATCCTGTAACTGTCCAACTGACTTTACCAAAGACTCTTCGTCGTATTCATCCTGTTTTTCATGTTAGTTTGTTGAAACCAGAACGTACCTGTGCCTTGAGACCAATCCAATCTGATCCCCCTGTGCCAATATTGATTGAGGGAGAACAACATTTCGAAATTAAAGAAATTCTGGACTCTAGAAAATGGAGGGGTCGTACCCAATACCTTGTAGCTTGGAAACATTTTCCTCCGTCCCATTCTGAATGGGTAAATGAAAAGGACCTTAGGGCTCCTGAACTTTTAAAGAAATTTCATGCCAAATATCCTGATAAACCATAGAAATGTACATTAATGTTAACATGTAACTATTTTATTTTTCTTTCAGGGACTTATGTCCTTCTTCTAGGGGGTCCGAATGTCAGCCTCAAGATATCTTCCCCTTCCTAACTATCTGCTATTATTTCATTATTTCTCTCGGCTGTCATGGCAACGGTGGGAGGGGGGATTTTATATGGGAAGAGAGCTGGAGGTGTTTGCATTCCTTGCTGGGCTAGCAAGGGGAGGGGGGATTCTTGTCTTTAACTTTCTGTTTCCTGGCTATCTTTTCCTCTTTTGCGCAACTGCGAACTTTTATCAAAATATGTCAAGGTCATTTGACAAGACGTCTCATCACCATCTGAAGATGACCACATGAGCTGTATCAAAAGTTTTAATTGGAAGAACCATTTGAACTTTGGGGGGTGGGGACAAACCTATTTCTTTGTATATGCATTCTACCCGCCAATTTCTCAGTTTCGGAATTGCTTTGTAGCTACCACTTTATTTCCCAGTAAAAGGATAACTTTGCTCTACCCATGGAGTCTGAGTATTTCTTTCTTGGGATCTAAAAGGAGCGCAGCCTGACACTAACAGAAACACAATGTCTGAATTATGAACTGTAAAAAGGGATCTTTCCTGATGAGCCTTGCACTGCTCTAGAGTCTGTTCATATTCTGTTTAGCAAGTACTATTTGTTGTGTATGCATAAAGATTAATAAAGTGTGAGCTTGGAGTAAGTGCAGGGTTCTGGCCCTGCACTTCTGATTGGCTGTTAAGCGGCCGGACCAGATTGGCCCATTCTGGGTAATCCGATTGGCCCTTAACAGAGAGTTCCTATTGGTTACAAGAGCTAGCGCTCCTAGCTCGTTATTGGTTAAAAGTTACAGGGTTTGCCTATATAAGGCGGGTTTAACTGCTTTTGAATTGAAGAAGTCACAATGTAAATAAAGAGCTGAAGTTCACCGTTCAGAGGCTTGTCTCCATTCTTTCTCACCCATGCTCAAAACATAATACTGGCGACGAGGATGGGATATGGAGATACCTGAACCAATGAAACTTTGAAGAACACCGAGCACGTGCAAGACGACGCCAACAACAGAACCATGTCTGGCGGCATCGTACCACCCGCTCCATTCGATCCAGTACAGGAGGACTGGGAGTCCTACATGGATTGCTTCCAAATGTTCTTAGAAACCAACAACTTAAAGGACGCCACACCAGGAAAGAAATGGGCGGTGTTCTTAACGCATTGCGGTCCAACCATATTTAAGATGGCTAAAGCACTAGCCAAACCCCGAGAAGTGAAGGCCATGGATTGGGACGACCTCGAACCTCTCCTACGAGATCACTACGCCCCGACCGTGCCTACGCTCGTGAGACGCCACGAGTTTTATCAGAGGAGCCAGCGAAAGGGAGAAAGTGTGGCTGACTTCATAGCAGACCTCTGAAATCTGGGAGGCCTCTGCGGATTCACCGATTTGGAAGAAGCACTAAGAGATTGCATAGTTCTGGGACTAGATGCACCAGGCGTCCAAAGCAAGCTGATGGCGAAAGGTGACATCATCCTTGCCGACGCCATCGCCGATGCTACAGCAGCAGAAGCAACCAGGAAGTTGGCTGCACAACTACGCCGAAACCGCGCTCCAGTACCACCATCGGCCAGCGACGTCTCACCTAGTTCAGAAGGGCAGCTTGCGACAACGCACCACGAGGACCTCTCTTCGTCGTCAGACAGCGACAAAGAAGGGGTCCATCGACTGCGGTCCGACCGGGACCATCACCCGAAGCCCTTACGCCTTTGCGCTGGCTGTGGAGCCAACCATACCAGGTCCGAATGCAAATTCCGCGACACAGTCTGCCATGAGTGCAGGAAACGAAGCCACATTGGACGGGTCTGCTGCAGCTTGCCAGGACCCAGCCAGGCCTCAAAAGGGGCTAACTATCACCAATCGACAGGAAACCATCCTGTATGGCTAGAGCCAGTAAACCACTCCTACAGAAATTGAGCTTTGCAGAGAGAAGAGGCTCACCATACTATCACTATTGGTCACGCATCAGCCTTGGACACTAAGAAAATCTGAGTCATGGTAGCCATCGAGAACCAGCCTTGCCACATGGAGGTTGACTCGGGATCGTTCCTCTCGATGGTGTCTTGGAAGACACTCAAGCAACTCATCCCCACAATTCAATGCCAAGATCTCCGTTTTCAACGCCTCATCCTCAAGGACTACCAAAGGAATCGAATCCCTGTTGTCGGTTCCTGCCGAGTCCGAGTCTCCTTCAAGAAGCACACAGCATACTTACCTTTAACGATCATTGATAGAGATAGGCCTAGCCTACTAGGCCTTCAATGGTTCGTGCCACTCGGCATTGAAGTGGCCGGCATAAACCGAGTCAGCGGTGGTGACTGGGAGGAAGACCTTATCTCTGAGTTCAGGGACGTCTTCGCGGACAGCTTAGGTGAGTACAAGGGGACCCCGATTTAATTCAGCTTAGATCCAAAATAGCTCCCATTCGCCTAAAGCCCCGTCGAGTTCCGTTTGCCTTAAAATTGAAAATCAACGAACAACTCGACAAACTGATAGCTCAGGGGGTGTTAGAGCCCATCGATCACTCCCCTTGGGAAACCTCTATTGTAACACCCATTAAGCCAGATGGGTCAATCCGAATTTGTGGGGACTACTGGGCCACTTTGAACCACGCCCTGCAGCAGAACGCGTATCCAGTTCCGATGGTGCACCATCTCCTCCACTACCTGGGGGGCGGGAAAGTCTTCGCTAAATTAGATTTAGCTCAGGCATATCAGCAATTACCAGTAGATGAAAAAACGGCACAGGCCCAAACTATTGTAACGCACCGAGGTGCCTTTAAATGTACTTGGCTTCAATTCGGAGTTAGTGTAGCCCCGGGGATTTTTCAGAGCCTTATGGAAAGGTTACTGCAAGGAATTAAGAGCGTGGTCCCCTATTTTGATGACGTATTAATTGCAGCCCCTACAAAAAAATCTTACAGGACCGGTTAAAATTAGTCCTAAAAAAATTCCAAGAGGCCGGCCTTAAAGTTAAAAAAAACAAATGTAAATTGTGTACTGACAGTGTTGACTTTTTAGGGTACCTGATTGATAGCCAGGGCATTCACCCTATCGAAAGTAAACTAAAAGCGATAAAAAACGCTCCCAGACCACGAAACAAGGCCGATCTCCAGGCGTTCCTAGGCCTCATCAATTATTATAATGTATTTTTACCGCACAAAGCAATGGTTGCTGAACCGTTACACCGGTTATTAGATAAAAAAGCAAATTGGCTATGGGGTTACCATGAAGAACAGGTGTTCCGAAATGTTTAAAAACTGCTCACTTCTGACTCTGTACTCATGCAGTATAACGAGACCTTGCCGTTAGTTATAACCTGTGATGCATCGCCTTTCGGGGTGGGTGCCATTTTGAGCCACGTACTGCCTAATGGGAACGAAGCCCCTGTTGCATATTTTTCAAAGACTCTTTCAAAAACTGAGCGAAACTATGGACAAATCGATAAAGAAGCCCTCGCAATTGTCTCAGCTGTGAAAAGATTCCACGAATACGTGTATGGCTGGGCTTTTACTATTGTGACTGACCACAAACCATTATTGGGGATAATTGCCGGAGATAAGTCGACTCCCTACATATTATCCCCTAGGATGACCCGATGGTCAGAATTCTTAGCTGCTTATAACTATCGGCTGCAATACCACCCAGGGAAGGCTATTCCCCACGCCGACGTATTGAGCCGAGCACCACTTCCAGAGACTCTCGACGATCCTGCACCAACGGTAATCATGTTGGAAATCGAGGCACTCAACTCGCCACCACTAACCGCCAGAGATATCGCGAGAGAAACCAAACATGACCACACCCTAGCACGAGTCCTAAGCTGGGTAGAACACGGATGCCATTGGACCAGCTATCAGATGACTTGACACCATTCAAGACTCGACAAATTGAGCTCTTCTCCCAGAAAGGCTGTGTCATCTGGGGCAATAGAGTCATTATCCCAGAACGACTCCAGAAAGTGCTGCTGAGAACCTTGCACGATGGCCACCCCGGCATTGTGCGAATGAAAGCCCTTGCGCGAAGCTACGCATGGTGGCCGGGCATTGATAAGCAAATCAAACAGTGGGTTAAAGCTTGTCCCAAATGCCAAGAAGTCAGCAACGCCCCACCAAAAGCCATGCCTACTGAATGGGAGACACCACATGGACCCTGGTCCCGAATTCACCTGGACTTCACGGGGCCAACCAAAGGCCACACCTTCCTGCTTACCATCGACGCCTACTGGAATTGGCTCGAAATCCATTGCATGACGACTACGACCTCCGAGGCGGTTATCAAAATCTTAAACAGACTCTTTGCAACCCATGGATTACCAGACGTCCTGGTATCCGATAACGGCCCACAATTTACCGCACTAGCGTTCGAGCAGTACCTCGCTGACCGCGGCATTCGCCATGCGCTCACCTCATCTGTGCACCCTGCGACCAATGGCAAAGCAGAACGCATGGTCCAATTTGTGAAGAAAACCTTGCAGAAGGTAGACTATGAAAACATTGACGACAAGGTCAATCAAATCCTCTTCTTGCAACACATCACCCCACATGGCGTCACCAACAAAACTCCCGCTGAACTGCTAATGAGACGAAAGCTCCGCTCCCACCTTGACCAGTTGCACCCAGCTTACGAACCGGAGAAACCATTCGGATCCAGCAGCCACTGTCACACCTTCCAGGTAGGAGACTTGGTATATGCTAAAAACCTATCGGGCGACCCGTTGTGGGTGGAAGCGACAGTAGTACGTGTAACTGACCCCAGATCCTACCTTGTACAATGCCTTGACGATAAACTGTGGAAACATCATATCGATCAATTACGATCGCGGCTTCCAGCAGCCAGTCCAAAAAACCCCTATGACCAAACTGAGGTGGGGGGGAGGTACGGAAGAAGATAAATTCCTAGAAAACCCGTGCGAAGGAAACAGCAGTTTAATAGAAACTCAGGAAGCGGAGCCAGAGGGAGAAATGGTTGCACCTCAGGGAATTGCAGAGAATGTGGACAACGACGTAGAAGTCAACTCTGAACCAGAAATAGCCCCACTGCCAAACAACAATCTACCTCAGCGTGATTGCAGCCAGCAGATACAATGGAAATCAAAGAGACTAATAAAACAACCGTCCTACCTAAGGGACTATGTAACTGCGCCCTGCAAATAAGAAGACAGGGGGAAGGGGTGTTGTGTATGCATAAAGATTAATAAAGTGTGAGATTGGAGTAAGTGCAGGGTTCTGGCCCTGCACTTCTGATTGGCAGTTAAGTGGCCAGACCGGATTGGCCCGTTCCGGGTAATCCGATTGGCCCTTAACAGAGAGCTCCTATTGGTTACAAGAGCTAGCGCTCCTAGCTTGTTATTGGTTAAAAGTTACAGGGTTTGCTTATATAAGGCGGGTTTAACTGCTATTGAATTGAGGAAGTCACAATGTAAATAAAGAGCTGAAGTTCACCATTCAGAGGCTTGTCTCCATTCTTTCTCGCCCATGCTCAAAACATTACACTATTTTATTAAAGACAAGATGCACATTGTCTATTCTATTTTTTTAATGCAGACAGGATTAATTGGATTGTTTTGAATTTTGCAAGCTCTTTTTTTTTTTTTGAAAAGTTTACTTGGGTTTTCACACAAAAAAAAAACATAATACAAATAAAACATCTTTTTTTGAAAATAGCATGGTCCCAGGTTATCACTTCTTCATACAGACACAAACTCAATGTCATGCTCATTTTTGTGGGTCCATTCCATATCTTATTTCTGTTTTACATTTTCTACATATTTTTCCCCTCTTTTAATTTTCTTAACTTTATTTTGATTATCTCATCTCAATTCAAATCATTATATTTATACTTTTGTCTGTCCTGTTTCAATTTCATATTATCTTTTCTCATTAAACAAATTTTCCCCTGTAGTTACTAATTGGAATATGACACCTTTATATCTTTTAATATTATCCATTCAACTCTTATTTAAGCTTCAATGTATACCTTTAAGATTATAACATTCAATATAATACATAACTTCCAATCAAATTCTGCTTAGTACATTCTTAAGATACACACTATATTGTAAAAAAAAGATTATATATATATATATATATATATATATATATATATATATATATATATATATATATATATGTTTTCTTAAGTTTTCGCGGGTACTTACATGTCTGGCATTCAGCTTTGTTCGGGTATTTTCCCACGTGGTGCTTTTAAAGTTGTAGCAACGTTTCAGCAGAATCTCATCTGCCATTATCAGGCTTCTGTACAGTGTTTGTCTGTGAGTCAGACTTTTACAGTGGTTTCAGATTTAAATTTGGGGCAGCCTATTGCTGTGTCAGAATGGTTTTTTCTTCCTCCTGATTGGTTGAGAGTCTTGGTCTGTGTTTATTGGTCTTGGAGTTTGCTGTGTTCTGCTACTAATATCTTCTGTCTGTTTTTTTTTGGGGGGGGAGCTCTTTTTGTATCTTGATTGGCTGGCAACATTGTGTTACTTTATTGGAGGTCTTTAGTGCAGCTTGGCTTCGGGTAAATGGATGGCTATCATTAGTTAGGAAGCTGGGTTTCATCTGGGTGCCTGGTTGGGGTGTGTTTGAGCTGGAGGTATCAGGGGGGGGATCTGTTTGTGCCCAGGTGTTTGCCTGGCTTGTGGTGTGGAGATTTTTTTGTTTGTGAGTGCAGGCTTCCAAATGATTGACAGCCTGGTGGAATCATCTCTTCTCATAGTTCCAGATCTCCATTTCTAAGAGTTGAAATTCAAAGCCAAAAGAACCTCTTCCTTCTTGTGCATCTTTGTACTGTTTAAGTTCCATTTTCAGTTCTTCTAAAAGTGGTGCCATTTTAAACACTTTTAAACAACCACCTAATTGATTTTAGTCATTTAAATGCAATAAACAAAAATCCAAAGATCACCAAGTAATCCAAATAATCCAAAACTATTTCTTCTTGCTTCTTTTTTCCACTTTCTCTTCCTGGGGTTCTATTATTTTGTTGCCAAGTTTCAGTTAAAATGTATCTTTTAGGAATCTTGTTGAGGTTTCACTGTAAATTCCTTTTAATTCCAGGCAGACTCCTCCATTTTTCCAGATCCTGCCCTTTTATTCTTTTTCTCTCCTTTCCTGCTTTTAAAAGCTTTTAAGTATCCGGAAATCTTTATTATCCCTTTGATATTTTATTTTCAGCTTAAATGCCTTTTGATGTCAAAGTGGATTTTTTTTTCAATTTCTTTCTTAAGTCTCTTAGCTGTCAGTATAGGGAAGGGAAGAAAAAAAAGCCAAATCCTTTCCCTTTCCTCTCTCCTTCGCTGCTTCCAGGGTACCTTACATTGTTGCTTTTGCAGTTTAACCCGGTCAACCAAAACTTTCTCTTCTTATCTTCCTCCTGCACATTCTTTTCTAGTCGAGTTCTTTGTGGTGGCCATTTCTGACCACTGCTGCAACCGCCTTCGGGAAAGGGAGTAATGGCCAACTGAGGAGGAGAGATGCAGCTCTCCTCAACCCTGCTAGCAGTCTCCCCACTCTTCACCACCTCTATGGGGTGGCTTAGGCCCGAAACCAGCCGGCTCAGGGCGCTCCGGCGGTGAGCAAGGATCCAAACTGTGCATGGTCGCGGTTTTGGTCTGTCAGCGAAGATATAAATTTATTTGAGACACTTTTACACACAGTATTGAGCCCCCAAATTTCTGATTGGAGGCCAACTGCATTTTCTTCTGGTTTAGATACCTCAAACTCAAAACTCATTAAATGATTTGACCTTCAGAGAGTGGGAAGTGAGCCACTTTCTCATTACCAGATATTTCCACTGATTCCTATATGCAGACTGCTTGCTTCCCAATGCCCCCTTGACTGTGAAGGAAACAGCACACTGTTTCCTTCATACAACCGACTGTCTACATTTGCAACACTTACGTTGATTTATGAAACATGAAATCAATTTTTAATATATAGGTATCAATATCAATTATTAGAATATATTACAATTTTTTTTTCTAAGAAGGAATAAGCTAATAATACAAAGAGAGAAACAGATTAAATATTTTCTCTGATTTAATATCAACTGCTACATGCATAACACGGATGTTAACATGATAGAAATCTTAGAACTTGCATACCCGTGTTTGCTGCATACAAGAAACTTTGCCCAAAAATGAATTTTGCCTCTTGACAAAGATTTAACAACCTGCTAAATGTGAAGTGATATAAACAATGTGAACAAATAATCTGCCATTGATGCTGACTGTTTTGCAATGAGGAAAAGGAGCATGAAAATCAAGATAATACAATGCATTGGTTTCACGGACAACACAGATTAGAAACAGACAACTAACACAGTGTTTCAATTTGATGGGTAAAACTTCATTTCCCCCCCCCCCCCAGTAACAGTCAGGAATCATTTTGTTCTATTAAGATGCACAAAGCAGAGTAGCAAAAAAATGTTGTGGCTAAGTGGGATCCCTTTGGTAAATAAAGCAATTTTCTTAATATTAGGGATGCTTACTTGAGATATGCCAACATTTCTCTGTACTAAGATCAAATCCACATTCTGTATCTATTGCTTGCCTCTGGCAATTAGTCTTAGGAAGTCACTGATGAAAGAACAACTGGATATACAATCTCCTCTCTCTCTCTCTCCCTGTCTCTTTCTCCTGCCCTCTCTCCCTCCCTCCCTCCCTCTCTCTCATTGGTTTCATTGTCCAAAAACCTATACGTAGGGACAGACTTGGTGATTGAAAAGAGCTGAATTAAACTGAAGTCAGCCCTAGAAATCAAGAAGTTACATATTATTCATAATTTTGTTTCTTAGAAATATTTTGACCAGCTGCAGAAGCTAATGAAAAACTGTGAAACATCTTAGGCATGGTTAAAGGAAAAAATATGGAAAGAGGCTTGAAAATATTTATTTTCAATACAGTACTTAGGGCAAATATCACTTCTTTTCTATCTGTACTGCTCCAGATCAGCTATAATGATCACAGTCCAGTAGAACAACTTTTTAAAATAGGGAATGAACAGTTCCTCAAATTTAAGATCTCTACAAGTTATAAAAACCTACCTACTGTATGCCAAATATGTATATTTGTCAGGTCAATATACTTTCCAAGATTTCAGCTCTTGTTATCCAAAGTACCATAGTAGGATGTGTACTGCATAATCCAATTTAAATGCTTTTTATTATTTGGGATTTGTATGAAGCATTTGGAAAACTACCAGATTAGAAAAAAGCAGTCAGTCACATTGCCCAATTATCAATTCAATGTATCCATTCACTTGAAAGTACCATACAAGTAGGGCTCAACTTATGATAATTGAGGCCAAAATTTCTGTTGCTAAGTGACACAGTTGTTGAATGAATTTTATATTGTGACCTTTCTTGCCACAGATATTAAGTGATTTGCTGCAGCTATTAAATTAGTAACACAGCTGTTAAGTGAATCAGGCTTTTTAGTTGGAGGATCATGTGACCCTGAGACACTGCACTGGTCATAAATATGAGCCAGTTGCCAAGCGTCTGAATAAGTATGAAAAATGATCATGTCACTTTTTTTCAGTGCCATTGTGACTTTGGTCACTAAATAAATAGTTGAGGATTACCTGTATAACAAGCATTTGAATATGTAGAAGTTTCTTGATATGTCATTTAGTCCAGTGGTTGCCAACCAGTGGGCTGGGGACCACTGGTGGTCCGCAAGAAAATTTTGGTGGTCCACAGAGAAATGTCGCTCCCAAAGCACGCTGCCCCAAACAATTATTGACTGTTTCCTAGTATGATTTGATTGCTTATTGTACCCTATGACTATCATTAAGTGTTGTACCTTATGATTCTTGACTCTTGACAAATGTATCTTTTCTTTTATTTATACTGAGAGTATTTGCACCAAGACAAATTCCTTATGTGTCTAATCACACTTGGCCAATAAAAGAATTCTAATACTAATTTTTAATAACAAAGAAGTAAACTAAATTATATTACATTTTCCTGACTAATTCTAGGAAGTGAAAATGCTGGTGTTTACCAACTTCCCCTTTTGAAGAGCATAATATTAGTAATTCTGAACATTCATGTCCAACCTTTGTTATTTTTATTTATTAGCTATTTCTATCCTGCTTTTATTTATTTATTAATAAAATATGTAAGGCTCCTTCCTCCTCCTATTTTTCCAAAACAATCCTATAAGGGAGTTAGTTGAGCTGAGAGAAAGCAACTGGCACAAAGTCACGCAGCCAGATTTAATGCCTTGGGTGGAACTAAAATTCATGGTCTCTTGCTTTCAACCATGTGTCTTAACCAGTATACAAAACTGAGCCTCATTATTTTATTATTTAGATTATTATGATTATTTATAATCTTATTGTGACCGAATTTTTAAAGACCAAAAAATAGCATTTTTCCATTTGCACAACTACTTTACAATGTAAAAAGCATTGCTCTTTTTTTTTTTTTGCAATGTATATTACACAATATCTAGTGCTAGCTATACAGTTCCTGGAAAATATCTCTCCCGGAACATCTCTGGATCTAAACCAGCAGTAGTTTGGATGTGGTTAAGGAAAGATGCAGATATAATTGTCAAAAGAGAAGAATTGGGATATAAAAACAGCTTGAATCACATGCAGCTTTTTACTTCTAGCACTCCACATGAAATGCAGTAATGCTTCTTTATCAATTTCACAACTCAAAAAGGCTCAAGAAGGAATAAACAGATAAATCAAGTCCACTTAATATCATATTAGGTTGTTATATTAGGCCATAAATTAGTCTTCAGGATTTCATTAAAATAAACAGATCAGTAAGTAGTATCTTGCAGATCAGGCCAATTGTTAACATTCCAACAAGCAATCCAATTCAACATTAATGTTGAAGGGATATGGCCCAGGGATCAATGAATTTACATACGTAGTTTTTAGAAATTGTTCCAACCAAAAAATGCACCCTTTGAAGGAGTTTTAAATTCTTTAGCTTGCATAATCTCCAGCTAGATGCCACTGAAATTTATCAGCTTGAAGTTGCTAAGATCAATTCTTGCAAAGCTTCAACTCAACCACAGCCTTCTCTTACTGGCAACTAGACTTTTGGTCAGCTAATTTCTGGCTCTCCATCTATTGCTATCTGCATTCTTGGGAGATGGTAGAGCTTAATTAGTTCAAGGTCAGAGATTTTCACACCAGACGCTATTAATGTTGGTCTGTATCTGATCTTTCAGTGTGAGTTGATTGTATCAGCCAAGTTAATAAGTGTTTGAAATGTGTTTGAATATTAGTAGCTCAGATTGGTAGTTAGGCTGTTGGTTTGAGCTACGAACTTGGCAACTTGATTGCAAATGTTTTGTCATGTGAGACCTTGTCAGTGCATTTCAAAACATACTCATGATGTCTTCTTGAATGGTGACAAAACGTTTGTAATCAAATTGCCAAGCTTAGGAGCTCAAACCAACAATCCAAGTTAATAAGTGTATGCAGTTAAACCATACGCACAAAGTATTAGGGATTCGTTAATTTCAGAAAGATATAATATTTGAATGAATTTGCAGCAAACACAGAACAGGAATTTAATAGACAAATCACATTTCATAAATTTTTGACTATTATAATGTGTAGGCTATGTGAAGGAAGATTTTTAAATCAAGGTGTGTTGCAACATAAAAATGTATTTAAAATTTAGAAAGTTCCAAGAAAGTTGTTACATAATACATGAGCAACAATATTTTTCATAACTTATATTTAATATATATCCTTCTGTTGTGAATGCATAATACCAATAAAGTTATCATTGAGCTTGAAGTCTAGTGCAGGGTTCTGGCCCTAAACTTCTGATTGGCTGTAGATGGCCCGATCGGATTGGCCCGTTTGGAAGCATCCGATTGGCCACTAACAGACCATTCCTATTGGTTAAACGGAGCTAGCACTCCAGGTTCGCTATTGGTTAAGCAGTTAATGAGTTGCCTATATAAGTAAGGCTTGAGCAGCCTTTGGGCTGAGCTGTCACATCATGTAAATAAAGAGTTTGAAGTTCACTGTTTCGACTGGCTCGTCTCCATCTTTCGCACCCATGCTCCAAACATAACACCTTCAATAAGCCACCCGTAATCATATGAGTTGGGTACCATAGAAAGTTTCTTAATACATCAATAAATATTTTGTTTACCAACTCAAGGAGGCCCACATAATATCTCTATTTTTCCCCACAACAATATCTGTGGTAAATTGTATGAGAGAGAATGTGTACTCACTGTCACCTAGTGAACTCCTGTCACTCTGGATAAGTGAAAAAAAAATAGTTTTCCCATTTCTAATCCAACAATTTACCCACTATCCTCCAATTCTGAGAGTTGAAGTCCACAAGTTTTAAAGTTGTCAAAGTTGGAGACCCCTGTTCCACATGACTCTAAAAACAGATCTCAAGCTTAAATTAATACAAAATTTTGCTACCCAGAGGTTGTTATCATTCCAACCTAATCAATTGTACAGGCTGTTCATTTAAAAAAGTGGTTTTAACATTTACAGCCCTATTGGAATTGCGCTGAATAAATTGATATACTATTTGTAGTCATATGAAGTTGTGATTTTTGCTTAAGATTGGTTGTAGCAGCCATAATTGATACTACTAATGGAATGCAGTGCTGGCACATTTCAGTTAAATTCCCTGCCTGTTGGACTTTAAATAGATCCTGATTTTTTTTTACTCTGCTTTATTATTTCTGTTGATAGCTTTTTATTCAGCTTGTACTTCAATTGAATACAAAATGGCATTCTGGTCATGGACATTCTAGAATCTAGTTCTAGTTTTCATCTGGAAATATTCCAACCTATCTAAGAATACTGAAATATTTTTATCACAAGTAAATTTTCCAAAAGAAAAAGTGCTTTGTGGCATTACATAATCTGGCAAATACCTTGACTCAGGAGACAAATATGTTTCATGCAACATCAGAATAGTCTGTGAATAGAACACAAAGTATTGTGCATTCCTCCAGTGACTTAAAGCTTGTATTTAATGGGTTTTTTCCTTATTTTTTGTTTTTGCATTTATCTATTTATTTGAATTTTTGGATTTCTAAGGATTTAATGTAGTGTTTCATGTTATATATTGTCTTTTATACTTTATTCCATGCTTTAGAAAACCACAGATGTGAAAGCAATCTTCAAAGTAAAAATAATAATAATCTTAAGAACAAATCCTAATGTTCTTGTAGATTTGTCATAACATGTAATATAACTTTAAATAGTAGTATAGTTAAATAATAGTATAGTCAAACTTTTATTTAAAGTATATTATTTTCATACATGCCTTTACATGAGTAATAAATTATTATACAAATAAAAGGATTTTGATGAATGGAATTTAGGAAAGAAATACCCATATTATCGAGAACTGATAAGTTTTCCAGAAAAAATATGTTTTGCTCTGAGTACATGGGACTCATTTAAAGATTATAATTATAAGTGGAAAATTACCTCTATGGCATCAGCTAAAAGACAACTGAATGACAGATTAAGAGAGACAGAAAAGGAAATGGGGGAGTTGGAAGCAAGATAAACGAAGTCTGACATCTATAAAGGCAAGGATCAAATTACTGGAAGTAAGAAAACGATGCAATTTCCTAATTATACATGAAGAAAATGTTTTCTGCATAGTAAAACTGGACAACAATTTAAACAAAGTTGTTTAAATTGACTAACTGTGCAGTTACTTGCACTTCTACACAAGAATATAGATCATGAAGCTTCATTCACAGGCAAAGAAACCAATGGTGTTTCTGTTTTCTTAGTTTTCATTCATTCTGTCAATTATCATGAAAAATCAGATTTGTTTTTAATATGATGATTATATTTAAATTTAGGGGCAAAGTGATCTAAGGCAAGTAAATAATACTATCGCTATTACTATAAATACTATTTGTAGTATTTAAACAAATATTTTTATTTTACTGTCACCATGCTTTGTTGAGGGTCTGATTCTAAGCGGTCCACAATCTTTCATATCCTGCAAGAAATAAAACTTTTATGCCACTTTGGTACATTTGTAATCTGTAATAGGGAGCTCTTGTCCAGAATGTAATGTCACTTTTACGAATGGCAGGGACTTCCACTGGTAAACCTTTCATGTTAATAAACCTTCCTCATGCTATCTCAAGCTATTCTGAAAATCCCTTACTCTCTAGAAAAAATATTGAGGATACAATGGTGAATATAATTGGAATCCACTCCTTACTTTTCTTCTCATGGGCCTTGATAGAGAGCTTCCTTAAGAGAAAAAAACTCAACCCAACAAAAACCAAACTCTACTGTAATCCAAAATGCAACCTAATTATCTTGGTTTAGGTATAAGAAAATGTCCCTCTCAGATGTATACTACTGTATACATATAGTATAGATTCTACATCCTTGGAATATTTCCTTGTGCAACATATTCCTTTTTGTTTCATATTCAGTGCATTTGAGGGAATTGGTGTAGTTTTGCCAATTATATTAACTGATATTTGATTCTACCAGATCAGTATGTGGGTTTAATGCAACTGCTGTTACAATAAACTTATTTATTCTGGCAGAGGTGCTTCAAGCCACAGGAATATTCTTGAATTTCTTTGGGGAAAGATTCTAGCCAAATATGAGCATTTAATAAATTTTTCTGCTTTATGAAAGATCTTATCACTACAGATGTGTGTCAGCTTTAAAAAAAATCTGTATTAGAACATGATAATTTGATTACCAGAGACTTTCATTTGGTTATCTGAAAGTTAAGGAAGAATGTGCCTCAGAATGACTCAGTTAAGCTGGTCAGTAAGTCATCAATACTGTCTGGTATTTCTACAGTACTATGAACTTTCAGTAACTGAATGACATAAGTGCATAGACAGCTATGTCATTTTTATTATTGTTATGTTTAGTAAATATGGGCAGTAGAGGTTAAAACTCTCCAGCCCTTCCTGCTCTAGAAGGGTTTCTCTTATCCACATCTATTGTTATTTTATGTATGATATATAACAAAAGTCTACATGTTCACTTGGAATGAATCCATCTACATTCAGTAAAGTCAAGTATGATTTTGACACAATGTTCTTCAAAAGAGATAGGATAAATTTGTGCTGGAAAAATTGATGGTACAAAATTTCCTTCATTTAATTCAGTTCTATGTACACATAATATATATGCCAGTCATATTCTTGTTCTGCAAGATGATCAATTTTATACGGTGGTGTATATCTTTACTTTCACTTGTATTTTTATTATGAATGTTAATTTAAAAATTGAAAATACAAAGCATAGACAAGGGGTAGGGAATACTAACCAAACTATTCCAACACCATTTATTATACTTCTACCTCATTTATGTCCTTGCATCCATTCTTGCTTCCACTTTGTCTGCACTGTTTTATATATTGCTTTTTGTCCTTATTTGATAAAAATAATAATTTGGTATTCACATGTCAGTTCAGGTTCCATGATAATAAAACAGTTTTATTTTATACATTTTAAACTTGAGATAATTTACTTTTTCAGAAGTTTTATTCATCTAACTTTAGTATATGCTGATCTTTTTTTCTCTTTACTGAAAAAGCAGAGAATAGCCTATTTGAAGCAAGTGAAAAGTAATTTTACAATAAAATAAATGAATTACACTGTTTACCCAACAAATTAAAAAAACAGGTGAAAAGAGCTGTCTTATGATTTATAGCGGTCTTTTGCTGTATATATTCACTTTTCTACGTTCATTCACACATGAGACAGAACTACATCTGCTTAATATAGTTCACAATTTTGGACAGATGATTAGTAAATATATATATTAAAAAGAAAAATGTAACAAAATATTTAATTGAACATTTCTTAAGCCTGATTATCTTAAGCATGGCATGGCATAAGTTTATCTACAAAAGGGAATCAGATTACAGCTATTATTGGAAAAGGTACGAAGTTCATTGGTAACAGTAAAGGCAGCGATTTTGGTATGTTAGTAAAAAGCTAAATAAATATTTTTAATGCCATCAGTTTTTATGTGTCTAGACATACTCTAGGCAACTGTAGTCCACAACATTTTTCAGTGTTGCCTCAAAAAAAAAAAAATCAAAGCTGGAGCTGAATTTTTAACTCAACTGTGTCAGGTTTTACCCATATTCTCTTAAGTTGATAGACAACTTGATGCTCTCATCTGGAAGGCAACAGGTTGTCAAATTCAAATCTAAAGAGGATTCCATATTCTGCCATCTATAACAATGATCAGTCTGTCAGCGTTCCAGGAAAACAAACTCCAACCCCAAAACAGGCATTTTCTCAAAGTTCCATTTTATTAGAGTTGTCATCCTGGCACATCTGGGAAAACCTGAATCTGAGTGTTCCAGTTTTCCTCCAATAATTAAAAAGCACAAAATCCACCCCCTGCACCCATCACTCCACCACATGGTCCAATCACCATCTGTTCTAACTTGAGACATCCCTTAAACCACTCATCCATGTGCAGGAATAACATGACTGTAAAGAAACATGCTATTATGTCTAACTACAAACATTCCACAAAATCTTCCTTCCAATTTCCCAGGCACAGGAATGTGGCATTGAAGCTTCTGGTACTAATATGGCTTCCAAAGCTGACACAGTCAACATAAATCCAAAGCTCATTAAGAACTAGGGACAATATACATTTCATATTACAGTACCAGGCCAGAAATAGAGAGGCAACTGTTAACAAAAGCACAACCTATGTTCTCTCTATTATAGCCCTCTTGTGGACTATTATTGCTATACACTTATTTGTCTACCTTTGTAGGAACTTGTTAAAATTACTACTGCTTATGTAGCATAGTAGCAACACAAGAAGTTTAACAATTATGTAGCATTATGAGAAACAAACAGGCAATGAATTAAATCAACTCTTGACAAATATAACTTAAACAAAATGCTTTAGTGAGATTTTCTGCATCTAACTTGTATTCACATAGAATCTTAGTGCTAGAGTTTCAAATGTAAACTGTATGGTGGAATATATAAACATTAATAGAAAACCTTGAGCATGAGACTGTGATAGTTATAATTTATTTATATGTATTTGGAAATTTACCATTTCCAATATATGCTGCTAAAAAAATAGGATGGTGAAAATGCATATAATAGAAATATTTCATATATAATGAATATATATATATATAGTCAGCTCCATAGGCTCACCTCTACAAAACCTAGCCAAATTTCTCGCCAAACAACTACAGCCCCATGCAGAATCCATCAACTCACACGTAAGAAACTCATTCCAGTTCATCAAGATCATAAAGAAACAAAACTTACAACCCAGTGACCTACTAGTGAGCTTCGATGTCATATCCCTCTTCACCCAAGTGCCAATAAATGAAGCCTTGACAGCCATCCAAAACAAATACAACCCCCCCAAGCACATTCTAGATCTGACCAACCACTGCTTATCCAATACATACTTCACCTACAATGGACAAAAATACAAACAAATAGAAGGAGCACCCATGGGATCACCCCTCTCGCCTGTCATCGCTAACCTCTACATGGAACACTTTGAAACACAAGCTCTAGAAAAATATGATCACAAACCCAAACTCTGGCTCAGATACGTAGATGACACCTTCATAATCTGGCCACACGGGAAAGAAAAACTGAACAACTTCCTCACACACCTCAACAGCCTACACCCCAAAATATAATTCACCATGGAAACAGAAGCTAACAACCAACTTCCCTTCCTAGATGTCTTGGTATACAAAAAATCCAATGGCTCCCTAGGACATACCATCTACCAGAAGAAAACACATACAAACCACTATCTACACGCACTCTAACACCACCACCCAGCACAGATCAATTCCGTAGCCGAGACGCTCATTTCCAGAACAAAATGCTTAGCTGACGAACAACACCTAGAGACCAAACTACACACTCTCACTGGCGTGCTGACAGCCAATGGATTCCAAAGAAAGAAGATCACCCACCTAATCCAAAAAGAAACCCCAACCAAAATCCAAGACAGAGAATAAGAGAATGGCAAAGCCCTCCTCCCATATATAAAAGGCACTACAGACAAAATCAGCAAGATCCTCCAAAAACACAACATTAAGACAGCATTCTGCACAAACAGAAAGATATCCACCATCCTAAGAAACCCTAAGGACAAAATCAAGTTAGAAAATCAAGGAGTATACGAAATCCCTTGCACTGCCTACCCCACCACATACATCGGACAAACTAACAGAAGAATAAGTGCACGCATTGAAGAACATAAGAACTCAATCAAAAAGGAAGAACCGACCTCTTCCCTGGTCCAACACCTCAAAGCCACAGGACATGAGATTTAAAAATACCAGAACTATTGCCAAAACCGAACACTTCAGCAGCAGAATAATCAGAGAAGCCATAGAGATAGAAAAATGCCCACACAGCATGAATAAACGAGATGATACTTCCCGTCTATCAGCCATTTAGAAACCCGCCCTCATGAACAGACGAGTACCTAACATGAAGAATGACACCAGACCCACATCCCTGAGAGCCACACAAGATGCCACCACCACACTTCCACGTAGAAAGCAAACTCACACCCACACAGAAGATGAGACACGACCACGGACCAGAAGCCGCACTGCAGCTGCATCACTACCCACTTCAAACCCCTCTGAGCCATACATGAAGCGAACTGACCCCCACCATGATGATGCAGCACGACCACAAACTCAAAGCCAAACAGCAAGATTACAGCTCACCAGCTCAAATCCCCCAGCAACTAAGACTAACCGGAGCACAACCAAGCCCCCACCTGAACAGAACACGCCTCCAGCCAATCAGAACACAGCCAACCCCCAACCAATCAGAACACAGCCAAGCCCCCACCCAATCAAGTCACACCCCCACTGGCAGTTAGAAGGAAGAGGCAGCTGCAAGCTCACATCACCCTGAGAAGCACAGAGCTGAAAACCAAGCCTGAAGATGATGAATGAGACTTCATTGAAACGTTGCCTAGATACTTCCAATCTTACGTGGGAGAAAACCCGAATAACCAAAGATCCACATACAAATACCCGTGAGAACCTCAGAAAACAAATATTGCACCTCTACGGGGAAGAAACCCACCATCTGACCAGGACTTATGAAAAACTTGAAGTCCAAAGAGCCTCCATTTATATATATATATAATCAGCTAAACTGCAAAAAGAAAGTAAAACTGGAATACTGTAATGTGGTTAAAAAAAGAGAAGCAAAACCAGAGTGTTGGAATAAGATTTATTAATGATGAAAACAAACCAGTAATATCTGATACTTTATCATCAATTAGCATTTTAGAATGAATTATAGAATACTATTTATAGTATATTATATATATATATATATATATATATATATATATATATATATATATATATATATATATAGTAATATAGTATACTATATTATTTGTTCTAAAAAAGCATTAGTAGTAAACTTATCTCAGGTATTTAAGTTTCATATTTTATTTTCTAAATATACCTAGGCTATATCTCTAAATATTAATTGCCAAATGCCTCTCTCAAATCAAGAATGTGTATCCTATCTAAATATTTATGCTTTTTCCATAATATTATACACTGTCCATCATTATTGAGAGCTGCTGTCAGAATTTTAAGTGTTATATATATATGTTTGTTTCTGGATTGCTTAATTTGGCAGAATTGGGCCATCATATTGTAAAACACTTCTACTTAAAGCATTGAAAGACTAAATGTAACTAGAGTTTAAAAGTAGAAAAATATATTTAAATAATGTTATTTTATTTAATCATGTAATCATATTATCATGACCTTACCTTTTTGGCCGTTATTTGCGTAACTACGCACTGTCATGATGTAAAAAGTAATGCAATTAATGAGCTATCTTATTTCAGAATGTGTTGCAGCATTAACACATGATGTAAAACAAAAAATTTTTTTACAAGCTGAATTGTTTCTCACACTTCTCATATCAAGCCAAAAGTCAAAGAAAATGAGTCCCTCAACTGCTTGCGCACAGGATGCCATTGGAGGTCCACGAAGCCAAGAACCATAAGCAGAGGAACCCATTCTGTAAGCCAGAACTGGGAAGTCTTGGCTGCACTCAAATGCCTCTGCAGATTTCGTTGGTACCTGAATAAAACCTGAATGCCTCATAGATTATCTCAGAAGAAACTGAATAGAGATTCCTCTCAACGCAAGGCAAAATAACCTCATTCTAAATACACTTTCCTGCATGTATTTTAATCCTTTTTATCTTTGCAGGAGTTACAGAATCAATATATTCTGTGTCTTGAATTGTTCAGAATATCAGCCATTCAAAGTGAGTCCACAGAATCACCACTATTATTCTAGATATGCACTGAAGACATGAACATTTCAAAGACCATTTTTTCATCTAATGCCAATTTAAACTTATCATAATTTCACAGTGATTATGATGAAGAGACAATCTCTCATTAAAAAAAGAAAAACCCCGTAAAACTGATAAAAAGTTTCACTATAAATATGCTAGTTAAAGAAACTATGATTGCTTGGGGGAAGAATTTTGGATATGGGATTGATTTAGAGAAATGGCAAAAATTGTGGTCTCAAAATTGCAAAATGACAATGTCAACAGCATATAAAGAAAATTTGTATAAGATGTTTTACAGGTGGCATTTTCCCCTAACAAGAATAGCAAGAATGTTCAAGAACAAATCCTAAAAATGTTGGAAATGTCATCAGATACCTGGCTCATATTACCATATGTAGTGGACTTGTGCAGATGCCAAAAAATATTGGACTAAAATCCATACGTGGTTGGAAAAAATGACAAAAAATCATATAGATTTGAAACTGGAAATATTTTTATTGGGAATTTTACCTGAAATACATAGTAAAGAATTGAAATATCTGATTGTAAATGTATTAACAGCAACTAGGACTGTATTTGTCAAAAACTGGAAAAATGAGAAAATACCATTACAGGAGGAAATCATTAAGAAAATATTGGAATGTGCTGAAATGAGTAGATTGACATTTGAAATCAGAGAACAAGATGATAAACAATTTTATAAAATTTGGGATCTATTCTATCAATGTTTCGACAATAAAACACGGTAATGAAATATGTAGATCTTTAGAAAATAATAATTATATAAAGATGTATTTTTTTCTTATTATATCTACAAAATGATTGTAGGGTAGATTTGAGATGATAATATAAACTGTCATAAAACAAATTAAGTAAAATATTGATTATCTCATAAAACATGAATAATAATATAGTCAAATGATTAACAATAATATTAATGTATTTAATATTTGATTGACAATATGAGAAACATATACAATGTAATTGTAATTGAAGACTACGAAATGGAAGCATAGAAAAATTTGTAAACCAACCGACACACTGTATGTACACATATATATGGAAGATGGCTTGATGTTTTTATGTTTTGTCTATGTTTGTCTTAAAAAACATTTAAAAAAAAAAGATTGCCTAATGTCTGTTTTATATTTGAAATCAACTGTATCGGTTCTTCTTCTGCTTCTTCATTTCTTCTTCTGCTGAAAGTTTGCCTGCTGACCAACTGGAACTTATTCCCTTCAGATTAAGATATGAAGCAATTGGAGTTGTAGGTGTCTACCTTGTCAGCAGAGATTAGGCAAGGTGAAAAATGTGGGGTTTTAAGTGCTGAAGGAGATTTCAAATGATGGATATCAGGTGAACGGGGAGATTTAAAAAAAAACATCTGGCAATGAAGTTGGCAGTCGTGAGAAAAATGACTTTAAATTAGGTTGAGCTGTAGAAGCAAGCAAAGGAGGAGGAAAAAATGTAAGATTTGTTCCCGTTCCGGAAAAGTATGCATTTCAATACTTTCATCCTGCCATTTTGCAATGTCGCTGAACACAGAAGCAGGAGGCTTAAAGCTGGGTTCCCAGTTCAGCAAACTATTCCAGTTATAATTCTCTCCAAGATCTTTAACAGAGTTAGCTTATAGTAACAAGATCCTTGGTAGGAGGTGCTACAATATATTCCATTGTGAGGGCTGTCATTATCTCAATTTCTTCCACTGTTATTTTTGCAAGTGTATGGGACAGCATTTTGTTGCAGAGTAATTCTCTGAAATAATGGAGAGCATTTATGCTTTGAGAAACGGACATCATCTTATTTTCTCCAGACTGACATGAAAACTGATCAGAACCCCTTGGAATTCCTGAATCTGCTGTAAATGAGCATTTGTCACTTAAAGCAGATCTAGTATCCTTCCCACAAGGATGTTCATTGGCCTTTTTTAGTTCCACATCTTCTCCAATTTCCCCTTCTATTGATCCATGACGATTTGAGTTGGATTGTACACAAACACTATCAGGATTTCTCTTATCCTTGGTGCCAAGCCCACTTGAGTTGTTCAAATTGGTGCATGCTCACTATTTTGTGGATCAATAAAAAATGTATCAGAGACAGAAACCATTCTGTAGAATATCTTTCCGTTGTGGTCTGAATCTTTGTCTGTGGCATGCACAGTCAAGACAGAGTCATCTATGTACCTAAATTCAGGTATAATCACCTGAAAGAAAGGGAAAGAAAATATAGCATTTCAAATATTAACCATTTTAAAAAGTAGATTACTGATCCTGGCATTGCTTTTTCTTACCTGATAGGCATCCTGAATAAATACTGGAGGATTATCATTGACATCAGATATAAGAATTTGAAGTCGTTTGATGGTTTGATGCACAGAATCAGAAACATTGATAAAAAGTTCTAGATGAGTATTTATTTCAAAATCTAATGCCTTCACCAGTGTAATTGTTTCCTTCAATTTGTCGAGTGCAAATTTATTTCCATGATTATAGCCTTCAGCAAAACTGTAGTGAAGAGGTGGGCCTAAATCTGTATCATCTGCAACTACATGTATCACTAGGAATCCAAATGACGTACCTGCAAATGCTTGAAAATAAGATTATCACAATGGTTTTTGCATGGTTTGAATAATGTAAGCCAACCATTAATTCTATTATTTAGTAACAAACTGAAGTGTTACATTGCAAATGATGTAGTTATATAGATGTAAGGAAAATTTTAAAGTTAATTCTAAAATGAATAATAATAATATTACATTTCATTCAATATATTTTGCAACAACCACGATGCAAATGTATGGGCTATTCTAAATTATCTGGGCATAGGGTTGGAAATAATATATTCTAACACCATGTATGTTGCACTTGGTAGCTTGACCTCCAGATATTTCATGGTGATGGCAATACAATTCCCTAAAACAACCTGCTTCATAAACCTTTGTTATTCACATGCACAATTATTTCAAAATAGAAATCTTAACTTTTACACTTAATCATTTTTCATTGTTACAGTACTGATCACCGAATATTAGATGAGTTTACTTTAATTATTCTTATATAACTATAAGTACAACTCTTCTGGATCTTGACAAAGACTCTTCTAATTCAATATTTTGTGTTACATTGAAGCCAATGGATGCATTTGGAAAGTCATAGAACTGGAGAAGAAAATAAAAATCCTTTTTACTGTTGATTTCTAGCAATCAGTACCCATGATTCAAGAGAAGTAAAAAAAACATTTATTTTAGTAACCTGAGTACTCCTTTCTTTCCTACCTAGTCTACTTTTAAAACCTGTCAAATTACGTAGTAGCTACCATTATTACTATTTGAGTTAGATTTCAATTCTCCTCCACTAACTCAAGACAGCATACTTTGTTACTTCTGTCAACATTAAAGTTGGGAGTCTTAGTTTCACAGTAGGGTTTTTTCCCCCCCAAAAAATATAAAACAGACATTAAAGCTAAAGTCAGGAATAATAAATAATAATCAATTCTTAATTTCCAGATTACTGTGTTTTAAGTCAAATGTCCATTAAGGATTTAAAGGAATAGATTGAATTATTTTTGTGTGTGTTTATTTTAAATAGCTCAAAATAGAATACTCATAGGTATTAGAAGTATCTCACAGAATATTTGCTGAAATTAAACTTGCTATTTAAACAAAAATATAAATTGAAAGAAAAACTATTCCCGTGTTTAAAGTTTAATCCAAGCATAAAATGAGAATCATTCTTACTTTCAGAGAGATGGATAACATAAAATGGCTGCAATGTTGGGCCATTATGATTGATATCCACAACTTCTATTTCTACTGTGCAAATACTAAATAGCCTGGGAATTCCTCTGTCAGCAGCTTGTACAACCAACCTATTAGGGAATCAGTAAACGTAGGATTATTGGCTGCCAGAAGCATGACACAGATTAATTAACATCCCAATTATTACAAAGCGTCTGAAAAACTGTCACATTTTTTTCAGTGAAAATGTTAATATAATAAAAGCATTTGTGTATTTGTCTACCAGTTGTTGTTTTTAAAAAAAGAACATAAGCAACTGAATGGATTTTCTTAATTTATAGAATGACATACTATGTTAACAATTGATTAGTACAATAGCATTAATAATTGCTTTATAATTCTTAAGAACCTTGATCCAGATGTTATCACTTATTTATACACACGCACATGAGAGAGAGAGAGAAAGAGAGAGAGAAAGACAGACAGAGACAGAGAGACAGAGAGAGAGACAGAGAAAGTTACAAACTAAAAATGCACATATTATTATTGATTTATATAATGCCTTTTGTACAGGAATTTAAGACAGCAAACAGTGTTCCCTCCTGAATTTTTCCTGCAATAGTAACATGATATGAACCTATATGACCATAGACCAAGAGAAATGGTATATGCAATGGTGAGAAGAAGAAAAATTACCTCTGTTAGTATAAATTGCATTGAAAAATCCTATGGTTTCAGTAGGAGGTCATTCCATACACAAATTCACCTGAGATGACATCCAATTGGACTAAGTAGTGTCTTACTCAAAAGTAATATCTATATCTATATCTATATTTTTTAAATCTTTAATAAAGTTTATTTTTTTCAAAAAAAAACTGAGGTCAGTGAGACTTCAGTTGCTTTATAATCCACATAAAGATTAAATATGCAAACATTGAGATGGTCTAAATTCATTCTCACTGAAATTAATAGGTTTAATTACCTCATTGATTTCTTTGATACTAAAATAATTTAATTTTGATTCACCTCATTGACTTCCTAAAGCATTACAAAAAAGTGAAAAACCAGCTGAAGTCAAGACGATGGACAGGGACGATCTCGCCCCAATCCTCTGGGCCCATTATGCCCCAGTGGTGCCAACACTCATCAGGAGACACGAGTTTTACCAGAGGGACCAACAGGAAAACAAAAGTGTTGGAGACTTCATTGCAGACCTCAGAAACCTGGGAGGGCTCTGTGGCTTCGCAAACCTCGAAGAAGCCATGAGAGATCGAATTGTTCTGGGTCTAAAAGACCACACAACACAGAGCAAGATAATGGCAAAGGGGGACATCGCCCTCGCGGATGTCATCGCCGATGCTATTGCAGTAGAAGCAACCAGGAAGTCAGCAGCTCGAATACGCCGAGCGAACGGACCGCACCGCCAACTTGCCAGTGACCCTACGCCCCTTTCCGAGAGGCACGCAACGACCACCCACCATGAAGACCTCGAATCCTCATCAGAAAGCGAGGAAGAGGAGGTCAACAGACTCAGGTCAGACCGCGATCAGCGAGATCAATGGATTCGTAAGCCCTCGTATCAATGTGCTGGATGTGGGGGAAACCACCCACAATCAGACTGCAAATTCCTAGACGCCCTCTGCCTTTCCTGTGGAAAGAGGAGCCACATTGCTAAAGTCTGTAGAGGCAAACAAGGGTCCAGCCCAAACCAAAGAGAAAATAATTTCTGGCAGACAACAGGCACCCCACCACTAAATCGGGACCGCCCAAGCAACCAATGGAACCACTACTACAGAAATTGAGCACCAGCCACTTCCACCAGATGAGAAGAGGTGCACCAAACCATCACCATCGGCCATACTTCATCTCTTGATGCAAGAAAGATCCAAGTAAGGGTCACCATTGAGAATTGTCCATGCGTTATGGAAGTCAACTCCGGGTCCTCCCTATCAATGGTCTCCTGGAAAACTCTCAAACAGCTGATCCCTGACATCCATCGCCAGAATCTCAGCCCTCAGAAAATTATATTAAAGGACTACCAAGGAAATAGAATCCCAGTCACCGGTTCCAGCCACGTCCAAGTCTCCTTCAAAGACCATACCTCAACTCTACCACTTACAGTCATCGATAAAGATTGACCCAGCTTATTAGGCTTACAGTGGTTCGCGCCACTAGGAATTGAACTGGCGGGCATCAACCAAACTGAAAGCGACAACTGGGAAGTGGCCTTTGTCCAAGAATTCCAGGAAGTGCTCATTGAGAAGCTAGGCAAGTACAAGGGATCCCCTATATCGTTTAACCTCTGCCCAGATGTTGCGCCCATTCACCTTAAGCCCTGTCGAGTGCCTTTTGCACTCAAACCAAAGATTGACGAACAATTGGACAAATTAATAGCCGAAGGTGTGTTGGAACCGATTGACCACGCCCAATGGAAAACCCCAATTTTAACCCCCATAAAGCCTGACGGATCTCTGAGAATTTGTGGGGATTACAAGGCCACCCTAAATCACGCACTTCAGCAGAGCGCTTACCCTGTGCCGGTGGTCCAATACCTACTTCACTCCCTTGGGGGCGGGAAAATATTCGCAAAATTGGACCTAGCCCAGGCATACCAGCAGCTGCCCGTAGATTCAGCAACCACAGAAGCCCAAACTATAGTCACGCACAGAGGTGCATTCAAGTGTAATAGACTCCAGTTCGGAGTGAGCGTAGCACCTGGCATCTTCCAAAGTTTGATGGAGTGATTGCTACAAGGCGTAAAAGGGGTCATGCCATATTTCGATGATGTCTTGATAGCTGCCCCCACTAGAAGTCTACTAGAAAAGTGGCTAAGAATGGTCCTCCAAAAATTTAAAGACGCTGGCCTGAAAGTCAAGAAGGACAAGTGCCAACTATGTACTAAGAGGGTTGAATTCCTTGGTTACCTTCTTGACAAACAGGGAATTCACTCTACTGAGAAAAAATTGGCTGCAATAAAAAATGCCCCAAGACCTTGAAACAAAACAGACCTTCAAGCCTTCCTGGGACTTACTAACTTTTATAACATCTTCCTACCCCAGAAGGTGACTGTTGCTGAACCCCTGCCTAGGCTCCTCGATAAGAAGGCATCCTGGGTCTGGGGACATCGTGAAGAGCAAGCTTTTCAGCAAGTAAAAGACCTTTTAACATCAGATGCTGTATTAATACAATATAATGAGACTTTACCCTTAAACGTCACCTGTGACGCCTCACTGTTTGGAGTAGGAGCCATCCTGAGGCACGTCCTGCCAAACGGCACTGAGGCACCCATTGCATTTTTTTCCAGAACTTTATCTAAAACTAAAAGAAACTATAGCCAACTAGATAAAGAGGCTCTTGCTATTGTAGCTGCGATCAAATGAGTACATATATGGAAGGTCCTTTTCTATAATCACCGATCACAAACCATTACTGGGCATCTTGGCGGGGGATAAACCAACTCCCCATATCTTATCGCCAAGAATGACACGCTGGTCAGAATTTTTAGCCGCATACGATTACCAACTACGACACCAACCGGGGAAAGCCATTCTCCACACTGATGCCCTGAGCTGCTCTCCACTACCAGAAGTCCTAGATGACCCAGGTCCAACCCTAGCTGTACTACAAATCGAGACACTCCCTTCACCACCGCTGACTGCACAAGACATCGCATCCGAAACAAGGAAAGACCCTTGTTTAGTACGAGTCCTCAGCTGGGTAGAAAGGGGTTGGCCTGACAACGAACTCAATGACACCTTCAAGCCTTTCAAACACAGGCAGACAGAACTTTTCACCCAAAAAGGATGTGTGTTATGGGGAGACAGAGTCATCATCCCAGAAAGACTACAGCATAAGGTCCTAAAACTATTGCATGATGGACATCTGGGCATCATGCGGATGAAGGCACTAGCAAGGAGCTACGCTTGGTGGCCAGGTATAGATAAACAAATAGAAACCTGGGTGGCCACCTGCAACAAGTACCAGGAAACACGCTTAGCTCCACCAAAAGCACCACCAACTGAATGGGAAGCACCCCGAGGTCCCTGGTCCCGTATCCACATCGATTTTGCGGGACCCACCAAAGGGCATATATTTCTCATAACAGTGGATGCCTATTCCAATTGGCTTGAGGTCCACAAAATGAACAGCACCATGACAGAGGCAGTCATTAAAAAACTAAACAGACTATTTGCCACACACGGTTTGCCAGATGTCTTGGTTTCAGACAATGGCCCACAGTTCACCACCTTGGCATTTGAACAGTACCTAGCAGACCGGGGGATTCACCACGCTTTAACATCGCCGGCTCACCCTGCAGCCAATGGTAGGGCTGAACGAATGGTCCAGTTCATAAAGAAAACCTTTCACAAGATGGAACGAGGGAACATCCATGACAAGGTAACCAGGATGCTTCTCCTCCAACATATTACTCTGAACAGCACCAAAAACAAAACCCCAGCCGAACTCCTGATGGGCCAGAAACTTCGATCACATCTTGACCGTCTACACCCTGCCTATATGCCGGAAAAGCCTCTGGGTTCCAGTAGCAAGTATCGCACATTCAAGGTAGGCGACCCGGTCTTTGCAAAAAACCTTACCGGTGACCCATTGTGGATTCCTGCTACCATAACTCAACTTACGGGTCCCCGTTCCTACCATTTGCAAACTGCTGATGGGAGACTGTGGAAGTGCCACATCGACCAATTATGTTCCAGGCTGGCATCTTTCCCTTTCACAAGCCCTGAACTCCAAGTCGGGGGGGGGAAGGGAAATCGAGGGGGCCGAAAATGAACTAGTACCTGATCCAGTACGCGAAACTCAACAATCAGCGCAACCAAGCCTGGAATATTCACCGCCCGAAGAGGAGCCGGGACAGATGGTCATCTCACCACATAGCAGCACGGCGGCATCAGCAATCCCAGAGAATCCAGATAGCAGCCTTGACGGGAGTAGAGATGACAACCCCGAGTCACCCAACAGAGAAATCAGATCACCACTACTGCTGAGTCTAACAAACAGTCCACTGGAACCAGAGTCCAGCCAAAGACTGGTGGAGCAACGTAGATCAGGTAGGCAGGTGAAACGACCTTCCTACCTGAGAGAATACATCACCCCACCCTTGAGACGGAACCTAGGGGGGAGGGGTGTTACGAACTAAGCAAACTCGTTAGCTTGCAATTCTAATAGTTTTCTTTCCATGACAGGCTCGTAACCTGCACTTCAGATTGGCCCGTTGACAGCGGATCGTGATTGGTCAGTTTTGGCTGATCGGATTGGCTGATAGCAGGTCACTGTTGATTGGACGGTTTCAGCGCGGCAAACTCAAATCATTGGGTGTTGTGACAGCAGCCAGCTCTATAAAAGGAGCTGCTGCTGACCTAGTATTTTGCTCTGTTCTGAAGTCACTAATAAAGAGTTGGAGTCACTATTCTCCCAGATTTAACACTTCCAGCATTTTGGGAAAGTGAGAATGATGACTTACAGTTTTAAAAAAAAATCAGTCTTAAGGTTGGATGTAGTTTGTTCAAGGGAAATACATTTTAAAAGCAACAATTTATTTTACAGCATATGAAATCATTTCTAATTGTGCATTCAATTATATGTTTAGAAAAAAAGCTTGGGAAATTATTCCCAGACATAATGAATTAGATACTTCAGGAAAAAAAAAAAAAAACTCTGCCCAAATATGTTTTAGACCAGCATTAGGCAAGCAGAAACAACTTCATTTGTACGTCGATCACCTTGAAACTGTGTCACCTAAATTTGATGGTAAAATGACTACATTTCACCTTGTGCAACTTTTTATTTTGTTTTTAAGTAATAGTAATAGAGACTGTTTTGTCTCTTTTATCAACAATTATTAAGTCTGACTGATAAGAAAGTACAGATGTATGAATAATGGATGTGGCAGTAGCTGGAGGTGTGGTTGTTAAACAATATCTGCTTATCCAAGTCCTTGAGAAGGACACAAATGTCAATTCCAGTCTAACTATCTGAATGACTGTGTAACCAACCATGATAATAAAGGTGGAATGAGAGCTCAAAGCTTTTGAGAGGCACACTCAGTGGTGGGTTGCAACTGGTTTAACAACCAGTTCTGTGAAGACGCACTTTGCACTGTGTTCAAAATACAGCAATTTGAAGCTCAGCTGCTTACCTTCTAGGGCAGCCCCTGTAAGTAGAACCGCTGAGGCACAGAAATCAGTTGTGTTGCGCGATTCAGTTCAGCCAAAATGAAGGAAATATAGGACAGAATGGGGCGGAGGTTGTTGGGAAGGGCCAGCTGATGGTCGGAACTACTGGTACACTAGAACTGGTCCAAACCAGCAGCAGCCCACCACTGGATGCAGCACTGCTCTCATTTTCATTTTTAAATCCTCCAACTCTTTGAAAAAGCACCGAAGTGTCCTCTAAAACAGGGGTCTCCAACCTTAGCAATTTTAAGACTTGTGGACTTCAACTCCCAGAATTCCTCAGCCAACTTTGCATAGTCAAGCTTTGAATAGTCAAGACCTTGTTGATGATCCAAGCTCTGTAAAGGACCTTGGAATACTCACCTCTAATGATCTAAGTGCGAGAGCCCACTGTAACTACATAGTCAAAAAGGCATTAAGAGTTGTTAACCTAATCCTATGTAGCTTTTTCTCTGGTAATATCACACTACTAACTAGAGCATACAAAACATGAAATTCTAGACCTAGAAAACCTTGAATTATGCCGTCTTCAGTCTGATCTAAGTATGGTATATAAAATCATACATTGCAATGGCTTACCTGTCAATGAATACTTCAGCTTCAACCATAACAACACAAGAGCACACAATAGATACAAACTCAAGGTTAACCACACCAAACTTGATTGCAGGAAATAACGACTTCAGCAACAGAGTGATCGATGTCTGGAATACTCTACCTGACTCTGTGGTTTCTTCCCCAAACCCCAAAAACTTTAACCTTAGACTGTCTACTATTGCCCTCACCCCTTTGCTAAGAGATCTGTAAGGGGCGTGCATAAGCGCACCAACATGCCTACCGTCCCTGTCCTATTGTTTCTTTTATTTTTCTTATATGTACCCATTTCATGTATTCATAACTATGTATATACTTATACCTATTATCTGGTAAGCGATTGACAAATAAACAAACAAACAAACAAACAAATAAATAAACAAGCAAACAGATAAACAACAAATAAACAAATAGACAAATAGACAAATAGACAAATAAACAACAGATATACAAGTAAACAAACAAATAAATAAATAAACAAATAAACAAATAAATAAACAAACTGTTTGTCTCTGATAAGCCTCAGATTTCCATTTTGTTCATTCAGCACACACATACCCTCCCAAAGAAGACCGATGAATTCACCATCACCTCTTTCTATGATGTCACTATATCATGATGTGGCCTACTGTATTTCTTCAGAAGATCCGGAACCCATATCCTTCAAATGCTGCCCAACTATTTTAGACTCAATATGGGAATAAACTTTGGCTTGGCTTGGGTAATGATTAATCTAATGCTTTATACATACATGTCTGCTTAAAGGTCACTGAGATAATGCAAGCAAATTAAAAGCAAACACTAGAAACAACTTAGCAGCTCAGACAACTGTAAACAAGCTTGTGCTATATCAAATTATTGCAATCCACAATGTGATTATGCATACTATATACTAAAATCTCAATAAAAGGGAGTACCGGAATTTACTCTGGGCTCCCATCCCGAGAACACAGGCTTGTGTCTCATTCTTTCCATGGGAGAACACCACAACTCAAGAGTGTGGATGAAAGAAGACAGAAATGGTGTGGATGAAACAAGACAGGAAGAATCTTCACCAGTGCCTTTGGAAGTGGCAAATGTCACACACATTAGGTTATGTTTGTTAAAGTACAATTCCCAAAGACTTATTTCAATATTTTGGGTTACCTCTCACACTAAAGCCTTTGATTTCAATGGACAAAATATAATGGAGGGAAAGATTTACACTGATACACGAGGCACCGAGAAAAGGCAAGGTTAAATGAACATTTAAATGAACAGAACATGAAAATGAACAGAATTGGGCTACAAAAAAGCATTTTCCTTCCAGTTTGTTAGAACCGGAGACAGAGTGAAGCATCCTGAATTTTCTGGAATGTTACATTTTTAGAGACATATTTTATAACTACCTACTTTAAAAGGTCCGGTTCTTCACTTTATTTTAGCTAAAACAAGCTACAGAAGAAATACTTTAAATATTCCATTGGGCAATTTATTTTAAAAAGCTTAATTATGAGCATTTCTTGTGATCTTACTGTAGTTGCATTATGAGTTCATTAATTTTACTTATGTCAACTCCGCTTTTTTATATGTGAAATGCACAGTTATGAGGAGTGGAGGAAATAGACAGTTTAAAGAGCATTGTATAGTATATCAAGTCTAATAACATTAGTTGTGTTATTCTTAGTTGAAAAAAAATGACTGATTAGAATGGGGGGAAAAATGAGTTCCAGACTGTGACCAAGAATATTTATTTCTCTGTACTTTCTCTGCAAAATACATTCTTACTATTATTCCATACATAATGCTTAGTAATATTTCCCGAGAAAGGAATCTATCCTATCATTTGCATGAGGATACTTTCAGGGTCAGGGTTGAGAAAGATTCCAAGATGGAATTATGGAGAGATCTGCCATCATGTAAGCAATAATATGCCAGATCAGGGGTGTCACATATGCAGCCTGCATGCCAAATTCAGCCTGTGATAGGTCACAGAGTTGGCCTGCAGGATATCCCAGAGATGGCAAGGGAATACCTCCCTCTGCCCTGGACCCAGCCAGGCCCATCCAATTGGCTGCAATGACCAGGCTATGCCCCCCCGGCCTCCCAAGGTCAAACAAAATCCCAACATGGCCCATGACAGGATAGAGTTTGACATCCCTGTGTGCTCCCCAAAATACCTAACAAGTAACAAAGCAAGTAAGTTTGCTTATAATATAAATAACACATTTTCAAGGCTTATACCAAACATGATACAATATAGATTTTATAATCATTACAAACCTATATAATGAAATGTCTTCACAATCCAGGACCATATTTGTAGATATAATTCCTCGAGCTGAATCAGTGAGAAATACTTCATTTATATTCCCCAATAAAATAGAATATTCAATTTCTCAGTTTTGTCCACTGTCAGAGTCTGTTGCATAGATCTGTATGGATACAAAATCCATGCTAATCTTGAAGCAGTAAAGGTTCTAGGACAGATGCCTACCATTCTAGAACAGAAAAGGGCCAATGACACTAGTAAGTGAGGTTAGCTCTATTTTTTTTTTTGTTTTCCAGAATGTTTTTGGTCCTATTTTGTCATGTCTGACAATATGTGCATACATAATTCAAATGCATTTCATAAACAGCTTGTGAAATACGTCTCAACAAAACAGAACTTTTAGACAACTTTTATCATATTTGAAACAGCTGAAATAGTATGTGCAGTAATATAATGTATTTGCAGAGAGTTCCAAATCCTAAATTTGTCTGTAAAACTTTTCTGGCATTCACGTGTGAACAAGAAGCAGTAACAATGTGCATGGAACCTCTTGGCTAGCTTCCTAAATTCTGGTTCTCAGTTTCCATTCAAACTGGAATTACATATCCATTAGATGTTCAGCAGTTTTCTTTCTTGATTTTACAGTAGTAGTAGTTCTTCTTACTATGCCTCCTGATGCAACACACTACTATACTCCTTGCTTGGTAACTTATAGGCAGGGACTTAACACTTCCTGCCTGCCTCTGAAGGTGGAAAACTGTTATGTTCTGCGCATGGGCACAAGGAACGGAGACGAGGCAGTGAACAGTGAACTTCAACTCTTTATTAATCATTCTGAACAGAGCAAAAACCCTAGGGCAGCAGCAGCCCTTTTATAGGGCAGGCTGCTGACCTATTAACCAATGAGAAACATGGAAGTGTTAAACCCTTGAACCAATGAGAGTGGCTCATTAACAGCCAATCAGATTCCCCAGAACGGACCAATCCAATATCGCTATTATCGGCCAATCAGAAGTGCAGGATTAGAACCCTGCTTTTTCTTTAAGGTTTGTTAACACTTTATTTAAGCGTTTTTATTAGTTCATAACAAAAACTAATGGGTTACCTTGAGTAGTTGTTTGGCCACTGTGATATAAGATGGGCTAGGGATCTTATCCAGCAAGGTGAAGTTTGTGTTCTTATGTTCTTACCTTGTAATATATGCATCATCGGCTTGGCCTTCCCAAAGAGATGCTCTGACATAGCTTTGTTTAAACTGAGGTGCATTATCATTAATGTCCTGTAAGAGTACTGTTATACCACACACTGCTGAAGCAATGCCATTTTCAGCTAAAACTGTAAAATGCACTTCCTTTCTGATTTCATAGTCAAGAAATTCAGTACGTTTTACTGTAATTTCACTTAAAGAGAAAAGAAGTTATCTATATCAGACTGTGACATGCGCAATGAAAATTATTCTCTCATTACAATTTCTAAATTAGGGTGTGAAAATGAAAATTCTGGCAATTTGGCAACCAGTTAGAATTTGAAATCTTAATAAAATGGTTCTTGCAAAAATTAATTGATAATAGTGAGGTATACCATTCGTCCTTACTTAAGTTAAACAGTAGATCAATCAAAGATAGATAGAATATTTTGATTTTTGGTTTGTTTGTTTGCTTACCACAAAAGTTTGGTTATGGGGGTCCCTTTCCTGAAAAAATATAAAGCAGGCCAAAATTTACCAGAATCTTAATAGCAAAATTAAAATGTATATATTGGATAAATAAAAATGACTGTATCCTTGTAGCTGAATTGAATTAAACCATATATAATTGAAATAAATACCGAATCTCAATTCCAGTAGAACCAGAGAGGCACACAAAACTTAGAATGGCGGAAGCAGTTTCTTCCAATTTTCCAGGGCACTAAGATTATCTTTGAAAGGTTTGGGCTTCACCTTTCCCCACCCAATGGGATGCCAACTTGGTAAATTAATATGGATATTAGCCTTGAAAACATTGAGTTACAAGAAACGGGGCCAGAAAAGAGGCTCTGTGTGTGTGGATCATAGAAAATATAAGTAGGCTATATAAAAAAAAGGTTAGCTTTCCCTATACCGAAAGACACAGAGAAAAGTAGAGTTTGAGAAAATAGAAAATAGATAGAAACCAGTAAAAGAAAATAGATAGAAAACAGTAAGCTCCAAGGTCAAAAATGGTACAAATTATTTAGACCAAAAAGACTTTTAAAGAGCATTGCTGTGTGTGCTCATCTTTACATTTGTCATTTGTGCCTTTAAATGAACTAAACCTATGCTTTAAAGTCAGTGTATGTATCTTCCTTGTGAATCACAACATAAACTTTGTAAAATCAAAAATGAATGCACGAAAAAAAAATGGGACAGGTGATTTGAACCTACACCACAAATAAAGTCTTCCATATGGGCCATTTGATTTAAACTGAAAGAAGCAGAATGACAGACTTCCATTGCCTTTTGAGAGCACTAATGGCCAATACAAGCTCGTTTAGCCAGCTGCAATTTCAAGAAAATTCATGTGTCATTGACTTCTGTGGTCATCTTAGCTTCTTGCCTCTACAATTCCCTTTATGTGGTGGCATTTCTTCATGACAGGGTAGTATTGCTGCAGCAGCAACACCAGCATGCACTATTTCCTAATCAGCAAGTATCTTAGGTAACAATTATTCAGTTATATTCCTATTGGGCATATGCCAGTTTCCTGGTATCAAATCTTTATTGCACAGCATGATGATACAAGTAAATCATGCCCCAACATAATTTAAGCAAGACATCCCCATAGAAATGAAACCTTGGGTGGATATGATATATATCCTGATTATTCTGCCAACAAAAAGTCAGGCAGTATATAAACTATTTTCCTTTGTTTTGTTTTGTTTTTATTTTTACTCTATTCTATTAGTAGAGGAGTTATTGAAAACATCTTTTATAAATGGTCCCAAATGTGAACTTGATTTAGATTAAATAAGACAGTCATGTTAATAAAATAATTGATTATTAAAAATATACTTGTGGTTTAACTAAGCAGTATATCTCTTTTTCCTCAGCCAGGAGGAAATTATGTTTTCAGCAGTCAGCTGGTATTCATTTAATATATAGCAACTTTACTTACAAACTCTAGCCTGTATCATCTTAAAATCTTTAAAACATAGCTTTATGTTTCAGGTCATTTTCTTGTTGACTTCAGCATTTGGGATAAGCTAAAATACAAAATATACTTTTAATAGAAATTACAATTCAATTTTCACACATATATAGGAAAGGTTTACATTTCTTTTTCTGATCAACCTGTGTAAAATGATGTTAATGCTCTATGTGGTAGAAAAATCCATCTTTATTTTGTTTAATTTGGTAAATAAAATTGATATGAAGTTCACAACTGCTGTACCCATATCAGGATAAATGAAATCTTAGATATATTTTTTTTAAAAAAACCACATTATTGGAAAAATATTTCTCATCAGTACAATTAACAGGCTAACTGGAGAATTAATAAACAATCCACACTTTGAATCAAGGAGTGATGTACATAACTGTGCACTGCTAAACACATACAGTATAAAACTACAGACAGTTAGGCCTTTCTATAATTTTTGAACTCCTTTCCATTTGAATTCCAAAAACACTCAGGGCTAAAATATACTTATCCATTTAGAGAATTATGTGTATGCTATTTGTAAAATGGAGTAATATAATGAGGCTAAAAAGATATTAAACTGTATCAGTTAAATCTGAAAGTGGCATTCTGAATAGTTATAAATTTATATACAAAATGTTATATGTAATAGATATTTTTAAATATTAATAACACCGAACAGGATTTTATTAGATAAAGATTTTATTTTAGTGTTTGAGGTAAGTTGACGATGCAATGCATTTTCATCCTCAAGACTGACCAAGCCTCCAGGCTCCATGTGTAGCAAGTCACTCTACTATTCAGTCAAACTATTCATTCACAGAAGCCCTGTGGGTTTCTATGTTGCCTGAGGAGGCCCTTTCACAATCTTCATGGAGCAATCTATAAAGTGAGCTATTAATGTATGTTGGCAGTACTTTTCTTGGTACCACAACTGAGATGTTCCTTCACTAAGATTATAAAAGAGCTGAAATATTACTATGAACCTAGTAGTGTGAATGCAGGTCTCCTTCCAATTCCCACTGAATCAACTCTTCGTGTCAAAAAAAAAAAAAAAAAGCAGCTTTCAGAAAAAGCAACACGGAGTGAAGACCTGTGTGACCAAATGAGAAGGAGCAACAAATACATCACCCGTGAAAGGAAGAAGGAAGTCCTTGGGAGCATGACTCATAGGTTCCCAAATCTAATCCAACATTCATAGATTCAAGATTTCATTATTTTTTATTTTCTATGATTACAGGTGAAACTCGAAAAATTAGAATATCATGCAAAAGTTCATTTATTTCAGTAATGCAACTTAAAAGGTGAAACTAATATACAAGATAGACTCATCACATGCAAAGCAAGATAGTTCAAGCCATGATTTGTCATAATTGAGATGATTATGGCTTACAGCCCATGAAAACCCCAGATAAAGTCAATTCCAAAAATCCGTAAGAGAAATGATAAGAGTACAACTGACATTTTCAGTACCTCATGTTCTTGGTACAATTGCTATTGGCTCAAGCTGGGTAAACAGTCTTCCAACTTTTCATATAGGAATTATGAATCCAGGATGACTTCCAAACTGCAAATCTGCTCTCTAGGGCAGTACAAATCCAGTGAGAGCCAAAGATGATATAGATCAAGAATGAGAAGGCTTCTGAATAAATAGCCACTCCATGTTGCTTGGTTTGAGCTGGTATCTTCCTATCCAGACTGTGACATCCTCCAGAAACTGGGTCATGTCTCTTATTGTATGAGTCATTTGGCCTGGTATGTAAATGTTCAACTATCATTCAATCAGTAGTGACCCAAACTCTGAACCAATAGATTTAAGTAGTGAGTGACCTCATAAAGAAATTAAAGAGGAGGGGGAGATGACCACACCATGAAGCATATCTATGGGCCAAATATCTTCCCAACTCTTCAATTACTTATTAGGTTTTCCAACCCAGGGAGAAGTGGAATGGTAGCAATAGCAATAGCCTTTACGTTTATATACTGCCTCACAATGTTTTTTACAGCCCTCTCTAAGCAGTTTTACAGAGTCAGCATATTGCGCCTAACAATCTGGGTCCTCATTTTACCCACCTCGGAATGATGGAAGGTTGAGTCAACCTTGAGCTTAGTGAGATTCGATCTGCCAAATTGCAGGCAGCCAGCAATCAGCAGAAGTAGCTGCAGTACTGCATTCTAACCGCTCCACCACTGTAGCTCATGATCAAAGAATGGTATTGCCAACTTGTAGTCTGGCCAGAAGAATATTGTGGTTGATTGGGTCAAAGCTTTCCAAGAGATCCAGGAGGATGAGGATGGTCCTGTTCCCTCCTATACATCACCAGGCTTGACACTTTGGGCTTGGAAGGATGAGTCAACCTTGAGCTGGTCAGGATTGAACTGCTGAACTGCAGGTAGCTAGCAGGCAGAAGTAGCAGTACTGCAGTTCTGCACACCAACCACTAAAATGAGATTCTCCCATGTATCCTCTGTGATTTCACTCTTAATATTCCCTAAGCTTGGTTTAATCAAAACTGTCCAAATGTACTCTTATTTATATTTATTACTAGTTAGCAGCATACTGTTTTTATTCTAATATTGTATTCCGTTAGGGAATTTCCATAAAATAAACCCCTCACAAGGTCTTATTTGTAACAGACCATTTCAATATCAGATTAACTCATTGAATTCTAATAATTGTATGCATATCTACTCTCTCTCTCCCTCCCCCCTCTGTGTGTGTGTGTGTGTGTGTGTGTGTGTGTGTATGTATGTATGTATGTATGTATGTATATGTTTGAATATGTTGCAAATATTAATCCTGGGAAAGCAGCTTACATATTTACTCATACTTATATGCCTTGTTTAGCGACTACTTAGTGCAGAAACTGATTATAGTTATGATATTTATGAAAAAGTAATGTTGTGACCATTCAGTCCTAAATCTAAATATCTGGATTGCACAGTAGCTATTGCCTGATTTATAGGTGTTTGAGAGGATATTTGAACTTTAAGAGGATTCTCTAAGAAAAAAGGATGATTGTCATTTACATCTTCAATCTGTACTATTATAGTAACACTGGCACTTCTTGGTTGTCGGACATCCGAATCTGTCACTAGAGCTTTAAATCCACATTGAGATTGTCTCTCTCGGTCTCTTGGTTTATGAATAATGACAACACCCATAGTTCTGTTAATAGTAAACAATCCAAGAGTTTCATCCATTAGAGCATATACAACTTTTCCATTTGGATCTTCATCTGCATCTACAGCAAGCAGTTCAAGAACTGATGACTTTTGGGAGAAGACGGAGCTTCGTCGCTGCGATATAGCTGCGATCTCGGGGCTCCGAGATCACTGCTGATATCTTCACCCCTGGTTGGTCCTAACGGACCTAAACCGTCTCGTAGTGACGGGGACAGTAAGGGGTGCGTTCTGTAGATCCCAGGGTCATCGCAAGAGTCTGGTCAATCCAGAAGAAGCCCATTAGGCTGCTGAAGCGGGGACAGCTCCGGAAGGATGAGATAGAAAGAAGTGTACCGGCTGGTGAGGATCTTTTTTTTTGCTTGGGACTTAAGAACACTCTAATATGAGAAGAAATCTGTAAACTTATTGACAAAATTTGATTTAGCAGCGATTTTTTTTAAGTAATGTCAAAGTGAGGCTTGGCTTTTTATTTTTACTTTTTTTTTTTTCTTTACTGAATTTCTATTGCGATTTAGTTAATCAGACTGGTTTTTTCTTTTATATTTTTATATTTACTTGCTCTCTCTTCTCCTTTTTGACTGTTTATATTTTTTAAAATAGAGGCCCCCTTTAATATTTTTTTTTAAATATACATATATACTTTTTTTTTCTTTTTAGGTTTTTTTCAGGGGGGAAGAAGAGGGAGTGGTTTGAAGAAACTTTGTAACACTGCCAACTAGAGGCTTGAAAATATTTTGTTTGAAGTTGAAAAACTCTTGTTTGAAAAACTTTTCTCAAGGCTACTGGAAATGATAATATAGAGGGAAGAGCACTGGAGGATGTTTATACAGGTGCTCTTTGGGACTTCTATTATTAACTGAATATTTGAAGCTTGGCTTTGAAATTTGTGGAGAAGCCAAATAAGAGCCTTGGATAAATAAAAGGCAGTGTGCACTTTTTTTGCCAATCCCTTATTAATTGTTTTATCCCTCCCCTCCAACCCCACAGCATTTTGTAATATTGATATATTTATTTTTTATTTTTTATTATACCTCATTTTTATTTTTATTTTTTTTAAAGGGGAAGTCTCAGAATATTCTTTTCTCGCTTTTTTTTTCAAAGAGATGTCTGCCTCTTCATCTCTATTTTTGACTTATTTTTATGGCTATTTTTCATTTTCTGAGGTCTTTCAATTGGATTAAGGTGGGAAGAACCTGAAGAACTCTTTTTTTTTCTTTTTCCTCTTTCTTTGCTTATTACTTTTTGATATTATTGGGCTTTATTTTGTTTCTTTTTTTCTTTTTCTTTTTAATTTTTACTTTTGAATTATAATTGTGTATTTCACAATTGGATTTAGGTCTTGAAGAACCTGAAGAATTTTTCTTTTTTAATTTTGGGCTTTTTACTTATTATTGTTTTTGTTTTTTGTTTTTTATGGTGTTTTCCTTTTTCTTAATTGGATTATAATTGGCTACTTCACTAATTGGATTAAAAGACCCGGAAGACCCTGAGTTATTGAAATGAGAAAGAAAATTTTACCTTCGGGCATCTCAACTTCTGCTCCTGTCTCCCCGTCATCTGGAGGACAATTCTCAACAATGGTGAAGCAAGATAAAGCACAAGTGGATTTAACGATGGTTATGCAAGGAATACAAGAACTTAAAATGAGTATTGAACAAAGAATGGAGAGTATTGACCAAAGAATTGGAAATATTGATGAAAAATTTGAAAATTTTCAACAAATGATGGTAAAACACGATGAGAGAATCCAAAAAATAGAAGAGAAAGACAAGCAAAGAGATGATACAATTGGAAATACCGATAACAGATTAACACTGATCGAACAAGAAGAAAGTGGGATGTTGAAGTGGGAGATGGACAGGTCAGAATTTTATCTCAGATTTCAAAATATCAAGGAAGAAAAAGGACAAAACTTGGCAGCAGTAATGATTGAAATTCTGGCTGGAGTCTTGGAAATAACAGAGGAAAAGATGATGGATGGAGTAGATGAGATATATTGAGTCTTCACAAGATATGCGACGAGGAACCAATTACCAAGAGAGGTTTATGTCAGAATCACCAAAAAACTATTAAAAACCAAATATTACAAGTGATAAGAGAGAAGGGGTTGAAATACAAAGGCAAAGAGTTCTTGGTCTTAAAACAAGTACCTAGAAAAGTGAGAGAGATTAGAAGAGAATATCGATTTTTGACCAAAATGCTATTGAAAAAAGAGGTGAACTATAGATGGCTGATTCCAGAAGGATTAATGTTTACATGGCAAGAACAGAGACACAGAATTGATTTAATTGTGAAAGCAGAAATATTCTACAAGGAATTTTTCGAAAGAAGAGAAATGGAGATAAAAAAAGAGAATATTTTAACTGAATCTGAAGAGGACCAAATGGAGATGGAAAAAGAAGAAGGCGCAATAGGTGGACAAATGGAGATCAAAGAACAGCGTGAAATAAGATCCACGAGAGCTGTTAGACCTAAATATAAAGCATAACCATGGAAGAAAAAAAGTTGGTTTCCATGAATATAAATGGACTGAATTCAGCTATCAAAAGAAGGAAAACTTTTTACAAATTAGAGAAGCTAAAATTTGATATAATTTGCTTATAAGAAGTACACATTAAAAAACAACATGAACAATTATTGATACGACCAAAGTTAGGGAAAATATTTACTTCTCTGACTCATTGTAAGAAAAGAGAAGTGGTTTTGTACATCAAAGAAACCACTCCAGCCAAACCGATTTATACTGATGAAGATGGAAGAGTATTAATAGTTGAAATTGTGGATAATAATATAAAAACACTCTTGGTTGCAATTTATGCCCCGAATGATAAACAAGAAGAATTCTTTAAAAAATTACATATGAAAATAATTGAACTGGACTATGTTAATATACTTATGATGGGGGACTTCAATGGAATTGTAGACAATAAACTGGACTACAGAGTAAAAACAACACGACAAAATAGGAAAACTCTCCCTAAATCCTTTTTCAAAATGACAGATGACTTAAATTTAAAAGATATATGGAGAGAAAGAAATGCTAAAATTCAACAATATACTTTTTATTCAAACAGACATTTATCATGGTCCAGAATACATATGATTTGGACATCAACAGAATTATTATCTAATATTCAAGAAATAAATATTGAAACAAGTACATGGCAGACCATAATCCAATGACAATTAAATGGAAAGGACAAAAAAGAAGATCTAGATGGACATTAAACAATACTATTCTAAAGGAAAAAGACTTTACACAATGGATGGAAAAAGAATTGGCCTTCTTCTTTAATGAAAACAAAAAAGAAGATACTTCAGTACAGAATGTTTGGGATACAATGAAGGCATATGCAAGAGGATTAATAATTGACTATACAAAGAAAAAGAACATTAGGAAGAGGCAAATGATTAAAGCTCTAGAAGATGACCATAAAAAACTGGAAAAAGAATTACAGAAGATGCCACAGAAAAAAGATATCAAACTTAAAACGGACATAATTAAACATAAAATGGATCAAGCAGAGAAAGAAGAACTGGCACAAAAAATTAGAAGTGCTAAACAGAACTATTTTGAAGATGCAAATAGGCCAGGAAGACGGTTAGTATATAAGTTGAGAAAAGAGAAAGAATCAAGGAAAATATCACAGTTAATAGATGATCATGGTCAAATTTGTTATGGAAATACGGAGAAAAAGGCAATCATTCAAGATTTTGATGGACAATTATATAAACAGGAGGATCTTGATAAGGAAAAAATTAAACAGTATTTACAAAATGCTAACCTACCTGATGAAACTCGGAAAATGTTAGAAAGTGCTATAACAATGATGGAATTAACCGAAGCACTCAACAGACAGAACAATGGAAAAGCACCAGGACCAGATGGTTTCCGGCAGAATTTTATAAAACATTACAAGAATCATTGAGCATTCCATTGTTAGAAGTCATGAATGAAGTTATGATAAATAAGAAAATATCTAAAACATGGTCAGAAGCTTATATTACACTTATTCCAAAAGAAGGGGTTGACCCATTGCTAATTAAGAACTATAGACCTATTTCCTTATTGAATGCAGACTATAAAATATTTGCTTCAATCTTGGCAGAAAGGCTTAAAAAATATCTAAATAACTTTATTCACTCTGATCAGAATGGATTTTTACCAAAGAGACAGATTAAAGACAATATGAGGGTAATCCTGGACACATTGGAATATTATGAGGCGCACCCTGAAAAACAAATGGCTTTGATATTCTTAGATGCCCAAAAGGCATTTGATAATGTGAATTGGAGATTTATGTTATTACTATTGGAACAGATGGGCTTTGCTAGAAAATTTATCCAAGCAATAGAAGCCGTATATTATAAGCAAACGGCAAAAGTAATGATAGATGGAGAATTCACAGACTCTATCAATATTAAAAAAAGGTACAAGACAAGGATGCCCATTATCTCCTTTGTTATTTGTATTGACCTTGGAAGTCTTAAATAGAAATATTAGAGAGGATATAAACACAAAAGGAATGAAAGTCAAAAATGAGGAATTTAAATTGCAAGCCTTTGCGGATGACTTGGTCTTTATTTTGGAAGACCCTTTAGAGACAGCTTTAAAACAATTGGAAAAGATAGAGATGTATGGTGAGATGGCTGGTTTGAAAATAAATAAAGACAAAACAAAGATTCTGACAAAGAACATGTTATTAAGACAAAGAGAAGAGCTGGCAGATTTATTGAAAATTCAAGTTACGAACAAAGTTAAATACCTGGGGATAAATCTGACGTCAAGATGTACTACACTGAAAGAGAATAACTATATTAAACTTAAACAGCAGATAGCATCCGACCGGAAAAAATGGGAAAACCTACAATTGTCATTGATAGGTAGAATTTCAACAATTAAGATGAATATTTTACCCAGAATTTTATATTTGTTCCAAACAATAACAATTAGGTTAAGTAAGGATTACTTTGAAGAATTAAATAAAATTGTGTTGAAGTATATATGGCAAGGCAAGAAAGCGAGAATAAAATTAAAACTTTTACAGGATGCTAGAATTAGAGGAGGATTTGGCCTTCCTAATTGGGAGTTGTATTGTCAAGCTGCAAACTTAATGTGGGTTAAAGAATGGATAACGTTAAGAAAGACTAGATTGTTGGCATTAGAAGGTCATGATTTATTATTGGGTTGGCATGCTTTTTTATGGTATAAGGGAACTAAATCACAGGGTTATTTTAGAAGGCATTATATACAGGAATCGTTATGGTTGAATTGGGAGAAGATTAAGAAACAATGTTATTTGAAAATCCCAGTTTGGTTATCAACTATTGAAGCTTTTTCGTATCTATAACCTATAAGAAGGAACAAACAGTTAGATATGGGGAAATACTGGATGAAAAGGGTGAACTTAAAACGATGCAGAATTTAGAAGAACACGGTATAAAGATGAATTGGTTTTCATATGCGCAAATACATGCAAGGTATCTTAAAGATTCTAAAATAGAAGGATTTTATGATAAATTGACTGATTTAGATAGGATTTTGACAGGGACTGATGAAAAAGTGATTAAAAAACTATATAGTTATTTGTTGGAAATTAAATTAGAGGAAGAACAAGTTAAAGAAACAATGATTGCTTGGGGGAAGAATTTTGGATATGGGATTGATTTAGAGAAATGGCAAAAATTGTGGTCACAAAATTATAAAATGACAACGTCAACAGCATATAAAGAAAATTTGTATAAGATGTTTTTCAGGTGGCACTTTCCCCCGACAAGAATAGCAAGAATGTTCAAGGATAAATCTGAAAAGTGCTGGAAATGTCATCAGATACCTGGCTCATATTACCATATGTGGTGGACTTGTGAGCACGCTAGAAAATACTGGACTAGAATTCGCATATGGCTGGAAAAAATGACAAAGAAACACATAGATTTGAAACCAGAGATTTTTTTATTGGGAATCTTACCTGATATATAATAAAAACTTAAAGTATTTGATTGTAAATGTATTAACAGCAGCTAGGATTGTATTTGCTAAACATTGGAAGAGTGAGAAAATACCATTAGAGGAAGAAATTATTAAGAAAATATTGGAATGTGCTGAAATGAGTAGATTGACATTTGAAATTAGAGAACAAGAAGATAAACAATTTTATGAAGTTTGGGATCTCTTTTATCAATGTTAGATAATACAATATAATAATAGAATATTTAGAAATTTAGGAAATAACGAATATATAATTTTTCTTGGTTTTGATAATTTTTAAGAATATTTTATTTAGATAGATTTGGTATGATTCTATGATCTGTTATAAAATAATTTAACTTAATTATAGTTATCTCGCTTAAGTATGAATTAGTAAAATTATAGTCAAATGATTGTTCAATAATGATATTAGGCTACTTAACTGATGATTGATAATGTGAGTTATTATGTAATATAATTATTTTGATGACTATGAAATGGATGCACAAAAGGGAGTGGTAAACCAACTGATACACTGTAAATTTATGAAGAATGATGTTTTTTTATGTTGTGTTTTATGTTTTATATGTTTTTGTTTGTCGTTAAAATCAATAAAACTTTTATCAAAAAAAAAAAAAAGAACTGATGACTTTTCTTCAATATCTTCACTTATAATTTCTTGATAATGACTTCTTGTAAATAAAGGACTGTTGTCATTTTCATCCAGGACTATGAACTATGACTTGTAGTTCCATAACAGAACTTCTTGCTGGATTGCCTAAATCAAAACACTCTATGACCAAGGTAAAATTATTGACTATCTCTCTGTCCAAACTGCAAGTAGTGAATAGGTCTCCTGAAGTTTTGTGCAAATCAAAGTATCTTCCCGTATTACCGCCTTCAAAATAATACAAAATGAATATGTCAATTAAAAACAAAACAAAAACAAGAAAAACTTTCTATACTCTGTTATGTATTTACATATAAATTCTATAAGACAAAAGTCCAAAACACTAGAAAGTATTTTACCCAGAATTTTAGAGATTAATCATTGATTCAGTATTCAGATGCAGGATTTAAATTTGCATTGTGAATTTAAGAATGACTAATATTTTTAATGAGAATTTTAATGAGACAGCTATACTTTTTCAAAGGACATATATACTTCCTGTATTGTAAAATTTAAAGAGCTTTTAATGGTAATATTGTATTGAAATAAATAAATCATATTAACACAAGTTAAAAGTACAAAATGCAAATTATACAATGACCACATGAGTAGTTAAATAAGGGTCAGCAAATGCTAAATTTCAAATCTTGCTTTTTTGAAATAAATATACATTATTAAATTATTCATCTTTCCAATTATTTTATCTTGCACAATTCTGTTATTAGCTATATCATCATCCACAGCTTGGAGAGTTATTATTGTTGAAGGCAGTTGGTTCTCCAGAATATCAGAAACTGGAAAAGATTATCTTAGGAGTATGATCATTTTCATCTAGTACTCTAAAGATAATTGAGGCTGTACTGGATAAAAAGGGACTGCCCCCATCTTGAACAAGCACTATAGTTGAAAATAAGCATATTTGAAAACTGATTTATAGTAACAGGTTGATGAGATCAGATTGCGAACCATTCCCTAAAAGGTCAATGCAACACTGCTTTGTTTCATTCAACTATGTTCACATGTATATATATAGGACACAAATGATACAAAATAAAGGTAATGCCTTCCTTGAATATTTCAGACAAATTAAATTTAAAGGGAAATAGTCAATTAAAAACTATGTATAATCCCTTGGTCATTGTACGTATAGTATCTCAAATGCCTTACCTTTGATATGAAGAACCTCTTGAATTTCCCTGTCAAGCAAGGTGGCTGTTTTAATTTCTTCCGGTATTTGAGATTATTTGAAAATTCTCATATGTAGGTCCTGGCAATATGTCATATTTAAGTAGGAAATTGATTCCTTAAAATAAGCACACAAACACACACACACACACAAATCAGTAGGTTTTAAATGTGCCATTTATAATATTAATCACACCTTTCAAGCAGTTTTCTGGTGTATTCATTTATTACAGAGGTGATATAGATTTATTTTTTCTATATATTTGTTCTGCACTATTTTATTTAAAAATCAATTGTAAGTAAAGATGTTTAAGGGTAAAGATTTAATATATCTTTACTAAATGTGAACATTTAGAGACTTCTTTTAGACCTTCGAAGGGTTGAAAAGAATGTAGCATGACTTTAATTTGAATATTATGTGACATTTGCAAGTGTTAAAGTTCTGTATTATTAAATAAAAGAGAAAATATTCTGATCAAAAGCTAAGCAATAAATGTTGGTAATAGGGTTTTTAATGTTATTTTGGTAATTAGTAAATCTTTACTAGTTTAAGAGTTTACTTTAATATTGGGAATTATTAATTTATTACATGGCCAAACTGACTTGTTGGAAAGGCCAAGAGAAAAGACAACATTTATGTGTATTTTTTATGGATATTTTGTATAAATCAGAAAAAGATAAATTTATAATTTATGGGTTTGATGATTAAATAAGCTAAATTATAGAAAGAAGAGAATCACAATGTAATTTATAGAAAGAGGTGAATTTATAATTGCAATTATAACTGTTGTAGAGAATATTGAAAGTATTGTATTTCTTTTCCCTTTTTTCTATTACATTTTTCTTTCTTGCATTTTTACCTCTCTTATTTATTTATTTTTTCTTCCTTATTCTATATTACTTTATTAGTTTTATAAGTCAGTTGTCATGACAGAACTCTGCCATATCTGAGTGTAACAAAAGAAAAGGTTACTCATGAAATTTAACAGCTCTTTATTTTTTAGAACAGCTGTATGCCTTCTGTCTGTAATGGGAAACTTACTTCCCATTGCCTTTTATTCTTTAATATGAAATTGCTTCCATATTTCTTGTGGTTTTAGTGCTGAGGAAAGCATAGCATCTTTCTCAAAATGTTTACAGCAAAATAATACTGTAACAATAACTATAGTCCTTTATTATAGACAAGTGTATATGTCAGGTTATTATAGATTATTTTACCTTCGGTTATTCAACCGAATTTCAATTATAAAATGTTCTTTCCTATTAAATGGTTTCTAAATTGCATTCTTGTTTTTACAACCTTATAAATGGTACACAAGGTTCTTTGGTATCTTCTATTGTTGTGTCTGAACTGGGGAATCCAAACTAAATGGAATGGAATGGAATGGAATGGAATGGAATGGAATGGAATGGAATGGAATGGAATGGAATGGAACAGAATTCTTTTTTGGCCAAGTGTGATTGGACACAGAAGGAATTTGTCTTTGATGCATATGCTCTCAGTGTACATTAAAAAAATACATTCATCAAGAATTAATGGGGGAACTAACATGAGAGTTGAGAGAAAAGCTCTAATAAGAATAAGTATTTTATTAGTTTCCCAAGAAATAAGGGAACATCAAGATCCATATAGGCTACATAAATAGAAAAGTAAGTAAGTATCGATCCTAGCTAGTGTCAGAAAACCAAGATTATGGCTTTTGCCAAAACTCTATTTATGGAGCACTGATGGCCACAAAATAGAATAAGTGACTAGCTTTTAATATTTAAGAATAATCATGCATGCCACTGGCTCAAGCCCCTGGGCATATGTGGCTACTACTGGCCAAAGATCTTCTAATGCTATCCTTATTTTTTTCCAAATCAAGCGAAGATATACTGTTCCAACTGAAGTTTCTCAAGCTAAATCTCTAGCCCAGTTCCTTCATGGGACTTTGGTTGGGCCTCCAGGTTTATGTTTTACCTCTCTGGAAAAAGTACAGTCTAAATTCATCAGAGCAGTTCTCCAGATACCGCACTGTGTATTAAACTTACATCTACGACTGGAGACAGGCATGATTAAAGTTGAGTCCAGAGGCTCTAGCTTGTATAAACCTTTGCTTAAAGTTCAACTTCTTTCGCCAAGGCTTAGCACCACTAATCCTCGGGATAACTTCCAATCCACATGGATCAAGGCTGTGGAATTGTCTTTCAGATTTAGACTACCCTCCCTCCACATCGCTTAAGATGGAATATGAATCGGGAAAAATAATCCCTGAAGCAAAGGTTAAAGGATACAGAAAGTCAAACAGATCTAGGGATCTTTCTGTCACCACTACATGTATTCCACATTGTTACTGCAGCCAGCTGCTTCACACAACTAGTCACACCCAACTATCAGAAAGCTTTCTGTCTTGCCCCATGCAAGAATTTGCCTGCAAGCAAGAATTGGTGGAATAAAATAGACAAAGTAATAAAAAATGAGGTATCTAAAATGCTCTGGGACTTTAGATTTCAACCTGACAAGCATCTGCCACCCAACACCCCAGACTTAGCAATGTTGATAAGAAAGACAAAATAAATCTGGACAGTGGGAATGCAAAACCTGAAAACAGCAGAATAGATCAGAAAAGCACAAAATTCAAAAACCTGCAAATGGAAGAACTATGACAACAAAGGAAACAAAGAGAGTGGCAATAATATTGGGCACTTTGTGTGCAATTCCAAAACATCCAGCACACTAATTGAATACTATTGACCTTTACAAAATCACCATCAGTCAATTGCAAAAGGCAGCCTTCCTTGAAACAGTTTACATTCGGTGACGACTTTAATATTATTAAACAACATCTGGTTATCCTAGGTCCTCGAAAGGACTTGACAGGTGGACAAAAATAGTCCTTTATTCCAAGTCTAAACATCTTTCTGACTGTGCACAACCAACTGTAATAATAATTGTGGTGTTATTGTCAAAACTGCTATAGACCCAGATCTAAGTAAAATTAATTCTTGGCATAAATACAATGAAAGTCAGGCATTTTCTTCTTCTGAACAAATTCCATGATGTTCTGTAAGTGACAATCAAAATGTTTATGGAGAAAAAAAACAATTCTGTTGCCCTTGGAGGCCAAGAAGATATACCATGAACAATAGATAAATTACTTCTGTGGCTCTGTATTTTTCATATTAAAAAAATCCACACATGAAGAACCGTCTAAAGTCCTAGTCAGGGTGCATCAGTGTTTTGCCAGAATACTGGCTAAGATAATAATCTACTATTAAAAAATCAGCAATATATTCATACTTCTATTGTTGCCACAGTAAAAATAAGGAGCCAGTTTATGAGGTTCTGAAATTATGCCTGAAATTATAGATTGCATTCAAGACAAGACAGAAATGCACACTGTATGCAAACTGACACTATATTATACTCAGGAAAGAAAGGAGATGGAGGAGCCCCATTTGATTTTTGGGAAAAGAAACCTGGGATATTTCTGGTTTATTTCTAATTCAGTGCTTCCTGTGAGTTATGCTAAGTATACTTTTTCTCTCTCCAGCTGTGTTGTTTGCAATGTGGGGAAGATTTCATGATGAGAGTTGGCTATCTACAACTTCTTTGTTGCCTCCATTTCCTGGTCCCTTGAGTCACCTGTTGGTCCATAGAGTAAGACATGATCCACACAGTGGTCAACAAGTTTCTCTTTTTAATGTACTTCTCTGCAAAATACATGTGTGGATAATGCTTTATGTAGAAACCCTATTTCTTTTTACAGAAGGAACACAAAAGGGCAGACACAGGATTGTCTTTGTGAATTTTGGAACAAAGAAAGGACTGAGATAGCAATCAAAGAGAGAAAAGTTATGTTTCCTTGAACAACAACTATTGACTTGGAAACTGAACTCAAATCTATGCCATTAGATTTCTGCTTATGAAAAATCAGATACTGTAATATCTGTAAAGAATGTCCTGTGAAAAGGGTCTTTTTTACACTGAACTAAAAAATCCTTTCTAAAGTTCAAAACTGGCTTTTATTTATCTATACTTTAGGCCCGCTTTACAATTTCTCATGCTAGAACCTAGACCACTTTGTAAGAACAGCATTGATTCTCTTCAGTTTTGAGTTCAACTTGCTGGATAGAACAGAAAACAGGGTTATAAAAAAGAGACAGCGAAATCTCATTTTTTGAATAATGTAGTCTTTTGTTAAGAAAAATTAAGATATATAGCTTTTAACTTTGCCTCAGCTACAATATTCCACATTATTCTATGCAAGCTATCATTAGAGAGTTTAGGTAATTTCTCAGATGAGAGGTAAAAATTAAGGATATTTCTGTCATATATATATATATTCTCATGCTTGAACAAGGGGTTGGATTAGAATATTTCCAAATTCCTCATAACTTCTAGAACTTGCTTTCTAGAATAAGATTTGTAATGACAACTGGTTTTTAATACTTTAACACAGTTGACTGAAATTCAGGGAAATAAATTGGCAAGTGTAACATATACTACAGCTAGTAACATATACTATAGTTATAGAAGCATAACATTTGATAAACTAATTTTCCTAATTCTTAAGGGAACTCTGACACATTTCATGTTCTACCCTTCTAATGCTTGTATTTTTATATTTTGTCTGTCTGTCTGTCTAGCTACCTAGCTAGCTACAGTCTCTCTCCACCCCTCTCTCTCCCTCCTTCCTATCATTTATATCTGAGAATTTGAAATGCAAATTAGATGGGTGCATATGTACGTTCAGGAGCTGTAACTTGAGTGTAGAATTATTTTCATTTAGAAAAAAAGTGACATTGATACCTTTTTCCTTCTGCATTTAATGTAGCATTTGATTTAAAAATAAATAAATAAATAAGCTTTTTGGAATTAGTATTTGAATTGCAACTGCCCATAATTTCTTTCCTTCTTTAATAAAAAAAGTAATTAAAAGTGGTATTATACTGCCCCATTCTGGACAGATGGAATGAATGCATCTGTTTAATAACAATATATACTGATAAATCTATAACTTTAAAAAGAGCATGGATCAGCAGTCCAATGGGATAATTTTCAATCTGGGACACCTACCTTTAATCATTTAATTAAAATCTATAGCAGAGACTTTTCCAACTTGGCTGCTGGGGGGAAATGGGATAAATTGCCTTAAGACATAACCGCATCATGTTCTGCTGCCACTTCCAAAGGCCTTCTTAACAAGTTCTTGACCCATTTTTTGAGAAGGAACATAGTAGAGAAAGACCTCAATGATATACACTTCAATGGCATAGATTCACAATGAAGAACTTTATAAGTTTAGTATATAGCAACTCCAAACACACAATTCTGACCTTGCAAATATTTTGGATTTAACCAAAATTATTTTCAGATAAATAGTAAAGAAATGCAGAAGTTCAAGTTCCAAGTCTCTGAAAGCCACCTGAAAAGGTAAGATATAATAAGGCCTCCAAGGACTTTGTAAGGCTATATAAAGTATTAGGCATAGGGGTGGGATCCAACCGGCGTAACTGGTTTGGGGAGCACATGCACACTATCAGCTCCGGCAACCATTTACTTTCTCCAGCTGACGAGTGGCACTCAGCTGTGTCACGCAAAGCAGCTGAGGAGAAAAACGCGGCCACTAAACGCAGCCCAGGTGGACCAAACAGCAGACCAAACCCTCATCCCAGCCAACTGGTTCGGTGTCAGCTGCTCTTTGGAGCTACCAGTTCTATTGAAACGGACCGAACCGGAGGGATCCCATCCTTGATTAGGCAAATATTTTGAGCTGGCATAAGGCAATATCCTGTATCCTTATGGAACAAATATTGAGAAATTGTAATTTCAGGTAATCCTCGAGTTACAACAGTTCATTTAATGGCTGTCCAAAGTTACAACGGCACTGAAAAAAATAACTTATGACCATTTTTCACACTCATGACTATTGCGGCATCCCGATGGTCACTTGATTTACATTTGGATGCTTGACAACTGACTCACATTTATGACCGTTGCAGTGTCCTGGGGTCCTGTGATTCCTTTTTGTGACCTTCTGACAAGCAAAGCAATTGGGAAGCCAGATTCACTTAACAACCATATTCCTAATTTAAGAACTGCGATGATTCACTTAACAAATGCCGTGAGAAAAGTCGTAAAATGGGACAAAACCACTTAACAAATTTCTCACTTAGCAACATACATGTCAGGTTCAATTGTAGTCATAACTTGAGGACTACCTGTACAGTCTAATTTAACAAATATAACTATGTTATATGTTAAGGTGAGAACGTTCCTTTGGCATTCCGTTAAACTTTGCTACTCAATTATCATTGAAGCAATGCTGATTGAACTTACACCTTCTGAGTTTTTCAAAACATTTCCCTAATATTTTATCCCTATTAAGAGTAACAAGTAGACCCAACATTTTTCTTAAATGATATCTAGAAATAAAATTTTGGTGTGCACAGTGTAAAAGTTGCATAGTACCTAGCTTTGGCAAGCGTGCCAGTTCTAGTCTTATCTACAGCAGGAACCACCAAAGGTGTTCCAAATGGATTTACTGAAATTTACTTTTCAGTACTTTTCAAAAAACTGTCTTGAAAGATTATCCCAGAAGTTCAGCTGGTGCAAAAGCAGCAGCCCATATTCTTATAGGACGGGTAGTCTACAGTTAAAGCCACTCATTGTTGTGGTTAGCTGGCAGCAGGTGCGGAAAGCTAAGGAGAGCGAGGACTCAGATGAGGGGCCAGGCCCATTAGGGAATGGACTGCTGCCTTCAGAGATTGTGGGGGCTGGCAGTAGCGATGAGGAGGTTCCCGAGGAGCCTGTGCCAAGCTCAGGATTGCTCGTAGGAAAGAGCAGCTACAGCAGCACGGGCGACTCGGGAGTAAGGCTGCAAGGTAATGGCCCCTCCTTCAAGAAGATAAAAGCCAGCTGTGAATTACTATTACTATTACTAGTATTACTAGTAATACTATTACTATTCTTATGTTTGATTTTGCCCAATGTAAATTTGACATAATCATAGGTTGCCATGGTTTAGGCTCTATGTACAGAAAAAAAACTATGGGTTATAAATGTTTGGGGAAATTCCAATGGAAAAAAAAGAGAATAGTATGTAGAACAACCTCTAACAAGGTTCATGTGCATGCCTGAGGTCTTTTTGAAATTTCAGTGTACAAATTTATCTTAGCCTAATCAAAATAAACAAATAAAGTTATATAGTCTGTTAAAAAAAAAAAAAAAAGCCAGCTGTGAAGCGAACATTCTTTGCGGGAAACAAAGATGTTTTGAAACTCAGCCTTGTGGACATTACAGTATCTTAAGTAGGTATTTGAAGACTCTTGTGTTGTGAAATATTTCTTATCTGTGATTCTTGGCAGTCTCATACAGTTTTGGCAAGGTTTGTGCTTATCAAAGTTAATTAGTTTGCAGCAGCCTTTTAACCGGGGATTCGTAAGACTCTGTTTCCTTCGGTTATTGTTTGTCTTATTGGAAAAGGGTTTGGGTCAGAACACTCATTTAGTGTCTGTTCAAATTTAAGATAGCACTGGACTGGGGGTGGGGGGTGGGGGAGAGCTTTCAACTATGGTTGTCCATGCTGTTGGAGCCATGATCATGTGCTCATGATTCTGGCATTTGGCAACCACCTCATGATCTTTCCTGCCAGCTCACCAAAACTAATGGGGAAACCAACAAGGAAGTCCACAAGTCGCTTCCATAAGCACTACTCATTCCCCTCCCTGCAGCCTACTTGTGGCCCACCTAAAAAAAGGTTGGTCATGACCAGGACTTGCTGTTAAGGACTAAGCTAATGCATTCAGTAACAACCCTAATAACAGCAGGCTCGTAATCCTGCACTTCTCATTGGCCCACGAATAGCGAGTTGTGATTGGTCGTTTCTGGCTGATCTGATTGGCTGACAGTGGGTCTCTCTGATTGGACGCTTGTTAGAGCAGTAAACTCAAATCATTGGTTATTGTGACAGCAGCCAGCTCTATAAAAGAGCTGCTGCTGCCCAAGTATTTTGGTCTGTTCTGAAGTTACTAATAGAGTTGAAGTCACAGTTCAATGCCTCGTCTCCATTCCTTGCGCCCATGCTCAGGACATAACACTTGCAACTATCCGTGGGCTTTCCCATTGACTTTGCTTGTTGGAAACCAACAGAAAGTCACAAGTAGCAGTCACATGAGATCCTTACATAATGACTCACAATCCTCACTTAATGATGGCAAAGGGATTGCCATTGCTAAATAATGATGTCATGTGTAATTCCAGACCATTTGCCTGTACTGTCAGTATCATGTGCTATTCGACCTATATTGGTTTTCAGTGTTCTAAGGCACTTCAGGGTGGTGGTTGTTATCTACAGAGCTAAGGACCCAACAGTGAGGAATCTAAGACAAGGAAGAACTAGACATTTTTATTCAATGTTTTTATGTTCTTCGTCAAGAAACATATTTATATATATTAACATTTTATAGATGAACAACAGATACTGTAATAGCAATTAAAGTTACTTTTCTATATATAAATCTGGATCTTTTCGTAGAGATAAAATTTATTCTTCCTCTTGCATACACAATAGAAATGGAATGGATTTCCATTTCCATTGGAATTGAAAAAAACAAAAATGAAAAAAAAGTAAGACTGTTGATCAATTTTTAAAATGTGAAAATAACACATTTTGTTTTTATAGTAAAATTACCTGAATCTTTATCTATTGCTTCAACTTTAATGACGAACACTCCTGGGCCTCTATTTTCCCAGACTAAAGCTTCATATATAGCTTTGGTAAATTGGGTACTTCATTTTTTACATCAAGAACAATTACTGTCAGGTTCTGAGTGGCAGGGCTGCCATTATGAAGAGCAACAATTCTCAGGTTATAATATTCTTGGTATTCACGGTCCAAAGCAAAGGCTGTTGTTAGCACTCCTAAAGGAGGATGAGAAAAGAAATTAATGCTACCTCATTCAGTTGCTGTTTCCATAAGGCACTACTATCAGGATGCACAGCATGACAGTTCAGATACCATGCCAATCTATTGTTTGTTCTAACCCATATTCAGAAACCTATCTATTGCTAGGGGTGCAAAGAACTAGAATAGTATCGTGTACGTAATCATAACACAGGGTATGAGTACTAGAACATCAAAGAAAAGAAACTTATTAGGAACACACATCTCTACAAAATATTTTTCTAAAACAAGTTTGGAACTTTTGCTTATGAATGTTCTGTTCTTTGGTTAATGGTGATTATGAAAGCCTCATATAGTTATCTCTAGTTTCAAATATTCCTTTTATAGGAACATACTTTATACTGATACAATTCCAGAGATGTTGGGAGTTGTGAATGGATAAAGTTTTAAAAAAGCGTGAGCTTGGAGTAAAGTGCAGGGTTCTGGCCCTGCACTTCTGATTGGCTGTTAAACGGCCGGATCGGATTGGCCCTCTCCGGGGAATCCGATTGGCCCTTAACAGAGAGTTCCTATTGGTTATGAGAGCTAGCGCTCCTCATTGGTTATTGGTTAATAGTTACGGGGTTTGCCTATATAAGGCGGGTTAAAACTGCTATAGAAGTGAGAAGTCACTATGTAAATAAAGAGCTGAAGTTCACCATTCAGAGGCTTGTCTCCATTCTTTTTCGCCCATGCTCCAAACATAACACTGGCGACGAGGATGGGATGTGGAGACATCTGAACCAACGGAACTTCGAAGAACACCGAGCACGTGACAGACGACTCTACACAACGGAACCATGTCTGGCGTCGTCGTACCACCTGCTCCATTCGATCCAGTACAGGAGGACTGGGAGTCCTACATGGATCGCTTCCAAATGTTCTTAGAAATCAACAACTTAAAGGACGCCACATCAGGAAAGAAACGGGCGGTGTTCCTAACGCATTGTGGTCCAACCATATTTAAGATGGCTAAAGCACTAGCAAAACCCCGAGAAGTGAAGGCGATGGATTGGGACGATCTCAAACCTCTCCTACGAGATCACTACGCCCCGACCATGCCTACGCTCGTGAGACAGCACGAGTTTTATCAGAGGAGCCAGCAAAAGGGAGAAAGCGTGGCCGACTTCATAGCAGACCTCTGAAATTTGGGAGGCCTCTGCGGATTCGCCGATTTAGAAGAAGCACGAAGAGATCGCACAGTTCTGGGACTAGATGCACCAGGCGTTCAAAGCAAGCTGATGGCGAAAGGCAACATCAGCCTTGCCAACGCCATCACCGATGCTACTGCAGCAGAAGCAACCAGGAAGTCGGCTGCACAACTACACCGAAACCGCGCTCCCGTACCACCACCGACAAGCGACATCTTACCCAGGTCAGAAAGGCAGCTTGCAACAACGCACCACGAGGACCTCTCTTCGTCGTCAGATAGCGACGAAGAAGGGTCCATCGACTGCAGTCCGACTGGGACCACCACCCAAAGCATTTACACCCTTGCTCTGGCTGTGGGGCCAACCATGCCAGATCCGAATGCAAATTCCGCGACGCGCTCTGCCATGAGTGCGGGAAGCGAGGCCACATCGGACAGGTCTGCCGAAGCTTACCAGGACCCGGCCAGGCCTCAAAAGAGACTAACTATCGCCAATCGACAGGAAACCATCCTGTACAGCGAGAGCCAGTAAACCACTCCTACAGAAATCGAGTTTTGCAGAGAGAAGAGGCTCACCATACTATCACTATCAGTCACGCCTCAGCTTTAGACACCAAGAAAATACGAGTCACAGTAGCCATCGAGAACCAGCCTTGCCACATGGAAGTCGACTCGGGATCGTCCCTCTCGATGGTGTCCTGGAAGACCCTTAAGCAACTCATCCCCACGATTCAGTGCCAAGAT